>CM070595.1:8381531-9848080 GCA_036346395.1 Hsuehochloa calcarea | reverse complement strand
TGCGAAAAAGAAATCGATGAGGCGGTGAGAATGAGAGAGAGAGAGAGAGTGAGCGGCGAGGATGAGGTTTTGTAAACGTTTGGCATCGGCTCTAAATTAATAGCCGCCCAACACAAATCAAGGCCGACAACGAAGCGACGGGATGAAGCGGATTCCCTCCCGCACGCGATTTGCATGCATGCATAGCCAAGACAGTGATGGACGGGCGGTAGGGAATAAAGTGCAGCTTGGTGCGGAAATGCCGGCGTGGAGGCGCGTCCAGGGCAGGGAGGAGCGGACGAGTGTAGTAGCCTTTCCTTTGATACATGAATGCATCTATATATTCTTTTGCTTGTAAGATTTGCGGGTACAGCTTTGTACTCAACCCTCTTGCTGTAATTTCAGAGGAGGTTGATCTTCAAGGGATCAACTATTGTGAGACTGACTTCGTGCAGGACGACTAGCTTGGTGGGTTTTCGGTCGGTTGCCTTGTGGGTAAGGCTATTTATCTTGTCATTTTGCCGGTGGCCCTATTTGTGTAATATGAACTTTAAATGACTTATGTTTTATAAGTTATGAAGATTCAGTATTGTAATGACTTGTGTATAGAATTGATGTTTTAAATTTTGTAAAGGTGTATGTGTACCACTCCTGGGAGGTATATAATACACCAAGAGCGAGATATTTGATTTGTAATGCTAAGACCAATTGAGTAATTAAGTATTACGAGTTAAATACCCTATGTCCTCATAAGAAGGCACGTCCGTGAAACCATTTTAGCAATACGCTACGAGAAAAGCTAAGTTTGTAAAAAAAAAAAACGGTTGCAACAATGCTATTTGGGCCGCGAATATTCGTGAAGATAGCTAGTCTAAAATATTTAGAAAAGGGGATGAACATACACGAGGGTGTTATTTTTTCGGTCACTCAAGTTTCCGTCGATAAGATCAACGTCCGGCCAACTGACCTGGTTCAAATGTCTTCCTATACCTGTATTACACAAGAACTTGTTTGAACCACTAGCCAGCGAATCGTTTGGAACACGTATTTTTTAAAAAAAAGATTTTATCGTGAATCGAACTGTTTTCCTGTAAAATTCATGCGCTTGTAATCTAAAAGGGACAAGAATTTGATAGGAATCACAACGATCCCTCTGTTTTAAATTCCCTATTTCAAAGTCACGGCCTGAAAGGAGTATACATGATCAAACAAAAACTTCCATTCATTATTCCAAGCAAATGAGAGCTAGTACTATGCGTGATCAAACAAGACGATTGCATCCAATAATATTCTAAGTACGTGAGCGCGCGATGCATATGCTAGTTAGTAACTACCAACCTATATATATATATACACACACACGTACGGACAGTAGACAGTAGACAGTAGACAGTAGATACGCACTGGTAGACTCCTGGTCCATCAACCATGCATGCATGATCTATCGATCGATGCATTCAACACTAAACTAAGGGGGCCGATTAATTAGGTGATTGGTTGCTCACATTCGTTCAGCTTGGTTCAATTCAATGGGCTAGGATAGTTTGGTCAATACTGAATACAAGCTGAACTCATGAAATTTAGGTGATATTGTTTGGTTGACCGTACAAGTCATGCAAGTAGAAAATGCCTTAGGTAAAAGTGCTATCAAAGTTAATAATACAAATTATAAAAGTTTAATTAGAAATGTGTGTATTCTACCTAAAAATATTTAAATAGCCTTAATATATACCCTCTGTTTATAAATGTACGGTGTTTTATAAATCGCATGATCTATAACTTATAAAACTAAAATCTCGTGAAAGTATCTTTCGCGATAAATCTGATAGTGCAATTCGTATTGCTAATATAGATATATAGTTTCATGCGTATTAGCGGTCAAGGTTTGGGAAAGTTGATTGCACGCATAGATTTGTAAACAGAGGTGTTACATGCAATGATGCAATCACTTATTAGCTACGCCTAGCTCACTCGTACGCTCAACTTGAGCTTCCCTCGCAGCCAGGTTAGCTCAAAAAAAAAAAAAATCATCTTTGCATCTGGCAGCTAGGCTCACTCACTCGAACGGTTAACTTGAGCTTGAGCTTGAGCTTGAGCTTGATTCTCTCCCAGCCAGGTTAGCTGAAAAGGTTATGTTTGCATCTGGTAAACAAACAGGCTCGCTCACATAGTGCAGGCAACCAATCACCTCTAAACCAGTTAGTACTTGTAATTTAGACCTCCTTTACCTAATCCCTCTCCAACACACACAAAAGAAAACATCTCTTGACCTTTCCTCCACCAAAGTCCACGGGATAAAAGACAGCAAATGCCAAGTTGCACACCTTGCCGCTTTTCCTCTCCTCCTCTCTCTCCTAGAGAGAGAGAGAGGAGGAGGAAGACAGATCAGGTAGTCTCAGGTCCCCAACCAAAGCCAAAACTCTCTCTCTCTCTCTCTCTCTCATCTAGTACTGCTACCTGTTGGCTATTGCATCTACTGCTAGTAGACAGTAGTAGTCTCAGAAGAGAGCACCCAACCTGTGTGTGATGTATGTATGTTTCTTTGTGGCAGATGATCGATCATGTCCTGTCACGGAAGCTGCTGCAGCTGCAAGCTCGGAAGAGGCTGCTGCCATGCCACCTCCTCCGCGCTATTAAGCCGCCCGAGCCATGCACTCCACCGCTCCCGGGCTCCATGACTCCATGCTCCCCGCCTACGCCCGCCGCGCGGTCCTAACGCCATGCTCGGCTCACCCCGCGGCGACCGCCCGCCCGAGCCCGACGACGGCGCGCCGCAGGACGCGGGGCCGCCATCGCGCGCCCCGGTCGCCGCCTCGCCGAGGGGGCTCGTGCTCGCGTGCGCCGAACTCCTCTGCCGCGGCGACCTCGACGGAGCCCGGCGCGTGGCGGGCGTCGTGCTCTCTGGCGCCGACCCCCAGGGCGACGCCGCCGACCGCCTCGCGCACCACTTCGCCCGGGCGCTCGCTCTACGCGTCGACGCGCCGGTGGCCGTGTCCGTGGCTGCGGCGCCGTCGTCCGCGGCGTACCTGGCGTACAACAAGATCGTGCCGTTCCTGCGGTTCGTGCACCTGACGGCCAACCAAGCGATCCTGGAGACCGCCGTCGACGTCAGCACGCGGCGCGTGCACATCGTCGACCTCGACGCCGCGCACGGCGTGCAGTGGCCGCCGCTCCTGCAGGCCATAGCCGACCGCGCCGACCCCGCCGTCGGCCCACCCGAGGTCAGGCTCACCGGCGCCGGCCCAGACCGCGACGTGCTCCTCCGCACCGGCGACCGCCTCCGCGCCTTCGCCAGCTCCATCAACCTCCCATTCCGCTTCCACCCGCTGCTCCTCCCCTGCACTGCCCAGCTCGCCGCCGACCCGGTCACTGGCCTGGAGCTGCACCCGGACGAGATGCTGGCCGTCAACTGCGTGCTGTTCCCCCACAGGCTCGGCGGCGAGGGCGAGCTCGCCGCGTTCTTGAGGTGGATCAAGTCGATGAACCCCGCCGTGGTGACCATCGCGGAGAGGGAAGGAAGCACCGGAGGAGGCGACGACCGCCCAGACGACCTGCCTCGGCGGATGGCGGCGGCGATGGACTTCTACTCGGCGGTGTTCGACGCGCTGGAAGCCACGGTGCCGCCGGGCAGCGCGGACCGGCTGGCGGTGGAGCAGGAGATCCTTGGTCGGGAGATCGACTCGGTGGCGGCGGGGCCCGCCGGCGGCGTTTGGCAGCCCAGCGGCTTCGAGGCGTGGGCGGCCGCCGCGCGCTCCGCAGGGCTCGCGCCGCGGCCGCTGAGCGCGTTCGCGGTGTCGCAGGCGCGGCTTCTTCTGCGGCTGCACTACCCGTCGGAGGGGTACGCGGCGGAGGAGGCCCGCGGCGCCTGCTTCCTCGGCTGGCAGGCGCGGCCGCTCATGTCGGTCTCGTCCTGGCAGTAGCAAGCAGCTGCAATGCCGCAGGCGATCCATGGTGTTCGATCTTGGGTGCTCCATTAATGGCTTCTTGCTCTCAAGCTAAGCTAGCTAGCTACTCCATCATCTCAGTGCTGCAAATACAGGCACTTGATGGAGCAGGTTGGAGGCTCAGCTCTTGTGGTTGTTGAGATAGTTCTGCCTCTGGTGAGGTTTTGGAGGGAAGAACATGGCTGTGGATGCATGCCATGGAAGGATCTAGGGAAGCAATGACCCTAGCTAGCTACTTGCCATGCTCGTGCATGGCTACTCGATCTTCGATGATTACTACTTTTGTTAGGAGAAGAGGAGGAATTGGAGGAAGAAGAAGAGAGGGGGCTAGGTGGTGTGTGTGATGGACACGTTGCACGGGAAGGCGCCATTGGGAGATGAAAGAGAGAATCTTTGGCATTCAACTTGGTAAACCTTCTATACCACCAAATCTTTTTTTGCTTTGCTTTACATCCTGATCTCTCTTTATTTACTCCTACTTTAATTGTTTAACTTTCCTCTCTAATATTGGTGTAGTTATTATAGATTGTTGGTTTTGATACTACATATCTAGAATTCTAGATTTCTCCGTATTATTATGTTAAATGGGTGCGCATGCATGCATGCCTCCTTGCAAAATTAGGTCTAGTCACATACAAAACTAATTTGTTCAATCTCAAATAATGAGCTTGGCTTTTAGCTCCCATAGCTCAATGGATTGGGTCCATTTTTAAATCTATCCCTACATTTCACTTGCTCTCCTTGGTGTTTGATGCAGTTGTTTGTATTATAACTAATCATGCTTTGCCACCATTAGCCATAAACTAAGGCCATTTGGTTGGTTCCTTTTTTTACGTAGGGGTATTGATCACTCTTGTGTGCTGCGAAAGGCCAGTGCATTGTGCATACATATATGGGTAACAATAATTATATATGTGTGTGTGAGAAATGGTTCCATACTCTTCCACTTCCAATATACCGCTTAAATAGTGTTGTTATACTACCTCTTTATCCTTTTGAGCATACACTAATACTCCAAAGTGAGTTCTTCGAAAAAATTCATCAAAGTCCACTCTTTATAGCATAATTTGTGTATATACTCATTTTATATATGGAAAATGGTATATACCAAAAATAAAGGACTCCGATGAAAATTTTCAACCATGTCGCATTGGAGTATCATAGAATTAGTATTTAAGTATACAGAAAGTTATAAAGAGGTATACCATATTTGTTTAAGTGGTATATTATAGAAGGTGGGAGTATGTAATCCCGGGAGTAAAAAAAAAGCTTCCAGCTGGTGTTTCTCTAATGTGTGCTCTTGCAAACACTACTACAAAACATGTTATACTAGGCGCCTCATCACGGATGGTTCTTGTGGAACCGTGCGTATTTGTGAATTATCACGAGATAGTTTTAGGATAGAAACCGTGCGTGTTGTAGTTATCATAGGCGGTTTTTAATAAGAACCGTCGTGATATGTAGCGATTGCTAGAACCGTTTGTGATATGTAGGGATGGCTAGAAGCATGCGTGATACATAATTACGACGGATGGTTCTTATTAATAGCCATCTATGAATCATTACATACGGTTTTAAATACAAACGGTCGGTGATGTCTTGAATATCATAGGCGGTTTGTATTTAAAACCATCTGTGAATTATTATAGACGGTTTTTATCACGAACCGTTTGTGATTATAATCATATCACAGACGGTCTCTCTGATACTTTTGTTTTGTTGGGTGGGCAAATGAGAATTTAGACTTAATGGGCGGGCTGCCGAAACTCGCTTTATATTAACCGAGTCTCCCCTCCATCTCCTCCTCTCCATCTCTTCTCTAACCAAGTGTTGTCGCCTCCCCTTGACCTTGCGCCCCCCTCCCAGAGCTCGTCACACGCGGCCTCCTCCACCTTGCCCGGCCACGTGCCGTGACCTCCCCGACCTCATAGCCTATGGGCTCCCTTGACATCGTCGCCCCCGGCCTCCCACGACCTCGTCGCCCCCAGCCTTCCTCAACACCGTCGCTCCCGGCCTTCACCTCAGATCGCGCACTGTCCGGTAAAATAGCCATAACTTTTGTATACGAAATCAGATTACAACGTTCTTTGGCTCGTTGGAAAGCTAACGAAAAGTTCAATTCAAAAATCCATAAAGGTCACATCAAATTCATTTGCGAGGCTCGGCGGTCTCCGGACAAAGTGAAAACATGAAAAAAGGTCGTTTAGGGCCTCAAAACTGCCTCCGAAGTTTTAGCACCCGTTTTCATCGTTCGTTCATCATTCAGTTTGAGTTTTCTTTCATTCCAGATTGTGTAATCAACCATATGCAGGGTCCAACTGTTTAGCAATTGATTTGTTTTACTCGAAATTTATTTTTTTTTGTAATAGAAAAAACTATCGCAGACGGTTCTAAACAATAACCGTCTGTGAAAAAAGCTGACTGTTCTAAACAAGAACTGTATGTGATAATCAATTACCATATATGGTTCTTGTTCAGAACCGTCTATGATAGTTTTTTTTCACAGACAGTTATTGTTTAGAACCATCTGTGATAGGTTTTTCACATACGGTTGTGACCTCATATCATCACAGACTAGTAAAATCATGCGGTTCAAAAAACTGTATGTGATGACGATTTTGAATCGTCTATGATGACCTTTTAGTAGTGAAAGAAAAAAATAGTCTCATGTCTCCTCTGCTGCCCGAGGATAAGGGGTTTTTTTGTTCTTGTTTTGTGCCTCATGCCCCCAGATATGCTGGAAAAAGTGTCCTTATTGGGAGGGCATATGGACATGGCATGATCCCATGCATCAATGCCAACCCTAATTCCTGCCCCCTGTCCCCTCAAGCAAAATCATGGGATTTCTCAAAACCAAGCACCCTTTTTGGTGCAAACCCTGCAAACGTTAAATCTCTCTCTCTCTCTCTCTCTCTGAACTGCCTCCTCTCTCAACAGAGATCATTTTCCTTTTGGATGTATGGACCCATGCAGCTCTCTCTAGCTTTCTCTCACTGCCTTGCCTTGCATTGGGATCCTTGCATGCATGCCTAGCTTCTTAATTGGTTCCTCCCAAAGCTAGAGAGCCATGCTATGCAGCACTTGATTCCTTGGTCCATTGTCTTTCTTGTTTAAATAAGATGTTGCTAATTAAGGGTTCCTTCATTTTTCTTGCATCATGCATGGCCACTTCATTTGGTTGGACGAAAAGGAACAGCGAAAAGGGAATACTCATTTGTCTCTTTTATCTCCAAAGTTCTTTAGTTTGACTAGTTATAATTTCTTTCCTTGCCTTTTGTTTTGCGGGAAAAGGGTGATTTCTTTTCCCTTTTCTGTTAATTAATTAGAGGTAACAAAACATAAGGTTAATTAATCAAAGCATTCCCAAAAAGTATCGAAGTTGTCCCAGATCAATTTCAACTTACTAAAATTGTCCTCAAATTCCTCCACTTCTTTAGTAGAGTCATGTTCATGGCAAATTTATTTATGTGGTTAGGATAACAGTACTAATTTTGCAGAAACTGTCCTCATCTGAATTAGTCCTCACCAACAACTTATTTAAAGTTTACGAACAGTGTTCTATTTTTCCAAAATCCAGGGATTGGATTTTATTCACGTGTTTTAGTTTTTGAATATATAGCGTAATGCCTACGTAACATGACACAATGATAAATCAGCAGCTCCTTAAAGTTCATACATACCATTGGATAGGAGTCATATTTTATCGATGTTCGAATAAAAAAAGGGCAGAAAGAATCACAGTTGATTGCATTCTTTCGTCAGGATCACTTTTAGTTGCTTTTAGCACATCAGCAGCCTAGCTATTTTAACCTAACCACATCTGATTAATCACAAGGTATTCGCAGATAATATATGAAAGGATGGCCATGTTGAATCTATATCCAAATGTTGTGAATTTTTTTTCCCTGATAACCTATTTGTTTCTTTATTTTCTTGTCAATTTTATGAAATGCGTCACTAGTCTAATGCCCGGTCATTGACAGCATTTCCGTCGGCCCCATTTATCTGGCATTTTGCTTGCATGCGTTAGCAAACATGATCACATTTGTTTTAATTTGCACATATATATATTATTCTAGCTCGATTTTTGTTCTTCATTCTTTGGATCTGGCAGACCTTTGCCTTTTACCTTTCGTTAATTTTAAAAAAAGTCATTCTGCTGATCTTCTGAGCTCTGATTTGTTCTTACATTTGCTTTCAAACTACCTGCTTGATCAATTATATTATTAGCCTTCAAATAAAATATGGCACGAGACAACGATGGGGGAGTATGACGACCTTGTTAACTATATTTGGTGGCATGCATCCGTATTTTCTTTACCATTCTTGACACGTACAGTTCGTCAGTTCCCCCACTGCTACAGGATATCATGCATAGTTTTGGCCTAAGGTGATATGTAACATCACATCGACTCCAGCTAGCCTAAGTACATAGGCAGATTGCTTACAGATTGAGCAAACACATGCAATGCGTACATACATATTCTTCATCTCTCTCTCTCTCTCTCTCTCTCTCTCTCTGCATTGCAAAAGTTTGCTTCTAGCTAGGGTTTAGATGACTAGAATTTGTGATTTTTTTTTTCCTAAGGAAACTAGAATAGGTAGGACCGTAGGAGGGAGTTTTCGATTTCTTTTGAGGAAAAATTTCGACGGTGACCGAAATTTCGGCAATTTCGAATTTCAATTTGGGCAAATGGCTGAAATTGGCATTCGATGGATTTTGACCAAATTTTGAATTCTGTTTGAATTTGGTCTGAATTCATGTGCAACCGAATTTTTTTTTTTTGACCGAAAGGGCAAAGATTAGAGCTCCAGTGAAATGTACGAAATTTCGAGTCGAAATTTGAAACCCTGGGAGGAACACTTATGACACTACTAGAAAACTGAGATTTCGCGACGGTTAAAAACCATCAGGAAAGAGCAATAAACCGTCAGGAAATATATTCCTAACGGGTACCGTCAGGGATTACCGGTGATTTAAAGAGGGAGAGTTGAGACCTGTACCCTTGTTAACTTGTATCGCCACCATCTTGTGCTCTGCCTGCCCACTACATGGATGTCCCTGATTTTGTAAGACTTTGGCTTGGACTATTTACCAAATTGATCTTTTATCGTCCACCCATTTGAAATGCAAGACTCGCAGGAATTTCGTAGGAAAACCCACATCCATCAAGCTAGAGTGGATGCTTTATATTTCTCCAAATTTCCTGCATTCCAAACGAGATTTTGGGCCCTTTTGAAACACGCAAATATTAGCAGAAACTCTTAGGGTACTTTTTCATATGAAATTCTTGACTTGCTGGTTTATTCATTACCTACTGAAGCTGCATATGTACTTACTTCACATGCAAATACAGTTGTTAAGCTTGATATAGCAGAGATCTGAAGGATGCAATAATGCCACAAATTTTGCAGGGATAACTACACTAGTTAATTATGCTCCAGAGTCATGCACGCCATGCCTATTAGTCTGGCATTAGTGGAACCGTGGGAGCGAAGACAAGACAAGACAAGACAAGAGAGGAATACATCACATCGTTCACATGCCGTTCATGAATGCATGCGAAGTTTGCAAACCCAAAACCAAGAGGAGATCGTGCATGCCACATATATATACTGCATGTGCAAGGAGATCACCAAAGTTTCAGCAAAGAGGCTTCGGCTAGATAGCTTACTCGTTCCAAGTTTTTGGCTTATGTTTTCGGAGTGAAATAGTAAAAATAGTATTCACGAATGAAATAACAAAAATGATGCTCCTACCTCGCGAAAACTCCGCATTAGGGAGTCTGCCTAGCAACCTACCAGCCGGCGACAGGTGGGCTGCCGCGCACTCAGACCATGGCAGGCTACATGCTACTAACCCAGTCCGCGATAGGTGTTGTGTGCAAGTGACCTATTAGCGGCACGTGATCTGCTATGATCTAGGTGCGCGACAAAGTATTAACCCGATGCGTGGCAAGTGTCGTGCTCAAGCGACCTACCGTGAACTGGGTTAGCGGTAGATAGCCTGTCGTAATTTAGGTACACGGTGTATCCCTATTTTCGCTGCATTGCGGCAAAGGTGTTATTATTTTATTTTATTTTATTTTTAAATTATGTCTGCTACTCTACTTTAAAAAAAACTCTGTTACCCCTATGCCCCGTAGCATCTACTATACCCCCCTGATGTGACATGGCATGCACAAAATGGGGACCATGATTTGAGTCACCCAATTTGCATAGTGTCAACAGCAAATTTGTCTTAACAAGTTGTTTATGCATATTTGTTTGTTTGTTTTAGTTTATGCATATGCGCACCGCCATACATGCCACAAGCTTACTGTATATCCCATCCGCCGGGCAAGTCACTGATCGACATGGTTAGTAGTAGTTTGTTGCCAACCTAGCTAGATCGTAGTAATTAATCCCTCTTTCTTTTATTCAGCTAGTTCATATCATGGAATGCATGCATGGGAATGGAATATCCTTTTTGTTTGTTGGAAGGAACCTTTCTTTTATTTTATTATTTTTTTAAAGGGAAAATTGGGTTGAAATGGCAGAATAATGTTACATCATATCGATCATGTACGCAGTTTGCAGATACCATATGGTCATGGACAGGAGTGTCCCAGTCTAATTCCATCAGTACTTCAGTAGCATATGAATGGGGTACATAGATTCCCTCCTTTCACAGCTGAAATCCACTCGAACATCCCACATCCCCATGTCCGATCGACGTAGTACGTACCAAACTGCCAGTGACACGCGAAATCCATAGCTAGCTTAGCTAGTAGCCTAGTACTAGCTAGAAGCAACATGTACTGGCTAGATGGCTTAGCTTGGCTGCAACATCTCACGTGCATACATGCGTGCATGAGCCAGACATGCCACGACGACGACGACGACGACGAGAACGGCGACAGCCAGCTTGCTTCGACGCGTCCCGTCGGCCTCCGGACGACATGCAAGCTAGCTAGCTAGGAGAAATTCCCTGGGAGACCGTTACGGTGGTGGTGCTCCTCGGGCGTGGTCGTGACGATCTCCTCTAGGTCGTCCGGCCGCGGTGGCGCGGCGGCCGCGCCAGCGCCAGCGCCGGAGCTCCCGACGTGCTGTGACTCCGCCCTCGCCTCGGCCGCGGCCGCCTCGGCGCCGGCGCCGCGGGCGCTGTGCCTCTTCTTCATGAGGAAGGGGATCCGGAGGTGCCGCTGCGGCTTCTTCTTCACGTCCGTCGCCCAGCTGTGCACCGACACGTGCACGTTCTCGCCGAACGCCTGCAGCTTGATGTCGCCGCCCATCTGATGATCCATCGAAGCCAAACAAATTAAGGAAACGCATCAAGTTAAATACTAAGACAGTCTCAGCTAATTAAGCTTGTCAGCTTCTAAACAAGTGTTGATGACTTGACTGTGTTGTTGATAAGAGCTAGTGAGATAGCTTACATGAGTAACAATGGCGTACAACGGCAGGGTGATGTAGCTGCAGAGCACCTGGACGGCGATACTGCGAGTTTGAGACAGAAGAGTTGTCAGCTAGTACTACATATAATTATATGTCGTATATAAGAAATAGTAGCAGAAATCAAATGTACAGTAGTGTCCATATTGTTGTTTAGAAGCAATCACTTGCCGTACGTGCATGTGTTCAATACACTAGCATATATAGGATGCTAACGAAGAAATACCCTCGATGCTGGACAGAAGAAATCCCGCCAACGCTTACGATGAACAGTGTCAACAATAAGAAAATAGAGACAACATAGAACTTCGCACCTTTTCTATTTTCTTCTTCAACTATTTATACTCAACTTTACATCTTAGAAATAGAAAGTACTTCTATCCTACTGGACTAAAAATCGATTCGAAAACAGATTCTGGAACTAACAGGACTCCTATTTCAGAACAATAGGACTCTTCCCATCTTTAAACCAAGTCTCGATTACTTCCAACAAACTCTCCCTTAATCTAAACTTGGTTTTGCAAGATCTTTGACACCAATTAACTTGCGCATCTCTGAAAATTTCAGCTTGGCAAGGGACTTGATGAGAATATCTGCACGCTGTTCTTCTCCACAAATGTGTTGAATAATGATTTCCTCTCTTTCAACACATTCTCGGATAAAATAGAAACGAGTGTTGATATGTTTGCTCTTGCCATGAAAAACTGGGTTCATCAATACGATTGCAGACTTTGTTGTCGACATACAACTCTACTGCTTCCGAAGGACGTCCGTTACTTCACCCAACAAGCTCCTCAACCATAATGCTTGACATGCGGCTATGAATTCTGCCTCACATGATGGCAATGCGATGCTCTTCTGTTTTTGTGACACCCATGAAATCACATTTCTGTTGACGTAGAACACCATCACCTCACCTGTATATTCTAGATCAAATTCAACAGTACCTTTCAAATACCGAAGGATCTGTTTAACTGCTTTCTGATGCTTAACTGTTGGCCTCTCCATATACCTACTGACCAAACCGACATAATTTGAAAGATCAGGCTGAGTATGCAACAAATATCTCAAGCTACCAATAATACGTCGATATTCAATCGAATCCACAGGTTCTCCTTCACTGTCTTTCCCAAGCTGTAATTTTTGTTCCATGGGACATTTGCATGCATTACAATTTCTCATCCCAAACTATTGAAGAATTCTTTTAGCATACCCGGACTGCTTGAGAGTGATTCTTTCCTCCCCATGCTTCACCTCAATGCCGAGGTAGTAAGAGATAAGTCTGAGATCAATCATCTCAAATTCATTCATCATCTGGTTCTTGAAATCTTGGATACCTGCAACTTCTGAACCAGTTGCAATAGGGTCATCGACATAGATTCCAACAATCAAAGTATCAATCCCGTTTCCCTTCATGTACACATCATGTTCCTGAGGACATTTAGAAAAACTCAACTGCTTCAGACTTTTGTCAAGTTGTAGATTCCAGGCTCGGGCTGCTTGACAAAGTCCATACAAAGCTTTCGATAACCGATACACTTTATGCTCTTTCTACTTCACCACGAATCCCTCTGGCCTTTATGCTCTTTCTGCTTCACCACGAATCCCTCTGGTTGGGCAACGTAGACTTCCTCCTGCAATTCACCGTTCAAGAAGGCCATCTTGACATCCATGTGGTGCACTTGCTACTTACATTGAGCTGCTAGAGCTAGCAACAATCTTACTGATTCAATTCTCGCTACTGGAGCGAAAACTTCATTGAAATCAACTCCTTGACGTTGCACGTACCCTTTTGCTACAAGTCTAGCTTTGTGTTTCACCACTTTCCCATCCGAATCCTTTTCGACTTATAAACCCATTTTAAGTTGATGGATTTGTGCCCTACCGGCAAGTCAGTCAATCCTACCGGCAAGTCAGTCAATGACCAAGCCTCGTTCTTCTCAATTGAAGCAATCTCATGATTCATTGCCTCAACCCATTTCTTCTCCTTGGCTGCTTCTGAGTAGGTCGCCGGCTATTGCATAGCAATCTGCGGCAACTCAATTGGCAGATGTGCTTCTTCAGTCTCCTCATAAATATCTGCAAGTGACCGAAACCTACTTTGTGTCTCACCAACCGAGGATGAGTCTGAGAGCTCCAACTTACCAGAGTATGTGGAGATGCCGATAAGCTCATTAGCGATGATGCTTCAAAGCTTGAGTTCACTCTTGGCGCCCCGGCAAGATCGAAACCATTTCTCCAGCTTCTCCTGGCGTTGGGGATGACAGGATTGTATTAGCAGCCGCTGGAGTTGAAATATTCCCAAGGACCTCACCGGCCACCATGGTATCCTTAGTGTCTGGTTCCTTGACAGAGAACGTGGCCCAAGTGTCGTGGTCTTTTGCAGCAATGTCACTCCAACTCCAACACTTGTTCTCCTCAAAGACCACATCACGGCTAAACAAACTTTGTCACCGTTCGGATCATATAGTCTATGAGCCTTGTTCCCTGCTTCAACACCAAGATAAACCACAGGCATACTCTGATCACCAAACTTCTTGACAAGTATAGATGGAATTTTCATGTGATTCGTGCAGCCGAATACTCTCAGGTGATCCAAACGCGGCTTCCGGTCCACGCTTGGAAAGGAGTTGAAATAGGAAGTGCTTTTGTGGTCACACGGTTTAAAATGTATACCGCGTGTTGCACTGCCTCCCCCAAAAAATATCAGGGCATATGCATGCTCTTGAGCAAACTTCTCGCAATAGCCACCACTGTCTTGTTTCTGCGTTCCACAACACCATTCTATTGTGGTGTATAGGGAGCAGTGAGATGGCGCTGAATTCCTTCATCTGCACAGAAATTACTAAAGATATTCGAGAGGAACCCCCCATCTGTCCTGAGGACCTTTATTCTTCTGCCGACCTCATTTTCTACAAGTGCCTTGAACCTCTTGAACCTTTCGAATGCATTGCTCTTCTCCATGAGCATGTACACCCACATCATCCGGTTATAGTCGTCGACGAAAAGGAGAAATTATTTATTGACCGCTGTCATCGATGGAGTGATGGGCCACACAGATCAGCATGAACAAGCTCGAGCCGCTCCTCGGCCCGAAAAGTTGCCACTCCAGGGAAAGGGAAGCGTGCTTGTTTGGCAATCAAACAGATCTCACATACCTGGGTGGGGTGGTCGATCTTGGGCAGTGCAACCACCATTGCTTTCTCAACCATCAATATGAGAGACTGGAAATTCACATGTCCCTGCCTTGCGTGTCAAAGCCATGCCGAATCCTACATGCTTGAGAGCAAGCATACCGGCTCACAAGTCTCCATCAACACCATGTAGAGTCGGTTTGTGGAACGCTTGACCTTCATCAGCAATCTGTCACTCCAATCATATAACCATAAAAAGACACCAACCAGAAGAACTTTGCTACCTGTTTCAGTCAACTCGCCAATGCTTATGATGTCATTGCATAGTTTGGGTATGTAATATACCCCTGTTAGGAGTCTTTGCTCTCCTCCTTTGAACTGGAACAACACCGTTCTCTTTCCTTCGATCTCGACAGTGGATCCATCGCCAAATTTAACATGGCCCTTGATGGAAGCATCCAGATCGCAGAACTTGCTTCGTTAAGCAACATATGATTACTGGCCCCATTGTCGAAATACCATACGTCAGAGTTGACATATGACTCGCCGTCACCTCGCAGTTGTGGCTCCACCTTGTCTTCATTAAGCAATACTAGCTTGCGCGACTCCGCGCTAACTGCTATTAGCAGAGCCGGATCTTCCTCCTGCGCGTGCGTGAGGTTTGCTTCCTCCTCGCGACGCTTGCTTTTACACTCTGAGGCATAATGGCCGTATAGGTCACAATTAAAATACTTTATGTGACTCTTGTTGCATCCCGTCCTGGACACACGACAGCTTTCACCTTCCTGGCGTGTCACGGTTGAGCCACCGCGACCACCTCTGTTTCGACCATGGCCTTGTCCGCGGGTCCTGCCACGCCCACGGCCGTCGTTTCCTCCAGTGTGCCCTTTCGACAAGTCTCCACCGCTGTTTTTCTGCCACGCCTACCACTCGGCTAACGTGAACAGAAGTTTGCCCTCACTTCCGCCACTATTGTCGAGGCGTAGGATTCGTTCCTCATAAGCCTTCAACCGATCGATCGCCTCTTCAAATGGCATCGTATCAAGATCAAAGTATTGCTCGATCGATGTGACTATTTGAAGGAATTTATCGGGTACTGAATCAAGAAGTTTCTTGACGAGTGTGGGATCATCCAGAGTGGAGCCAAGAACGCTGCATTTTGCTGCCGTACCACTCAATTTTCCTGCAAACTCATTGATCATCTCTCCTTTCATGCATAGCATCTCGTATTCGCTCTTTAGGGTCTACAGGCACGCCTTCTTCACGCGATCAGCACCAAAGTATCAAGTCTTTAGACAATCTCAAACATCCTTTGCATATTTCTTCTTTGCTATCTACGGAAGGACATCTTCGGGGACAGCCTGAAAGATGAACGCTCGCACTGATTTGTTCTTCTTCTCGTCCACGACCACTCAAGCCGCTGGTTCGATTACCTCCTAGACACCTTGTTCATCCATGATAGCCTCCATCTTGATCACCCATGTGGTGTTGTTGGACGACATCAGCATCGGACACTGGTGCGACATGCCGCCGCTCTCCCTCACCGCCTGCTGGATGGCCATCGCCATTACCTCGAACCAGAGGATATTGGGGCGTGCATAGGCTCTGATACCACGTGAAGAAATCTCCTCACAGGATCTAACAAGCACCCTCAATGCCGGACAGAAGAAATCCCGCCAACGCCCAGATCAATACAATCTGCTGCTTCTTGTTAGAGATATATATGTTAGAGATATATTTGTGTTAGAGTAGGACTCTAGATATGATTTGGTTTTCTTATCTGTAACCTTTACTCGTGTATATATACCGGCCCATTGGCCTCCTGAATATTCAGGCGTTATTCATAATATGGTATCAGAGCATACCTAGGGTTAGCTTCGCTTGCCACCCCGCCGCCGCCGCTCAGACGGCATCACCTCCTGTCGTCATCTTCGACGACTCTCGATCGAATCTCCGGTCTCCAGACACGGGTCTCGCCTGCGCCATCGTCGTCGCTCACAACCTCCGCCGGCGCTCGGGAGCTCTGCCGCCACCGAGAGATCCCGGGGAGGAGTAATCGGCTGCGGTCGGTGCGCCGCCGGGAGAAGAAGCCGCACGCTGCGGTGCGCCGTCGGAGAAGAAGCCATACGCGCGATGTGCCGCTGAGAAGGCCACCATCGCCGCCGCGTCGCCTCCGCCGCCGCCGCTTGCCGCCTCGAAGCGCCGCCGCTCCATCACAGACTTCGGCCGCGTGCCGAAGCCGCCGCCGCGCCGCCGTCGCCTCCGAAGGCCGCCGCCGCTCATCACTGGACTTCGGTGAAGGCCGCCGCCGCCGTCGCCTCCGAAGGTCGCCGCCGCTCCATCACCAGACTCGGCCGCCGCGAAGCCGCCGCCGCCGCTTGCCGTCGCCTCCGAAGGCGCCGCCGCTCCATCGCGGACTTCGGCATTGCCAGCAGCGACTTCGGCGCCGCCGCTCCATCCGGCTAAGCCGGTGCCAAGAATGACTTCGGCCGCCGCTGCGGTGATATCGTTGGGGAACCTAGTCGTTCCCGACCCTTTTCTAAGCAGCCGGGCGAAGAAAAAAACGTTGTTCTAACCGCCGCGCGAATCGGCGCCGCCTACCAATGGGCACCGTTTCCTCCTCATTGCCGGTGATCTTCGGCGGTGTTAATTACACCGACTTCGTGTCTCACATGCGTATTCGCATGCGTGGTCTTCGTCTCGGGGTGCCTCTCTGGCGATGTCACCTGCCCGCCTTGCCCTACTCCTCCGACGGAGTTTACGCTTTCTTGCGCTATCCTCGACGGTAAACGACAAGGTCTTTGTTGAGGCTGGCGGCTTGGCGATGAGAAGGCGCTCGCCTACCAAGAGGCTCGATTTCTACATGGATCGCTTGACTACCTACACACAGTGGTGCGACGACGACGCTCGGGCTGCTGCTGTCTTCATCGCCAGTGTCCAGCCTCAGTTCTCTTCTGAGATTGTGGGATTTTCTTCGGGTGTCTAGATGTGGACTCATCTTCGGCGGCGCACTGAACCCTCGGAATGCCCTCCGGAGATGCACTCTCTTGGCAGGTGATGCTCTGTTGGCGTTCGCTAGGAGCGGACTCTCTTCGCACTCTTGTTTGTCGTTCTGTTCATCTTTGCTGTCATGCTTGACATCGCGTGTCTGAGTTCCTTACTCGCGCCGTCTGAGTTCGGCGTGCCAGCGGACCACTTCGCCGCCCTCGTGTCACTCTTCGAAGGTCCTTACCGAGATCGTGCGAGAGGAGACTACCGAGTGGTCTTGGCACGATGCCACTCCCCTCGTGCTCATTGCACTGCTGCATGTTGCCTTCGCTTGCCGCCTCCCGCCACGGTGGTGGTTGCCGCCTCCATCTGGCGGTGGCCGTCCTCGCTACTCCTACTGCGACAAGATCGGCCACATTGAGTCTCAGTGCTACAAGAAACAGCGGCATATTTCACGTCGTTGTTCTCCTAGCACTGGCACCGGTACTTCTACATCGACGTCTGCATCGACTACTTCCGCGTTTTCTCTCACTGAGAAGGAGATAGCCAGACTTGGCGCCGCTTGCCGCTTGTGTTCTTCCTCGGATGTGTTCTGCGGAGTTCTGCGACCGACTCTTGAACCGAGAAACCACCTCCTACACATCAGTACCTCCCGTGGATCCTAGATTCAGGAGCATCCTTCCACATGACTTCCGATTCTTCCACTCTATCTTTTGTTATACCTCTTGATTCCCCTGTCAGTGTACTTACTGCTGATGGTACCTCTCTTTCTGTTTCTGGTCGAGGACCTCTTAGCAACTCATCTTTTCATGTTCCTTCATTGCTCATGTTCCTCGCCTAACTGCGTGACTTCTTTCTTCTGGATGACATCGACCTTGGTTATCGGGTCATTCTCGACTCGACTCTTGTTGTGTTCGGGACCGCCACACGGAGCTCGGTTGGTTCGGCCTCGCCGCCTTGACTCACAGCGTCTCTGGGAGCTTGGTAGCTTCACCTTCCTTCCATTGCCCGTCGCCGCTAGTCTCTCCGCTCGACTACTCCGTCTCCGGCTCTTTCAAAGAAGATGGCATCACCGTCTTGGTCATCTGTGTGGATCTCGTCTGTCATCCTTAGTTCGTCGTGGTCTTCGGGATGCATCTCGGTGATGTATCTTTAGATTGTCGGTACGTAAGTTAGGCAAACAGATTGACTTCCTTATCCTCATAATGAGTCGTTGTCTCGGCGTCCTTTGATCTTGTTCATTCGATGTTTGAGGTCCGCCCCTTCGTTTGAAGGGGTCATCGATACTATATCATATTTATAGATGATTTCTCTCGCCACACTTGGATATATTTTATGTCTTCTCGTAGTGAGGTCTTGTCTATCTATAAACAGTTTGCCACCATGGTTCGCATACAGTTCTCACTCCTATTCGTGTTTTTCGTGGCCGACTCTTTGGCGAGTACCTCTCTCATCACCTACGCACTTTCTTCTTTGGCGGGGGCACTCTCGCTCAATTCTCTTGTCCTGGTGCTCATGCTCAGAATGATGTTGCTGAGCGTAAGCATCGTCACCTTCTTGAATCAGCTCGTGCCCTGATGATTGCCGCCTCTATTCCACCTCACTTTTGGGCCGAGGCTGTTTCCACTGCCACCTATCTCGTCAACATCCAGCCTTCTTACGCTCTTGTATGCAATCCCTATTGAGCGTCTCTGTGGTCTCCTTCGACTACTCGCCTTCGATCTGTTTGCTGCGTTTGCTACGTTCTACTCGCCGAGAACGTACCAAACCGACCGCTCGATCTGTTGAGTGTGTTTTTCGGGATCTGATCACGAGCACAAGGGCTATCGGTCTTTGGGATCTGTTGGCCGACGGATGCGGATTTCTCGGGATGTGACTTTCGACGAGTCTCGTCCCTTCTACCCACGCTCGTCTCTCCTTGGCCTCCTCTGTGGAGTCTCTGTCTTTTGACTTTTCGGATACACCTATCTCTGTCTTGCCTCGTCCTCCCGCCCCACTGAGTCTCCACATATTTCTCTTGTGGCCTCTCCGCCATTGTCGCTACCGCCGTCCCTGCGGCTCCTCAAGCTCCCCACTACACTCGTCTACACTCGTCGACCTCATATTGAGGATCTTCCGGATGAGCCCTCTTCTCTCGCCGATTCATCATCTTCGATGCTTCATCTTCCTCGATGGGCCGCCTTCTCCTCGCTACGCCTCCGTGATCGCGAGTCGATTCGCCCCTGCTGCTTTTACCTTTCTTTGGCGCAGACTACTCGTGAGCTCGCCTCCTACCGGATGTTTGTTACTCATCCCGAGTGGCGGCATGCCATGGCCGAGGAGATTGTCGCCCTCGAGCGTCTTGGTACTTGGGATCTTGTTCCTTTTCCATCTCACTCGTCCCATCACATGTAAATGGGTCTATAAGATTAAGACTCGCTCGATGGCTCTCTTGAGCGCTATAAAGCGCGTCTTGTTGCTCGTGGCTTCTAAAGCAGAGCATGGTCGTGACTACTGACGAGACTTTTGCTCTGTGGCCCACATGACCACCGTCCGCGCTCTTCTTTCGGTGGCGCCTGCATTCGCCATTGGTTTGTTCTCGACTTGATGTCAAGAATGCCTTTCTTAATGGCGAGTTGCGTGAGGAGGTCTACATGCATCCGCCACTGGGTATTCTTCTCGAGGGCATGGTCTGCCGCCTTCGTCGCTCTCTATGGCCTTAAGCAAGCCCTCGTACTTGATTTGAGCGCTTCTCCTCGTGGTCATCGCCTGCTGGTTTTTGACAAGTGATCATGATCCTGCGCTCTTTGTCCACACTTCGCCTCGTGGTGGACTCTTCTTCTTACGTATGTTGATGATATGATCATTCAGGAGATGACTCGAGTATATTGCCTTTGTCAAGGCTCGTCTTAGTGAGCGGTTCCTTATATCGGATCTTGGTCCTCTTCGTTACTTCCTTGGGATTGAGGTTACTTCCACCCGGATGGCTTCTTTATGTCCCAAGAGAAGTATATTCAGATCTTCTTGATCGCGCCTCCTCTCGATCAACAGATCTTGTTGAGACTCTCATGGAGCTCAATGTTCACCTCCGACCCTCGATGGCGAGCCTCTTTACGATCCGGCTCGCTATCGTCATCTTGTTGGGAGTCTTGTCTACCTTGATGTTACTCGTCCGGATATCACTTATCCATTCACATTACGAGTCGATTCAGTATCCGCTCCCACTCAGTCCACTCTGACCACCTTCTTGAGTTCTGCGATACCTTCGTGGGACTATCTCTCGCCGTCTCTTCTTTCCACGTTCCGGCTCGTACGACTTCAGCTTATTCGGATGCTATTTGGGCGGCGATCCTCCGATCGCGATCTATCTCTCGCTTCTCGTGTTTTTCTTGGTGGTTCGCTTATTGCACGGAAGACGAAGAAAGCATCGCAGATGTCCCGTTCGAGCGCAGAGGTGAGTTGCGAGCTATGGCTCTCTTGGCAGAGATTACTTGGCTACGGTGGTTACTTGAGGATTTGGTGTTTCACATTACACCGACTCCTCTCTTGTCGACAAGATCAGTGCTATCAAGATTGCTGTGACCGTGAAGTATGAGCTCACCAAGCATATTGGTGTTGATGCTTCCTTCATGAGGTCTTGTGTGCATGATCAGGTGATTGCTCTTCAGTATGTGCCATCAGAGCTTCAGATAGCGGATTTCTTCACGAAGGCCCAGACTCGAGCACATCACAGCTTCTACCTCTCCAAACTCAGTGTTGTTGATCCACCATGAGTTTGAGGGGGGGTGTTAGAGATATATATGTTAGAGATATATTTGTGTTAGAGTAGGACTCTAAATATGATTTGGTTTTCTTATCTGTAACCTTTACTCGTGTATATATACCGGCCCATTGGCCTCCTGAATATACAGGCGTTATTCATAATACTTCTGTCTCTTACGATGAACAGTGTCGACAATAAGAAAACAGAGACAACAGAGATTTCAATTTTGCGGTGCAAGACTTCGCACCTTTTCTGTTTTCTTCTTCTACTATTTATACTCAACTTTACATCTTAGAAATAGAAAATACTTATATCCTAACTGGATTGAAAAACGAACCGAAAACAGATCCTGAAACTAACAGGACTCTCCTATTTCAGAACAACAGGACTCTTCCTATCTTTAAACCAAGTCTTGATTACTTCCGACAGCTAATGCAAAGAGGATAAGAGATCCTTCTCTCCAATAGAACTCACCATGCATGGTTAGTAATCTTGATTCTGGCCCCTGTTTGGAGGAGCTACAACTTCTAGTGGCTTTAAGCTCCCCCAAACGTGCTTCTCATATATAGAAACTTAATTAAGCCCTATTTGTGAACTCTCCGATTTCTCAGAGAAGCCAATTTATAGCGGAAGCTAAACTCTCCTAAGCAGGACCATAGGACTAGGATGCGGTGAACATTGATATTTTCAAGGATCTTCCGGGGAAAAAAAGGTGAAGAGTTTACTAACCCAATAGCAAGTCTCGGGAGGGCATATGATTTGTTCTCCATGATGCACGAATCGAACCCATATGTCGCCTGCAAAGTTATCAGTTGGTTAGCCCCATGGCTTTATACTTTTACACATTTTTTTAACAAAAAAGTGCAGAGAAAGGGGGGGGGGGTGCTTTAAAACATACCAAGACCCAGAAGAAAAAGGCCATCTCAAAGGAGTTTTGAAACAAGATGAAATGTATCAAATGGAGGACAATTCTAGGCTTGCTAAACCAGAAGTGCTCTTTGCAAGGCTTCATCCAGGGGTTTCCAGTTGTTCCATCTGGACAGTCTGCTGCTTCTTGAGCCAACCGAGTGCTTATGTACTCCAGCTTTGTGCCAACAATAAGCAGGAGCTGCAATTTACCCCAGCAGTAAGAATTCTCTCATCATGAAAACGGAAAAGTGTATTTACTGCTGTAGCATAGCGTTGTTCATGCTTACAATTAAGGGCAAGAAAGACAACCAGAAGTATGTGTGCCATCCTGCATTGCCAGTAAATCAAACGATTAGGGGCTGGCCAGTGCCACCACAGAAGCTACTGGAACTGGATGGACATCATTCAATGACAAAAAAAAAGTATGCTAGTTCATACAACATTCTAACGCAAATACCTTGTTATTGTGGTTCCTCAGATTAATGAATTGTTCTAAATGAGTAAAATGACTCATGGTTCTGGAAAGGATGGTGATTACTATGGTTAGGAGTCGAAATTGTGGCGTTCTTCTAGAATCAGTAGTATTTCAACTTAAGGAGATATCAGTGTGATGTGAATTCAATGATCCAAAGTTCCAAACAAATATATGAGGGCACTTGTTTCAAAGGTTTATGAGGATTACCATTTATATTCAGCAGCAGGAAGAGGATGACGAAAAGCCATAAGTACCAGCTGTATTTAAGTGAGTAACGTTAGATAAACCAAAGATATAATTTTTGAAGCAAACAAAGTTAGAACTTTAACCCAAATACCGACCTGACTCCAACAACTTCTTTAAAATCATGCTCAAGAGCACGAACCATGTACTTGTGGAAATCGAAGTCTGGACGATTTGGGTAGTGTCGCTGGAAGGGGAAAAAGGTAAGTGTCCTATACTCCTATTAGCTTCACCAATAGTACAGGGACACTCATGATTGAGCAGAAGTTACTGAACAGCACATCTTACCTGAACAAAAGCTGCTCTAAGTACTTGATAATCTGGTTTACCAACAGAATCATATAACTGCTTGAAGAATGCAATCTGAAATCACATATGAATTAAACCTTTGGAATCAGCATACAGATATGTACTAAGTTCATAATTTGAATTTGGGACAAAATCCGAACATCAAGGATGCTTCGAATGGCATAATACTGCAATAGCAGATGCTACGATATTCAGTGAAAACAATGTTTTACTGAACAGTGAACACAGTTCATTGCATTAGAGGCTACATGAGTGTTTGATCATGATGTTGCCTTGTTGCAAAGAGACACCTCAAATAACAAAAAACAGTGCAGTACTGCAGTTTGTGCTCATGCCATTCATATCTTGATGTCAGAATAGCTTTGCCAGACCTTAGTTAACCTTAGATGACAATGGACCATCTGCAATTATTCTATTCATTTCTCATGTATAACATTTGATTTCTGACCGCACATATGGAATATTTGACAACTTACTAATAATACCTCCAAAATTTGATTTTACATGTAACCATGGGATTTACTAGGTAGAATTCAATAGCACGTTTCTCTTCCAAAAAAAAAATGCCACTCTAAAAGTAGTTTGGTTTTCTTTGGGTGAATCTTAACAAGACATTGGTTGGGAACAGGGATGGTGGAACAGAACAAACTGAAATCCATTTTATTCTCATGTCATCTTCCACCGTCACTACAATAATTGAGAAGCATAATAAGTGGGCTGGATTACTTACAATCCATCTTACAGCAGGCAATTTCATCCAGCCCGACGACCTCTTTGTGCGCTCCTTGACTCTTCCTTGGTGAAAATCTTTCTCCCATTTCTCCCATTTTCTCATCTACAAGGGCATACCCTAAATGAGTTATGTTGACTACCATGTCATGTGCAACACATTTATTTGCAGTACAAATAGTTATACCTTGGCTACACCAAGTAACAGTGTTGTAACACAGAACACAACATGGACCACACCAAGTACAAAGACAAAAATGTGCAGCTGGTGCAAAGCTTCTTCAGATAGCATGGGAACTTCACCCTGCAAGAGTGTAAGAATGTTATTTCAGAATGATCAATCTGGCAAATATTCTCGGAAATAACAAGCATTTGTTGTTTCTACTCTTTGAGGTCATGTATAAGCCCTGAAATATCGCAAGCTCCTTTCTTTGGAGCACTTCTATCACCAACATTGCCCAGCTCACAAAAATGACGAGCAGCATGTGCATACCAGCATTTCTAGTTTATGCTTGGAACTGGCAATGCTTATCAATTACCATTAAATAAAATTGATAAGGTTTTGCTACTCAGAATACAAGCAATGCTTACTACCAAAGAACAACACTAAACAATCAGATATTCACTACAAACAAATTCTTAGGGGAAAACGAACAACACTAAACAATCTGAAATGGACACTTTGCAGTGGCATTTAACAAAATTTCCCGAAAATTGAAGCACTATCTTCATAGTTCGCAGTCTACCTTTCTCTTGCAAAGTTTGGTAGCATCTTCTGTGGCTTTGGAAATTTCTCTGATGCATGGAAGCATCAGATCGGCAGCACTCTCCGGGATGCAAATGTGGTTGATAAAATTTTGAATGACGCTCAGTAGGAAGGAAATGAAACCCAGCAGCATCAGCTCTACACATGAAACCAACAAATGAGATCAGGCAGTGAAGAAACAGTACTATGCAACAAGAGTAAACTAGCATGAAGTATTGTGCTCCCTATGTCATAAACATTTTATCAGTTGGTATCTGATTCTTCTTTTCAGATTAATTACATTGAAGTACTGCGATTTTCCATGAGGGAAAAACTAGCACATATGCAGGTGATGATAATATATGTGTGTTCAGGTTGTCCTAGTGATAATATCAAAGAAATGAGGTAAAAATCGGTCGTGATATCCAACAGATAAAATGTTCTGCAGCAATGTAACTAAGAACTTGGATAATGCTACCTTCTTTGACTCTCTGCAGGGCTGAAAACAGTGCTTCTTGTCCATTGTATTTCAGCAGCTGCACAAGGATACAGGCAAACCTTGAGTAAAAGGCAAACCCAAACAGCTATTACTGTAAAAGAAAGTTTTTTTTGCGGTTACAAGGAAGACGCACAAACACACACACCACCACGCACGAACACCACACACACGAGTGCGCCCCCTTATCACACACTAGAAAGACGGAGATATCACAAAATTCCTATTGAAAGCGCATATGAGTATGCATAAAAGTGGACACCAGGATTTGAACCCTGATGAGTCGTACACCCACAACTCCACGGCCTCACCAAGAGGTGTACAGTACGGCTCAATTATCGTGCTTACATCACTAATGTTCGAAATTAGC
The DNA here is from genome assembly GCA_036346395.1 of Hsuehochloa calcarea. Lineage (NCBI taxonomy): Eukaryota > Viridiplantae > Streptophyta > Magnoliopsida > Poales > Poaceae > Hsuehochloa > Hsuehochloa calcarea. The sequence goes on along the minus strand of CM070595.1, from coordinate 9,822,583 downwards.
TTTACAAGCCTCCAAGTGTCTCACTCAAGTCCATCCATCAGTAAAGCGATACAAAAATGGTGCGGTGGGAACCTAAATGACATGATTAGATGGACTGAAGTCACACTTATGAAAGTCTGGATTCTAGAAACCCATGTCTTAGTACCAAACACCGCTAATTCAACCAAAAAATATATTCCTTGAACGCTACTCTATTACTAAATAGACGTCGTTTTTCAGTCAAATATTTTTAACTTTGCCCACTAGCCCACTAACATACCCAGCCAAAAGTATTTAGATTGTTTACATGAAAGTATTAATATATCTAGTATCAAAGGCGCTTCCTTAACATCTTTTTTTAAAAAACAATACTAGCACGTCACTAGAAGAAGAAGAAAAAACAATATCCAAAAGTTTATGTCAAAGACTATGTCGATTTTTGCATGAACATTTACAAGTAACGTAGGAAGTAAATCGGCAAATGGACCGTAACAAATAGGGGCAAACCAGAAATCAGATTGGAAACATGTTGGCAGTAGAAATTAGCAAGAGGAAGGAAAATCAATTAAGCTAAGGGAGGAGTTTCGAAGCCGTGCCTTGCCGAGGCGGTGGAGGAGGCGCTCGACGGCGAGGGAGATGGTAACGATGACGAGGCACACGGCGGCCACCACCCACGTCGGCGTGAGCACCAGCGACTGGGCCTCCTCCTCCCGCCCCATCTCCGCCTACTACCACGCTCCGCACCATGTGGCTGTGTTAAAAGGCCGAGGTGGGCGGCGGGGGGAGGGACGGAGAGGTGGGGAGCGATCGGTGTGGCGGCCACCGCCACGAGCGGGTTCTGCGGCGGTGCGGCGCCCCAGCCCCGCCACGACAGCGAGCGCTTTGTCCTGGCGCGCGCTGGGCGGAGGCGGCACGGGAGGTGCCAAATCTCTGTCGCTTTTGATTTTTGATCCGCTTGCGTTGACTATGAAATTGAGAGGACCTTGACTAATACAAAAAAAAAAAGTTACCCCGGCCAACGGGACAATCCCCAGGCCGAGAGCCATTTAAAAAAATAAAAATAAAAATAAAAAATCATATTAATTTAAAAGATAATTATAAAAAATAGTAAAAATAATAATTATAAAACTAGACGCATATTGCCAATTGAACTGGCGACAGGGGGCTCAACAGTTCCCAGAAGTTCCTGTCGCCAATTGAGGTCGCTTGAAAAACCACCATTTTTTAATTCATCTTCACTCCTTTTGTACTGAGTATTTTCGAGCGCATATTTTGTTGATAAATCACACTGATATTATATAACATTCAGCACAACGTCATAACATCTTTTGTCGATAAATCAAAATATGTACTCACTATTTCTAAGCATATTTTTTGTTGACAAATCACAATGACATTACATAACATTTAACACAACATCATAACATCTTTTGTCAATAAATCACAATGACATTATATAACATTCAGCGCAACGTTGTCACATACTTTGTGGATAAATCACACCACTAATATTACATAACATTCAGCACAACGTCATAACGTCTAGTTCTTTTACAAATCAAAGTGATATTACAAAGCATTGGGCACCACATATTTCAAATGGACGAACATTTCTCGTGGTCGCGACCTCAACGTCCGTCATGTGGACCACCTCGAGTGGGACGGTCGGATGATGTCCCCGCGGCGACGTCCGGACTGCCGATGTTTCCTTCGTCCTGTGGATTTCTCGTAGGGTATTTCTTGAAGGTGTGCTCAGACTCCCTGCAAATGGAGCACTTCTTCGTACGACGTTTGACTTCTGCTTCATCTATGTTGTTCCTGATGCGCCGTACCTATCGTCGGTCAACCTTTCTCTTAAGCCTATCAATGTCTATGACCCAAATAAGTTGATCTCAAGTCGTATGGCTAGTGAAATGGCCAACAACGGCGTAACCATACATCTCTGCACTCTAGGTTTGCATCACCTCCTCTTGTTGAAATAGTCAAAGAGGTACTGGCCGGGATGCTGCGCCACCGTTGAACATGCGGCCATAACATGGGAGTAGGGGCTATGCAGAAAAAGGGGCTTATTGCAAGTGCATACACAACTAGCGCGGCGTAGCGTACACTCATGGGTGATCCTCCCGCGGTTCATCCCGCGACGTCCTTTATCTCTGCACATTATCTCGAAGTGAAGCTCCCTTGTGTCCATCTTGAATGCCCGATGCATCTCACCCTTCTTGCTCTTCTCCTCCACGTACTTGGTGATCATGGAGTAGAATATTCTGTCATTTGTCATGGTGAGCAACGCGTTATTGCTTTTGTCAACAAAGTAATTTGTGGTACTGCGAAGAATTACCTCCATAATACCAACCAAAGGGAGGCACCTTACGCTGCGCATGACCCAGTTGTACACCTTGGCTAGATTGGTTGTCATGATACCAAATCGAGCACCACCCCTGTCATATAGCAGCGACTACATCTCCTTAGCCTCGTACTCAATCCAGTTGAAAATATTCCCAAGTACAAAGAACTCAAAGAAAATAGTTTTGGAATTAATTGATGTTAAGATTAGTCACATTAAATTGTTTTGACATTTGAAAGTCTCATTTAAGCTTGAAGAAAATTAAATAAATTTTAGTGAATTTTTCTAAGGAACTAAACTACTCAAAAGGTTTTAAAACATAGAAAATTGGGATGTTACACTTAATGAGCTCGATTAATTTTCGCACTTAGATTGATAGTGAAAATGGCTTCAAGGGTGATCAAACAACCTTTAACTGGAATTTTTGTGATGGTAGTCAATGATGCAATGAGCTTGATGCAGTAGTTTGCAAAACTTGATATTTGTGTTTAGAAGTGGAACCCAATCAAGATGCACTCAATTTCGTAATCTTTTTGTCATTTTCTTCGTTAAACAATGTATTCACCTATTTTCCTTGTTTCATTTTGACAAAGTTGATTATTGTTTTGTTTTGTCTATTCCAGTTCATTCTCAATCGTTCATGTTGATTCTGCACGTTTATCGCTGCTTCTTGACGCCCACGGCAACGCACGGGGTTCCTTCTAGCTAATAATAAAAGATAGAGTTTATCCCGTGTACCGGAACGATCGTCCCTAAGGGTTTGTTCTTTGTCGCACAGCCTCTTCTCCCCTTCTGTGTGCCCACAAGTGAGTTTGCATCATCGGCATCTCCCCACACTGATCACTTCCTTCCCCAACCGCTCACCACAGGCCACGATTGTTGGGACTTGTATTTACACATCCCAAACTATCTGTATATTTTGAACTACTCCAATGATCAGTAACCAGCTCACACAGTAAAACATCGATGAGATACCATCCATTCAACGATTTAACTAAAAAGGTAGCAAAATAGCAAATAGTAATAATAACTGGACCTTATGATCAATGTTTACTTAACTTGCCACACAGGGCTTAAGAAACAAATAAAAATCTTGCAGCGGAAATGAAACTTGGGGTGGTCATTCAACATGCCCAAAGGCAATCGAGTGAAAAACGCATCCTAGTTTGCAAAGTCTTCAGATAACTCCTCGTAGAACTCTTAATTAGCTTGACCTTCTTCAACTGAGCAGCAAAGTTTAAAGCCTTTATTGGGAACAGTATGTAATTACTATTCATACAAGACTTGAACAAAGGAATAATCATATGGTTTTTTTTGCAGAAAGCAAATATTGACAATAAATAAAGTAAGTAGATTGTAAAGCATTATTAAAAAGACAATAAATAATAGAGTAAATAATTTATTTGAAATAACTAGTGAATCTCCCATTCACTTCCCAACAAAACCACCCAGTAAACATCTCATTCACCTTCCAACTATTTTTATTAAAAAAAATAACTCTACCCCTCATATGAAATCTCCAGCATTGTCTATAACCGGGAACACGGTTGTTTAAACAGTTTTAACTCTACAGAGGTTGTACAGCTTTACCCACAAGAGATAAATCAACTTATAATGTATGTCACACACTTCTGTAGGTGCGCGATTAAGTAATTATCACAAGGCTTTTACAAAGATCCTTATTAACCCAGTTCTGCCTGCTAAGGTTTCAACATTGAATGTCATCACGACCAGACAGAGCCCCTTCTTGCGCCATTGTGAATATCCATGTCGGAACTCATACTTCCAAAAACAGAACTAGAGTTGAGACATTATTAATTAATTAGCCATGTTCATCTTATACTGGACATGTGGTTGTATGATATGGTCCAGTTCATTGGTGCACAGGATTAAGTCATTGACAATTTACTCAAGCGAGTCTACCTCATCCCAAAAGTGCTAACTGCGCCCCCTTTATTGCATGATCATCTGCCTGAGCGTAAAATCATTCTGTTTAACCAAACCAATGACAATCCTTGTCATGGCTCACAGTTTTATAAGAGCAGCATCGCACCACAACTTGTACAATAGCATCACACCATAGTTGCACAACAGTAGCATCGCACCACAATTCCATATCCCATTAAGTAAAATTGACATTTATTGAATATGTGACATGAGCCAATCGTAACTAAGCATGACTAAATATCTCTATGCTAACCCATGTTGGTGATATAAATTTGTCCAACTAGTAATGAACATCCTATGGTGACAAAGGGTACATGGTATTCAAATAATCAATAATGGCATAATGGCAACTAGGTGATTAACTACTCCCAAAGCAATTGATATAAAGATAGCATGCAATATGATATAAAACATGATACATTTGAAAACATAGGTTCAATATGATTAATAGATAATGATTTGCCTTGACCATGCTCAATTACCACACTTTGTTCTTCAAAACTTGTTCCTACTCCTGCTCCTTGAAAAAGGTCGTCTAAACGAGAAAGAGAAAACAAGCGAAACATAAATAAATCTAAAAGAGAATCAAATAAAATCAAAAATAGCAAAACCAACTCTAATAGAAAGATCTAGATTTTATACAAATTTAGAAACTTGAACGAGCTGAATCGAAGTTCGGACGAAGGAAAACAGACTCTCGAAAGATTTGTCGGAAGAGGAAATTGCCGAAAAAAGAGAGAAGAATATTCTCTGGAATATTCCTTCGGCTGAATTAAAATAAAGAAAAAAGGAAACTAACAAGTGGGCCCACTTGAAAGTGAGAGAGGGAGACAAAGGTGGATGACAGGTGGGACCCAAGTGTAGAGAGAGAGAGATAAACAAAGAGGGGATGACACGTGGGACCTACCTGTAAGAGAGAGAGAGAGCAAGAGAGAAATAGAGAGGGAGCATGGGAGAAGGCTGGCGGCTCTGGCGTGCGGCAGCGGGGGAACAGCCAACGACTAGCAAAATCGAACCCCAATGGCACGAGGATCCTTCGGGTGGCAGCAGTGCGCGTAGGGAGGCACCGAGGCGGCGGCGGCACGGGTGTGCGGGCTTGTAACGGCGACGACGGCTCAACGACACTTGGGGAGAGAGGAAGCGAGCACTAACACAGCAGCGGTGAGCGAATCACCCTAGGACACATGGGGAGACCAGAGTATGGCCAAGGCGGGGGGGACGACGGCCGGAGGGGAAGAAGAAGGCGCAGCGGCGGCGGAGAGGCGACAATGAGGTGGGGAATCATGGGAGGAAGTTTGGGAACACGACATGACGCGCTCGAGACGGCAAGAGACCCACCAGAGAGGGAGATTGGGTGGCACGGTCGGAGTTGGAGAAGACAGAGGCGTGGTGGTCAGGCGAGTTCCCAGGGACAGCGAGGCGAGCAACACGCAACACGCGACGAGGCGAACTCATCGGAGGCAACAACACGGGCAGAGACTCAACGAGGGCGATGAACTTCGTCGACGAGGACTTGCGGTTGTCGGTGACTTCTCGAGCTCCACTTGACGACTTGCTGGCGGATTCGCAGGGGCGAGCGAGGGCTTTGGAAGAGGAGAGTGAGATGAAGATTTTGACGCAGGCGGTGGCGCTTATAATGGTGAGGACAGGAGAGTTTTTGGCGAGGACGACGACGCCGATGTGCGGGGGACGTACTCTGAGCCCGGGAGGAAGACAAAGGCGCTGGAGGCGCCGACGTGGGACCGGTGGCGGTGGCGCGGCTCGACCGAGCCGGATGCGCAGACGGAAAGGAAAACGGGCCAAGTGACTAGGCCAGGAGAAAAGGATTGGGTCGGGAGAAAAATAAAAACGACCCAAGAGAAAATTAGAATTTAAAAGGATTTCCAATGTTTAGAAAAGATATTAAATAAAATCGAGCACAAAGAAATAGCAAATAAACCCTAAAAAATCCTAAAAAAATTCAAAAAAAAACTCTAAAAATCAAGGAACCCAAATAAAACAATTTTTCATTTTATTAAACTATGTATTATTCTCATTAAATGATTTTAATTTTTAAAAATTCTATTTAAACTTTAATAAATAAATAAATAAATAAATATTTTTATTTTTAAAGGCCAGCGAACTCCAAATTTGGAAGGTTACGACGACGCACCCTCTCCATCCCCTTACCCCTGCGCAAATTCCCCATCTTGACCTCCTCCACCGAAGACCCAAATCGTCGTCATCGTCCCCACTCCTCCTTCCACACATCGAAATCGTAGCTGCCTCCCTCTTCTCCCATTCGCATCGCAATAGACGCCGTCAGGATCATGGAGGATCCATAAGCTAGAGGAAGGGAAAGGGTAAGGCGGGGGGGATATGCCTCCTCTTTCTTGATCTCTCCAACGGCAATCTCTCGATCCTAAGACTACGGCGGCATTGGTGCATCCAATGAGTGAGGGGGGGGGGAGGCTCACCCGCGCACAGTGGATGCAACCAACGATGGCTACGCTATGGACGCTCGCTCGACGACGAGCCCATGGGCAACATGGCCTTCATCGTGTAGTGCTCGCTTGCTAGAGACTGCCTCGTCGTCATCACGGACACCCTTCCTGTGAGCTGCGAGCGATGATGCGATTACCTCCTTCTCTACCAGTGCGTCTTGATCCGCCTACATTGGAGAAGCAGAAGCTTGATGACTGAAGCGAAGTCGTCAACGTCCAATCCGATTGGAACTCGAGGCGGCGACTGGGTTCGATAGGTGATAGGACACGCTGCTGACCATGTCTCGCTTTCGTGAGGCGGTCGCTCAAGGGTTTTTCTATTAATTAACTATTTTAAATTTGTATTTTAAAGTTAACCTTCCACGAATTTTATTTCCAATTCTGACTTCTTTGTTCACGCCACCATCCGTGGCATGACAAAATAACACTGTCACGTCAGTCCGTATCTGGGCAAGCTCTTGTCACTCCACCACCCGTGGTGTGACAGTGTTGTTTGGTCACGTCACCACCAGTAGCGTGATAAAAAGTGTCATTTTAGCGAACTTATCCTATGGCGTGACAATATTGTTTTGTCATGCCACGGGTATTGGCGTGACCAAAGGGGTCAGAATTATAAATAAAGTTCGCGGGGTTAATTTTAAAATAAAATTTTAAAAATAATAATTAATAAAAAATATTCTCACGCAAGCAGGTATCCCACCTACTCCCATCTCTCTCTCACACACACACTCTCGTGATGCACAAATGATTTCCCCCCGTGGGGATGCAGCTCGCATGTGGTGGCGGCAAGGCGACGTTTGTGTGTGGGCATGCAATAAGGAGGGCCACCTTTGGTGTTGGCAATGCACCACCATGCAGGACTGCAAGGTGTCAACGATTTTTTTAAAAAATTGGCCTGTTGCCGTCATAATTCTAAAATAGCCTCCTCGTAGAAAAATAGCAAAACAGCCCTCGCCGAGCGAAAAAACCGGAGGGTGACGCGTGGCACTTCCCGCGCTGACGAGCGCGGGAACCAACATCGCGGAAGGTGGCGGGCCCAGGCAGCTTCCATCCCACCGAAGCGCGGCATGGTAACTAGTGGCATTCCGCGCCACCGGAGCGCAGAAGGGGTAGAAAAATCAGAATCAATCAATGTGTTGCACAGTAAATGATGTGCAAGCACACTGAGTCCGAATCAGTGCATTGCGTTGGTCATGTCAATCAATGCGAATCAATGCATTGAATCAGCATTGCACAGTGAATCCTATTGCCACCACCTTCCAGTGTTGTGCGCGTTCGCGTTGTGCATCACCTTTCTGCGCCCTCCAGCGTGGGAAGTGCCACACGTCGGTCTCCTATTCTTCCGCATTCAGCAGGGGACTAGTTTGCCCATTTTGATGCTAAAAATGTTGTTTTTGCAATTAAGGTAGCATCAAGGGCCAATTTATATATATGGCACGGATGTAGTGGAAGCGCTGAGCCATCATACTTGATTTCTCGATTGAGTTTTCTGCTTGTTTGTGTCGTAGGCGCACAATCTGAGCGTAATCTTCACGTTTATATGTGAACCGAAAATGCATCAACTGAAAATAAATATTGTTTCCAGAACTATGATAGAACAAAAAAAATATTCTTATGATGAGCAGATTTGTGGCCAACTGGATCCATCTCGGTGTCACCTTGAGGTATCTTAGTCCGTCCGTTCGCCCTTTGTTCACAATATACTTGAGACTCATGTTACGTTGATCTCTTTGTAGTTACATGTTGTCTTTTTTGCATTATCCATTTTGCATCTGTCGTAAGGTAGAAGACAACAATAGTACGTATATATGTACGGTTTCACAATATGCATGCTCACCTCTCCCACCTGTTGACTAACAAATACCGCATCCTTCTCTTGATTGGTTCGATTACCACATATTTCTCAATACGGATTTGCTAATTTTCAGTTGCTTAAAATTTTCTTATTTATCGGTCACTTATAATTGCACAGTACTAATCATACAATTACAGTACCAAGTTATGTTCAATTTTAAGATATCTCTACTGTAACTTTTAGTTCTATTTATTTTTATTTTTTTATTTGTAGAGTTCATCTAGATTTACTTTTGTCTAGTTTATATATTTTTTGTATTCGTAGGGTTCACCTACATTTAATTTTGTCTAGTTTAGAAATTTTTTTTATCTTAACACAGAAACTTGTGGTATCCATTGTATCAAAATTCTACAGCTAAGAAAGGTTACTGGTGGATAAAAAAAATTTCAATCACCTGAAACATAGACGCTCCCTTCTCTTTATCTATTAGAACTTTGAGTGGGAAACAAAGCTTCTTGGCTATTTCATAAAATTTAGCAAAAAAAAAACTTTCTTTGTGTTTTACATCAACATGCATTTTGTCGGGGTAAAATTGATAAGAGGATCTTAAATTGATAAGTATTTTTGCAATGTTTTTTGTCTAGCAGGTGAGTCAGGTGAGTCACTTGCTGGATTTGATTGTACATGCAACCGTGAGGAAGTACACCCTCTGGTGGAGCAAGGGCGAATCTATCGAGGGGACTTCGTTAAGCTTCAGTCTACTCTCCACTGGTGACATAAACCCCCTCCCCCTAGCGGCAACGCCGGCCAATCGGCCATGGATGCAATGCAAGAGTTTAAGGTTGAGGGAGTTGAGCAGCAACACTTGTTGGATGGCGGTGGCGCGGTGGATCTGGAGGTGGGGAAGCCCTCGAGATTAAGGATTGGGAAGAGCAGAGGTAACAGGGAGGGAGAGTTGTGCTAAAGTTGGAGAAGGGGAGGGAAAAGCAAGGGAGGCAAGGGGAGAAGAAGAATGGTGCTGATCTCAAGTCACATGCAAAGGGAGAAGAATAAGACTCCATGTGAGACCCCGGTTTATCCGGCTTGTAATGCTTAACCATCCATTCGGTCCTAGCATCACAAAGCAGATAATCCGAGACTCGAGACATGTATACTTCCCAGTGCAAGTATACACACCTCATCACAAAATTTATGTATCAATTCCATTCATCCACATAGAACCAAACACGTAATAGAATGTAAGTATTAATGATATTAAACCGAGTCATTATAAAAGAGAGGCCAAGGCCAACAATAAAAGAGACAACAATAGTTAAGCATGGAAGCAAAAGTGCCATAAGATGGCTACAACACAAGAGCCAATCAGTGTGCCTTTAACCCACAAGGCAACCGACCGGACCGCCAAGCTAGTCGCCAAACCCGAAGCACATCTCACAAAAGTGAGGCCCTTGGGGCTCACCTTCTTCCCTCAGAACAAAAAAGTAGGCAAAAGCCGGTGAGTACTTTGAATGTACTCGCAAGACTTACATGTGGAATAACACACTGTACATATACTACATGCAAGCTTAATCAACAAAGAGGTCAGAGGTTTCATTTTAGCATAAAGCAAGTTTTCATTTGCAATAGTATAATAGATTGAAAGCAATTTAACAAATCTGTTTTTAATGTTCAAATAACCGAAAGAACAATATTAATAACGGTAAATAGACAACAACAGTCCTGGAAGTGACTAAACCATTAGTCACCACAACAATAGCATGAATTACCCATTCATGCCAACCATGTCAAATTTTAATTTAAAAGGTTGAAGTCTAACTCTTGCAAAACCTAACCAAGCGTGTCCATAACCTAGGACGAGGCTATTCGAATAGTTTTATCCCTGCAGGGTGTACCAACTTACCCACATGTCAGACCGCCTTTTTGCCAAGCTATTAAGCACACTTCCTTAGGTATGCTGCAAGACGGCTAAGTCCTACGAGACTTTTCCAATATTATGTATTACCTTCGAGTCGCCCGTATGGATAGAAACCCATACGTTGTGTCGGGGTCGTGGCCTGACCTCGGACAACTACCCGTCACAGGTAAAGCCTTGGACAATCAAGGACGCCCCTCGAGGTGGAGAACCTTCCCGGCAATCCCCACCACCGCACACCCAACACAAACACAAGAACACAATTCCTTTTTCACACAACACACACAACGCTCCTCCTGCGACTCGGAGATAACACACTCCAAAGTACTAGGTCAAGAGGGGTCCCATATAACCCTCATGTGGTTAGTACGCAAAAGTGCTTGGAGAGTGTGACACAAGATGTTCGGTCCTTGTTGACTTAGGCAAGACAACCACAAACCCAATAACCCACCATCCAACCACTTGCCCAAGTCCAAATCAGTTTTCATTTTCAGTTTTTGATTTACAAAATTAACAAAGCACAAAGTGCTGGACATAATGGAAGAATAATAATTTTTGTGTGATCAAGACCATCGACTAAGTCGATGATCGCCCAAAGCTACCGAACTAGGCATGGCTAAGCACAACGATTCGTATTCTACTAAGTGACAAGAGTCCATCCATCGAACTCTAATCACAGCAAATAACCTAGGCTCAAGTAGTAGAGAATAAACAACATCCTACAGATTATGCAACTATAGGATCAACTAACCATAATTTAACACAAAGTAGCAATGCATACATACAGTTGAATTCAAAATATTAAACTTGTAAAATAATAGGATTAACATGATCAAACGCTTGCACGCTTGTTGTGGGTCAAGATGTTTTGGGATCACTCTCGGTATCAATGTGCTCTTGGATCCTATCGAAAGAACCAAAAAGAACCAATAAGGCAAAAGAAACCGAAAAGATCCAACAGCCCACTTCAACAAAAGCTCTCAAATTTTTACAGTAGAAAGAGCATGATTTTATGAACTAATGCAACAAGAACCAATTGATTTGGATTCTTAATGCAAAAGATATGGCCAAAACAATTTTGCTCAGCTTTCATAAATCAAAAATGCTACTATTCATTAGCAAAATTTTCTGGAGCTAAACTGAGGTTGGAAACATTTTTAGATTAAAGTCTAGTTAAAAACATAACCAACAAAATTTGAATCAACCGAAAAGGATTTGAAATGAATTAGTTATGCATTTTACAAGTTATCATAATTTTCAGTTGATAAATAAATCCTTTCGGGAAAATCAGAAACTAAACCGACGTGGCCGAACCTGGGACGTTGATCTTGGATCCAACGGCCCAAAACCCGGCATTGTCGTCGCGCGACGCGCGATTCACAAACCCTAAACGCTCACCGTTGGATCTGGATCCAACGGTTCACGTGGATCAGGACGTTCGGGCGGTCCGAACGTTCACACGCACAGGGGCCGTTGATCTTGGATCCAACGATCCCTGTTGATCGAAGCGTTCGGACGGTCCGAACGTTCACTCGAATCGGGACCGTTGATCTTGGATCCAATGGTCCACGCGATCGAACCGCCGGACGGTCCGAACGTTCATTCGCACTGGACCGCTGATCTTGGATCCAACGGTCCACGGTGAACGTCGTTCAAACGCTCGTCCCTGTTTTCATCCGACAAAACGACGGTGAAGGGAGGATCATCGCCGGCGACTCTGGCCGCGGCGGTGTGAGCAAATGCCCAAAATGGGTTGCTACCAATCTTGCACACCCAAAGGAACCAAAATTTCATTGCAGCGTTAGAACGCGCAAAAGCGGAGATGACAGCGATGACCGAAAATGGTCAAAAACGAAAATAGCAAATGAGCTCACTGCGGTCCAATTGAGCGAGTGCCAAGCAACTAGGGACTAAAGAGGGGTTACACGAGCACGAGAAAGCACAGAGGGACTGGAGTCGCCTGATGAAGAAAAATAGGGCTTCGGTAGAAGGGGAAATCAAAATTAAGGCGCTCCTCGCGGAAAACCCAAATTGAGTGAGGGTTAATGATCACCGAGGTGAGAGGAATCAGAGGAGCAAGATTGAAAGGGATGAAGCCCAAGGGTACCTTCACCAAGAGCTTGAAGCTCGGCAATGGCGCAATGTATGTTTCAAGTTTTGAGCTCAAGCAAACACAAGAGAGGTTTCGGAGCTTGCGAGGTGTTTGAAAGGCTTCAATGGAAGGACCAGAGGAGCTTATATAGCGGGGAATGGCAGTGAGCAACGGCAATAACCCTCTCGGGTCAACCTGCCATGAGAGCCTTTGAGAGCGACGGGAGCAGTTGAACAATGGACCTCTGAGGGAGGAGCACGACGGGCATTTAATGCGCCCAGAGCTAGCCGTTTAAAGGTGACCACAGAGGTGACTGCACACTGAGCGCTTCTCCTCTGCTCACGCCATTGCTTGACTCGGTGCGGCGCTCGGACACACGTCGCGCTCGGAACGAACCGCAATCTCCCTCTTCATTCGGTCCACCAAAATCTCGACGGAGATCTTGATACATCTTTGTGGCCCCGGATGAATAGACAAAGGCGAATCATGGGCCTCGCGGAGAATCAAATCCGCAGATTCCATGTCCTTTGGAACCAAAGTAAGCGCGCTCGAACCTTACAACACCATGCTCATCCTCGAGAAGCACTTGGTTATTCCGTTCTTGACATTTTCCTTGATGCGGCTTATTCCAAAGATCCGATTGTCGAGCGATCTTAATCCGATCTACCAAGGTTGGTTGCACAACCAAGGCAATGAGGAACCATGCTCAACCAAACCTAAGTTGAGGCGCCGAAATTCCTTGAAGGGTGGGTTGGCGTTCTCGAGCAATAAGGCATTGCAATGCGCTTATGATCGAGCGATCAAGAACGACATTAGCCTTGCCCGGATGGTAGTGAATACCCATGTCATAGTCCTTGATCAACTCCAACCACCTCTTTTGCCCGAGGTTCAGATCTGGTTGGGTGAACAAATACTTTAGGCTTTTGTGATCCGAATACACTTCACAACGACACCGATTAGGTAATGTCGCCAAATCTTAAGTGCATGAATCATCGCAGCTAATTCCAAGTCATGGGTAGGATAGTTGAGCTCATGAGGTCTCAATTGCCTTGATGCATAGGCCACTACCTTGCCTTCTTGCATAAGGACACAACCCAGTCCTCGCCGAGAAGCATCGCAAAAGATATCGAAGCCTCGATGGATATCGGAAGAACGAGGATGGGAGCGGTGGTCAAACGCTTCTTAAGTACTTGAAACTTTCCTCACAAGCATCGGACCACAAGAACTTCTTGTCCTTCTTGAGCAACTCAGTCGCATCGGCTTCGCGATCTTGGAGAAATTCTCGATAAAACGGCGATAATATCCCGCTAAACCGAGAAAACTCCAACTTTGTTACCAAAGTAAAGGTGAACCCATGAAAGAACATCACGACCTTGCTAGGGTCAACGGCTACACCTCCCGCCGAAAGAATATGACCCAAGAAGGCCACTTCCTTCAACCGTAACGCGCACTTGCGAACTTTGCATACGATGATGCTCACGGCTTGCCTAATACAAGCCTCGGATGCTCATCGTGTTCCTCATCGTCCTTGGAGCAGATGAGAATATCATCGATGAAGACCACGACAAACTTATCCAAATACTCCATGAATACCGCATTCATGAGGTTCATGAACAAGCGGGGCATTGGTTAAGCCAAATGACATGACGGTATACTCATACAAGCCAGAGTAGTAGAGAAAGCCGCCTTTGGAATATCCTCAGTCGTATCCGAACTTGATGATATCCCATTCTCAAATCAATCTTGGAGAATACTCGAGCTCCGATTAATTGATCAAAGAGATCATCAATGCGGGGCAATGGATATTTGTTCTTTACCGCTACCTCATTAAGCGGACGGTAATCCACGCACATGCGTAAAGTATTGTCCTTCTTCTTTACGAAGATTCTTGGACAACCCCACGGAGATGAGCTAGGCGGATGAAGCCTTTTCTTGAAGCTCATTAAGTTGCTTCTTCAATTCCACCAACTCGTTCGGTGGCATCCGATAGTGCCTCTTTGAAATCGGGCGATGCACGGAACCAACTCAACGACAAACTCTAGGTCTCGAATGGTGGCATCCCCGAAGATCTTCAGAAAGACATCGATGAAGTCACGAGCGGTTGGGACTTCACTAATATCTAGAGGGGCTTCGCTTCTGCCGCGAAGAGGTGCGGGCCTAGCGCCTTCGGCGAAAGCTTAACTGCGCCGCTCAAGGACTAGATAGAAGGACACCAGTAACACCCCACCAACACCGAGCCTAGAATGCCACCTCACTAGGATGAGCGATTATGCAGTGCGATGTGCCTCCTCAAAATATCATCCTTGACCTCGCCTTTTGTGGCACACAAAGACGGCCTTTAAACCTCAAAGTACCAGAATCATCCATGCTAAAATCACACTCTTTACCTCCATCCAGACGCTTCCTAACCTCCTGTAGTAACCGGTCACTCTACTGTGCTTCCCGCACACGGTCTGGAATAGCTGACTCAAGAATCAACTGGGTCTCAACATGTGATGTGCCCGCATAACAATAAGATATACCCATGCGATCAAAATCAGCAATGAGGCAATCTAGAGTAGCAGGAGTCGCCTTGCGACTAAGAGCATCCGCAACTACATTGGCCTTGCCTGGATGATACTGAATAGTAAGATCATAATCCTTGATCAACTCCAACCACCTCCTTTGCCTCAAATTCAAATCCTTCTGAGTGAAGATATACTTGAGACTTCTGTGATCGGTGAAAATATCACAAGGCTCACCGTATAGATAATGCCTCCAAATCTTGAGAGCAAAAACAACCGCAGCCAACTCCAAATCATGAGTGGGATAATTACGCCAGGTGCTTCTTTAATCGCCTCGACGCATAAGCAATCACCTTACCGTCTTGCATGAGAACACAGCCAAGACCCACTCGAGACGCATCGGAAAAGACTGTGAACCGCTTTCCCGGCTCGGGAAGAGTGAGAATAGGAGAGGTCACCAACTTGTCCTTCAAAATGCGTAAACGCGCCACACTCATCGGCCTTTGGAATCTCACACCTTTCGAGTAAGCCGAGACATCGGCTTGGCGATGATAGAGAAATCCTGCACAAAACGCCGATAATAACCAGCCAAACCCAAGAAACTCCTCACCTCCTTCACACTAGTCGGCCTCTTCCAATCCACCACCGTGGAGACCTTACTAGGATCAACAGCAATGCCCTGAGGATTAATCACATGACCCAGAAAACCCACTTCTGAAATCCAGAACTCACACTTCTTCAACTTAGCATAGAACTTGTGCTCTCTCAAGGTATCTAAAACCAGCCTCAAATGACGCTCATGATCCTCATTGGTCTTGGAATAGACAAGAATATCATCAATGAACACCACCACGAAGTCATCTAGATACTCGTGCAACATGTTGTTCATGGTCTCCATAAAAATGGCAGGTGCATTAGTCAATCCAAAGGACATAACTTTATACTCATAATGCCCATACCTGGTGGAGAAAGCAGTCTTCTCTACATCCTCGCTCACGCACCTGATTTGATTATACCCCGACCGAGATCAATCTTGGAGAACACTTGAGCTCCATTCAACCGATCAAACAAGTCCTCAATGCGGGCAATGGATATTTATTCTTGATTGTGATCGCATTAAGCGCACGGTAATCAATACACATCGCCAACTCCCATCCTTCTTCTCTCGTGAATGTAACAGAGCTCCCACGGCGATACACTTCGCCGATCAAACCTTTAGCCAACAAATCATCCAAGCTGCTTCTTCAACTCGTCACGAAACGGACGTGCTAATCGATATGGAGACATCGAGATGGGACGAGTACCGGAACAAGATCAATGCGAAACTCCACGCCTCGCACGGTGGCAAACCCAAGCTCACCGGGAACACATCGGATAATCGCGACCACGAAATCTCCTCAATCTGCGGCCACACTCGGTTTCTCAAAGAAGAGCTAAAGAAGCCCGCCATCGCACGACCGAAATAATCCGGTAACATCGAAAGAGAGCGCGAGGCGCACTCCTGAAAGGTCAAAGTCTCCTGCACGAGGTGCGCACGCAGACATTCTACGTGAAGCAGTGATATCACGGCTCGATAAGAGTGCAACCAATCCATACCCAAGATAACATCGAAGCGGCTCCATTTGAATAACTATCAAATTCGCCGTGAACTTCTCTCCATCAATGACAATAGAACACCGGGACAAGCAGAGAGCTAGCAATAATACCCCGTGAGAACTAACCAACACCGATCGAGAAATCCATTGCATGCTCAAGTTCGCTCTTCTAGCAAACGCCGAGCGAAACAAACGAAAAGGTAGCCCCGAATCAAAAGGACTAAAGCATCAAACGAATCCACAAGAAAAGTACTGTCACCACGTCGGGACGACCGCAGACTCTGCAGTAGGCATGGCGTACACTCTGTGGCGCCATGGCGAAAGAAGACGACGGCGGGCGGCGAGCCCCGGCTAATCTGTGGCGGTGCGGTAAGGCGGTCGTGCAACTGAGCGTGCCGAAGGTGGCGGCGCCGATAGTACCGCCGAGGCGCCCAAGTGAAGGAAATGGCATCGCTGGAGGAGCGATCATCATCCGAAAGATCCTCGAGCAGACCCATCAAGAAGAAGATGACACAGCTCCCACTTGATCACGCTTAGCGGGTTACTCGCGACACACCGCTCCTTGTGACCCGGCCGGCCACACCGACGGCAATCACCCGTCAAGTGCACACTCGACAAGACGGTGTCCATCACCGCACTTAAAGCAAAGCATGCCCCGCCAGGGACAGACGAAGAGCCGAGTACCGCAAAAGGACGAGGCGCCAAGAGGAGAACGCCTCGATCGCTAGACACGAACGATGCGCGTCCTCCTTGAATTTCTTGAAAGTGTGTGAATGCACCCACTTCCTCACTAGAGCTCCTCTTCCGTCACCACCGAAGCAACCACCCACCGAGGCTTGTCGCCTTTGTGAGTCGCATCTCCAACTCCATGCCCCGGCTTGCTCCACAACAGAGTGTAGTCACAGAGTGGAGTAGCTCCCAACACATGCTTGGGCACTTGTAATTGAGACCCCGACGGAACCTCTTGGCCTTCGAAGATCATCGCTAAGCTCATCAAGGGACAAAGCGAACCAAGTTGTTGAACTCACCTCATACTCAAAGAATAGACCTCTTCCCCGAGCAAAGGTCGTCAAGGCAACCTCCATCTTCTCAACAAAAGAATAGGGTAGAACTTTCCCTTGAACCGATCAACAAAGTCCTCCCAAGTGGATCGCCCTTGAGTGGCGGTCCTCGAAGACAACACGCCTCCCACCAAATATCCGCTGCCCTTTCGGTGAAAGGCTACAAACGGACCTCTTAGGTGAAGACATCTCCAAAGCTCCAAAGCGCCTCTCCATGTAACGCAATCCATTGCGCTCGACCGGTGTGCCCACCATCAAACGAATCAAACCTCAACCCCATCCACTCGGTGACATCCGCGCTCAGAACCGGTGGATGTGCGACAGAGCAACAACAGATGCCGCGAAGAACAGACGAAGGTGCCGGCTGTTGACGAAGAGCACGGATCTCTCCCACCAACTCTCTCAAAGAAAGCGGGGTCTCATCCGGACCCCAACCGAGGCGGGTCAACAAGAACCCCCTCGCCATCGACTCATACGCTGGGAGGTGGCTCCACGGAACCTCTTCCGCGACCCGACCTCCACGCATCGCGCCGCCACCACGACCACGCCCTCTACCCCCGGCATAGCTATCAACCACAATCAACAATACACAATGAGTTCAAAGCTCAAAATAAACTCATCCATCAATAAACAACATAACGGAAGCGTAAAACTATATTCGTACCTCTCTCTAGCCTACTGTGCACTAGTGTGTCAAGTTTTAGGTTGTTTAACCATTAGCAAATTTTAGTTGACTTACTAATACTAAAACAAATTTTAACAATTTTAGTTTGCCTAAGTTGTTAATCTATTCACCACGGACCTAAAGCCCGCTCTGATACCAACTGTAACACCCCAGCCCAACACTGAGCCTAGAATGCCACCTCACTACACTTTAAACTAATAATTATCGACACACTATAAAATTTACATCAAGGAAACAATGATAATCATATCAATGAACCACAAACGAACATGTAATCATGGATCAGCGACAATAGATAAGCAATGGGAATTATAACCGTGCAAATAATCCAAAGCAAAGATCAACCAATGAATCCCAATTAATAAAGCAAATAGTCTAGTCCAAATGATATCCTAAACATTATTCAATAACTAACATGTCCAAGAGTAATCCAATATTGAATGAAACGATTATTATGGCGAATGATCATGTGTTGTCCATGTGCTCTACTCGCTCTCAATTACGGCAACCTCAAGATCACCTAAAAACAACAATAGAGCAAGAGTGAGTCCACGACTCAGCAAACACATCATATACAACGAACAATAATAAATCAACAGCATTCAATAACTTCATTATCATCACATGCACTTCCATTCACATCCTTATTCATCAATCTCAGATATCAATGCAACTCTATTCTATATGTCCACATGCACTTCTTTCACAGATCTCGGTAGATAGCGTGAGTGAATGCTCGCGACAACATTCACTCTCAAGCCCGTTCCTCCATAAGGATCGGGGACCTCCTCCACTCCCGTGGAGTTGTGATCAATCATGACCACCTTCTCTTATGCAAAGATGCTTATGTATGCAAACATGCAAACTCCATCATAAACATCATATCCAACTTTCCATCATGCTCATCAACAAAGTTATAAACATACCAATTTCATTGTTTGCAATTAAACCAAATAAAAGCACAACAATAATGGTAATAGAAGATAAAGAAAACAGTGATCGATCATTGATCGCTGTCTACCATGCACTTGCATGTACTAGTTGCGACGCACAATTTGGCTAGCAGATGGCAACAAGTACGACGCCTCTCCTACAATAAATATTTCAATTTCAATACAAGCTACAGCATCATACGAATAACAATCAATATACATCGCTCCTACACGTCCCCAAATATACCACGTTACTCCGGTATCGAAAAGTTACCCGTTGCTGACTTAATACTAAAACGGACGTAACTTTTGACTCGAAAGTCCGATCACAGCAAACCACCCCATTCTGGATTCTTTATAAAATTATCCACATTTTCTTAGATTACAAAGACTTCTAATTAAATCATCTAACCCTCCGTATTTAGCCCAGAAAGCTGATCTGTCCGCTTCGGAACAGCAGTCTTCCAAATTTCATAACTTTTGTTTTACTCAACCAAAATGCGTGTTCTCAGATCCTACAGAACCATTGGACAATTATCTACAACTTTCATGTAGATCAAAAACTCTAATTAAGCTATTTACTATTTTTAATATACAGTCTACCAAAACAGCGCCGGAAGACGATAACCCTAAAAACAGTAGGCTTCCGAAAATCATAACTCTAAATCTACTAGTCCGATTGACATGATAAAATATGCTATAGAAAGCTATCGAAATTATCTACAATTAACTAGTAGATGAGATTTTCAAATTTTGCCATTAAGATGCCCGAATAAATTGTACAACAAAACAGCGGGCTAAACAAATCTATTATTCGCCTCTTCGATTAGAAATTCTCAACCTCTCTAATTAGTCTCAATTATAATCCCTAATTGCTGCATGCAAACAAGATCAATGCTACGAAATTACGTACACTCACATGCACCTGGTTTGGCAGAAAAACACGCAGCAGAGCGTGATTCTCGGCAACACTTGGCGCGGTTGGAAAACGCAGCAGCCAAAGGCCCAACAGAAAATCAAGAAGAAGAAGATCGCAAAGAACGCAGGCGGCACATGTGGAAAAACAAGAATACAGATCGGCAATCGGCTTATGCAATACGCTCAAGCCTTTTCGACTTAAGAAGAAGAGCGGCAGTAGAAAAGCAATGACGATTAGCACGCGGCTCGGCAGATCGATCGGTATTGGTTTCAGCAGCAGAGTGCACCAAGAAAAAAAACAAAGAATGGCAAAAAGAAGATCGCGGCATTTTGACAGAGCTAAGTTATGCAGCGCAGCAAGAATTGTGAGGCGGCGCGCTGAAGAAAAAAGTCTTTGGCACAAGCGTACGTAGAGAAAAAAAAGTCTTTGGCGCATGGCTACCGCTTGGAGAAAAGCTATTAGGTTTTCTAAACAAAAATCCACAATCCATTTATATAGCCCATAAAAAATTCAAAATTCTATTTTTCACAAATTCTTTTTATTTAATTACGCACAAACCCTAAAGACGCTTTTAATTAATTCTTTATTGATACTATTTAACTAATTACTCTCTGACCCTTACGACGCGATTAATACTAATATTATTATTATTTTTTAGAGTATTACATTCTACCCCCCTTAACGGAATTCGACCCCGAATTCTACATCGCCGTTCTACTCAAGAAAAACTGCACAACTGAAATTAAACAACAAAATAAACGCATGCGACGTGAACAACTCGGTATTGCTCGCGCATGCGAGACTCCAACTCCCAAGTCGCTTCTCTCGGTGATCGCCCACAAAGACCTTGACGATACCAACGCCTTGTGCCTCGGCACTCGCTCCGACCTCTCCAGAATTCGCGTCGGACGCGACTCAACTGTGAGGTCTTGCTCAATAGTCAACGGCTCTAATGAAATCTTATGCTCTGGGTCTCTCAAAACTTTTCAAAGATCGAGACGTGAAACACATTATGAACTCCACGCATGGACTCGTGAAGATCCAAGCGGTAAGCTAACTTCCCAATTCTTGCAATAATCGAACGGTCCAACGTACTCGGGCTAAGCTTCCTCCGTACCGAATCCGACAATGCCTTTAGTGGGAGACACTCAAGAGCACCGTCACCCACCAAAACTCCAAGTCACGCCTCAAATCAAGATAACTTTTTCGCTTACTCGAGTCGCTAATGATTACGCTCACCATGGCCACACGCTCAACGGTCTTCAATCCGGTCCCGACCCAAAATCGCCTTCTCTCCAATCGCATCCCAACAAAGCGGCGATCGCACTTCCGCCCATAAAGAACCTCAAATGGCGCGGCTCTATCGAATGGTAACTATTATTATAAGCAAACTCGCAAGTGGCAATCTGGTCCTCCCAACTACCCTTCCAAGATAGAACACAAGATCGCAACATGTCCTCCAAAGTCCGAATAGTACGCCTCGATCGCCCATCTGCTCATGGGTGAAACGTCAGATTAAGGCGCAATTGTGTGCCCAATGCACTCGCAGACTCTCCCGTAACTTGAGACAAACTTGGCGTCCTGTCGTAAATGATGGTCTTTGGCACACCATGCGTCTTACTATCTCGCACATAAATAGGAGCTAGATCACTCATTTGAATTTGTTGTGCGAATAGGAATGAAGTGCGCCGACTTGCTTGAATCGATCCACCACTACCCAAATCGCATCCTTCCTCGCGGCGAACGAGGCAACGCCACCACAAAGTCCATAGAGATATCATCCCAAGGCCACTGGGTACCTCCAAAGGTCGCAATAATCCCGCAGGACGCTTGTGCTCACTTTCACTTGTCGACAAACACCACAAGAAGCCACATAGTTAGCAATGTCCACCTTCATTCTTTTCCACCAAAAATTTGCTTCAAATCTCGATACATCTTAGTCTCACCAGATGAAGCGAGGTACTGAGTGCGATGTGCCTCCTCAAAATATCATCCTTGACCTCCGCCTTTGTGGCACACAAAGACGGCCTTTAAACCTCAAAGTACCGAATCATCCATGCTAAAATCACACTCTTTACCTCCATCCGCACGCTTCCTAACCTCCCGTAGTAACCGGTCACTCTGTTGTGCTTCCAGACACGGCCCGAATAGCCGACTCAAGAATCAACTGGTCTCAACATGTGATGTGCCCGCATAACAATAAGATATACCCATGCGATCAAAATCAGCAATGAGGCAATCTAGAGTAGCGTGAGTCGCCTTGCGACTAAGAGCATCCGCAACTACATTGGCCTTGCCCGGATGATACTGAATAGTAAGATCATAATCCTTGATCAACTCCAACCACCTCCTTTGCCTCAAATTCAAATCCTTACGAGTGAAGATATACTTGAGACTTTTGTGATCGGTGAAAATATCACAAGGCTCACCGTATAGATAATGCCTCCAAATCTTGAGAGCAAAACAACCGCACTAACTCCAAATCATGAGTGGGATAATTCGCCGTGCTTCTTTAATCGCCTCGACGCATAAGCAATCACCTTACCGCCTTGCATGAGAACACGGCCAAGACCCACTCGAGACGATCGAAAAGATCGTGAACCGCTTCCCGGCTCGGGAAGAGTGAGAATAGGAGAGGTCACCAACCTGTCCTTCAAAATGCGTAAATCGCGCCACACTCATCGGCCCACCGAATCTCACACCTTTACGAGTAAGCCGAGACATCGGCTTGGCGATGATAGAGAAATCCGCACAAAACGCCGATAATAACCACCAAACCCAAGAAACTCCTCACCTCCTTCACACTAGTCGGCCTCTTCCAATCCACCACCGTGGAGACCTTACTAGGATCAACAAAGAATGCCACGAGGATTAATCACATGACCGTAAAACCCACTTCAAATCCGAACTCACACTTCTTCAACTTAGCATAGAACTTGTGCTCTCTCAAGGTATCTAAAACCACCTCAAATGACGCTCATGATCCTCATTGGTCTTGGAATAGACAAGAATATCATCAATGAACACCACCACGAAGTCATCTAGATACTCGTGCAACATGTTGTTCATGGTCTCCATAAAATGGCAGTGCATTAGTCAATCCAAAGGACATAACTTTATACTCATAATGCCCATACCGTGGAGAAAGCGAGTCTTCTCTACATCTCGCTCACGCACCGGATTTGATTATACCCGATCGAGATCAATCTTGGAGAACACTTGAGCTCCATTCAACCGATCAAACAAGTCCTCAATGCGGGCAATGGATATTTATTCTTGATTGTGGCGCATTAAGCGCACGTAATCAATACACATACGCCAACTCCCATCCTTCTTCTCGTGAATGTAGCAGAGCTCCCACGGCGATACACTTCGCCGATCAAACCTTTAGCCAACAAATCATCCAATCGCTTCTTCAACTCGTCCCAAACGGACGTGCTAATCGATATGGAGACATCGAGATGGGACGAGTACGGAACAAGATCAATGCGAACTCCACGCCTCGCAGTGGCAAACCCGGAAGCTCACCGGGAACACATCGGGATAATCATCGACCACCGAAATCTCCTCAATCTGCGAAGCCACACTCGGTTTCTCAAAGAAGAGCTAAAAGAAGCCGATTTTCATCGCGACGACCAGGAAATAATCCACCTAACATCGAAAAGAGCGCGAGGCGCTCCTCGAAAGGTCAAAGTCTCCCTGCACGAGGTGCGCACAGAGATCGCTCTACGAAAAACAGGATATCACGGCTCGATAAGAGTGCAACCAATCCATACCCAAGATAACATCGAACGGCTCCATTTGAATAACTATCAAATTCGCCGTGAACTTCTCTCCATCAATGACAATAGAACACCGGGACAAACAAGAGAGCTAGCAATAATACCCCGGAGAACTAACCAACACCGATCGAGAAATCCATTGATGCTCAAGTTCGCTCTTCTAGCAAACGCCGATTTAAACAAACGAAAAGGTAGCCCCGAATCAAAAGGACTAAAGCATCAAACGAATCCACAAGCAAAGTACATCACCACGTCAGGCGACCCGCAGACTTGCAGTAGGCATGGCGCGACACTCTGTGGCGCCATGGCGAAGAAGACGACGGCGGGCGGCGAGCCCCGACAATCTGCGTGGCGGTGCGGTAAGGCGGTCGTGCAACTGAAGCGGCGGTGCGAAGGTGGCGGCCGCCAAGAGTACCGCCGAGGCGCCTAAGTCAAGGAAATGGCATCGCGGAGGAGCGATCATCATCCGAAAGATCCTCGAGCAGACCCATCAAGAAGAAGATGACACAGCTCCCACTTGATCACGCTTAGCGGGTTTCGCGACACACCCGCTCCTTGTGACCGGTCGGCCACACCGACGGCAATCACCCGTCCAAGTGCACTTCAGCAGAAGACGGTGTCCATCACCGCACTTAAAGCAAAGCATGCCCCGCCTCGGGACAGACGAAGAGCCGAGTACACGCAAAGGACGAGGCGCCAAGAGGAGAACGGCCTCGATCGCTAGGACTGAACGATCGGTCCTCCTTGAATTTCTTGAAAGCGGTGTCGAGCAGACCCACTTCCCTCACTAGAGCTCCTCTTCCGTCACCACGAAAGCAACGACCCACCGAGGCTTGTCGCCTTTGTGAGTCGCAGATCTCCAACTCCATGCCCCGGCTTGCTCCACAACAGAGTCAGAGTCACAGAGTGGAGTAGCTCCCAACACATGCCGCAGACTCGCACTGAGACCCCGACGAACCTCTTGGCCTTCGAAGATCATCGTTCACATCAAGGGACAAAGCGAACCAAGTTGTTGAACTCACCTCATACTCAAGAATAGACCTCTTCCCCGAGCAAAGGTCGTCAAGGCAACCTCCATCTTCTCAACAAAAGAATAGGGGTAGAACTTTCCTTGAACTGATCAACAAAGTCCTCCCAAGTGATGGCCCTTGAGTGGCGGTCCTCAAGACAACACGCCCTCCCACCAAATATCCGCTGCCCTTTCAAATGAAAGGCTACAAACGGACCTCTTAGGTGAAGACATCTCCAAAGCTCCAAACCGCTCTCCATGTAACGCAACCAGGTCCACGCTCGACGGTGTGCCCAGACCATCAAACGAATCAAACCTCAACCCCATCCACTCTCGAAGTGACATCCGCGCTCAGAACCGGTGGATGTGCGACAGAGCAACAACAGATGCCGAAGAACAGGGTCGCGGCTACTGTTGACGAAGAGCACGGATCTCTCCCACCAACTCTCTCAAGAAAGCGGGTCTCATCCTCGACCCCAACCGAGGCGGGTCAACAAAGAACCCCTCACCATCGACTCATCACACGGGAGGTGGCTCCACGGAACCTCTTCCGCGACTCGACCTCCACGATCGCGCCACCACGACCACGCCCTCTACCCCCGGCATAGCTATCAACCACAATCAACAATACACAATGAGTTCAAAGCTCAAAATAAACTCATCCATCAATAAACAACATAACGGAAGCGTAAAACTATATTCGTACCTCTCTCTAGCCTACTGTGCACTAGTGTGTCAAGTTTTAGGTTGTTTAACCATTAGCAAATTTTAGTTGACTTACTAATACTAAAACAAATTTTAACAATTTTAGTTTGCCTAAGTTGTTAATCTATTCACCACGGACCTAAAGCCCGCTCGATACCAATCAGAAACACCTGTACCCAACACTGAGCCTAGAATGCCACCTCACTACACTTTAAACTAATAATTATCGACACACTATAAAATTTACATCAAGGAAACAATGATAATCATATCAATGAACCACAAACGAACATGTAATCATGGATCAAGCGACAATAGATAAGCAATGGGAATTATAACCAGGCAAATAATCCAAAGCAGCATCAACCAATGAATCCCAATTAATAAAGCAAATAGTCTAGTCCAAATGATATCCTAAACATTATTCAATAACTAACATGTCCAAGAGTAATCCAATATTGAATGAAACGATTATTATGGCGAATGATCATGTGTTGTCCATGTGCTCTACTCGCTCTCAATTACGGCAACCTCGAAGATCACCTAAAAACAACAATAGAGCAAGAGTGAGTCCACGACTCAGCAAACACATCATATACAACGAACAATAATAAATCAACAGCATTCAATAACTTCATTATCATCACATGCACTTCCATTCACATCCTTATTCATCAATCTCAGATATCAATGCAACTCTATTCTATATGTCCACATGCACTTCTTTCACAGATATGCAGATAGCGTGAGTGAATGCTCGCGACAACATTCACTCTCAAGCCCGTTCCTCCATAAGGATCGGGGACCTCCTCCACTCCCGTGGAGTTGTGATCAATCATGACCACCTTCTCTTATGCAAAGATGCTTATGTATGCAAACATGCAAACTCCATCATAAACATCATATCCAACTTTCCATCATGCTCATCAACAAAGTTATAAACATACCAATTTCATTGTTTGCAATTAAACCAAATAAAAGCACAACAATAATGGTAATAGAAGATAAAGAAAAAAAGTGATCGATCATTGATCATTGTCTACCATGCACTTGCATGTACTAGTTGCGACGCACAATTTGGCTAGCAGATGGCAACAAGTACGACGCCTCCTACAATAAATATTTCAATTTCAATACAAGCTACAGCATCATACGAATAACAATCAATATACATCGCTCCTACACGTCCCCAAATATACCACGTTACTCCGGTATCGAAAAGTTACCCGTTGCTGACTTAATACTAAAACGGACGTAACTTTTGACTCGAAAGTCCGATCACAGCAAACCACCCCATTCTGGATTCTTTATAAAATTATCCACATTTTCTTAGATTACAAAGACTTCTAATTAAATCATCTAACCCTCCGTATTTAGCCCAGAAAGCTGATCTGTCCGCTTCGGAACAGCAGTCTTCCAAATTTCATAACTTTTGTTTTACTCAACCAAAATGCGTGTTCTCAGATCCTACAGAACCATTGGACAATTATCTACAACTTTCATGTAGATCAAAAACTCTAATTAAGCTATTTACTATTTTTAATATACAGTCTACCAAAACAGCGCCGGAAGACGATAACCCTAAAAACAGTAGGCTTCCGAAAATCATAACTCTAAATCTACTAGTCCGATTGACATGATAAAATATGCTATAGAAAGCTATCGAAATTATCTACAATTAACTAGTAGATGAGATTTTCAAATTTTGCCATTAAGATGCCCGAATAAATTGTACAACAAAACAGCGGGCTAAACAAATCTATTATTCGCCTCTTCGATTAGAAATTCTCAACCTCTCTAATTAGTCTCAATTATAATCCCTAATTGCTGCATGCAAACAAGATCAATGCTACGAAATTACGTACACTCACATGCACCTGGTTTGGCGAGAAAACACGCAAAGAAGTGAGATTCGGCAACACTTGGCGTCGGTTGGAAAAAAACGCAATGATCCAAGAAAATCAACAGAAAATCAAGAAGAAGAAAGACAAGAAGAACGCAGGGGAAAACATGTGGAAAATAAAGAATCGGCAGATCGGCTGGCTTATGCAACGCGCCTGCGGCTTTCGGTAAGAAGAAGAAATAAGAGAAAGCAAAGAAGATTAATGCGGCTCGGCAGATCTGATCAATGGGCTGGTTTCCATGATAGTCACCAAGAAAAAAAAAAACAAAAGAATGGCAAAGAAGATCGGCGACGCAGACAGAGCGGACAAGCGGTGCAGCGCAAGAATTCTTCAAGCGCGCAATTACGCAGAAGAAAAAAAGTCTTTGAGGCATGCTTGGTAGAAGAAGAAAAAGTCTTTGAAGGCGTGGTGGCTTGGAGAAAAGCTATTAGGGTTTTCTAAACAAAAATCCACAATCCATTTATATAGCCCATAAAAAAATTCCGAAAATTCTATTTTTCACAAATTCTTTTTATTTAATTACGCACAAACCCTAAAGACGTTTTTAATTAATTCTTTATTGATACTATTTAACTAATTACTCTCTGACCCTTACGACGCGATTAATACTAATATTATTATTATTTTTAGAGTATTACATTCTACCCCTTAACGAATTCGACCCAATTCTACATCGCGTTCTACTCAAGAAAAAGCGCATAATGAAATTAAACAACAAAATAAAACGCATTCGCGTGAACAACTCCGTATTGCTCGCGCATCGCGAGACTCCAACTCCCAAGTCGCTTCTCTCTCGGTGATCGCCCACAAGACCTTGACGTATACCAACGTCTTGTGCCTCTCAAGATCGCTCCGACCTCTCCGAGATCGCGTCGGACGCGACTCAACTGTGAGGTCTTGCTCAATAGTCAACGGCTCTAATGAAATCTTATGCTCGGGTCTCTCAAAAACTTTCAAAGATCGAGGCGTGAAACACATTATGAACTCCACGCATGGACTCAGGAAGATCCAAGCGGTAAGCTAACTTCCCAATTCTTGCAATAATCGGGAACGGTCCAACGTACCTCGGGCTAAGCTTCCCTCTGGTACCGAATCGGACAATGCCTTTAGTGGGAGACACTCTCAAGAGCACCTGGTCACCCACCGAAAACTCCAAGTCACGCCTCAAATCAAGATAACTTTTTCGCCTACTCGAGCCGCTAATGATTTCGCCTCACCATGGCCACACGCTCAACGGTCTTGAATCAATCCGACCCAAATCGCCTTCTCTCCAATCGCATCCCAACAAAGCGGCGATCCGCACTTCCGCCCATAAAGAACCTCAAATGGCGCGGCTCTAATACTGGAATGGTAACTATTATTATAAGCAAACTCGGAAGTGGCAAACTGGTCCTCCCAACTACCCTTCCAAGATAGAACACAAGATCGCAACATGTCCTCCAAAGTCTGAATAGTACGCCCGATCGCCCATCATGCGTGGGTGAAACGTCAGACTAAGGCGCATTGTGTGCCCAATGCACTCGCAGACTCTCCCGTAACTTGAGACAAACTTGGCGTCCTCGCTGTAAATGATGGTCTTTGGCACACCATGCGTCTTACTATCTCTCGCACATAAATAGGAGCTAGATCACTCATTGAATTTGTTGTGCGAATAGGAATGAAGTGCGCAGACTTGTCAATCGATCCACCACTACCCAAATCGCATCCTTCCTCGCGGCGAACGAGGCAACGCCACCACAAAGTCCATAGAGATATCATCCCAAGGCCACTGGGTACCTCCAAAGGTCGCAACAATCTCGCGGGACGCTTGTGCTCGGCTTTCACTTGTCGACAAACACCACAAGAAGCCACATAGTTAGCAATGTCCACCTTCATTCTTTTCCACCAAAAATTCATTTCAAATCTCGATACATCTTAGTCTCACCAGATGAGCGATGTATGGAGTGCGATGTGCCTCCCTCAAAATATCATCCTTGACCTCCGCCTTTTGTGGCACACAAAGACGGCCTTTAAACCTCAAAGTACCAGAATCATCCATGCTAAAATCACACTCTTTACCTCCATCCAGACGCTTCCTAACCTCCTGTAGTAACCGGTCACTCTGCTGTGCTTCCCTTTGACAGATGCCCGAATAGCTGACTCAAGAATCAACTGGGTCTCAACATGTGATGTGCCCGCATAACAATAAGATATACCCATGCGATCAAAATCAGCAATGAGGCAATCTAGAGTAGCAGGAGTCGCCTTGCGACTAAGAGCATCCGCAACTACATTGGCCTTGCCTGGATGATACTGAATAGTAAGATCATAATCCTTGATCAACTCCAACCACCTCCTTTGCCTCAAATTCAAATCCTTCTGAGTGAAGATATACTTGAGACTTTTGTGATCGGTGAAAATATCACAAGGCTCACCGTATAGATAATGCCTCCAAATCTTGAGAGCAAAAACAACCGCAGCCAACTCCAAATCATGAGTGGGATAATTTCGCCGTGCTTCTTTAATCGCCTCGGCGCGATAAGCAATCACCTTACCGCCTTGCATGAGAACACGGCCAAGACCCACTCGAGACGATCGAAAAGATCGTGAACCGCTTTCCGGCTCGGGAAGAGTGAGAATAGGAGAGGTCACCAACTGTCCTTCAAAATGCGTAGCTGCGCCACACTCATCGGTCCACTGGAATCTCACACCTTTCTGAGTAAGCTGAGACATCGGCTTGGCGATGATAGAGAAATCCTGCACAAAACGCCGATAATAACCAGCCAAACCCAAGAAACTCCTCACCTCCTTCACACTAGTCGGCCTCTTCCAATCCACCACCGTGGAGACCTTACTAGGATCAACAGCAATGCCCTGAGGATTAATCACATGACCCAGAAAACCCACTTCTGAAATCCAGAACTCACACTTCTTCAACTTAGCATAGAACTTGTGCTCTCTCAAGGTATCTAAAACCAGCCTCAAATGACGCTCATGATCCTCATTGGTCTTGGAATAGACAAGAATATCATCAATGAACACCACCACGAAGTCATCTAGATACTCGTGCAACATGTTGTTCATGGTCTCCATAAAAATGGCAGGTGCATTAGTCAATCCAAAGGACATAACTTTATACTCATAATGCCCATACCGTGGAGAAAGCGATCTTCTCTACATCTCGCCACGCACGGATTTGATTATACCGATCGAGATCAATCTTGGAGAACACTTGAGCTCCATTCAACCGATCAAACAAGTCCTCAATGCGGGCAATGGATATTTATTCTTGATTGTGGCGCATTAAGCGCACGGTAATCAATACACATACGCCAACTCCCATCCTTCTTCTCTCGTGAATGTAGCAGAGCTCCCCACGGCGATACACTTCGCCGATCAAACCTTTAGCCAACAAATCATCCAATGCTTCTTCAACTCGCCCCAAACGGACGTGCTAATCGATATGGAGACATCGAGATGGGACGAGTACCGAACAAGATCAATGCGAAACTCCACGCCTCGCACGGTGGCAAACCCTAAGCTCACCGGGAACACATCGGGATAATCACTGACCACCGAAATCTCCTCAATCTGCGAAGCCACACTCGGTTTCTCAGCAAGAGCTAAAAGAAGCCCGATTTTTCATCGCACGACCGGAAATAATCCAACTAACATCGAAAGAGAGCGCGAGGCGCACTCCTGAAAGGTCAAAGTCTCCTGGGCGAGGTGCGCATGCAGACCGCTCTACGTAAACAGGATATCACGGCTCGATAAGAGTGCAACCAATCCATACCCAAGATAACATCGAACGGCTCCATTTGAATAACTATCAAATTCGCCGTGAACTTCTCTCCATCAATGACAATAGAACACCCAGGACAAACAGTAGAGCTAGCAATAATACCCCCAGGAGAACTAACCAACACTGACTGAGAAATCCACTGCATGCTCAAGTTCGCTCTTCTAGCAAACGCCGACGAAACAAACGAAAAGGTAGCCCCCGAATCAAAAAGGACTAAAGCATCAAACGAATCCACAAGCAAAGTACCTGTCACCACGTCAGGACGACCCGCAGACTCTGCAGTAGGCATGGCGACACTCTGTGGCGCCATGGCGAAGAAGACGGCGGCGGGCGGCGAGCCCGACAATCTGGCGTGGCGGTGCAGGTAAGGCCGGTCGTGCAACCTGAAGCGGTGCGAAGGTGGCGGCCGCCGAAGAGTACCGAGGCGCCTAAGTCAAGGAAATGGCATCGCCGAGGAGCGATCATCATCCGAAAGATCCTCGAGCAGACCCATCAAGAAGAAGATGACACGAGCTCCCACTTGATCACGCTTAGCGGGGTCGCGACACACCCGCTCCTTGTGACCGGTCGGCCACACCGACGGCAATCACCCGTCCAAGTGCACTCAGCAAAGACGTGTCCATCACCGCACTTAAAGCAAAGCATGCCCCGCCTCGGGACAGACGAAGAGCCGAGTACTGCAAAAGGACGAGGCGCCAAGAGGAGAACGGCCTCGATCGCTAGACCTGAACGATCGCGGTCCTCCTTGAATTTCTTGAAAGCGGTGTCAATGCACTCCACTTCCTCACTAGAGCTCCTCTTCCGTCACCACCAAGCAACCGATCCACCGAGGCTTGTCGCCTTTGTGAGTGCATCTCCAACTCCATGCCCCTGGCTTGCTCCACAACAGAGCTGTAGTCACAGAGTGGAGTAGCTCCCAACACATGCCGGATTCTCAGAATTGAGACCCCGACGGAACCTCTTGGCCTTCGAAGATCATCGCTCGCCATCAAGGGACAAAGCGAACCAAGTTGTTGAACTCGGCCTCATACTCAAGAATAGACCTCTTCCCCGAGCAAAGGTCGTCAAGGCAACCTCCATCTTCTCAACAAAAGAATAGGGTAGAACTTTCCTTGAACCGATCAACAAAGTCCTCCCAAGTGATCGCCCTTGAGTGGCGGTCCTCAAGACAACACGCCCTCCCACCAAATATCCGCTGCCTTTCGGTGAAAGGCTACAAAACGGACCCTCTTAGGTGAAGACATCTCCAAAGCTCCAAACTGCCTCTCCATGTAACGCAACCAGTCCGCTGCCTGGACCGGTGTGCCCGACCCGTCAAACGAATCAAACCTCAACCCCATCCAC
This sequence comes from Hsuehochloa calcarea, assembly GCA_036346395.1. NCBI lineage: Eukaryota > Viridiplantae > Streptophyta > Magnoliopsida > Poales > Poaceae > Hsuehochloa > Hsuehochloa calcarea. Next base: position 9,789,810 of record CM070595.1, on the reverse strand, counting down.
TCGGTGACATCCGCGCCAGAACCGGTGGATGTGCGACAGAGCAACAACAGATGCCGCAGAAGAATGCAGCGGCTACTGCTGACGAAGAGCACGGATCTCTCCCACCAACTCTCTCAAGAAAGCGGGGTCTCATCTCGACCCCAACCGAGGCGGGTCAACAAAGAACCCTCACCATCGACTCATCGCTCACAGGAGGTGGCTCCACGGAACCTCTTCCGCGACCCCGACCTCCACGACCGCGGCCACCACGACCACGTCCTCTACCCCTCGGCATAGCTATCAACCACAATCAACAATACACAATGAGTTCAAAGCTCAAAATAAACTCATCCATCAATAAACAACATAACGGAAGCGTAAAACTATATTCGTACCTCTCTCTAGCCTACTGTGCACTAGTGTGTCAAGTTTTAGGTTGTTTAACCATTAGCAAATTTTAGTTGACTTACTAATACTAAAACAAATTTTAACAATTTTAGTTTGCCTAAGTTGTTAATCTATTCACCACGGACCTAAAGCCCGCTCTGATACCAACTATAACACCCCAGCCCAACACTGAGCCTAGAATGCCACCTCACTACACTTTAAACTAATAATTATCGACACACTATAAAATTTACATCAAGGAAACAATGATAATCATATCAATGAACCACAAACGAACATGTAATCATGGATCAAGCGACAATAGATAAGCAATGGGAATTATAACCAGGCAAATAATCCAAAGCAGCATCAACCAATGAATCCCAATTAATAAAGCAAATAGTCTAGTCCAAATGATATCCTAAACATTATTCAATAACTAACATGTCCAAGAGTAATCCAATATTGAATGAAACGATTATTATGGCGAATGATCATGTGTTGTCCATGTGCTCTACTCGCTCTCAATTACGGCAACCTCGAAGATCACCTAAAAACAACAATAGAGCAAGAGTGAGTCCACGACTCAGCAAACACATCATATACAACGAACAATAATAAATCAACAGCATTCAATAACTTCATTATCATCACATGCACTTCCATTCACATCCTTATTCATCAATCTCAGATATCAATGCAACTCTATTCTATATGTCCACATGCACTTCTTTCGCGTATACCGGTATAGCGTGAGTGAATGCTCGCGACAACATTCACTCTCAAGCCCGTTCCTCCATAAGGATCGGGGACCTCCTCCACTCCCGTGGAGTTGTGATCAATCATGACCACCTTCTCTTATGCAAAGATGCTTATGTATGCAAACATGCAAACTCCATCATAAACATCATATCCAACTTTCCATCATGCTCATCAACAAAGTTATAAACATACCAATTTCATTGTTTGCAATTAAACCAAATAAAAGCACAACAATAATGGTAATAGAAGATAAAGAAAAACAAGTGATCGATCATTGATCGCCGCTCTACCATGCACTTGCATGTACTAGTTATGACGCACAATTTGGCTAGCGAGATGGCAACAAGTACGACGCCTCCTACAATAAATATTTCAATTTCAATACAAGCTACAGCATCATACGAATAACAATCAATATACATCGCTCCTACACGTCCCCAAATATACCACGTTACTCAGATCGAAAAGTTACCCCTGTTTGACTTAATACTAAAACGGACGTAACTTTTGACTCGAAAGTCCGATCACAGCAAACCACCCCATTCTGGATTCTTTATAAAATTATCCACATTTTCTTAGATTACAAAGACTTGTAATTAAATCATCTAACCCTCCGTATTTAGCCCAGAAAGCTGATCTGTCCGCTTCCGAACAACAGTCTTCCAAATTTCATAACTTTTGTTTTACTCAACCAAAATGCGTGTTCTCAGATCCTACAGAACCATTGGACAATTATCTACAACTTTCATGTAGATCAAAAACTCTAATTAAGCTATTTACTATTTTTAATATACAGTCTACCAAAACAGCTACGAAGACGATAACCCTAAAAACAGTAGGCTTCCGAAAATCATAACTCTAAATCTACTAGTCCGATTGACATGATAAAATATGCTATAGAAAGCTATCGAAATTATCTACAATTAACTAGTAGATGAGATTTTCAAATTTTGCCATTAAGATGCCCGAATAAATTGTACAACAAAACAGCGGGCTAAACAAATCTATTATTCGCCTCTTCGATTAGAAATTCTCAACCTCTCTAATTAGTCTCAATTATAATCCCTAATTGCTGCATGCAAACAAGATCAATGCTACGAAATTACGTACACTCACATGCACCTGGTTTGGCAGAAAAACACGCAGCAGAAGAAGATTTCAGCAACACTTGGCGTCGGTTGGAAAACGCAGCAGACCAAAAAATCCAACAGAAAATCAAGAAGAAGAAGACTGCAGAAGAACGCAGGCAAAGACATTGTACGAAAAAAAGCAATACAGATCAAGAATCGGCTATATGCCGCTGCTGCAGCTTTTCGGCAAAGAAGAAATAAGCAGAAAACAAAGAAGAAGCACGCGGCTCAGCAGATGCAATCATACTGGTTTCAATGATAGCGCACCAAGAAAAAAAAAAGCAAAGAAGCGGCAGCAGAAGATCTTGGCGACAGACAGAGCTGTAAGCGGTGCAGCGCAAGAAGAATTGTGGGGCGCGGTGCAGAAGAAAAAGTGTCACAAGGCGTGTAGAAGAAAAAAAGTCTTTGGCAATGCATGGCAATGGCTTGGAGAAAAGCTATTAGGGTTTTCTAAACAAAAATCCACAATCCATTTATATAGCCCATAAAAAAATTCCGAAAATTCTATTTTTCACAAATTCTTTTTATTTAATTACGCACAAACCCTAAAGACGTTTTTAATTAATTCTTTATTGATACTATTTAACTAATTACTCTCTGACCCTTACGACGCGATTAATACTAATATTATTATTATTTTTTAGAGTATTACAGACACACTTCTTGGCGCAATCGATCTGTCCCTTATGCTGAGACAACCAATCCATACCAAGAATTACATCTAGACTTGCTGAATGGAGGAGGATAAGATTCGCGAAGAATCTCACTCCTCGATCTTGATTGGAACATCCCTACACTCGATTCACTCTCAACTCCAAACCCGAGAGCGAATGAGCAATGGGATCAACAATGGAGTAAAAAGGAGCTCACTAATAGCAAAGAAAAGACTCGTAAACAAAAGAATGAGATGCTCTGAATCAAACAAAACAAAGAGTGAATGAGAGTTAACAGAAGCGCATCAAAGACAACATCGGGTACCTCCTGTGCTTCCTCAGCTGAGATGAGGTTGACGCGACCACTACCCACGCCTTGGGTAGTAGGGACTATCTTCCGGTCCTGCGAAGAACCACCTCCTTGCCCGCGTCCTCCATTAGGACGAGGGGCTGCTCCTGTCTTCTTGGGGCAATTATTCGCATAATGCCCCTTGTTGTTGCAGAAGAAGCAGGTGACATCCGCAGCTGTGCGGAGGCCTCCTGGCTGACTCGCAGGTGCACGTGATTGGGGCACGGCCTGCGAAGGGCGAGCAGGCGTGGGCCGACGATCTCGGGTGTCAAGGTCAAGACGGGACCCCGAGACCGCCCAACACGAACGGAAAGAGCGGCTCAGGCCGACTTGTGGGCCTCCCACTTGCGCTTGCGGGAATCCACAAGTGCTCTCCCTGCGTGCTCAGCAACGATGGCCTTGTCCACCAAGGCCTGGAAATCAGGGAAGTCAACGATAGATAGCTTGTCTTGAAGTTCCTCAGACAAACCATCCTTGAACTTCTCTTGCTTGGCCTCATCAGTGGCCACCTCTTCCGGAGCATAACGAGCCAAATGGTTGAACTCGCATGTGTACTCGCGGATCAACGACGCCTTGCTCGAGCGATAAGAATTCCTTCTTCTTCAGCTTCATCAAGCCGGAAGGAATATGAGAGCGGCGGAAGGCAGTACGAAACTCCTCCCAAGTGACGGTGTGGCCGTCAGGCTGCATGGCGAGGAAGCTCTCCCACCAAGACAAAGCTGCACCCTCCAGCTGGTGCGATGCGAACAGCGCCTTCTCGTGCTCGGCGCTGCGCTATCTGGCTTGCGCCAACCGAACGACGGCCAATCGTCTGCGTCAAGCGGGTCCTCAGACCTAGAGAATGTAGGGGGCTGAGTGCGAAGAAACTCCGCGAGTCCCCCACGCGGCTGATGACCACTCCCTTGCCCGGATCCTGATGCACCGGTAAGGGCGGAAGTGTTGCGCGCGATGACGTCCAGAAGAACCCTCCGCCCTCCTCTGCGGTTGCGCCGACCAAGAAGGACCTCGGCCATGGTCTGAGGAGGAGGAAGATCTCGTCCGGACCGGTGATCGCCTTGGCCGCTACGAGTCGTCCGCCATCCTCGCTACAAGAAACTTGGGTTAAAACTAGACTCCAAATTCAAAGCCAAAAGAAAGTTAAAAGTCGATTGACTAGGGAATGGAATATCACTCTAATCGAAAGCCGAAAACAGCAAGTACATAACTTTAAAAAGGCTTATAAAAAGACTCCAAAAACAGCAAGGAATCATAAAACCAAAGCTCAACTTCCCAACGCAACTAACCCGTATTGAATGAACGAGTAATTGATTGAGAAGATAAAAATCAGAAGATTAAGGTAAGATCTATCACCACTAAAGAGCAAGGTTCAATCAACGAAAATAGTGTTAGATACATAGCTAACTAGTATCACATCTTACCCTTTTAACCCCACAAATTTCAATTGATTATCCTCTCATTTTCTACCCCATTTAGAACCATCGAGCTTGCTGTCCGGAAATTGAGGTTGCGGTAGTGATTTTGCATCCAAGCTTCCAAGTAAGTCTTCCATTCTAGAAACTTCAAAATCTGGCACACTTCAATTTGCCAAGCTCAGTGGTCCTATCAGAAACCATTGAGCTCGCTGTCTGGAAATTGAGGTGTGTTGTCCAGATTCCGCATCCAAGCCTCTAGTCGAAACCTTCAGTCCAGAAACTTCAAAAACCCTAAGCTCTTCAATTTGCCAAACTCAGTGGTTCCCAAAACCCGTTTAATCGATAACACTACCTTTGAAAAGGAGATGAGAGGAAAACAACTTTCAAACTCAAATTAGAGTAAGATGAGGGGAGAAAGCTAAGATAGGTAAGGAATAAAATCTGAGAACTTACTTAAGCTTTCAAAAATCATTTGATACTTTGAAAATAAAGTTTTCCAAAATATCCTAAAGACGACCAACTTGGGTTACTACGGTCAAGATGGCTCGATACCAAACTTGTGAGACCCGGTTTATCCGGCTTGTAATGCTTAACCATCCATTCGGTCCTAGCATCACAAAGCAGATAATCCGAGACTCGAGACATGTATACTTCCCAGAGTGCAGTATACACACCTCATCACAAAATTTATGTATCAATTCCATTCATCCACATAGAACCGAAACACAGAATAGAACAGAAGTATTAATGATATTAAACCGAGTCATTACAAAAGAGAGGCCAACCGCCAACAATAAAAGAGACAACAATAGTTAAACAATGAAGCAAAAGTGCCATAAGATGGCTACAACACAAGAGCCAATCGGTGTGCCTTTAACCCACAAGGCAACCGACCGGACCGCCAAGCTAGTCGCCAAACCAAGCACATCTCACAAAAGTGAGGCCCTTGGGGCTCACCTTCTTCCCCAGAACAAAAGCAAATGCAAGAAAAGCCGGTGAGTACTTTGAATGTACTCGCAAGACTTACATGTGGAATAACACACTGTACATATACTACATGCAAGCTTAATCAACAATGAGGTCAGAGGTTTCATTTTAGCATAAAGCAAGTTTTCATTTGCAATAGTATAATAGATTGAAAGCAATTTAACAAATCTGTTTTAATGTTCAAATAACCGAAAGAACAATATTAATAACGGTAAATAGACAACAACAATTCCGAAGTGACTAAACCATTAGTCACCACAACAATAGCATGAATTACCCATTCATGCCAACCATGTCAAATTTTAATTTAAAAGGTTGAAGTCTAACTCTTGCAAAACCTAACCAAGCGTGTCCATAACCTAGGACGAGGCTATTCGAATAGTTTTATCCTCGCAGGTGTACCAACTTACCCACATGTCGACCGCCTTTTGCCAAGCTATTAAGCACACTTCCTTAGGTATGCTTACACGGCTAAGTCCTACGAGACTTTTCCAATATTATGTATTACCTTGAGTCGCCCGTATGGATAGAAACCCATACGTTGTGTCGGGTCGTGGCCCACCTCGGACAACTACCCGTCACGGGTAAAGCCTTGACAATCTGCGGACCCTCGAGGTGGAGAACCTTCCGCAATCCCCACCACCGCACACCCAACACAAACACAAGAACACAATTCCTTTTCACACACACACACAACGCTCCTCCCGCGACTTGAGATAACACACTCCAAAGTACTAGGTCAAGAGGGTCCCATATAACCCTCATGTGGTTAGTACGCAAAAGTGCTTGGAGAGTGTGACACAAGATGTTCGGTCCTTGTTGACTTAGGCAAGACAACCACAAACCCAATAACCCACCATCCAACCACTTGCCCAAGTCCAAATCGGTTTTCATTTTCAGCTTTTGATTTACAAATTAACAAAGCACAAAGTGGACATAATGGAAGAATAATAATTTTTGTGTGATCAAGACCATCGACTAAGTCGATGATCGCCCAAAGCTACCGAACTAGGCATGGCTAAGCACAACGATTCAGATTCTACTAAGTGACAAGAGTCCATCCATCGAACTCTAATCACAAAGAAATAACCTAGGCTCAAGTAGTAGAGAATAAACAACATCCTACAGATTATGCAACTATAGGATCAACTAACCATAATTTAACACAAAGTAGCAATGCATACATACAGTTGAATTCAAAATATTAAACTTGTAAAATAATAGGATTAACATGATCAAACCGCTTTCGCTTGTTGTGGGTCAAGATGTTGTTGGGATCACTCTCGGTATCAATGTGCTCTTCGGATCCTATCGAAAGAACCAAAAAGAACCAATAAGGCAAAAGAAACCGAAAAGATCCAACAGCCCACTTCAACAAAAGCTCTCAAATTTTTACAGTAGAAAGAGCATGATTTTTATGAACTAATGCAACAAGAACCAATTGATTTGGATTCTTAATGCAAAAGATATGGCCAAAACAATTTTGCTCAGCTTTCATAAATCAAAAATGCTACTATTCATTAGCAAAATTTTCTGGAGCTAAACTGAGGTTGGAAAAATTTTTAGATTAAAGTCTAGTTAAAAACATAACCAACAAAATTTGAATCAACCGAAAAGGATTTGAAATGAATTAGTTATGCATTTTACAAGTTATCATAATTTTCAGTTGATAAATAAATCCTTTCGGGAAAATCAGAAACTAAACCGACGTGGCCGAACCTGGGACGTTGATCTTGGATCCAACGGCCCAAACCCCGGCGCTGTCGCGCGCACGCGCGATTCACAAACCCTAAACGCTCACCGTTGGATCTGGATCCAACGGTTCACGTGGATCAGGACGTTCGGGCGGTCCGAACGTTCACACGCACAGGGGCCGTTGATCTTGGATCCAACGATCCTCGTTGATCGGCGTTCGGACGGTCCGAACGCTCACTCAATCGACCGTTGATCTTGGATCCAATGGTCCACGCGATCGAACCGCCGGACGGTCCGAACGTTCATTCGCACTGGACCGTTGATCTTGGATCCAACGGTCCACGGTGAACGTCGCTCAAACGCTCGCCCTCGTTTTCATCCGACAAAACGACGGTGAAGGGAGGATCATCGCCGGCGACTCTGGCCGCGGCGGTGTGAGCAAATGCCCAAAATGGGTTGCTACCAATCTTGCACACCCAAAGGAACCAAAAATTTCAACCAGCTGTTTAGAACGCCGCAAGCGGAGATGACAAATGATGACCGAAAATGGTCAAAAACGAAAATAGCAAATGAGCTCTGCTGCGGTCCAATTGAGCGAGTGCCAAGCAACTAGGGACTAAAGAGGGTTACCGAGCACGGAGAAAGCACTGAGAGGGACTGAGCCGCCTCGATGAAGAAAAATAGGGCTTTTACCGTAAAAGGGAAATCCAAAATTAAGCTGCCTCATGAAAACCCAAATTGAGTGAGGGTTAATGATCACCGAGGTGAGAGGAATCAGAGGGAGCAAGATTGAAAGGGATGAAGCCCAAGGGTACCGCCTTCACCGAAGAGCTTGAAGCTCGGCAATGGCGGCAACAGAAGGTTTCAAGTTTTTGAGCTCAAGCAAACACAAGAGAGGTTTCTGGAGCTTGCGAGGTGTTTGAAAGGCTTCAATGGAAGGACCAGAGGAGCTTATATAGCGGGAATGGCGGTGAGCAACGGCAATAACCCTCTCGGTCAACTCGCCATGAGAGCCTTTGAGAGCGACGGAGCAATTGAACAATGGACCTCGAGGAGGAGCACGACGGGCATTTAATGCGCCCAGAGCTAGCCGTTTAAAGGTGACCACAGAGGTGACTGCACACTGAGCGCTTCTCCTCTGCTCACGCCATTGCTTGACTCAGCTGCGCGCTCAGACCCGAGGAAGGAGATGACTTTTCCACCGTTGGATTGAAATCGGACGGTTCAAAAGCAACGGGGTGATTAGAACGGTTTGAGCGTCCATTTTAACTCGAGCCGCTGATTTGGATCCCACGGTTCACATTGCGCGAGGCGTTCGGACGGTCCGAACGCTCACGCCAATCGAGCCCTTGATTTAGAATCCAACGGTTTATATGGATCGGCGCTCGGATGATCCGAACGTTCACGCGATCGTGGGCCGCTTGATGCCGATCCAACGACGCTGACAACGCCGCTCGATCGATCGCGGCCGGCAGTAAAGTTAGTTGATCGGGCCGAGTCAAGTGGCTCGAGCCCGAGTCCGATTCGAACCCAAGGAACAGTGAAAACCGCTTAGGGTTTGAATTTGAATAATCGATCTTTAAGGAATTATACGGAATAGCAAACAAACTCCAAAAATTATGAAATTTTAACTGGAGCTTGCTGACAGAAGAAGGAACCTCATATAAAATTTTCAGAGACTTTTATGCACTGCATTTTTCTCTAAAAATTCCAGAAGGCTATTTTAGGAGTTTGACTAATGTTTGACTGGTCTCAAAAATTATCAAATAATTTCTGAAAATTATGAAATAATTCTGAGGTGTTAAACATCACTCCTAGGTTCAAAGAAAATTATTGTAAGGGGTTGGGCACCAGATTTTTATGAAGGAGGTTTACGACTTGAGTTTAATTGGGGAAATTTGGAGTTTGAATTTCCACCAATTAAAGAAAGAGGTTTCAAACACTGTAACAATACATGAGGCAGCAAAAGTTTTAATTTATCCTCATTTTTATTACATTTGAAACACAAACCAATTTGGGATGTTACACTCCAAGTTTTGGAAAATTATGATGAGGTCCTCCCCTTGTTGTTTTCTTCCCATTGGACTCTCTGGAGCTCCAATTTGATTGCGGTTTGATCCCACACCTCTGTGTCAACACGTCCATTTAAATGTATGGTACAAATTCTGAAAGTCCAATTTTGAATATTATGCGCCTCGTCGTGCCGGCCTGCAAGAAAATGAAGAAAATATAAATGTAAAATGGTTTTTTTGGGGGCAAATTAATAATAGAACTATGTGTTATCAATGAAATATAGTTACAAAGATCGATTTGCTAGTTTAAAATTGATACTTCTGCCATGGCTAATGTTGACGAGTTGTGTTTTGACGTTACCACCACATCGGTCTATATGCTCCTATCGAGCAGCTATCACGTCTGGTGGTGGTGGTGTTGTCCGATATTCATTGAGTTTTGTTGATTTTACTATGCTTCGTTCTCATGAGTTGGTGGTGGTCGGGGTTGTGGTGGTCGATCTTTTAGCTCCTTATCGACGTGGAGGAAAAATAGGACTATTTGGGGGGGCTGGAGTAGGTAAAACAGTACTCATCATGGAATTAATCAACAATCATGGTGGCATAGGCTGGGGCAGTGTGGCGCAGGCTGAGCACGGTGGAGATGTGACACGGCCATGGTGGAGCTTAGCTAGGTGCGGCGCTTAGCCGAGAACGGAGACGAAGGCGTGATGCAATGGCAGCTCGATATGCTGTGGGAAATGGTGGAGACTGTCAGCATCTCTGGAGTGTGGTTGTAATTTTTTTTTTCTCTCCATGGTTCCTAAAACAAAATTTGGACTAAGGGTAATATATGAAAAAATGCAAGCACTGGAACGAGAAAATTTTAGGGTTGAAATACAAAAAGTTGGGAGTATTCGAAACATGTAGTTTGATGCTATATGTATTACCTTTTTCTGTGGCCCTGTTGCAACTCACGAGTTCGCATTTGATGCTATGTATCATCTTCTTCTACGATTCTGTTGTAACGCACAGGCATCGAGCTAAGATTTCGATGCATTATGTCCAGGTATGTTGGGTGGACGTGGGTTCGTTGAGGTGGTCTGGTAGTTGCACGAGTAACATATGCATGCATGTTATGGGAAATCAATGCTTTCTAATGATACTGTATGTACGGTGGATCCATAACGTTTGTAGGACCATAGGATCCCACATGAATTTTTGCAATAATAATCTCGAAGGGACTCTACCAACTGCAGTTGTAGAGACGTGATTTACAGTGTGCCAGACATTCACCTTTTTTTCGACCATTGATAACTCTACTTGATACCTTTTGTGTTACAAGGATATTTTGCGAATTCTTACGTACCTTCCGTGGATGCAAGAACTTCGTTATCGATTCTAATAATCTCGACCACCGATAAATACATCATGGCCTTGCAAGATGTAGGACGTTATTTTATGAGGCGACGATTCTAAAAATCATGAATCATAGTCAAACCCGCCAGATTACAAAGTTTGGTTTGGAGTTAAGAGGTGGGTTAGGGGTTTAATCCGTGTACACCTTTGGATTAGAAATGGTTAACTTCATTTGGTCAAAGCCTTTTAACTATCCTAGCCTCGGATTAAATTAACCCACCAAATTAGTGAAACAAGTTAACTGATCAGTACAACTAACCTTCCTAGATTATGTTTTTCTATTGCTAATCCAGTTAACAAACGTAATCTAGCCAAACGGTAATTTAGATTAATAAGGTTTGCTGCCAAACATAATATTTGGGTTAAACTAAGTTAGCTGGGTTAAGATTAGGTAACTCCAAAGCAAACACAGCCAAAGTGGCTTGGACAATCCATTGCCAACTACACGTAGAACAGAGATCGGTGGAGGATGCAGATCCATCATCGAGCCAAAATGCAGAAATATTCCCTCAAAAGAAATTAGGCAAATTCGGTCCGGTTATTTGCAGTTTCAGATTTTGCAATCGCATTTTGCCTAATTTGTCCCGGTGCCGCTAGAATCACAAACTTGTTTTTGAATCTTTCATTATTAGCTCACTTTCTCAAAATTTCAGAATTGCCCATACCAGTTCTTTATATCTCCCTTTTTTTAAGATCTATACGTATTTGCGAAGACATATGATTGAAAATTCAATATATTTGGAAGGGTAAAAGAATCTTTTCTGCTGACCTTACCGGAATGGTTTTTTATCAACAAAAAAAAGTTTGTGATTTTGGTGGCACTAAACTAATCAGCCAAAAAAAAAAAACAGTGGCAATCCAAAATGCAGAACTACTGGTGGCACGGCCCGATTCTTCAAACAAAATCATAGAAGAAGCACGATCACCGCCCGATGGATACATCCAACGGCTGTAACCAAGCCTGAAACACAAAAGACTCAACTCGTCCCCCGTGTGTGAGCACAAACCACGGCGCCGCGTGATGAGTTGCCTCCGTCGCACCCTCCTCCTCCGCCTCCGCCTCCGCCGGGGCTTCTCCTCGGCGGCGGAGCTACCTCCTCCGCGCCCGGCTGCTGGCCACCGCGTGGTCGTCACGGGGCTCGGAGCCGTAACGCCGCTCGGCCGCGGCGTCGGGCCCACCTGGGACCGCCTCGTCGCCGGTAGCTGCGCGGTGCGCGCGCTCGCGGCCGAGGACCTCCGCCTCCCCGGGGATGCGTCCGGGAGGACGCTGGAGCATCTCCCCTCCAGGGTCACCGCCGCCGTGCCGCGCGGGAAGGGCGAGGCCGAGTTCGACGAGGAGGCGTGGACTAAGGTTACTAACCGATGCTTCACTACGCCCTAACTATCTGATGCTTAGTTTCATTGGTTTCCCATTGTTAGTTTGTTACTATGAGAATGGATTAGTGTAATATATTGCTCTTTGTGCTGAATTGGAGTATTGTGTTCAGGCTTTCAGGGAAGCTGAATTGGAGCATGTTTAGGCAATATGTTTTTGCAATTAGGACTTCAATTTTTACCCTAGTTTTACATCACAATTTCAAATTGTCGCATTTGTAGCAATGAACAATTAAACCACATGTGATGGCCCATATGCGCATTGGTAAATCGCATGGTGGATATAATTGTTTTGAGCTTGTGTTTCATATATAGCTGGCACAAGGGAAATGTGGATGTTTACGTCTTACGATGCTAGGCAAATTTTCCGGTAGTCAATGTCGCAAATCAGTATAGTGCAAAAACTGATATTGTTACAGTGTTACTGATGTAATGATCCTTATCTTCAGTGCCATCCAGAGTTCCACCGTCTTCACTGCCTCAGTGATTACTTTCTTGAACCTTTTTTTACCTCCCTTCTATTAGATATTTGCATTGCATGCTTTAAGAAGTAGAGAAAAATCCCTTCCCAGCTCAAAGAAAACGAGGGTAGAGAAAAGTTGTAAATTGTCTGTTCGCTGTCTTCCACCACTGTTTCTCTCTTCTCCAATTGGGAACTCAATATGTTCTGATGGAATGTTATTGAATGATTGTAAATATGTAATGGTGATTCTGCTGTCTGTCTCATATGGTCAAACTTCGTTTCACATTTTGAACTGTTGATTGAATATTCTTCTTTCCAGGACAATAAATCTATATCTGGATTTATAGCCTATGCTCTATGTGCAGCTGATGAGGCTTTAAGAGATGCAAATTGGTTGCCTTCGGAAGATGAGAAGAAGGAAAGAACGGTACCAATTGCCTTTGCTGGAATATCTTTTTCTTTGTGTTTCTGAATTACTGGATCTGATTAGATCTGTATCAGGGAGTCTCAATCGGTGGGGGCATTGGAAGCATCTCAGACATTTTAGATGCATCGCAGATGATCATTGAAAATGTTAGTATCCACACTTGCTGCATTTTTTTATTGCTCCTTTTCTTTTAGTATTGTTAGTCATAGTGTCAGCTATGGTAATTAGATTTCAAATGATGCATGGGAGTAGTTATATCATTTCTTTTCACTGTTATTGCGTTTCTGTGTGCTGAAATCTCTACTTATCAATTCATCGTCCGTTGAGAACGTATTCAGGAATTACAGTGCTAGATATTTGGTTGAGACCAGAAGCAAGCCCTTACTTTCTACATTTTATCTCTTTGCTAACATTTTACCTGCAGTTCCATACATGGCTTACCATATAACCGATAATATTCCATTCATACCAGCACTGACATGTAAATTTATTTTTATTTGAACACAGCGTCTACGTCGCCTCAGCCCATACTTCATCCCCAAGATTTTGATCAACATGGCAGCAGGTCATGTCAGCCTGAGATATGGTTTCCAGGTGAACTTTGTTATTGTCACATGCCATAACTAAGGCTTTTCATTCCATTATTCAATTATGGCATGGATGCTAATATGGATAGTTAATGCTTTGAACTTAGGGTCCAAACCATGCTGCTGTGACAGCTTGTGCGACAGGCGCTCACTCTATTGGTGATGCTACACGGATGATTCAATTTGGAGATGCAGATGTGATGGTGGCTGGTGGAACAGAGTCTAGTATTGATGCTTTGTCTATAGCTGGATTTTCTAGGCAAGTATGTTTGCGCTTGTTTTGTGTTGCTTATCTTCCAAAATACTGTGTTTGTTAACTCTCTTTGGGCAAATTATAAGTTGCCTTGAAAGCTTTGCTGAGGTTATATGGTGCACCTGCTGAGTGTGGGTTGTAGGAAGCAATAGAACCCACATTTATGTCCACAAAACACCCATGGTTCATTTCATAATTGCCATAGCAAACTTAATCACAACTTTTTCTTTTTGTTCGTTAATGCATTGGTTTATTTGTTTTCCCCCTCTCATTAGTGTTGTCATCCTTATCTTATTTCATTATAATGTTATTTGTTTTGCAGGTTAAGGGCATTGACTACAAAATACAACTCTCTTCCGCAATCAGCTTCAAGGCCGTTTGATTGTGGTAGAGATGGATTTGTGTATGTCATACTTCTATTACATTATATTTCTTCCCTTTTTTTTTCCCTGGTGCCAATTTTTATCTTTGTTTCAAAATAATCGACAGGATTGGTGAAGGCTGTGGGGTCATGGTGTTGGAGGTGAGTTTGGAGAGAGAAAAAAACTTTTCTTTTACCTTGCTGTTTTGAAGTTGCTGGTTCAGTGTAGTTTAAAATCCGTCATTTACTTCTTGTTAAAATTGACAGCACTTGATTAAAGACTTTGGCCTGTCTGTTTGCCAGGCTCGACTCATATCTCCATTTGTTGATCCCTTCATGCTCTAATATTTTCTTTCTTTTCTATGGTTTATGCAATCTTTAGCCTGGAAAGTGGAAAAAAAATCATCCTAGTGCATCTTATTTGCACTTAACACGTTAACCATTTACTCCTCTGTAGGCACTTGATCATGCAATGGACCGGGGTGCAAAAATTTATGCAGAAGTTCGAGGCTATGGAATGTCTGGTATCCTCCTATTCCACAAAGAAGTTTGTTTATTCTGTCATTAGTATGTACTGCATTATGAACCTCAGTTTCTGTCAGGTGATGCGCACCACATAACTCAGCCACAAATTGATGGTAGAGGCGCTATCTTAGCCATGAAACGGTCTTTGGAGCAGGTGCAACATCATGGTGCTTTGTAAATTTTTGTGTTGCACGTTTTACACACTTGACATTTCTATTTTTAGGTGTTAAGGAATTGTAAACTGCATCAGTTATTTACTTGACATTCTGGTAGAATTCTTCCTCTTTTTCTAGTCAGGGCTTCAGGCAAATCAAATTGATTATTTGAATGCGCATGCAACATCAACTCTTATCGGTGAGTGCTCATAGCCAGCCTGGCAAAACACATCTGGAATTTTGGATCGACATGACTTCCGTTTGTTCTTATTTCGGCATAACTCATATTGCTGATTCTGTACCATCTGGCATTATGATGAAAATAATTGATGCTTTGGATTTGAACCACAATTAGGCGATGCTGTAGAGGCGAATGCAATCAAATCTGTCTTCGTGACCATGCAACATCTGGGGTCTTGCATTATCCTCAACAAAGGTAACGCCCCACTCTGCGCAACTAAATTATCGCAGTTCCTTGGTATCCCATTTTATGACAGTGACACAAGTATCTTCAGGAGCTACTGGTCATCTGCTAGGGGCAGCTGGATCAGTGGAAGCAATCTTCACCGTGTTAGCTATCCACCATGTATGTTATCTAATCAGTCGTTTCAGTTTGGAAAACTCTCCTGTGCATAATGTCATCTACCGTTTTCAGGGAGTGGCGCCGCCTACGCTTAACCTGGAGCAGCCAGACCCGCTGTTCGAAGGCGCATTCATGCCTTTAACTGCCTCAAAGAGGATGCCTATAAGAGCGGCCATCTCGAATTCCTTTGGGTTCGGTGGAACCAACACATCGCTGCTGTTCTCGTGCCCGCCGTAGCGTAGCAGCACCCTGTTTTTTTGAAACAAATCCTCTAATATTAAGAAATGGTATGGTGTCATTATCACCTGGGACCATTGGATAAAAAAAACGTGAGATTCATTCCGTACTGTAGCAGAGTATTCAAGCCGTTCTTTCCGAATCGGATGGCACTGATTGTCCTAATGTCATGATATTACGCTCTTCGGCCATCACCAATGCAATATCAGATCAGATGATGTGCTTTTGTTTTTTTCCCTGAAGAGCTGTACCAGAATATTCAGAGAATTTTCTGAGTAAACGTTGGAACTTGGAAGGCAGGCACCATCCGCACTGAGCAGAAGTTGAGGTGTCAGGCTTTGATCCCTGTAGTCTCTTCAGTTGCTCTCGCCCTTTCTCGAGCTCCGGAGCATTGCGCCCCTTCTTGGGGTTGACCGTTGAGGCCTGTAAAATCTGCATCGTGGATTTGTGTCCGCAATTTATCCTATATTTTTCTTGAAAGAGACATCTTAGATTTTTGTTGACTCAAGTTAAATTTTATGGAATTGCTAAGTATCCGTCCCATGTTTTTTGAGGGAAAATAATTGAATTTCTGACCTTACATTTTTTCTTGGAGATTCATGTTTCGGCCGGCAACGTCGTCTTCTCCGGTGGCGGTGGCGGTGGCTGCGGCGAGTTAGGGTGGGGCTTCGCCGGATTAAGGTTAGGGTTCACCAGGAGCTAGCTATAGAGGGTGGGAGGGGCGACAGAGCCGCGATGGTGGGCGGTGGTGGCACCGTCGGTCGTGGTCAGAGGAAGGTGGTGGGTGGTGGAGGTCGGCGGGGTGACGGGAATCAACTAGAAATTAGGAGGCAGGGGTGGCGATGGCGGATCCAGCAGCTAGGGGGAGGCAAGAGAGGAGGAGGTTGGCGGCGGGGTGGGAGGGACACTGGGAGCAAGCTGGTGATGAGGGTTGTGCTTTAATAGGGAAGTTGAGGGAGGGGATGGTCTTTGGATCTCAATCCAATGGCTAAGAAATCTAAATGATTTTAACCCAAAAAAATAGTCAAATTAATCTGAATGATGGGTAGATAGACCCTAAATTTTATTTCACTGGATTTTGCGTGGTCATGTACTTGGTTTTGTAGGGGATTTTTTTCGCTTTGTGCCACATGATGGGTCCGAATAACAGTAGGATGGGTTTGTACATATCTGTCTTTCAATTCAAACCACACATGGGGATTCCGCTTGCTGTTAGTTGAACTATAGTGTTTTAAAGGTATATACAACGGTATAGATAATTGCTGTCTATAATACCTTTTTATGTCATTTATAGATGACGTTAAAGATAATTCATCCAATATATTGTTTTTTTACAAGTCTCGGTAGACAGATCTGTTATGTACGATGTGTTTTGTTTTTCGTGTTATGGTCAACTACTACATGGGAGACGGTATAATTCTTTATACCCCTCTCTCATTCATATTATTTTGTGTCTTACATGGTAAAATTTACAGATCGCTGATATTATACTGTTGTATATGCAACAAAGTTGACTAGAACCAACCGGTGTCTAGTCCAATCGATCGGTTTGGCATAGGTTGTCCAGATTGGTTTATTCGGGGATCTCCTGGAATTTATTCGTCCTAAACATGCTTGAGAGCCCCCAATTTTCATCGTGGATCAGCGGAGCACTCGCTCGGATCGGAGGCAGAGACGGGCGAAGGTTTGGTCGTCGCACGGCAGAGACGGGCGAAGGTTTGGTCGTCGCTCTCACGTGCTACCGAAACCAAACACCGCTGCTTCAACAGTGGAGTTTTTCTTTTTCTTTTTTTTCCCCACAGGGGATGAGAGATTTTATTTCTTCGTCAGGGGTAGCGTTAGGATCTTCAAGTACCATGTGCTTGATGCAATTAGGAACTGAAGTATCCTCTACTGTATGTATTAATGGATAGAGTACAGCTACTTTTTAGAATCTTATTAAACATGTATATATGTCTGTAATTCTATTTTAAAATACATTATTAAAAAAATCCTACTTTCTATAAGAATTCCAATGCTAGTTACTGCCACTTACCACGCTGCGGTGGATTGGGAGTGTTCATGTGCACTATGAGTGTTTTAGTAAAAAGAAGACTAGACAGTAAGTGGAGGGGGACCCCTAGTGCACTCGGTGGGACCAAAGAGTCCTCAGGAGAAGAAACCAGTTGTCAAAAAAAAATATATATTAGTTGCTCCAAAAAAAACTGGATCTGCCCTTTTACATGGGAAAGGTGACTATTTATAACCTCATAAAATAAAATATTTACATTACTATCCTAGCCCTAAAAAAGTATTATACGTGTAGGGGTTACAAGGATTTTTTCCTCTCTACCCGTAGGCTTCGGCCCATGGTGGATCTCCCTGGGCTTGATCCACCTGGCTGGAGCACCTGGTCCACCGGCGCCCGAAGTGCCCCACCTCCGGGCTTCTCCTGGAGCATCCCGAAGGGGTGCTCGAGTCTGCCGAGGCGAAAAGGCACGGCCCTCTCCGGCTCCCCCGAGGTGGCCCCGGAGGACCCATTGCTTCGGGCCTCGCGGGACCTCGGGGACCCTTCGGGGAGGCTCTGGGTCTTCCTCGAGATGGCTCCAGAGGATCCATTGCTTCGGGTCTTGTGGGACCCCGGAGACCCTTCGGGGAGGCTCCGGGTCTCCCCAGAGCATCCCCGAAGGGACACCTGGTGCCCCCCAGGGAGGGGGACCTTCGCGCACGTGGGTTGCGGGGTCTGTCCCGATGTCTTTGCCTGGTCGTTGGGGCCGCCCCTACGAAAAGCTCCTCGCGGTCGAGGTCCTGCTTCGTCAAGGTTGAAACCGTGTCATTTTCCCCAAGGGTTCAGGCACACCGTTCCCTTTGGCCTAGCGAAGTGTGTTTCCCCCGTCCCCTGTGGCACGTTTGTCCTTAGGAGATGTTTGGATGTGTTGCTTTTGATATGCTTTTGCTGTAGTCGAACCACCTACGCTGTTGTTGCCGAAAACCTTCAGGCCAGCCAAGCCACCTTCGACCAAGTAGCCGAACCATTCTTGCTGTGGGTGGGTTTGGTTGGCTGGCAGTCTTGATGGCGCCTCTTCAGGTGCCGTGTTCTGATGCCATTTGCTTGAGTGTTGTGCAATATAATGGTGTGTAATTGTTGCTCTGTTTAGGGCCCATGTGTCAATGGATGATTGGTGTGTGGCTCTTCGGCTTTCGTACCTTGTCGTTTCGTGGGCCTGATGCTGTTATAAATAGGGGGTGGTGCCCCCTTCCTGGCACTTACCTCCATTGTCAAAACCCTATCCGCTTTTATTTGTGTGCGCTTCTTCTTCGAGGGTCTCCAGTGCCTTTGCCTTTCGCGTGGCCTCATGACAAAGCGGACCTGAGACGGTGGAGGGGCGGTTGCCTACACCAACGAGCTTGGCTGCTTGTCGATGACCCCGTAAGTCCCGCGCATCTTTGAGGATAAGGGCAAGCTTTCGGTGGTGCGGGCTCCCGGCTCGGAGACAGTGCTGGAGCCCCAGGAGGACGAGGCTGTCGTGTTCGTCGCTTTCTTTGATGCTGGTCTCCGCTTCCCCTACGTGAAGCTGGTGGACTGCATGCTCCAGCTATACCGGGTGGAGCTGGCACAGCTGACGCCCAACTCCATCGTGAAGCTCGGCGTGTTCGAGTGGGTGATGCGGTCCGCAAGGGCGAGCGTTGAGGGTCAGCTCTTCACGTACCTTCACGACGGACGGTGTCAACCGAAGAAGAAAAAAGGACAACGGTGAGACACTCAACTTCGGGGGCGTCAATTTTCAGTCGAAGGTGCACTATCTCCGGTATTTGCCGGCGCCCGCGTCCAGAAATAGTTGGGAGACGGACTGGACATGGCGGTGGTTTTACCACAAGTCTCCATCGGGCGACGGCCTGTAGTCGACCAGAGGGCCTATCCAGCTTACCCCTTCCTCGGAGATCGAGTTGACGTCGTGGGAGGAGGCGCTTCTCCAGCTGCTGCTGACTGCAATGCGGAGGCTATCCACGAGGGTTCTTGTGGAGGAATTCTGTGCACTTCGGGTGTGGCCTCTCGCGCAGGGATGGGATGTGAAGCTTGGTGCGGCGAGGGGTGGCGTCCCTTCCTTCGATCTATCAGATGGCGAGGAGGGTAAGGATTACCGCCTCGTTTGCCAATTTGTATGCATATGTGTATATAATTTTTTTTTATTCTGGTGTAAAGGTGGTCGTGCAGTTCTGCCCATCGACGAGGCTATGCGGGTTGCGGAGCAACTTCTAGGCCCCTATACCGGGGAGGAGTATGTGAAGTGGGGGGGGGCTAGTGGTGCTCGAGTCTCGTCTGAACCAGGCGTACTCGGACCCAGCCATCCGCCTGGCGGAGCGGCCCGACCCCGACGAGGGGAGGAGGAAAAAGAACCAGGTGCTAGAGGAGCTGAATGCCCTAGGGCTGATCGGCGCAGTGCCGTTGCAGTGTGCTAGGGCTATGGGCGCAGGCAGCTCCTGCTACGCGTGGGTGGACGTGGCGAGATGTCCCCCGAAGGTGGCTCGGGATCCCATAGGGTGGGTCGAGCATGTGAGTTTGACGGGATCTTCCTCTAGCGTGTGACCGGTTTCTCCTGTGGTTGCTGTCGTGGCCACGGTGGCGGCAGAGAGGGTGGTTGGCTCATTTCGAGTGGTGAGCCTAGCCCTCGATGAGTCTTCTGCTGAGACGCCTTCACACGTCTACGGTCGAGTGTCTGAGGACACCTTGGTGGGGGAACCCGTCCCTGTTCGGGACGCGACCGGTGAGTTCCTCGTACATTCCTTTTGGTCATCGCCACTGTGCTGACTTGTGTGTTGCAGCGGTGGACGAGGAGGATGCCAAGGGGTTGGAGGGTGACTCCGGTGCCGGTTGGGCCGAGGAAGGCTTTGGCATCAGGGAATCCGGGGAGGTGGCCCCAACTGCTTGCACTTCCGGTGCCGCGAGTACCGCGGATCTTGGTCCACTGTGTACCAACGACTTCAGGGTTAGTCCTGGGGCGACGATTGTTTGTGAGGAGGTGGCTCGCTTCGCCGCCCCGTCCTGCGTAGACCAGCTTTTCGAAACCATGCCCACGCACCGGATGTTTCAGTCGATTGAGGCGAACGCCGCGAGGGTAAGCTCGGACGATCTTGTGGCCTTTAACTCTTGTGCTCTTTTCTCTTTATTTATTTTATTATTTTTCCTTTTTGTTTTGGTTTTTTTTAACCGAGGTATGGTTCGCGCAGACCCTGATGCTATCCCGCGTGCTCGAGGGGGATATCCGCCGTGGCTATGCGGAGATCCAGGAGCGGGTCGACTCGGAGCATGCGTGGAATCAGTTGCTTTGCTCCGAGTGCCTGGCTCTTGTTGAGAGAACGAAGGAGATGGAGGTGTGGGTTGCCAAGCTGGAGGGAGAGCGTCGTGACCTGCGCGAGGAGGTGTGGACGCTTCAGGGCGCTCGCAGCCTGCTTGAGGCGGAGATCGAAGCGGAGCATCAATTCTTCGAGCTGGTGTCGCGCATCACATGGGAGGCCATGGAGTCACTGGAAGGCATCGTGACCGAGCTTGGAGCAGTGCCACCGCCTCAGAAGCACACCCCTTCGCAGGTGAATCTGACTCTTGACCGGCTCCAGCCCGCTGGGGAGATCTGCCTGCCAGCTGCGTGAGCCTACGATGACCATTGCGCTAAGGCGGCTTGGAGGGCAGCCTTCGTGTCGCTGCAGAGGGCCGGTTGCGGACATGTTGATGCCCTCGGCGCCCGCTCCTTGCCCGTTGTGTCTGTGCCAGAGATTGCTACCGATCATCGACATGCGCAGAGGGCAGACAAGGCCTTCGCTCAGGACTTCTGTGTACCGCATAGCCGTGAGGCAGCGATGGAGTCTCTTCGCTCGGTGCTAGAGCAGAAGGCGAAGGGCAAGGCTGCGGTAGTGGATGAGCTGTGGCACTGGAGTCTGTGCTTGCATTGTGTTCATATTTTTGCTTGTTGATTTGCTTAGGCCAGACCGTTTTTGTTCCGATGCGCCGCTCGGCGGGGCCTCGCCCTTCCGGGGGATGAATGATGAAAGTCACCGTGTCCCCGTGTGGCACGAAAGATGAGCGGAACCTCCTCTCCATCTGGCTTCTGCAACTGTGCTACCAGTGGGTTGTGTATCACGACACGAAGTGGCTGCGATGGAAGCTGGCGAACCCGAAGGAGTTGATGGAGCATTTTTGGCTTTTCCAGGAGCATAAGGTGGCGAGGGTGCGTGATGAGAAGCGTGCTTTCTGGGAGCAACATGGCATTGTTGCCACGACCGGGGTCCCAGTGGCCTCGTCCGCCAACTCGGCCACCTCGTCGCCGGAGGTTGTTATCGGGGATTCCTCCGGATCTCTATGCGATGCAGAGAGGGAGTACTTGCACCTTGTGGCTACTGGGGCATCCAACGAGGAGCTTCTTGTGTGGGCGGTGCGGACGGAGGAGTGAGACTTTGTGCCTTAGCACTGCAGGGCGACGATGTGTATTGTGTGTGTGAAGTTGTAACGTGTGTGGTGATATTTTATTGAATTGTTTGAGGTTTTCTTTGGCGGTGTGAAGTTGTAACATGTGTGGTCTTATTTTATTGTATTGTTTGATGTTTTCGCTGGCGGTGTCGCCGTAACTTTCGGCCGCGGCTATGCACGTCTCTTGTGTACTTCGGATTTGTTATAAATAAAATATATAGCAATACTGCTCTGTTTGCGAGGGGGGGCGAAGCCAGCGCCGCCCCATACTTTTTTAGATAGGGCTCTAGGGGAGCCCTACTTACTATTTAGTGCGAGGGGAAGGAGAAGTCGGCGTCGTCCTCCATACTTTTTTTGATAGGGCTCCGGGGGAGCCCTACTTACTATTTATTGCGAGAGGGGGAGGAGCGAAGCTGGTGCCGTCCCCCATACTCTTTTAGATAGGGCTCTGGGGGGCCTACTTACAATTTGTTGCGAGGGGGAGGCGAAGCCGGCACCGTCCTCCATACTTTTTTGATATGGCCCCGGGAGAGCCTTACTATTTGTTGCGAGGGGGAGGCAAAACTAGTGCCGCCCCCATAGTTTTTTTGATAGGGCTCTGGGGGAGCCCTACTTACCATTTGTTGCGAGGGGGAGGCGAACCCGGCGTCATGCCCCTACTCACCAAAGAGTCATCAGGAGAAAGGACCAGTTGTCTGAAAAATGTGTGTATTAGTTACTAAAAAACTAGATCTGCCCCTTTACATGGGGGAAGTGACTATTTATAGCCTCCTAAAACAATGTATTTACATTACCATTCTAGCCCTAAAAAGTACTATACGCGTAGGGCTGCAGGGACTCCCCACCCCCCCCCCTCTACGCGTAGGCTTCGGCCCATGGTGAATCTCCCTAGGTTTGGCCCACCGACGCCCGAAGTGCCCCACCTCCGGGCTTCTCCTGGAGCGTCTTGAAGGGATGCCTGGGTCTGCTGAGGCGAAACGGCCACGGGCCCTCTCCGGCTCCCCCGAGGTGGCCCTGGAGGACCTGTTGCTTTGGGCCTCGCAGGACCCTGAGGGGGAGGGGCTCCGGGTCTTCTCCGAGATGACCCCAAAGGACCCATTGCTTCGATCCTCGTGGGACCTCGAAAACACTTCGGGGAGGCTCCGGGTGCTCACAGAGCATCCCCGAAGGGACACCTGGTGCCCTCCAAGGAGGGGGCCTTCGCGCTCGTGGGTTGCGGGGTTTGTCCCGCGGTCTTCGCCGGGTCGTTGGGACCGGTGAGACCACCCCTACGACAATGAGCAATCTCAACCGTTCAACCAAAAATTAAAAGTCGATTGCAACAATGCAAAGTGTTGCTACAGTGAAATCGATCCATTAAATATTTTACCGTTGATGTATTTGCTATAGTACCTCATCGTAGTATTATTCACACGTCCACGGTATGGATCTCTGAACGCAGAGGGTTCGAATCCTGCTTGCGATAGACTCCACCTAGAGTAAGGTTAGCTAACCCCGCACAGTATTGCAAAAGGAGTTTTCGATCAGTACCCCTCGGCACAGTTATAACTCGCATTATCCAATTAAATTTACATAAGAGTTTCGGACCACTTTAAGTATACTAGTATACTAATACTATTCCAAATCGTATGGGTACCAAACACATATTAGGAACATACACGTAGGCATGTAGCCCGTGCCGATACGTCTGGCTCCGACAACTATTTGTACGGACCCCCCGCCCTCGGTCCTCGCATCCTCTCCTTGCGTCGTGTGATAATCACACGAAAACACAAGCAGAGAGAAACAGGAAGAGAGAGGGGAGGGGGTCGGCAGCAATGGCGGCGGAGGGGAAGCAGCAGCTGCGGTCGTTCGTGGAGGTGCCCCGGGACTCGCACTTCCCCATCCAGAACCTCCCCTTCGGGGTCATCCGGCGGAGGGGCTCGCCGGAGTCGCGGCCTCGCCCTGCTGTGGCCATTGGGGACTTCGCGCTCGACCTCGCCGCCGTCTCTGACGCCGGCCTCTTCGACGGGCCCGTCCTCTCCGACTCCCCCTGCTTCCGCCAGGTACCTACCCACCCACCTACCTACCTCGCTGCTCTGAGCTTGCGGTTGATCTGATGATGAGGGGTTGAGAGTTTAGAGTGAGCTTAGTTAATTGAGCTGGGCGAAAAGATTAAAGATTTGGGCAATTGCGGCAGTAGTAGCTGGTAGGGAAGGTGTTTGGTGTTGGTGAGCGATTTGATGGTGTGGCTGATTAATTGCTGTGCGCGCAGGAAACGCTCAACATGTTCTTGGGGATGGGGCGGCCGGCGTGGAAGGAGGCGCGCGCCACGCTCCAGAGGATCCTCTCAGGTTTTCTTTTCTTTTCTTTGCTCACTTCAAATCTCCAACCTACGCTTCTACTCTGTTAATAACGCTCGATGATAAGCACGTTGTTTGTGACGAATTTTGCCGCTGTCTAGTAATGCTACTCGTAATGCTGTTGTTAATATTATTCTGCTCTAATGTATCACGATGCAAACAAGTACCAAGTAAGTTCCAATAATCGGTAGGATTATGTCAAAAAAAAAGGCTGTTTGTGGATTATGATCATCTGATTTCCGATGGAACAGTTAATTGTAGAAAAGGAAATTGTAAAGATCTTGAAGGAAATTTATAGTTGATTTTTCTTTCCTTAATGCTTTGCAGCTGATGAGCCAGTATTGTCTGACAATGAGGCTTTGAGGAAGAAATGCCTTGTGCCGATGGTGAGCTTGATACATCTATCTATCTTATTTTCTGGGAGAAACAAAACGATTATTGAGGAAATTTTTAATGTCCTGTTTTGATCATATAGAGTGATGTAGAGATGCTTCTACCAATCACGGTAGGAGACTACACGGACTTCTTTTGTTCTGTGCACCATGCAAGGAATTGTGGGTTCATCTTCCATGGACCGCAGACTCCAGTCAATCCAAATTGGTAATGTATTTCTTTGACAATGTATTGTGTCGAAAAATCAACGTTATGGTTAAGTATGTCAATCAGTTCAGCTTAGGTATAGATTGCACGTGAACTGTGCTTTTGTACCGCATGAGTAATGAATTCAGTATGGATCCTGGCTATTGCGAAGATTCTTGTTATGATCATATGGTTACTCTTTGCTCTTTGGCTTATAAGACTGTCTATAGCATGAGCTGTTACCGGTGCTCAATTTTCATGGATTACGAATAGATAAATTTTCTTGAAATTCTGTTGCATGTTCTTCTGCTGTTGCTTACTTCACTTTTGTTTCAATACTACATAGATGTGGTATCAGTTATATCACTAACCTGTTTGTTCGCTTCACTCAGGTTTCATCTTCCAATAGGTTATCATGGACGGGCATCATCAATAATCATATCTGGAACGGACATTGTTCGACCCAGGTACACATCCCAAAATTTTCAATAGTTGATCAAATGTTTATTTGAATGTCCTGATAAAATTATATCATTATCTAAATATAATGCTTAAATTAAGTAGTGAGCATCAGCTACTTCCAGTTTCATTTACCTTCTGAAAATCTGAAGCGACTATTTTGCTAATTTAGTGCCCCCAGCTTCCTCCTTTTGTCATAATTCTCCATATTGTACACTTTTTTTAGATCATATTGTACACCTTTTGCTGCATTCAAACTTTTTTATCACATGCTATGAAATAATGTAATTTGATTGTATATGTGTGTAGTACATTATGACTTGTTACTGTCACTTGATATGTTTATAATATTATCTTTTTTATGTTTTTTAGAGGGCAAGGCCATCCTACAGGAAACCCTCAACCTTATTTTGGTCCTTCTCAGAAGCTTGATTTTGAACTTGAGATGGTTAGCTTCCTACAAACCTCTCAACCTGTAGTGCTTGATATTCTTGTAGCCTTATAGCTATTATTGACATACTAACTTGACACATCTTTGCTAATTGAGCAGTTAAGTGGTTGTCACTGATACAAAATTATCATATTTATGACTCTATTTACAGATAAATTGTGCTTTTTTAAGTGATGATTTTCCTGGATTCACTATGTCATAATACTTGTTGCTTTTAGGCAGCCATTGTTGGACCAGGGAATGAATTGGGCAAATCTATTGATATTAATGATGCTGAAGAACATATATTTGGCCTAGTGGTTATGAATGATTGGAGTGGTAGGTATCTTTTTTAATTTTATTGTTTTAGATTAGTTGCATACTGTGGCTGTACTGACTTTTGTATAATATTACAGCCAGAGATATCCAAGCCTGGGAGACTATACCTCTTGGACCTTTCCTTGGGAAAAGCTTCAGTAGGACACCTGATACCATTAATGGAGTGTTTTTTTAACATAAGCTTTAAACCATGCTTTGTACAAAAGTAGTAGTCCTGCATATATCTTGCTTATTTTTTAGAAATTTTCATAATCAATTCAAGGATGCTTCCATAATTTTCAATTTTGAGTTTCGTATTTCTATTTGTGGCCTGTAGAAGTGCTAAGTGAAATCTTCTATAATTTCTGCAATGCATTGTGAAGAACTATACTTTTTCCCCCTATATAACAGGTTTCCTTTCCATTTTGTCAATTTTAACTTCTCTAGGTACAACTGTATCACCTTGGATTGTGACTCTGGATGCTCTAAAGCCTTTTGCTTGTGAGGCTCCTAAGCAGGTAAGAGATTAGTTTTCTTTATATAGTTGTCAGTATTGTTTCTTTTGCTAATCAGCATTTTATTGTTCTATGGAGAACTAATTTGCTTTATGTTACAGGAACCTGAGCCTTTGCCTTACTTAGCTGAAAAGAATCACATAAACTACGACATTCCTCTTGAAGTAGGATTTTGTCACCGTTGTTGCTTTGACTTTTTTTTCTCTTAGTATTTTTTATATTAAAATCAATCTGATTATTGCATTTTCTTTTCTGTGCAAGGTTTGGATTAAGCCCAAAGAGCAAAGTGATCCATCAATTGTCGCAAAGAGTAATTTCAAGCATTTGTAAGAACCCTGATTATACGCCTTTTCAGTAGCAGTCGTATTTGTACTTTTTAATTGAATGCATTATTTCATTCATGGCTTGCATATATTCACTGTGTTGTTCTTGAGTAGTCATGGAAATATATTCATATGGTTTCCCTTGGTTTTGATACTGATTCTCATTGCATTTGGTAGTGTTTTGATGTAATGTACTACCACCTGTTTTTTTTAAGTTATGATTTTCCTTTTTTTTAGCCTGACGTGTAACCTGTGCACATTCATGTAAACAATTTTACAGGTATTGGTCTTTGACGCAGCAACTAGCACACCACACTGTTAATGGATGTAATCTGAGGCCTGGGGATATGTTTGCAACTGGCACACTCAGTGGACCTGTATGGAGTAACAATTGCAAATATCATTGTAAACATGCCAATTTAGAAATTCTAGTCCATATTTATATTTTTAATATATGGCCTTCTTTCAGGAACCAGACTCTTTGGGATGTTTGCTGGAGCTAACATGGAACGGGCTGAAGGAGATATCTGTTGGAAATTCGACCGCAAGTTCCTTGAAGATGGGGATGAAGTCATCTTGACAGCTTGTTGCAAGGTACAGTAATCTCATCTTTTCATCAAATCGAGCTCTGGTTGAAGATGCTATGCTGTATCTTGATGCCATCTACTGGTTTGCAGGGTGAAGACTACAACGTTGGATTCGGAACCTGCACTGGGAAGATTCTGCCAGCACTTCCATGAGCCAAGATGGAGGACGATCTACATTTCTTGAATTCTTTGGTGTATCAATAATCTCAAAAGAAACCATGCAGTATATCTTTAAGGGCGTAGTGATGGTACATAATACGGCATGTGTTTTCCTGAACTTTAGAAGAGGGAAATATTGTTCACAAGAAAAATTATTTGGAGTCCTACTGTTTTGATAATCCGGCGATCAATGGAGCATAATCCTAGTCTGTTTCTCCAGAATTTGTGTTCTAGTGCGTACCCTCTGCAACGAGGATTCTGCTGTGTGCAAATTGTGGTACATAAATTTTTGCATGAATACCACTTGGTGATCCAAGCATATATGGACAAGGTCCGAGAATTCAGATCTTCTAATGTGGGAGCTAGTGGAAAGGTGTTTTCCACTACTACAGAAAAGGTCATCATGAGCGGTTCGTAGCGATCATCACAGGCGGTTTTGAACCGTCTGAAATTTTATGTCGAGATAACGGCGGTTATCACGAGCGGTTCCAACCACGAACCGTGCGTGATACTACGAATCGCAGAGCGGTTCGTGGTTGGAACTGTCGCGATATCGAATAATCACGCAGCGATTCCAACCACGAACCGTCGCGATTATTGAGATCGCTGCACGGTTCCAACCACGAACCGTCTGTGATTCAGAATATCCGACGGTTCGTGGTTGGAACCGTCTGTGATAAGTCCTTAAATCTAATTAATTTTTATCGTATTTTCAGCTAGCCTCAGGAATTGCTAGCCATGCCCTCTGAAAACTAGCAAGTAGAAACATGTCACAGATAATTGTTAACAACTCAAAGTGATCATTTAACTTAAAATCAATTACAAAAGAATGTTTCAAGTATATATTATCGCTAGAGTTACAAATTGAATTACAACAAGTCAAAGTGAATTACAATATTGAATCAATTGTTTCGAGGTCGTTCATCGGTGTCGACGGCGTGAAACTCTCTGTTGGTGTTAACTATGTCTGCCTTGATGAAGCCACAGAGCTCCCCTCGAATGTGCATGACCTGGTCCATCTCGAGTGCATTTAACTCTATGTTCAAGCACTATCGCTAGCAGGAGTAAAGTAGTAAGCATATATATTTAAATTTATAATTAGGAGAGAATTATTACGAGATTGACAAACCTGGGGATCGTTCGTCCTAGAAGCAATCAATAGCTGCATATGATGGCATACGTAGAATGCGATAGGTGATCTCGCTTTTCTTTGGCGGCCTTTGCAAAAATAGAATTACATATATATATGTACAGTCAGTTCGAGACGCAATATTACGGAGTATGATATATGATTATTGTGTTGTAGCGCGTACCGGAAATCGCATCCTATGAGTCAGTGTGGCGCTCGATCCCTTGTATAAACCTCCCTCGGCAACATAGCCGATGAACGCCCTACATGATTCAAAAAAGTTATCCTTGTCCATTTCAAACAAAGGAAGACTAAATTACAGTTATGTGCGGAGGAAATGAACATACCTATCGAGTATTCCTTTAAGAATGGTGAAGTCGTGATTTTTGTTGAGTAGAGAATCAAGGTATAATACCATGTTCCTCTTTGGCACAAGAATCAGAAGAATCCAGTGGAACCTACTCGTGTATGTTGCTATAGTCATAAACCTATGTTGAAACGTAATTTGTATAGCAAATATTGAAGCACTTACTTCTGGTTGTAGGGCACCATTATGTAGTCCCTGTCGTCCAGAGCAAGCAATCCCATTTTTATGTAATTCTCGACGTAGGATGCGTCTTGGTTGATTGTTTGCTCAGAGACCACGTGTGGGTCGAGGAAACCCACCGGTTCTTTGATTCGATGGGCACGTTTCATAATGTATCTGTACATAAGCAATGAGTTATGATATTTATCGGTATCACGTGAGTGTAGAAATTGATTGCACACACTTACAGTGTCCAGCATCGTAGAAGTGAGGCGTCGAGGCGCTTAGGTTGTATAGGTCAAATAAGTCTTGAAGCCCACGACGAAGTGGCGTGCTCGTGGAGAAAATGCTCCCTCCGTATCGACGGTGATTCCAAAGATGACCCCTTCTCTCGGGTCTTGCGCAAGTACCAATCATGCAAAGCTTGACAAGCTACTCCGAGCTCTTTAGTTCTGCACGGAGACCAACGGACTTCGAGTGAGTATTTGACGGGTTGGGAGGTGCCTTAATGTTCTTCGATTTCGATTTATCCTTAACGAGGCGGCTGAGGGACGTCTTCCCGTGAGACGCCTCAGGGACCGATATGGTGACACGCTTTTCTTGTCCCTTCGCCGTCTTCTCGACGGGAAGCGATGTGGCGGCCTTCTGAAGCTTTGATTGAGGCGGACTCATCGAGGGTCCTATTGGAGAGGCAGGGTCCTCTCGATATCGCGTCATCGAAGGGTCGGTCGATGTCCTTCTTGGGCCACTGGATAAAAGTGTGCGTGGCATCCCCTAGTGTTCTGATTTCTTCCTTCGGGGGAATCTCCAGCGGGATGGCCATGAAATTGTCATAGACCATGTCCACCTGCACCGTAGCGTAACCCTACGCCAGCTGGGCACCGTGCTGCACTGCCCCTTCCTGGTATGGATACACCATACCCCGCCCAGCCTCAATAGGAATCGACCCTACTATCCTCACTTGGAGCTTGCAGGGCGTCGGCTCCTACAAAAGGGTACACAATAAGCTAAGGCGTCCTATAGGTCTATCTTTGGAGCATTCCAGAGATGTACATTACCTCGATGCCGTCGATCGGTAATTGCACGTCGTAATGTCCAGAATTCTGTGTGGACGCGACGCTACTCCGATGTCGAGCAGGACTTGCTCCCAAATTAACAGGGGCGACTTGCGCCTGCATGAGTTGATTTACTTGGTTCTGCAATAATCATATGTTCCAAACGAGCGTCGTGCTGGTCCTTGGATCTCTTCCTACTCCTATACGTGTCGGAGTTGTGTGGGAATCCATCCCTCTAAGGTACGTAAACCCCAACGCCTCGCGTGCGACCCGGGTGCTCCTTGTTTCCCAGGGCTGTAGACAGTACATCCTTCTCCCTGTCTATTTCAAAGGAACCTTGGGAACATGCGGAAGTCAATGCTTCCTGCAAGAGAACATCATGTTATTGTAGACACCATGAAGTTATGGACTTATTAACAATTAAGTGGTTCGAGAAATTTACCAGTCGTTGAGACACTGCCTCGTCTGCCGGGTTTGTCAAAGAGATGTTGCCCGAAGACGTGGCTGATGCCCTCGCTCTTAACCAGGCTCGAGCACGCTCGTCTGAGATCTCAGCAAACGGTCGTGCAGCAGTCTCGTCCTCCACCGCCCACTGCGTGGCTTTACCGCGTACCAGCCGGTGCGAGTCCGTGGGGTGAGTGTTTTGTGCTGGATAGCTCATGCGCGCACTTTGCTCTGAAATTGGCATCGTCTTCATGCGCACGGCGCCCCATGTATCCGCGACAAAAATTGATACGTCGTGAAGGGCGTCGGACCGGTGTTCACGTCTTTGCGTGACAAGCAGGCTCTTGAAGGTCCTCCACGGGTGGGACATCGCCAGCAGCGCATGCCATCGCACACGCGTGCCGGTCCGCCTTGGGAAAGTGAACGAGGCGAAAGTTCATCCACAACCGGTCTCTCTGTACATCCGCCGAGACTTCGAGTTGGGGTGGTGATGGGGACCGTTCCTTGCAAGTACCCCGCAGACGGTCCGAATCTCGTAGTGCTTTCTTAGGACTCGGCGGGATCCGGCGTCAGCGACCTCCGTGATCGTCATGCGGCCCGAGGGCAATTTGGAGATTCCTCTGCCTTCTCGCCTGCGTGCCACCTTGATCGGAGATCGGACGCATTTGGCGATGTCATTGACGGCGGCAAAGGCGGTGCCTCTGCCATCTCGCTTACTTGCTATCTATATAAGTTACGTATGCAATGATTACATAGTATATAATATATGGGAAATTACAAAAAAAAAATATAAACAAATAGAATCAACGTTTGCCATCTCAGCCCTGTTTTGTAGTAGTGCCATACCATAAAGAAACAAAGAGAAGCAATAATCAGAGTAAAATAAAATAAATTGCCGTCAGTGTACCATAAGAATCATCACGGTTCCCAGGTTTACCTAGATTAGTCGGCACCCTAAGTATCGAGACTACCCACACCAACCTAGGTTAACCGGCATCTTGGTTTTTCAAGTCACCTAGGCTAACCCAGATTAGTCGGCACCGGGATACCCATGATACCTAGGCCAACCTAGTAAATCGGCACCGTCTTATTTCCATAGGTTTTCATCATTCGGCATTATTACAATTCAGCACCCACTTTCGGCAATTGTCGTAATTGCGGTCAAATCCTACAGTGCACATCCCAATAAATCCCAAACCCTCGGTAGACATCATTAGGTGTATCCAACTAACAGCCCCAACAGGGCAGCAGCTTCAGAACTAACCAATCCACCTGAAAGAAGGCGTCATAGCTTTTTTTTCACTTGCACTCCTACAGAAAAACAGCGAAAACCAATACTAGAGCATACTGTTGGTACAAGACTTCATCTTCAGCCTTTCGAGTATAGAGGATGTCAGCCTCATCCAACTGTGTTCATATAACTGCGACACAAATGACTCACCTACATATGGATTCAGTCAATTATGTGCGTGTAAACTCAATCCAAGCGAACTCATGATCCGCTCAGAGGACCGTAAAGGCGACTAGAGGGGGTGAATAGGCGCTTTCTCAAATTTCGCCTTAATCAAATTCAACACGAACTTTACTCCTTTAGCCATGAAAGCTAAGAAGATCAAGCGCCGACGAGGAAGCCTTGTCTTTCAATTCGATAACCCCTTAACCACAAGACACAAATGTGGAGAATTGATCTCACTGGTCTGGTCTGGACACTGCCGGTCTGACCGGCTACCAAAGGGCGGTCCGACCGATTTAAATCGGTTCGACCACCGTTAGTTAAGCGGTGATCAATCTTTGCGGTCGACCGCCGATAGAAATCGGTCCGACCGATTTAGTCCGAATCAAACACAATGTCCAAATCCAAAACGAAATTTGGTCCAACTTTTGATTCAACCAATGAAACTTGACCAAATTTGGAGCACACCTCCCTAAGGATATTAGAGACCTATTTCTAGCGATGATCGTTCAGATCCACTTCGTAGAAATGATCTCTTAAGGTTTAACCAAAGAAGTGCACAAACCCTAAAAATATGATAAACTTGATTCAAGACTTGCTTGTGGGGGTTGATGATCTAGATGACTCTAGGAGTATTCCCACACATCAAAGCAAGATAAAATAGGTTAAGAGACCAATCATAAACACTTGAATCAAGGAAGCACCAAAATCAACAAAAGAGAGATGAACACAAAGGAGAGAATCGATCTCTTAAGCAAGCATCACAAGATTGATTGATCTCACAAGATGCTTACAAAACCACTCTCTCAAGGAGGACAAGAGCTCAACAAAGAGCACACACAATCTCTCCAAACCCTAGCTTCTCCTCTCCCCTCCTCTCCAAACCCTAGAAAAAGGAAGAGGGGTTCAAATGAATGCTTCAAGAGGTTTTGCATCTCCCCCCTTTCTATTTATAGAAGAGGCTAGGTTTTCACATTTGGGACCCACACACACATGGGACCCACTCACACACATCTGTTGAAGCAATCGCCTGCTTCACCACGTGTAGGTTGATCAGCGGCTCTCATCATGTTGGCAAGTCTCTCCTGTCCGAATCCCATCGGAATCTCCTAGAGACTTGCACCGACTTCCGACCGCTTTGATCCAACCACCTGCACCGAACTACCCGTTCGATCCATCTTGCCCATTCTGCACCATGCTTGAGTCACACGACCTCACCCGGCATCCATGATCGTTTTGGACCTCAGCTCTCCAAGCGTAGTCCCGATCCACCTCACCGTTGACGTCGTTGACCTGCAAGCCACCTGCACAGCAATAGACAAACAAATCGTCTCCGGGAACAAGTTCTTCACAACTTGACCCACGTTAGTTCCACAATGCAATATGCAACAATAAAGCATTGAAATCCATACAATAAACACATCCAAATCACATCAATGCCAAAATGGCTAACCTCCAAGTGATCGGCGGTTTGACCGCCCCACACGGCCGGTCCGACCGATTTCAGGCCGGTCGGACCGATTCCATAACGTCGGTCGGACCGCCCGAAATGACTTAGCCAGAATTTCATCTTGAAAATCTGAAACCTTCTGGAATTTTCAAATGAATAGAACTTTTGACTGGGAGCTCCAAAAATAATGTGACCACATACAGGAGACTCCCCTCACTTGCCTATACAACCTATTTTTGGCTCAGCTCCAAAAACCACTTTGAGGCTAGTCCGGTCGGACTGGCAACCACGGCCGGTCGGACCTCTCCACGGGCGCTCTGACCGCCCACGTCACCGGTCAGACCACCTGTGGTCTGACAGAACTGAAGCAAAACCGAAAATGCGAGATTTTGCAAACCAACAATGCCATTGCTAATTGACTCATCATCCTAAGATCATGCACATATCCTCACGATATCCACAAGCTTAGAATGAGCCAGAGCTTGGCCAAACTAGCCTGGTTTTGCCCATTTCAGATGATGCTCTCAAGTTACACAAAGAATCAGACCGTAGTTCCAGATCATATTAAGCTCCAACTGAGCCATAGATTGGAGACAATCCACTATGTGGAACTTTGTGTAGTTCATATCCATTAACTTCAAACTTACATATATATTATAGCAACAACTTTGAGCACAGATGGCCAATATTTAACAAAATTTTGTAAGCTAACAATATACCACATTTTTGCCGGTTCATCCCCCTGGCCGAGCAAGCACACAGAGCCTCACCCCATTTCAAACAAAAGCACAGCAGAGTAAAACATCTGAAAAGGGTAAAAATGCGACATAAACCCTCGGGTGCTCGGCGGGGGCGGCACCGCAGTAAACCCTCGGGCTCTCACGGCGAGAGAAGGAGGGCGCTGAAACTCACCGGGTGCTCGGCGGGGTGGGGCGGCGGACGAAGCGGGGGCGAAGGCGGCGCGGTCGGAGGCGAGGGCGAAGGAAGCGGCGGTAAACCCTCGACTCTCACGGCAGAGAAGGGTGGAAAAAGACTAAGGCAGAGTGTGCACAACCGTTCGATGATAGTACAGACTTATATAGCTGGATATCACAGACGGTTCAGAACCGTCTGTGATAATACATCACAGACGGTTCCATAAACAAACCATCTATGATGTTAACTATCACAAACGGTTCTATTATGGAACCATCTGTGATAACTTAACAGAGAAACCCTAATTTTAATATCACAGACGGTTCCATAACTGAACCGTCTGTGATATGTTGATATCACAGACGGTTCTATTAATGAACCGTCTGTGATATTAAGTATCACAGACGGTTCTGTTATAGAACCGTCTGTGATGTGAACAGACACACACATATGTAGAACCGTCGATCTTTAGATGGACGGCCCAGATTCGTGTGAACGTTCGGACCGTCCGAACGTTCACATCCACGTGGACCGTTGGATCTAAATCCAACGGTGGGGTTTGTGAGCCGCGTGCGCGCGTTGTCCCGTGGACTTGGGTCGTTTGATCCAAGATCAACGATCCAAGTTCATCCACGTCGATTTAATTTTGGATTTTCCCGAGAAGGATTATTTGTTAACTAAAAATGCAATTAAATTAAAAAATGCATAACTTTTTCGCTGTAAACTATTTTTTAGTGAATCCAATTTTGTTGGATTCCTCTATTAATGAGCTTACTGTGAAAATTAGTTTTGAACATGTTACTGTTTCCAGAAAAGTTTACTTATGCATTTTACTTTTGCTCATTTCAAGGCTTTGAAAAATTGTAGAAAGTGCATCATAGCTCCAAATGAGGTGTTTTGCTCATATCTTTTGCATTACAAGTCTGATAAACCGGGGTCTCACACGACCGACTGAGGCAAATTGACCGATTTAGCACTGTCCATAGCACGTGACGCGTTTCCATGTTAACATCAAATTAATTACAATGGAATATATACATGCTTAATTGAAATATAGTCCTTCATGATGATCGACGCGCATATAGCTAGCTTTCTCACTGGGTTCTTCCTCCACCGTGCCGTCTCCGAAAGGAGGCAACTCGTCAAATTGATTGTACTCTTCCTCATCCACGACATTCTCAACTTCGATAATCCTTCTTTTCCCATGAAGAACTACGTGGCGGTTCTTATTTGCTGGGTCCGTTACATAAAAAACTTGAACAACTTGCTTAGCGAGTACAAATGGTTCGTCCTTGTATCCGACACGTTTGAGGTCCACAGTAGTGACGCCGTACTTGTCGACCTTCACGCCCTGCGGAAGTTTAACCCAGTAACATCGAAACAGGGGGATCTTGAAAAGTACATAGTCAATCTCCCAAATCTCCTCTACGAACCCATAGTACGAGTTCAACCTGCGTGCCCCCGCGGTATTGAACCCCTCGTGAAATGCATCTATGCGGACACTGCTGTTCTGGACTGTGCTCTTCCTATCCTGAGCTGCCGTATAAAACGTGTACCCATTTATGCCGTATCCTTGCCATGTCACAATTATAAATTTTAATCCTTTGGCCAACCATAGCAGCATTTCATCACTTGATGGCCTCCCAGTGAATCGCATCTTTAACCATTCGTTGAACCGACGGTTGTGCTCTCTCGTTATCCAAACGGTATGGGTGAATCCTGGGAAGGAACCTACGGTGACGCATATACATAATTTTACGTGATTTGTTCAGCCATACACTCTCGGTACCATCTAAGCAGTGCGGACAGGCTTTGGCTCCTTTTGTACTAAACCCCGACAGGTTACCAAGGGCAGGAAAATCATTGATGGTGCAGAATAATATGGCGCGTAAAGTAAAGTTCTCACGTTTGTACGCATCCCATACTTGTACCCCTTCGTTCCAAAGTGTCACAAGATTTTCCAGCAATGGTGCTAGGTACACATCAATATCGTTCCCAGGTTGCTTCGGCCCTTGGATAAGTAGTGTCATCAAAATGTATTTCCGCTTCATACACAGCCAAGGAGGAAGGTTATACATACATAGATTCACGGGCCAGGTGCTATGTCGGCTGCTCATGTTACCGAAAGGATTCATTCCGTCCGTACTCAACCCTAACCTTATGTTCCTCGGTTCGCGACCGAACTCTTCAAGCTCGATCGAAGTTTCTCCATTGGCGCGAATCGCAGGTGTCTGAGCTTCCCATCTTTCTTACGCTCCTCCGAGTGCCAACGCATCAATCTTGCCTCCTTTCGGTTCGCAAATAAACGCTTCAAACGTGGGATCACAGGCAGATACCACAACATCTTAGCAGGAGGTCCTTGCTTCGCCTTAGCAGTATTCTTACGCTTGTATCGGGATGCTCTGCACACGGGACATGCATTCATGTCTGCATACTCTTTACGGTAGAGGATACAATCATTCGGACATGCATGTATTCTTTCTACTTCCATTCCCAATGGACAAATAACCTTCTTAGCTTGGTAGGTCGTGCTGGGCAACATGTTTCCCTCCGAAAGGATGTCAGCTAAGAGACCTAACAACGCCGTAAAACTCTTGTCGGACCAACCATTGCTTGCCTTCAATTTCAGCAGTTCAACCTTGTGTATTCCGGCTTGCAGCCAGGGAACAAAGGTTTCCCCGAGTCCTCCATTAAGCCCTCGAATTTACAAAACTCTCTCTCACCGTAGTTCCCTTCTGCATCGCGTAGCATCTGATCCAGATTGTCATCATGCGACCTATCCTCATCAAAAGCACATTCCATACCCTGCATATCGTTGACTTCCTCGGCGATGTCGTCACATCGACTTCCCGGTATAATCGCTCTTCACCGTGATCGCTCCAACATGTATATCCTTTTTGAAACCCCTTCAGATTAAGTGAGCTTCGATCTGCGCTGATTGTTAAACATTTTCATATTACCGCAATCAATGCATGGACGAGACATAAATTTTATCCTTCTTCAACATATCCCGCTCGCGGCTCTTCTAAAAGCAAACACGCCATTAATATACTCTTCACTCACACGGTTCTCAATGTACATCCAGTTTCGGTCCATCTACACGTATACGCACGTAACAAATTAATTAGTGTTAGATTATATATTAATAAACCGCAAGTACCCTTCATAATGACCAAACACATTAGTGATTAGTCTATAGCAAATATAAAGTGTTACGATCGTTACACATTAGTGATTAGTCTAGAGTAAAAATAAAGGGTTCTGATCGATCGTTACCCTTCTCTCCAAGGTGGCGCAATGTGGGAGGAGGCGCAGAGGTGCCGCAATGGGCCGGGAGGAGGAGGGCGGGGTAATGACTCAAAATGGGAGAGGAGGAGGCAGGTAACACTCAAAATGGGGAGGAGGCAGCAGCAGAGGTGGCGGCTCAAATGGAATTAATGGAAAGGGGGATCGGCGCAAAGATCTACTTATAATGCTTGTATATCACAGACGGTTTTTAAAGAACCGCCTGCGTGATAGTCATGTATCCTGACGATTTGTTATACGAACCGTCTGTGATACTTCACAGACAGTTCGTATAACGAACCGTCTGTGATGAGTACATTATCACATACGGTTCGTTACTTCACAGACGGTTCGTATAAAGAACCGTCTGTGATACTTAACCGTCTGTGATAATTTTATCACAGACGGTGTCTAGTATAATATGTTTTGTAGTAGTGTTCGCTTCCCCTTTTCTTCTTCTTTTCAATCGCTTGTCAATCGCGCTGTTTTTCGTTTATTTATCCATCTCTTGGTACGTACCATCGGATCGTGCGCTGTTTTTTCGTTTAATATTTGTCAGTCTCTTGTTATGTACCGTTGATCGTGGGTTCAGATGGTCCCACGATCTATCTGAGGTGAGGCTTTAAGTTGATCACCTCACCAAAAACATCTCATGCCATGTAGATTGCAAAATGATTGTGGATCTACCTGATAAGCATGCAAAAACTCAGGCCATCATCATGTTAACATGCATGCATGGGCAAATTAAATCAAAACAGATATGTATATACTCTAATTAATTAGAAGCAAAAGCAAACTAATTTATATTTTGGCAGATTTGAAAAAAAAAAAGAACTTTATATATTGTCTCGTGCGTACATCAATCAATTACTCCCAGTGTTGAGTCCAAACCAAACAAATAACAGGGAAGAAGGGGGGGAGAAACGAAACGAATGAACGGATGGTATAGAGAGAAACGAGATGAAACGAGAGAGAATCCGGAATAAATCCCATTTGATCTACATGCAGGCGAGCGCCTTGGCGACGCCGCTGGTCTTGCCGTGGACGTTGTGGCAGACGGCCATGGTGGTGTTGCCGGCGCCGGCGTACTTGACGTCGACGTTGAGCAGCTGCACGCCCTGGCAGGGAAGGTTGTTGGCGCAGTTGAGCGTGACGGCCTCGGGCGTGGCGGACGTGCCCCTGATGTTCTTGAAGACGACGTCGGAGACGGTGACCTTGGATTTGCCGGACTTGGTGCAGATGTTGTTGGGGCAGTACTTCTGGTCGATGATGATGGGGTAGGAGACGTTGTCCATGGTGATGCCGTCGTAGACGAACTTGCAGGCCTTGAGCGCCGACGTGGAATCCTCGTAGGACTTGATGCGGAGGCCGTTGGTGGTGCCCTTGAGGGTGCAGTTGGTGACGGTGACGTCCTCGACGTCCTTCTCGTCCTTGTACCGGCCGAGGCTGCCGACGCTGATGCCGTGGCCGGGGCCGCAGTGCACACCGTGCACCTTGATGGTCTTGCTGCCGGGGCCGATGGAGATGCAGTCATCGCCGGTGCCGATGGTGGTGGCCTTGATGGTGATGTTGGTGGAGTCGCCGATGTGGATGCCGTCCGTGTTGGGGCTGTCCCCCGGCGCCGTGATGTTCACCCTCCACCAGCACGTTCTTGCACTGGAAGATGTTCATGTGGAAGAACTTGCTGTTGAGCAGCGTCACCCCCCGGATCGTCGCGTTCGTCACGTAGTCCAGCACCAGGCTCTGCGAATCCATCCGTCAATGGAGGTCGATCGATTCATGCGTCGCTCTCGCTCATCGATCATTAAGATCGACAATGCAAATCAATGGAGGTGGAGGAGCATGTTACTGTACGGACGTACGTTGGGTAGGATCTTGCAGTTGTAGGACTTGCGGCACTGGTTGTTCTTCCAGACGAGGGGGCCCTGGCCGTCGATCTTGCCGCGTCCGTTGATGGCGAAGTTGTCCACGCGCAGGATCTCGATCCAGTTCTTCTTGTAGGCGCCGAGGTCGCCGGTACCGAGGAGGTTGCCGTCGAGGCGGATGATGATGGAGCTGGTGCAGGGGCCTCCAGCTGCAGCGCGCCGGTGAGGTAGTCGCCCCCGGGGATCACGATCTTCTGCGTCCCCGTCGCCGCGCACGCGTTCTTCCACGCCTGCATGATCGCCTTGGTGCTGTCGGTCTTCCCGTCGCCGCGCGCCCCCAGCTTCGTGATGTCCAGGGGGCCCGCCGGGGTCGACGGCGGCGCCGTCGAAGGATTCGACGTCGCGCTCGCCGCACCGAGCAGCAGCGCCGCCGCGACGCATGCCACGATCAGGGCATTACTGCTGTTTCCTGCAGCCATTTCGTTTTCTTCCTTGGCTGATGCTTGAGGTGGGGTGGCTGTTCTGACGAGTTGGGGAGGCGTGGTGGGGTTTATATACGGCGGAGACGGGAGGGTGGGTTGCTATGTTAAGGCGGGAAACGCATGCATGGCGCGGCCGACGATTGTTGCTGTCCGCTGATGCTTCTTTTTACTTTTAGCTCTACGGGTTTTCGTTGCATTCTGACAGATTCTAGCCACAAGTTCATTTTGTGATCGAGGGAGGGACCTGTATTTACTAATAATAGGATTTTAAAAAAACACAGCTTCAATTAAGGGGCAGCTGCCTGAATTTTTTTTTAAAAAAAGAATTCAGTCATTTTTTCAGCCTTTAAACCAAGATCCATATCCTGTCTGCCTCCTCACCTCATATATAATCTCTCAAACCCTAACTCACATCACAGCCCCGAACCCCTACCCCGCGCTAACTCCCACCACCTCATCGGCGCCGCCCCTGGCGCTGGCGAGGCCCGCCAGCGTTCCCCTCCCGCCGCACAACACGGCTGTCAACCCCGCCACCCCCTACCTTCTTCCACATGTTGAGGAACCACCCACCGCCGCCCTCCTACTCCTTTTAAAACTCCATAAAAAATACCATCTAGTGATCAATACCTTGTTTATGCAGTTAGAACGGTTGACAAGTAGCTAGCTACTCCCGCGTTGAGCCTGATAACCCTCCTCTTTCTGTCACCTCCCTGTGTAGCCGCCACGCACGTCCACCTCCTCAGTCGGTTGCCTCCCTGCGACGGAGAGGAGTAGGGAGCGCCGCCAGCCGTGAGTTGTGTCTGGCGTGGGCGGGTGCGGTGGTGGAGACGTGCGGAGCTAGGGCGGTGGTGAATGGCAGCGGCGACCATGTCTAGCCAGATCTGGACGCCCTCGACTAGATCCGGCCAGTGTAATAGGCGGCAATGGAGGAGGAGGAAGCACGTGCTGTCTAGATCCGACAGGGGAGGAGGCCGAGGCGCGATGGCAGAGCAGAAGAGAAATGGGGAGACCGGGATGGGTCAGAGAGAGCAGAGCTGAGGCTAAAGGTGCAAGGACGCCACCACCGCTAGGGTTTCGAGGGTCGACGCTGCGAGGATGAAGAGGAATGGATGGACGAGGATGGAGGGTAGCGCGAGAGGGGACTCGGCGGTGTGCGAAGATGGAGGGGCAGGGGGAGGATGGCGGCGTGGGTAGGGTGAAGGATGATTGGAGCGTACGAGAGGCATGGAGGGCGGTGTGAGCATGGGAGGTGGACGGCGTGGTGGGGCTAGAGAGAGAGATGGAGAGAGAGAGGAGACGGAGGTAGGGTAATGAGTAGGCGGAAGGGTTCCCAGCCGCGCGATGAGATCTGGCCATCGGTTCCTGGCTCACCGATCCGACAGATGCAGAAGAGTGGGAGGACGGACGACCACCAACTCCAATTTTTAAGTAGTAGAGACTCGGTAGCCTCC
The DNA here is from genome assembly GCA_036346395.1 of Hsuehochloa calcarea. Classification (NCBI taxonomy): domain Eukaryota; kingdom Viridiplantae; phylum Streptophyta; class Magnoliopsida; order Poales; family Poaceae; genus Hsuehochloa; species Hsuehochloa calcarea. The sequence continues at coordinate 9,747,872 of CM070595.1, read as the reverse complement.
CAGTAACAGAAATATTCTTCAAACTGAAGAAGCTAAAGATATTCAGGTGTAAACTATGAAACCTAATTGAGTGACTTCAAACATGTAGTTCTAGAAATAACAACCATGTGATTATCAATTAATGGTGATAAAAATCCATTTTGGATACCTCTAGCACATGGAGAAGACATGAGCGTCATGAGTTATCGATGGCAATAATTTCTTCCATATATGTCTGGACCTTCCATGTATGATAAAATTAACCTATATTTTAGACCTTCGTTTTGCAATTCCATATATGTCTGGACTGAGAATTATTCATAAATAAGAGTATACTTGCTTGCAAACAATGCTGCCGCAATGTTCTTGTACTTTATGAAGAGAAAGCTAAACATCTTGTACAATGATGTGAGTCATACAAAGGTTGCAGCACAAGCAACCAAAATGGAACAAAATATTAGCAACAAATCATTTTGTTTAGACAAATGAATCGAAGGTCCACATCCTTACAAGCATGCAGCATGGAATGGGCTTATGATAGGTATCACCCAATGTTTGGTTGCACCCCTACCCCTCGCCCCTCTAAACTTTCTTAGAATATAAAAGCTTCTATGATATACACCCAATCCAAGAACTATCGAGGGAAAACACAGTAAGATCACATCTGTTAGCCACTGAATTGCGAATAGCAAACACGATAAGAATCAATTTTAAAAAGAAGCACTCTTGCGGTTCTGAAAATGAATTCTTTCTTCCACTTAAATGAATTGGAAGAGTAAACCTCACATTCAAAATGACATATATTCTGATTTTCAATTCTGTCAAGAATTGGCAAGTTTTTTACATGTCTTTCCCATTTCTTCCTAACATTTCAAAAGAGCTTAGTCCTGGTGACGCACGGACTCACCCTGCAAATGTGACTAAATAAATAAAGCGTGCACATCTTTCCTAGACAACAAATGAAGTTTTGCAAGGTTTCTCAATAAAATTTTTGCTAATTTCAAATAACTTGGCAACTCGTTCTATAGTCAACCTTCTTAAAACATTTTTGTCATTTATATTTAGTGATTATTTAAGAAAATAGAATAACATTCTTACAAGTAAGCAAAATGTGCAATGTGCAGTTACACACTATCCGACTAATTTTAGAAAGGGTCAAAGGGACAAATATGCAGCAAAGAAAAAACATGGGGAAAAAATCAAAATACTCACCTCTTTGTTTAAAAAGATCAAACCATTCTGTGGACCAAGTGGGACCTAGAACAAAAATCTATTTTTGGCCAACTAAGGTGAAACCAGATAATCAAATGTTGACACAACTTAGACTACAGTAGTGAAATAAATCTTATCATCGTACTGTTTTACGAGCCAATTCGTCAATCAAGAATTAAGAGTAGTGTAATAAGAAATTATAGGCTCAACTGAGAGCATTCGAGGTAAGCAAGGATATAGACCCGGAGCCGCCGTTGACCCAAGGTGGTGTAGCCACGCCGTCACACACGTCGTAGCCACAATTGATGCCGCTGCACATTTAGAGTAAACAACAAACGGCTATATAATGGAACTTTTAAGTTCAGGCGGAACTTCAATTATGGCTTATGATAAACCTTCTTGATGGGCTAATTAACATCAAGTTCTACGCTGCTAATACATTACAGATCAGGTGAAATATTAGTGGGCATGCCAGGATGACTATCCATGCTCTTATCAACTCTAGTATCGATGGCGCCATACTCTCCCATTATGCCTTCATTGCATATGTGGTCATCTTCAACTGTTAATTGGCTATTTTCTGGCAAGTGAACCATATGAACACACACACACACACACACACACACACACATATATGGGGGAATGTATCTAGTGCTAATGGGTAATTCAGTGTTAAAGTGCTAATACTAATCTTGATCGTTGGAGGTAGGAGCATGTATGGTGTTTAATGAAGACGTATTAATGAAGGTGCATTGAAAGTGGGAGCATGCAAAGTGATTAAATGGTTTAGAGGTGGGAGCCCGCATTAATTTTGGTTGTTCAATTCAAATCCAACGGTCAAGATTGGTATTAGCACATTAGCACTGAATTATCTATTAGCACTAGATATGCTCCTTATATATATATATATATATATATATATATATATATATATATATATATATTCCTAATACATTTTACTATGCTTAAGCATGCTCTTTCACAGCTAATAGGCATAGAACATATGAAAGTAAAAATCCATCAAATCTTCGAAGAAAAGAAAGGAATTGATAATTCAGTCAATAAACACAAAATTGGGAATTATTTCATTTTAGTTAAGACGAAGAGAGAATTTAGGGAGCTAAGGAAACAAGAGAGCTAGTTTGTTGTTTAGGTAGTGTGTAAAAAGAAAAGAAAAACTAACATAAAGATCACATCACAGAGGCCATGATATCGCACGGAAAGTCTGCACTACTACCCTTCATCCATTCTACGTTACTTTACTAATTAGATAACCATAAACATGTTAAGCTCTTAACCTACTACTAATTGCATTATTCAAAACCAAAACCTTCTTTCCACATAGCAAACTATAAAAATAAAGAAATAGTTAAAATATTTTTGTGTAATGTTCTTGTTTTCTCAATAAAACATGGATAAAAGGGAGTAGCAAGAACCGTGAAGTACAATTTCTCAGTGCATGTGGAGTTGTACATCCTCGCACACTTGATCACCTTTCGCTACTTCTGATGGCACGTTCTACTTTCCATCAAACGAATTCCACAACGATGGCATCATTATGATTCTAATTATGGCTCGGCCTAACTTTAACAACTAACATTGTAATCTAGAATAAAGACAATATGATGAGTAAAACAAAATTACTATGCGAGAATTAGGATATTTTTGCACTTTGATGTGCAACGTACAAGTAATTTCAAATTATCATATCTCCACACAACCAAAAGTTCTGTTATGAAATATATATGAGCATAAACATGTATGGCAAATCTATTAATAAAACAGGCTTTCAATATGGAAGAGGATAAGTAAGGTAAACATGCTTGTGTATATATTTTAGCAGAATCATTTATCTATCTTTCTACAGTTGTAAGAACATAAATAGTAACAACAATCCGACATGAACAACAATAGTTATTTTGAAGAAAAAAAGATAGAAGTTGGTATACCTTGTCAATGTTAGCCTACGATGTCAAGGTTTTTCTGCGTGATGGGAATAATTGGCGCATTGTCGTGAAGATCGAAGCTTGGAACCCACAGCCTTGCTAATTTCTTTGTCCACAAATTTTCCTTCACCTTATATTCTCCTCCACACAATTTACAAAGTTATGTAAGGATATGTTGGACCGAAAAGGTGACTAGAGGGGGGTGAATAGGAGCACGCTCACTTTTTCACAAATAATGCAATCAATAAAACTTTACTCCAGTAGCTATAGAAGCTATGAAGATCAGTATATCAGTACAGCGGAAGACTAATATTGAATCTAATTTAAACCCCCAAGCAATAAGAGAAAATCAACAAAGATTAAAGCGAATCAATCTACTGGCCGGTCGGACCGCTGTCTAACTGGCGGTCGGACCGATTTCCTGCCGGTCTGATCGGCGGCCACGAAGCGATCGACCATCAAGAAACGAGACAGATCGGCCGATGACGAAGATGAAAATAGATGAAACTTTTGTTCTACTAATCCAAACTTGATGAAACTTGGAGCACACCTTCTCTATGATATCAGGAACCTATTCCAAACGAAAATTATGATAATTCTTGGAAGAATAGCGATCCTTTTCGATTTGATTGAAGAGAAGTGTAAAACCGGGATAAAACAAAAACTAGGTCAAAACTCTTGCTCGTGGGTGATTGATGATCAAGATGATCCTAGATAGATTCCCACACGTCACAGCAAACTAGATCACGTGAAGAAACCAAATAAAAACTCACGGATCAAAGAAAGACCCAAAATCATCAAATAGAGATAAAAAACGCAATGAGTCAAAACATTGATCAAACTTTCCTTTGATTGATTGATATAATATGGGCTTACAGTCTCTCCATCAATGGAGAACAATGATCAATCCAAGAGCACGAAAATCACATCAAACTATCAAGAACCCTTGCCTCCACAAAAGCTCTCCCTAAGAAAATTAGGGTTTACAAAAATTACAAAAAAGACAGAGAGAAGGTGCAGCCACCTCCCTCTCCTATTTATAGTGGAGGGTTAGACCTTCTAGAAGTTTGACTCTATTGGGCTCCCGTTAAGGCCCAAAACAAACGAGACACTTACGCACGTATTTTAATGCGCCGTCTTTATCTCCCTTTGACCTAACTAGCTACACCTTGCGCCATCTTGTGCCTCGGATTAGCCAATAGGTCAACCTTGTCCATCTTGCACCACGCTTGAGTACATTGACCTCACCCGGCATCGTCGATCGTTCTGGACCTCAGCTCTCCAAGCCTAGTCCCGATCATCCTCGCCGTTGACCGTCGTTGACCACCAAGCAACCTGCACAACAATAGACAAGTAAACCGAATTTGGGAACAAGTTCTTCACAACTTGACCAATGTTAGTCAAAACATGCAACATATATGCCCTGAAACTCATGACTTTGACCTAACAACCGAGAATCGCCGCCACGACGGGCGACGAACCAAGTGAAAACCAGTCAGACCGCCCCTAGGGCCTGTCTGACCACCCACCCTGGCCGGTCTGACCTCTTGCTATTGGCCGGTCAGACCGCCAGTAATGACTTAGCCGATTTTCAACCTCTGAAAACCAAAACCTACTGGAAATTTCAAACCAATAGAACTTTTGACTGGAGACTCCAAAAATTATGGGACCAAGTGCAATAGAATCCCCTCTCTTGCCTACACCCTCTATTTTTGGCCCAGCTCAATTTCTCACTTTGGTAACTAGCCGGTCGGATGGCTCGAGGCGTCGGGCCGATCGAAAGATCGATCGGCCGGCCACCTGGCGGTCGGGCCGATTATAATCTAACAAAGATGCCAACTTTGCCGAAAACACGTCAAACGACAAATCGTTAACGTCATTGCCAATTGTCACATCATCCTAAGATCTGGAGCATATCCCCATGATATCCACAATCTCCCCCTTGATGAACACATTGGCAATAATCCAGAAAATATAATTTGTAGATTTGAAAAGTAAAATACTTTCGTTTTCGCATAAAGGCACAACTTGGTCCATAAGCAAGAGAAAGCAATGGAAATAACCAAGCTGGCATCATAATAGCATAGCCATGTGAGATAAGGCAAAAGAAAGCATAAAAACTTTGATTTCCAGAAAAGAGTCAAAAATCTCACTTAAGGTCCATATGAAAGAAAAATTGTTCAATTGACCTATGATCACTGCGGGGATAAGTAAAAACAATTCAAGTTCAGAAAAGTCAATAAGACAATAAGAATGCAATTCAAAAACTCCCCCTCATTATGATCCACAGATTTCAGACAATTTCAAATTCTCCTATTTCTCCCCATTTTTATCATTTTAATATATATTCTCCCTCTTTGTACAATAATGATATATTTTCTCCCCCAACATTGAAATATCTTCTCCCCCTTTGACAATGGAGTCATGCCTTCCTCTCATCCAGAGATAACAAATGCAGAATGAAGAAAGAAGCATAAAAAGAAGTATGCATGAAGTGCAATGAAGTAGCTTCATTTTTTATTTTTTATTTTTTGATTACAAGAAGCTTTGGAGATTACCTAAAAGAACAAGCCATCATTTCTAATATTGCACAAACAACATATCAAGCCTAACAAAGCTAGCAAGATCATGATAAGACATATACATCAAAGCTAAGCACGAAGGCTCAAAAGTAAAGCAATAGATTTGATCAATTTAAGCAAAGCTTCAAATTCAGCAAGTTCATCAACAGGGATACTAAAGTGAAACTGGCCATGTCAAAATGTCAAAGTGAGATAAAAAAAATCTAACAAAAACCACATTAAGAGTCAATCAGGTACTGTATTGAATCATTTTGCTCAAATTTCTCAAAAGCTCATTTGTCAACAGTTTTCTCATTTGCACTGAATATTGAAGTTGACTAATGATCTAACTTAGTGACAAGATCCTGGACTAGGAGCCATCCACAAACTCATCCTAAGCTTCGACCAGAAGTTGATTAAAGGTATATCTTAGTGAAGAAGATCCTGGACTAGAATCCATCCGCAAACTCTTCCTAAGCTTCTACCAGAGCGTCAAATCTTGAGGTTCATGTCATTTCTGACAAGCAGTCCCCATGAGATCGTCTGGATCATCAAACTATCTCCAAGTTCATGTCTTTGACAAGCAGTCTCATAAGAGTAGTTTGGTACAATTTAAGCATAAGACAATCTTGATTTTTCATGTTTCACCAGAGCAGTTTTAGAATCTCAAAAACACAAGAAGCTCAAGTAATGGTCAATTTTAGATTCAAGAGCTAACAAAGCAATTCTGACAGGGCCAATGTCACAAAAGGAGCACTAATTGCGCAACTAGCTAAAACATCCACAAATTATAATTTTTAGTTCGAGTTGTTTTAGAGTTCTAGCTCATACAGCAAAGACTTATCTGTATATGTAAAAACATTATAATTCTAGCAAGTCAAAGAACTAGACATGACATTGAGCAAGAATTGAAATACTAAAGCTCCAAAGAGTAATAGACAAAGCTTCATCAATTATAAAAGATAAGCAGAAAAACTTATATTACAATGCATCTTTTTGGATTTTTCATACCACTTGTTGGATTTTTCATATGAATGCAATATGATACAATGAGATGCAATAAAAAGCCTAAAAACCTAAAAAATTTAATAAGTTCAGAAAAAGAACAAGAAAAGATCAAGGTAAGATCAGAAAAGATCGAACTCCCCCTCAAACCAACCCATAGGGATAAATTACCCCTACCTCGCTTCTCAAGGTGGCAAACCTAGTTGGGTCTAAAGGCTTGGAGAGGATATCAGCCAGTTGAGCCTCGGACTCCACAAAGTGTAGTACAATATCACCTTTTTCGACATGGTCTCTAAGGAAGTGATAGCGAATATCTATGTGCTTTGTCCTAGAGTGTTGCACAGGGTTCTTATCAATATTAATGGCAGAAGTGTTATCACAGAAAAGAGGAACACTAGCAAAATTTAACCCATAATCCTTAAGAGTGGTTACCATTCACAAAATCGACTACAAAGAACTAGCAGCGGCTACATATTCGGGCCAAAGATGGATTGTGCAATGTAAGACGCTTCCTAGAAGACCAAGATACAAGAGAAGTGCCTAGAAAGTGACAAGTGCCTGAGGTACTCTTCCTATCTAGCCGACAGCTCGCAAAATTAGAATCAGAAAACCCCCGAATGGACAAAGATGAAGAACATGAATACCAAATGCCATACAGAAGGGTAGAGTGTAAGTATCTGAATATGCGCTTAACGGCTTGGCGATGGGAAGTCCTCGGAGACGCCTGAAACATCGCACAAAGGCGCATCATGAAGTGGATGTCGGCCTCGAGGCCGTCAGTACTGTATGGAATCGATCATTTGCGGTACTCGCATTGATCCACGGCTTCTCCTTCCTCATCTGAATCCAAAACAGTCGAAGTTGCCATGGGAGTGGAGATTGGCTTGCAGTCACCCATGTCGAAATATTTGAGCAAGTCCTTAGTGTACTTCGTCTGATGGATGAAGATCACTTCCTTGCATTGCTTAATTTGAAGACCCAAAAAGTAATTGAGCTCTCCCATCATACTTATCTCAAATTCCCTGGACATAGTCTCAGAAAAGCTGGAAACAAGAGCATTAGAAGAACCACCAAAGATAATATCATCAACGTAGATTTGAGCAAGCAGAAAGCCATTACCACGCCTAAGAATGAACAAAGTATTGTCTACCTTACCCATCTCAAAGTCATTCTTAAGCAGGAATGTTTTAAGTCTATTATATCAGACTCTAGGGGCTTGCTTAAGACCATACAAGGCTTTGGATAGCTTGAACACATGATTTGGGTACTTGGGATTCTCAAAGTCCGGGGGTTGCCTAACATAAACTTCCTCCTCAATGAAACCATTTAAAAAGGCACTTTTAACATCCATCTGATACAATCTAAACCCCTTAGATGCAACAAATGCAAGAAGAATGCGAATGGCTTCTAGTCTAGCAACAGGAGCAAATGTCTCATCAAAATCCAACCCCTCAACTTGGCTAAACCCCTGAGCTAACAACCTAGCCTTGTTTCTAATTACAGAATCATCCTTATTTTATTTGTTTTTGAAGACCCAGCGGGTTCCTATAACATTATGGCCACTCGGAGGTTCTACTAGGTTCCAAAACTTATTCCTCTCAAAATTCTCTAATTCCTCATGCATGGCATTAACCCAGCTAGAATCTGATAAAGCATGTGAGATATCGCGGGGTTCAAAAGAAGCAACAAATGCAGAGTGAGAATAGAGATTTGGATCGTGATACCTAGAGCGAGTGACTCGCTCAAGAAGATTACCAATTATCTGATCCAGAGGGTGCTGCCTTTGAATGTGAAGTGGTGCACCCGGAGAGGAAATCATCTCTTCAACCTCCGCGGGTACTGCTGATGATGAAGATGTAGCAGGAGCCTCATCTGAAGGCGAAGTAGTCACAGCAGGTTCTTGTGCTGGAATAGGAGCGTCAAAATCAACAGGTGAAAGAACATCAAATCCTTCATCATCTTCCTCTATGAATATGCTCTCTGTCACTTGTGTATCACCTGAAATATCTGATCTAGCTCCAGGGCTAGTCTCATCAAAAGTGACATTGCATGTCTCCTGAACAAGGTTAGTTTCAGTACTAAAAACTTGAAAAGCCCTCGAATGTGCAGGATAACCCAGAAATAAACCATCAAAAGTTCTTGACTCAAATTTATCTAGATTTCCTGTTTTGAGAATAAAATACTTGGATCCAAAGACTCGAAAGTGCGATACATAGGGTTTTCTACAAAATCGAAGCTCATAAGCAGTCTTGCCCAAAGAAGGTCTCACAAACACACGATTAGCAATATGGCAAGCAGTAGCAACAGCTTCGGCCCAAAACCTCCTCGGTGTGCTATATTCATCTAGCATCGTCCTAGCCATCTCGACTAGAGTCCTGTTCTTCCTTTCCACAACGCCATTTTGTTGAGGGACGTGTGGAGAAGAGAACTGATGCTCAATTCCACGCTCAGCACAAAAAGAAGCAAATTAGGCATTCTTGAACTCCATGCCATTGTCACTGCGGATCGCTCTCAAGGCACCCGAAAGTTCACAAGCTAAACGAAGAACAAGATCATGATAATAATCAAAAGCTTCATCCTTAGAAACAAGAAAGAACACCCAAGTGTATCTATAAAAATCATCGACTATGACAAGAATGTACCATTTTCCACCAACTGACCGAACCCTAGCAGGACCAACAGTATCCATATGAAGTAACTGTCCCGGTCCGTCAGTAATGACCATAGTCACTAAAGGGTGTGAGGTGGTAACTTCCTTGCTATGCCTACAGGGCGCACAAACAGCATCTTTGACGACTTTGAGTTTGGGCAAACCTCTCATAAGCTCAAGGTTGCTAACTCGCGTCAGATGATCAAAACCAATGTGCCCCAAGCGAAGGTGGCAAAGCCAGAACTCAGAAGAAGATGATGAAATCAAGTATTTTAGAGAACCAGCAAGAGATTCAGAAAAGTCAGCTCCAAAAATCCTAACAACTCTAGTAATTCAAAAAACAAGCTCACCAGTTGAATCAAGCACCCGACAAGCATTTTTCTTAAATATAGTCTCATATCCATCATCAAGAAGTTGAGAGACAGAAAGCAAATTAAACATTAGCTTGTCCACAAGGGCGACGTCCTTGAGGATGAAACTGTTGTTCACCCTGATCGATCCCGTTCCTTCAATCCTCCCTTGTTTATCATCTCCAAAGGTAATAAAATCATCACCTGTCGATCGCGTGAAGGAGGTGAACCATCTTGAGTCATCGGTCATGTGGCGTGAACAGCCGGTGTCGACGAACCACGTGTCCTTCCTCTTTCCGCGGTAATCCTGAAAATCAAGGCAGAGAAGAACGATGTGTCTCAATACTGGGGTTAGTTAAATAAGACTTAGTTACCCAGTACTGAGACACACCTCTGCGAGTAGTATGAAAAGCAGAATTGCTATCCTTGATTTTATTTGAAGTTCTGTTATGAGCAATGGTTAAAGTAACATGAGAGTTATCATGTCTAGGAACATGATGATGAGCATGTGATACAAATCCTAAACCAGATTTCTTCTTTTCTATGTTACCATGTCTCATAGAAGCTCTAGGTTGATTAGATGAAATTCTAGCAAAATATTTATTATCATTTTTTAACCTACGCCAACATAACTCAATCAAATGCTCATCATTTTTACAATAGGTGCAATGGTACTTAATACCACTGGGAGAAGCACCCTTAGACTTAACAGATGGTTGGGCAATACCTGCAGATTTAAAGATAGTTTTTGTAGGTTGTGTTTTGAATTTAATTAACCCATTTTCCAAGACTTGAGTAACTTTTGAGTTAGAGTTGTTTTGAACATGATTATATCATAATCCTTACTTCTTATAAGGAGTTTTAGACTTATCCAGAATCATGTTTAATTGTTTCTTACCTTTAGAGAATTTTTCTAATGTATCCTTAAGATAAGCATTTTCTTCTTTAAGATTAACACATGATTCACAGGTTTTACCCTTAATGGCTCTAGCATATTTTTCCTTATATAAAGCAGTTTCAAGTTTAAGGGCTGGACATGAAGCACATATAGAAGACTCAATAATGACCTTTAGAGAATTTTTCTAATGTATCCTTAAGATAAGCATTTTCTTCTTTAAGATTAACACATGATTCACAGATTTACCCTTAATGGCTCTAGCATATTTTTCCTTATATAAAGCAGTTTCAAGTTTAAGGGCTGGACATGAAGCACATGTAGAAGACTCAATAATATTCTTAAGCTTGGCATATTTAGCTCTAGCTGCTTTTAAGATATCTTTATCTTCATATTCGCGTTCTAAGCAAAAAGTGCAAAGGCTAGAATCAACCACACCAGAAACAACTAACTTGCTAGACTCTAAGCATTTTTCACATGGAGCAGATTTAACCTCAACAAGTTCAGTCCTAGCATTTTCAAGTTATTGCAAAGCAATATCATGAGCAGATTGCAATTTAGCAAATTCAGAGTGCAAAGCATGGCAGGATGAACATTCATCATATTTAAGAGTCTTAGCATTTTCAAGTTGTAAAATCAAATTATCTACATGTGACTCTAAATCCTTATTCTTGGCCATGACAAACTCTAAAGCTTTATCCTGACTCATGAGTTGTTCAAGCATAGTTTCACATCTATCAAAAAGAACATCATAAGAAGGAGGTACCTCATCGTTGTCGTTGTCGACGGAGTCGGCCATGAAGCACAATCCAGTGAAGTCCTTGGCCTTCCCTTTCTTCTTGCTTTGAGGGATCTCCTCCTTGTCCTCCTCGCTCTCCGAGTCAACATCGCTTAAGGATTGATCCTCAAAAGCGGCAAGCACCCGGTGAGCGGCCTTTGTCAGCTTGGCAGTATCAAACCTTGATTTGTTCCATTGAGGCTTCTTCCAAGCTGGCTTTCCCTCCTTGTGGTTGCTCTTACCTTTCAGCTTGGGGCAATTTGCCCGGATATGATTAAGCTCACCACACTCATAGCAAGTCACGGGACCTCCTCGATTTCTGTTTCTCATATTATTGTATGCCCGTGTGACTTTTTTGACTATGAGGGTCAATTCAGCCTCAGGAAGACTCTCAAACTCTTCTTCATGAATTGCAGATAAACCAGCAAGCGAAAATCCAGAAGAAGACTCAAAAGACCCATCAGTAGCTCTCTTGAGCGGGCCTGCTACCAAAGTCATGTTTTCTTTCTTGGGATGATCAATCCCCTTAATCTCATAAGTCTTGAGCTTGCTATAGAGCAGCTCCAAAGTCAGATCAGAAAGATTGACATTCTCCTCAATGGCAGTAGCATTTATCTCCCACTCCTTGGTGTTGATTGTAGCCAAGAGGTGGGTGGCATTTTCAGACTGAGAATATTCAATACCAACAGTTTTCATCTGATTAATCACTTTATTAAAGCGACTGAAAATGTCATTGATGCTCTCACCAGGACGCATCTCGAATTTGTTATATTCACTCTTATAGACTATTTGGCGTACTTTCTTGACTTGGGACGAACCCTCATGATAGGTTTCGAGAGTGTTTCAAATCTCATGCGCAGTCTCAAGATTGCAAATCCGATCATACTCCTCTCTCACAAGCCCACCATACAAGAGGTTTTTAGCCTTATTGTTGTTAGCCAAAAGGGCTTACAGGCCGCGTAGCAACCGCACAACGAGAGGGACTCGAACAACCTCCCATATAGCATGTCCTTCGCTCTCAAGGAAGACTCGCATGCGATTCTTCCAATAGGCATAGTTGTGCCCATCGAAGATATACGGCTTTGTGGAGTATCTATCCATCGCCAAGTTCAGTGACCGGTTAAGATCAAGATTGAACTAACCGGGCTCTGATACCACTTGTTGGACCAAAAAGGCGACTAGAGGGGGTGAATAGGAGCACGCTCACTTTTCACTAATAATGGATTCAATAAAACTTTACACCAGTAGCTATAGAAGCTATGAAGATCAGTATATGAGTACAGCGGAAGACTAATATTGAATCTAATTTAAACCCCCAAGCAATAAGAGAAAATCAACAAAGATTAAAGCGAATCAATCTACTGGTCGGACCAATTTCACTCGGTCGACCGGTGGTACGAATGATCGACCGACCAAAGACTCAAGAATGTAATGATCACCCCGATGACGAAGATGAAAATAGATAAAACTTTTGATCTATTAATCCAAACTTGATGAAACTTGGAGCACACCTTATCTATGATATCATGAACCTATTCCAATCAAAGATTATGATGATTCTTGGAAGAATAGTGATCCTTTTCGATTTGATTGAAGAGAGGTGCAAAACCGGGTCAAAACGAAAAAGGGATCAAAACTCTTGCTCGTGGGTGATTGATGATCAAGATGATCCTAGATAGATTCCCACACGTCACAGCAAGCTAGATCACGTGAATAAACCAAGCAAAAACTCACGGATCAAAGAAAGACACAAAATCATCAAATAGAGAGAAAGAACGCAATGAGACAAAACATTGATCAAACTTTCCTTTGATTGATTGATATGATATGAGCTTACAGCCTCTCCATCAATGGAGGACAATGCTCAATCCAAGAGTACGAAAATCACATCAAACTATCAAGAACCTTAGCCTCCACAAAAGCTCTCCCTAAGAAAATTAGGGTTTACAAAAATTACAAAAGAGACAGAGAGAAGGTGCAGCCACCCGCCTCTCCTATTTATAGTGGAGTGTTAGACCTTCTAGAAGTTTGACTCTATTAGGCTCCCGTTAAGGCCCAAAATAAACGGGACACTTACGCACGCATTTTAATGCACCGTCTCTAACTCCCCTTGACCTAACTAGCTACACCTTGCGCCATCTTGCGCCTTAGATTAGCCAATAGGTCACCCTTGTCCATCTTGCACCACACTTGAGTACATTGACCTCACCCGGCATCGTCAGTCGTTCTGGACCTCAGCTCTCCAAGCCTAGTCCCGATCATCCTCGCCGTTGACCGTCGTTGACCACCAAGTAACCTGCACAACAATAAACAAGTAAACCGAATTTGGGAACAAGTTCTTCACAACTTGACCCATGTTAGTCAAAACATGCATCATGCAACATATATGCCCTGAAACTCATGACTTTGACCTAACAACCGAGAATAGCCGCCACGACGGGCGATTTAACCAAGTGAAAACGGTCGACTGCCCCTAGGGCTTGTCAGCCACCACTCGCCGGTCTAACCGCTTTGCTATTGGCCGTCGGACCGTCAAGATGACTTAGCCGATTTTCAACCTTTGAAAACCGAAACCTACTGGAAATTTCAAACCAATAGAACTTTTGACTGGAGACTCCAAAAATTATGGGACCAAGTGCAATAGAATCGCCTCTCTTGCCTACACCCTCTATTTTTGGCCCAGCTCAATTTCTCACTTTAGAATCGGCGGTCGATCGCTTCGTGGCCGGTCGGGCCGGTTAGGATCGGTCGATCGCCAGCCACCTGGCCGGTCGGGCCAAGTTATAGCCTCACAAAGATGCCAACTTTGCCGAAAACACATGAAACGACAAACCGTTAACGCCATTGCCAATTGTCACATCATCCTAAGATCTGGAGCATATCCCCATGATATCCACATGATCCACATGATCCGAAAGGACATATCACCGATAGAAGAAAATCTAACAACAAAAAGAAAGAATGTGGAGAACACTCCTATAGTAGAGAAATTATTTTGCCAAGCCAATTAGACAGATCATCATCCATATTTATGGATTACTTTAGGTTACCCACTACGTTACCATGTTTTCCTTTTTCACTTGGTACTATTGTTCCACACATTTAAAGTTATGCAAGCCTAAGCCACTTTGCTATTATTATTTTTGCAGTTTGATTCAAGAGTTTACATGAAGATAAGTTATAGTGACTTCTTTATAGTGATTTATGAAAAGCAAAAGCTACATAACCAAAATTATAGGAATGCCACTTCAGAACTTCTGCTAAAACTAATGGGGATATAGTATTTTTTGCATGCACCCATGAAATAAACTTAGTTAAAATTTATACAATGTTAAAAGAATAGAGCTTCCACAAATTTACTCCAACTTGTACTGACTTTTGCGTAGTTCTAAATCCGAATGAGGCAAAGTTCAGTCCTCATGACAAACTTGAAAATAAACAAGAAGAAACATTTAAAAAAAAACAGGTCCTGTCATTTATATCAAGTATCATCAATCCCTATAATGCCAAGACACAAAATTAAGGAATACCTATTGGACCCTCCAAAATGTCAAGATGAACAATAATATAGAGTTGCGATAGAACTATCACAAATCACATAATATTCATAGAATTAAAAGATAAACAACATGATAAGCATCGCTACTCGCTCATACACAACACATCCAGTGTTGAATAAATTCTATTTGTCGCAGCAAAACTACCTTTTCGCACATGAGTTCTTTTGTTATGCTGCATCTATACTTGGTTCTGACATCTAACATTTCCACACAAAAAAAACTCAACCATGATCAGTAGAGGATACCATAAAAACCCAACCATACCCTTCAAATGTCGTGAAGACCATCCTTGTTGCAGGTGTGATGTGTCATATCCCTTGTGTCTCTTGACCACCTGACCTCCAACCTAATCCACCTAATTGATATAGTGGTCGAAAGAAGGAAAATAAGATGCAAGCATGAAGATTACAAATAGAGGGAGAGAAAGAGGGGAGTATAGCGAAGAATTTACCCGATTCTTTTTTGAGTGTAGAAGGGGAAGAGAAAGTGCGGGAAGGAGGGTATGTGAAAGCAGAGTAACATCTTTTGTATGGTTAAGGAGGAAACCGCCAGAATAAGCACGCTTCGTTGACTGCAACCGTCGTGTATTTGACGACATGCGGCACCTTACCGTCCCCATCGTCTACGCTGTAGTAGTGCGAATCTAGGGCGGCGGAGATGTGATGAGGGGCAGCGTTGGAGCGCAGCGTCGCGAATCGGTGGCAGGCGGAGGAAGAAGAGCGGGGCGGCACTGAACCCCCACCGGCTCCAATTCCTTCCTCGAGCACACTGGCGGCGGGTACGAACTCCCCGAGCTCGTCGGCGCTAGATCCGATCTTACCCGAGCTCGCCGGCGCGGATCTAGCTTTCCCCGAGTTGAGGGAAGGGGAGAGGTCGAGAGCAGTGTTCCCCTAGGCGCTAGTTATGGCCCTCCCGTCTAGATGCCCGCTTAGCCGATTTATCCCACCTAGACAGACGCCTAGCCCTACCTAGGTCCGCCTAGGCGACGATTAGGTGCTAAACGTTGGTTTACCGCCCGACTAGTGCCTAACGTATAAGGGAACACTGGTCAAAAGGGGGGACTACGGGTAAGGAGAAGGATGGAGAGGAGAGGCCCAGCCGGCCAACACGCCACTCAATTGAGAGACAGGAGATGAGAGGGAGGTGGGGTGACAAGGGATAGAGGGTGACATGTGCATGGGCGGGAGGATAGGGTTGTCTGTCGCACGATGAGATCTGGTCGTTGGTGGTCCGCTCACAGATCTAACGAACACTTAATTTTTAAGTAGTAGGGATAGTTTCATTTCACATCATCACATATATTCATCGGTGAATAACAAACAATTAAGCCTCCTGAATTATTAAATAATAATCATCGGCAAGAAAAGGCACCGTCCCAAAAGAGGGAAAACATCACGACACTAGTTCTGTACACGAGTCAGGTCAGGAGGGCCACTGCAAACAGGGTGTTTGCAATAATCAATAGTTTTTGGCTTTGGTGCATACCAGCAACAGTTGTAGCCTACCAACGGTGGAGGCAACAAGCTTCGTTAGCATGGCGAGACCGAGGGATCGGCCACATCTTCACACCAGATTCGACCCATCCCTGGGTCCTGGCCTCGGCACGTCTTCGACGTGCAATGGCTTCTTGTAGAGCTGGAGCAGCAGCGACGAGCAGACGACGCTGACCGACGAGGCTGCCATGCAGGCCCCGGCGAGCCAGGGGGGCAGCCGGATGCCCGTGAACGGGAACAGGACGCCGGCCGCGATCAGCATGCCCAGGACGTTGTAACCCAGGGCCCAGAAGTAGTTCAGCCGGATCCTTGATAGGGTCCTCCGCGAGAGGTCGATGGCGGTGATCACGTCCTCCAGGCTGCTCTTCATCAGGACGATGTCAGCGGCCTCGATGGCGACGTCCGTGCCAGCGCCGATAGCCATGCCCACATCTGCCGCGGCCAGGGCTGGCGAGTCGTTTATCCCATCGCCGACCATCGCCACGGTCAACCCTTGCATCTGTGAACAAATGGTGTAAGCGGGAATACAAACTGTAACATCAGATCTGATCCCTGCGGAAAGGAGAAAACGTTGTACCTGCAAGTCCTTGATCTTTTCGGCTTTTCCAACTGGATCGATTTCAGCAAATACAGTGCTGATCCCGACTTCCTTTGCTATAGATTTCGCTGTAGCCCAATTGTCGCCCGTCACCATAATACTCGAGATGCCCATTGAGCTAAGGTATGAAATGACACGGCCTGCCTCAGGCTTCAAAGGATCCGACACAGCAAGGGCTCCGCAGATAATCCTATCGATAGCAACAAGCACACAGGTCCTAGCAAGCTCTTCCGTTTCAGACATATATCGCTCCACTTCAGGGCTCATTGGAACTTCAAATTCTTGCATGAGCCTTTTGTTCCCAACCAAAACCAGCTTGCCTTCCACGTTGGCACTAACCCCTGCCCCTGGATGCACCTCAAAGTCCTTGGATTCCATCATGTGATCGCTGTGAGATCCATATTGATCTCTGAGCTTCTTTGTGTACTCAACAATAGCCTTTGATAGAGGATGCTCACTGTTTGCCTGACAAAGGTACAAAGAAATTAGAGATAGACACCCCAAAAACAAGCCAAGGTTGGTAACATTAGAATAACTAAGAATACATCTTGATAATTCACCAACATTCATATGGAAAGACATTGTGGTTAACAAACCAACCTCAGCACCAGCAGCCAAATCACACAGTTCTAGAAGTGGTATCTTGGAGAAGAACTTCGTTTGAACGACAGAAGGTTTACCTACAGTCAGGGTTCCAGTTTTATCAAATATGATAGCTTTAACCTGCAGATAGAGAAATAAAAAAGGGAATAGTTCAGTATGCCAATCTACCATGTTAGAGTTAATTTGAAATGGAAAAAATACTTCTTACAAGGCGTGGGATTGAAATCCGGTCCAGGAAATTCAGCGCATGACCGGTACCAAGAACGCCGTTACGGAAAATTTTAAAAAAACAGGCGAATTTGAATTTCAAAATTTAAACTTGTTTTTACGGATCGTTACCGCCAGAATCGAAAAACCGGCGAAAAAACCGGAAAATTGTGAAAAATGGTAATTAGCAAATTTAAATTTGGAATAATGCAAATATTAATGAGAAAGTGTTTCAAGTTGTACATAAAAAGTCATCCTTTATGTTTTAATAGTGCTAAATATACTAAAAACTAATGTTTCAATACATAATCTAGCATAACAATGCCTAAACCAACTAAGGAAGGACATTATGGAATCAAAATTTCAAATTTGAATTTAAAAGATCCCAGCCGGTATTTTTTTCCCGGAGCCGACCGGTATTTCAATCTCTGCAGGCGTGTTCATTACACACAAAAAAAATCTCACGATTACCTTGTGAGCTTTCTCAAGTGCATTGCCACCCTTAATAAGAACACCTTGAGAAGCACCTTTTCCAGTGGCAACCATAACAGCAGTTGGCGTAGCCAGTCCAAGAGCACACGGGCATGCAACAACTAGAACAGATATTCCAAACTGCAGAGCAAGCTCGAAGCTATCCATTGCCTTTGGAATCCATTGGCGGGGGTAGAGGTGAAATTGCCCAGGTATGAACCAGCCAAGCCATGTAAGAAATGCAGCCACCACAACCTTGAAATGAGAAGGAACAATATGAGGTGAAAAAAGTTTCTTCTCTAAAGAGACAGCCTCACAGCAAGCACACATTGGACCATTTGCAACTATCAAGCAGGGTAAGATTTCCCACAATGAACCTAGTGTTTACTGCTGGAAAACTGGTCGGATCAGTAAGGAGCATGGTTAAACTAACCAGCTACTTCACCAAATTGACTAGGTAATTTTGATCTTGACCAGTTTACCAAATAGAATGGGTGTACAGTAGAAGCCAGGGTGGTTTCAGCTGAATGCTGGCCGAGTCTAGGCTGCCTACTCATGTTTATCATGTACATAACTTTAATTCCGAGAAATTACTATGGTAACCAATTATGAACCACTTGGGCAGGTAGGATCTGACCAGGTTCTAATTTTGTAAACGCTGGTGCAGAGATAGCATAGCAGGAAGGAAATTCACATGAGAAAACAGCAGGTAACTTACAGTTGGAACAAAAAACCGTGAAATCTTGTCTGCCAATTTCTGCACTGGAGCTCTTGCAAGTTGAGCAGCTTCAACTAGCTGAACTATCTGTGACAGAGCCGTTTCCGACCCAACATGAGTGGCCTTAACAATTATGCAACCATTATCGTTTACAGTACCACCTATAACCTGTTAAAAAAACAGAGCCAATTCAGACATCAGAACAGCAGATGATAAAGAAACCAAATAAATATAATCAGAATCTAAAAACACCAACCTTGTCTCCTGGTTTCTTTGCAATGGGCCTTGCTTCCCCAGTTATCATACTTTCATTAACATGGCTTTGGCCTTTGACGACAACACCGTCAACAGGGACTTTTGCACCAGGGACAATCTTAATGACATCATTTCTTTGAAGTAACTGGGAGGTGATCTCCATTTCTGAAATGACATTTCCATCCTTGTCGAAAGTGAGAAGAAAAGCAGTTTCTGGTGCAAGTTCCGTCAACTTTGACAAAGCATCTGATGTCTTCCCCTTTGCCACCACCTCCAGATATTTTCCAAGCAATATAAAAGATATCAACATAGCACTAGTTTCAAAAAAATCTTGTCCTTCAAACGAGTCCGATGTTAGTGCCTTCAAAACTATATACACAGAATAGAAGTAGGCAGCATTTGTTCCCAAAGCGACCAGCACGTCCATGTTAGAGTATCCTCGTTTCAATGCATGATAAGCTCCAACGTAAAATCTGACAAGTAAAACAAAACATAGTGAATTACACAAGACACAAGTTTGTAGCACAAGTGTGCACAGGAGGCATTGTAAAGCAATCTTAGTTCATCAACCTTTGCAGTATTTCTGTCATTCCCAAACAATATGATACTCCAATCATGTTATATAACAACATTTTCGAAACAAAAGAGGTTAATGTTTCATAATAAAACTATACTCTATACGAAACATAACAGTTCAGTTCAGATAGAAAAAAGAAAACAACATCAAGCAGAAGTTGTTGGCGAGTTGAGATTGTACCTCCAACCAATAATGAACTGAACTGGAGAACATAGCAACCACCGCAGTAGCATACCTATCGTCATGTTGTTGCAGATTCTGTGGAACAACCAATCCCCAAAAGGAGAAAGCATTGGCAAAACCATGGAGAACAGGAACACAGGAACCGAAAAGAGGCAACCCCAAAGAAATTGGTTCCTGTAATTCATAATTTCAAGACGCCGTTCTTCTTTTCTTTTCTTTGGTGGTGAGTACAAGCTGGCATTAAAGCATTTAGGGGGCTGTGCAGCATCCTGAATGCGCTTAATAAGTAACCGCGGACCAGTGACATCAGGGTCATATGCAACTTTAATTGTTTGTTCTACTGTGCCCCATTCAACACTATTCACCCCTTCTACGGAATCCAGTACTGACTGAATGAGTTTGGTGTCTTCTGGAGGACTAACACCTCAAGTTTTAGGTGCACTTTGTTCACATCGTCCGCAGAACCAATCAGATCAGCTCCAAATCCAGCATCTTCAATAGCCTCAATAATAAGATCACGGCTGGTGATATTTGGATCAAAGTGGACCTTGGCTTCCTCGAGGGCAAGTCCCACTGCAGCTTTTTTCACTCCAGGTACCATCTGAAGTGCCCGTTCAACAGATTCAGAACAGCTTGTGCATGCCATTCCTTTTATCCGGAGTCTGCATACAGCAATTTCTTGCTCTTGGAGTTCATCGACCTCAAATCTGAGGCACACGATAGCTTCTTTTATGGTTCTTGCCTGGGAGAATAAAAATCTTAACTGAGAAAATATGGGAAATAACGCCTAAGGTGTAACACTTTTCGTCATTACTTCATGAGAGTGATCTGAAGCATATCATATGCAAGTTTAATGAACTGAAAGTGTGTGCTTACAGATATAAATTTACTACTTAAAATCAAATTGCTAGTTAAAAAAATTCAGTTAGGTAGTAAAAAAGAGATCATATGGTTCCTTAGCAATTCATTTATGAAAAAAACTGTCTAAGAATACTCCAGGCATGTAGAAGACAAATTCGATAAGGTATACTCATTGTCAAGATCACATGGTTCCTCAGCAATTCATTTATGAACACAACTGTCTAAGAATATTCGACTGTTCTATGATTTAACAGTCATTATCAAGAGATTGGCCCACACCAACAAAAAGTAGTTAAAATAGTTGGTACTGGTAGTACTCAGGTGTGGACCCTATATGAATGAACAAGGCAAAGCTGATATCAATTTGACCTCTCACCTAAATCAGGATTTATAGGGCAGAAATCATCTCCTGAAACTCAAAATCTCCATGTTGCATACATTAAGTACATGTGCACATATGCTACTGTTTAGATAGCAAAATTGATCCATAATAACTTGAACTAAAGACAGAACACGAGATGCCGCCATGTGCATTTAACATCCCTTTTTTCCCCATTTATGACTCCACATACTTCCATGCTACTCAATAGTTAAAATACAGGAAAGAGAACAACACCGTCAGCTCAAGACAATCTTACGTCGGTTTCCTCCGGCCTGTACTGGACAACAGCCTGGCCCTGAAGCGGCGAGACCTGGATGCTCTCAACCCCCTTCAAGCCTGCCACCACGGTCTCAATCGACACGGCACAGGAAGCGCAAGAGATGCCCCGGACATTGAACATGACCTTCCTCGTCTTCCTCTCCTTCCGCGGAGACGCCCCGGCTGGTGAAGCACCGGAGCCCCCATCCGCCGCCAGGAGAAGCGGTTCTTTGAGATGGCTCTCTCCATTCTGCTCCATCCCTGTTCCAGAAGTGATCACGACAAGGACAGAACATCATGGGTCAAGTACATGTCAGATATCAGAAACTATCAATGGGACGCAATTACTGTTCATCTAATGGAGTGATGGTAGCATCTGCGTTGCAACTGCAGTACAGCTTGGATCACTGGCACAGTATAATCATGCTAACCACAGCTCAGATCTCAGAACGCATTGTTTAAGTTTCAAGCCTTGAAAAAACCACCGCTGACGCGCGCACAACAGCAAGCGTCCCAACCCCCCAAGTAGAAAAAACAAACAACTAAACAACTTGGCGCACTCCACCAAATTTCTTGATAATGACTCCGACGAGCATTAACTCCAAAGCCACGAGCGGAATCAAAACCCAGGAGGCAAACAAACAAAAAAAAAAGCTTCAATGCAATCAAGACGCCATCACCGAAGCTCGAAACAGCGAGGCGATGACAACAAATGAGCCGGCGGCGGCGGGGTTAGTGGCGGTTACCTCCGTCAGGCGATCGCCGCGGCGGCGACGGGCTCTAGGGTTTTGTCTCTCCACTGTGCGTGCGAGCGCGCTTCTAGAAATGGAATGGTCTAGAAGACGCGGAGGCGAGAGGAGAGGAGGCGAGAAGCAGGCCACCTGCCGCCCGTGGGAGGAGGAAGCGGAGGAGGCGAGGTCGGGCCGCGTTTGTTTATACTTTTTCGGATTTGGTGGAAATTTGGGTGGGAATGCGGTGGGTTTTGCGGCCTTTTTGTCTGTTTCGTTCGCTTTTTTGAGTTTGGTTTGGTTTTTGGTCCCCTCCATCTTAGTGGCGCCCGATGCACGTTCGCTTTCTCAGCTCCTTTTCTTTTTTGTTTTCTTTTTCGGTTTTTGCTCTCTTGATTATCGATTTTTGCACATAAGCCCCCTGCCAAACACTTTCTCATACAAGCATACTAGCGTAGTAAAGCATCGAACATGATCTTATACCAGATTCAGGATGTATTTGTAGGTTTTTTTTTGTGTAAAAGTGGAGTGCTTAAATGTAATATTATACTCAAGGGCGAATCCAGGGGGCTTCTTTAGGCTAGAGCCTACTCTCCGCCGGCGCCCCCCTTGAAGAATCGAGGGAGGAAGAAGTGCGAAGAATAGAGGTGGAAGAAGAAGAATAGAGGACACATGGTAGCATTTGGACTTTTAACGAAGCCCACAAGGCCCAACAACGGCCCCATCATCGCATCCACCCTATGTCCCTACTCGCTAGACTCATCACCAGCCCACTTAATCAACACAAGCTCCAGGACCAAAAGGAACGAGAGGAGGATGCGATGCGCACATGAGGAATCGTGAAAATGCGAGGAGAAACCCAAGGTAAGGCGGTAGTGGCACAACGCGACAAGGCTCGGGACTCGGGAGTCGGGCATGCAAAGAAGCTGGATGGAAGAAGGGGCTTCGAATGGTCGCTTGGCAGTGGCCGACGCTACGCCGTTGTAGGGCTGCAACCTGAATTGTGGATTTGGGTGGGGGCATGAGGGTTGGCCTAGCTGGTTGGGGCAGCGGCCAACAAGATTCATATATGTGCCAACTCGCTAATTGGTTTATATTATTTAATCTTTACTCTTGTTGATGTTATATAGTAATATAAGTTGTATTTTTGTGCAGTGATGATTGATGAAATTGGTATTTGGTAATGGTCTAATTGATATTTTTCGATGAAGTGATGAAATTTACAATTTATTCGTAGATTTGTCATAATGGATAAATGAACTTCGCATAACCATTTCACAAGTAATTTAAGTAGTACTCTTCCAACCAATGATCAGTACTCACTGGAAGCATAATTGTATGTTTTGGACGGGGATGCACTTTTTCATTAGTGGTGTACATTCATTGTATTTCTTTTTTTTACTTCTTTTCTATTAATATATGAATTTAAATTACACAAGAGTACAAAACTATGTTTGCCTACTCACCGGAAGCATAATTGTATGTTTTGGGCGGGGATGCACTTTTTCATTAGTGATGTATATTCATTGTATTTCTTTTTTTTACTTCTTTTCTATTAATATACGAATTTAAATTACACAAGAGTACAAATCTATGTTTGCTACAATTTAACTTAGTCCTTCTAGCTCACCGTCTATTGTTATCGTGACTTCGCCACTTGTTATACTCCCACCACATACCATGAGCCATTCACAATTTGCCTCAAATTTGTTGACTTTGTAGCTTTGGTTTGGACGCCCAACAGCATCTATTCTAATTATTTTTACAAAAGGAACCGGGCAACATTGGAGTTGGCTTGATACGAGAATGAGTTGGCCACCTTACATGCTTGTGAGTAAAAAAAAACTAAACGTTTTCCGCCCATGGATTAACATGTAGATTTGCTATTGAATCTCGTTAGAACCAGGCATTTCATGCATTACTAGCGACATGCACCATATTTTCTATTGTACAATTGTTTCACCGATTTGTTATTTGGAAGAAGCTTTCATAAGCATCTTATATGTTGACGCATGAAAAATTGCAGATTATATTCATTTTGGTATGCCAAGATATTTGTTACTAGTTCGGTTTGAATGAACTTTTTTTTGTTATATAGCCATTTCTTTAATAATATTTTTAAAGAAACCTCTCTAACTTATTTTTTTTAAAAAAAAAAATAACTCATGTACTATCGCTCCATTGTGGCGTGGCAAACGAATACTATCGGTGGAGTGGCAAGAGCTGCCACGTGAATTGCCAGCCAGGCATGTTGTGGTAAGGTTCATTTGTCACGCCGTCTAAGATAGTGTGGAAGAAGGAATCAGCTATAGAAATAAGTTTGGACGGGTGTTATTTTTTAAATATTATTAGTTAAAGGGCCATTTGATATATATATATATATATATATATATATATATATATAAAACGTTCGGTTTAAAATACGATTCCTCTTCTGATACAGTATATAGTTTCCAAAAAGTGTTTGGCTGCGGCGTTTTATTCGGAGGAGACACGTGTTATCCCTAATACCAGTGGCATCACCCATCATTCACGGCCGCGGATCTGCCCGGGGGAACGTGTGCAAAATAACTCGTTCGAGTTAGAGTAGGGATGGCAATCGGGCGCAGTGGGTACGGGTAGTGCTCGTCCATACCCGTACCCGCGACTTCGAATTCCCCCCACGGGTATACCCGCGAAGGACGACGGGCGAAAAACATCGCCCATACCCGTCGCCTGCGGGTACCCGTCGCCCGCGGGCATACCCGTTTACCCGCGAATAATACATGGCCGCCCGTGGGTACCCATCGCCCGCGTACATGCTCGTTATCCACGAGCAATGCATACATCAAGTTCATCATAATTCACACATCAATGGTGCATCACACATTCAACAACTAATAAAGTTCATCACAATTCACATATTACGTTCGATAAGACAACTAATCAAGTTTAACAAATAAAATACAAATACAAATTGACATAGTTTCTTACACATATGGGTATATTACGTAATCCGGGAAGCGCAGTGCAGGTGAGCTTACCCATGCACATACCCGTTTACCCGATGGGTAAGGAATTGTGCCCGTTTTCATACCCGTGGGTAAAGAAAGACGTCCATACCCGCCTCTATTAGGGTATTCGTCCGCGAGCACGCGAGTAATCGAACACAATTGCCAGACGCGACCGCCGCGCCGCTTGCAGCAGTGAGCCCGTTTACCACGAGAGAAGCCACCCATGTAGGCCATCACATCCGTAGACCAGGTCCACGGATAGCCTTTTCAAGGCACCTTTTTCTCCGAGGAAGCGACCGAGAACTCTGCTGATTATTACTCGTACCATAAATAGATCACACTCCTGCGATGCATTACTCCACGTGCGAGAGCTCGACGTTTTGCTGCTCGTGCAAGGAGACCGAACATGCCCATCACTCCAATACCTTTTAACGCTCTAGAAGGCCACGCTTTGGGCTTCTGAATGATAAAATTTCAGAAAAAGCCAACTCTCTGTAACGTCTCTTTTTTTTGGATCATTAAATTCTTCACAATTGTTCAGCGTATACAGTTACAAAACAATTAATATTTTAAACAAGCTCTCGAATTCTAAAAAAAAATATTTATTACATAAGATTAAACCTTAACAACCAGTTTTAATACTGACACGGGCTTCCAAGCCCAAAATTAATATAGTACAGGACAAAGGAACTTCAAACTATAGACACGCTTGAGCGTGATCGAGACCTAACAACAGTAGTCATTGTCATCTGGGGGTCCACCAAAATCCTACTCCTTGAGACAAGGGAGAGGTGCGGTGGTGCTCCGGCGAGCTTCCGGCTAAAGAGAGGGGCGTGAGAGCATCAATGAGGTGAGGGGAGTTCAGAGGAGGTGTCGGTGGAGCTCGGGGTGGTCCATGGCGGCTTGACGGTGGTGGCCGTGGGGTGTGGCGGAGGAGCTCGGTGCCAGAGAGCTCTGGTGAAGAAGGAGGGTGGGGAGGTTAAGGGAAAAGAGCGGGGTGGAGAGGGGAAGCTATTGCCGAAGGTAGGAGGTGAACGAGGGGAAGGGTAGCGGCGAATTTACCTTGGGCTCGCTGGGGAAGAAGCACAAGGCGGCGGCACTTCTTCAAAATTCGGTCGGCGCCGGAGGGGAAGGGCCAAGGGGAGGTGCTGGAGTGGGAGATGAAGAAGATGGCTTGCCTGGGGTGGTTTTATATAGGCTCAGAGAGGCGGTGGGAGCAAGGAGGCGGTGTGGCAGTGGCGGCGATGTGTGCGGCCAGGAGCGGTTGGGCGGCACCGGGAGCGAGCAAGATGGTGAGGTGAGGTGACACAGCGAAGGCGGTGGAAGGTGCTGGTAGGGTGAGGTGGCGCTTCTGACGGAAGCGGCGAAAGAGGCAGAAAGCCGCTTTCGACTGGGGAAAACGGGGTGGCCGAAAGGGGAAAGCGGATTGGGAAGAAAAACTTCCGAAAAAAGGAAAGAAGTCGAAACTCAACCAAAAGATTCAAAAACTTTTGAAATTTTTAGGTTGTTTCACTCTCGACCTTCGGTCACCGTGACTAGAGAGGGCAGCAACGCCCGCAGCGCAACTAGATCCCAGAACAACTTCGGAAATTTTGCGAGTTTTTTTCTCTCTAAAATAGTAGATTTGTAAAGCAAAATAACAATAATAGTCCACTTACGAACGAAATGATAAAAGTAGTACCTCTACCGTACGAAAACGTCGTGGCAGACTACCTACCGTGCTCCCATGCGCAGCGGAGGACCTACCATGCACTTGCTAGGTGGCAAAAGAAATCGCTTGTGAAAATGTGCTGCAGTGTGCAACAGTGCTAGGTGCCTCTTTTTTTTTTTTGCTACCGTGCACATTTTCGCGAGCATGGATGTTATTTTGTTCGTGCAGACTCTTTTTTTTTTCTATTTTGCTTCCAAATCACCTTATTTTACCCTTAAAAAATTAAATTTTGCACAGTATAGAACCGCGAAGAAAATTCCGGCGTCTCTCGCAGTAAGCTGGCGTCCCAAGAGTTAATGTGCACCATGATACCATGATACTTCCGTGCGCCTATCTGCTCTGCAGGCGCGAAGGGAGCCAAGAGGAAAGATCGCGCGGGACGACGGGGGCGGACAGGGCCGCGCACTTGCAGACAGGCCAGGTGTAGAGAGAGCCGAAAGTGATTTTGCCGCTTGCACTGCAGACGTGCTCCGTGCTGCAGCGTGAGAATGCGCATGGATGGAGGGGGCAGTTTGGTTGATAGCCTGGACAAGCCAAGTCAATTTTTTGGTTAAATATTATAGAAAAAAAAGTTATTTGCATCGTGGTCATGTTAAATTTTGGCGCTATTAAAATTTTAATGAGTGATTTCCTCGCCATCAAATTGCCCGCGTGTAACGTTGTATTTCTTTGGTGTTGCCATATTTTCGTAGACACTACAAAATTTTGATAGAAAATCAAATAACAACCAATTTCTGTTGACATTATCAATATTTGATTTGGTTTACAAGAGTAGCACAGGCATAAATCCGAGTAGTTGTTGGCGTTGGGTGCCAGTGTTGGAAATATGACCTAGAGGTAATAATAAAGATGATGCTATTTAATTATGTTCATATTTTTGATAATATGTTATCATATTTCTTGAATGAATCATTTGTTATAGATCAATAAGTATATGACTTGTTGGTGGAACTCTTTAACTTATATGATGTCATTCTAAATGTTTTCCTGGTCGGAGGTCACTGGTCGGAACACCAGTGACTCTATGACTAGCACATGTATTGATTGATGACATGGTTTCACCGGTCGTGGATATAGGAATATCGAATCAATAATGTGAGCACATGTTAGAGAACATGGGGTTGGATAGACCCATCATTGAGACACTATTGAGATTATTATGAATCTTTGTGTCATTAGTTGGTCTCAAGTAATGATGATGTATAATCCTTAGACCTGATATCAGCATGGTTTCCTACATGTGTAATAGCACTCTTAGGGGTTGCCAAACGCTACTCGTAATTAGGTAGTTATAAAGGTAGCTTTCGGGTATGCTATGAAACATGCGGAGGGTTGTGACTGGTCGAGATGAGATTTGCCTCTCCTAACATTACAGGAGAGATGTCTCTGGGCCCCTCGTGGTGATCGGATAAAGAAAGTGCATGGCCATGCCACTAGTGGTCGAAGTGTCGACCACATGATGTTATCCGACACTCGATCGAGAAAGTATTGAACAGTCCATGGATGACACAACATCTCACCTGGAGTTCAACCAGGCATCGTGAGGCAAAGGGAGAATGCATGAGTAGGTCGCTTAGTTCGATCAGTTACGGACTAGTCGTATGAAGATACGAGCTGGTTGTAAATTGGTCGAACGTAATCACATAATGATAAGAACCTGGTCGTATAGAGATACGAACTGGTCGTAAGTGATGAGGACCTGATCATAGATCATATTACATCAAGGTTCATCCGATATATTCTATGTGTATTTGGGAATCGTTATGTGCTGCTAGGTACCGCTGAGGACTATTGGTGGGAAAAGAGTTTCCGAGTCATAACCGATTACACATGAACCTGTGGGATCGCACACTTAAAGGGTAAGGATTTGGTTTGGATGATGATCCGAATTCGTATAGGCCACGAGTTTCTAATGGGCCTCCAGGTCGAGACCCGTCATGGATGCCTATATAAAGAGGGGCAGTGGCATGAGGTAAAAGAAGAGGATGATCTTTGGAAAAACTCTAAAAACCCTAATAGCCACACCTTCTCAACCACGCTGCCGGTGCTAGCACTCCAGCGCGTGGTGATCCTGTCACGTACATGTGGATACCTCGGAGGTGTTGTTGCGAAGCATCAGCACTGGGACGATCCGCAACTTATGACGTTCATCGGAGTCGGAGGAGAAGTCACGCGATGAGTACGACCACTCGAAGAAGCAGACGCGTAGCGAGTACGACCACTCCAAAGAAAAGACGCGTCGTATATAAACATTCCGTATCGCGTATACCCTAAATTATCATTTTACACCAGCAGTGCTTGCATCTTTGCCTTCTTGCATACCTTTCTGCGCACCTTTTTAGCCAAAACGTCTCGATCAGCTTAATTGAACGGGAAACCAATCTTGTTAGCTTCTAGAGGAGGCAGAAAAGCCCAAAGAAAAGCCCTTACAAGGACGACTCCCCGTCACTTTCAAAGAGAAAAAGACTAGCATGTGTTGGCCGGTTCGATGCTCTTTCAAGAACAGTATCAAAAGAGATCATTTTCACCAAACTACTTCCAAGCACTAGGGGTGCAATTCCTTGTCAGATTCCACTAAATTATTTGCTTTCCTTCAAAGAGAGAGAGAAAAAGTCGAAGGCTATGGGGCAGAGGCGCAATCAACAAAGCTGCAGGACAAGCCTTCCAACTGAAAATGAATTCTTTGTATTAAAGGTTTTAATGCAGTGGAACTATATCGTATGATATTACAAAGCAAAACAGATTAACTGTTATCTTTACTATTATAAAATGTCATTATTCATATATACTCTTACTACAGTATCACTGACGAGTGAAACTCGCGTATTCACAAAACACCGGATCCCCCTAGTTGCGAGCTGGTAGTCCAATCGGTAAGACACTTGATGTTCATCGGAAAATATCGGACGCTTCCTTCTTCTCTTTTTCCAATACGCTCTCAGAAGAAGAAAAAAAATCGCTGTCGATCTGTTCTGGTCATTCGTACCGTAGCCACCGCGGTAAACTTGACGTGTTTTAACATGTACTGTGTCCGTTTTTGGATTGACCATACATACAGCAATTAGTACAACCATGAAGAGTATTAGGCAAAAACTACATGCCATTGCACGTAAAATCCATCTTGTCTATCACACACGCGGTCTAGCTAAAAACTCTTCTCCTTGATGATAATTTTTAACTGCATTTGTTTGTTTTTGTTTTTTTGAAAGGACTGCATTTGTTCGTATGTAAGACTCAAATCTCACTTTTCTGTCCCGAATTTGCATCGTGGGCTTCATTTCATTATTAGGCGTAAAATTCTCTCTGGGTTTTTCTTTTTTGGGCTGGGTTGGGTTGGGGGGAATTTAGTTCATTTTGTGCTGAAGTATGTTTCTGGCACTGCAATGAAGCACAGAAACGTTTCTACGTTCTATCCAGCACAAGTTGATTCTCCACTAAATCATTCACTGCATTACATAGGCAGAGTCCTCGTAGACTAAAGGCATGTTTGGTTTGTAGCCTAACGCTAGGCATTAGTCACACCTGTGGTTTGCTTAATTGTGACAAAATTAAGTTGTTTGGTTGGTACCCACGACTAAGATTAGTTATGGTAAATTTTATGTGACAACTGTTTGGATTGTTACCATAAAAATTTGGCAAAAATCTATGGTGGTTGTTTGATTTGTAGCCAAAGGAGGTTATGATTATCCAAACTTTAGAGTGGTGAGATTACCCTATCTTGGTGGTAAGAAGTTCTTTTGATTATTTTAGATACCTGTTACTAACGCATAAACATGTTTTTGAACATCATGTTTCTGCACGAAGGACGTTGTGTTACTGTATCACTTCCAGAGTGTTACTGCATAAAAGACGAGCTAGTTGGACCCCATCAAAAGTGTCACATCAGCTGTAGAAAATGACTTTCTTTAGTCTTACCATAATTTAAGAAGAAGTTGCACATCTGTAGTCTAGAAGCAAGTTTAGGATACATAATACCACCATGTTACCATCAAGTGCCCTTATGCATCCCTATGAAAAGAGAAAAGTTTTGTTCAATTAGATGAACAAGGAACATACAAAATACACTTGAAAAGCTAATGGATGAATCATTCTGCCCGTACCTCAGAGTAGGGATGGAATCTGTCTGAACTACTTGTTATCTTCAAATGTGTTTCAATACTTCTGATTTTTTTATGAGATCACGGGGAAAAGAGACAAAGGGCATCTAAAACAACATTGAAGTACCTACTAACTGTCTCACCAGATGGATTGAACTCAAAATCTACTGATCTGTTTGACCATTTTTTGACCCACAACACGCATGAACATTGCAACTTGTTCCTCCACCGTGACATGCATCGTATCCGCTAGCAGACCATGTGATCTAAGATGAACACACACTTGTGGAAAACCATTTTTGGCATGCGTAGCTCATTTAAACAATGGGTCGTATTTCCATTATACAAACGATTTAATCGTGACCCCAGGGTAACGTCTCTATCCAACAAATAGGAGCATATTTGATAGCTTTTCTCTTCCTTTTCTGGAGATGAATCTTGTACCAGAAGAACATGGCTAAACACACAACAATAGCAGTAATCATCCTTCTCCTCCACATGTAGTAGTAGTCATTCATGTAATATTGTAAGCATAATTTCCTTCGCCCCATCTATGAAAAAAAATCTGAAGTATTATGACATTAGTTAGTAGGATTACGGTTGATTCAGCAACAATATGGAACAAAAAAAATACTATGAGCATATCTACCAAAAGTTCTAGGATGTAAACATATGAAGAAGGTACATGACTGTAACAGTCCGGAAATTTTGAAATTTTGAACATTTTGTTCAAATTTGAATTCTTTCCATTTTCAGAAATTTTCGCCAAAAAACGCTTTCCCTTTTTGGAACTCCGCTTTCTCCTTCCGCAGGCGCCTTCTCCTCCCGGCGCTTTCTTCTTCTTCCTCCTCCCCCTTTCTTCTCTCTGCGTCAGCTCCCGTTTGTCATCACCTCTCCCGCCGCTGCCGTCAGCCGCCACCTCCCGCGCCACCTTGCGTCGCCCGCACCTTCCACCGCCTTCGCCGCCTCCACCTGGCCCACCCCAACCGCCACCGCTCCTCTCTCAGCGCCGCCCGAAGCAAATTCCTCGCTGCCACCTCGCCTCCACTGTCCTACTACTCCCACCGCCTCCCCAGCTTATAAAAAGCCACCCCAGGCCGGCTAATCTCCCCACCTCCACCTCCAGACCCTCCCTTGCCACTCTCTTCCCCGGCGCCGGCCAAATTTGCAAGAAACGCCGCCACCTCTCTTCTCCGCCCGAAGCAACCTTCGGTAAAATCCGCCGCCCTCCTTCCTCCCCTTCCCTCCCACCTCCGGCGGTAGCACCCCCGCACCACCGCCAACCTTTCCCCCACCTCGCCCCACCTTCCCCCTCGCCGGAGCTCGCTGGCACCGTGCTCCTCCGCCACCTCTCGGTCGCCGTCGCCACCCCATTCCCGCACCCCCTCCGCCCCACAAAACCCCAAAATGGAACCACCTCGCTTCGGTGGTGCTCCCAGTGCTCTTCCTCACTGTGCCGCCCCGCGCGTCGCCGAGCGCCGCCGCTCCACCACCTCGCTTGAGGCGAAGCGCTGAGCCTCGGCCGCCATGCTCAAGCCGCTGGGCAAGGCCGAAAGGCCTGGCCGAGTGGGCCGATTCGGCCCGGCCAAATTAGGCTTCAGGCCGCACAGTAAAAGGCAAGCCTTCCACTGTTCATTTCAGATTTGTTTTATTGTTCATAGCACAGTAATTTAATTATTGTTCATAGCACAGTAATTTAATTACTGTTCATATCCCGAAAATCACTATTCACTTACCGAAAAATCCTGATTTCACTGTTCACTGTCATGAAAAGTAGTATGAGTTACTGCTCACCACCACCTTTTCAGCTATGAATAGTAAAATGTTACTATTCATCATCCGACACTATTTATCCGCAAAACCCTAATTCAGCATTATATATCTATTTTGTCCGTTTCGAGCCCAAAAATCCATTTCTCCACTCTGTTCAGTCCAATTAAACCCCAGATAAATTCCTACCCTCCCACACTACCTTCCTTGTGTTTCTTTTTCATTTGTTTTTACTTGCATGTTGTTCCCAGCTCATTCCTTGTCAAGCCGGATTTTACTTGGTTTGTTTTATTGTTTTGCTTCTCGTTAGGTCACGATATTGAAGACCAAGCTGCAGAAGACATCAGACCAGAACATGATCTACAAGACTGTGTGCAAGAAGGCAAGGCACATTCTTTGATCATTTTGAAACCACAGTTCTTGTATTTAATATTACTTTCATTATTATTTGTGCCAATTACTTCAAATATTGAAATAATACTTTGGAATGCCATGATGTTTAGATAATTCCTATTACCCCACATACAAACCCACCCAGCACTTGTAGGCCATATTCACCTTGACAAGGTTAAGAATTCTTGTAAACCATATTCACCTTGACAAGTCCACATAAAATATTATATATGCAAATAGCTTTGTCACCAAAATTATGGTTATCAATCAAAAGAGAGTATTGATGGTTCGTCAATGGTTTTGATTTGAAGTTGAGGGTTGTGTCCAGGAAGATGGGCATCCTAATAGACTTGTGTTGGAAAAATATGAGTCGCAAGTGAGGCTCGAAGGATAGACAGCCACGTGTTGGTGTTTGTCTATCGCTTCACTGTGAGACTAATAAGGACAAGAATCTTGTGCCAAAGTAACAGACACAGAAAACCGCTCAACCACAGGTGTGGTCATTACTCCCTAGCCTAGTACACTGCTCTTCCAATTGAATATCTACAACATCTAGAGTGTGACAGAAGTGGGCCTATAAGTACACTCGCTGGTCTTCATAAACGGTATAGTCTCATCAGCATCGGGGTAAAAGATCCATAACAGCGGCCGGTGGAGTCTCCCGAGGGCTGTATGAAGTAAGGACCTACCGAGTAGAGACTAGAAAGATTGAGCAGTGAATTTTTTTTGTTATCTTAGCTCAGTCGCACGCTAACTTGTTGCGTGTATATAGCTTGACAGTACGAGCATGAGGTATATTGTGGGTAAAGCTGAGCAACTCTGCAGAGTGTATCAAATGGTATTTGAATACGTCGTGCTTCCGGTTAATGAAGCTGTGTTCATGGGTGATTCCAATACATGATGCATAAGTAGAGTTTTTGAGATGTGAATCTGGTTGGTGCATTTGTTGAGAAACCCCTGTTGTTATTATTTATTATTGTTTTACTGTTTTAAAGTTAAACTGCTTTAAACTGAAAAATGCATCCACAGATGCCTGTTAAGGTAAACCCTAACCATCCGTTAAACTTCTTGCATGTAATTATTTAGCTTTTTCATGTGGCTTGTTGAGTACGGTAGTAGTACCCATTCTTGCAAAACTTGCAACCCCTCCACAGAAGAAGATTGGGAAAGTGTTGAGAACCCCAATGAGCAGGATTTTGGTGGGCCCCCAGAAGGCAGTGACTACTGTTTTTAGGTCTCGATCATGCTCAAGCGTGCATGTGGTGTATTTTTCTTTTGTCTTGTATTATATTAGCTTTGGGCTTGGAAGCCCGGGTCTGCGTCAAAACTGGTTGTTAAACCTTAATCTTATGTAATAAAAGCTTAGTTTTGTTGAAATCGAAAGCTTGCTTGAGACACTGCTTACTTCGCAACTGCACATCCTAGGCGGTTGTGAAGAGTTTTAACGGCCCTGGATTTTAGGGCTGTTACAATGACAAATGATACACTTTGTTCACTGAGCAAAGAAATTAATAACTGATTTACTGAGCACGAAAGATAAAGTGTTACTACATTACCGCCAGAGTGTTATTGCACGAAGGACATTGTGTACTACACCAATGCCAGAGTGTTATTGCACAAAAGGAGTGATACTACACTATCGCTGGAGTGTTACTGCACTATTATTGTACCGTGAAACATCGGACCAAAACAACACGATCCCGCTAGCTCGCTAGTTGGATCCTCATCAAAAGTGCTACCCCAATAGTTAGAAATTACTTTCTTTGACATAACCATAATTAAACGAAGTTCCAAAAAATGCTAAGTTGTACATATGTAGTCTAGAAGCAAGTTTTGGACACACAATACAACCATGTTACATTAAACATTGCAATAGTTACTTTCCAAAAGTATTATGACATTAGTTAGGCTCTGTTTGGTACAACTCCTACTTTCAGCTTCTCAATTGAATTTCGTAGAGTCGTGCCAAACCCTTAACTTCTCAAAACCACAGATCTTGATTCTCGCGGGGAGCTGTCTCGAAAATGAAGCAAGGAGAAGCAGCATCCTGCAGATTCTCGTGGAGAGCCAGCCCACCTAAACACAAAGAGACCCTAGAAGTTCGAAGTAATTACCCGCGATTGCCACTCCCTTACCTCCTGAGCCCCAGCGACCCGTTCGCATCCCTGCGCGTGTGGAGACGGGGCGACCCAGCGGCGATTCCCCCACTCCAAACCCTCGAGACGAGTGTGCCACCATCGCCTGCCCCGAGTGCACCGCTGCCGCCCCAAGAGTTCGCCACCGCTGCCCCTCGAGTGCGCCACCACCTCCTGCACCCGAGTGCGCCGCCACCGTTCCCCGGCTTCTTCGTCGCCGTTGTTCGTGCCGGCTTCCCTCGCCTCCGCCTCCCCCCTCCATGCCGAGCTCCCCCCTCTCCCCTCCCACCGCGAGGCCCCAGTGTGCACCCTTCGCAGCGGCCGCCTCGCAGTTCTCGCTTCTCACCTCTCCCGCTCTTCTCCCATGGCCAGCAAGAAGGAATCCGCCCTCGCCACCGACCCCACCAGCGGCACCACCATGTTAGCCCCTCTTAACTCTCTATCCCAATTTTATAGCATCACATCAAGTTGATATCTTCTTCGGTTGAGTAGCCTCGTTATAAATTTATTCTAGTAAGCGCATGGAAGAGCTCGAATTTTGGAACCGGCAGTAGATTAATCACAAGTTCCTACGCTCAAATGCTGCTTCCTACAGGTGGCTTTTGGCAGTATGAGAATTGGCTAATCTTATCACTGGAAACAACTCCATTTCGGGAAATTAAATGTGTTTTTAGGATCACGAATTCGTTCATAGACATAACTGCACCCCAGTTTCTATCAGTTGTGTTTCTTTTAGTAAGAATTTGTGATCTATGTACTTAATTGCCATGGGTCAGTTCTCTTTCTTGCCGACAGCATTGATTTCTGGTAGTAAACTTGTAATTTGGAATATTGCATGTTCGCTAAAGTAAATAAAACCTTCACTTCTAAATGAAGTACCCATTTCAGTAAAACAAAAAGGATGCTCGACATGTTTTGATTATCGTTGATGATTAAAGACAACATTTGTCTTTGCCATGTAAAAGGCAGCGTAGCCCATTTGTGATTATAATGTTGGGCATGAATCTACTTTTTTCGATCAGGAATAGGCACTGTAACAAGTGATCCACTGTTTACATAACCTTTGTAAGTAGATATTTAAATCATTGTGTACCTATGAAAGAAATATTACCGTTTTAAAATCTAGCACGTTATCTAGGTTTCCACTATTTCATTGTATGATTCTGTTTGGGCAAAGCCAATCATATCTAGCATCTTGATGCTAACCCACATGCTTGTGTTTACACTGTACACACTTCGCTTTGTATTATATGGCACTATCTCTCCACCGATTCATGTACTATTTTTTGCAGCCATTGCTGAGCTTCTTGATAATGCAATTGATGAGGTAATTAACAAGGTGTACTTAGCTTAAATGCTAAAAGAAATTGAGATTGAACATGAATGTTAAGTGTGGTTTATTTTGTTGCATATTCTCTGTAAGGTGAACAATGGGGCAACATTTGTTCGTGTTAATAAATTTACAAATTAACTATCTTATGGTGTTTCACATGGACTAGATGATTGAGGGGGAATGGATCCTGAGGCGCTGAGACGTTGCCTGAGCTTTGGGTTTTCAGATAAGCAGTCTGATGCTTTCATTGGGCAATGTATGGCCTTGGTGTCTTTCCTCTAATTCATTGTCAAATTGATGTCTTGAACCCCTACTGTTGGATTTACTGCTACTTGTTGTATCAGATGGAAATGGTTTCAAAACTAGCACAATGAGGCTTGCAGAGGATGTGATTGTTTTTACACTAAACCAAAAGAACTGGTATAGTGGTATTTCTCCTTTGCATTCATTCTGGAAATGTGGTTCTTCAACATCACATCAGAGCAAGCATTTCATGATACCTTGATCTTTGGTTAACATAAGGATTTCAATCATTTTGCCTCGGCGCGCCAATGCGCGCATCGGGCTGCTAGTAGACATGAGGCTGGGGCTGCTTGGGATGATGTTGTATACTTGTTACTCAAGATGACAAACCGTGATTTGCAAACTCCTCATGTGATTGGTGTCGCATCTTGTTGCCCCTGGTGCTACACTGTTGTTGTCCATGTGGAGAAGTCTTTGGAGGTGATCGGTCTCTTCGTATTATCTTTATTTATTTTTTGGGTTATGTTAGTGTTTGGTTGTCATTTTCCCCTAATATCATTCCCTGTTCAATCTTCCAGGTGGATTAAGAGTGTGATGACAGCCACAGTCCACTCATATTGTGAGCAGACGGACAAGCTGAACAAATCCTTGAGAAAAAAAGTGATGTTAATTATCGAGAGATGAGTTTTTATGTAGCTAGAAATGAGATGGTTGTAACATTGATCCCATGTTCTTGATGCTGACTTGATGGTTGTAACATTGACATTATTCTAGAGTTGCCTTGCTATACAGTACCACTGTTGCATTGTGAATTATTGCGCTTAATGTACTTGTGTAATTTTTCTAGTGATGTAATTTTTCTAGTCGTTGTTGAGAATGTGTACTCTGTTCCAATGCTTATGTTTACTGTTTATGCGCTTTCATGGTGGATTGACAATGTTTGGCCGAGTGGATAACCGAGTTCACATTCATGATGAATCACAATATGGACATTTGCAGAATTTATGTCCAAAATTTTAAGTACTTCTCGCCAAAAAAGTTTTTTTAAAAAGAAATAACGTCCAAAAAAACAACATACAAAGGGACCACGTAAATAAGCTAGTAATATGTACAAAACAATATACATGTGCCAAAACCATGGGCAGTATAGACATTTTGCATACAATCCTCTCATTCTTAAATCCGGAGTCAACCTATTAGCCAAACAATTTCTTCTAATAGCTTTAGATTCTCAGAGGAGTGGATTCTTGGAGAATCAGAAGCATAATCTGAAAAATAAGAATATGGAGTTGTACCAAATGACCTTAGTAGGACTATAATTGATTCAGTAAAAATATGGAACAAAACAACACCATGTGCATATCTACCAAAAGTTCTAGAATGGTAAACATAGGAAGTAGGTACATGACAAATTATACACTTTGTTCATTGAGCAAAGAAATTAATAATTGATTTTATTGAGCATGCATTCCAGATAATACAAAAAGATTAAAATATCACAAAGAAAACCAAAGATTTTATATATCAAAAAAAGGAAACAACAGACCCAACCAAGGTGCTAAGCAGGGGATGTGGTATTATTACCTTTGCTTTCCTACACAAACTGGCTTCCGACCCCAAGTGACTAGACGACAATGATGGCATGACGAACAACAAGGAACCAAATAGTAGATCGAGAAAGGATTGACTGTAGGGTCTCAAAAAAGGGCTTTTGCTTCTGTAGAACCCGTAGAGAGTACCAGATATGAATGCACGAGAGGAAGGTGAGGAGAGGAGAAGAGAGGGAGGGGGTGGAGAGGAAAAGGATGACAAGAGGGTGTTACCTAAGAAGAGGGAGGTGGCGACGGAGACAAGATAAAGACCTTTCCAATCCATGGTGGTGGAATGGTGGTGAGTGATGTGTGCTAGAGAATGCTTTAAAGTGTGAGAAGAGACAGAGGAGGTGACTTTAATCAGGATGGGGTGTGGAATTTTTGGCGTTGTGGCGTGCCGAGGAGTGTGGAACTCATTTCCCCCGCCACACTTGCGGCGAAAATTTCAGTGGCAGTAGCCCCTTGACTCGTCTAACAAATTGTGACAAGCCTAAACGTGGTAGGGAACCAAACACTTACCTAAGTCATTGTGGCACATCTAAACTTAGGTGTGGCAACCTTAGGCTACAAACCAAACATGCAATATTAGGAGAGTTTACGTGAAAATATATTGTCAAAATTATGCGTTGACTATCTAAAATAGAGTTTTTCAATGCAGAACTAGATAGCAGTATACTATGGTCTATTGGTCAAGAGGGTGGGTTCTCACTTTTACAGTTTACTTAAGAAGTGTCAAGGTTACTTTTAGAAAAAAACATGTTATTATTTTTTGTGACACTCATTACCTATTCTTCCTATTACCACCATACTTTTTTAGGTATAGAGCTACAAAAGAATACAACGGTGTATAAAGTCATACCGTAAGTATCCTTATAGATCTCTATCATGTGAAAGGGGTCGCTAACGACCGCATCATTTCTGTCTCGCACGAGCATGATCGATTAGGTAGATGCCTCCTCTCTACCTCACAAACACACCTGAGCGCAATCAGCTATGAAATTATGCTCCATAATACGTGTAAGTTAGCGCCAACTACTACAAATCAAACTCAAGCCCAACACTTAGTTACTAAGGGTGTGCTTGGTTGGTGGGATGAGATGGTACAAGTAGAATGAGGTCATCCTGAATAGGATGGTACATGCAGACTAGTTGGTTGGTTGTATAGGATGGCACACGAATGTGTTTGGTTAGTTATATGAGACGGTACACGAATGGTACAAGATTGTATTTGGTTGAGGGGATGAGGTTGGTTCGGTAACCCCCTCCTTAGATTTGTGAGATTAACTTCATGGTATTTTTCTTTTCTTTCCTTTTCTTTCCTTTTCCTTTTTCTCCTTTTCCCTTTCCCCCTTCCTTCCTTCCTTTTCCGACTCAACTATTAATGATCAACTAATTATCCTTTTCTAAATAATTTACTAATTTAATCTCTAGTTAAGTTTTCTATTTTAAATTAAAGGTCAATAATATACTACTAGCTCTTCTTTAACTTATTTCAAT
Source organism: Hsuehochloa calcarea (assembly GCA_036346395.1). Lineage (NCBI taxonomy): Eukaryota > Viridiplantae > Streptophyta > Magnoliopsida > Poales > Poaceae > Hsuehochloa > Hsuehochloa calcarea. The sequence goes on along the minus strand of CM070595.1, from coordinate 9,707,838 downwards.
TTTTAGTTACAGTATGACCTACTGATATTGAACTATTTGAGTAATTAAACACTAACCATTTCTAAATATACAACTTATAGTTAAATTTGTTCTTTAAGTTTAATTGCTAATAACAAACTCATTAATATCTAACGCGAATGGTGAGTACACATGATGCGAGCAGACGAGTCTGTCCTGTATCACGTGGTTTGCCCAATTTCATCGAATAGGATGGTTCCGCATCTCATGAAAATATTCCCAGAATCTGTAGCACCCCATCCAGAACCAGATGATTCGATTCACTTAACCAAACAGTGGAATGAATGTATATCTAGAATCATCTCATCCATATACAACTTGGTTCATCCAATCAAACACACCCTAAGTCCAATGACACACCACTATCGCTCGTTGTTCCACTTCCATGATGCGTGGAAACTCCTTACTTTTCCGAAAAAATTAGATATATGCTACTCAGAAACATTTCATTTCGCGATATACCACCTAGTTTTATGAATTTGGATATATGCCACTCGAGTTTTTTGCTTCTTTGAAATTTTCCATTATCTCTACTTTTATCCCATTTTCTTTTCCCATCTATTCCCTTGTGAAGTTCCTCTTTTGCCCCTCTTCTAATCGCATTGATCCACTTCATCCATCCTATTTTCATAGCATAGATGCCAGCCATAAACTCGAGTGACCAGTGCAGGCGAGACCAATGCTGCCTCCCCCGAGCTCCCTATCGGTCCCGCCCCCTAGCTGGCCGCCGCATCCCAGCCCCTCCCCCCGAGCTCCTCGTGGTGCTAGCCCCCCAATCAGCCTGGATCTGGGGCTTGTGTAAGAGTTCATGTAAAAAAGGCAAGGAGCTGGATCAAGTGTCAATTAGGTGAGGAAGCTTTCATTAACTATGTGCTTGATGCAGTGGGCGAGCAAGTTTTATAGTTACGGACTGCAGAAGACAAAAAGAAACTTGAAGGTATTGAGAAGTTGTTTCCTCAGAATAAACATGAGAAATTCATGAAGATTGCCTTAGAGCAGTTCAGCTCAAAGAAAACAAAGGATTTGACGAAGTATTACTACAATGTTTTTCTTCCAAGACAATAGCCTTTTGACATGTGACAACCTACTCTTAACACAAGGGTCATTGTTAATTATGTTATCTTGTTTCCTCCGAATGTGGCTTGTTTCTTTATGTAATACATTGTGATGGTGATTTTTTAGAAATCAGGTTTCTTAACTCCAGTTGGGTTTTGAGCCTTTTTGGATGGGCTTAACACTCCCAAGAAGCTTCATGACTTATCAACTATAAAGAATTAAATATGGGCAAAGTATATCAGTTATAGATGTGCTTATGCTTATGATAGAAGCTGACAAGCTATCCTGAAACTCCACCACCACTCCATGTTTGGAGCGGCCGACCCACCAAAGCCCAAGCAGCCTTTAGGAACCGGGAAAATCCAGATGTTTATTTTATTTTTTGTAATTGATCTTAGATGAGTAAATTTCACAAAACTGCTCGTTTTAGTGGTAAAACCATCGGTTTGCTGCAACATTTGTTTTGGGTTTCATGGAACTGCACCTTTAGCAAGCCGTTTTTTCATCGAACTGCAACTCTGTCACGAATAGGACGATTTGACATTCTGGGCCCACCTGTCAGACTTTGAAGCCTTACCCACATCGTTACGGTTGCTGACTGGGCAGCCACGTGAGCGCCTTTCTTCTTCTCCTCAACTCAACAGAGCGGGGAGTGAGTGAGGCACCATGGACGGCCGAGCCGAGCTCGCGCACGCGGTGGTGCGACGCTGGTGGTCGGCAACCAAAATGGAGCGCGCGATCACGGCGAACTCTATGGTGGTGACGTCGAGCACGAACATGGCTTATGGCAGTGACGATGCGCAGCAGCGGCGGCGACGTGACATTGCTATCATGGCGACGACAAACTAGCAATGAACTACAAAAATCTAGCACGGCTTGAACCATAGTGACTCGAGAGGAACTTGATGGCGCTTATAGAGAACCTTGAGGTGCCCCATGGTGTCATAGCAGTGGCGACTGACAGCGGTGCGACAGAGACCGACATGGCGCCGACACTACGACTAGCTAGGTGACGAGATGGCTAGCCTAACATGTTTACTTAGGTCTGGAACATGATGTGACATGGTTGGCTTACCCGGTGAAGGAAGGAGGGAGATTGATTACTGCAGTGTTGCAGCGTCTCCGACCAGCAGAGAGGACAACTCCAAATCGGCGGCCTGGAAGCGGGGGATATCTGAAATTGATCGAGGGAAACAAGGGTGGCGATGTGAAACACACTGTGACATAGACGGAATTTGTATGTGCAGCATGGTGTGTGAGAGGAGGGAGCGAGGGGAAGATGAAGGTGAGGGCGCGACGACCTCAAGGCGTGTCTCAGTGGGGCAAGAGATCGAGCGGGCGGCGCCTCCGCCGGACTTGGGGAAGCCGAGGATAGCACGACTGCTTCAACGCGACCTCGGCATGAAGCACACCGTGGAGGGGCTAACCAAGCACATGTAATGCGAGCTCGGCGAGGGCGGCATTTCCCCCTTCGGTGTGGCCACCCCAATGCTGATTAACATGTGGCGACAAGGCGCCGACAAGAGCGAGGCCATCGACGACGCTGTGCCGAGCGAGGGGGAAGTGGAGAAGACGAAGGAAATGGTGCGAGGCATGACAACACTCAAGGGCCGTGGAGGTAGGCGCAAGCGGCGTCGTAGGCAGTGACTCCTCGATGGTGGCATTGGGGCCGCCGAGGCGGACGCAGGCGGCGATGGCTGCTCGGAAGGGAGAGGAAGAGAAACAGAGGAGGAAGAGAAGTGGTGTGACATGGCGCTAGTCTGATCTGGCATGCATGTGTGGCGTCCCGGCTGGCACTCGGTAACGGCTGTTCCTCAGCATGTACGTATGAAATAGGTGGGCCCCATGTGTCAGCACGGCCAGCTCGTGACGGAATTGCAATTTGGTGATAATATGGCTTGCTGAAGGTGCAGCTCTATGAAACACAAAACAAATGTTGCAGCAATCTGATAGTCTCACCACTAAAGTTGCAGTTTTGTGAATTTTACTCATCTTAGATTTACTGGCATAGATGTGCCTGGATAAACTGAAATTGCACATGCCTAAAATTTCTCACACTGGAGTTTTCAAACAGCTTTGCGTATTCTCATCGGAATGTTTTTGGGAGGAACAAGAAGTTGAATCTCTCACTAGAGAGGGGCCAAATAGATTCTATATTTCGATTAAACTACACTGACCCTTGGATTGACGGTGACAATAAGAGGACCTCCAGAACTACCATGGTTCAGGTATTTACCTTTGATATGATATGATTGATATCTTCTTCACAGTTCCATGATTACATCAGTTGAGAATCATGTATATGTTCTTATAATTATTTTCTATGCCAGAACTCTAGGACTCCTGGAACGCTTATTCATGGTGGGGACCATCCTGACCATGGGGCCCTTACAATTGGACGAATTACTGCTGGCATTGAATATAGTCGACCGTTCAGGCCTAAATGGAGCGGTACACTTGGATTAATATTTCAGGTAAACAAGTGAATCGTATGTCGATAATCATAGCCTTTTCTCCTCCCTACTTGTAGGCCCGGAGAAAACCCAAAATAGACATGATGATGTGACGTTAGTACTACCTTAGGTAATAGAATTCGGGAAAAGGTACATGAGCACAGTTGTGTACCAGTGTAGGAAACATTGAATTAAGCACTGTTGAATTGTTTTTTGTTAACATCTGTTGTTTCCTTTGCTTACCTATCCTTTGAAAAACAAGCCAAATTGCATTCTGCTGAGTACTGACACTTTCCATGCAGCATGCTGGTGCTCGTGACGACAAAGGCAGCCCTGTTATCAGAGATTTCTATAACAGCCAATTAACTGCCAGGTCTGAAATCTCAATGTCTCATTTACCTTTATTTTGCACCATAAATATGTTTGGCTACACCATGAATACAATTGTTGAATTAAGTTACTATTTGAAATCTGATGTTCTTGTCATGACAATGTAGCGGAAATGCTTATGATGACACACTACTTGCTAAGCTTGAAAGTGTCTACACAGATTCTGGGGATCATAGCTCTACAATGGTTGGCACTTGGCATTTATCCTACTCCACTCTGCTGCTTTGTAATTTTATTGTCATAATCTCTTATCTCCTACCATTGTTACTGCTTCTAGTTCGTTTTCAACGTTGAACAAGGTCTTCCTATTCTTCCTGAGTGGCTTAGTTTCAACAGAGTGACAGCACGTTTGAGGCAGGGCTATGAAGTTGGTCCTGCTCGACTTCTTCTAAGGTACGTTTTAGTGCATATCTTGCCATTGATGGAACAAAAATACGAGTGTGGCCTGAAGGTTTTGCATAGCAAGTTGCACTTTCTCTTTTTTCGGTTAATTTACTCATTTCCTATTGATTTTTATGTGATCTAGTGCTTCTGGAGGTCATGTGGAGGGAATTTTTCGCCCACGAAGCATTTGCAATTGGTGGGACAAATAGTGTAAGAGGATATGAAGAAGGTGCTGTTGGTTCTGGCCGTTCATATGCAGTTGGTAGTGGAGAAGTCTCTTGCCGCATGGTAGGTTTTGCCTGTGTTTTCTGGGGTATTGAATTCTTGTCTTTTTTAAAAGGAAATTGACATGAAAGACCAGTACAGTAAAATGCAGACAATAATTCGTGATTTCCCATAAATACCTAGTTGACAACACGAATATGCATATATAAAGAAGAGAGTAAAAAATGGTAATATTTGAAATTAGTTATTAGTTATTAATTTAAGATGAAGTTTTGTTTGTTGAATTGGATGTATTTAATACTATAGTTAACTTGGTGAAGCAAACTAACAAATGCACGAGATATGAAATAGTTACAATTTCTTCGTTGTATCTAATGCCAAATAGGTCAGTTGTATAACCGCCAATCAATTGTTTTTCTTTAAGACAGATATGGTCGAACACTTGGATCAGATTAATCTGAAGAATTATACATGTCAGATCAGTGTTACATCTCCAATGTGTGCTGAACGTAGATGAATTGCCTAATTAAAATGTGCAACCTAACTGTTTGCTGTGCATATTTGGCCCTTCTTAGCCATGCGCCCCTGCATAGATAGGCTACTTGCACAATTAATTAAATGTCAATACGAAGATTGCTATCTGCAATGACACCAAGTGAAGATTACTTGTTGCTGTGCTACTCTGATGCACATCGTGCCTGCTCTATGATCTCATGCATAAAAACCAACCTTTATACCATCATTTATTCATTTTGATTACATACAGTACTGCTTTGTATGTAGTTTGGGCCGCTGGAAGGTGCGGTCTTTGGGGATTATGGTAGTGATCTTGGTTCTGGTCCTAAAGTTCCTGGTAAGTTATGTTCCACTCACATTTTGCCCATACGGCCATTTTGTAGTCTCACATCTGTGGCCTTTGGTCCTAAAGCAGTCTATTCAGATTCGGAATCTATAAATTTATTGATTTTGCCTCTTATTCTAGTTAATGTAATTTAGCAGCTGCTGGAACAAGTCTGATACAGTTCCAGATTTTGCAGCTTTTTTTTTTTGCTAAGCCCAGTTCTCATTTGGACCATCTCTGGTGATTGCTTGTTTAGGTGACCCAGCAGGAGCCCGTGGGAAGCCAGGAAGTGGATATGGCTACGGTGTTGGCATCCGTGTGGACTCCCCACTGGGACCTTTGCGACTCGAATACGCTTTCAATGATAAACGAGCAAGACGATTTCACTTTGGGGTTGGCTACAGAAATTAACCTGTGCGAGCGTCTGTTATAATATTCATCTGCGTGATCCTCCCTTTGATTTGCTGAGCATTTGCCTCTGGTAGGAAATAGTGTCATCTCTTCCATTTCTTTGCGGTGTCGACACAAATTTTTGCAAAGCAAATTTTGTTTAGCCCAGATTGCCTTATTGTGACATGTAGTCCCCCTTCCTTTTCTGTTGTAAACGAGTTTTGTCGATGCGAAATTTGAGTCAAAGAAATCAAAACTGAGGACTTGGTGTCAGCGATGTGCCAATTTCACTTTCACCCCTAACATTACACTTGTAGTTGTCACTATTTGTAGTGTACTGGAGTCCAGAGTACTACTGACTGGTTTCAGCCTCAGCAATCTGAGCCCCTCTTGGGAGGCATAAATTTCAGCTTAAACAGCATAGGCGAGTATCTCAAGATATCATAACCTCTCTCATGACAAAGTTTGCAACAAACAAAGCTGTCTCCTCTTTGCGTCCTGGACCAATGCTATGACGAAGTACGCATGGGCCTGTTCAGGATGGAAATCTCGCCGGTTACCGCCAGATGCGCATTTTGTCTGTCAGGATGGAAATCCCGCCGGTTATCGCCACCGCCTTACCGGTAAATGGGATTTGAAATTCTACGGTTTTTCCTGAGTTTGCAATTTTAAATTTTGAATTTTGTATGGTAACCGGCCTTACGGTGGGGGCGGGATTTGAAATTCGCGGTTTTTCTCGAGTTTGCAATTTTAAATTTTGAATTTTGATTGATTTTAAGTAAAATTTAACAAAATTTGACCGAAAACCGTAATCGTACGCCGCCGGCCGGGAATTAGCCGGGACTGGTTTTTGAATCCTTGGGCCTGTCTCACGAGTCATGACAAGTTGCACCATGCACCGGCTTTCCTCAGGCCTCAAGATGAAGAAGAGCCTACCAATAAGACTATAAAAGTGGACTGGCGAGTACTCGCAGAATCTTCCATCCATGCCATGGGCCATGCTAACAGATAAGCATAAGCATTAAGCAGTGTCTCATGGATATAATCATCTATGGTATCCTTCATCTCAGAAAAGGATGGTATCCTTTTTCTTTATTAATATTGTCAGTAATATCTCCTAGCTAGCCAGGCTGACAATTTTTCCCATACAAAGATTTTTCATGTTTGTCTCTGGTGTTTTTCCACATTACTTCAAATCATTGGAATTCTCGGTGTTAATGTCGATGGATGAGCATACATGACTGTATAGTCAGAGTAACTCCAAACACTACTAGTACTACACCCGTATTTCACATTCAGCTTGCAAATACAGACATGATGGAGCAACAGTTCTTCCAGATCAGAAGAACAGCACATCACTTTGTCGCACGTTATCTTCTCCAAAACTTGCAGCAACCAAGCTGTCCTCCTGCACACTGGATCAGAGATGAGTGTCCCAAACTAGCTAGTTTCTTGATATGTGCCTGCCATAGCATTTGGCTCCAATCAAACAGGTCATGCTGCAATGCATTGCCTGCCGACTGCAGGTAGCCATCCTGCATGGGGTTGTTTGAACAAGTTGGCCAAGCTAATCAAGGACCAGGAGACCATTTCCTGGGGATCATGCGTGAGATCATATGCAGATAGAAGCTGACAAGCCAGATGCAGCCACCAATTAACATCGTGTGAGCAGCACATGATGGGAGGGAGAGACTGGCCTGAGGTTGTCCCCACTGGCGCAGCGGCCTGATCCACCGATGATTTTTCGCATTCGCGATCATGAGCTTTCTTGCAGATTTATCTCCCTTGGAGACATCTGAGGACAGCAAGGATGCTTCTGCTGTTTGTCCATGGTAATCCTCTGCCATTCAGCGTCAGACTTGACTTCATTGGAAGTCACTTTAGTATCCTAAGAGAAGAGAACCACCATATATGGAGTGGTGCCAATTAAGCCCTGCCATTACTTGTCCACATCCACGCACCTCCTGATCTAACAAGGTCAGATTCATATAGAGAGAGAGAGAGAGAGAGATGTTGGCCTCCCAACTAACTGCAACTGCAACACTGCAACTAAGGCAGATGCTCGATCATTTAGTTGTGGCTACTAGCTAGGCACATGAAATGAACCCAAGTTCTATGGTTTTCCGGTTTCGGTTGAAATCACAGCTACATGTAAAGAACATTTTCATGTAACCTTCATGATCAAGAGTAGGCAGCATATATATGCAGGTCAGTGCCACACAATATGTTACATGTGACCAGCTGGTCACAGAAAATGATAGAGAGAGAGAGAGAGAGAGAGAGAGAGAGAGAGAGAGAGAGAAAAGCTAATAAAGATCCTTTTGTTTTTGAACCAGAAAACTAAAGATCAATGATGGCACTACATTACCTGCCTAGCTAGCTAGATGGTTCAAAGAAAAGAAAAGCAACAAAGACGCTAAATTAAAGTTGCTACATGCTGCCTACTCTGTCGATACAAAAACTAGTATCCCAACACCAACTTTTCCAGGCACTGTTGCACTTTGGCTATTAGGATACAAAGCACATCTAGATCCTCATCCACACCATCACACCTCTCCTTTCATAGATTGGCATCAAAGGCATGAGCTAGCTAGCCACCGGTGTGGGGATCTTGTGCGCGTGTGCATGCAAAGGCCTCCTAAATAGCCAACGAGAAAGCACCTTGCCATCCTCTACTCATCTCCAGAAATTCAAGGACATACACATGTGCTAGTGTGTACCATGCACACAGTACAGCCCTTGTGTGTGTGTGTGTGTTTCGTTCTCGTTTAGACCTGCGAGGAGAAGGATGCACATGTGATGCAGATCGACAGTGCTAGATGCTGGTCCTGCAGGAATTGCTTGCACCGATACGTTTCTTGCAGTACTTTGAGGTAAGGCACAGCACTTGTCGTGGTTCCTAGCCAGGGAAAACTATAACGGTGGGGAAATTTTATCGAACCCACCGGCGACCTGCTGGTTGCTAAATATTTAGTAAAATTTCGGATGAGAATTTTGAATTGAAATTTGAAATTTTTAGATGTCAAGACGAATTCTATCTACTTTTTAATTGGAATTTGAATTTGGATTAAAATTAGATCAAAACCGTATTTTTTTTTGCCCGGTATAAAATTTTATAGTCTCCCACTGATAACGCCGGTAACTAACGAAATTCGGACGATAGAGTTTTCCATGTCCTAGCTAGCTAGAAACTAATTTAACCATCTCCTAGGGTGGAAAGGAGCGACTCTATTTTTTTATTGTCTCGGAGAAATGTTCTTTACCTAGAGAAGAGAAATTACAAGGGCCGTACGTAGGTAAGCAACACTTACACGAGAATTGTTTCCTAAAAGTGGAAAGCACAGTGTATGTTTAGCCTCTGATAATTATTACAAGTGCAACCCTTCGAGGAGCCTTGCTTGGAAATTCAGTGGCGTAGCCGGCCACCGATCACGTCGCGGGCCAGCCCAATCGAAAGAACATCAGCTCGGCTTCGCCTCTGTGTTCGTTGTACATTGCACATTACAATTTTGATCTGAGCGTCAGGCCATTGCCCGGGTGGCCTGATGCCCAACTCCGTCTCTGCAATCACAACGGATTTGGTTGATAAGAGCCATTTGCTGTCTAGATCGAGCAACTTAACCTCGGGGTCCGTTTTGCATGAATTGAATCTTGAATCTAGAGGATATGTACTATTTCCTCTAAAGTACAGAATTCTCACGTTTCCAAAGCTTCCTATGGGGAAAATTTTGTCTAGGATTTCGATACGAAAGATGGCATCATGATCATGAACAGTATCGAGTAGCAGTACACACCGGGGCCGATCGATGAACAGTCCAAATCAAGCCCATCAGTGCTTAATCTCTTTCTCTCTCCTGTCCCTCTACTCTGTACCAGTACTGTACTGCCATTCTCATTTATGCCTCTCACTGTTCTTCTCCTTCAGTTACGCCTTTGAAGCTCGAACCCTGCATGCGTACGTGTTTGTCGGCTGGGAGATGCAAAGCTTGCAACGACCCCTACACTGATCATGCTAGCTGACAGTAGTAGCTGTATTAGCTAGCTAGGCTGCCTCCATACATAAGCTGATGAGGTAGCAGCACAAAATGCTCTAGTAGCCACTACTATTTGGCATTTGCTTTCGAGGCAAGATAATATTCAATCAAGCTGTGGCCAGTTAAGCTATGCAAAAGTGGGCCAGTTATTTTGTTGGTGTGGATATGTGCAGTACTGTACTATAGTTTTAGGAAGTTACAAAAACAGCAGGTTGGATAATTACATGGTTTTTTGGGTGTAGCCTTGTTTTCACTAGTTTTTAGAATAATTAGGTTATACAGAATGCTCGAGTTGAGCAGATGGCCACCCGATTTCTATCCAAACCAATTGTAGAAGTAGAAATCTTAAACACCACAAAAGTATAGGTACTTACACCATCTTAAAAAGTACACCCAAGGCATAAGGTCACATACTATGGGCTTAGTTGTTTATAGTCTCTGTCACGTAGGCTTTAAGTTGGCGTGGATGAAAGAGAATAAAAAGATAAATGTGTTGTCTACAATTTTGTAACCGACTGTATCACCAGAATCAAAGAGAAAATATCTTAAGTCCATGAAAGCATTAAAAGATTGTGTCATCTATAAAGACAAGTGAGAAGATAACCCATTATTGTATGAACTATCTATAGTGCTGTCTACAGGTGATATGGAGAGTTGCTATAGACAATGGTCTGTCTGCATTTCATTGTACATGCCCCGATCGATGTAAACCACAAGATTTATGTCTTTCCACTGCCTTTGTTTTAAATGATGGTTTAGAGTCTTTGCATTCATTTTTTAAATTTCACCATTAATATATTAAAAATTGTCTAGATTAGCCATGAAAAATATATCACTAGATTTGTCGTAAAAAGTGCTTTCATAATATTATAATCTTATTAATTTACACTAATATAAAATAATGGTCAAAATCATGTTTGGAGACCATAAAAAGACAATTTTTAAAAAGAACAGAGTTAGCAGTGGTAGCAAATAGAAGCCCATGTAAAGTGGGTAGTCTCATTGATTATTGTAGCCATGGTTAATTATGGCATCCCATACTTCCCACTTCCACAAAATATACTATACTGGACGCCTCATCACGCATTTATTTTCGAAATAGTCGTGTTGTAATTATCACATATAGTTTTACAAGCGTGACTGTCTTTGTTACTAGCGATAGCTAGAACCATCTCGTGATACATCATTATCACATACGATTTTTAATAAGAACTGTCAGTGAAACTTCACGCATAATTCTTAACAAGAACCGCGCTGATAATTGCAAAAATCATGACAATTTTTAACAAGAACCGCTTGTGATAATTGCAAAATTGTAAAAATCACATACGATTTTTAACAAGAACCGCTCAGGATACTTCACGATGGTTCTTAACAAGAACCCTCTCGTGATAATTGCAATAATCACATATAGTTTTTAATAAGAACCGTCGGTGATACTTCACATACCACTACTACACAAAACCTCATCACAGACGGTTCTAAAGCATCATCACAGACGGTTTTTTGAACCGTCTGAATTTATGTGTCTGTGATAACAGACGGTCATCACAGACAGTTTTCAAACCGTTTGTGAAAAAAGGTATCATAGACGGTTCTTGTTCAGAACTGCCTGTGATAGTGTTTTCTATTGCAAAAAAAAAAACCTGATTTTGAATGTTTCATAGTTGGTACCATCACATTTTATGTGAGCTTTTCATCTTCAGATACTCTTGAAAATACATGAAAAATGCATCACTCCCATACAAAAACCTTCCTGACCTCCCCCTTGAGGCCTGTGAGTACCCCGATGCTGCCCATCTTGACCATAGCGTCGGCGAAGAGGGTGCTAAGGAGGCCCGAGTAGGAGTCAACGATGTCGACGGTGGAGGTCTCATTGTAGAGGACGACGGTGGAGGCGATGACGGCAAAGCCGTTGCAGATGTGAGCCATCGCACCTATTTACCATTTACGCACGCACCCATAGGTTAGCTACCATGATCGATCGAGTCGCCGAGGAAGAAGAAGATTGTTCGCTTACGATGAGGAGGACGAGGGTGGAGGCTCGCGCGGTGAACTTGGACCAAGCATATCGACGGAGATGAAGTCCAGCAGCACGTCGGCATCCCATAGGTTTGACACCCGCCATGGTAGCCAATCCTATGCTGTGGCACGCAATCCTCTGTCATGATAGCCAATTATCTTAAGAGCCATCTGTAATAAGTATCTCACCACAGATGGTTTGTATTATGAACCGTCTGTGATGACTTTGATTATCACAGACGGTTCTTCTTAAGAACCGTTTGTGAATTATCACAAACGGTTCCATTTACAAGCCGCTCGTGATAATTCAGATCACAGACGGTTCTTATGGAACCGCTCGCGATAACTACAACACGCATAAAGGAAGCGTATAGTATAACTTCGGGGAATATTTCGCGTCCCCAAATGCTTCCCTATTAATACCCCCTTCCCCTCCCTCCATGACCACTCTCCACTCTCAAACCACAAATTCTATGGGACTCCTCAAGAAGGTCATGGAGGTGATCGTGAGCTAGTTATCGATGCCAACTTTGACTGTTCCACCACCTTCATGTTCGAGTCCCCCGATAAGTGATCAATCGCTTGTCGCCTCACCCCGCCTTGTTGTTGCTGTGGCTCTCGGTGGCAGACCGTTGTTTTCTTGTGAATGAATAGATCAAGAAAAGATTGTGAATTTTGAGATAATGCTCGTGGACATCGACAGCGAGCACCTTGGCATCCCTGAGTGCATGTCCACCTCTTCATCTCGAACTCATTTTCCTCCCCGGCAACAAATTCAACCCAACAGATTTTTGCCCGCCAGACCGTCCCAGAAACAACCATAACTTTTGTATATGAACTCGGATTGCAAAGTTCTTTGGCTCGTTAGAAAGCTAACGAAAAGTTCACATTATATTCTCTTCACAAGGTCACGAAAAAGTGAACCCCCCCCCAAAGGTCGTTTAGGGTCTCAAAACGGCCTTCGAAGTTTCAGCATCTGTTTTCGCCATTCGTTCGCCATCCAGTTTGAGTTTTCTTTCATTCCAGATTGTGTAATCAACCATATGCAGATACTGAGATCCAACTATCCAGCAGTTGATTGGTTTGGCTCAATTTTTTTTTTTGCAATAGAAAAAACTATCACAGATAATTTTAAACAATAACCGTCTGTGATTGAATAAGGTCCATCCATGATAATCAATTACCACAGACAGTTCTTGTTTAGAACCGTCTGTGGTAGCTTTTTTCATAGACGGTTCAAAAACCGTCTGTAATGACCCCATATAATCACAGGCACATAAATTAAGACAGTTCAAAAACCGTTTCTGATGACGGTTTGGAGCCGTCTGTGATGACCTCTCTCAGAAAAGTGTCTGTGGAATAATAAAGGGCTATTTATGTTTCCAAGCAAGATTATCTCCATTACTATTGACAAGAGGCACACTAGTAGCATCCGTTCACTCATTCATCTATCCAATTGTCTTTGTTTTGTTCACACACAGTCCCTCCCTCTCTCCCTCTCTCCCTCTTCCTCCCTTTCCCAGTCCATATCTCTCCCTCCTTCGAGCTCCAACTCCAAAACCACCTTGATCCATCTACCCATGGGAGACCCTTACCACATTTTCTTGGGAAGAAATCAGCACCCTCCGTCCTCCCCTCCCATGAAGGCAGCCCTCCCCCTCCTCAGCCTCACCCCTTCACCTCATCATCATCATCATCATCATCATCATCAACACATTGCTGCTGCTTCTTGCAGCAACCAGCAAGAAGATGGCCATCAGCTGCACCTCACCCACACCCACACCCACACCTACAATACTTGTTACAGCAAGAAACAAGAAGAAGAGATCACGGTATCCCTGCACATAGGTCTACCAATCCACCTTGATGCCGCAGCGACGAGGACCGAAACAACTAGGTGTACTACTACTACTACCGGCGGTGATGCAGATGCTGCAGGAGTACTGCTACTAGAAAGAAGAGGCCAGAGAAGAGGAGATGAAGGTAGCAGCAGCAGCAGCATGGCCGCCATGGCTGCGGAGGTAGGGAGCGTGCGGAAGGCCGGGGGGCAGTACTGGATCCCGACGCCGACTCAGATCCTCGCCGGTGCCACCCAGTTCGCCTGCCCAGTCTGCCACAAAACCTTCAACAGATACAACAACCTTCAGGTTCTCACTCACTCACTCACTCACTCACTCGTTCCAGTATTGATTGCATGTGCTTCGTTGGCATGCAATGCATACAACAAGTAAAGAAGAAACTGTGGATGACTGCATGCGTTGCATGTTGCTATACGTGCAGATGCACATGTGGGGGCACGGGTCGCAGTACCGGCGGGGCACGGCGTCGCTGCGGGGGGCGCAGCCGACGGCGATGCTGCGGCTGCCGTGCTACTGCTGCGCGGCGGGGTGCCGCAACCACATCGACCACCCGCGCGCGCGCCCGCTAAAGGACTTCCGCACGCTGCAGACGCACTACCGCCGCCGCCACGGCGCGCGCCCCTTCGCCTGCCGCCGCTGCGCCAAGCGCTTCGCCGTCCGCGGCGACTGGCGCACCCACGAGAAGAACTGCGGCCGCCTCTGGCGCCAGCCTGCGGCGCAGACTTCAGGCACAAGCGCTCCTCAACGACCACGCCCGCGCGTTCGGCAAAGGACACGGGGACCCCACCGCAGTCGAGACCGGCGGCAACTACGACATCGGCGAGCGCGATGCTGTTGAGGTGTGAGCGGATCAAGATTGACGAAAGGCGAGGGGGGGCCCGGGGTGAGTGTAAAACATGTTGCTGCATACTATATACGATGCTTAGTGCAAGGTGTAGTTCCGTTTTAACATTCAATTCTTGAGGAGTAAAGAATTTGTTTGTGATCATATGGATAGACCTAATGCAAAAAAAAAAAAACTTTCAATTGGCAATTTGATGAGTTTAATTTCACATGGCAATGCATTATTTGTGTACAGAGATGCAGTAATTGATCCTTTGTTAATTTTGCTCTCTTTTTTTTTTTTTTTTTTTTTTTTTGCAATTGGTTAGCACAGTCATCCTTAAGGTCGAGAACTCACATGTCACAAATTCAAATCCCAAAAATCAACAAACAAACTCATGTAATGTGTAGATCATGGAGGCACGCGAACAGTGGACTTTAGCCCTACGATATGGATGCCACACCAGTGAGCTAGACTAGACTAGCCACCACTTAGTGCTCATCTTAATTTCCTGCCCACGCATGTCAAGAAATGGTACAATAATCACTTAATTAACAGATGTTAGAATATGGTGTTTCAGAAGTTGAAGTGTTACGGTTAGAGTGAAAATTTTGCTAAAACAAAAAAAAATCTTATATGATGCAGGGGCCTATACTGTAATTTCCTCGTGTTTCATTTGTGTTACTACAACATGTCGCGGCATTGCAGCATGACACATACTAGTTACTAAGCCATCTATTCTTTTCTATTTGTCGTTTGTGTTTGATCGCCACTTTTTAAAAATATATGTTGGTAATGTTTGTTAAAAATATAGTGATGTCGAAATACTTTTAATGATACATCCACTAACATCATTTCCATCTGACAAATCTAAAAACTTGTATATATATTAATGGTCAAAGTTTAAAGATGGTGACACGCAAGCATTCTAAGACGACAAATAAAAAAGGAAGGAGGGAGAATTACTATACACGTTGCAATAGCTCAAATAAAATGCCATGATAGTTACAATGAGTGTCACAAAAGAATGATAGTACCACCTTGCTTCACGGAGCATGATCGGAAAGAAGCGTCAAGCATGTAGTGGTATCTATATATATGGGACGACGTGTCCTGGCCGGGTTAGTTATGCGCGCGGCTCGAACGCGGCTCGTCAGCCACGCCGGCTAGCGAGCCTGTCAGTCCGCGCCGGCTAGCGAGCCTGTCAGCCACGCATCCATCTGATCTGATCGACCATCCATCCATACATGTGGCCGGCTTTCCGTCCGTGGAGTCCATCGAGATTACGTGCGGCTGCGGCGAGCGCCAGCGGCTCACTGCGAGAATCAACCATCGGACTGAATAGAACGCAGGACACGGCCTGCCCGGTTATTGGCCTCGGAGGCGGCTCACGCGCTACCGGTCGTCCCCGTCTTCGCCGTGCCACCCGTCGCCGCCCTGTTACCTTGCCGGATGGTGAACAGGGGTGAGTCTTTTGTCAGGACACAGGACAGGCGGAGTGGAGGAATCGGAAGCCTAGTACGTGATTCTCTGGAAAGGATTGGGCGATGTGAGTGGGTGACAGCGTGGACATTACGTAATGGAGGGCTCATTTGCCAGTCCGAGGGCGAATGTCTATATAGGGGAATCTGTGTGAGTTGTAGTGATTATCGATAGAAGAAAACTCTAAACGAACACGGCTTCATCCCCATTATGAACTTCTTCAGTCATCTACTTCGTTCTTCCTTTTATTCTTCTGTTTCTCTCTTCTACTCTCTAGTTTCATGGCCAAAAGGTCCAAAACCACCAAATGGTTGTAACAATTAATTGGTATCAGAGCCATTCCGAAGCCATGGATCCTCCACGCTACCAGACCCGTGCGCAAGTCCGTTCGCTGGAAATGGATAATCAACTAGCAGAGTTAACCAAGGCGATCTTCGCCCAAGGGGAGTTGCTCAAAAAATTGGAAGTACGGAGTGAGGCCATCCACGCCACATTAGAATAGATCAAACCAGTGGTGTTCGAGCTACAAAAATGTAAGCCAGAGATAGAGCAGTCGGTCGATGGGCTATGCACGGAGGTAATAGAACTGCAATCACAAGTGGTTCAAATTGCTCAGAATCCAGTGTTTGTTGTTCGACCTGGAGATCGACCACCGATCCTACCTTCGCCGGAAGTAAAGCCCGAGCCGGCGCTATGGGGAAATCTAGCGCCGGCATGGAGGGAGGAATCGCCTCAATCTATGGGCGAGCATGTTTTTGGGCCAAGCGACCACTGCGAAGAATTCAAGTCACGGGGGAAGGCCATTGGGGAAAAAAAATTCTCCAATGCCGCTCTAGGCAATGGTATGTCACATCATCGCCTTGAGTTTTGTTCTCCTCTGCATGATGTGGTTGCTACACCATTTCGACATCTGAGTTCCTATCATCATCACCCATTTCCTCCGAAATTAGATTTACCCCAATTTGACGGTGAAAACCCAAAGCTTGGCAACTAAAATGTGAAACCGCCGAGTTTGTTCAATGCATCTTGATTTCATGGTTAATGTAGCAACGATGTATTTTGTGGGGAGAGACTTATTGTGGTTGCAATCGTCCAATGCACACACCCGTTTCACCAATTGGGAAACCTTTGCTGAGGTAGTGTGTAGCGATTCGAGAAGAGGAATTGCAAAGAATCGATTAGACATTTCAATGCTTGCGCCAAATGAACTCGATGGCGAATATGCAGAAAATTTAACGAACTCATGCATAATTTGTTGGCACATCATACATCTTGGAACCCAGTGTTTTTTGTTACCCAATTTGTGTATGGTTTACGTTATGACATTCGATCGACTATTGTTTTACACCGACCACAAGACTTGATATCGCGCTGCCTTGGCTGGTTTTCAAGAAAAAGTACCGAAGCAATGTGGAAGGAGCCCCCGAGGTGAGCAATCATCGAGTACGATTGGTGCCTGCGATCGCAGACCTTTACCTTTGCCACTTGGGAGAACGACGCCAATTGATTAGAAGGGCACGTATGAGCACGAGCCACTCCATCCGATGACAAGTTGATCGCCTTCGTGCCTTCGTGCATGCTAATGGACTTTGTTATACCTGTGGAGAATGATGGTCTCGAGATCACAAATATGGACCGACAAGACAACTTCATGTGGTGGAAGAATTGTGGGAGATGTTGCAAGGCATTGAGATGGGTTCTCAACAAGGTGAAGATGTAGATCTGATGTATATCTCGAAAGAGGCCATGCATGGCGATGAAACTTCTAGAACTATCAGACTACAAGGAGAAGTTCAAGGTCAACCAGCCACCATGTTAGTGGATTCATGTAGTTCTTATTGTTTTGTCAATGAAAATTTGTATGATCACAAGGGTGCTCAACATCTTTGGTTCCAATCCGAGTACGCATTGCTAATGGCGGGTTGCTACAATGTACCAAGGAACTTCCCCAGTGCAAGTGCAGTGTCCAAGGCCACACTTTCCACACTGATTTTAGAATGTTACCCTTAGGGTGTTATGATATTATTCTTGGTATGGATTGGCTTGAGCTGCATAGTCCCATGAATGTGCATTGGTTAAAAAAAGGCCCTATCATTTTGGTGTCAAGGCAAGAAGGTGTGTTTGCATGGCATCAAGTTCCAGATGCCACAATGCTGCATGGTTTGGTTAAGCCAGTTGATAAATTCTGAGGAGCCTTTGAGTTCAGAGCAATAACTATCCTTATGTTTAGCAGAGAAAGTAGAACTCGACATGCCTATGCCCATACAATCCTTGTTGGTAGAATTTGATCACTTGTTCGCCGAACCATAGGGACTGCCATCGCGCCGGCCTTTTGATCATGCTATACCATTGTAGTTCGGTGTTATGCCAGTCAACCTCAGACCTTACCGGTACAGTCCAACGCAAAAGGATGAAATCGAGAAGCAGGTGGCTGAGATGTTATCTCAAAGAGTCATTCAACCCAGCTCTAGCCCTTTTTCATCCCTAGTATTGCTGGTCCAAAAGAAAGATCACATATGACGTTATTGCGTAGATTATCGCTATTTGAATGCTACAACAGTGAAAAACATATATCCGTTGCCAATCATAAATGAGCTACTCGGTGAATTGTCGGGATCACAATGGTTCACTAGTCTAGATTTGAGAGCAGGATATCATCAAATTAGAATGAAGTCGAAGGATGAGCACAAAACGACGTTCAAGACTCACCATGGGCATTTTTAGTTTCGTGTGATGTCGTATGGTATAACAAGTGCCCCAGCCACATTTTAAGGCATGATGAGTACTATATTAGCTCCTTTGTTAAGAAAAAGGGTATTGGTTTTCATTGATGATATATTAATATACAATCAAACATTGCAAGAGCATGTGGTCGCATGTGGTCAATTTAAGGCGAGTATTGGAAATTCTGGAGAAGCATCAATTGAAGATCAAAAGATCCAAGTGTTTGTTTGCCCAACAACAACTTTCTTATTTGGGGCATGTTATCAGCAGAGAAGGAGTAGCAACAGATACAAAAAACATTGAGGCTGTGCGCAGCTGGCCCTCTTCGACCAATACTACATAAGTTAGAGGATTCCTCGGGCAAGGTGTTACTACCGCAAATTCGTGCGAAGCTTCGGGTTGATCAGCAGGCCCCTTACCGATATGCTAAAAAAGCATGCAGTCTTTGTGTGGACACTAGACAAGGAATCAACCTTTCAAGATCTCAAAGAAGCTTTGGTGATTGCCCCGGTGCTAGCCCTTCCTGATTTTAAAAGGAGCTTTGAGATTGAGATGAACGCGTCTAACAAAGGCATCAAAGCTATGTTGATGCAAGATGGACATCCATTGGCATATCTCAATAAGTCGCTTGGACCGCGAGACCAGAGGCTATCTACCTATGAGAAAGAAAGTCCGCTATAATTTTGACAATGACCACCGGAGACCGTGATTCGCAAAGATGGTGAATTTCTTATCGTGACTTATCGAGGAGTTTAGTGCATCCGATGATCAACGCTTGACTACGTCTTGGCAGCAGAAGGCTTTAACAAGGCTACTGGGTTTGTAATATCGGCTGATTTACAAGAAAGGTGTGGATAATAAAGGATGCATTATCTCGTAAAGCAGTAGTTTTGCCGGGAGAGCTAGTGGCCATATCAACATGTGTGCCATCATGGTTAGCAGAGGTTGCCGAAGGCTATGAAGCAAATTTACCGACCAAGAGTCTTCTCATTGAGTTAAGTGTAGATGGAGCCAAGCATCCGAAATACCAACTGAATGATAACATTCTGCGTTATGAGGGGCGTATTTGGGTTGGGACCAACACTCAAATGCAACATAAGATTATTCAAGCAATGCATGCCAGTGCGATCGGAGGGCACTCGAGATTCCAAGTGACATATAATAGGGTGCACAAACTCTTAACTTGGCCAGGAATGAAAAAAGGGATTCATGTCTTCGTGACGTCTTGTTCGGTGTGCAAGCAAGCCAAGACATAACATGTTAAATACCCTGGTCTCTTACAACCTCTACCCATACCAGATCAGGCTTGGCAAATGGTGTCATTAGACTTCATTGAAGGACTTCCGAGGTCTGCACATTACAACGGTATCATGGTGGTGGTGGATAAATTTTCGCGTTATGCTCATTTCTGCACTGTGCATCCTTTATCGCCTTCCAAGTAGCACAAAGCTTACATCAAGAACATTTTCAAGCTTTATGATCTTCCTCGGTCCTTAATTTCTGATCGGGATAGAATATTTACCATTACACTCTAGAGGGAACTATTTAGATTGGTGCATACACAATTGCGGATGAGCTCCTCTTATCATACTCAAACTGACGGTCAAACGGAGCACGTTAACCAATGCCTGGAGACGTATCTACGTTGTTTTGTTCATGCGTGTCCTTGCAAGTGGTCGAAATGGCTAGCCTTCGCAAAATTTTGGAACAATACATCATATCATTCTATCCTGGGGAAATCGCCATTTGAAGTGCTATATAGCGATGGCCCAAGACACTTTGGTATTGTGGATGCATCTACCTGCACATCTCCAGAATTAGCAACATGGTTAAAGGACAGGGAGTTGATGATGAAGTTGTTGCGCCAGCATTTGAATCAAGCCAGTCAGCGTATGAAAGTTCAAGCTAACATGAAGTGATCCGAAAGAAGTTTTTCAGTTGGAGACTAGGTGTTTCTCAAATTACAGCCTTATGTCCAGACTTCAGTAGCTAATCGAGCTAACCATAAGCTTTCTTTCAGGTATTTTGGACCCTTTCAGGTGGAGCAAGCCGTGGGATCAGTGGCGTATAAACAAAAGCTTCCATCGACCTATGGCCTACATCCAATGATTCATGCGTCACAACTCAAGAAAGCTTTAGCTTCTGACGAGAAAGTGTCGCTTGATTACGGATGTCGCTAAAGAAAGTACCGAGAAGATCTTATGATGTCGACTACAAAGATCGTGAGCGTGTCCGGGACTCAACTATTGGTCCAATGGTTTGGGGCGCCATCAACAGATGCTACTTGGGAGGATTTTGACGATCTCAAGAGTCGCTTTCCTCTAGCGCCAGCTTGGGGTCAAGTCGATTCTGAAGGAGGGATCAATGTTACCTTGTTGAATGGTGAACAAGGGCGAGTCTTTAATTTGTCAGAACACAGGACAGGCGGAGCGAAGGAATCGGAAGCCCAGTACGCGATTCTCTGTAAAGGATTGGGCGATGCGAGTAAGCAACAGCCTGGGCGTCACGTAATGAAGGGCCCATTTGGCAGTCCGAGGGCAAATGTCTATATAGGGGAATCTGTGTGAGTTGTAATGATTATTGATAGAAGAAAACTATGAATGAACACAGCTCCATCCCCATTCTGAACTTCTTCAGTTATCTGCTTCGCTCTTCCTTTTGTTCTTCTGTTTCTCTTCTACTCTCTAGTTTCATGGCCGGAAGGTCCAAAACCACCAAAGGGTTATAACACGCCCTTCCCCATAATCCTTTACAGTCAGGGGCACAGGTGAACCCTTCCCCTAACCCAGGGAAAGCTGAACCCTAAATCTCGTCACCAGCTAAGGAGGTGAAGGTCGGTGGTAGCAGTCATGGAGTTGGGGATTGTGGGAATGGCACCGCAGAGGGGAGGGGAGGCAGGAGAAGAGGCAGAAGAAGGTGAAGAACATGGGTTTGACAGTTTGCTCAGTCGCTCCGGAGCATTCTCCATTGGCCTCAAGCCAAACAAAAAGCACAAGGAAACAGTGTGGATGCTAAGTTCAAACACTTTTACCGCTCTAAGTGCTAGTACCGCTCAACCATGTTGGGTTTCATGCATCAACCAGTTCATCCGGAAGCTCGAGCTATTGAGGAAATGTGGTCAAACCGCTGCAGTCATAATGGTGGGCAAAAGGTTCAACAAGCGAAGTCAGTTTTTGACAGATGGACTGCCCAAGCATTTTTACAGTTCCAATCAGTGGCAACTGGCAAATTACTGCAATTTGCCTCTTATCAGTTCCAGCTGCACCCTGTCGCCCGGCGACAAATTTGGTGGTTACATTCTGGTCTCTAGGTGGTGTTCCCCCCCAACCACACATTATTGTCCATTGCATTGTAAAATGGTCGAATACAGTGACCAGTAGTAATAGCATACACATGGGCAATCTAGCCATAATTCTTGCTTCTGTTTTCATGCATGTCTTGCTCTCCTGCCTGAACACATTGGTGGATGATGAATACTCCATCCCCACCCACCCCCTGCCTGCCTGGCAAAAGCTTAAAAAATGCAAGATCTATTCTACTCGGTTCGAGGATTCTGTGAAGCTGTGAGATAGCTGCAGCGGTATAGTTGTATGCTACAAGCTAATCTCCTTTGGTAGGCTGATCTCCAGGAAATACAAGCTGCCAATGCAAAATCACAAAGTGAGTATGTAATAGAATAGTATGTGATGCTTTCAAGGCATCAGTCCGTGTACAGTAGCATCAGACCTAGTTTTGTGTCAAACACAGTATGTAACTCCAAAGGCCCCAGTTTATGCATTTGACAAATGTGAATATTGCTTATGACGATTGATGCATTTGACAAATGTGAATATCTCGGAAATCTCGGGAAAAAACCGGATGAATTTCAAAAACTGAAATTTGAATTGCCAATTTTGAAAACTGGTTACCGGAAAAAAACCGTTCAGAAAAACCGGCTGGAATTTTAAATTGACGAATTTTGAATTAAAAAGTGTTTAATGAAGTGCGTATTTAGTTCATACAATATGTAATCTAGCATATTTAGCTCATACAATACGTAATCTAACATATTTAACTCATATGAAGTGCAAACCGCAAAAACAATAATGCAAGCATATTTAGCTCATACAATATGTAATCTAGCACAAAATAGGCCTAAAGCAACCTCGGGAGTGATGAGAGAAGTTAAAATTCAAATTTGAAATTGAAAATTTTCGCCGTTACAGTTCACCCGGTCGGCATCGGAAATCTGGTTACCGCCGTAACCGGAGGTAACGCCAACATGGAATGTTAATTTACTATGATACTATCCTAAGCCCTAACTCATATCAACTCGCAGCTGAGATCTCAATCACCACTGTCTGTGAGCTTTAAAATTAGTTAATTATCTCATATTGCAGAGCAAAAGTGCTTCAAGCAGTACAGAGTTACAGATAAATCTTTTATTGAAAAACAAATCCACATCAGTCACTATGGAAGCATATTATTTAATTTGAAACATCAACAAACCTTGCAGACATGAAGGCCATGCCAACAAAGACAGCTTTGACAGCTTGCTTCTGACCAGCATAGTCAAATGCTAAAGGTAACATTTCATGCAAAGTGAGGAAAGCCATGACACCACCAACTGCATAAAAATACATGGGAGGTCAACAAAGTACTCAATATCAATACCAGTTGTCCACTTTACTAACAGACTAACCTGATCCAAGTAGGCCTTCAAGAACTTCAGGATTTAAGCTGCTCGAAACAAGTAAGCTGCAGTAACCACATTTACATCAGTACTCAATAGATATACTTGAAAAGGAGAAAATTACGGAAAATCATATATATAAAATAGCATACCTACAACAATCACTCCTAGTGGCTCAGCAAAACCAGAGAGTGTTGCAATTTTAAATGCGTGCCATTTGCTTTTACATGAAGAAAAAAAACAGAGAAATATGTGTTATCTGCAGAAAAAAAAAAGAGTCCAATAATCACAAGATGAACAATAAAACAAAATAGAGCTATCACTGCAAAAGGGAAATGTTAAGCAGCATTGGCCTTTTTACTAAAGTACAATCATTTCAAATTGTTTGTGCTCTGTAGTCCTGCAACTCTGCAAGTACAACATTGGAATCCCAATCATTGTCTCACCTTCAAGACTATGGAGAAACAGATGAAGCTCACATATACCAGGTAAGAGTGGTCCGCCAGCTATGACTAGTCCTCGGATTGTATGCCATAGAATATGATATGTTAACAAGTCATGACCATTTGTACCCACTTATAACTTTTGGCTATAGAAAAATAAGAATTCATAACATATATTTGTTAATGGATTCATTTCTAAAGGCTGCTGTGAACTACAAAGTATAAACTTCATTCATCATTCATCTCTACATGGGAAAAACAGGTACCTGTTAGTAGCAAAATAGAGTGGCAGAGCTACAGCAACCCCCTGAAAAGGTAACAGTGTGTCAACTAGTTAGGATAATGAACTTCACAAAAGGGCATATTTTACGGTTAAATGATGTTATCCAAGACTTGCAATTATGCCACACTCAACATTAATTCAAATAAAAGAAACAAATGCACACATTAAATCAACCTGAATGATGAATTGACAATGCATCAATACAGTCTCAATTATATGATTTGTAAAACCATAGCTTCCTTACATCTTCTACATAAATTGAAATCCTTTAATTTCCCCATTAGTCATTTGCATTTATTATTCTATACCCTGCTAACACTATCTGCAAATATCTCCCTTACCTATACTAATATCTTCTGATACCACCAAATTCGAGTAAACTCATTCAGCTTCAAACTGAAATAGACAGATCAAAGGAATATATAACTTGGCCACTGTTGAGACCTAACAAATGACAAAAAGGTACAGCTTAAGGGCATATATGCACTGCACAGAACTTAAAAATCATCATGGGCCCCTTTGCCTTGTCATGAATTAGTTTGCCATGAAATTGGGCATTAATATTAAACTCATATGTGGAATCCGTGATGCATTATAACAAGCAAAGTTTCGATGGCATTTGAATCTTATTTCATGCTCAAACAGCAAGCAAGGACTATCCTAAGTGACAAAGATGCGACATCAAACTGTAGATAATAATTCTCAAGATACTTAACCAGAAAGGCTGATAAGTTTATTTTTGTACCTCTGGTATGTTATGTAAAGCAATAGCAATAGCCAAGTTCAATCCCACACGAAGACCCTGCAGTTTTTCATTATAGCAAAATACAATCAGGGCAAGCTTAATAATTAAACACGGTAACTATAACTCTTAGAACAGCAAGACGAGGTTACGGAGACCAGAGCTATCAAAGATAGGCCCCAGTAACTTCTCTGTTGGAAGAATACGCAAGGAACAGAGCCAACCCTTCTTCAACAGATCAATGGTGCCACTATACTGACATGAATATACAAATCAATACCTTCATGGATCCAAGAAATACTGCCATCCCCTCTGGAAAATTGTGCAAGCTGATTCCTGCAGCTCAGAATAAGTATCAAGTCAAATGATTGTAGCTTCAAGGAAGCAAAGGCTCACAACATATGTTAAGGAACAAGGAGATATCTTGTGCTACCCCCTCTTACAGTGCTATCTTTGTATTACATATGTATAACAGTTTAAAAAAATTCCCCAAAAAATTGGAGATGTAGGGAAGGACATATTATATAACCATGTAAAATTTCAAGATCAAGCACAATTTCTTTTGAGATATATATAAAAGACAAATTCTGCATGAATAGTGATTTTGCACTGTTCATCCCTATTCATTTTACTTGCTTGTCAATTTCATATCTTCCAAATGCAACCGAGTTTGATCTTGAAATTGTACATGGTTGTAGAATGTGTCCTCTCCTACATCTCCTAATTTTTTGGAAAATTTTGAAAACTTTTATACATAGGCAATACGTAGGTAGCACTGTAAGAGGGGGTAGCACGGGATATTCTCTCGTTAATGAACCTCACATGACATGAAACAGTTCAATAATCATGCCACCCGCAAGTAAGTTCAATAGGAGTGCAGATCCGATTAAACAAGGGTGCTTAATGATTTAGAAGCATTCTTATATTCTTACCAACAGCAGTAATGATCCCACTGAATAGGACTTGCCGACGATGTTTTTTCATCATATCTTTACCCGACCCATCATCATCAGTCTGCTTTCCTCAAACCAAATATAGAGAACTTGCTTAAGGGTTATGATGCTGCAAACATCATTAAGGGTAATTAGTTCCAACCTGCTTCTTGCTTGCATCAGTTGTTGGCACAAGGGTTGGCTCTGGAATAAACTTGACAACCAAACCAAAGAAAAGAACTCCAGCAAAAAACTGCACAAGAAGATAAGTTACAAAGGATGCTACTTGTTATCTGAAATAGATCAGCATTACATTACATGGACATGGATTCTAGAATTATAACCAAAGCATGACTCACCCAAAGGTTGCCCTTCAAGAAACCAATAGAATTCAGTGCGTTGTGTGCCAAGTCTAGGAAGGAAATGCTCAACATAAGTCCAGCAGCAAAACCCTGTATTCAGTATCAGCAAGACAGCAATACATGGAGCACCAGCAATTAAACCAGAACTTGCTTAAGAGATAATGAAGTTACTCAATAACTTAAGGGAACAAAGTTTATCACCTGTAGAAGCCCAAGCATCTTAAGATTAGGGGTAGGATTCAAAATGACCAACAGCGCACCTGAAATAGAAAATTGTGCTTAGCTCGAGTGGGCGAAATGGAATAAAGAAGCCTTGCTGAAAAACACATACAAATATCAGAAACTTTTAAGAGTCAGAGCTTGAAAAGGACGGTATCAATTTGAACATCTAGAGATGGTTCACCGTTGCAACTTGTTAACCAAACGTATGAGTACAATGCGGAAGCCTATATTATCTACATGTATCATGTCTCATGTGACCATGCAAGACCAGTTACTTGAACATAATACACATAACACATAAGAGAATAACACCCCGACCCCTAAACTTGCGCAGTTGTGCCACTTATGTCCCATTCCTAAACTTGAAAAATAATCTGACCAGTTGCTTGGATTGATTAATCTTCGTGTTTAGAGGCCTAAATAGCTCAATTTACATCGCTTAACAGTCAAAATGGTACAGGAAGACACTAGATTCTAAACTCTAATTTTCTGTTTCTAGGAAACAGGGGTTTGCTTGACCCTTGTTCTAAAAAAACCCATCCACACTAGACAATGGAATTCACCTAGAACAACCTGGAATTCGGCAGCAGCACATAGAATCCACCCACACGTAAAATTTCTACGAATGTGATATGCTTAATCACTTTGAGATTCCTTCAAGCCGCAGCCCGAGACACACGCCAGCGACTGCTCGAACAACCAAAGCATCAAGCAAACCGCGGAAAGGAGCGGAACTGGAAGCAGCCGAACGCGAGACGAATCCTGCAAAACCCCTAGAAATCGCGGAAACCGCAAGGTAGCGGACGCGCACGCAGCAAGCGACCGAATCGGGGAGCCTGTGGTGTGGGGACTGGGGAGGGAGTGCACCGTACCGATGGAGGTGCTGAGGCCGCCGACGAGCGAGAGGGCGAACGCCACCACCACCTGCGACTCCATCCGCCGCGGCTCGCGCTCGCGCGCGCGAGCTAGGGTTTGGGGATCGAAGTGGGAGGGGGGAGAGGAGAGGGGGCAGCTTGCTATGAGTTGTGCGGCTTGTATGAGCAATTGCGATTGAAGAGGAGAGGGGAAGGAGCGGGTCTTATACTAATCAGTATTCAGTAATCACCATGCTTATACTTGTGTAGTACTGGAAGAAGAGGGGGATTTGTCTTGCTTTTTGTCCCCCAAAAAAAAGTTTTTCGTCAGGGCAAATTGGCAACTTGTGTTTAGAATTTGGCATCATACGTCATTGGGTTTAAGAATTTCGCATCATAGATTTTCGATCTCACGGTTAAGCAAACAAGGACGGCACGCAGCATTGGAGTATATAACCAACCCAAAGGTCCTGTTTAGAACGCATGAATCATGTAGGAATTCACAAAGATTTACAATAAAATCTCTGAAAAAGAAAATCTTACAAGATTCATATGAAATTCTTGCGCCCCAAAGAAACCCTAAAGTTTGTTGACATGAAATGTCTTCAGTTTAGATTGACACGCAAACAAACCACGGCATGATGCAATTTAGTACTTACTCCACCCATCAGTCTTGCCAATTTTCTAATCTGGCCAGTAAACTTGGCATATCATGAACACTAATTAATCTGGTTTTAAAAAAAGTACTTATTAATCTGTGGCTGTGGCCTGTGTGGCATGCATGAATCATGATGTGATGTACCTAGCTACTCCAACTATCAACTCTGTTAATTTTCTGGTCTGACAGACAGGCAAATGCCTAATGACTATCATGAATACCATCCAACTGTTGGATTTTCTAATCAAGCACAAAACATCACTTTTCTCACGTTAATAGATTATCATCTTATCGAGTATATAATTTGGGACAATTAGATTTCGACCAGCGAACCGAAAAAACTAATTTTCAAAAGTCTTATAAGTGCATTATTATGACCCAAAAAAAATCATGTAGCCACTAGCGAGTGCAGCATATGTCAATTCTAAGCTGAATCCTAATCCAATCCCCTGTTTTGAAATGCCTTCTGCACAGTGTAATCTGGCCACCATCAGGAACGAAGCATCAACGAAGAGGATAATTAACCAAACAGATTAGTTACACAAACCGAAAGAATTGTAGCAAATCAATTCAAATCATAATATAGTAATACGATTAGGCACGGTTACAATGTGAATTGAATGTCTCACACGATCACGAAACACCATAATCATAAATAAATTTTAATAATTAACCAACACATTGCGTCGCATTGCACACCATCCTCCGCTCCTCCTCAGTGCAGGTAGTATGCGAGGAAAGAGAGGAGGAGCGCGCCGACGGCGGGGGCGGCCGCGAAGGCGCCGCTGGTGGCCGGGCCGGGCGCAGCGGCGGGGGCCTCGGAGGCCATGACCGCGGTGGCGGATGCGGCGGCGACGAGCGCGGCGCAGGCGATCTTCTTCATCTCCATTGCTGCTTGGTCTTGCGAGAAGCCTGCGTTATTGATCTTTCAAGATGAGGAGATGCTTATTGGTGATCTCTCGACTGCTTCTGCAGGCTTGGGAGGGATGGCGGGGCGCGGGGCGGGGCACTTATAAGGGCGCGAGCGGCCATGAGCGAAGCTCGGGTGTTGATTCGTTGCCGTTTGCCAAAAAATGGGGACGATGGAACCGGATCCTCCATTGTTAGCGCGTATGCATTAGGGTATTATTTTTTTTGCACGACTCAAATTGAACGCCTTAGACCGGGCTAAAATCGCTACAGTATTATTATTTTTTTAAATAATAATATTATCATTGTTATACTATTTATTCAGACTCAAAATACTATTAATACAGTATTCTCTGTAGTAACGGCAGAGAATCCGGATTGATCCGGTTTTCGTTATACCAATTTTGGTGCTTTATTATTGTGAAGCCAACATTGCCGGCGTCCTCAGGGGAGGCATTCACC
This sequence comes from Hsuehochloa calcarea, assembly GCA_036346395.1. Lineage (NCBI taxonomy): Eukaryota > Viridiplantae > Streptophyta > Magnoliopsida > Poales > Poaceae > Hsuehochloa > Hsuehochloa calcarea. The sequence continues at coordinate 9,678,598 of CM070595.1, read as the reverse complement.
GTCCCAAGGTATCATTAATCCAACTGGCGCGATTGAGATTGCGAGAGTAAACTTGTGAGATCCTATTTCAGGAGTAATCCGTACTTAGCAAGTGTGTAAATTTCCTTTTGAAATGCAAAACAAGCGTATAAAGACATAACCGGAGCATCGTCCTGCCCTGATGGATGATGGTATGACAAGGGTTCCATTCCAAACAAACCCTGAAGGAAATGCCACGGCCGGAAGTACACACCCGAAAACCACTACTTTGATTTAATTATACATGGGCATACGTCGGTCCTAGATAAGCCCAGTTTCTTAGAACAAAGCTGCTAAAAGTTGCAGTAGAGGCTGATGGCCCTGATCTGCCAATATGTCAAGGTTGGCCTGAGAACACACTTGAATACTTCATCTCAGCACGGTGCAAGGAGGCTTGTATCATTTGCGCCCTTTGTCCCGCTTGCTCGAGCCTCTGCCGAGCGCGCTCAAACTCTTCTTCCGTGGGCTCAGAGCTGCTCGCCTTGGCGTCGCACTTGGACATGATTGACGAGAGCACCGAGTCGAATCGGCCCTTCCTCTGCGCCCTGCGCTGCGCGATCGCTAGGACCAGATCGTTCTCCTGGCTTTTCTTTTTCCTGTGATGGAAGGGGTTTCGGGCGAAAAGGCAGTAGCAAACAAATGACGGTGAATAATATCTTGGGAGGATCAAATGAGGGCGAGTGTTTCAGGGGAAAATGAGAACTCACTTCACTCTCCTCTCTAATGGATTTGTGGGTGGTTCTATCTCAGAGATCTTCTTAGCCCATTTCTCATATGCTTTGGTGGACTTCAGCTCACCTATAAAAGGAGGGAAATGGTAAGATTCATACGAAGTTCCAGTGAACAGGTTTCAGTGAACATGTATAAACTGAGCACTTTGCCAGCACTACTGTGGGAAGTAAATATAACAAGCACATATCTGATGTACGATAAAATTATAGTGCCGACCACATATAATTGTTTACCTTCAGCAATTGCCTCATCAATTATATCCTTAAAGCGGTGGGAATCAAGCTTTGCATCTGAGCAAATCACTGAGCAGAAAAGCCTACACAAAAGGGCACCAGGTTAAAATAGAAATGAAATGCAGTTGTTCACTGGCAGTTTAGCACCTTTTGGAATAAACATTTCATCCAGCTAAAAGCACAATAAGTTTGCAACATTCACCTGTTCATGTTGCCCTTAAATTTTATGTAGAGATCCTTCAAATCCTTTTTCTCAGAATCTGACCCTCTGTACTTAGCCTCAAATTCTTCAATATCAGCCTCGGTAACCTGGGAATGATTTAAGACAAACCAAACCATCAAACCTGGGAATGATTTAAGACAAACCAAACCATCATCGCACATTGCACAAGTGAATGGACAACATAAGTTTCTTATTGATATATGGAGCAAAAACATACTTTTTTGTACACTGCTCTGAAGTACTCTTGCAGGTTGTCTGCAGCTTCTCCAACCAGTGCCTAAGAGGAAAGATAAGATTTCAGAAAATATCACCTGAAACTGAAAGGTGGGAACCAAACTAATAGAAATTAGGTTCTCACATCGTCATCAGCAATGCCAGTCTCATCATATAATGCCCTTTTCTCCTCATCTCCAAGAATAGATATCACCTTCTGCAACTGCTGAAATTTCTCCTTGGCTTCCTGGCATCACATAACATTCTAATTGAGATACATGCCACTTATTTACTAAAAAAAAGGTTTGGAGTTGAGATCCTACCTCATCTCCAGGATTCTTATCTGGATGAAGACGTAAGGCCAACTTGTAGTATGCCTTCTTTATTTCCTGTTGTGAAGCTGCTCTCTCAACCCCTAAGATCTGCAGAATGAAGAAAGAAAAAGAAAAAGCATATCCAAATGAGTTCTGTGCTTTGAAAAAGGAAAGACAATAAAGTGGAGCATAACAATTGTTTCTGTGTGTACTTTTATAGCAATTCAGAATTAGTCCCATTTGAGGTTGTTGACATGGACTCCATGTACCCTTTCAGCTCTTCTGCCACGTTTCTTTAAGATTGAGTTTTATACCACGCTAGGTACTATCAAGTAGTATGCCCCAATTGACTACAGTTTTGCAGCAATGATGAAACCCAAAGAAAATGCCTATAGATGTCTCAGGATCTAAAAAGAAAAAGAAAAAAAATCAGTGGATGCAGGGTACAGGATATTGTTCTTGATGTCAAACTAAATGGTGATTTAACTAGACATGAACCATCAATGATCAATCACAAACTTCATGTACCTCTTGAACACTCTACCCAGTTGTAAGGTATTATCTGATCCATCAGATGAGCAAACATTTTTTATTTGATAGCATAGTGATTTTTTTTTCGAGAGAGATAGCATAGTGATTTACAGGACAAAGAGCCACCTCAAATTGAACTATGACACATTCCTGAATCAACATACATATAGCAGCCTAACAGGTCCTCCTAGCTCCTAAGCAAACGTCTCTCCTTTCACATTCAGACACATACTTGTTTGACAATTCGACTCCAAAAAAACAGGACAAGAATTAAAGTTAATCATCGAATGGGCCTTCATACGGCTCAAAGACAAAAGAACTCTACCAAAGAGACGTCTACAGCATGACATCATGGAGCAGCAAACAATAGAGAATTACGTCATTAACCACTCTCATTCTCCCCTGCCATTCATTTGGCATCTTAACATGTCAAATGTGACCCTTTAATCCCTTTCCCTTCCCTGCATCTTTCGGGTCCCAAATGTGCAAGTACCCGTTTTGATGCATAAGTATTAATTTCGATTCATTAGCGACATAAGCTTACAATTCTACCGATTTGCATATTGAAATGGCATAACAGTGTGTGCAGATTACACGCAAGTAATCGGATCAACTGAGAGACAGATCGCTCCTAAGTGAATCTATGTCTTAGGGGAACTCATCTTAAAAATCACTGAGCAAATCTCTCATTCGCATAAGTTCAGCCCCAACTCCGAAACACCAACACGAGCAATTCGCACATCCACAAAATTTCCATACGAACAGCACCCGGCACAAGACCGAATAAACTAAAACGAAGATATCGCATCGAACAAGCATATATATGCCCTTGCTTTAACACCAGGAAGCCATAGCCCTAGGGTTTGGGGGGCTTTACCTCGTAAAGGCTCTTGCTCTCGGCGGCGGCGGCCGAACCGGCGGCCGCATCCTCCTCGCCGCCGTCGCCGCCGCGGGAAACCCTAGCCCCCCTCTTACGGCCCATTTCGATTTCGTGGGAGGCGGTGGAAGTGGAGAAGAGGAGCAAGCAAGTAGCAACCGTGGTGGTGGGATTTTTATAGAGAGGAGGCGCAAGTGCGGGAAAGTTTCCCGCCGCGCTTACGGTTCGCGCCGGAAATCGGCGAAGTCTCCGTTCGTCCCGATTTTCGTTCGAAATAATATTATTTTAAAAAAATTACAAAAATAAATAATCATTTTTTTAATAACAAAACAAAGATACTCTCTTCATTTAAAAAGACAAAGGACTCATATCTTCATTACAACACTAGCCAAGAGAATGGCGATAAGGATCTATATCTGTTTTTTATTAGGGAATTGCTATATAACTTATGATAATTTTTTGAAGTTAAATCTGTCACTTTTTTGTTCATTAGATGGGCTATAAGATTCACGTTAATAGCTATTGTTTTAACCTTGATCAGCCCACCGCTCGACTAGCTAGTCATCATTCTAATCACTTATGCACTTTTTATCATTTACGCATGCTTTACTATGTGTAGTATAACATTTAAACTTTAGACGTTTTCTTATAAGTTACACAGTGATATAACCTTTAGACAGAAAGCTTTATATATTCGCTTTTCACTCCTAAAAAGAATGCACGTCGTCGGATGAAACAACTAGCTGAAGAACGGCAAAGACTCTTTCCTTGAGCCTTTCAACTCTTTTTACCATGCATACATTCCTTTAATTTTTTGTTGAACATAAGAGATCGATTAAAGTTTCTTTTCCTCTTTATTCACAAACCGATATATGATTTGTGTTGTTGATGTGCTATAAGAAAAAAAAAAATATAATAGTTGAATTTGCATTCATCCGATATATTGAGATTTATACTTTTTTTCTATCTCATTAATTGGGTCCGAATTTATTATGACTTTTTATTCAGAACACAACGGGTTCACCATATCGCTGTATTTTATTGGTATATAATTTTATTTTTTATCTTTGTTTTTGCTCAACCTCTCAAACTACATGTAAAGAACATAACGGGTTCACCACATTGCCGTATTTTATTGGTATATATATTTTTTGTTTATTTTTGCTCAACCTCTCAAAGTACATATGAGATTTTGAATTATGTAATGAAAATATGAGTTATTAAGACTTTTAAGAATAATTACAACGATCAAGAACCAAAATTACATAAATAATTTATTGTAATTTATGTATAATGAAGTTGTAAATAAACTTTTAAAATATGACAGTTTTTAACAGAGAAAACTGTCACAATATGTGTAGATAGATCATTTTTATTATCTTTTTTTGATCATATATTTTATGGGTAATTCATAATGATATTACAAAATATTCATCACAATATCATTACATTTTTTATCGAAAAATCACAATAATATTACAGAACATTCAGCGCAATATTCTCACATATTTTGTCGATAAATCACAATGATATTAAAAATCATTCAGCACAACATTATTACCTAGTTTTTGGACAAATCAAAGTGATATTACAAAGTATTAAACAAATAAAATAGTGGGGTGATCGGATCAGGTCCCCGCGGCGACATCCGGACTGCCGATGTCTCATTCGTCCTGTGAATTTCTTGTATGACATTTCTTGAAGGTCTGTCCAGAATACCTGCAAATGAGCACTTCTTCGTACGACGACCGAATTCTGCTTCGTCCATATCGTTTCTGATACGCCGTACTTGTCGACGACCAATCTTTCCCTTGAGCTTATCGATGTCCGTGGCCCAAATAAGTTGCTCCCAGATCGGATGAACAGTGAAATGATCACCCACGCCGTAACTATACAACTCTCAATCTAGGTTTGCATCACCTCCTCTTTATTGAAATAATCAGAGAGATACTGCCCGGGATGCTGCACCACCGTCGAATATGCGGCCATGACATGTGAGTAGTATCTATGCAGAAGAAAAAACTTGTTGCGAGTGCATACGCAACTAACGCGGCGTAGCGTGCTCTCGTAGGTGATCCTCTCGCGGTTCATCACGCGGCATCCTTTGTCCCTGCACAATATCTCAAAGTGCAGCTCTCTTGTGTCCATCTTGAATACCCAGTGCATCTCACTATTCTTGCTATTCTCCTCCATGTACTTGGTGATCACAGCGGAGTACAGCACTCTGTCATTTACCATAGCGAGTGACACATTGTTGCTTCTGTCAACAAAATAATTTGTGGTACTGCGAAGAATTAATTCTACAATACCAACCAAAGGGGGGCACCTGGCGCAGCGCATCACCCAATAATACAGCTCGGCTAAATTGGTTACCATGACACCATACCGGGCATCACTCCTGTCATGTAGCAGTTACTACTTCTCCTTAGGCTCGTGTTCAATCCAGTCCGAGAAACATTTCACCTGCGTCCCTATTTTCCTCGCCACACTAGGACAATCTGTGGGTAGTTGTAGCAATGCTTCGGGGGCCTGGTCAGCGCTTGGGGTGACCTTTTTTGCTGCCTCCCTTCTGTGCATCTGGGTCCGCTCATCCAGAATCTTCCAGCGCTTCAAATTTTCACTGCTGGTTCTGATTGCACAACTGCTTGAACAAGTTCATCAAGTTCTTGTTGCAGGATGTTTGTAGAAGTTTGCAACGTTGGTGATTTGAGAAATAGAGTCACCAACGTCTTGTATTTCTCTGGTAGAGTCCTAAGCATTTTTTTGTATAATGTCAACATCAATTAAATTAGTGGCTAGACCCTTGGGCTTATTTCCAATGTTGTTGAGTCTATAATACATATCGGGATGTTTTCATGAGGCAACATTGTAAATATATCATATTTAATCCGAGGCCTATGCAATGTGACTTCTTTGACCGTGGATGTGCCCTTATGAATTTTCGATAGCGTAGTCCATATCTCATTAGCGGTTTTAAGGTTGCTCGCTCGATTGAACTCATCCGCGTTCAAAGCTCCAAAAAGACTGTTCATCGCTTGAGCATTGAGGTGAGAGTTTCATTTCTCAAGATCCGTGGGGTGTGTAGGGTCAAGTGCCATAACAAAACCCTTACTAACAATTCTCTATATGCATGGGCTCATGACCTTTAAATAAATAGACATTCTTATTTTTCAATAAGCATAATTTGACCCATCAAATAGAGGTGCCATGCCTATTGACATACCCTCACTAGTCATTCTTTCTCTCTTAGACGGTTAAACTTAAATAAAGAGGGACCAAGCTCTGATACCACTTGTGGGATCAAAGATGACTGGCTAGAGAGGGTGAATAGGAGGTTTAAAAAATGCTATAATTATCAATTTGAGCAATTATCAATATTAGCACACTTAAAAAGAATATGTTCTATACTTTACTAAGACAACTTCAAAGCTTATGTCAATACTTAAATACAATTATAGCTAAACAATTCTACGCAAGTAAATTGCTAGAAATATAAATACGAAAATAGTAAAGACAAGAGAAAACCAAAATGAAGACAATTGAAGTTTTTTCAGTGGTATCGAAGACTTGCCGGTCTTCACTAGTCCACATTGAGGTAAGTCCAAACGAATTGGACTGGCTCCATGAATTAAGCTTTAACACCTCGATTTCACTAAGGTTGCTCTTCCCCCACTCCGGAGATGGTGAGCACCACACCAATCACAATCGTTACCGGACCTCTTCACAACCTTCTTTGATGAGATCACCGCACAAAATCTTCTCCAAGCTGTTTAGGGGCCGGCAAGCACTAAGAGTAATAAAACCCACAGCTTTTGTTTGAAGGAAACTGTAATACCCCGGCCTGCTCGTAGCGTAGCCCATGTGGCCCATGAGGAGTTGTGTGGTGGGATTAGTACCACATTGCTTGTCTCAAGTGAGTTGTAGTGGTATATAATGCCTGTTGGATCCAAACGTAGCACCTCCGGGTTAACCCTTTTACACGAAGCGAGGACGAAAGTGTAAGTGAGGTGCTATGTGTGGGCGGGTCCGCCCCACGGTGGGCTGGGCATTGAGCCGATTTTGGGTCAGGGTGTTACAGATGGTATCAGAGCATCAACCTTCGTTGCACGGGCGCGTGCGGGACAGGGGCGTGGGCATATGGCACATGGCATATGTGGGCCCGGAGTGAACACATGGCATGGCATATGTGCCGGCACTGGACGCACGGACGTGTACCGAGGGGTGGTTCTGGGCATTTGCCGCGTATGCGGTATGCTGCCGAGGGCGCCACCTTATGGGGGTGAATGTAATACCCTACCGCTCAGAGCGTAGCCCATGTGGCCCATGAGGAGTTGTGTGGTGGGATTAGTACCACATTGCTTGTCTCAAGTGAGTTGTAGTGGTATATAATGCATGTTGGATCCAAACGTAGCACCTCCGGGTTAACCCTTTTACACGAAGCGAGGACGAAAGTGTAAGTGAGGTGCTATGTGTGGGCGGGTCCGCCCCACGGTGGGCTGGGCATTGAGCCGATTTTGGGTCAGGGTGTTACAGAAACAAGTGCTAAAAGGATCAACCAATGATGCAATGCATTTGAATGTTCTCAACTACCTCAAAATAAGAAATATGAGCAAATAGGTAGCAGATAGTGCACTAGAGGCTCAAATGTATTCAATGAGGTCCAAGGTTTTGAGCTTGGTTTAGATGAGGGGGTATTTATAGCCCCCAAACACAAAACTAGTCGTTTCAAGCTAATCTCAGAAAAAATCAGCAGGTGCGGTTGTACCGCTGTACAAAATTGGTACCACCGCACTCACTGTTCAACGGTCGGAATGAGTGCATTAAATGCTTCTGAACTAGTTGTTACATAAAAGCGTGGTACTACCGCACTCACAAGGTCCGGTACTACCGCACGACGGTAGTACCACTCAACTCAATCAGTACTACCGATTTCCAGAGGATAAAAGAATCCAAAAAATCTGCTCTCTGAAAATTACGAACCGCCATGTAAACATCAGTCCTACCGCACTGTGGTAGTACCGCTTCAAAGATGCGGTCATACCGTTCTTTAGGGGAGAAGAAACTCCAAAAAAACACAATCTTTGGAAAATATGTACCGCCAACTAGAATTCGGTCATACCGCACTACGGTACTACCGTTTCTCGGATGTGCTACCACCATTTTTGCTCAAAGACTTTTCCATAAGCAATTATAAAATGCAATGCAAAAGCAATTATAAAATGCAATGCAAAAGCAATTATAAAATGCAATGCATGACATTTAGTTTATCAAAATGTGTAGGACCGTAAAGGCGACTAGAGGGGGGTGAATAGGCGCTTTCTCGATTTTTCGTCTTAATCAAATTCAACACGCACTTTTCTCCTTTAGCTATGAAAGCTAAGAAGATCAGTAAATGCATAGAGGAAGCCTTGTGCTGAATTCGATTACCCCCTTAACCACAAGACTCAATAAAGGAGAATTTGATCTTACTAGGCCGGTCGGACCGGTGTAGTGCTGGCGGTCTGACTGTCTAGCGGTCGGACCGGCGCTCAATTGGCGGTCTGACTGTCGGGTGGTCAGACCGATTTAGTCCAGAGGCAACGCACAATGCCCAAATTCAAAACAAAAATTGGTCCAACTTTTGATTCAACCAATGAAACTTGACCAAATTTGGAGCACACCTCCCTAAGGATATCTAATACCTATTTCTAGCGACGATCGTCCAGATCCACTTCAAAGAATCGATCTCTTAAGGTTTTTCCAAAGAAGTGTTCAAAACCTAGAAATATGAAAATCTTGATCCAAAACTTGCTTGTGGGGGATTGATGATCTAGATGATTTTAGGAGTATTGCCACACATCATAGTAAGGTAAAATCGGTCAAGAGACCAAGCATAAACACCCGGATCAAGGAAGCACAAAAATCATCAAAAGAGAGAAGAAAATAAATGAGACTTCATCCTTGAACAAACATCCATAGATTGATTGATTCAAGATGTTGCTTACAAAACCACTCCCTCAAGGAGGACAAGAGCTCAATCCAAGAGCGCACACACAAATTTCCTCTCCTCTCCTCTCCTCTCCAAACCCTAAGCCTAACTAGGGTTTTTGCAAATGAGTGCTTTTTGTGCTTGGAGTTTTTTTTCCATCCCCCCTTCTATTTATAGGAGAGGCTAGGGTTTCTCTCATGGGCTCCTATTAAGGCCCAATACAAATGGGACCCACACACACAAATCTGTTGAAGCAATCGCCCGCTTCACCACGTGTAGGTTGATCAGTGGCTCTCATCATGTCGGCAAGTCTCTCCCGTCCGAATCCCATCGGAACCTCCAAGGCACTTGCACCGACCACCGCGCCGCTTGATCCAACCAGCCGCAACGAACTGCCCGTTCGAACCATCTTGTCCATTCTGCACCATTCTTGAGTCACACGACCTCACCCGGCATCCATGATCGTTCTGGACCTCAACTCTCCAAGCTTAGTCCCAATCCACCTCACTGTTGACGTCGTTGACCTGCAAGCCACCTGCACAGCAATAGACAGAGAAATCGTCTCCGGGAATAAGTTCCTCACAACTTGACCCACATTAACTCAATAATGCAATATGCAACAATAAAGCATTGAAACTCATGCATTAAACAAAACGAAAACACAACAATGCCAAAATGGCCAAAGTCAAGTGGAAGCCGGTCTGACCGCCCTACCATGCCGGTCGGACCGATTTCCCAGCGGTCGGACCGATTCCATAACGGCGGTCTGACCGCCCCAAAAGACTTAGCCAAATTTTAACTTGAAAATCTGCAACTTCTCTGTAATTTTCCAATGGATATAACTTTTGACTGGGAGCTCCAAAAATTATGTGACCACATCCAGGAGACTCCCCTCTCATGCCTACACAACCTATTTTTAGCCTAGCCCCAAACTCCACTTTGAACTGTGATCGGTCAGACCAGCAAGCATTGCCGGTCGAACCGCCCCAAGGCCGGTCAGACCGCCAATGATCTGACAGCACTGAAGTTTTCCAAAAATGCGAGATTCGTCAAACCAACAACGCCATTGCCAATTGACTCATCACTCTAAGATCATGCACATATCCCCACGATATCCACAAAATGGCACAAAATAAATCCTCAGGCTACTAGCCATGATCCATCTTTATAGTACGACATCTAGCCTTTTAATCCAGTCTTTTCACCAAACACCGAGACCGGCAAAACCTATAAAATGATCCTTAGATTATATAGTATCTTTGTCTTGATCCACATTAATCTTTTCATTATCTTTGCATTGCCATTTTCATGTCATCATTCTGAGCTTTTAAAACAACTTAGCACACATATCAGTCCCCATAACATATTGTTGTCATTAATTACCAAAATAACTTTTAGGGGCCTAGATGCTTTCAACCTCCCCCTTTTTTGATAATTGATGACAACCTAAGCAATATAAATGAATTTGAAAAGTTTGAATATACATCAAGTTAGAAATAAGTTACATATTCTTGATTTGACTTTTGTCTTGCAAATAATTCTTGAGTTGTGTTCAAAAGAAATCCTCAAATTTCTCACGAACCACAACCAGTTGTTCGTATACTCGCTTTCAACTGATGCGAATGCCAATGGAAGAACTTGATTGTTGCCATCCGTCGCTATTTTAGTCGGTATTTGGCTCTTATACTTTTCCAATCAGGAATGTGTCATCCACGCACAAGATTGGAAGGTAGTACCGAAATGCATTGATGCATGGACCAAAGGCGAAGAATGCTTGCTTCACAACCCTCTTATTGCTCCACTTCGGATGTGTGGAATATTGAATGTCGACATGAGTGCTGAAATTACTGTCTTGTGTGACTCAGAGTTGGCCAGGGAGGTTGTGGTAGGAGTCCTCGAACGTACTGAACCTTGATTTCAATGGCTTCTGTTTTGCCCTCTGTGCTTTGGTATAGCTGATTGTGTATTAGAACCTTGCCTCAATCGCTCAAATGATGGACCGTGACTCAAAATCAAGATTATCCATGATATCACTGTACATGATGTTCACGATAAAGCCTGATGATGGATTTCTGTGGGACTGTACTAACTCAGCGACAACACATGTGTGAGGGGCCACTATAGAGCATTTCCAATAGGTGTCCCACTTAGGCTGAAATGCGTGCACTCACCAATGGCATCCCTTTGTGTCGAACTTCACGTCGTAGCATCTTGGGTTATATTTGATGACTATGAATGTACGCCACACCAACAAGGCCCACAATTTGACCATCTCCTTCATGGTCTCCTTCTATTTGTACATAGCTCATTACTAGACCTCGCTTTGCTCATACTCCCATGACACACTGGAGCCTTCGTTAACGACGAGGTTGTCGGACTAGTATGTGTTCCTCTCAGATGGAACCGCCTGTTGTTCCACGGCATCCTCGTCGTCGAATCCTTCATCTTCTGACAATTTCATGTAGTCTTGATCTTTCAGATCCATACTTTGGACTAGGGCTTCCAACTCCTCACCCTCGTAAACAATCTCACTAGCTTGCCTGACTGAAGGAGCTCCATCCACAGGGTCTTCATCGATAGCATTAGCAACTCCTGAACCTTCGACCATTGTGTGTGCCGCGCTTTGGCTAGAGTCCCCGACTTCTTCTTCAGCATCACCACCCCTTCTTGTCCAGCCGCTGATGCAGGAGTGGACTTGACATATGCCTAGGCTAGAAGGACAAAATCTCACCGTTCCTCCCTCACCCTATGTACATATGACTGCCATGATCTTGTTCCCATGAGCTGCACTAACTCTCAATATGTGTCCTGTGGTGCTCGGTTGGTAAGGCAACTCAATCTTAGATCATACATAGCATGGTCCAAATCGAATGTGTAAAACAACTACCGCATTGTAGCATCCCATGTACACTACTATGGTCTTGTTACGGTCACGGTCACCGATTGGAAACAACGCAAATCAATCCCCTTAGGACCCACAAGAATAGTCCACTCACCGTAGTAAATTTTAAAATTAGTGACGTCGACATATTTTGATAAACTGCAATGTAAACAAGATTTCCATGATTAACCATATACCTGAAACTAAACTACCCACCAAAAAAGATTGTGTACAATATACTACACTACGTAACCGTACATCTAAAACTATGTAATCTATTCGGTTAAAAAAATTACCTAAAGGGTGGACGACCGGACGGACAACGCTTCGGTAGATTCTCTCCTCCCATCTACTCCGCTCCCTTCCCTCCCCTCTTTCTCCTTTTTCTGAATAAAAGTGAGTTATGCCAGATTTTTTTATAAGGTGGATTGTGCCGCCATTTGGAATAGTGATAGGGACTTTTGGGATACCTGTCGCCATTTCAAATGACGGTTTTTAAAAACTTTAATATTAAAAAATTACAAGCATGCGGGATCCCTATCGCCAGTTGAAATGGCGAGAGGGACTTGTCACCATTTGGAGCGGCGATAGGTCTCTTTCACCATTTCAACTAGAGACATGGACATCTCTCACTGTTCAAGTCCTGTCGCCATTCTCTAGGCTATTGTCGCCATTTTTTGAAATGGCGACAAGGCCCTTTCACCATTTGAAACGACGATAGTAGGCTAGTTTTGTATTTTTTTTTGACTATTTATTTTTGTAATTTTTTAAATAATATATTATTTCAGAAAAAATCCTCTTGTCGCACCACCATGGAAGTGATCAAAATGATGCGAGGCGAGGGACAGAGAGACAGGATCTGCCACATGGTATACAATGTTTTAGTGGGATTTTTTTTCCAACATCTACGAATATCGAGCAATTTTCTATGAAACTAGTAAGTGTCCGTGCGTTGCGACGGAATCCCATATTTTGAACAAAACAAATTCTATATTGTGTGAAGCGTACGAACAAAGCTAAAGCTTTCTGAATAGGCTCTCATGGGAAAAAATTTACTAGTCAGGAATGCAAATCAATTCCGCATTGCATTCCATGGCTCGAAATTTGTTTGAACAAAATCTCAAACGATTGTTCAAAAGAAGCAAAAACACATATTTATATTGGAAAATTATAGGGACACATTTGAAGTTAGACCAAACAGTTTTAATAGCTTAAGTCATGCACATATTTACGGTCAGAACTCAGAACCAGTGATTTTTTTAGGTAAACCAATCATAATATGTCCATGAATGAATTGATTCCCCGTATCATCGTGTCCTAGTTATATTATCATGCATTGCAATGGATAAAAAGAACCGCATACAAGATGGGACATGCTCCTCGAGAGCGAGTAGAAGTTCGGAGACTCGTGTGAAAAACATTTAGCTTTGCGCATCGTGATACAACAATAGCTATCAGTCCAGTATTCAAATGATATCATACGAAGCTCTCTATGGTAGGAAATGTAGATCACCCATCTGTTGGTATGAAGTTGGAGAAAGACTATTATTAGGCCCTGAACTTGTACATGAGAATGACGAGCAAATACAACTAATTCGAGAGCATTTCAATATTGCTCAAAGTAGGAAAAAGAGCTACAGACCAACATAGAAGAGATCTACAGTTTGAACTTGAGAATTATGTGTATTTAAAGGCATCACCTATGTGCAGGGTGCGCCGATTCGGATTAAAAGGAAAGCTATGTCCATGGTATATCGGACAATTTTGGATCCTAGAGCGTAAAGTCAGCCTAGCCTATAAATTGGAATTACCGAGTCAGTTATCAAGAATCCACAATGTATTCCACGTCTCTCAACTCAGAAAATGCCTAAGGGAGCCCTCGCAAGACTTAACTAATCTCGACATACCCCTACAAGGTAATCTAACCTATGAAGAGCATCTAGTAAAAAATCCTAGAGACAGAAGACCGACAGTTAAGAAACCAGACTGTACGATCATGCGAGGTGCAGTGGAAGAACCACTTCGTCAACTTTGTGTGGTCAGGTGGACGGGATCACGAGCATGTGGTTGGGCGAATTCTTTTGTCGCAGGTTGCTATTTTGTAGGTTCTTAGCGCCATCAGTTCGTCAGGTTACACGGATCTAAACTTATCATCGATCCTATGTCGTAAAGATCGGGCATGGCCCGTATCATTCAAGTGCCAAGTTTTGTCCAACTTTAATCAAAGGGCAAATTGAAGACAAAGATGCATCAAAATAAAACAACAAGCAATTCCACCTCTTGATGACAAAGGTGAAAGCATCTAGGCCCCTAAAAATAATTTTAGTAATTAATAACAACAAAGTGCCTAGGGACTAATATGTGTGCTAAGATGTTTTGAAGGTTTAGTCCCGGAGTTTGAATGACTACATGGAAATGACCATACAAAGACAATAAAGGATTGATATGGCTCAAGGCAAAGGTATTACGTAGCCTAAGGACCCTTTTATAGTTTTTACCAGTCTCGGTGATTGGTGAAAAGACCAAATTATAGGCTAGATGTCATTCTATAAATAGGGGTCATGGCTAGTAGCTTGTGGATCTATTTTGTTCCATCTTGATCAACTAAGAGTCATGTATTGCATTTAGAAAAGCATCTGAAAAATCTTCACAAAAATTGTATGACCGCGGTTGATGAGCGGTATCACCGTAGAGCGGTAGTACAAAATTCTTGTTGGTAGTACGTAAATTCCAGAGAGCATATTTTTGGGAGTTTTCCTCCCCTGGAAATCAGTAGTACCAATTGAGCCGAGCGGTAGTACCGGACATTGTGAGTGCAGTAGTACCGTACCTTTCTATAACAGTTAGTTTAGAAGCATTTAACGAACAACAATCAACTGTTGAATAGTAGGTGCGGTAGTACCGGCCGATCAATGACGGTAGTACCGCATCTATAGAATTTTCAGGGGATCTTCTTCAAATGGTCGAATTTGTGGTTGGGGGCTATAAATACCCCCTCACCAGGACCAAGCTCAGTACATTGGACCTCATTGAATACACTTGAGCTTTTGGTGCACTCTCCTCTACTCATTTGCTCATATTTTGTATTTTGAGGTAGCTGAGAGCATCCAAGTGCGTATGCATTGTTTGTTGATCTCTTTGGCACTTGATAACCTTCAAGCAAGCTCTATGATTTGTTACTCTTAGTGCTTGCTGGCACCTATACAGCTTGCAGAAAGTTTGTGTGGTGATCTCTTCAAGAAGGTGTGAAGAGGTCCAACAACGGTTGTGAGTGGTTCGGTGCTCACCATCTCTGGAGTAGAGGAAGAGCAGCCCCGACTAAATCGAGGTGTAGGTTCGAGTTATGAATCGATCCAATTCGTTTGGACCTACCTCAACGTGGACTAGTGAAGACCAGCAAGTCTTCGATACCACGAGAAAAATCGATCGTCTTCTTTGCGCTTTTCTCTTGTCTTTACCTTTTCTGAATTTACATTTGCTTAGATATTTTTTTTAGTATAGCCATAGTCTTGGGTTGTCTTAGTGAAAGCTTAGAATATATCCATTGAATTATGCTAGAATTCTTTATTTAAACTATACTTGTTAAATTGATAATTAGAGAACAAGTTTTTTTAGAAACCTCCTATTCACCCCACTCTAGTCGGTCATCCTTGATCCTACAAAAGGCTGACAAAACAAGCTACCTACATTGACTATATAAGCATGTGGGACATTTGCACCATATCACAAGATGAGTGGTAGAAAATTAGAAATCCTGAAGTTAGTCAGTCACTTGCAACTTTTTGAAATTCTACTTGTCAGACATGTGCTAGTATTTTTGGAAGCTAAAAGAGAGCCCTTTTGATCATCAATAGGCAATATTAGCAATGAGCGTACTACATGCTTATATACTAAATGAATGCTTTTGTGCCAATTGAATGATAAAATCTCCATAGAGTAGTGAAATAAGAATCCAATTCATACTACTAAATCAACACATTAATCCTCCTATCATAATAAAACACAAGCTAATCTTAGCAAATCAGTTCCTTCCTAAAGCTAATGGTAACACCAATAGTCCATACTTACAAATTAAGGTTCAAATGAAATGTACTTGCAAACTAAATTGCCTAACTATGTCTACACAGGCAATCAGTAATCAACTTGCATGTGGGTCCTAGTGTCAGTTGCTATTTTGCAATGTAGTATTGTTACCTAGCTACCTAAGGTGGACCCTCACTTCAGTCACAGAGAGAAAGCACAGAGGGAAGGAAGCAGATCAAGGAACAGAGGAAGTGCGGAGGCGGCTTGAGCAAGGGTCAACGCCGGCGAAGGGGTCAATGGTGGCAGTCTACGACGGGAAAAATGGATTGCCAGGTGGGAGAGGGAGCCAGAGGAGGTGATGTTGTGGCCCAGCCGGTGCTGGCCCGAGCTGGTGGTGGGGTGTAGCGGTGGGGCACGGGGAAGGAGGAGGGTGGCGTCGTTGGAGGGGAGAGGGGGAAGAATGGGGGAAGCATGGGCATGAGGAAGATGAAAGGAGCTCACCGGTGCACTTGCTGGTGACGGGGAGTGATCGGCGTGGGCCAGTGACCGGAGCCATGAGCCAGCTTCCCGCGGTGAAGGATCCCTAGAGAGGTAGAGCCGAAATCAGGGCCTAGGCATGAGAGAGGAAGCCATGAGAATGGTCCCCCAAACAAGGAATTAGAAATGTGTCTCACCGGAGGGGAGGGCGACGTCCAAGGCGGCGGGTTTTGCCAGTTTAGGGGAAGAAAATGGCGTGGGATGTTGTGATGGCGGAAAACCCAAATCGATTAAGGGGAAACGTGCATGATGTCGTGGAACAGGACATGACGCGGAAGGAATTGAAGGGATCTCACCGGTTCGAAGTAAGCGGTGGGGTGAGGGTGGAGCTGGTGTTGCGAGCACGACCTAAGGAGATGAGGCAGAGTTTGGCGACAAGGACGACGCGTTTGAAGGGGAGGAGGCAGGGGTGGAGCGGAGGAAGGGGTGGCAGTGGCGACATGAGCAAATGGCAAGAGGGGGAGGAACCCGGCGTGTGGGCGGCGCAGGTAGGTGGCGGCCGGGAGGATTCCGGGGAGGGGGAGCCATTGCCGCGGGCGTAGGTAGCGAGAGGGGGAGCGAAGTGAGGCACCACTGGGAAGACGAATGGCAAAGCGTGCTGCAATCGAAGACGTAGAACAGCTGCTGCCAGTGGACGAAATCCTCAAGACAACCGTCGAGGCGCGACTGGAAGAAAATGGCCAAGAAACACGAGGAGGCCTTCAATTCTAGGCGCAATAAGGAGATACATATATAGTACCTTAACATGCTTAGACCTCTGAATTGAGGTGAAATGGTGGTAGATAACTTCTTCCACGATCCACTGTCCATCGCTAGAAAGGTTGGGGGGCTTTCCCAACTAGCACACTACGATATCTGCCAATACCTGGTGGTAAATCAATTGTCAACCTTTTGTATGGTGGTACCAAAATATCAAATATGCTTGTTGCTATCTGTTGCCTCACCTACATAGATTGTGTAGTCATTAGCTAATTGTTTTACAACAAAAAAATCATCAAAGAAAAACCTTGATTGCTTTGAAGTTTGTGGCATCATAACTTACCCATATCTCTTTTTGTCCCTCGCCCTCCTCTCTTTCAGAAGTGGATCCTCCACATTAGCATGGGCTAGCAAAGGAGCACAGTAACACACATTAGCCCTTTTTCTCCATCGTCCAATCCAAAATAGACGATCTAGATCAAGTGCTACAATACCAGAGAACGTAGAAAAATCACTATAGTGTATACGTTACGGTAGGCATTTCACAATTTCTACAGTATTTTTGCTGCAGTGTCGCCGAACGCTACTATCACGGACTGAAAATCACTTTTTCACACAGTGATTCTCTGTAGTGCAGTAGAGGATTTAAATCCTCTCTCTTTCTATCTGTATAGGCCTATGGCCTACCACTCGTGTGACATCACCACCTATCATGCCCACGATTAGTGTCCGATACTCCAGTCCTATGTCTAAAATATGTCAAATGGGCATGTTTGAAACACATGAGTTCACACTAATCTTAACTAATAAAAGAAGGAGTTTACTCCTACGCAATGAGACGATCGTCCCACCAGTGGAAAAAAACTTGCGCCGACTCCTTACACCCCTCCCGTGCATGCCCACACCCTTCTGGCCTAAAAAACCATTATGGAAAGACAAGAGAAAATCGCTGAACAAAACTCCGCAACGTTTGCAACTCCACCCATGATCGTGTCGAGCAGGTGCGCCACTAGGAGCACCTCGCCGGCATGTGTCATCCGTGTTGCTCACGTCTAGGGAGATCCACAAGGACCAGCTCTAACATGTGTGAAAGGCGCACTCGGACCTCTCGATCCTCCTCATCGATGAGGCGGGGGAGGAGGCGGCGTCACCTCCATCCTCGCCTGAGGCGCCCCATGTTATAACCCGAGGGGTAATCACACTTAAGCATACAAATTATTATTCATCTGCCCGATAGAACACCGCTCCAACGAATAATAAGCCTTACCAAAGTTAACACATCAGAACAGTAAGATAGAAATTGTACTTTATTATAGCTGTAGCCGGCTATGGTCTTTAATACAATACTTAATTACAACTGCAAAAGGGACAGATCCCCTCGCCTGCCTGCGTGCTCCTCCGGTCGCCTACTCGTCTCACTCACTGAAGAAGGTGTCCACCTCACCCTGGTCCTCGTAGTAAGCGTCCTCGCCTTCTGTTGCCTCCTTGGCACCTGCGTATCCTTCATCCCACTCAGGGTAATCCCAGGTTGGAATATGATCTAACAAAGGAGAATAATAGCAAGAATGAGTACTAGTGTGCTCAGCAAGTATTTATTAGCAAAGATGCACTGTATGACTCTTCTCTGTTCGTTATTACAATTTATAACTCATCTCTTTCTCTGGAAAATAATTTACCAAGATTTTAAGTGGTAGTTTTAATTTTGAAAAAACTACTTATCACTCGGAGAGAAGATAGACCCCTAGCGTTCACCGTAGACTCCAATCCAGGAGCTAAGTATGAATTCATGATTTTATTTATATAGCACTGCGCAGGCTTGTGCCACTTTACCCATAGCTACTCTGAGCTCTCTTAAGCTAGGTCTCGCATTTTCTTTGATGCGGTGTCAAGTTCATAGTACGGAACATTTTTCAAGTTACGTGATTAAGTCTCCACCCATTACTTTCTGTCGGTGTCTTGGGGCGCCACCTAGTCTTTCACCGAGTTTTAATAATGTTGGTTGGGCCGGTCATCCCCACACCTAACACTCCACCTTGCACTACTATAGCACCTTGGATCTCCCACTTCTTGACTTTCCTTACCGGTCTTGGGTTCCTCCATCACGCTCACACGATATTACTTGCACGATGCAGAGAGCATAGTCACATAACAAGGTAGCATTTTCTTCCCGCCGAAACAGGAAAATGGTTGGTACTTAAATACAAACCCTTATCTGAATAAGAGTTTTGTTGGTCCCTATATGTTATCCATATGTAAAGGGTCCCACCTCTTTCCTATTCTCTTTCCTACCAAGGGCCCTTTACTAGCCTTATTATTTACTCTTACAGCCCAGCTGCTCCACTCAGCTGGACTGCTCTTTTCTCATCTTCATCTCTTTTATTTTATCTTCTTTCTCTTTTATTCGATTTGATTTTGAGAGATAGTTTTCATGCACATATCTATAATTATACAGAAAAGTAACTTTTACATTTAATGTAACTAGAATGAAGTTCAAGAGGCAGGCTCTCCTTCGTATTCGTAGTATAGATTGGCGTCAACGGTTCCTGGATCAGCTATTCCTGCCAGAGCTGGTTTGTCTTCTGGAATTATACTACAGACGCGAATAATAAATAAATACTTAGTCGTTTGGGTGATATAGCTGATTAATAATAGATTGATTTCGTGGTCTCCCTTACATGAAGCCGCGGCCTAGGCTTTAATAGCTGGCCAAACCATGCACTCATAAGGCCAAGCTGAATCAAACCTTGGTTCATTCAAACAAAAAGAAATCGGACTCAAAGTCCTAACTGGTTCGGTTGGTGCTAAACTGATTACATGGCCGAACAGGCCCACACGTTTTGGTGATAAGCTGATTAATTGGTTCGGCTCCCACGTGTTCACCCTTCTCGAGTTACATTGCATATAGCTTCTTTTCCTTGCTTTCTTTCTGAGCAACACACGCAACACACATGCATGTGTGATGCATGCATGTAGACCTCACATGCTTCTATATGTGTATAACTGCACAAACAAACACATGGATCTATTAGGCAATGGCATATTCTTATTAGTGAGATTAAAATCATTTAATAGCGAGTTCACCTGTTTGTTAATTAATTTAGCTCTTGCTCGTGTAATCGGTCCAAATGGCTGTTTTAGAGTACTAGAATCATCTTGAGCAGTAACACTTGACAAGGAAGACGTGCTAGTTGTAGGGGTGTCCTCATCATCCTTCCCCTCTTGAAAAGGAGTTGTCCTCGACTCTGATTCTTCCAATCCAAAGAATGGTGACAAATCAACAACATTGAATGTGGAACTCACAGCATAATCATCATCCAGAAACTCTATCTTATATGCATTGTCATTGATCTTCTCAAGTACTTCGAACGGATCATCTCCCCGAAGCATCAACTTGGACTTACGCTTGTTCGGAAAGCGTTCTTTGCGTAGATGCGCCCAAACCAAGTCACCCGGTTCAAATAACATCTTCTTTCTTGACTTGTTCGCCTTCTCAACATAGTAGCGTGTCTTCTTTTCAATTTCTTCTTCAGTCTTGACATGAATTTTCTTCATATATTCAGCACGCTTTGACGCCTCCATATTAGCATGTTCAAAAGTGGCAGCAAATCAAGTGGTGTGATTGATTTAAAACCATACACCATCTCGAATGGGCATAATTTGAGTAGTAGAATGTACCACTCTATTGTACGCAAACTCCACATCCCACCCTTTTAGATTCTTTTTTATCATCGTTCATAGTAGCATTGAAAGTGTTCTATTCAGCACCTCTCTTTGTCCATCCATTTGTGGGTGACAAATTATTGAGAATAACAACTTTGTCCCAAGCTTAGCCCACAAAGTCTTATAAAAGTAGCTCATAAACTTGACGTCGCGATCTGAAACAATCGTTATTGGCATGCCATGCAATCTTACAATTTCTATGAAAAATAAGTCAGCTACATACGACACATCGTTGCTTTTATGATAGAGAATAAAATGTGCTATTTTTTAGAACCTATCAACAAGTACAAAAACTGAATCCCTCCCCCTTAGTCCTAGTAATCCTAAAACAAAGTCCATACTAATATCCTCCTAAGGTACACTAGAAACAGGAAGTGGGGTATATAAACGATGTGGATTAAGTTTAGATTTCGCTTTGTGGCATACCACACATCGTTGTACAAACATCTCGACACCGCACCTCATTTTAGGCCAATAAAAGTGATCACTCAACATCATGAAAGTCTTTTCTCCCCCAAAGTGTCCCATTAATCCACCAGCATGAGATTCTTGCAATAAAAGCAAACACACAAACGTATCTAAAATACATAATTTGTTAGTATGAAATAAGAACCCATCATGAACATAGAGCTTGTCCTATTTTTTCCCATCTTTGCATTTAGAATATAGTTCTAAAAATTCACTATCAGAAACATATAAATCTATCAAATTCTATGATCCATGAACTTTTACTTCCAATTGAGTTAAAATCACATTCTTTCTAGATAAGGCATCAACTACCACATTCTCTTTTCCTTTCTTGTACTTAACAACACATGAGAAAGTTTTAATGAGTTCTACCCACTTAGCATGTCTACGGTTCAGTTTAGCTTGTCTTTTTAAATATTTCAAAGCTTTATGATCAGAGTGAATAACAAATTCTTAGGCCAAAAATAATGTTGCCAAGTTTTAAGCACACGTACTAAAGCATACAATTATTTATCGTAAACAGGTAGTTCAATTGAACACCTCCGAGTTTCTCACTAAAGTATGCTACATGTTTTCCTTCTTGCAGCAAAACATTACCAATACCTATTCTACTAGCATCACATTCAATTTCAAAAGTCTTTATGAAATCAGGCAAGACAAGCAATGGTGCTTCAATTAAACATTTCTTTGGCTCTTGAAAATCCTTTTCTTATGGTGCACGCCATTCAAACACAACACCCTTTTTAGTTAACTCATTTAATGGAGCAGCAATGGTGGTAAAATCTTTAACAAAACAACGATAAAAACTAGCAAGACCACAGAAGCTTATGGTTTGACTAATATTCACAGGGGTAGGCCAATTCTTAATTGTTTTAGTTTTAGATTCATCTACCGCAATGCCTTATCCAGAAACAACATAGCCTAAGAACACAACCTTATCAGTACAAAAAGTGCATTTATCAAGATTAGCATACAATTTCTCGTTTCTAAGCACTTTTAGCACTTGTCTAGTATGATCAATGTGTTCATCTATCGTTTTGCTATAGATCAAAATATCATCAAAGTATACCACAATAAATTTACCAATGAATGTTCTTAAAACATGATTCATCAATCGTATGAATGTACTAGGTGCATTAGATAAACCAAAAGGCATAACTAACCTTTCATACAATCCAAATTTAGCTTTAAAAGCAGTATTCCATTCATTACCAAGTTTCATCCTAATCTGATGGTATCCATTCCTCAAATCAATTTTGGAGAATTTAACAGCACCACTAAGTTCATCTAGCATATCATCTAACCTAGGAATATGATGAGGATATCTAACAGTGATATTGTTATGGCACGATAATCAACACACATTCTCCATATACCATCTTTCTTAGGAATAAGAATTACAGGAACAACGCAATAACTAAGACTTTCGCATACATACCCCTTATGAAGTAGTTCTTGCACTTGGTGATGAATTTCTTTGGTTTCCTTCGGATTGGTACGGTATGGCAGACGGTCTGGAAGTTATGCGCCAGGAACTAGATCAATTTGATGCTCTATTCCACGTAATGGCGGAAGTCCCGGTGGTATGTCCTCCAAAAACACGTCCTCAAATGCCCGCAAAAGAGAGGAAACGACACTAGGAAGAGAGGTTAAGTCGTTAGTTGAAAGCAAAACAGTTGCATCTTTGTACACAAGCACAAAGTGCATCTTTGATGAGTTATTACTTACATATCTCAAATCTGATTTTGTGGCCAACATAACGAACCCTCCCTCACTCTTACTTTTTTCTCTCATATTTAGATTGTGGCTCTCACTCACCGATGTGTGAAAATCATTATTTTCTTTCTTTTTACCCTCATTCTCAGCAATCTTCTTTTGCTGAAATTTAGCGTGTATTTGACTAGGAGTCATTGGATTACGCTCCTTTGTCTTCCCCTTCCACTTAAAAGCATATCTATTGGAATGACCACCATGTTGCACACTTCTATCGTATTGTCATGGCCTTCCCAACAACAAATAACACACGATCATAGGTACTACATCACACTCAATGGTGTCCTCATAATCACCAATCTTGAAAGTAACATGCACCACAAACTGAACCTTCACATTCCCACATTCGCTAAACCATTGCACATGATATGGGCGTGGATGTTTCAACACCTTTAAACCAAGCTTCTCGCACAATTCAACACTAGCCAAGTTATGATAACTACCACTATTAGTAATAAGTTTGATTACCTTGTTGTTTATCTTGGCTTGTGTTTGAAACAAGTTGAATCGCTGCGGATGTGCATCTCCTTCTTGCGCAAGCATGCTCAAATTTTTAGTGACTACTAGTGCCTCTCCCATTTCATAGTTCAACAAATCAACCCCATCATTATAATCTGATGCATCTTCATATCTCTCCTTTTCATGACTGAGTTCAACCTCATCTTCACTTGCGGATTCATACTCTCCATCTTCCGTCACAAGCATAACTCAGTCGTTGGGACACTCCTTAGTAATGTGCCTGCGCCCCAAATATTTGAAGCATTGAATTTCTCTACTCTGTGTTGTCGCATCAATTGAAGGTGTAGGGGATGGAGTCACCTTCTTCTCACTTAATGTAGGTGCTGATTTTGCAATCGAGGAAGAACGAGCATTAGTATTTGAACTAGTACTAGCTGAAAATGTACCTCGTCCCAAACTGAAGCGTGCTTTTGTGGCGTTAGTTGAGGATGATGGAGCTTTCAAGTTGACAGATGTTGTCCTTGGTGCTGGTTTACATCTTCTAGTAGCTGCTTCTCTGCCTTTATCGCTTGATGTGCCAAATCAACAACAGTATTGTAGGGCTGATATTAAACTGTCTGTTTAATGCTTTTGTTTAGGCCAAACAGAAAACATGGCAGTGTTTGCTCTTCATCTTCATGCACATGTGCCCTAATCATAGCTTGCTCCATCTCCTTGTAGTATTCCTCCACCGAGCGACCTCCCGGCCTCAAATTTTGCAATTTATCAAAAAGATCATGTTTATAAGTGTTAGGAACAAAACGTGCTCTCAGCTCTTGCTTCATTTCAGCCCATGATGCAATTGTAGGTTCCCCATTATCTTTTCTTTGGTTCAACACTTATTCCCACCAAATCAACGCATACCCATCAAACTCAAGTGACACCATATGTAGCTTCTTCTTTTCCGAATAATTGTGCATCCAGAATATCTTCTCTACCTTGAGCTCCCATGTGAGATATGCATCTGCATCGGAAGCGCCTTCAAATTTGAGAATATTGAACTTGAGTTTCCCAAATTTTTTCTCCATGTGTTGGTCATCATAATGACAGCCATGGTGTTGATAGTTATCATTGCAGTGCAGCCAAAAGTCATCGCCAAAGTCCTCAATGTGGGCAGCACCACCGTGTCCATGGCCACGGCCTCTCCCTTGGCCATGTTCAGCGCCCAAAACACCTCCCCCGCCCGGGAAAGGGTGGTTGAACCGCGTTGGCAGTGGCTCGAATCTCGATCCGCTGGAGCTTCTCTAGCGAATCGTGCAGCCCTCTCCTCATCGGTCTCGTCAAGCGCCACGCCCTCTTCATGGATGCTCTGGACCCCGTTCTTTGAGAAGCTCCTCTAGTATCTCCCTCCTCAAGACGCTCATATTGTCATTCAACTGAGTGTTGAAATCATTTGTGAGCTTGTCAAAGTCAGCTCGTGTAACATATGTCTGCTCTCCTTCTTTTTCTGACATGGTTAGTGCAAACAACAAAGAAAACTATATATGTGGATATGATAGTTTTTATTTGTGGAAATCACTCAACCTCACCTTCTCTTACCAATCGAAGTTCTTATGCGTCCATGATGGAATTGAAGAGCTGAACACACTTTGGTGACGGTAGACAACACTAGGCGATAGATTAAACGAATTCAATTGCACAAGCACTGTTAAACAATGGCTTATTTGTAGAGCTTGGAGGGAGAAGTATGTACCTATGCAATCTGAATTTTTGAGATGTTATAAAGCCAGGTAACAATCCAAACTAGAATTCAATACCTAGTTGTTGATCTTATGATATAAGCGAAGAACAAAGCAGCTCACACGCAAAGATGATGAAACTTAGTGCAATCAAAGGAATAGGCTAATATATAAAAATATAAGTGATAACAACTAGCTCGTATTGCATAAGTTATGGAGAGATGCTAGCTAATTGCTTAATTAGACAAATAGGGCACAAGATTGCTCACAAGAAACAAATCCACAATTTTGAAAAATAAATACCAGCTAGGTGCGCTCATAAAACAATGTCGGCCAAACACTTTTTTTTGTTCTTTCTGTTCTTTTGTTCGTTGTTTTTTCCTCTATTTTTTTTTGCTCAGCCAACAAAAGGTTCACAATGAGGGGCACAAAAATTCTAGCCCGTTAGGCATAATAAAAACTCACAAGCTAGATTGTGCAATGAGATGGAAACGAGCAACCCTAGAGTAATATTAGTAGCTAGTGTCAATAGGACCAAAGTATTCACAAAGGGATTGAACGGGCTCACAAGATACCCGAAGGGTTTTTTTTTGCATATTGTAGCAGTCGCAGGCACTGTAGCACGTTCCTGTAGCGCGGTACTGAAGGCTCGCGAGTGAATACTGTAGTGCGGTGCTATATCGCACGCTGTAGATTTGTGCATAGCGTACTGTATCCCGTACGCCGCAAGTTGATTTTTTTTCACAGGCCAGCGGTGAAGATCAAGCATAGCGCACTGTAATAGAGCGAAGCACTATTCACTATGCGCTGATCAATTTTATTTATTTTTTCTGGTTTTTTATTGAACACAAGATCAAGCAATGCAAAAGAAAACTATGATTAGCGACTAAACACATTTTTTAATGGATTAAAACATAAGAAAACTCACAAGACATGACAGATTGAAACTAGGGTTTTGATTTTTGTTTTGTTCTGGCTTTTTGTGTATAGGATAAAACATTCTAACTATGGGTAAATTGATCTTATCGTGGCAACCGATGCTCTGATACCAAGATGATACGGGGGATGCTCGATCTTCACGATGTAGGATCGATGATAACTTTGGATCCGTGTAACCTGACGAACCGATGGCGCCAACCACTGTCAAGACAACAACCTGCGATAAAAGAATTCATCCAACCACATGCTCCTGATCCTGTCTACCTGACCACACAAAGTAGACGTGTCGCTGCTCCTGCAAAACACAAGGAATCATAAGAACAACAGAGTTGAGAATGCCCAATTCCCCTCTAGGTTGCAACTGTATGGCAAACCCTAGGAAGAACAAGCATATAGCTCTATCTGGAAAATGATAGATTGATTTCGTGGTCTCCCTTACATGGAGGCAAAGCCTATAGCTAGGCTTTAATAGCTGGCCAAACCGTGCGCTCATAAGGCCAAGCCGAATCAAACCTTGGTTCAGTCAAACAAAAAGAAATCAGACTCAAAGTCCTAATTGGTTCGGTTGGTGCTAAACTGATTACATGGCGCGTTTTGGTGCTAAGCTGATTAATTGGTTCGGCTCCCACGTGTTCACCCTCCCAGAGTTACATTGCATATAGCTTCTTTTCCTTGCTTTCTTTCTGAGCAACTCACGCAACACACATGCATTCCTGATGCATGCATGTAGACCTCGCATGCTTCTATATGTGTATAAGTGCACAAACAAAACATGGATATATTAGGCAGTGACATATTCTTATTAGTAAGATTAAAATCATTTAAGAGCGAGTCCATCTGTTGGTTAATTAATTTAGCCCTTGCTCGTGTAATCGGTCCAAATGGCTGTTTTAGAGCACTAGAATCATCTTGAGTAGTACCACTTGACGTGGAAGTTGTGTTAGTTGTAGGGGTGTCCTCATCATCGAACCATTTACTTGACCTCGTCACCTAGAAATTATGCTACAATGTATTGGAAGGGAATATCAGTTGTACATTTGCAACCAAAGAAATGTTTATAGTTTACTCTTATGTTATGCTCCATATATCACTTAGCATTAACTATCTTGCTTCTCATTTATGCAGTGATCCATGAACCAGATGGTCTGCGGGAAACCTTACTATGAAGAAGCTATTTAACTTACATTCTAACTTCCTAACAAAGAGGGATGCATGGGCTAAGACCTTTGAGAACTACAAAATCCGAAAAACACCAAGAACTGACTATCCTGGTACATAGTTGTTGTACTTTAAATGTTACTACAACTATATTTGTATAGTTATGATAAATTATTTTCATCGACATTAAGCAACCTGTAGCCTGTTAGGTTTCACAAATAATAGTCAAATATGGTAACATGCTCTCTTATTGGGGGTTCATATGCTTATAATTTCTTATAAATTTGGAGTTATGGACTAAATGACTGATTCTACTAGAATCCTAAATTATATCTTCTTTTTTTCAAACAGAGAAACTCCAAGAGGTCGCAAAGTCTCTGCGACCATCTGGCCCTAAGGAAGATTCATCTCTCTTGGAGTTTCAAGTGGAGCTGATCCAACTCGCCTCACAACTCAATGGTGACAGCTCTTCTAAAAATGTGTTATTGTTGTTTTTTGTCTGCTTGCTTTAATATTGTCATGTGAGTCATACTGTGTTATGATAACTCCCCTGCTACCTTCTATGCTCCCATAAACTAGAAACTATGATAATTAAAAAAAACATAACTTTTGTTGTTTTCTGTGTGCAATTAATAGGAAGAGCTTACGTGCAGGCATGTGCCTTCTACTAGATTTGTTCACAGTAGGAATTTCATATATATTGGCTTACTTTTAATGCATATTTCTATTTAGGCATATGTTGGCAGCTTCTCCACAACTACGACCAATTGCGATCATGCTGCAATTAAGGTATGGCAGTGCTATTTTCTTTGTTCACATTGTATTGGCATCGATGAGAGGTTTATTTACCATTCGGGAGATCCCTTCAACAATCTGTCTATATAACATGCACCATTCAAATGCAACATTTTTCCTCTAATCCCCTCTAACTATTTCAACAACTGTTTTCCTTTAATCCACTAATTATTTGCTTCACTGGTTTTTATTTGTTAGCTTCTGATATAGCTATACCTGGCCTTCCAATTCCTCTGTCATATATTATCATGCAACAAAACTATCCTTAATTTGTTAGCTTCTGGTATAGCTATACATAGCATGCGAACGATTGCCACACATCATGTATTGAACGGACGGGTGCAGCGTAGCACGTCTAACCATCTAGTTTGTCCTATCTCCGATACATTCTCACCTCTGCTACTGTCTTCGTGTCCTCTACCTCTACACAAAGAAAAAATGTCATGTATCCATATATCATGGTCACTTAGGCATTCATACAATGTTGAAACCTACTCATATACATTGTGGATCCTTGTATGTGGCGATGTATTTATAACCAAACATATACCACAAGCTATCAAACTCATATCCTCTTCATTCGGGGGGAACCCAGGGAGGAGGGCTTCAGGAAGGCTGGCGATGCTTAGGACCTCACTATCGGATCTAAATGCGAGCCCGCATGGCGCCACCAGATCTGACGAATGGGAGAGGAGCTCTAGGCTGCCAGCTTTCTACTGCTGCTACTAGCCACGACGTTCTCAAGATGATAATGATGTCGATAAATCTGCTGAGCGTCCAGATGACAATCCCTCCAACCGTCGTCGGCCCCCTACAATAGCTGTCACTGTCCTCTTCCCATCTTGATACACCAACGCTCTTCGTCACCCAAGAGTCTACCTCACCACTAGAGCCGAAGTCTTCCCACCATCCTTCTTCCTCTCCGGATTCGCTGCTGTCCGTTGTCCATGTCTACTCTTGGAGAAGGTCCTACCTTGCTGTTGTCGTAGACCAGTCATTGAAGAGGCCAAAAGAGTTTGGATGCTCGTTTGTTGGGTCGTTGTTCTGAGATGCACGCCGACCGTTGCGGATGCCCCATGTATAACAACTACTCCGGACCTAGAGGCAGGTCACCATTGGCTTCCCTACGGGAGGAGGAGAGGAGCTGGAGCTACCATCTCTCTTTTGTGTGCCGTCCACCAAGCGAAGGGGTCGCTTCCCTATCCCACTACATTCTGGATTGGCTTGATGATCGTTTTGTTAGGGTGGAGTGCTTGGCATGGTTCTCTAGGCCTTTACTTCTACTCTTCTTTCTCAAGCACTATGCGATAGTGAACCTTTGCATGGTTAACTTGATTACCAGAAGCTTTAGCATGTTAGGTGGTGGTGGTGATGGTGGCGGGGGCGTCCTTCCTTTGGCTGCGGTGTGTAGCATGGATGTGTAAGAGTTGATTGGTGTTCGTTGTGCTAGTTAGTGTTTGCCTCTAGCCCATGTTAGGTTGCTTAGCCAGATGTTCAGAGGGGTTCCTTCCCCGCCTGTGGTGTTTCCCTGTTGAGATCGTTGACTGTATCTTTTACTCTATTTTCTCCCGCCTTATTAATATAATTGACAACTCTCCTGTATGTTCATTTTGAAAATATCATCTTCAATTTATTCACTTATCTCTATGCCCTTTTGGCCACAATAAATTACCCCAATTATTTCCATGTCTGCCAAATTGACAAGCAACAACATACATCCACTTCCGTGTGATTTCAGTGTAGATAGATACTTTTCTAATTTACTTGATGGTGTTTGTATCATAATATTGTCGTGCTATAGCCCATGGGAATTGCTATATAACTTCCGAGAGTTTTTTGAAGCCAAAACTGTCACTTTTCTGTTCGTTAGATGTGCTATAAGATTCGTGTTGTTGATGTGTTGTAAGAAAAAAATTATAATAGTTGAATTTTCATTCGTCTTATATGTCTTGAGATTTGTACCTTTTCCCATATGATGAATTGGGTCCGAATTTATTATGATTTTTTTCTTCGAAACATAACGGGTTTACCACATTGCTGTATTTTATTGGTATATAATTTTATTTTTTTATCTTTATTTTTGCTCAATCTCTCAAAGTACATGTGAAGAATATAACGTGTTTACCATATTGACGTATTTTGTTGGTATATAATTTTATTTTTTGTCTTTGTTTTTGCTCAACCTCTCAAAGTACATGTGAAGAACATAACGAGTTCACCATATTGTCGTATTTTGTTGGTATATCATTTTATTTTTATCTTTATTTTTGCTCAACCTCTCAAAGTATATGTGATTGAAATATGAGTTATTAATACCTTCAAGAATAATTACAGCGACCAAGAACAAAAAATACATAAATATTTTACTATAATTTATGTATAATGGAGTTGTAAATGAACTTTCAGAATGTGATAGTTTTTTTTACGGAGAAAACAATCGAATTTTGTGTAGACAAACCCCAAAGGAAGCACATCTTGTTAGGGTAGTGGACTTGTGGATGTATGAGTCCACCAACTACGGTTCAAATATTGACACCCCTTTTTACGGCAAATATGAGTGAGCTTCGGTGGGAATTTTGTGAGGTCGCAGATATATCACCGGTTTTCGTCAGTCTAGGCATGTGTTAAAGGGCCGCACTCGCGTGAGCATGCGTGGTAGTGTGTGCACATGTGCGTCTTCATGGTAATCTCAGAAAAAATCTATTTGCTTCAAATGAGTCAGAATGTTCTAGGCACTAGTGTAAGAAACTATGTGTTGTTTTACGAAAAATTACGAAAGACTAGCTAAATGTATGTGCTATGCTACCGTTGTAGAGAACAACATGCTTCATGCCTTTGGCTTCACCTTCGCGCACGGTCAAGCTCACCAAGTTGGCGTCACGGTGGTTGGCGTTACGTCTCTGCCGCTACACTTGGCTTACACTGTGTCTAGTTGAGCTTCGTTGTGACTAACATTGTTTTTTTGTGTCTAGTTGATTTATTTGGGAGTTATTTTTTGTTAGAGACTAACATTGTTTTTTTTTTTTGCTAGAGATCTTCTAGGGAGGTCGGAGGGGAGTGACGTACCATCACCATTATTACCACCGATCGATTCTTTTTAAGTAGTATAAATAAAAGTAATTTTCACCATTTCTGATTGCACCTATTGGCTGAACATAACTTTTTGTTAGATTATGACACATAATCCTCGCAAAAAATTTACTTGTAAGAGAGGAAAAATACTTACACGGACCAGATTTTGTAGGATCAACTACATAATTGGCATAATAATATGGATTTATTGTCCACATAGTTTCATTACATATGTTATATGCATATTGCACCATACTTTTTTTTGGCATATTGCGCCGTACCTACAGTACTAATTGGTTTTGATATAACAGAAAAAAAATAGTTTTAATATAAACATATGCATTATAGTAACTTCGCAGAAAATTCAGCGAATTTATAGTAAAAAAAAACAAATCACAGCTCCGTCATTAACAATAAGCACATGCGTTAAAGAATACCACAGCTAACTTAGCATTTTCTCCTCTAATGTTTAGTGCCTCCCTCTCTTTTCAGGTTGGTCCCACCACATCTTAAAAGATTGAAACCCCCTCCCCCCTTCTCCCATCTCCTTGGGATTCCCTATCTGCACACTTTCCTCGCCGGCGCCTCGCAGTCCCCGCCTCCTCCCTCTGCACTGGCCCCCCTCCGCGCCGGCCACTCCGCCTACTCCACGCGTCGGCCTCCCACACGCACCGGTCTCCCCAGCTTGGATCTGAAGCCTGACATGAAGGCGACGACCACACGGCTTCTCCCCCCTCCTAGGTCCGGCGGCGCAGCTGCCTCGATCCAGCAGGCGACCCGGCTACCTCAATACGCCACCGGCTGCGACACATGCAGTTCTTGTCGGCGGCGACGGCTTTAGACATCTGCCAAGGCGAAGCCGGTCTCCTCTTCACGGCGGCGGTGGGCATAGCTTTCTCAAACTCAGACCGACAGCTTTCCCAAGCTCGGTCCGCCGCGGTTTCCTCTAGCCTGATTTGGTGGTGGCGCCGACGAGACCAACGATGCGGGCGACAACGACCAGGGGGGAAGTCTCTCCCTTGAGTCCCTTCTGCCCAGGCGACACCCGGTCCGTGCGAATTTTTTTTTTCTCCCTTGGCAGACGGGATAGCGGTACTTGCTCAAAAGGTGTTCAAGTTTTGCCTCTTTAACATATGGTACCGGTGCGAAGAGGAAAGAGAAGCTCTCGGTACCCGGCTAAAAGCCAACGCTGCATAAGTGGATATGCTCTTCCTACCGTAAAGATGAGAAAAGGACACGCTCCTTCTTCTTCCCCAGCAAGAAAGAAAAGCCCCTCCTTTAAAGCCCCACCGTTTCTCGGGGACCTCGACGCAAAAACACGCCCACCACGATCCCACCCGTCCATCCACGACCCACACCCTGACCGGACGTCTCAGACGACGCCACGCACAGAGAATCACACTCACCACGCGTAATTACCCCGTAACACGGAGGGGTAAGCCGGTAATTTCCCGTCGCCGTCCGCGGTACGCGGTCCGCCTCCTCTTTTATCTGTCTCTCCGCCACCTTCCCCTGGCGACGCCCCGATTTCGAAGCCCCCCATCGAGCCGAGCTCCTCGCGATTCCAATCCCCACACGCCTCCGCCGCCGCTGTGCACAGGGTTAGGGTTTGCCCGCTCCCTCTCCTTGGATGGTTTGATCTGTGGGTTCCGCGGGGTTCGATTCGCTGTCTCCTGATCGATCCGCGTGGTTTTTTTGGGGGGATTTTTGGTGGTTCGTGGGGGGTTGTTTAGCTGCGTGCAGGGATCAACGGAAGGGGAATAGGGAGCGATGTTCGTGGTTCGATTTGGTGGTTTGCGCGCTTCGGCTAGAAGTATATCTGCGTTTTTTTTTTGGTGTTAAAAGTCTCTTTTTTTTCTAGGTGAAATGATTAGATTTACGTTTTTCTCTTTCGGTGAAATGCGCGTACTGAGTTGTAGTTGTTGGGATTGGTTAAATCACGCAGCAGATTTGGTACGTACTGCGTTCGATTTACAATCTCTTGGGATAAATTTGCACTTTTTAAGATTTAAATTTGATTCCCTGTTTGTCATCTGGACTGTCGGCCAAATGAATGATAATTAGTGGGTCAGATTGGTAGCAATACTCAGGAAGTCGCTTTTGAGATAGTGATTGTGTTGCGCTTCCTGGAAATTAGGATCTTGTTTCATAAAGTGTGAGCTCCCTGCAGTGCGTGATGATTTCTGAAAGCTACAGTTTGTTGGATCATTTTAACATGGAACTGTAACTACCTGGTGCATGTTATGTTATCGAATGGATCCATTTGATTTGGCGTTTATTCTCCGAAGATTACAGCTGTTTCGTTTTCTTTGTGTACTAACCTAGTGACCTTTACATTGTTTGTTTGATATGCGGATTACAGTCTAGATGGGACACAAGGAGACGGGCTGCCAGCAGCCGGAGGGCCCAATCCTATGCATCAACAACTGCGGCTTCTTTGGCAGCGCGGCCACGATGAACATGTGCTCCAAGTGCCACAAGGAGATGATCATGAAGCAGGAGCAGGCCAAGCTGGCTGCCTCCTCCCTCGATAGCATTGTCAATGGTGGCGATGGTGGGAAAGGTCCTGTCGTCGCTGCAAGCACAGAGGTGGCGGTTGCTCAAGCCGAGGTGAAGACGCTTGTTGTGCAGCCGACCGATGTTGCTGGCACCAGCGAGGGTGTTGCCGTAAACCCCAAGGGCAAGGAGGGCCCGAACCGGTGCGCTACCTGTAGGAAGAGGGTTGGACTAACAGGATTCAACTGCCGATGCGGTAACATGTACTGTGCAGTGCACCGCTATTCCGACAAGCATGACTGCCAGTTCGACTACCGGACTGCAGCGCAGGATGCAATCGCCAAGGCCAATCCAGTGGTGAAGGCAGAGAAGCTCGACAAGATCTAAGGGGGCTATGGGACGAAATGGATTTTAACCTGCAAGATTTCATCATCCGTCTTTGCTGCTCTATCCCTGCACTTCTCTTTCTTGTTGGCTGCTGCATTCCTTAAGTTATTCGACATTGTGATGCACACTGCATCACTGCATCTTGGCAGCTGCAAGAATTCATCATCTCAGTCGAGTCCGAATGGTTTGCGTGTTGGGTGTGTTGTGTAAGCTTTATTCATGGTGATTTTTCAGTCGGTATTGGTGCATCTCATTTAGCTAGCTCAGTAATGTACTATTGTATCATGCATGTTACTTTCCAATCAGTAATATTAATTAGCAATGGCCCATCATATCGCCCACAAGTCCATTTTCCTAATATTTTTTTATGATATTCCATGTGCACCTCTATCTGATATACATTCAAACATTTCTCTATCTGATATACATTCAAACATTTCAATTTATGTATGTTCTATTGTGTTTATGATTGTATAGTACTTCCCATCATATTGCCCACAAGTCCATTTTCCTATTATATTTTTGTGATATTCCATATGCACCTCTATCTGATATACATTCAAACATTTCAATTCATGTATGTTCTATTGTGTTTATGATTGTATAGTACTTCTCATTCAGAGAAGTTTGTCAAATTATGCATGATTAGCTCCCTACTCTAGATTTCACATTGCATCAAAGAGGAAATGATGACATGGTGGTTCTCAGGTTATTGGTGCACCCCTTGTGGTCATATTTTAATGTTAAGTGTAGATTATAACTGAAACAAGTACCCATAAAGGTTTGACATGTGAAGCTATTGGCGTCTGCTTAACAGCTTAAGTAATCCAGGATGCAGTGAACTGGGAATCTTGTGCATGATCACCACCTGTTAAAATTCTGTCTTCGAAGAGTTGTGGTTTAGATCAGGATACAACTTGTTTATTGGAGATGCCGATTGATTCTGCATTGCAAATTTACAATACAATGTAATACAATGATTTGCTACTGTCGTAAAGATTCATTTTTGCTTCTTTGATTTCCCGGTACAAGGCAACTGAAATTCTCATGCAAGGGAACATTGCGCAAATTATGTTCTCTAATCCCAAATTATGCCCCCTAATATCTTATATAATTGGAACACATCGCAACTTGTATGGATTGAAATAAGTACGAATTGTTTGAAATAAGTATTGAATTGTTTGACATGATTGTCGATTGCAAAGAAGCCAAGTTGTTCCGAAATATTCTTTTGCAGATGAACTTTTTTCCTTGACTTGTGGTTTGTTCTCATATAGACATGATGTGTACATAGATCAACTCTTTTACCGGGTGTTGAGCAGAGATGCATTAAACAATGCAGGCACTGATGGGGAGCTCTGATCAGTTGAGATTCTTCAGCATTGTTTATGAGAGTGGATAGGATCTCCACTTTGTCGTCCTCCCAGTAGCTGGAGATGTATTTTTATGAAACTAGCTGTTGTTACCTGCTCTGATCATTTGTTTATTATACTAAATTACCATTATAATGTCGAGTATGTAACATCCTGTGAAAGACAGTTGCAGTGCTCAGCCTTAACCACAGGAGTCATCTAACAAATCAAACAACCTAATGGCTTTTTTTTTTTTTTTTTTTTTTTTGTTTCAAACAGAAGCCAGAGAACAATCAGGATAAACAGCAGCACCTTCAGTTACCAACATACAGAAGGCGAAAAAGAATAAACCATGTCTTGAACAACTCGTGATTCTTTCACCTGCGAACAATAAAAATCACACCATAAGTAACTGACTCGCTCAAGACATGCCCGGTGTTGCACTCAGTAAAATTATCCTATAATTTCAGAGGAAACAGGTCATTTCCTCTTTGGTTGCCTGTTGCAAACTCCAGTTCATGTGAAGAAAAAGGGCACGCATTATTCCAGATATTTCTACTGTAGAGTGGTGATCTTGCAGGTTCAGGCTCCAAGGTAGAAGTAAATTGTGTAGAATTCGTCCCTCAAGCTGTACAATGGCTCCAGGAGGAAATTCCTCCTCATCCCCTTCGCGATGAAGCTGATCGGATGGTACTGCCTCAATGGAGCAGTCTGCACAAAACTCGCCGCCTGCTCGAATATCTCCCCAATGCTCTGAAGAGAACTCTTGCAGCTGACCTGAATCTTTGTCCCGGCAGAGTAATCCGCGCCAGCCAGCAAGAAGCATCCTGGTTTGGTCCCGAGCTCGAGGGAAACCGAGTTCGGCTTTCTGTCGAGCCCAGGTACTGTGTTGAAGAAGGAATCTGAGCTCTTTTGTGTAGATAGGGTAAAGGTTATCTGTGATCACCGTTCCTGGCAGGTCGAATGGTTCGATCTGCACAGAGGTCCCCTTCACGGTTGCACTGTAGGTGTTGTGCAGCCTTGACGAGTCCTGATAGTTTACTCTGAATGTTGCATGGATGGCGGTGTCAGTGCCATCGACTTCAGGTCGTTCTTGCATTGTGAGAGCGCCATTTGAGCTTGACAGAACAAATGTCTTCCCATTTGATTCTTGTGTGAAGGTCACTAGTTGTGAGTTGTATGGCGAAGGGACTGCAGTGATCCAGTCTGAAATTGCACTGATATTGCTGACTTTCGCATCCCGTCACCAGTGGACAGGCCAGCAAGAACGAATGGCCCGAATAGAACTGCTTGAAGAGATGTATAGTCCGGCCGATCATCTGAAGGTATAGTTAGAAATTAATATTTAAATGAATATTCTAACTCAAATAAATCACAGGTAGCAAACTTTGTCATGTCCATTTTTAGCTTGTGTATTTTTATTATAACCATTGGTTGACATGACGAATTATTGTGTGTGAACTAAATAAATTACCTATGTACTCCTTCAAGATTAAATATATCGATGCATATATTTCGTAAAAGTTGAAATTTCCTAAATTTTTGACCTTTTATTGCTTCAGTCCTTAGGGTGACGGGGAACTGTAGTAATAAGTGATCGCCTGAGTTCCACTGTTTTCAGATTGTGAGGAAAGATCCTGCCCTCATAATAAGATCAAGTAAAACACTTGTCTTTGAAATGATCAATGATAATTGAAACAGTAAATTTGTGATTCATGCATTAAAATGATTATACCTGGAGTTATTAGTCCTAAATCTTTGTCATTTAAAGTTACTTTTGCACCACTGGCAGATGTCCATGATGGTATTCTTACAATCAATATGGCAGACTGATCATTTGTCTGCACAAATAGAAAACAAGGAAGCTAACTGCTGATGCTTTGCTCTGAATTTTATGCAAAGGAACTTGAGAAGAATTACCTTTGCAGAAATGGAGAGTGAAACTTGAAGATACAGGTCCGAAGAGCTGAGGGGTTTGAGTTGTTGAGTAACAGTAAGTCCAGTTGCTTTACAATTGAAAGTGCTTGGTATGTACTAAATAATGCTGAGTGCTGGTGGATCTCCTTCAAGGTATTCATGGAATACTTGAACAAGTTTGTTGCCGTGTTCGTAGACGACATCCTAATATACTCTAAGACAGTTTGTTGTCGTGTTCGTAGACGACATCCTAATCTACTCTAAGACCATTGAAGAACACTCTTAACATCTATGTTTAGTTCTAGAAAAGCTTAAAGAGCATCGGCTTTATGCCGAGTACAGCAAATGCAAATTTTGGCTTCATGAGATCAGTTTCCTCAGACACATTGTATCCGCTGGAGGAGTCGTAGTGGACCCATCCAAAGTAGAAACTGTATTGGCTTGTAAGTAGCCTACCTCGGTGATTGAAGTGCGTTGTTTTCTCAGCTTGGCCTGATACTACCGACGCTTCATAGAAGGATTCTTCAAGCTGTTCAGACCAATGACCCACCTGATCAAGAAAGAAAAGAAGTACGAATGGACAGAAGCTTGTGAAAAGAGTTTCCAGGAATTGAAGAAGAAATTAACCTCTGCACCAGTGTTAATCCTACAAACAAAAATCAGGACTTTGAAGTCTATTGTGATGCTTCACGCAAGGAGGAAAAGTTGTGGCATATGCGTCTAGACAACTCTGTCCCCATGAAGACAACTATCCAACCCATGACTTGGAGTTAGCGGCAGTAGTGCATGCCCTAAAGATTTGGCGGCATTACCTGATTGGAAATCATTGTAATATCTTTACAGACCACAAAAGTCTCAAATACATTTTCACCCAGACGGATCTCAACCTCCGACAAATAAGATGTCTAGAGCTAATCAAAGACTACAATTTGGATATTCACTACCATCCTGGAAAGACCAATGTAGTAGCCGATGCATTGAGCTGTAAATCCTACTGCAGTCATGTCATGATTCAAGAAACACCTACCTGAGCTCTACAAGGAATTTGAAGCACTCAACCTTAGGATAATATAGCAAGGCACCATCGTCGTTGTGGAAGTACATCCAACTTTAGAAGAGCAAATCAAGACTACTCAAGAAGGACACCCTGGAGTCTAGAGATCTCCTCAAAGTAAATGGAATCGCCAAGTTTCGAAAAGGATTCTATCCTCAAGAGAATAGTCTCAGATCGAGGTTCTCAGTTCACCTCGTATTTCTGGGATAGTCTGCATGACACACTTGGAAAACACCTTGCTTTCAGCACAACATATCATCCTCAAACCGATGGTCAGACGGAGAGAGTAAATCATATTCTGGAGGACATACTTAGATCTTGTACCTTTGAATTTACTGTAGACTGGGAGAAATGTCTACCATATGTAGAATTTGCCTACAACAACAGTTTTCAGTTGAGTCTAAAGATGTCATCGTTTGAAGCACTCTATGGCAGAAAATGCAGAACTCCTCTGCATTGGTCAGAGTGAGGAGAAGGTTATGTCTTAGGACCGGATACCCTCAAGCGAGTAGAAGAGAAAGTTCGACTGATCAGAGACCGCCTTCAAGCAGCGCAGTCCAGACAAAAGAGTTACGCCGATAATTGTCGGAGGGAGTTAACCTTTGAAGTTGGGGATAATGTGTATCTCAAGGTATCACCGCTTCGTGGAAGTCGAAGATTCAAAGTAAAAGGCAAGCTAGCGCCAAGATACATCAGCCCATTCCTAATTATCGTAAAGCGTGGAGAAGTAGCCTATCAATTGGAATTACCAGAAAGTTTGTCAGACGTCCACAATGTGTTCTACGTCTATCAACTCAAGAAATGTCTCAGAGTACCTGAAGAGTAGACTCCAGTCGAAACTATTGCACTTCAGAAAGATCTAACTTATCCAGAGCATCCGATCAAGATTCTCGACGTCGTGGAGAAGCGAACTAGACTCTAGATCATCCGCCTTTGCAAGGTTCAATGGAGCAACCACTCGGAAGGAGAAGCCACTTGGGAGCACGAAGATTAGCTGAAGCTGGATTTCCCGTCCCTGTTTCTGGAACAGCTCGAATCTCGAGGTCGAGATTTTGTTTAAGGTGGGTAGGTTTGTAACAGTCTGTTTTTGGATTATAAATAGTATTTGCATCTGTTAGTTAATTTTAAAAACTTATTTCAACTTAAGTTGTATTTTCAAAAATCTCTAGCTTCTACCTCCAATTCAAAACCTCTCTCTTCGGGCCCAACCCATATTCTCTCCCTCTTGGGCCGGCCGACCTCCTCCTCTCCCTTTTCCCCCGGCGCATCTCCCCCTTCTATTTTGGCCCAGCCAGGCCAAGCCTCCCCTGCCCCTTCTTCCCTCCCAGCTCAGCCCCCGAGTCGCCCCGTCGCCGCTTCTGGCTCTCTGCCGCTCCCGTCAACTCCCCCACCTGCTCCACCTGCCCTTGACTCCGGCGCCCCCTCTTCATCGCAAAGCACATGCGACGCCCACTTGCTCCCGGCGCCTCCGCCACCTGCTTGGCCCCGAAGTCGCCGCCTCCATTCATCTCGTCGCCAGTCTCCCCGCCTTCTGGCCCTCTATCGTCATCTGCTCCCCTCCACCTCCGTCGTCCATTCCTGTCACCAGTGCCTGCTCACGTTGCCCCCGCCACCTGCTTCGACCGCCCGAATTGTCGCTCCCGTCACCTCCCCGCTGTGCGCGTGTCTACCCTATCTTCTTCGACCAGAGCGCCTATGCCGCCAGCTCCTCCGGGCCGTGCGCCACCCCAAGCTCTCGACTGCAAATGATCGGAACGAAGCAGAAGAGGAGACAAAGATGGCATCCTGACGGCGGAACCCGCAACCGAAACTGGACTGCGGATGCGTCAGGCTGCTAATTCCGTTTCTGGATTACCAAACTGGAATTAAACCAACCACCACGCGATATTCGGAGGAGCTAATTGCAGCAAGGAGCAGGGCTGTACTCCACTGACCACTGCTCACCATTTTGGATTGAACATTTGTGATCTCACCGGAGCTAGTTTGGTGTTTCTCCTTTCCAAGAAAGTTTTGGTAGTTTCTCCTTTCCAAGAATTCGTGGGTTGAGGTGGCTTTCACATTCATTTCGTCTAATCTTATTGCAGGAGAAGAGAGTTCTTGCTATGATGCTTTGTGCATAAAAGAACGGTTCCGTCAGGTTTCCTCCAGCTTTCACTCGAGAGAGAAATTCAAGACGGGCATAAGCCGATGTGGAGTCGATGAGTTTGTCAGGAATGCCAAATGGGAGTATCAGTATAGAACACATTCATTCACATGCCAAATGGGCGCTGCAGAAAAACGTTTCTACTCTTCTTAACGGAATGACACGCAATTCTCCTGCATGTTCTAAAAAAAATACCTACTGAACATCGGCATTCTTCAGTTCCCATTTTGCATTCAGGTGTTTGATGTTCAGAGGTAGATGCAGTGCAGCAGATAACAAGTGCATCCATCCAGGTACGTGTAGTCTCCGATGTTAGAAATTGTGTATCTATTGAAGAGGCCCAAAAGGCAATATATATATATGGTACAAGAGGTATAGATAAGGATATGTTAAGAATAGATTCTATCTCTAACATATCTCTAATACCTTATCTCTAATATATCTCTAACAACCTACTTGGACTCACATTAGGAAACCAAAACTAAATATGGATCCTAACACCCTATACTTAGCAAGTCTGGATTAATTTCCAACAATCCCCCCTAATCTAGACTTGCCGACTCTAACTTGTTGTGGCAGTCGGTCTCAACTACGACTTGTCCAACTGATACTCGGCACAGGATAGCGAACACACCTCCTCAACATCCCGGACACAACTCAGGACGGCGAACACACCTCTTCAACATCCCATACTCAACTCAACAGACTCTACTCAGGACGGTGAACACACCTCCTCAACGTCCCGGACTCAACTCAGGACGGCGAACACACCTTCTCAACGTCCCATACTCAACTCAACAGACTCGACTCAGGACGACGAACACACCTCCTCAACGTCCCGGACTCAACTTAGCATCAGAGTAACGCCGGCTCGTATTCAGTATCGGCCAAAATTAAATGCGCCTCCGCTTTCTCCTTTCTAGGATTACGGCATTCAGAAGCGAAGTGCCCATAGTCCTGACAGTTGTAGCAGCGAATCTTCGTCTTGTCGAACTTGCGATTTTTGTTGGCGCCCTTTTTATTGGACCTGGATTCCCACTCGTCACGAGTGAGTAGTAGATGCTCACCTTCCTCGTCGTGCCGCCGTCCCTTTGTGCGTTCCTCGTATGCCTTCAGTCGCCCAACCACCTCAACAATCGTCATCGTCTTCATATCAGCAAATTGCTCAATGGTGGAGACGATCGGCAAGAATTTTTCGGGCATGGCACGAAGAAACTTCTTCACGACGGTGCGCTCTTCCATCTTGTCTCCGAGGACACGAATCTCATTGACGATAGTGGTCAGCTTCATGACAAAGTCATTGATGGACTCAGTCTCCTTCATCTTCATTACATCGAACTCACTCATGAGAGTCTGCGCTCGTGCCTCTTTGACGCGGTCAGCGCCGACGTGCATCTCCTTCAGAGTGTCCCAAGCCTCCTTGGCCGTCTCATATTCGGCCAAGACCATCATCATGGCCTCGGGCACAGCTTGGAATATGGCGGCGAGAGCCATCTGGTCCTTGCGCTCATCGACCAGCTCTTTGCATTCCACCGCTGCCCACACCCCTTGTGCGCGCATGAACACCTTCATCTTCACCGCCCAAGAGCCATAGTTGGTCTCAGTGAGCATTGGATATTGGAAGGTTACCGAACTCACCTTCGCCGGTGCCTTGGATGCCGCCGTGTCCGAGGTGTCATCACTGTCCATGAACTTCTGCGTGGACGGCATCTGCTGCGACATGACGCGCCACACCTCGTGCGCCCAAGGGGTAGTGCCGCAACCGCCGAGAACCGTCATCGCCTGACCGAGCCACGTGTTGCCCGTCT
This sequence comes from Hsuehochloa calcarea, assembly GCA_036346395.1. Lineage (NCBI taxonomy): Eukaryota > Viridiplantae > Streptophyta > Magnoliopsida > Poales > Poaceae > Hsuehochloa > Hsuehochloa calcarea. The sequence goes on along the minus strand of CM070595.1, from coordinate 9,636,090 downwards.
GCGCCGCACAACTACTCCTCGCACCTTGCTCTGATACCAATTGTTGGCCCAAACCGAAGACGAACACACGCGAACGCAATGGAACCCTTGAACACGAACACAAGAACACAAGAAAGATTTTTTGTGCCGCCGGATCAACAACAGCTTTTCTGAATATCTCTTGCTCTATTGCTCTTGATGTTCAAGTTACAAGACCATATGTGCCCTTATATAGGCTAGGCACTTGGATTCTTTGATCCAACTCGGTTTCTGAGTAGGAAACCTACTTGGACTCACATTAGGAAACCAAAACTAAATATGGATCCTAACACCCTATACTTAGCAAGTTTGGATTAATTTCCAACGGTGTTAGAGATATATTAGAGATAAGGTACTAGAGATATGTTAGAGATAGAATCTATCTCTAACATATCCTAACATATCCTTATCTATACCTCTTGTACCATATATATATATATTGCCCTTTGGACCTCTTCAATAGATACACAATTTCTGACATGGTATCAGAGCTAAGGGTAGGGTTTACTCTTACCGTCGCCGCCTCCTAGCCTCCGGCCGGCGTCGTCCCGCCGCCCCCGGGAGGAGCAATCTCCACTCCCGGGGGTGGCCTCCTTTGGCTGCTTGTCGCCGCCTTCATCCTCTCCAATTGCTCTGCGTGCGCACTGCCGCCTTCGCGTGCCTTCGGATGAGCTTCCCATCGCACCGAATCGCTACGATTCGGTGAACACCAAAGTACTGCCTTCCGCGCCACGTTCTCGCACGGGAACTACGACGGATCGGGCGTGGCGGCCTCCGTGTTCGACCTCCACCTCGGCGTCAACCGGCGGGCGGTGAACGTCTCGGCTTCTCCAAGACGTTCCAGCCGAGATCATCGGCGTCGTCTTTGGACATCTACGTCGTGTGCGCCTGGTCGGCAAGGGCACGCGACACCGTTCATCTCGGCTGGAGTGTGGCCACTGGGACGCACTCTACCCCATCGTGGCAAATGCTACGCGTCCATTCTTGTCACAGCGGGCATAACCTTGCACCGCATTTACGAGTCGGCGATCATAAGGTATCCAGACGATCCGCACGACCGAATTTGGAAGGTGTTGGCGAACCGCTCTCATGGAGCCCGACCAACATGACGGCCACCGTTCGCAAGCGTCGTGGGGACGATTCGAGGTTCCTCCTCGGTGATGCGACGGCGATCCACGGTGGACAACGGCTTCAAAGATACGATTCTCTTGGGACACCGATGACTCCAACAAAGGCGCTCACGTACTTTGCCGCGCTTCACATGTCCGAGCTCGAGTCGAATGAGCGAGCGGCGAGGATCTGTGAGATTTCGTTGACAATTACCGTGGTACGATAAGCCTTTCTACCCGAGTACATACTCGAATGTCGCGTGTTTGGGACCGTGACCGGAGCACAGAATACAACTATAGGATCGAACCAACCGACAACTCGACGCTCGAGCTCTCTCGGGGCTGCGCTGTCGCCCATGGGCCACCGATCGACGAGCAGCTGCCGCCTTGATGTCGGATCACCTCCTCCGCCACGGCCCGCGCGCCGCGCCGCCTCCCGCGAAGAGTCCCCAGCGCCACGCTCAGCGCCGCCTCCTTGCCGGCCGGTCCCGAGGAGACGAAGCCGCCGACATCGCGCGCTTCCGCCTCCGTCTGCTCCTCTGGCGCTTCGGTCCAAATGGCGGCGGTCGACGGTAGCGTGGATCGACCACCGGTTGGATTCGCTCTCTCCCAACGCACGGCGGCCGCGGTGCGGCGACAAGAGGCTGCCGCCGAGCTCGTCGGTAGCTGCGGCCGAGCTTCGCCTCCAGCCGCCGCCGCCAGATCCGGCCACCGCCGCCTACGATCCGCGTCTCTCCCGACGAATCCGCCGCCGCCTGGCCTTCTCCTGCCCGAATCCGGTCGCCGGCGCTCGGATCCGCCGCCTGGCCTTGGGCTACTTCCCTACCGACGCCTTCTCCTCGCCGAACGGCTTCTTCTTCACGGATTCACGCGGATGCCGCCTCACAGACGTCTGATAACGGCGGCCGCCTCGTCGCAGCCGATCGCCTTCCGATCGCCTCCCGATCTGGAGTCTCTCTCAGATCTATAGCCGCGGCCGCGATGGAGTCGGATCCGAGGTGCGAGGTGGAGGAGGAGGGGGAGGAGTTCACGGTCTATTACAGGAGAGGAAGCGCAGCCACACGACGGCTGCGCGCCCGGATCCGGCCGATCCGACCTCTCCGCCGCCAGATCCCGCTGCGCCGGCGCCCTCCGTCGAGGGCTCGCACCATCTCCCCTCGCCTCAGCACGTGGTGGAGTTCCTGCGCCCGAGTCTCTTCGACTCCTGTCGCCGATCTTTGCCCGCCGCTGCTCGGTTTTCTCAGAGGGAGAGGGAGCAGAGGCACCGCTTCCATCGACGTGGAGAGGAGAGGCGAGCCGCTCGGTTGGGGGGAGGAGAGGCGTTAGTGGATTTAATTCCGGTAGAAATCGTTCGATCGCTCGGTTTCGTCCGGTTCCGGTCGCTCGGTCTCGTCAGGTGGACGTCGTCGGTGAAAAAAAAGGGAAAAAAAGAAAAGAAAAAACTAGGGTTGCTAGTGTCTACTTACTGCTAGTTATTCTTAGGCGTTTCCTCTTTTGTGTCGTTTCTTCCGTTGTGTCCATCCAAGTCCGTAGTACTCAATTTTTTGAGTTCGTCTTCGCCATGCGAGTCCACAAATTTATTGTCAGTCATAGAAACATAGGAATTGCCTTATGCATAGCAGCAGCCGCCGCTCCCGCCGCTATTTCTTCGAGCCGCTGCAGATCCGCCGCTCCAAGCGTTCAAGGCCGCCGCGCTTCTTCCACACTGCGCCTCTGTTGCGCTTCTTGTGCATTGCGCCACTCTTCTTCTGCACTGCGTCTCTGTTGCGCTTCTTGTGCATTGCGTTGCGCTTCTGTTGCACTGTGCATTCGTTGCACTTCTTGTGCACTGCGTCGCCGCCGTCTTGGGCTACGATCTGCGCCGCCATGATTCCACCAATTCCTATTCGACTTGATTTGACAGTTCTCTCTATATTTGTTGGTTTCATCATCTTCTTCATCGTGTTGCCGCGGTCGACTTCGCTCCTGCACCTTGTGCCTTATGAGCTGTCGCATGACATCGGATGGGAGAAGATATTTCGATACTCGACATATTTTTCAAGAGCTGTATGCTACGACGACATTATGAAGACTCGGATTTTGGATTTTCATATTTTAGTGTCAACCCTTTCCAAATGCAATGCTATTGCATACGCCTTGCATTTGAGGAGGGTGTTAGAGATATATTAGAGATAAGGTACTAGAGATATGTTAGAGATAGAATCTATCTCTAACATATCCTTATCTATACCTCTTGTACCACATATATATATTACCCTTTGAAGCTCTTCAATAGATACACAATTTCTAACATCCGAAACCCCTCGTGTGCAAAGCACAGGACAGGCGCAAGAGGTTCTATTCTATCCATTCAAAGCCGTAGATTGAGCCCATTTGGTTATGATTTACAGAGTTCGTACATTTCGGTGGTGAAGTGAGGGAGGAATACCCTACCAAATTGACGATAGGATGAGGACGCAGCGTACTGTGATCGAATGCAATGTCAGTGCGTTCCGATGCCGTGTAGATCGATAAGATTGAGCATTCAGTTGTCGGCCCGACGACCATCTTAATTATGTTTCTCTGAAAGAGCATCCTTGGGGGGATCTATGCAAAAACCATACAAGACAGCCAAGAAGTGGTGTGTACAGCCCTTAAAAACCTAATCACGTTAGCCTTGAGATTAGGCCATTCTAGTCATACGCATACACCAATAAATACAGGGAATGAGAAGGAAACCATGTAATTGTCCCAGCAAGATCTACGAGCGAAGACAGTAGCAGCAGCAGGAAAGGATAAATCTACACCCATCACGTCAAATCCCCGTAACGCCAGAGAGAACTGTCTGCATATATACACAGGCGCACAGCTCCAAAATGCTCAGGTGACCAACCAAACAACCCCAAAGTTGACATTGCCATGCCATCCACGGCCGCTGCTGATCACAACTCCGTCTTCAGATTGCCCTGCTGAGGCTGCACTACTGCGTAAAAACACGGGAACCAAGTTAAGCACTGACATGCCAATGACCAGTCCATATTGGTTATTTTAAAAAAACTGACAAAAAGTGTACATTCCAAGTTTCGACCCGAGCTGTCCTATGTCAGTTTGACCGTTAACCTGCAGACTTTCCAACCATACTAATGGTAAGTAGCAGCACAAAGCTTGATCTGGTGCACATGCAGTCAGAAGCCTACATGAAAGAAATGCCCCTCAACTTCTCAAAATCACCAATACCCCGTCTTTTTCCGTTGTCAAACGTACAGCGAAACCATCTAAATTCTGAAGAACAATGAGACCATTCAATGTGAGCTCATGGCATGAATGAGAGATCTGCCCGGAGCTCAGCAGCAGTGGGCTGCTGCACACTGTAAAGCCAATGGTGACTTCTAATGGATGGATACAACTTGCTGTTCACCACTCAGCTGCTTGAGCAGGCGCAGAACACAGGGTACGGCACGCCAAGAAGCTGCAATAATTTCCTCGCAAAAACAGATTCTGCCAGCCGTAATGCAGTAGTACAGATACTATCATGCAGGCAGGGAGGGCCCTAAGGGTTTAATGATTATTGATCGCTTTGCCGCATGATTGGGCCTGTTCATCCAATAGCGCCGGTCTCTCTGAAGACGCTGTGGGCGGTCAGATACAGCTTTCGCTGGTTGAATATAAATACCACTAATAGCTTTTGTAAGTGGGAGGGACAGAGGTCAATTGACCAGTAAGATCGAAAAGACACTCCGATCACTTTCCTTGTAAATGCATCAAACTGTACAGTTGTGACACTGCTGAAACGAAGATTTGATCTGAAGAACAGGAAACTCTCGGCCCTTCACAAATCACAATATACAATTGAAGTGTTCTTAACAGAGATGTGTGTGCATTTTACAAGCCATAAACATGGCTCTTTAACTTGACCCTTTCTGCTAGGCTTTCCACAAAGCAAGGCATTCCACTTAGGATTTCCATGGCCAGAAGGTAACATGGTGTTCGACTGTTTGGGCAAATCCACGCTAATGCCGGTTCGCACTTCGCACCAAGCAGCCACCCATGTCCTATGCACTAACTCTAATTCTCCGAAAGAGAACATAGTGCACTATGACCGAACTGATGGAACTGTGCTATGAATAGTCGTGCTTGGATTGGAAATTTCAGGTGGATTCGTGTAGAAACAAGCGCAATGGCAGCCCCAGGTCCGGTAAATGTGTACATCAGCCACCGGAGGAATACTAACAGCCAACAAGAATGCTAGTAGGAGCTGCTAAGCAGTAAGCTGCGTGCATCTAAAAAATAATCTATTGACATTGGAGATGAAACTAACAGCAGCACTACTGCACTGGCTAGCTGCTAGCTGCAGACAAGAACTGGATGCTACTATGCAAGCAGTGGGTAGCCGGCCGCTAGCTGCAGTTCCAGAACAGTGGGTCCTGAACAGTTGTACAAGTGACCAGGAGGATAAGGAGGACCACAAGGGACCAGATCTGCATCTACAGGCCTTATGCAGGCAGCTCAAATGGAAAGGCGGGGAACAAAGGGTTTCTAGACACGTATTAATTGGTTCTGGCCCGACCACACCAACCAATTTGGTCAGGGCGCCATGAAGAACAGATCCAGCGGAGAAGCACATCTATCTATAGCACCCGAAACAATGGTAAGGACAATGATGATTGAGCAAACGGGAAAGTGGAGGTCCAGGTCCAACAGCTGCATTCTCTAAAGATTGTAAGAACGGCTATACGACCAATGTGAGAGAAATAGCATATGTTCATTACCATAGATGAATTAATACCACTTTAGCTCATTTTGATTTTTTATTTCAGTCTTGAAGTTAGTTAACATAAGATGTGCAGACTACCAAGCTAGCTGTTGGATTATCGCAGTACAACCCTCTGCATTGGCAAGCAATACCTATTTCTCCTAGCAAATTATATTTAAGTACATTTCTTAGCTTGTACTTTACTACATGTTATGCCAACTTGAACTAGGCATTCTTGGGACCAATGCATGACTTTATCTTTTAATTTTTTAAACATCTAGTTTGGTAAGCAACTTTACAATCATACAAACTTTCAGATTACGTGATAAGTTTTAGCAGAATGTCCTAGCTTAGATTTGGTCATGCTAGCAAATGAGCTATGATATATTTCATTTTTATTTTCCAGAAAGCATTAGTTGTTTTATCCAAGGAGGAACTAAACTTCGTACGCTTTGAACTATATGACGCGTTTAACATTTGCCCACCTGATCATTACTCAACTCTATGGACAAAGCAATAAAACTGAAGGGGCGATCCTGACTCCTGAGAAGAGGGTTCAGATGCTTTAAGTAAACGCAAACAACTGAATTCACATAGACGTAGAGTCTAGGTTTGGTTGGCACTTTTACCTGAGCTTGCTAGATCATATCCAAAGAGAGAGGCACCGGAGCTGGCAAGGACGGGAGGGTGGTCATCGTCTCGCTTATCAGACATTAATGTCAGTTGATGTGGATGTGTTACACCGCAATGCCAGAACTGCTGATGTAGTTGAGCCAGCTGCCGAGCTCCATAGATACCCAGTTCTGGCCAAGTTGCCTGCTCCAAGTCCAGCGCATTCTTGCAGTTCAGGCCCGTAACTCTTCCACACTAGATATGAATATTGCAGTTCAAGAATTACGAATAAAAACTGAAGAGACTAAATACTGAATTACTGATTGACAAATTAAGTTTAGCCTTGTGGTAACTTTATTTTACCAAATATTGTTTTCTTTGACAGTCCAATCCTTAAATAAGCATATCTATGCTACTTGTGAAGGTTATTCTGGAAATGCATCATGCCTGCAGGCTGCATTTGATGTTCAAACTATTGCATTATGTATCTCCAAGAGCATCTAAATCTAATAATTATCACTTAAATTGGTTCAAATCATATATGCACATAAAATTACTTAGTTCATCATCACATTTTTATGATACTGTTAAAACATCATTCAGTAAAGGTGCTCTATTGTGAAACAAAAAGCTGTGATCATGTCGAGTTGTGAAGGTGGTTGTAACCTTCTAACACAGGGAGACCATAGATTTGAAAACAGGAAACTCAAGGACCACCAGAAACCATTTTCAATTGGTAAATATCACCTATGACCTACCCCATTTGATGCACGGATGACAAAAAGTTAGCGTAACGTCCTGCACCCATACACAGGAAATAGCTGCCTAAGATGGACATGCTGAGAATGCAAATAACACCTTTTGCATTTCAATATCTGCTGTGTTACAATGAAAAAGAAGCAGACAAATGCTGGAAACAGAGACTGGAGAAAGTAAGATGATAAAAAAGGAAGCTTCCAAAAGTGAACTTTGGTCCATAAAAATCAATGCTTCTAGTTGTTCAAGATCCAGAAAATAAACTGCAAAGACCTGGAAAGAGTTCCTCTTGAAAGCTACAATCAAAGTAACCAATTTGTGGACAGATTGATGAAGGAAAAAGATGGCCAGATAGGTACCTCTGAGGCCACAAGGCTGTCTAGTCCGCCAAAGTCAACTCCTGGGTTTACTGTAGCAAGCCTCATCGATAAGTACTGGATCAATCAAAATTACCAAATATCAACAAAAAATTTAGTCTTGGGTAAACAAAAGCAACTGAGGATTCATGTTTGCACGTCTTTTGTTTAAGTGAATATGATAGTTACCTCAACTTGCCTTTGGAGAGACTGGACATGGTTGATAATCTCATCAAGCACTAGTGCTGTTCCTGATACCTGATATCATCACACAAATCAAATGATTTATATTGAGCACCAAAAGTTTGCCTTCATTTTGGAAAATACGGATGGGAAGTACTATTGATTATATAAAAACTTATGTGAGAAAAATAGCAGAACACCAATAGTAGCATCCGAGAATCACATTTTACATAAATTGAGCAATGATAAAAAAAAATGATAGCACAACACCAATAGTACCATATCATGCAGGGATGACGAAATACGTACATAGTGTAATAATTAAGTATGGTATTGTACCGTCAATATGGTAGATTGGTATGTTACAATATGCTCATGTCAATCAATTGGCATTACATTCTATAATAGGCAGCTAAATCAATATAGCTTTGAATAATACCTCTTAGCGAAATTCAACATGCTGTGGAGAGCTTTCCACCGCGTGGAGGGCGCTATTGGGAGGGGTGACATATATCAATCTCACGTACTAAAAATCATTTATTTCAGTTTGCTAACGTGAACAGAGAGTTTTGCTAACAAGATTTCAGTGTATTTTCCTGTTGTGCCATAATAAACTTGTAAATACACTATCCATCATACATAATCTAAATTTTAATCATCTTTGTTACCTGCATACTGTTAGATATGTATATTGTGTAGGATGTTATTTGCTATTGTCCAACCTTGTACATGTTATATATTGGCCTTTTGGCCTATTGGAATAGACAAGAGGCATAACTCCAATATGGTATCAGAGCCATGGAAACCCTAGCCATAGAAACCCTACCTCCATGACCCAACGACCACAGAGAACGCCGCCGACCCGGGCCAAGCCTCTTCTTCACACCGCCTCTTCCGGATCCGTCCAAGCCACCCATCTTCAATGAGGCGCCTCTTCCTCGGATCCGGTCCAAGCCACCCATGCAAAGCCGCCTCGAGGACCTCAGCGCCACCTCCACGCCGCCCCAAGGTCGGATCAGGCGGCCTCCAAAGACCGGACCACGCGGCGTCTTTGTTACTCATTTGGACTCTTTGTTGTTGGTGTTAGCAAGATCCTTACTCTCATGGAGAGGATGACACTTGGAGATGAGGCAATTTTTCTTTGTTTATTTCTAACACAATGCCATGCCAACTCGAGGGTTGGGGATACATATTTATAAGCGCCAACCACCAAGTATATGCTAAGATGCTAGTCTAAGATGTTGCCAAGATGTTGTCCTTAAAGTCGGCAGTCAAGATCTTTGTCCTATGACAATCAAGATGTTGTCCTTAAAGTCGATAATAAGATGTCGCCCTATGACAAATCTTTGTCTAAAGTCGACATCAAGATCAAGTCGAGGAATGAGCCTCAAGATCTCCCCGGATATGCTTGCTCCGTCAGGAAAAGGCTGCCTTGACAAGCCTACCCCAGTCCTCGAGGCAGCTTTTACCAGCCGCTTAGTCCGAGTAAGGATCGCTTGTGGTGTTCGATGTTCATCCTCAATCGACGAGCCGACGTCTTATCGCGTCGTCTTGTCTTCACCCGATCCTATTCACTTTTGAACTCCACCGGCCTTGATGACGCTCTTGTGGGAGAGTTGAACCCTCCCGATCCTAGAGAGCTCGAGGAATTTTACCCTCCCAAGGTGAAGCGAGTCCATAAGTCCGATCGATGGTGTTGATGTAGCTTCGCCTTGATCTTTGCCTTCATCCAGCGACCTCGGATGAAGTGGTACTTCACCCGGATATGCTTGCTCCGTTCGTGGAAAGCGGGGTTCTTGGCGAGCGAGCGGACTTCTTGTCCACCACGAGCCACCGCTTGAGTCTCTGCGGAGATCACCAGCGATCGAGCAAGCGAGCGCTGAGTCGAGCGGTGGAAGCCGCTATGTACTCGGCCTCACCGGAGAGCCACCACCGCTTCGACCGCCGATAACGAGGCACTTGCCGAGGAAGAAGAGAATCCGCTTGTGCTCTTCTTTGGTGTCGATGTCGCTGCGTGGTCATGCCGTCTGCTGTTCGGCGAAGCGCGCGCCGCGCGGACACCTCGGGTAGTGCAAGCCGTCAGTCGGAGGTGCCGCAACGTGGCGGAGGATCCTCTTCACGGCCTGGCGATGCTCCGTCGTCGGTCATTGCATGAACCGTGGACGAGCCGACGGCGAACGCCAAATCGGGCCGCTGTGGGCGGAGGTAGCGAAGTCGCCCACGATGCGCCGCAGATCGCGTCGCGTCCACCTCCTCCGCCGTGCTCTCACGACTCGGCTTGACCTCTCCTCCATAGGAGGTGGGGTGGGTTGCGATCGGTGAGCCCGCCACTTGACGGGTGCGCTTGGCGTGGCCGGCCAAGAGAGATATCGGAGCCGTCTGGTGGACCTCGATCCCTGTAGAAGGAGAGGAGCCCCAAGTCGCTCATCCGAAGGCGGTCTTCATCTCCGCCTTGAACTCCTCGACCTCGGCCTCCTTGGAGCCGGTGATCAACAGTCGTCGACGTAGGCCCCAGCCAGGTGTTGCCGCTTTGCCCGCACGGTGGTAGACCGCCGCGTGTGCGCTCTGCTGGAACCCCATTTGCTTGAGGTGGAGTCCACTTAGCGTTCCATGCTCGTGGTGCTGCCGCCGCAGCCATAGAGGGCCTTGCGCAGCGGAGAACCTGCCTCCTTGCCGGGATGACGAATCCGGTGGCCGTGACGAGGCCTCCTCCTTCAAGTCGCCGTTGAGGAAGGCGGACTTGGCGTCCATGTGATGGGCGCGCCAATCTCTCCGGGCGCAAGTGCGAGGAGAAGGCGAGCGGACTCCATGCGCGCGGAGTGCGAAGGCGTCATCGAAGTCGACCCCTCTGCCGCATGAAACCTCGTGCCACCAAGCGAGCCTTGTGCTTGATGATGGCGCCGGCTTCATCCCGCCGGCTTGAACACCCACTTAAGGGTGATCGCCGGTGACCGGCGGGAAGATCCGCCGGCCCACGCCCGGTTCCGCCGACGGCGTCCATCTCTCGCGCTTCATCGCGACACGCCATGCCGCGTCTCCCTCCGCCTCGGCGAAGGAACGAGGCTCGCCGTCGTCGCACGCCAAGTGCAGCTCCGCCTCGAAGTCGTGCTGCGCCAGTCCAGGGATGGGCTGCTCGCCGAGGATGTTGTCCATGGTACGATAGCGTAGAGGCTCGTCGTCGTGGTAGGCGTCCGACGCGGTCCTCGTCGTGAGATACGGATGTAGCGAACTCCACCATGCGCCGCTTCGCCGTGGTGGACCGAAGCTATTGGGGACGATCCGGTGGTGTGGCCTGCAGTGCAGGGAGAGCGTGGAGCCGGTGCGGAGAGCGTGGCGAGCCGGTGCCGAAGGTGGTGGAGCTCGCGGGAGCGGTGGCGAGCAAGGTGTCGAGGTGGACGAGCTCGATGAAGACGAAGCCGCTAGCTCCCCGGCCTCTCGAAATGGACGTGTCGACAACAAAGTCCCGAGAGTCGAAGTCGAACCGTCGCCCACCGCCTTGTCCCACGTCCGCCCGCCGCCGTCGAACACAACGCCACGCGAGATGCGGACGCTACGTGTGACAGGGTCGAGGATGCGGTAGGCCTTCGAGCCCTCCGCGTAGCCGATGAACACTCCCGAGTGCTCACGCCGCCGAGCTTACCGATGTAACCAAGCTCCTTGGCGACGCGAGGGAGGCCAAGACCCGCAGTGGGAGACCGCCGGCTTGCGCCCATGCCAAGCCTCGTCGCGCCCCGCCATCGAGCGCCTTGGTAGGCGAAAGGTTGAGGATGTAGACGGCCGCCACCACCTCTCCCAAGAAGGCGGCAGATCCCTCTCGCTGAGGAGGGCCCGAGCCATCCCCACAACCGTCTGGTTGCGGCTCGACGACAGATTCTGCTGCGGTCATGACGGTAGAGGAGTGGTGGTGTGAATGCCCTCATCAAGAAGACGACGTGAATCGGTAGCCGTGAATTCGCCGTTGTTCATGTTATGCAAGACGCGCAGCCTATGCGTGCCGCGACTCGCCTCCGCAGACTGCGTATACCGATGGCGTCCGCATGACCTCTCCCTTGCCGCCGAGGACCATCACCCACATGTAGCGGGAGAGATCGTCGACAAGCAGCGAAGTAGCGTCGTCCTCTGGTGTGGCGGCGTCACACGGCCACACAAGTCCCGCACGAGCTCGAGCCTCTCCTTGGCTCTAAACTCGCTTCTTTGGGAAAGGGGAGTCGCCCGCTGCCGTCAACACGCAGACGTCGCAGAATCGCTCCACATGGTCAAGGCACGCAGCCTCGCACCATTTCCATGGCACCGGCCGCCTTGTGGCCTCGAAGTGAAGGTGCCCAAAGCGCTCGTGCGTTTGCCACGCTCGTCGTCCCGACGAGCAACAGAGGGTTGTGCCACCGACACGTGAAGAATGTAGAGTCGGTTTGCGCCTCCGTTACCTTGGCAAGAAAGCGGCGGCGAAGATCCCAAATCGCAAGCACTCGTGCTCGATCTCGACACGCGAGCCGTTCTCATCCGGTGTCCCAAGCCGATGATGGAGTTCGCGCAGTCGGGGATGTAGTAGGCCGGTGAGCAACCTGTGCTCACCGTGACGGTGGTGAAGATGACTGAGCCGACGCCCTTGATTTCACGCCGAGGCGCCCCAAACTTGACGAGCCTCGGACGCTAGAGTCAAACTCGCGAAGAACTCCGTCGACCGGTCATGTGATGGGTGGCGCGGTGTCGAGGCACCACCCGCCGCCTTGTCGCTGCTCGAGTGGCAGAGCCGAGGAGGGCATGTGCTTTGGCTCGTCAAGGTGGAGGAGAGCCATCATGCGGCCGTGTCACGGAGGTAGTTCGATGCTCGCATGAGCAATGAACGAGCCATTGCTCCTCCTCTTCGCACTGCGCGACGTGGGCTCGCCGCCGTGGTCGCCGACAATCCTCGCCCAATGACCAAGCTTGCCGCAGCTTGTGGCAAGAGTCGCCTCGTCTTCGGCTTTGCTTTACAGCCAGCGCCGCCTCGGGCGCCCACGATCATTACCCTAAGACGCCCTCGCGCCCATGCTTGGCGCTTTTGCGCTTGTCTGCGCCTTTGCCATGCTGCGGCCGCTGTCGTGGAAGAAGGCTCCCTTCTTCCCCGCCACCTTGGCCGGCGACCCACCTGCTCCCGAGCGAGGAGGAGCTTCCGCCAATGGAGACGGGTCCCGAGAGGCGCTGGCTCATCATTTGCCAACAACCTTGAGGCGACCCAACGCCTCCTCGATCGTCATCGTGGAGAGGTCCAGCAGAGACTCGATCGAGCGGCCGCTCGCTTGTACTTCCTGGGACGCAGCAGAAGAGGTTTTCCACGCTCTCTCCTCGCCATAGGTGTCGCCGCCAATCGCACGGCTTCGCAACGAGTGTTGAGACGAGAACAAAGTCATCCACGCCCTCACCGCTTGAAGGCCAAGTGCTCCCACTCCGCGCGGTGCACGCAATGTAGACTTGCGGTAGCGGTCGCTGCCGATGCGTCTTTGCAATGATGGCGTCCCAAGCCTCTTTGGCATCCGCTTGTTGGTAAGCGAGAATCGCATCTCGGCGGGATCTGCGATGAGAGCATCCGCGCTCGCCGATCCCGGTCGAAGTCGACGCCGCTGCGTGCGGATCGCATCCCACATATGCCGCACTGAGTTTTACCTCATCACCGCGACCCACTCGACATAGTTGGTCTTGGTGAGGGTAGGCCACCCGCCGGGCCGACGCCCCCGACGACACTGGTACCCGTGGTGACCACGCAACCGCATCGGGAGAGAGAGCGCTGTTCTGTGGAAGGCCGTGCTCTCCGTCGACCCGCACGCGCCGCCGCACGCGCCTCCTCCAGAGCGCCACCGCGCGTCCGCGCTGTCTGGCCGCCATGGGCTCATGGTGTGCGCAGAATCGCCTACCGCATCGCCGGCTGGGCCGCTTCCCTTTCAGTGCTCAGGTCGCGTCGGCATTGCCATCGCAGAGATGGAGCTCATTGCCGCCAAGAAACCTTGACCTCATTCTTTGCCGACGCCGCTGCATCTCGCCGCCGCCGCTTCCACCTCGCTGCTGCTCTTGCCGGCTCCGCACTGGCCGCCACTTGACGCTTTTTTTCTGCCTTCTAGCGGCTTCTCTCTGGCTGCTGCGCCAAGCTGCTCATTACGGCGAAGCTCGGCCGTCACGACGCCGAAAGTGCTCGAGGCGACCGAAGGCCGAGATCGCCTCGCGGACATGGCGCGCCATCGGGGCCGCGGCGTGGAGAGAGGTTGCTTCGACGAAGCCTTTCGCGATCTCCGGAGAGGAGGTGGCGGGATACCGTGAGCGCTAGCTGCACGGGCTGAATGAAATTGCGAGGTCGAGACCGAGATGAGCAAGAGATGCTCAAGCTACAGGATAGTAAGGCTCGATACCACTTGTTACTCGGCCGACTCTTCTTTGTTGGTGTTAGCAAGATCCTTACTCTCATGGAGAGGATGACACTTGGAGATGAGGCAATTTTTCTTTGTTTATTTCTAACACAATGCCATGCCAACTCGAGGGGTTGGGGATACATATTTATAGGTCGGCTTTTCCTCCGCCGACGTCTTCTCCGCCCTTCACCCGCCCGAGCTTTGCACCTCCTTCAGGAGAGGAGGGGATGATGCAGGAGAGGCAAACGCGGCCGCCCGCCGAGGTGGGCAGCAAGTGCAACGCGCGGTGAGCTCCTCTGCTTTATTTCGTTTTGGTGGAGCCGGCGGCTCCGGCTTCTATCTCCGGCTCCGGTTCCTCCTCACCGGCTCCACCGATCTACTCGGAGTCGACGGCTTCTCCCAGCTCCGGCTTCTTTGGTTAAAAAAACAGCGGCTGATGCCTTCTACCAGAGGCTCCTTCGCCATCCCGCTCCCCCCAGATCGATTCGATGGTACGAACTTCCGGAGTGGGCTGCTCATCTGAGGATCCATCTCAACAGCCAGCGTTCTGGGTCATCTCATCGGCGAGCATCCCTATCCGCCTCGCCCTACACCGCCAGTTTTGCCCGCTCTCTCTGCTGGTGCGGATCAGGAGGCTTAGGACGCCGCCAATGCTGCACTGGAGGAGGCCTTGGAGCTCTACCAGTCTGAGTTGCACGCCTACGAGCACTGGCAGAGGCCGAGACTCGTGCTACTACCATCTTGGTGGGTAGCATGCCCGTGACCATCTCCATCGATGTGGTGGAGCTGCCAACGACGCAGCTTATGTGGGAGCGCCTCCGAGCTCACTACCAGCCGACGAGTGATGCTATGTATCTCTCAGTCGTGCATTAGGCGCATTCTCTTCAGTAGCTCGATGCCACCGTGGATGATTTCTACCGTGGCCGCCCGAGGTGTGGCATCGCCTGACTCTCTGGGCGGATGTCACGGACTGCCCTCGCTGGTGCACCTCAGGCCACCAGAGACTCACCGTCTCTACGACTTCCGACGCGCCTTCTACCGAGTTCTCGACTCGCCACCGCGCTCGAAGCTTGGTGGAGGCCCTCACGGGTGTGCGTGCTGAGGAGACTCATCACCGTGGCGTGGCTCAGATGCAGTCTGTCTTGTCTGATTCAGCACCTGCTCCTTCACCGGTTTCTTCAGAACTGACCGTGATCCTCCCAGCCTCCTCCGATGGTTATCGCTTCATCGCGGGTCTCCATCGCACCTCTTGTCGCCGTGGACGCCATGTGTATCAAGATTGCTACAAGCGGAGGAGGGACCAGGGTTGTCGGGGTGGACGTCCCCCGAAGGGCTCTGGAGGTTCCTCTAACTTAGGTTCCGGTTCCTCTCGCCAGGGCTCCTCTGGTGACGCCACACAGCAGCTCCTCTTATCGCTCGGGCCAGACGGTGTCGGCTCGCCCTCGACTTCTGCCCCGCTCGTCTGGCTCTTGCTTCTCAGCAGTCTTCCTCGCCTCCGCCTCCTCCCTCGTCAAGTATTTTTGTCTTCGTGGATCTTGGACTCTGGTGCTTCTTTTCACATGACACTAGATTCTACCCACCTTACTTCCGTGTGGTCCACAGATTTTCCTTGCATTATTCATACTGCAGATGGTACCTCTCTTCCTGTTACAGGCCGAGGCACCCTTTCCGCTTCTTCTTTTCATATTCCTACAGTCTCTCATGTTCCTCAGCTTACTATGCAGCTTATGTCGGCTGGTCAGTTCACTAATCACGACTATCGTGTTGTTCTTGAGTCTGACTCTTGTTATGTTCAAGACCGCCGTACGGGGACTCTGCTTGGTACTGGGCCTCGACGCCGTGATTCGCAGCGTCTCTGGGAACTCGACTGGCTTCATCTTCCTTCCGCTGTCTCTACCAGTCATTCAGCCACTGCCACTACCTCTGGTCTTGCTGTGTCCTCCATTACCTCTTTCGCTCAGTGGCACCATCGTCTCGGTCATCTCTGTGGCTCGCGTCTATCGTCTTTAGTCGGTCGTGGTGTTCTTGGGTCTGTTTCTGGGGGACACCTCTTTATATTGTATGGGTTGCAAGCTTGGCAAGTAGCTGCTGCTCCCCTATCCCACTAGTAATTCTATTTCTACTTGTCTTTTTGATCTTGTTCACTCTGATGTTTGGGGTCCGACGCCTTCATTTCGAAAGGGGGTCATCACTATTATGTGATCTTTATTGATGATTATTCTCGTCATACTTGATCTACTTCATGTCAGAGCGCAGCCGGGTTCTCTCTATTTACCAGATGTTCGCCACCATGGTTCACACTCAGTTTGATTCAGCCATTCGCGTATTTCGTGCCGACTCTGCTGGTGAGTATCTCTCTGCTGCTTTGCGTCGTTTTCTCGTTGAGCAGTACACTTTTCCTCAGTACTCTTGTCCTCGTGCTCACGCTCAGAATGGTGTCTCTGAGCGTAAGCATCGTCACTTGCTTGAGACCGCTCGTGCTCACATGCTTACTTCTTCTATTCCCCCTCACTTCTGGGCTGAGGCTGTTTCTACTGCTGCTTTTCTCATCAACCTGCAGCCTTCTACGGCTCTTCAGGGTTCTACTCCTGTCAATCGTTTTTATGGTCGAGCTCCAGAGTACAGTCATCTTCGCAGTTTCGGCTGTGTCTGTTTTGTCCTTCTTCCACCTCGTGAGCGCACCAAGCTGACTGCTCAGTCAGTTGAGTGTGTTTTCCTTGGGTACAGTCTTGAGCATAATGATTATCGTTGTTATGACCCTGTTGCTCGCAGGATGAGAATTTCTGGATGTCACTTTTGACGAGTCCCGATCTTAATACCCTCATTCCCCCACTGTCAGTCTAGATTCTCTTCCTGAGTCGATCTCCTTTCTGATTTTTCGTGACTCTCAGCTTTCCACCACTGTTTCGCCTCATCCTCCGTCTACTCTGCCTCCCTTTCCTCTGGCTCCATCTGTTTCGTCGAGGCCAGATTTTCCTTCCCGCTCTTTTGTTGAGGCTCCACCTTTTCCCTTGCACTACTCTAGCCGTCCTCAGCCTACTACTTCCTCTCTTGAGCCTCCGTCTCTGCTGGGCCCTGTTCCCAGTCCTCCCTCTCCATCCTTACTGGATCCAACTCCGCCTTCTCCTCCCAGATACGATTTTCGTGATCGCCATATCGTCAAAGCCGCTCGATCACTACGGCCAGCAGCCGCCGCTTCTTTCGAGCCAACGACTATCGTGAGGTCGCCGCCACCCTGAGTGGCAGCTCGCAATGTCTGAGGAGATTGCTGGTTTGGAAGGTACTAGCACTTGGGATATTGTGCCCTTACCTGTGCGTGTTGCTCCTACCACGTGTAAGTGGGTGTACAAGATCAAGACCCGCTCGGATGGTTCCCTTGAGCGCTACAAGGCTCGTCTTGTGGCGCGTGGTTTTTAGTAGGAGCATGGTCGTGACTACGATGAGACTTTCACCCCCGTCGCTCACATGACCACTGTTCGCACTCTTCTTGCTATGGCACCTGTTCGACAGTGGCCCATCTCTCAATTGGATATTAAGAATGCCTTACTCAATGGCGAGCCGCGTGAGGAGGTCTACATGCAATCGCCCCCTAGGTATTCTGTCCCTGATGGTATGGTTTGTCGTCTTCGTCGTTCTCTCTATGGGCTCAAACAAGCCCCTCGTGCTTGGTTTGACTGCTTCTCTGTTATCACTGCTGCCAACTTCTCTGCCAGTGATCACGACCTGCTCTCTTTGTTCACACCTCTCCTCGGGGTCGAACGCTCCTCCTTCTATATGTGGATGATATGATCATTACTGGAGATGACTCTTAGTACATTACTTTTGTGAAGGAGCGTCTCAGTAAATAGTTCTTGATGTCTAATTTGGGTCCTCTTCATTACTTCCTTGGGATTGAGATCACTTCTGCGCCCAAGGTTACTATCTCTCCCAGGAGAAGTACATTCAGGATATCCTTACTCGCGCTTGTCTCATTGATCAGCGTGTGGTGGATACTCATATGGAGCTTAGTGTTCACCTTCGGCCTACTGATGGTGAGCCTCTTGAGGATCCCACTCGCTATCGTCATATTGTCGGGAGCCTTGTCTATCTTGGAATTACCTGACCTGACATTTCTCACCCAGTTCACATCATGGGTCAGTTTGTCTCTACTCCCACTCAGCTCCACTACAGTCATCTTCTTCATGTTCTTCGATATCTTCGTGGAACCATCACTCGATAACTTTTCTTTCCTCGTTCCAGTTATTTACATCTTCAGACGTACTCCGATGCGACCTAGGCTAGCGATCACTCTGATCGCCGGTTTCTTTCTGCCTATTGTGTTTTTCTTGGTTCCTCCTTGATTGCTTGAAAGACTAAGAAGCAGACTGCAGTTTCTCGTTCGAGCATTGAGGCTGAGTTGAGAGCCATGGCACTGCTGACAGCTGAGATCACCTGGCTTTAGTGGCTTCTTGCGGATTTTGGTGTCTCTGTTTCTACACCGACTCCACTTTCATCCGATAGTACCGGTGCGATCAGCATTGCTTGAGATCCCCTGAAGTATGAGCTTACCAAGCACATTGGAGTGGATGCTTCGTACATGCAATCGTAGGTGCAAGACCAAGTTATTGCTCTTCAGTATGTGCCTTCAGAGCTTCAGTTAACAGATTTCTTCACCAAGGCACAGACTCGAGCTCAGCATACCTTCTACCTCTCCAAACTCAGTGTTGTTGATCAATTCTGAGTTTGAGGGGGGTGTTAGATATGTATATTATGTAGGGTGTTATTTGTTATTGTCCAACCTTGTACATGTTATATATTAGTCTTTTGGCCCATTGGAATAGACAAGAGGTATTATTTCAACACATACAACCATAAATATCGAAACACAATTTTTCATTTAAACAATACAAGTTGAGCTTCAAGTGATATGTTTTAATCATTTAATGTCGGTAATAAATGCACCTGATGAAAAATTAATCACCGCGCAACTGCAATTGGGCAATTGGGTGAGCTGGGCTGAGTCAAAGAAAAAAGTGATGTTGAAACAGAAGGGAAATGCCAAACATTTTGTACCAGTGAGCTAAATCAGATCATTTCTATTACATAGGAGCGTTCCCCCACCCCAGAAAAATAGAAGCGAAATTGATAACTACAATGACACCATTTACATCTAAAAAAGGTGAAGGGTTGAAATAGCCCATCTTCGAAGCTAGTGTACTTCAAATCATTCAAATAGCCATATTTTGGCCAGAAATGGTTTCGAAGTACTATGAAGTCCAAGGATAAAAATCGAACCGCAATTTCCCGCCGGGTTTCATCCGATTACGCACAGAACTGTAAATCCCGAAAAAAACCGGATGTATTTGGCTGGATTTCATCAAATAGAATTTGAATTCGGGATGAAGTTGCCGGGATTTTGAATTTGAATTTGAATTTGAAAATTCGATCAAGATTTAGGATCCCGATCCCCACCGATAAGACCAGACCGAGTTTTTACTTCTTCCATGCTCTAATCCCACCCTCTCTACCATTTCCTATGAACCCACACAAGAGGACCAACTACCCTTCCCAAAAGATAGCCCGAACGGACAACTCACATCACGGCCCTACACGCCATCCCAGGGCTGCTTCCACATCAATACATCCAAAGTTGGGAGCTCGTTGAGCATTATTGTGTGCGCACAAGTAGCAAACGCTCCTAAGGAAGAGGAAGCTTGCTGTGAGATCGCATCAACCAAACAACAATCACGGTAACCCCTAACCCAGTGCAGCTGCTTCCTCCTGCACCTTTTGGATGCAGTGCCACATTCGGGCCAGGCAGCCACAGCTCCCGGCCGAACCCAATCCCTTCCCTTTTTAAGTTCGGCGCACCAAAGCAAGTGCTCCCTTATCCCAATAGACCCGGGACACAGCTCCATCGGTACGGTAGCGAGTGACCATCTTCTCCCTCCGTCGTGCAACGTACACCTACGTGTCCCCTGCATGATTCCCAGACAACAGAGTTGCTCCACGTTTCATGATGCAATAGATGCGTGTTGTTATGCATACCAAGACAATTTCAACATCTTGTCGTGCCAAGAAATTCTATGAATCTGTAGGGGGCGGTCGCTAACAAACCGGCCTACCGATGAGTGCGCACTTCAGAACTCAAAAGGCAGCATTTGCCACTGACCGGTAACAAGTCCTCCATGACACTTTGTTTGTTAGCGAAGAACCTTCCTGATGCAATTGTGCATTAAACATTTGTGTTAACCGATGGACATTGCATAGATGGCCAGAGAGAGCATGTACCAAACCCCACTCTAGTGCTTGGAAATTATAGGTAGGTATCTTACGCCTTTCGAGTTTCAAGGCACCCTATATATGTTGGATTGATCTCGGCTAACTGCCGAGACCGATTCTAACGGGGCTTTTGCCCACGCTACCGATCGGGCGCAACCAATGATTGGTTACGGTCCCGCTTCTCCCAGCTACATAAAAGAGAGGTTGACTCGGCAAAGTTTACGGTGACGCCTAAGGCTAGCAAAAGGTTCCAACTACAATCCGACCGCAAAGGAGCGTCAAGAGGGCGAAGATCGCATTCTCGACCGACGGCCATCGACCATCGCCGTCACTTCGACTTACCGCGACTCAAACCGACAGCCACTGAACCGCCGCCACTACGACATCACGCTTCCTCAGATCTAAGCGCCGCCATCTTCTACACCGATCCCGACCGACGCTAAGATCTAATGGCTTCTTCTTCCTGCATGTCTCACACTTCCGCATCTAATGTTTTATTGTGGTGTTCAACGCTTGAGTTAGGATTCATGTTATAATCTAAGCTATCAATGGTATCGAGCTGCCCTTAGCTCAAGTTGAACCCAATTAAGAACCCTAGTTGAACTTACCCGACCGGATCTAGGCTAGACACGCCCGATCTAAGACTCATGCACTCACTTTAGCATTTAGAAGGAGGAGATTTTAAACCCTTAGTGAAACCCTAACAAAATTGAAGTCCCAAACTCCAAAACCCTCAAACTCGATCAAAAGAATTAAGGAGGCGGCGAACACTCACGCTTTTTGAAGAACGCCGATCTTCTTCTTCTAGGGCACCACCGGCTCGCTGACGGCCGCACATGCCTTGACTGGCCGCACGCTGCCAGGCCGGCGAGGAGGGCTGCGGGGTGCCACCGCGCTCGTTGCCGTGGTCTCGCCTTCCTCCTCCGGGCGCGTCTCCGAGGAGTCGCCGCCAGACGCTTCTCGCCGCGTCGCCCGAGGGTTTTTTTCCGGAGAAACGGAGAATGAAGTTAGGGTTAGGTTTCCGCCGCTTCACGGTTTTTATACGGCGCGATTTTCGCCCAGCCGCTCGATCGATCCGACGGATCGCGCCGCCCGCTTTTTTTACACGCGGCGCCGAACGCTTAAGATCCGACGGCCTCATTCGCCGCGACTCGCGCCGTTGGGCCGTGGCCGCGAGTCCAGCCGAATGGCGTGGCCGACGCAGTCGAAGTTCGACGCTGTGCATCCGATGCACAGTAGTTTTTTTTCTATTTTGAAAATTGATTTTCTAAATTAAGTTTATGATTATTTTATTTATTTATTGTGCACTGTTTTATTAATGATAATTGCTCAAATTTCAAAGATGAATTTGATTATTATTTTCATTTATTTAATCTTGTGCATGTTTTTTGATTAATGTTAATCTCTCATGTAATCGTGATAATTATCTCTCGATTAAAATTGAACCAACGAGATATTTTAATTAGAGAATTTTATGATTTATTTGGCATTATGAATACACGTGATTACATACGACTCAACGTTGTTTGTAGTCATGTGTCGCCACATTAATTGTTATAGTTCTTTTTATTTCTCGCCAACGGTGATATAAATTAGAACTGTAATTTTGCATGTTATTGATCGCACTAACGAGGGTTAATTGCATGCAATACTTTTATGCTATTTCTAATTTTTCCTCAGATTTTAATGTTCACCATGAATGCTTCAAATGTTGCCGCTACAATTGACAACATTGAGTATTTCACGGAGCAACTTCCCGCTTGGAAAGAAAGAATTTAGCTTGTCCTTGGAGTATTAGACCTTGATTATGCATTAAGAGTGTTCGCTCCCGCTTTCTCCCACCATTGGTGAGGACGACACGATGAGAAAAAGAAAATATATGATAATAATGTCAAAAATGGGAGCGGTCTAACCGTCTATCACTAATGATTATGAAGACTTCTATCTCGCTTGGAATCGGGAGCAATCCCTGCATTCAAAATGCTAAGGAGTATCCGCTTCAGAGAGGAGAAATTCAAAGGCTCCACTAAGGTTTATGCCAAGACATTAATCCGCAGGCTTCTATCCACTAAGTATGACGGTCCAAAGAAGATAAGAGAGCACATCATGATGATGACCGATATGGCTCGGAAAACTCAAGGGCATGGACATGGAAATATCCGATGGTTTCCTAGTTCACTTCATAATGACTTCTCTTCCTTCTCGAATACACCGCTTTAAGATAAACTATAATACTCAAAGATAATGGAGCATGAGCGATCTTATCGCCATGTGTGTCCGTGGAGGAAGAAAGGATTAGGGCCAAAAGAAAGATTTTGTGAATCAAGTTGGCGGTCCTAGCAAAAGGAAGTTCTCGGGGACTTCAAATCCAAGAAAAGGTCGACTACTCTCCTAATTCAGATAAATCAGGCCTAAGGTGCAAACTACACCTAAGCCCAATGTTGCTTCGCTAAAGCACCAAGTGGAATGCATGTCACTTTTGCAAGGAGCCGTGACATTTCCGTAAGGATTGTGTTGGTTTCTAAAGTGGCTCGCCAAGAAGGGTAATGATTCTATAACTTTTGTTGATGAAACCCTTTATACTAATTTTTCCTTAAATCTTGGTGGATTGACTCAGTGCAACTGCACGTTACCAACTCTTTACAGGATTCCATACCGTGAGAACACTAAGAAAGGGGAGCGAAGTCTTAGAGTCGCGGATGGAAAAGAAGTCAAGTGGAATCAATTGGTTCTGCTTTCCTTAGTTTTAGATAGCGCTTCACACTTCGCCTTAATAATGTAGTTTTTGTTCCTTCCATTAGGAGGAATTTAATTTCAAGATCTTTATTGACGATGATGGATTCAAATGTAATTTTGGTAACAATAAGTGTGTTATCACATTTAATTCAATAATGTTGGTCTTGTCTGTTAGACAAGACAAGCTTTATATGCTTTCCTTAATGAATCACCAATATCTTTGAATGTGTGTGATACTATGCTTAAAAAGAATATCGAGACTTCTTCAAACTGTGGCAATCGCTGCTTAGGCCACATTTCAAGGGGAGAATGGAGCGCCTCATTAAGGAAGAGATTCTCCAACCATTAGATTTCTCTCGACTGCACTCATCGCATTGATTGCATTAAAGGAAAATACGTAAAGAAAATAAAGAAGGAGCAACTCGCACTCGTGACTATTAGAGTTAATTCACACCGATATTTGTGGTCCTTTTCCCGTGACATCGCTGGATGGTTTTGATTCTTTCATTACATTCATCGATGATTTCTCCCGTTATGGTTATATTTTTCCCATTAAGGACCGATCCAATCACTTGATAAATTTAAGATATTTAAGGTCAAGTTGAAAATCAGACAACCTAAGAATCAAAGTGGTAAGATCGACCGTGGGGAGAATATTATGGGAGACATGCCCTTATGGCCAAATTCTCGCCCTTTCGCTAAGTTCCTTCAGAAAATGGCATTGTTGCCCAATATTCTACACCTGTGAACCTCAAAGAAATGGGGTAGTGAGAGACGCAACCTGCATTCTTATGGATATGGTACTGAGCATGCTTAGCTACTCTAGTTTATCACCTAGTTTATGGATGGAGGCACTAAAGACAAGCAAAGACATATTCTTAATAGGGTTCCCAAGAAATCAAGCACCTAAGACACCTTATGAATTATGGACTCGAGAAACCGAGTTTAAAATATTTAAGAGTATGGGGTTGTTGTGCTGAAGCTAAGATATTTAATCCACATATTGGAAAATTAGACCCTAAGACAGTAAGTTGCCATTTTATAGGGTACCCTGAAAGATCTAAAGGGTATCGGTTTTATTGTCCTGATAGAACAACTAAGTTTGTAGAAACAAGACATGCTGTGTTCTTAGAAAATAATGAGGACCTGGAGCCTAGGAAAATTGATCTTGAAGAGAAGCGGGTTTACGTTCCTTCACCGCTTATCCTGCAGATTTTTATTCCAAGATTTCTGTGGTTGCACCTCCGCACAAATAATCGTTGATGCACCCACCGCTGGGGTCTCTCAAATTCCTAATGTCATACCTAATGATGAGCCTCAGCAGTCTCCTGCGCCTCAGCAGCCTCCTACAATAGTTGCTGAACCTATTAGAAGATCACAACGGGAGAGAAGATCTGCCATCCCAAATGATTATGTTGTTTACATGAATGAAGATATTAATGATATAGGGAAGGTAGATGATCCCACCTCTTATAAGGAAGCAATGATGAGTGAACATTGTCCTAAATGGCTTGATGCCATGAAGGATGAACTAAAGTCTATGAGCACTAATGATGTATGGGACTTAGTAGAAATTCTCGACGAGTCAAAACAAAGAGGGTCAGAAATGGGTCTACAAAACCAAGCATGACTCTAAGGGAAATATCGAAGGTTCAAAGCAAGACTCAGAGCAAAAGGCTTCTCACAAAGAGAGGGGATTGATTATAATGACACTTTTCTCTCCGTCTCAACTAAGGATCTGCTCAGAATCGTTATGGCACTTGTAGCTCATTATGATTTAGAGCTACATCGATGGATGTTAAAACGGCATTCCTTAATGGCGATTTGCAAGAAAATGTTTACATGACTCAACCTAAGGTTTTGTCGTGGAAGGCAAGGAGCATATGGGATGTCGACTTAAGAAATCTATTTATGGCTTAAAACAAGCATCGAGGCAAAGTGGTACCTCAAATTTGATAAAGTTATAAGGAATTTTGGATTTAAGGAAAATGAAGTTGATAATCATATATGTTAAGTTCAAGGAGTAAATTCACCATCTTAGTGCTTTATGTGGATGATATCTTATTGGCTAGCAATGATAAGGATATGCCGTTTGAGACCAAGAGATTTCTCTCATCCAATTTTGATATGAAGGATCTCGGTGATGCCTCTTACGCTCTTGGCATTGAAATTCACCGACAGTCCAAAGGAGTATTAAGTTTATCTCAAAAGCATACGCTGACAGAGTACTAAAGAGATACAATATGCATAAATGCTCGCTCACCCGCTCCTATCGTTAAGGGCGATAAGTTTGGGACATTTCAATGTCCAAGGAACCAATATGAAACCGATCGATGAAGATGCTTCCTTACGCTTCACCGTTTGAAGTATTATGTATGCTCAAGTAAGCACACGCCGACTTAGCTTTTGTAACCTAATGCTTGGCGATATCACCAAATCCAGGACCGACCACCGAAGGTCGTTAAGAAAGTCTTGCGTTATATGCAAGCTACTAAGCATCTCATGCTCACATATAAACATACCGATAACCTTGAAGTTGTTGGTTATTCAGATTCAGATTTTGCGGGATGTGTTGATACTAAGAAATCCACGCCAAAGTTATATCTTCACACTCATTTGGAGGAGCTATCTCGTGAAAGCTCCAAACAAACCCTCACGGCATCTTCAACGATGCAAGCTGAGTTTGTGGCATGTTATGAGGCTACCGGGCAGTCAGATGGCTTAAGAACTTTATTCCGGCCTTAGAGTGGTTGACAAGATTTCTAAGCCACTCACCTTATATCGCGATAACGAACCCAGCATTTTATGCGAGTAACAACAAGTCAAGTGGTGCCGCCAAACACATTGACATTAAGTATCATGTTGTGAAAGATAGAATCCGTGATCAAACCATTAGTATCAAGCATATTAGTACTAAGTCAATGCTTATGATCCGCTTACTAAAGGCTTACCACCCAATATATTTCGTGATCATGTTGCCTGCATGGGTTTATTGGAAAGCCCTCGATTCGGATAAAGGACCTTAAAACAAACCAACTCCCATTAAGTATTATGAATATCCATTTCAAAGATGAGATAATATACTATAGGCACCGAGGTCGATGACACTTCATTGGTCATGCGACACACTACCTTGGTATGCTATTTCATTTGAGGATGAACTTATGATGTTAGCCTTACGATCAAAGGGGAGAATGTTGGATTGATCTCGGCTAACTGCCGAGACCGATTCTAACGGGGCTTTTGCCCACGCGCCCTGATCGGGGGCGCAACCAACTGATTGGTTACGGTCCCGTTCTCCCAGCGCTACATAAAAGAGAGGTTGACTCTGCAAAGCCTACGGTGACGCCTAAGGCTAGCAAAAGGTTCCAACTACAATCCGATCTGCAAAGGAGCGCTGAAGAGGGCGAAGATCGTACCCCGGACCGACGGCCACTGGACCATCGCCGTCACTTCGACTTACCGCGACTCAAACCGACAGCCACTGAACCGCCGCCACTACGACATCACGCTTCCTCGATCTAAGCGCCGCCATCTTCTACACCGATCCCGACCGACGCTAAGATCTAATGGCTTCTTCTTCCTGCATGTCTCACACTTCCGCATCTAATGTTTTATTGTGGTGTTCAACGCTTGAGTTAGGATTCATGTTATAATCTAAGCTTATCAATATACACCGCTTGTGTATTAGAACCGATCTTACGTAAAGATTATTTGATTCGGGGTCTCCTAAGGATGAGATCACGCAGAGTGGATTGACACGGATGTTTAGACAGTTCAGCCTTCTCCGAGAGAATAATAACCCTAATCCCTGTGTATGGTATTGTTGATGATCTAGCAAAGGACTAAAACTATTACAGAATAGTGCTTGTGTTTCTACTTGACTAGCCCTTGTTTGCCGTTGTTCTTCTCTCGCCCCTTGTCTCTCTCGCTTGATGCCCTTATATAGTCGTGAAGAAGTAGCCGCTTTTTCTTCGCGGAGATGTGCCTAATTAATGTAGTAACGGGCGATGATGGCAGAATTACCGCGCCTTGACTTCTTCACGCCTATCCGCAATTATCTTCCGTAGATAATGGGGTATTTACACACCATTAATACGCGGAATAATAGTGCGCGTAGACCGCTCGATTCCTTAATCAATTGGACCTACTCGCCCAGTAGGTTTGATTATAAGGTGGTCGAGTTTTCCGGTCGAGAGGACTTACGACGTGTAGCAAATGAGAAGAACTTACGACTATGTAGTGGTCGAGAAGGACTTACGACTATGTAGTGGTCGAGAAGGACTTACGATCATGATATAGTCGTAGCAAGGCTTACGACTATGGGGGTGATTGTAGAAGAACTTACAATCACTTGTTAGGCCTCTCCTTATAGATATAGGGGTACTGGGACTATGTGACATCATATTTACCCATAATAAGAATTATAGATAAAAGATAAAATGAGGATTATTAGATCCTCGCCATCTAGCCCCCACTTTAAGTGAAAGTAACTTACTTGGTAAAGGTTTCAGAATGGACTTACGACCATGAACATGTCGAGAAAGATAGTCGAAGGAAAACTCTTCCGATTGATACTTCCTTTGACCGTAAAGATTTGGTCAAGAAAGTAATTTTACTTGGAGGTGATGAAACGAACCTAACTTTCCGAACAGCCATCTGGGAATTGCAAACAATCTCTACAGATGCTGATGAGACGGTTCGGCGATTGCAATCGTGAAGATTGCTTACGACTATCAAAAGTCAGAAACCCCTACGACCGCCCTGGGTGGTCGAGTAGGGAATCGGAGAAAAGCCTTCCGATTGATATTTCCTTCACCGTAAATACTTGGTCAAGAATGTAATTTCGCTTGGGGGTGACAATACGCACCTAATTTTTCTCGAATGCACTATCTGGGAATTGCAACCGCTCTCACAGACTTGTCCGATGAAGCGGTTCCCGGCTGTACAACCAACTCCTACTGCACTCCATAGACGAGACGGTTTCCGGCGGCGAGATCGTATGTTATAAAACTTACCAGAGGTAGACTTGGGTTTTACTTTTCCCCAAATCACTCCTGCTCTTCGAGCTCTTGCTTTCTTCGCCCTCGACTAGGTTTCATCTTCTCCGCCGCTAACCCAATCAAAAACTTCTTGCTTCGAGCGAAATGGCCAAGAGAGTTTCGAATGGGAGGAATCGAGATGGATGCGCTAAGATCAAAATCTTGGTCGATGTCGGAAGATCCTGAGAAGGCTCGTGAAGTGGATTCCGCCATCGGCAAAGATCGCCATCGGGGAAAATGGGCAACCTCGCCTTCCAAGCGACAGAGTGCGCCTTCGACACCGCCCACCCCTTTCTTATAAAGAGTACTGAACACTTTGGGGTGGAACCGTGAACTTAGGTCCCAATTCCATTACCATGTTGAGTGTGTTCGTGTATCGCAGGCGAGGCATACCTGGGATTCCATGATCTCGAAATGCTCCAATATTATTATGGGATGGCTCGACAAACCGAATTGCTTAAGTCATGCGTCTCAAGCTCCACGACTCAAGTCAAGGAGTACATTCAGAGCTTTACCCGGCCTTCGTGGTCGGCCGAGGAAGAGGTGGTTCACCGAAGGTCACCTCAAGACACCTTTCTTTCGTGGGGAAAGTCATTGAAAAGAAATCTTCATGGATTCAACCTCGAAGATATTAGCTTGATTAGCTCCTTATATTCAAGCCATTAAGGACTTGAAGGAAGAAGGGTCGACCGGATGGCATGTGGTGAAAGATTTCATCACACGCCAATTAGTCCTCTCAAGAAACGAGCATCTCCTATGTGGAGGTACTCTGAAGAGGAGATCCCACCAGAGACTACGAGGAGGGTAAGCAATTGTTGACTTAACTCTCCGCTTGGTCTTTCTCAACTTTGTCTAATATTTTTATCTGCTTATTTGCATCTTCACAGCCGAGGTTGACTCCAGAGTCGACTCATCCGTGAGAAGTCC
The DNA here is from genome assembly GCA_036346395.1 of Hsuehochloa calcarea. NCBI lineage: Eukaryota > Viridiplantae > Streptophyta > Magnoliopsida > Poales > Poaceae > Hsuehochloa > Hsuehochloa calcarea. The sequence goes on along the minus strand of CM070595.1, from coordinate 9,606,978 downwards.
CCGCCACCCGAGGGTGGTTCTCAAGTCATTGCGGTTTTGTCCGCAGATGAAAGGATAGAGCGCCTAAAGGTAATCGTAAACTGATTCTCTCTTTAGGACTTTATAGTCGAGAAGATACTTACGACTAATGGTGATCGAGAATATCTTACAATCAAGAAAAAGTCGAGAAAAACTTACGATTTGGTACTAGTCGAGAAAAACTTACGACTAATTAGTGATTCTTCTTTTCTCGCTTTGCTTTACGTAAAGTAGGCATGGAAAATCGCCAGACGACGAAGAAGTCGCTCGATGACTATTGGCGCCGGGTTGTCGAAGACAAAGACTCGGCCTCCTCAAGAGACGCCGACTTGTAAAATCACGACAAGGGGGAGCAAGTTCGAGTTCGGTCTTTCGACCAAACCTCAGCAGACCGCGCACCGTAGTTGTATCTCGCCGAGGCCGCACCGCCGGCCGAGGAGGTTGAAGCAGCTTGAACCTCTCAAGCGCAAACTCGCAAGGCTAAGGTACCTTCTATTATGACACTAATCTTTCGCAGCTTGGTGCCACTCCTAGTTTTATTAAACAACCGGAAAGGAGAACTCGAAGGATTTTATGTCTTTATGAAGGACGATGTCAGATCAAGACAACTCGCAATCGAGGGCGTTGTCGCTTCGGAATGGTCGAGACACCTCTCGCCCATCTGTAAGATCAGAAACCGAGCTCGTTCCTCGTTCAAACTCTACGACTGCACGTGGTCGTAGCCGAGCTAAATGTTGAACCTCACCGACGTGGTCGTGGAGAAGAAGAGGTCCTCCGCTGGGAGGATTGCTCCAAAATTCCCGTTAAGACCAGGTGCGAGGTATGTGAAATGTACCAAGTGTAAGAAGGACATTTACCTTTTTCTTTTCACAACCTCGATTTGCTTTTCTTTATTTCACCGACTCTTCAAATTTCCGAATGCTTCTCACGAGAAGTCCATTGCTATCCCTTCACCATCGGAGAGGTAGCAACGAGGTGGTCAAGCATCACCCTTGGCCCTGTGGCCGATGAAGTCGAGACTCCTGAGTGTCTCCCACACTCGCGAAATTGTAGCTACGACTCTTGAGGTAGCGGCCGCATCGTTGAGGTGGCCGCCACGATCACGAGGTCGAGAGACAACAGAGGCACTGTGGAAGCCTCCGTCAAGGTGGTGAACACCGCGCACCACTGAAAGGAAATGTAGGAGGCGCCTTCCCTACCCAAAGAGAAATTACGTAAATGTAAGGAGAAAATTTCAACTGTGGTGACTTCTTTGGTCCCGCCTCCGTCGAGGGTCTTCGCATAAATCTCGTGACCGAGTCCCCATCCCAAAGATATTCCCAATATGGAGAATACTTTTGATAACGAGCGCTGAGAAGGTGTGGTGGGACAAAGTTGCGAGGATAGATAAGTCGCAAAGACCCTGACTTTGTATATTCAACGCTTGCTAGACGACTATGAATGTAAGTATCTTCGTAATACTTATATATGTGGCTTTTCTTCCTTTCTCATCGCTTTCTTTTGCGTAAAGCTCGAGCAAATTGTCGTTGTCGTGAGTATCATCGACAACTTTTAGAGCTAAGACAGAGAAAGAACTACTCGCGCAGAGGCGCAGAGGTGGTAAGTCACTTATCATTCATAGTTGTTTTCGACTTAAATACTGTGATAATGCTTTACGAGAATAGTCATGGAAGAAACTCATGACAAAGTGTTAGTCGAAAAGCTTACGACTACTTACGCACTGATAGTGGTCGCAGAAAGACTTACAACCATTCGTAGTCGCAGAAAAACTTACGACTAGGTCGCTGGTTGTAGAAGTATTTATAACCATTCTACTGATTTTTATCTCCATCTCTCGCCCTTTGTAGGTTAAACAGTTGATACTAAGACCTTAATGACTCACCGATCGTGAAAAAGAGGAGTCGAGGAGGCTAAAGAATGAAGTATTAGTTCTCTCTGATAGACTTCGAGAGACCTCTCTCGCATCTAAAAGATTGCAGAAAAATAAATAAGAAGTTCGAACTTAAGATGCTTTTGGTCTTTAACCTTTACTCGACTCTCCTTTCTTCTCCAGATAAAGAAAAAGAGATGCGAAGCCTGCATCAAGTTCAAGAAAATCTTTGGTTATTCAGAGTTTTCCGCATTACCGCTAATAAGGATCAAGAACTCGAGAGTTTTAGAACTCGATTAATGTAAGTAAATCTTTATCTGCTATTCTTTTTGAGTATCTTTCCTTTTCTAATGCCAATTTCTTGTTCGTAAATTGTCGCCCAATTGAGAAGCCTCGAGGTCAAATCCAAGCAAAGACCTTAATCGCAATGAGTCCGTCCGCATTGCTAAGATGAATGCAGAGGACATCGAGCATGGGAGCAAAAGCATGTCAAACTATTGCTTCCCATCGAGAAGAGGTCAAGAAATTGATTCTCAATTAGTAGGTAAGAAAAGCTTTTACCTATAATTATCTTTGTGTTATCTTCTCTAGAAGTATATCTTTGTTTGACCGATATTATTCTTTTCGTAACAAGTGGTCGAAACAAGAAGCTTCATGAGGCTTCGACTTGTACCCAACAGAGATGGAGTCGATGAAGACTAGTCTTCAAGGCAACATCACTCTCCCGAACAATGTGCTTAATGAGCTACATTCGAGGGAAAACTCCTCGAGAAGATACCATAGTCGCCACACAAGTACCATTGGGGAACAAGTCGAAAATTGCAAGAAATGGTGACCACTCAAGACTAATCTGTCGAATCGATAAGGGAAGCAATAAGTCGCAGTAGTTACGCTTTGGCTAAACTTAAAGCTCAAGACCCCGCCTTAATGTTAAACCAATTGAAGCCGACTTGATCGTCTCCGAATCGAGGCAAGTCGTCTGATTGAGGAAATGCAACATTGGTAAAAAGGTATGAGGAAATGCAACTAGGCTCTCCCTTCGTAGTAATCTTGTAACTACCTTGTAAGGCGCATAATTTTTGTTAATGAGTAATATATGATCCGCTTTATTTTCAAAATCATCTTGTCGAGTAGTTAGTAACTCAAAAGATAATAAACGAACGAAAGACTAAGAATTGAAGTCAAATTAATAACTTTATCCTAGCCTCGACTATTTGTTTAGATTGTTTAGACAATCTAAATAAATAGTGTTTAAAAATGGGGTTTCAAAACAAAGAGAGGTTTATTTAACTTATAGCTTTTGTTACGTGTCAAGCATCGGTCGAAAGAGTTAAAACGACTCGTCACTAGGAAGTTCCTTCTAGTGGGCGTGACCACGTGCGTAAAGGAAAGGCTTCGACTAGGTGATGTTTTCATTTCCGACTAGTTTAATTGAACCAAGAACAAAGAACTTGAGTTAAACAGACGCCTTAGAGGACTTTAGTAATTGCTCGTCCTTTTTGGTGGACTTCGATAAGTCTTTTCCAAAGAGCAAAAGTAGGAGATCGAGCAACGCTTAGGAAGTTTCCTTCTAGTGGGGTGACCACATGCAGAGAGGAAAGACTTCGACTAGGTGTGTCTCTTCCTTCACAGCTTAAAACAAATCGAGTACATCAAAGGTGGTCGAACAAATGTAAGAAAGTGTACTCTACTTAGAATATTTTTTGAATTGATCAAAAAATAGACTAAGATTGAGAGAGTTGGCTTTGAGAACATTTCGATCGGATAGAACCCTGCTCTTTGTATCGGGCAAAGAAAATGAGTAACGAGTCAATGCTTGAAATTCCTTCTAGTGGGCGTAACCACATGCAGAGAGGAGAAGTTTCGCCTGCATGACGCTTTCGCCGCCAAAGGTAAAGAAAACGGGTGTTCTCATATCATAGTCGAAAGATTAAAAAGCACTACTCAAAATAAGGCAAAAAGAGGTAGAAAGAACTCGACTTTTATTGCTTGAGAAATCGGTCACACATAGAATTTATGAATCGGTCGATGTTCCAAGAGTTTGAGAGAACTCGCCCATCTTCCATTGCTAGTCAGACCGACTCGCCGAAGTTACTTCACCATCGTAAGGACCTTCCCATTTAGGGAAAGTTTATTCCGTTAGACTTGGATTGGCAGAGCCTCAATACTAAGTCACCTACAAAGAAGGTCGCGAGGTTGACCTTACGATCATAGTATTCGCAAGCAGGCTTGTTGGTAGACCGCCAACGAATTAAGGCTAGGTTTCTCCTCTCTTCGAGTAGGTTAATGTCATCCGCCAAGTTGTTCCCGGTCCGAGTTGTTGAAGGTTTCAACTCGTGTCGACCGCATTTTAGCTCCGAGGAAGCATGGCTTCGCCCAACACTAGAAAATGGTGTTTCTCCCGTTGTTCGATCGGTGGTTGTACGAACCGCCCATAATATGGAAGGTAATTCTTGTACCCAAGCCCCGAGCGCTAACAAGTCGGGTCAAGACTCGAGTTTTAATTCTCGCATTATTTGGCCGCTTGCACGCTCAACCGCCCCATTACTTTGGGATGTGCAATGTAAGCATAGCATAACTTGGTACTGAACTCGCCGCAAAATTCTCAAATTTTGCACTTGCGAATTGTTTATTATTGTCTCGTAATTATCCGACTTGGTACTCCAAATCGACTAATTACGCTTCTCATCATGAACCTTTTGTCGCCCGCTGTTATCCTGAAGCATAGTTCACTTCGATCCATTTTGTGAACGTGTCAATAGCCACAAAAGGAATTCAAACCTCCCGAGCTTTGGGAAACGGTCCTAGGATATCAAGCCCCGTGTCGCAAAAGGCCAAGAAAGAGGTATTGTTTGTAATGCTTGAGCCGGTTGGTGTATCCGCTCACCATGAAATTGGCATCGACACACTTTTTAACCACCTCTTTAGCATCGCATGTGGTCAGAGGCCAAGAAAACCTTGTCGAAAGGCTTTACCAACTAATGTTCAGAGGAAGCATGCGCCCCATGATGCCACTTGTGTATATCGTGAAGGAGTGTTATTCCTTCATTTTATGGAATGCATCGCATGAGTATCCCTTGGGTTCCTCGCTTATAGAGGACTCCTTCAACCAAAGTATACATTTTGGCTTTTCGATAATCGACCGCCTCAAGATCATCTTCGCACGGAACCCTTGCAAAGATACTCGAGATGGGAGTCATCCGTATCCTCGTAATCTAATGAGGCCATCTCAAGAGGAGGTGCCTCGGTTCTTCGACAGAGACGGTTTTGGAGTTGCTCCAAGAAAACTCCTTTGGTACTATGGATCGGAAGAAGCCATCCGAGCAAGTTGGTCTCATGAGGAAATTATCCTTCGAGGGATAAATTGTACTCAAACCTAAAAATGTTTTTCTAGCTTACGATTTCGATAAGTACCGAGCCATTGTTGAGTTAGAGCACCGTACTCTTTCCCAATTTGATTCACGACTAGTTGAGAGTCTCCTCTACGAGTAGTCGATTTAATCGAGAGTGCTTTGCACTGTATGCCGCCTAGCAAACCTTCAGATTCGCCACATTGTTAGTGGCCCAAAGTTTAATTGTATGGCATACTTTAAGGTTTCTCCAGAGGAGATACCAGACCACCCCACCTCGAGCCACTTAAAGTGAGTGACCCGTCAGTACATCATCCATCGGTCGGGAATCAGATCGGGATCCCGAACAGTTCAGATTTGTCCATTCGCGACAAAGTCCGCCAAGATCCGATTTTATGGCCGTCGACACGAATGGAGGTCGAACTCCCAAGTTCGATCGACCATTTTGCCATGCGCCCCATTGCTTCCTTATTATGGAGGATTGCTCCTAAAGGAAACTCGACGCAAGATGCCTATTTTGTGCGCTCAAAATAATGCCGCAGCTTCAAGACATGAGGAGGGCATACGAAGTTTTGACCCGAGGGTAACGCCCTTAGGCCCGTAAAACTTCGCACGAGTAAACCGCCGCTGTACGCCACGCTCTACGACCAAGATCGCGCTTGTCGCTCGTGGCGTGGCGCCTAGGTAAATTAAGAGCGCCTCTTCCGCTTTGGAGAAACCGTAACAGAGCACTGAAAGATACCTCTTGACATCCTCAAAGGCAATGTTTGCCTCGCTCGACCACTCAAAACCTTCATGTCTCCCGAGAAGTTTAAAGAAAGGTAGTCCTTTTCTCCTAGTCGTGCGATGAAACGACTTAAAGCCGCCATGCACCCAAAGGAGTTTCTCGACTTCCTTTTGTGTTTGGAGGTCGATCCGAGGATGGCCTTTATTTTTTCAGATTTGCTTCATTCCTCGCTCGATACTAGGAATCCAAGCAATTTTCCCAAGAAATTCCAAACACACACTTCTCTCGGATTAAGTTTTAAATGGTGCTTTCGAGGTTGTCGAATGTTTCTTGTAGGTCGCTGATATGATTAAGTCTCTTAATGCTTTTACGACTAGGTCATCAACATAGGCTTCCAAATTCTACTAATTGAGATGAAAAGTCGATTGCATTAAGCTGAAAAGAAGCACCGCATTCTTTAGACCAAATGGCATTTTGATATAACAAAAGGTACCAAATGGAGTAATGAATGCGTCTTTTCTTCATCGCTTAGACACATATTGATCCGTGATATCCGTAATATGCATCTAAAAACTTAATATTTCACAACCCGCAGAGAATCAACCAAACCGATCAATACGAGGTAAAGGAAATCATCTTTGGACAAGCTTTATTAAGATCAAGAAAGTCACGACATACGCCATTTGCCGCTTGACTTTTTGACCATTACAGGTTAGCCAACCACTGGGTGATTGACTTCTCTTATAAAGCCCGCTTAAGTAGCTTATCCAATTCTCGATTTAATAGCATCTCGCCGATCAGGCAAATCTCCGTAATTTTTGTTTTACGGTACTTTATCGTGCCGTAAAGCTAGCCTCGTGCTCGATCACCTCCCCGGGACTCCGGCATGTCGGATGCTTGCCACGCCAAGACATCCGCGTTAGCTCTGAGGAAGGTAATGAGGGCGCCTTCCTATTTGGGATCGAAGTCTCCCCAATGCGAACAGCCTTCGAGGGTTTCTCTCGCGCCCGAGGAACCTCTTTGACTTGGTCGCTCGCTTTGGTGTAGTTTTTAGGCTTCGACTTGCTAGTCGAAGGTCGACTTTCATCTCGAGTTGGTATTTGACCAACCATCTCGAGGATCGCGGCCGCAGCCTATACGCCATCTTTTGTCACATTGAATTGTGATCACCTTTGGGACTCGCATCTTAAGACATTGATACCCATAATGAGTAGCCATTAAGAATTTTGCCAAAGTTGGTCGTCCGAGTATGGCGTTATATGCCGATCGAAATCGATCACATCAAAGGAGACTTTCTCGTCTCCGAAATTACTTGGCGAGCCAAATGTTAAAGGAAGAGAAACTTGGCCAATGGGTTTGGTTGAAGACCCTGCAGACGATTCCATGGAAGGAATATCGCATCGCCTTACCTTTGTCCCGGTACTTGCATCTCATCCGTGGCTTTGGTAAATAATATGTTCAAAGAATCGCCACCATCAACCAACACTGATTTACCCGACAGCTTGTTGATGGTGGGTTCGACCACAATCGAAATCGACTGATCGACTCATAGTGATCGGCAATGCCCTTCTCAAAAGAGATGGTAACTTCCACCACTTCGTAATTTATTGACAAGAGGAGTATGTATGGAATTTACCTCTCGTCCCAGCAGCCTTTAAGTTGTCGCTTGAGTCGTGATGCCGATGATCCTCCATAGATATGCTCAACGGTATGGTGCGGATCTTGGAATGGCATCTCCTCATCATCCGACGACTTCGACCACTCGTATGTCCCACCCGCCGAGAGTAGGGAGCGGTGCTTGCCGCTAGTAGTCCTCGAGCTTTCTTTGGAAAACTCTGCAGCTAATGAGGTCATGTCCTTCCTTTTATGAAAAGGACACCATCTTGGTTTGTCGCTCCTACGATCGTGGCGCTTACCTTTGCCTTGATCGTGGTTCGACTTGGTGGTTTGGGGCTCTCTATCTTTACTACTAAAACCTCCTTGAAACCACTAGTTTGTGGCTTTTGACTTTTATTTTCTTCTTGACTTTTTGCTTTTTGTCCTTACTAACCTCACCGCCTCAAGAGCGTGTTTCTCGATCGATAGTGTTATTCCACTCGACCGCCTCGTAAGGCTTGCATATCGATCGCCATCTCAAAGAGTTCTAAGAACGGTGTTGGGAGGATTTAGCAATATCCTCTCGTTATTCTTCTACTACGGACTCTTGCTTAAAAGCCCCGATCACAGAGGAGTCGAAATTTCCTAATTGAGTTACTAACCCGACTAAAGCGCTTGATGAATTGACGCAAAGTCTCGTTGTTGTTTCGCTTGATCCGGCAAGTCGCCTTCCTTTCCGTATGGCTGTATGTGCCTTGGAAATTTGCTCGTAGAAGATCACAGAGGTGTTGCCAAGAGTAGATCGACTCGAGTGGTTGGTTTAATAACCACGATCGAGCGGATCCTTCGAGCACGCTTGGAAGGTAATTCGCCATTACGCGTTCTCCTCCTCCCGCCGCTTCGGACACCGTTGTATAGATCTCAAGAAACTCGATGGGATTTTGAGATCCATCAAATTTCTCCATGTTCACCGGTCGAAATGAGGTGGCCAACGAATCGCTCAAGGTCGCGAAATGCCCAGATCCAGAATACTTCTTGACGCCTTCTTTGTAGGAAAGAAGGGTTAATGTCGCCAGTGATCGATACGACGATACCCGCAACAGTCGACTGCTCGCTGTAGGTCTCGGGCCGAGGGGAATACTCCTCGTAATCCACCCGCTAGAATTTCTTTGCCGAGTAGTGATTGATCACCTCCTGAGGGCTACTTGATCATCACCGATCGAAAAGTATTTCTCGAATAGGAGATCGATGTGACTTATGACCGTGTCGATTCCTACGCAGAAATATTCGATTGATCGTAGTCAAGAAGTCGATTGCTACGACTCACCGAATGTTGTTGACGAGGTACTTCCAGCCTTGTCATCACAGTCAAGCCTTTGCGCAATCTCCTCAAAGAAAGAGATCGATCTCGCGCTCGAGCAAGCTCTTGATTGGGATTCTCAAGCAAGTCGTTGATGTCCCGGAGTTCTCGTACTCCCGTGGATCGATATTGAATGCGCCCAGTGTGTTCTTCTCGGCTGCAATTTTCTTTCTTCTGATGACCTCAAAATCCTCCCCGCCGATCTTTGAGGCCTTCTCGGAGTGCGAGAATGTCGAGGATTTCTCTCGCTCATCGAGTGTTGGTTCTCTCTCGTCACGGTGGTTCCTTGCCATTACTACGAGGAGGCGCAGGCGTGATCTTCGGGAGGGTTCTCATTTCGCCCTCCATGAGGTTGACTCGATTTGAGGGAAGGACGAAGACCTCCCGCTGATGATTCTCACTTGCGCTTGAGGCCTCCCGCTTGAGGAGTGCTCGAGAGACACCATTCGCGATTTGGAGTAATCCTCCGTAGGGGAACTCCGGTTATAATCGCTCCATCCGCAAATGAGATCTCGCGAGAGACGGTCAGATTCGTGAGGAAAAGCATGCTTGATCCCACTATCTCTCGAGTTACCCCGAGAGATAGGATCACAAGATGCCGTGGAGTCCTCGAATGGTGGCTTCCAGACTTGTCTCACTGTGCCTGACCGCTTTAAGGGAACTTGGACACTTAGAGGAAAACTCTCATTGTGTCGTGAGTCCTCCCGGTGCGGTTCTGGTCGGATTGACCCTTGTCCTTGGAGGGAATTGGCTCCTCGTTGGACGACGCTGTGGGGATAAGGATCCTCCTCAACTCCATTGATGGGATGGTTTCTCGAGAATAATCTCCGAGGCAACATCACCATCACGGATGCATCACTCGGCCAGTAGTCGAAACCGCATCCATGTCGACGCTCACAGACCGCCAAGTCGAACCAGCTTTCCTCGCTCCATTCTCCCGCCATGCTTGCATGAGATTGGAAAAAGAGAGTATGTTGACAAGAGATTACCGAAGATCCCCACGGACGGCGCCAACCGTCTTGTATTAGAACCGATCTTACGAAAGATTATTTGATTCGGGGTCTCCTAAGGATGAGATCACGCAGAGTGGATTGACACGGATGTTTAGACAGTTCAGCCTTCTCCGAGAGAATAATAACCCTAATCCCGTGTATGGTATTGTTGATGATCTAGCAAAGGACTAAAACTATTACGAGAATAGTGCTTGTGTTTCTACTTGACTAGCCCTTGTTTGCCGTTGTTCTTCTCTCGTCCCCTTGTCTCTCTCGCTTGATGCCCTTATATAGTCGTGAAGAAGTAGCCGCTTGTTCTCGCGGAGATGTGCCTAATTAATGTAGTAATCGGCGATGATGGCAGAATTACCGCGCGCTTGACTTCTTCACGCCTATCCGCAATTATCTTCCGTAGATAATGGGGTATTTACACACCATTAATACGCGGAATAATAGTGCGCGTAGACCGCTCGATTCCTTAATCAATTGGACCTACTCGCCTGTAGGTTTGATTATAAGGTGGTCGAGTTTTCCGGTCGAGAGGACTTACGACTGTAGCAAATGAGAAGAACTTACGACTATGTAGTGGTCGAGAAGGACTTACGACTATGTAGTGGTCGAGAAGGACTTACGACCATGATATAGTCGTAGCAAGGCTTACGACTATGGGGGTGATTGTAGAAGAACTTACAATCACTTGTTAGGCCTCTCCCTTATAGATATAAGGGGTACTTCTGGGGACTATGTGACATCATATTTACCCATAATAAGAATTATAGATAAAAGATAAAATGAGGATTATTAGATCCTCGTCATACACCTAGTTAGACGCATAGAGCAGTAGAATGACAAACCAAAGTAGAAAGGAAATGGTCAAGTTGTCCCGGACCACCACAGTTTGCAGAAAATCTAAACGCGCTGCTTGATGCAAACTTCAACAGATAGAAGGGGCGAACTATAAAAATATTGCGAAGTAGAAATTAGAGCACACACCTTGCTGCATCCGGGGACCAGCTCCTTGAGCAGCTCCATCCTCGCGTTAATCTTCTCCCGTCTCGCCTAAGCAAAAAGCAATCAGCGAAAGAGAAAGCTTCTAGAAGGTAAACTACTAATGACGGCGTCACTAATCACCCAATGATTGTCCTAATGCAGCTGATTAAGCCGACCCAGAGCCCGATTAATGAGGCAAATCTAATGCGATTGCTAGATTAGCTTAGCGGCGAGCGAGGTGAGCTCTCACCCGCTCGGCGAGGCTGTGGCTGTCCGTGGCCTGCCCCCTCCGCGCCCGCACGTGCACGTACGCCGGCTTCTCCTCCTCCTCCGCATCCTCGGCGCCGCCGACCGCCGCCGCCTCCACCCTCCCCTTCTTCGCCGCCTTCCCCTGCAAACACGCGCGCGCGCACCCCACAAAAATTAGCTCCTACGATCGAGAGAGACGGAGAGGGAAGTCCGGTATGGAGAGCCGTATGTATATATGCACCTTGTCGGTGTTGCGGTCGCCGGGGTCCTTGCGCTTGGCCGCGGGGGGCGAGGAGGAGGAGGAGGCGGAGAAGCGCGCGGCGCGGTCGACGAGACTAGGGTCGGAGGGGAAGGTGGCCGCGACCGGGAGGAGGAGCTCCATGGCCTGCGTGGTCGGGAGCCCCAGGAGCGCCGTGAAGGAGCGGCCGCCGCCGCCTACCGGCTCCGGCGAGGTCGGGCGGTGCATCGCGCGCGGCGCGGCGGGTGCTTGCGGAAATGCGACCGCGAGGTGGCTGTGCGCCTGTGCGTGAGGTGGAGCCGTGGAGGTGGAGTGCCGGTATTTATAGGGCTGGGAGTTTGATGATCTCGTCGTGAGAGAAGGGACGAGGCTCGTGTGGTTGCGGGAATTGAAAGAGGAGAGAAGCCGTAAGGGCGACGGCTACTCGTGTCCAGATTGGCGAACCGTGACCGTTGGGTCGGTCCGATGTATCATATTATTGGTTTAGTCTAAGTATAATATGATTTATATTATTTATGGATTAGATCGACATGATACAAAGTTCTTATCGTGTTTAAACTGGTACTTGGCATGATGGGTCGATCTGACACGACCAGTGTGGTCCGCGTGCGGAGAGGCCGAGGGAGAGGGAGTCGGCCAGCCGGGACGAGAGGAGGAGGACGAGGTGGTGTCTGCGCGGAGAAAGAAAGGGCCGACATGGAGGAAGAGGAGGAGGAGGGTAGGGTGGTGCCAATGGCCGGCGCTGAGGGGGGAAAGGCGGTGGGGCACTCGGGCGGAGCGGCAGAGGGAGGAGTACTAGAGAAGGCAATGGAAGGTGAACGGTGCACGCCCACAGCAACGAGGAGGAGAGGAAGAGAAGGGTGGGGCGGTGCCGACGGCTGACGTAGAGGGAGGAGAAAGCGACGAGGCGCACGACCACGGGTGGAGGAAGAAGGGAGGAGAATGCGAAAGGCGCACCGCGCGCGGGCGCGGCGACGAGGAGGAGAGGAAGACGAGGGCAGGGCAGCGCCGGCGACCGGCGTGGAGGGAGGAGGAGGCGACGGGGCGGAGGAAGAATGGAGGAGAGCTGGAGAGGCGAGGTCGCAGCCGCGAGAGGCAGTCAGCTCGGGAAGGACAAGGAGTAGGGCAGCGGTGGGGGATAGGGAGGCAGGGGGTGGGCCGCGGGGCACGATGTGCCGTGCCTGGCACGGCCTGGCCGATATTATGCCTGTTGGGCTAGTTTTAGCGTGGTGGGCCATGCCCGACACGACATAGCCCGTTTGGCCCATCCATTCCTCAATCACTCTTTCAAATTCTGTTGTACAAATTCAAATTCGTTGTGAGATAGTTTGGCAATATTTAAAAATTATGTCGAATTTTGAAAAAAAATCAATTTCTGGCAGCAAGTCAGTAAAAGACGTACACTACTATTTTTATAATTTTATTGTTGTTGTTTGTTATGCTAAGGTGAAAGTAATAATAGTGTTAGTTTTGATTTTGTAGTTTTCATTATAGAAAATTACGATGGCACACACAGGTAATGGAGAAAAGAATTATAGGTTTCAAATTAATTAATATAGCACAACTGCTGAGAATATTGTGGACTGTATTATCAAAGTCGTGGAAGACTTTGGTCTCACAAACAAAATATTCTCAATTACTTTAGACAATGCTGCTTCGAACTCTAGGGCCATGTATATTCTTACTCCGGTGTTGAGTACATACGCCGATTCCTTCTTGCTACATCAACGATGTACTTGTCATATTAATAACTTTATAGTCAAATGTTGTTAGAAGAGGTTGAATCCGTATATTAAAGATTTCCACGATGTGATATCTTACTTAAATAATTATAATGTAAGAATAGCAACATATAAGAACTTCTACAAGGTGATGGATGTACGTCCAAGAAAGTTCGGTTTGAACATGTCGGTAAGATGGAACTCTACTTACCTAATGTTTAGGAATCCTTTACCATATAAGTGCACATTTTCTGTTTTTATTCAAACACACTATCAGAGCACCGACGGTGCTATACTATTAACTGAGCAACATTGGTTCGTTGCTGAGAAGATACTACAGCTTTTAGAAAAATTTTATGAGTCCACTATTGTTTTGTCCGCTGTCTACTATCCAACATTTCATATTATTATGTATCGTATTTTAACGATTGTTATTCAATTGAAAATGTATGGAAATGACTTAGTTTTACGCGAGACTATTGTTGCTATGAAAATTATATACCTTAAATATTGAAGAGAAACCCATTTTCTATATGCATTTGTATTTATTTTATATCCTATAGGTAAAATTGAATCATTTGCTAATGTTCTTGAGCTTCTTAGTGATGCTACATGGCCAAATTATTCTATTTATTTTGCAGAAGTTCGTTGTCGATTACACTAGGTTTACCATAAGTATAAAAATAAGTTCTAGGGAATTCACTTGCAACGACCTCTAGAAACCCCCACATTAAGTAGAAAGACAAATATGTGGGACACGATTTTCGGTGGCTCTTCCTCCGAGACTAGGCCTTCTTCTTTTACAACGCTGCCTGCTCAACTAAGAACAACCCCAAGAAATCGGAAGCTATCCAACTATCTGGACAACGATGTGGCGGATTCAACTCAGAAGGCTTCAAATTTTTGCAATGGTGGCAAGCCCATAAGTTAGCATATCCCGTGATATCCATACTTGCATGTGATATGTTAACTGTTCCTATCTCGACGGTTTCCTCCGAGTCTGTTTTTAGTTTTTCTAGAAGAATATTGGAAGAGAGAAGAACACGTCTCATAAGTGAGATGATGGAAATACTTCTAATTGTGAAGGATTTGGAACAAACTGATTCACGAACACAAAACTCTGTAAAAAAATCTAGAATTGTCGGAGGTGTTCGAAAATCTGTATCTAGACAACAACACACATAACAAAGATGTATGTAGAACTATAGGTTGTACTCTTTTTTCTTTGCCAATATTTTCTTATGTTGAGTTTTTACATGGCAAAGGTTTTAACGAGACAACCATTTAAACATTAATAGAGATTTTTATTACATTTTCAACATGCTTATCATATATATATATATATATATATAATTTTAATATATATTTCTAAATTCTATGATTTTTTTATTTTTTGGGAATTTTTTCGCCTAATGGGCTAAGTGGACCGCAACCGGCCCGTCAGGTCAAATGGAGTCGGTCCGTGCCTAGGCCACCTCCCCGACACGTGGGCTGACACGGCACGACCCATCTCTTTTGCGGGCCAGGATGAGTCGGGCCGAGCCGATCATCCGGCCACCACTACTTGTGTCTGTTTTAGTCGGCGGTAAGTAGTAGTAGTAAACAGTTACATTCTTTCAAAATTTGAATATCACATTTCCCAATTTGAAAAAATAGCGGTAAATGGCGCGGACATTAGGCTTGATTTGCTAGCGCGTAGGTAATGAATATTTACATTTAGAAAAGTGTGTATAAGATTGGCAAAAGATTGAGGTGTTACCTAGTTCATTCGTAGTTTCTGGGAGGGTGTTTAGTTGCTTACCGCACGCACTTAAGTCAGACAGATCGGATTCAAAAAACACGTATCCGCACTGCTTGGAATGAGAACAAGTCGAAGACCACGCGGAACAAGAACAAGTCGAAGACTGGTCAACATAAGCGCTGGTCGAAGATAGAAGAACATGCAGAAGACGATGGACGAGAACAAGTCGATCACAATGTCCAGAAGCACATGCTGGCAGAGATGACTAATCTTTCTTGGAACAAATCTGATCTGTTATTTCTCAAACATGTTGTATGGCTACAAAGTGCTCTCGTTACACCCCTCAAACCCTAGCATGAAAACACCAAAAACTCTCTGCCCAAAAGCCGCCGCAAAAAGCCTCAAAAGCCTCATATTACTCTTAACCTCTTCGACCTTTATATGCTAGAGCGCTAAACCATGTCCTTAAAAACACGGATACATAATTTTTATCTCTTTCACAAATCAAGGGACCCGAAGCCTCACAAATACCAGGTTTTTCAATATCTCTAAACCTTCTAGTTATGAACGCCTTCCATAACTCTTCACTCATCGAAGCCTCCAGAACTGCACCTCCTGTAGCTTCGACCAAGCATCATGCATTAAACTTTGATCTCCATGTGCCCTAGCGTAAGCACGACCACCTTGTGACATCCACGCCCACCTAAACCTTGTATTTTCCCATCCTAGTTTCGGTCTTCCTTATCATCGACCATGACTGTCTCCACGCCCAACCTGCACATGCAAAGATTAAATAATATTTTCCCAGTACAAGTTCTCCAACTTGACCAATGTCATTTTGCACACACATATCACACTCTCATCTATCAATAAACACGAGCCAGATTAACCATGACCTTAAATTCCAGCTTTCAGAATGCAATTCTAGATCACTCTGTAAAAACCGATCGTACCGCTGTGTACACGTCGATCATACTATTGGCCGATGAAACACGAGTACTCAAGGTACTCGAAGATTACAAGAGTTGAAGCACTCGAAACCTATGACCACTGATCGGAGGCCTACGACCACTGATCGCAAAGCCTACGACCACCAATCATAAAACTTGTACGAGTTTGTCACCAAGTCGTAGTGGTTGAATCAGCTATGATCTATTCTGCCAATCAAGGCTAATGTTAACAACTGGGTGAATAGCACAGCTCGTGATCGAAGACGGATAAGACAACCTGATCAACAAGATTTCGACCACCTAGTTGAAAGAGGTTGTCATCAAATTTCTTCTGTCCTAATACTTCAGAACGTCACACACTGCTTGGAACGAGAACAAGTCAAAGACCGCTCGGAACAAGAACAAGTAGAAGACTGATCAACACAAGTGCTAGTCGAAAACAGAAAAACATGCAAAAGACGATGAACGAGAACAAGTTGATCACAATGTCCAGAAGCACACGTCGACAGAGATAATTAATCTTTCTTGGAATATATCTGATCTGTTATTTCTCAAACATGTTCTGTGACTACAAAGTGCTCTCACGGCACCCATCAAACCCTAGCATGAAAACACCAAAAACTCTCTGCTAAAAAAACCAAAGCCGCAAAAGCCTCATATTACTCTTAGCATCTTCGGCCTTTATATGCTAGCGTTCTAAACCGTGTAATTAACAACACGGACACATAATCCTATCTCTTTCGAAAATTAAGGGACCTGAAACCCATCAAATCCCGGGTTTTCCAATATCTCCAAACTTTTCAGTTATGAACACCTTTCATAACTCTTCACGTGTCGAAGCCTCCACGACCGCACATCTTGTAGTTTCGATCACACATCATACATTCACCTTTGATCTCCATATGCCCCGGCGTAAGCACGACCACCTCGCGACATCCACGACTACCTAAACATTGGATTTCCACATCCTAGTTCCGGTCTTCCTCGTCATCGATCATGACCGTCTCCACACCCAACCTGCATATGCAAAGATCAAAGTACATTTTCCTAGCACAAGTTTTCCATCTCGACCAATATCAGTTCACACACATATATCACACTCTCATCTATCAATAAACACGAGCTAGATCAACCACAGCCTTAAATTCTAACTTTCAGAATGCAACTCGAGACCACTCTGTACGTACCACTGTGTACACGCTGGTCATACCGCTAGCCGATCAAACACGAGTACTCAAGGTACTCAAAAATTACAAGAGTTGAAGCACTTGAAGCCTACGACCACCGATCAGATGCCTACGACCACTTACCAGAAGCCTACGACCATCGATCACAAAGTCTACGACCATCGATCACAAAGTGTAGGACCGTAAAGGCGACTAGGGGGGTGAATAGGCGCTTTCTCAAATTTCTCGCCTTAATCAAATTCAACACGAACTTTACTCCTTTAGCTATGAAAGCTAAGAAGATCAGTAAGCGCACAGTGGAAGCCTTGTGCTGAATTCGATAACCCCCTCAACCACAAGACACAAATGTGGAGAATGGATCTCACTGGTCGGTCTGGGCACTGGCGGTCTGACCGGCTACCAACGGGCGGTCCGACCGATTTTAAATCGGTTCAACCGGCCTTGAATGGGCGGTCTGAAAAGCGGGCGGTCTGACCGCCGTTAATAAATCGGTCCGACCGATTTAGTCCAGTACTGAAAAACAATGCCCAAATCCAAAACGAAATTTGGTCAAACTTTTGATTCAACCAATGAAACTTGACCAAATTTGGAGCACACCTCCCTAAGGATATTAGAGACCTATTTCTAGCGACGATCGTTCAGATCCACTTCGTAGGAACGATCTCTTAAGGTTTAACCAAAGAAGTGCACAAACCCTAGAAATATGAAACACTTGATTCAAGACTTGCTTATGGGGGGTTGATGATCTAGATGAATCTAGGAGTATTCCCACACATCAAAGTAAGATAAAATAGGTCAAGAGACCAAGCACAAACTCTTGAATCAAGGAAGAACCAAAATCATCAAAAGAGAGAAGAACACAAAGGAGATAATTGATCCCTTAAGCAAGCATCATAAGATTGATTGATTCAACAAGATGCTTACAAAGCCACTCCCTCAAGGAGGACAAGAGCTCAACAAAGAGCACACACACAACCTTCCTCTCCTCTCCTCTCTTCTCCAAACCCTAACCCTAGAAAAAGACTTGAAGAGACACAATGAATGCTTAGAACGCTTGGAGGGTTTTTCCTCTCCCCCTTTCTATTTATAGGAGAGGCCTAGGGTTTCCACTAATGGGCTCCCATGAAGGCCCACACACACATGGGACCCACTCACACATATCTGTTGAAGCAATCGCCTGCTTCACCACGTGTAGGTTGATCAGCGGCTCTCATCACGTCTGCAAATCTCTCCCGTCCGAATCCCATCGGAATCTCCTAGAGACTCGCACCGACTTCCGCACCGCCTGATCCAACCAGCTGCACCGAACTACCCGTTCGATCCATCTTACCCATTCTGCACCATGCTTGAGTCACACGACCACCCGGCATCCATGATCGTTCTGGACCTCAGCTCTCCAAGCGTAGTCCCGATCCACCTCACCGTTGACGTCGTTGACTTGCAAGCCACCTGCACAGCAATAGACAAACAAATCGTTTCTAGGAATAAGTTCTTCACAACTTGACCCACGTTAGTTCCACAATGCAATATTCAACAATAAAGCATTGAAATCCATACATAAAACACATTCAAATCACATCAATGTCCAAATGGCTAACCTTCAAGTGATCGGCGGTCTGACCGCCCCACACAGCCGGTCCGACCGATTTCAGGCCGGTCCGACCGATTCCACAACGGCGGTCGGACCGCCCGAAAAGACTTAGCCAAATTTTCACTCGAAAATCCAAACCTTCTCGAATTTTCAACTGAATAGAACTTTTGACTGGGAGCTCCAAAAATGATGTGACCACATCCAGGAGACTCCCCTCACTTGCCTACACATCCTATTTTTGGCCTAGCCCTAAATTCCATCAACACCATTTGGCGGTCAGACCGGCAAGCATGGCCGGTCAGACCTTTCCACTGGCCGATCGGACCGGCGATCTGGCCGGTTTGACCGTCAGTGACCTGACAGCACTTGAGCAACCCCGAAAATACGACAAATTGCAAACCAAAAAAGCCATTGCCAATTGACTCATCATTCTAAGATCGTGTACATATCCTCACGATATCCACACAAAGTCTACGACTACCGATCACCGACCAGACACTGTAGCTTCGACCATCGACCAAGCACTGTAGCTTCGACCGTCGAACATGCACTGTAGTTTCGACCATCGACCATACACTGTAGCTTCCGCCATCGACTCCGACTGTCTTTCGTACTCGGTACACACCTCGACTTACGACTAAAGTACATTACTCGGTACTCGGAGCTATATCATTAAGTACTCGAAGCTACACTATATCACTCGGTAGTCGGAGCTACAACACTGTAGATGCAGTACTCGGAGGTACAATACTTTGAAACCAGTCGAAAGAGATTATCGAGTATCACCGTTTAGACCACCCAATACAAAGCAAGATCCGGCCATTCAAAATGAACATCCAACAACTGAAACTTTTACAAACACAAATATCAATGCAACTCAAACGTTAATTATTCATCATCATAAAATCTATGATCAGTTCACATAATATAACACACGTTACGCCAAGTTCAAAAGTTATGTCGTGTTAGTACAAACACGATTATCTCGACGGGTCAAGATTAGCTCGTGTAGCCTATCTAGATAAATGTCGTTGTCGTCGCGCGTCGCCACACGCCTCCGCCATCTCCGTTGCACGCCACCGCCGTGTGTTGACCTGCCAGCTATGATACCGCATGTGGTATACCTCATGACACAAATAAGATATGATGCGTTGAGCCGAGTTAACAGTAATCTGGCTCGGACCGATCGGCAGGCACGCCATCTGACCACCTCTTGCTGCAACCGCGGTCCACCGTCTCTCGCCCCCCGAGGGCACACACAAAACCGTTTCTAATGGCGACCTCCCCAATCCCAATCATTATTCCCAGCCAAATCCCAACTCGAGCAATCGCCGCAAGCCTAGCGCTCTGACCGCGCAGTCCAGTTCCAGCCGGGCTCGCGTTGTCTTCCTCGCGACGCCGAGGATTCAGCGAGGTAATTACTATTTACTTGGCACATTGCTGCGGATCTTCTTCTCCTTTCTCTCGCGGGCTCCGCGTCTGTCCCGCCGTCCGGGATCTTGATCCGGATTGTGCCGATTCCCGCCTCAAAGGAGGGGTTTTCCCGCGGATTCAGGCGGGTTCCGAGGTGGGTACCTCGGTACGCGGTTTTTTGGCGTCTCGTCGCCGCCGTCGCGGGTTCCGTCCGCCGCGGATTAGGCAGGTGCGTTGTGTGTGCTACTAGTTTCTAAAGCGATTCGTTGCCTGCTTAGCTGGGGATGCGTTTATGGAGTTGGTGTTGGATTGAAGGGTGGATTCATTGGTTCTATATGCGCGGTAGAACGCATCTGGGCACCCGCATTGGGCCGTGAGGTAGTTGTTTTGACGAGCTGAATTAGATTTCTTTCAGATCTGCCTCGCTTAGCTGCGTTCCTTGGGCAAAGATGCAGTTTTTACTTGTCCTGGATATGCAGGTCGTGGTCCGTGTATCTGATGAAATGGTGCCGCATTTTTCTGGAATGTTTGCTTTTACTCATAGGGAACAAGTGAACGCTAGAATTCTTGTCTCCCGGAATTCCTAGTTCTGCAGTCTTGTTACGCTTTTGTCAAGTTTAGCAATCTTATCATTAGTTATGTGCAATATATGCATCAGGAAGCGTTGTTGGTAATTAAATTACCTCAACTCAATTGTGTATGTTGTGAAATAAAAACTCTATTTTACATTATGCTTGGGGGTAAAATACCGTCTTTTTACATCTAGGAGATTGAATCACCATAAGTGTATGATCTGGTCATTGCAGTTTACCTGCCGATGCAATGCTTTTTTAAAACAAATAAATGCATCGTTCTTTGGCTGGTTTCCTGCTCTTAAATGTGGGGTGGTTAGTCCAATTTCACAATTCACAACTCATCTTTTACAGTTCTTAATTTTGATCATGGTTTATGACTTTATTCTGCCAAACTAGTAGCTGGTGGCTAGATGAGCCGTGTCGCTCGGGCTGGCCCGAAGCACAGGACTGTTGGCTTGGCCTCGGCATGGCACAGTCCGACCCAGCTGTGCCGTGCTTGGGTCGGCACCCGAGCCCGGCACATGGTAGTACCGTGTGCGGCCCGGCCCAGGCACAGCACAGCGGAGGCCGGAGCGGAGGCTAATCGTGTTGGCACTGTAGCCGGCTCAGCACGGCTTGTGCGCTCAGTGTGCCGTGCCTGGGCGACCCGATTACCTGGCCAAGCCATGCCTAATCGGGCCGGTGCCGCCCATTTGGACACCACTAGATGGTACTTCTCTGGAGAGATATTTACTGTCCATTTAGTTGTAACCCTGCTCATTGTCATTTCCACAGTTCTACTACGCTTTTAGGCAGTTGGCGCAAACTTTGAAGAGTGCTTTTATAGTTCAGTATGTCCTGTGTCTGCCAAATACTTCCATGCTGATATGCTCTACCCAAAACATTCAAACTAGTGAGCTTATCTGCTTTGTAATAGTCTTGCTTCAAGTTATTCAAATTAGCGAGCATGTGGTGTGTGATACATTCCTTTGCTGTTAATTGTTAAATGTTCCTGATTACATTGAATTTCTTAGAATATTCTGACTTGGACTATTGTTAATATGTGTGTTGTATGCGTTTCTGATGTCCATGACTGTAATTTATAATAAAGTCTGAGAAATCAACATTATTCAGGCATCCATTGAATATGGTGTCAGTGAATCTTGGGTTAGTACATTATGTATTGGACCACATATATGGGACTCTCCTTCATCGCACGAAATTAGGAACACCATTTTTCTCAAAAGGATGGGGAGGTACCAAACTTGATTTGTTAGAGAAGATGGTGAAGCAGCTATTCCCCGAGGCACATTGCCAGAACTGGCCACCAACTGAGGTGCAGCCCATTTGGAAAAAAAAAATTGGGAGACAAAGAATTCTTGTCTGCGAGAGGGTGTTTTCAGGACTACATGTGATGAACAACTACTTGACGCATTGCCTCCTGAGAGTCACAATGCAAGAGTTGCTTTTCTTACTCCCAAGTCTGTTTCACTAGAGAAGATGGCGTGCGTGATCCATCTGGCAGGTAAAGAGTTTGTAATTCCATGTTATTCTATATCTTGATGTACCACTATCATATAGCTTAAATAAATCTTCTTTAAATATGAAAGTTCAGATTTTTATCCCTTCAGAATTTAGATGTTACTGGTCCAACACTAGGTTAATGTTATTTGCTGCCTACGTAGTACTGCAACCTTTAGCCCCCTCACCTCATCTCCTCAATCATGCTAGATTTTTAAAATGCAGCAAATTCAACTTTCCCCTCTTTGAATCACCTGAGTTGAACGATGAGGGATCTTTCTGGTTCTAGAACTCTTATTTTCATACTGTGATGCATTTTTAAATGACAAGCTGAACAAGATATTCTGTGTTTTACCTGGAGTTGTTCACTCTGGAAAAACTGTTCATACCCGAAATAATTGCTACTTTCAAAGAAATTTGATCTGGGACTTGCAGTTAATGAATTGAGTTAAACTTTTCTCTAATACTTTAGGCACTGGTGATCACTCATTTGAGAGAAGACTTCGGCTTGGTGGACCTCTTTTGAAGGACAACATTGCAACTATGGTTCTTGAGAGGTGAGGCTTGTATAGAAGGGCACTTGCTTCAGTACCAAACCTTTCTCAATAACTCAAGAGGATCTGATATCTCAAATGAATTCAGCCCCTATTATGGACAACGACGTCCTAGCATGCAGCATGGGTCAAAGCTTCAGTGTGTGAGTGACTTGCTACTCTTAGGAAAAGCCACTATTGATGAAGCTCGCAGCCTCCTGTACTGGTTGCAGACCGAGGCTGGTTATGGGAAGATGGGCATATGTGGGCTTAGCATGGGCTTGTATAACTAAAAGTTTTTCAAATCTTAAGAACCTGTAGTGGCCATTTATCAAACCCTTCTCATTCTCATGGTAATCTGGTTTTCAAAGATTCTTATACTTGTTATCTTCTGAAAGAACAATTATTTCTTACAAGTGGTGATAATGAATATGAGTTTGATCAAAGAAATGTCCTTTTAGCTTTAGAAAAAATGCCATATGATAATGAGGATGTCCTTTACATAATTTATAAAACTTTACCCGAACCTTATTGAAAATTTCTCTATTTCTGATATGCGTTGTCAATTTTTCTCACAAGCATTGTTTGCTAATAACACAGGTGCTGTACATGCTGCAATGGTTGGATCCTTGCATCCTACACCAATTGCCACACTACCGTTTCTTGCTCCGCATTCTGCTGTGGTACCTTTCTGTGAAGGAGTCTACAGGTACGCAACAGCTTGGGATGCATTGAGAGAAGATGCAGCAGCATTAACTCGAGATGTAACTTCTTTCTTGTCTGCATAGTTTTCGTTGCAACTAGTGATCAAAATCCCGGCCGGTAACCGGCGGTTGCCGGATTTACCGGTGGGGGCTGGGATCCTAAATCCGGACCGGAATCCTTCAAATTCAAATTCAAAATCCCGGTAGTTTCATCCTGAATTCAAATTCCATTTGACGAAATCGAGCCGGTTTTTTCCCGGGAATTCCGGTTACCTGCCGGTTACTGGTAACGGAGAATGGGCGCCGGGCGGTTTTCGTTCCGGTTCCGGTTTTTGGATCTTGCAACATAATCTTAGCTGCTCCATTCAATGATCATCCAAACCTCTCTTTGCTCATTAGCTCGTTTCTGTAGTGTTCAGAAATTGAAATCTCCTGTTTATATAAAATGTCTACTACTGGAGCTTGGTTCTAGTCTAAATCAATGTTCTCCTTATTTCAGGATGACGGTTACATTCCCACACATTCAGTCATGGAGCTTCAGAAGTCCGGTGGGTTACAGGAGGCCACGTGTCCTCTTTTCCCCTCCACATTGATGCGTTCCGCAAGGCCATTGTTGACGCCCTTGACAGATTATAGCAGCACGGGGAAGTCATCTTTGTTTTTGTGTGATTCTTGTGTGGTCGGGGACATCACAACAATTGAACTCTGCAATCTCATGACAAATACATTCTTTTTTAAGAAAGAGAGCCAGAAATGGCATATTGATTGTTGTAACTTAAATTAATTTATCTGTTTCCCCGAGGTTGTGGTGATGATTGTAGATCCCATTTATATCTTGTAACAACCTATTAATTGGCAACAAGACTACAGTAACTTGTCGATTGTTCGCCTTTCCATTTCCCTAGCTGGATGATAATCTTGAGACGAAAGGGGAAGATGATTCACAATGCCAACTCCTCTGTATCTGATTGCTGAGAAGTAGTCAGTCAGACATAGGCCAAACACATTACAGTCTATCAATATCAGTTCTTATTTTTATACTGACTAATCATTATATTTCATTAGAGTTTTTATTTTTAGTATGCTTAAGTACCAATTATAAGATACTTGATGTGATTTGATTGAAAATATTTCACTAGAGCCTTTTATTTTTGCTATATATCTTTTTTCGTATATAAAAAAGTATATACATAAATTTTGTTATAAAAGATGGACTTTAACATTATTTTTTTCATAGATCTAACTTTGGAGTATTTTATAATTATTATTAGAGTATGTTTAAATTGATAAAAAGGTATCATCGTACGATTTAAGTGGTATATGAGAAGTGCGAGTACGTACTTTCAGAAGTGTAATACTATAGAAAATGATATAGTACTTATGAGAGTACATACTTCCGCTTCTCATATACTACTTATATATATATATATATATAGAGAGAGAGAGAGAGAGAATTACACAAACGACTCCTAATCAACTCTTGTCAAAGAAGCAAGAAACGGATCATCATCTGACCATGATCTCTACGTGAAGCTATCCCTGCCTGTGTACTGTAATAAGCTGATAGGGATCGACATCAGTTAACCGATCGATCTCCAGTTTGATCCTTTCTTCAGTCTGCATCTGCTATGTCTAGGTACGTAGGGTTTAGTTTATTGCTGGATCCGGCCGCCGGCGGCGGGCGGCGTGGATTGTTCTTGGCGCGGGCGCGCGAGCCAGAGCGAGCTAAGCGCGCGGAGGCGCTGGGAGTAGTCGGCGATGGCGAGGAAACACCGCGCCGACTGCCGCACCGTCAGGATCTGCGGCAGCCTGTGCAGCGTCTGCAGCCTCAGCGCGTCCGCCTGCATCATATCAATGAATAAATTTTCGAGTTTCAGAAAAGTTCAAATTTTTTGTTTACACAAAAGTATGTTTGATTCCCAAGTAACCCCTGAAAATGTTTTGTCATTGTTAGCTTGCTAGCCCCTCTGCTGGCCCTTCTGAAAGGGAACACACATACATATATGCTCAATTCTGATTAGTGGATAACTAATGTCGCTTAATCATTATTGGAAGTATCGAACGTGTGCACCAAAATTATTTCAGCTGGGAGAGAAGCAAAAAATGGAGAAACCCATAAGCTTGATTAAGGAGACAGCAACAGCTAGCTAGCCCTGTCTCATTCCTGCATAAATCCTACTACTTTTTAGTCAACTAACTAATGCACGCATGCACCCCTGAGGATCATCATGTATATGTTCTTGTTCAATCACATATGCACATGTATGTATATACCATGCATATAGTAGTTGTTACGCATATGCATGATATGTATGTAGCTAGTCACGCATGCTAAATTATTTTATTAATTGATGATTAGGAGCTATAGCTAGCAAATGGAGTAATTGAATAATTAAGCAAGATGCATGGAGCAATAAGAATCAATCAGCTGTCTTACTTGTCTGACGAAGGTTTCGAGGGAGGTGAGGTTAGCGATGGCGAGGGACATGTGGGCCATGTAGCCGGCCATGTCGGGGTAGGGGGAGAGCAGCGCGTCGGAGGAGACGGTGTCGGAGAGGGAAAGGCGCGACGCCTGCAGGTCGCGGTCCAGCGCCTCCTCCGTCTCCGCCGCCCACTGCTGCACGCCGCACACGCCCGCCACCTGCGCCTCCGTCAGAGGCTCCACGTGCCGGCCGATAACCTAAAACACATTGTGAGATCATTAATTCGTTAATTAACTACATTTATTTGGATAGAGGCTCCATTTATCTCAAGATTACATTCATGTAAACAATCTTTTGATCTTATGCATGAGCAGGTTTCTAGGTATGTTAACCAATGACCTTCCAGTGAAATAGCATGTCTAAATTAATCCAAGCGGCAAACACTCCACCTTCCCATTTCACCATCTTCCGTTACATGATAAACAAAGGAATGCTACGTCATGCATACGGTCATCAAATTAATCAGCTTCCTTGTACATATGTATACACTAGTCTACAAATGCCACACACACATGCATCTTTGGGAGGCTAGCCAAAACGACATAATATATACTACTTGTCTTCAAGTGCAAGTTTGCATGCAAATTTGATTGTCAATCTAATAACAATTGAATTTAAACTTGGTAGTACAGATAAAGGTACAATATCTTACTTGAATTAAACATAATTTCAAAATACAAATTTCAAGGAAATTTCAAATCCAAAGGATGAAAATTTCAGCTTTTCATGCTATATTTATTTCAAACTTTTTTATTTAATCCATTTAAAAATATTTTAAAGATAACATCTCCCTAACTTTATTTACAATTCTGACTCCTTTGGTCACGCCACAACACGCGGTGTGACAAAAATACTATATCATGTCACGTACCACGGCGTGATCAAATCTGCCATGATAGCCTCCGAACCAACATATATTTGTTTTGGGGTTAAGTTCTGTCACATCAAGAGGCGGTGTGACAACACTCGTTTTCCACACCGAGATTTGTAGCGTAACAGTGTGCTTTTGCTACGTCACGCATTGTAGCGTGGTCAAAGGAGTCAAAATTGAAAATAAAATTAGAGAGATGTTATATTTAAAATATTTTAAAAAATAGATTAAATAATAAAAAAGTTCATTTATTTAAAGCATATTTTCATGCTATGCTTAAATAACCAGAATACCACGTACGATCCGCCCTTTAATGTACGGCATCAACTCTAGTGACTTGTTTCCATGTATGCTTTGATTCTTCCCATTTTGATCATTTTAAGTTAACATTAATTAATAAAGATAATCTTCACAAGGTCATAGGTAACCTATTACCCCATACCAGGTAGGTCAACCCATTAAATAAGAACCATTAGATCTAAGAAAATCAGCGGCTCACATCAATTGTGGTGTACCTTAAAAAAATATCCACTAGCTAGCTGCATGCATTTATAATTTACTCTATGCATGATCGATTACTACTATAAAAAGGTTAATGCTGGACGCATCATCATAGACGGTTGACCAAAACCATCAATATTAAATACAATCACATACGATTTTGGTTTAACGACCGTCTGTGTTACTAGCTACGCTAAAAACTGTCTGTGAAGAGGTAATATCACAGACGATTTATGTTGAAAACCGTCTGTAAAGTATCACAGACGGTTTTAAACAAGAATCATATGTGATATTCCTAAACATCACAAACGGTTTTTTTTATTAAAACCGTTTGTGATGTCCAACCCTATTTATATTCGGACTCTAGGGTATATATTTTGCCGCGCCCCCCACTCAAATGATTTTCTCTAATTCTCCCTCCTCCCCCGAGCCCGTTGCCGCCGTCCTCGACGCCGCCTCCTCCTCGAGCCCGCTGCCTCCTCCCCAAGCACGAGCCGCGGCCTCTCCGAACATGACACCCCTCCTCCCCCGAGCCCGAGTACGCTACGGTGTTGAAGAGGTTATTTTCTTGACTTGTACCAATTTTTTCTACCAATTTCTTGAAGACTTCAATCCATATACTAAATTGACTTTTCGACCATCTTGAAGTCATGATCCATGGATTCTGTATTTTCCATAGTGATCGAAAGGTGGTCAAAAAGTCAATTTGATACGTGGAATGTATCTTTTCCACAATCTTACCTATAGTGTGGAAGAATTCCAAGGACTGGTTATTTCTTCTAAAGAAATCTATTCGGACTTGAGAGGTTTGGAGCTAAGAACTTTAAAACGAAGTATAAGTACGAACGATGGAAAGTATGTGCGTAAGTTCTGCACTTCTAATGGTTATTTATAGGCTATCGACCTGTGGAAAAGTTAAAACGGAAGTCCAACGGATAAAATTTTATTAAAATCTTTCCCAATAAATCATCGGAAAATCAAAGCGTTACCGTCTCTTCGGGAATTGTTCTTCATGAAGATGGTTGACGTTCCTTTTCCTATCTATTTCTGTTTATTGGCTAGTATTTTCTGAGGCTGGCCAATAAACAAAAATAGTTTTAGCAATACAAAATAATATCACAGACGGTTCTTTAGGATAAACCGTATGTGATACATGAGCTATCACATACGATTTTATCTACAAATGTCTGTAATAGTCAACTATCACAGACGGTTCTGAGTTAATAACCGTCTGTGATAGCACAGACGGTTCGAAAATCGTATGTGATGATCTCATGTCATTACTGACCCATAAACTCAGACGGTTCACGAAATCGTCTGTAATGACGTTTTTAAACCGTCTGTGATGACCTGTTCTGCAGTAGTGGATCCTAATAATTAATTAACTTGCATTGTCATGCATGCATCGTGTAACATGCTGTCTTCAAGGATTTTAAATGGGGTTAACGAGCCCATGGATTTGATGGATCAAAATTTGGAATTATATTACCAAAGAATGTGCAAGAATAATCTTATATATAACGTTACATATCTACGGTTAAATACTTAAATATTATGTACCACAATTGAGATATTTCAAAGGAAGGTAGAAGATTACTCAGCTAGCTATATACAAACGAAACGTGCGAGGTTAACTGATATATAGGGCTTGGGGATGGATCACGCATGAATAATTGTTAAACTTGGCCAGTTTCGGTTCCTGCTTTGGCCCCATATATTCCATCTAGAAGCTAGCCAGCAGACACATCCTCTCCCTCCTTATTGGCAAATTAGCCATCATATCTATCCCCCCATCTACATCTCTTATCTAACTTCCCTCCTTCACCAACTCCGTCTTGCACATCATGTACCACACATTCTTCCAGCAAAGAAAATAACAACCACATAGTAGCCAAAGGCGACTTCCAAGCTAGGGCCTAACTGTTCCATCAACTGGGACCTCTCACCAACTTAATATTTGATAGATAATCGACCCGTCGGACATCTCTACCTAATGCCTGGAGAACTGGCTTCTCTTCACATTACCAAATAGTACTTGCGTATATCCTTTATTAGTGTATGCAATAACCAAAATAAGTACATTATATTGCATATAATCTCTCCTATATTTTATGCAATAACCAAAATAGTACAGCTAGTTGCATGATCGATTGGTTAACGATTAATGGAACTCGACTCCAAATATTCTCATCCGCGGTATACGCCACTGTCCATTCAGGGACGGAGTCGGCCACGGTCCAAGCCTCAGGCTGTTTTTTAGTTAAAG
Organism: Hsuehochloa calcarea; assembly: GCA_036346395.1. Classification (NCBI taxonomy): domain Eukaryota; kingdom Viridiplantae; phylum Streptophyta; class Magnoliopsida; order Poales; family Poaceae; genus Hsuehochloa; species Hsuehochloa calcarea. The sequence continues at coordinate 9,577,552 of CM070595.1, read as the reverse complement.
TTGTATGTTTGGTGATTTTTTAGGGACTTTTGGTTCTAATCTGGAACTCAAGTGCAAACATGGATTATCAATGGAGCTTCAACTCAAGAGTGGAGCATGCACCTCCTTTGAACTTTAACCACACTCTCAGCCTCTCAGGGAGCAGTTGAGCCAAACGGCGATCTAGCTCCAATTTTTGGCTTCTCGATCGACACGGAGGCGGCAAGAAGCCAGAGCCACTAAGCTAGGCAGCTAGCTGGGTTCCTATGTAATGCTGGAATTACTGTGTTAACAGCTAGTGCTTTCTATTAGTGCGTGGTCGATCAGTACTCTCGTCAGCAACAGCTCGAACACTGTAACTACTGATAAGATCACTTTGTAATTCCATTCACCGTACGTGGGCTCGCGACCTCACTGCATGGCACTTAATTCATGCTAAATCTAGCCCTAATTAAGTAGTACAGTAGTAACTTACGAGAGCCCATCATTAATTAGCTAAGCTACTCGCTGGCTCTCGATCGAACGAGCCGAGCCGCACAGGCTAGCTAGCGTGCATGCGTGCATGGCTCACTCAGCTTATCCACATGAGCTAATTAATTAATTAATCAAGCAAGCACAGTCTATAGCTCTCTCGTCTTCCATTCGCGCGGCATTTCCACTACATACCTAACAGTCACCTACCATTTCCAGTCGATCTAGCTTTTACAAACTCTTGTGCCAACTCCGTTTGGCCTAAAACCTTAATTTATAGCAGCAGGGTAGCTGTAGCAACTCCATCATGTACTCGATCTATTGGATGTTAATAGGTTTTAATTAGGTTACTTGTCTCTGTAGCCATATGCATGCTAGTACGTAGTATATAGTTGTCATTTTCAGTTAGTTTTTTTTTCTTTCAGGAAATCAATATGGTAATATGTAATATCTTTATGACTTAAAAAAACATATTGACGGTGGTGGTGGTACGTCGTACCCTCCCATCACTCTTTTCACCTCCCAAAAAATATCTAACAAGAAATAAATAAAAAACCACCTCCCCAGTGAACAAATTCCACCCCTACAAATTCTCTAACAAGAGGGGGGACCATCTCACAACAAAGATAAATTAGGCACAATGGCAGAGCCGAGGGCATGATGTAGGTTGAGTATGTTGGGGAGGCGATCGAGGTGCGACATCATCTTGGTCGGAGCATGACCAAACAACGAGGCGGGCTGAGAGCGTGAAGCAGGTCGATCCCGATGATGTCTACTCGACATGCAGGGTTGAGATAAAAATCGATCGTTGAGATTTTATAACTGTTGGATAGAATTATGATGGATCTCCTCTTTTCCCTCCTCACCCTGTGCCTAACCCTAGCCACCCCCATGGCGTTGCTGCCTCGGTCTACTGACAAACCACCACTGCTCATCTCCTTGTCTGCCGCTACCGCCCTCCTCCCTCACGGCTTGCCTCCCACACCCCAAAAACGAACTCAACTTCCCGCGCTCATCAACATATATATCACCATTAGCCGCCGTCACACCCCACGAAATCTTAGGTCTAATGCTCGGTGAACCCTAAAACCTAACAAGACTTGAATCTCGACGGACTGTGGTGGAGACGAAGCGAGAGCACGAATCCTCATTTATAATCTAGTGGCCTAAAATATTACTTATTTTTTTGAGAGAAATCATTTGACTGAATTTTAGCAAACCTGTTAACTACACGCATGGAATTAATTGGCATAGCTTGCTATAGATAACTAACCTTGATGAGCTCGGAGGGGCGGAAGCCGCCTATCCAGAGGAAGCAGCGCTCGGCGGGGGACAGCCACGTACCGGAGACGAGGTGGAACACGTCGGCCTTCGCCAGGGCGGCCTTGATCTCCATCAGCACGCCGTGGTGCGCCACGGCTGCATCGACGAGCTGCCGCAGATGGCCGTCCGCCGCGTGCTCCCCCACGGCCGCCCGCAGGTAGCTCATCATCTCGTGGTGCTCGTCCAGCCACCTCGCGTACTCGCCGTCGAACCATACCGCCTCTGCTAATTAGTTATTTTTCACATGAAGATCACAACACAAGCATATATGTATTAATACCATGCATGCAAGGGATAATAACAAGAAAATTAATTAAACAAAATTTTGTTTGTGGCCATATATAGTATATATTGACTAGTTCAGGGTTTAATTCCATGCCTGGGCTTAGTCCTCCAATGGCAGCAGAAATAGCTCCACCACCCAAGATTTCACCCTTTGTTGATTTGTGTACAGGCATGCATGAACGCATGAAACAGATTGGTTAGTCAGTAATATGCATGTAGTAAGAAAAATCTCTCTCTCCTACCAGTTCTCCGAAGAAAATCGCACAGATTGTAAAACAACTAATTAAGAACAGCAGCTGAAGCTGATTTAGGATGATATATATACATGTGTGTGTGTAGTTTTCTTAAATTGAGAAACAGTACTGTCAGATACGTTTTATGTTTCTTTCAGGGCATATGCGCATACCTGAGTTCTGGATCTTTGCGTCTCCTGTTCCAGCTGGGACAGCCTGATCCTGCTTGCCTCCAGGTTTTGAATGTAAGCCTGCACACATTGGCACAAGAGACAAATGAAACATCAAATCAAAGTCTTTGATAAATGCAGTTTTCAGATAGAAATGTGAAAATTGATCTTGTGCCCTTAACTAGCTAACTTGGTATAGTACTGCACTGCTGCATGCAGCTTTTAGGTGGTAGGTTAACTTCACGTCTTCACCAGCTTAATTACACGCACGCCCCATATGTTGTTTACTCCTACTTGTTTTAACTTAAGAATTGTTAGGTGAATACCAGTAATAAACCACGTTAATAAACTGCTAGTAGCAGCAATTAATCGTTAATTAGTACCTTCTTCCTAAGCCTGCTCTTCCTCGCGGCCTCCCTGTTCTGAGCAAGCCTCCTCAGCGTCTTGGCGTCCGGCGTTCTGGGGCCCTCGTGTTCTGAAGTCGACGGCGGCGTGCCGCCCTGCTGCTTGCCGCCGCTGCCACTTGATACCCCTCTCTGATCGATCGATGATCGCAAACTCGATCATGGATGAGCTCAGCAATAATGCTATAATTAAGCAGTATATCTACACATGCATGCATGTACGTACGTAGACGTAGAAAACTGACCTTGACAGCAGCCTTGCCGTCGACCTGGCCCGAGGCAAGCTGCTCCGGCGCCGGAACCGGTCTTGACGACGGCTGGTTCGACGGCGGCCGCTTGGAAGAATCGGCAACCATGCCCGACGCCGAGTTGGTAGCCATGGGTCCCTGCAGGAAGCAGATAATTAGTAAAATGTTGTTGGAACTTGGAAGAAGATCCATCGATCGGTCCGTGTCAAAATCGATCACAAATTACTCAAGTCTAGAGAAACAGAAGAAGCAACACTCCGCCGTGAAATTTGACACCCAGAAATTTGTACACAGAAAGCAAAGTTTCTGAGAGACAGGTACATGCGTGTGTGTGTGTAAATGCACATACCTTTGGAGAAGGCTCGACGGCGTGCATTGGCTGAGAAGGGAAGATGTTGAGAGTTACTGCATGCATGCACACATGAAAGAAGAAGACCATTATGACTTGGAATACATGCATATATACGACATATATTATACACAACACATACGTGTGTATGCATGAAGAAGACTGAATAAATAAAAAAAGTGGGCAATTTTCTAAGTTCTAACAGCTTCGCGTGGGCAGTTTTTGTTTCACACACTCGTGATAGATATACAGGAGGAACAAGTGAAAAAAGGATGCTTGTTAATACAAGATCGAAAAAAGTGCGGGAGAGATAGCCAAAGAAAAATGTTTCTCCCTTGTTTTAGCAGTACATGATGATCTTGCAAGAACACACGTCAGCAGGTGTTTGTTACATGTCACTCTCCTCCAATTCTAGATAAAATTTGGGAAAATGGCATGTCCCAAAGTAAAATATTTGCGCGACAAGAATGAAAAGGCATCAAGAGATTTGATCGCCATCGTCGCGCATTTAGCTAGCTACTATAGGCCAAAAATTAACCATGTATGTCAAATCGCGGTAGCTAGATGACATGCTTGCCATATGTATGAACTTATGATGCAAGAAAGCGTGTATGGCAATTGGCAGGGGAAAAGATTATTCCCTCTGCATTCTCACGGCTATATATATATGCATGTTTACATTGACTACGACAATTTATGAAAAGTCTGAAGTTTTCTGTCGATCTTACGCGGTTGTTCTTGAACTGATGTTTGATCCTGGCTATTGAGGTAGAGAAAGATGTGATCCAATTCTGCCATGTCGTATCCCCCAGGATCCTTTCTGCTGTGCTTATACAAATTAATAGTGGAGTATTGCAAAATTACAATCATCGTCATTATAAAGTTAGTTGCTAGTTCTATATATTTTGAGGTTTCAATGAGAGAAGCTTCACACTCCAAGAAAGGAAATTAAATAAAGAAGAAATATCGGAACAGGTTTTGAGATGCTGAACAAATCCATCAGAAATGTTCTCGAACTTATAAGCTATTTTTTTAAAAAAACATTTTTGCTTCAATTCCCACTAGTAGGGAGAACTAAAAGGGAAGACAGCATATAAACCGAAGATAAAAGTTAAAATTCTGAGAAGTTATCCATTAGGGAAATGAAAAAATTCTTATAATTAGTTGCACCACCATCGCCTTCTTAAATTTGGAGCAAACAACATCAAAGCATATATGTGCAAGTACACAAACTCTGAAGTACCATCTTCAAATTGAGATGCTTACTTCATCCCTAAGCTGGATCAGTAGTAACCAGAGATAAAAAGATTTATGTTGTCCAAAAACATCCTGGATAATCCATGCATCATAACTAACATATGAAAACAACTACCGAAGCTCAAAGGGAAAGTTTGGAAAACAAAAATATGTCAAGGAAAATAGTATCAAGATAGAAGACGTTAAGAAAATTAAAGCTTTACTTATAAAAAACAAAAGGGAAAGGCATTGAGTAAGGGATTTTGCTTTGAGAAATCAAGGGATCGGAATACAGAAAAATCAAGCTGTATATATAGCTATGTATATATGTTGGGGTCTACATGATGTTGCCATGGATGGAGGAGGTAGAAGCTTGGATCATCCCGGTCTGTGGATTAGAAGCTTGCTCATGTGGCTGCTGCCATGGCATATCCCCCATGTAAACACCTCAATATATACCAAGAACTGTATAGGCTATCTCTGCAGTAGTAGTATCTTCTTGAACACCTTAATAGCTAGCTTGTCCTCTCCCAAATCAACTAGCATGCAGCAAAGCCGATCCAAAAACCAGCGCTCATGTTCTTCACATATATCTGAGCTCTGATTGATCTGCAAGAAAATTATCGGTAGACGCGTGTCACCGCGGCTTATTTTTTTTCTTCCTTTCTTCTCCCCTTCTTCCTAGCTATGGCTTCGTTAGCTTCTTCTGACCGGAAGCTAGCAAAAGGAGGACTTGTAGCTTGAGGCTGAGTGCTTGTACAAGAAATATAAGGGAGTGGTTACAAACCATGGAAAAAGCTAGACAATAATTAGACTTTTTTCAAAAGGTAGAATACGATATGTGATTGGATCGAGTCGGTGGGACGACTGGTTTTTTAGCCCTTTTTTATGCTTGTTTTTGTTTTTTGGATATGGTTGTATACTTGCAATTTGATCCCGTGTACGTTTATAAACATAAAAAAATATATTGTGTTCATCATTGATCCAAGTCAACTTTACTGTCTATCGGGTCCGTACGTAGATTACTATTTCAAATGTTTCATTTATTTGGATGGGGGTGAAAGAAACCATCCAGCCGTTTTGTTCGACTTATTGCTTTGTCAGGATTTAGGGTTGGGAATTAATTGGGTCCTGGAAAACGAACCGTGGTTTGGACCAGCTACAGCAGTGGATCGATCGATCGCCTCTGACGTTGTGGGGCAAGTCACAGCGTGACTTCGGCTTGATATCAACCGTCCATCATAATCCATTCCCACCGCTCAGTTGAATCTTGAAATAGACTTGACTTTTCTTTTCCGCTCCCTCCCATCGGACTCTGGTCATCTTCTTCAATGAGCAGTACTGCGTCGGCGATGATGCTTGGTGCCTTCCCGACTGCTCACCATGCTTGTCCGATGGCCCCACAAGTCAGCCCCGAAGGTGAAGCTCCGTTCACTCTGGGTGTGTTTGGTTGTCTGTATGTTCCCAGTCTAGCCTGTATGTACCATCCTGGCTGAATCTAATCAGGCTGAATGGATACAATGATGAATTGTTTGGTTGCTTATTTCTGTTGGACCAGGTTGTGCTGAGATGTTGTTTGGTTGCCTGTATCTGGCACGGGAGAAAGTGAATCGACTCACGAACGCTGGCCAGCCTGCATGCGCCCAACCTGGCTGAGGAGGGAAGCTCAAATTAAGGGTGTGTTTGGTTGTCTGCATGTTCCCAGCCTGACCCGTATGTGCCATTCTGGCTGAACCTAATCAGGTTGAGTGGATGCAATGATGAATTGTTTGGTTGTCTATTTCTGTTGGATCAGATTGTGTTGAGATGTTGTTTAGTTGCCTGTATCTGGCACTGGAGAAGGTGAATAGACTCACGAACGCTAGCCAGCCTGCATGCGCTCAGCTTGGCTGACGAGGGAAGCTCGAATTAAGCGTTTCCCTCGGGCCTGGCCCAACAAGGAATCTTGCATCCACTCAGCCAAGCTCACTCACCCAATCAGGCAACCAAACACCCAAAAACTTGCATCTACTCATGCGAGCCAACCCCATACAGGCAACCAAACACACTCTAAGCGTTTCCCTTGGGCCTGGCCCGAAGGGAATCTCGCATCCACTCAGCCAGGCTTACTCACCCAACCAGGCAACAAAACACCTAAAACTTGCATCTACTCATACGAGCCAACCCCATACAGGCAACCAAACACACTCTCTGTGTGTGACCGAGGGCTCCAGACTGTAATAGGACATCACCTCGCCTTCCATTTTGTATACACTAGCACCAGCTGGTCCGGTGCTCTTATTGTTATCCCAAACCGAAAACACTAAGAGCAACAACCGTTTTTTTTTTTTTTTCTCTCTATTGTTCTTGTTCATGTTCACAAAATCTCATTAAAGGGTACCTTTTTATTGAGATCAAATGACTATTCGTATCCGGAAAATATTCTACGTATTCTGAAGGTATACCACATAAACTCTAAAATCTATAATAAATATTGTACATTTAAATACTGTATGACTACGTAAACAAACTATACGTAAAATCTAAACAACCATATACACAAAGATTATCTAACACTAAGAAGAATGCAGCTATCTGGATATCGAAGGCTTCAACTAGCCTCGATGTGCCGGAATTGATGGCTAACTACAACATTCAACTTTGCTACGAGGTCATTGACCTATGCTGATTATAAACACAGACAAGAAATTGCAAAGTGATCGATAGACTAGAGATGTATGCACCCCGAGAACTTTTCAGATAGAACTTGATGTCTGCATGGCGGAGACCAGGTCAGGTGTAGAGATTCGATGACCGGCTACCACGAGGAGAGGTGTGAGAATGTGAGGGCGTGCAGGGCATACTGACATGGACGTTAAGTTTCCGACTTTGAAGTTTACATCCCACCTCACCGAGCGCGAGAACGACGGAAGAACGATCGTCCTGGGCGGCTTCGAACATGGGATCGATGTCTTCTTCCGTGAGCGCGGGGACGATGAGCAAGGAAGACGATGGGAGTTTGATGAGATAACGATAGATGTGAAGGGTGTTGAAAGAAAAATTCAAGGTTCTGTTGGTGTAGTGGCCCTGATAAACGTGAGCTGTTAGATTGTGGCGGACGGTTGATATCAATTATCAAGCCAAAGTCACGCCATGGCTTTCGTCTACAACGCCAGAGGATCCGTGTCCTTCGATTGAGATATAATTAGTCATCAATCCGTGCATTCGCATAGACTACTTAGTTTTTCAACAATATTATATTATTGGTAATATAAGAAAATTTTCATTTGCAAATTTTGGTTCTCATTTCTTTTACCTTTTCCTTTTCTAATTGTTATATATTTCTAATTTATTGCCTCGTGACCCCAATATAAAACCAATATTGTTATTTACGTGCATCCTAAGTACAAATACTATTAGTGCATGGATCTACATATATATATGGAGTACACAAATTGTGATATTATACATACATACATAATATATATATTCGAAATTAAAATTGTAGTGTCCAGGCATATGTAATTCCATTGAATATGTGAAACTAATACTATATATTGAAAAAATAAAATTTGGAATTCATAATTTAAAAATCTTGTTATACAAATATATACAAATTCACAAATGTGAATTCCGAAACAATTGTTATATCCAAATATATCAATATGCAATTAGAAATTGTAAAAATTGTTGCAAGAAAACAATAATATGATAGATTAAGAAAATTTAGAATTTTAACCACATGACTATCACCTTCTTTGAGTTGATCATGGCATGGTGGGCTTCATATACGATACTACATGCAATTTATAATTTTAATAATTAAAATCCCATAGTTATGAATTTAGAAAATTAGATTTATTTTTGTAGTTACGCAATTATAGATATTTGGATAGAAAAATTTAGATACAAGATTTGAATATTCGTGTATATATGCACAGCTTCACAATTTTTCTATGGATTCTAATTGTTTTGGGATTCTTTGCTGTTCATAGAGTCCTAATTGTAATTTGTATCTAGTTCGCTGTCCATGGAGTCATATTTCGGTTTTTAGTACCGAACCAATACGCTCCATGCATGCAATCCGGAGTTCTATTTCTAGTACAGATCTGATGTACAAACTCTGAATTATATGCAGTACTTCTATTTCTAGTACAGATCTGATGTGCCAACGTTTTGGACAAAAAATGTTGGAACTTCTCTGTACACACATTAATTTTTGTTGTTGGTTAATCGGACTATCCTCTTGGACCATACTAAAATTGGATGGATACGATTTTTCCTTTTTTCCGATTAATGTGTGAATTTTAGTCTTTTTCTTTTTCTCCGATTAATGTGAGAATTTCTACCTTTCTTTTTCTCCGATTAATGTGGAAATTTATAGTCCTTTTCTTTTTCTCCGATTAATGTGGGAATTTCTACCTTTTTACCTCATAGGGTTAATATGAGGGCTTCTAAGAGCACCTCCAATTAGTATAGATAGATTTCTCCCCTTTTCTCTGATTAATGTGGAAATTTCTACCTTTTTACCTCCTAGATTAATACTGGAGCTTCTAAGAGAGCCTCCAATTAGTATATTGGGTAGAAAAATTTAGATCCAAGATTTGAATATTTGTGTATCTATGCACAACTTCACAATTTTTCTATGGATGCTAATTGTTTCGGGATTCTTTGCTGTTCATAGAGTCCTAATTGTAATTTGTATCTAGTTCGCTGTTCATGGAGTCATATTTCGGTTTTTAGTACCGAACCAATACGCTCCATGCATGCAATCCGGAGTTCTATTTCTAGTACATATCTGATGTACAAACTCTGAATTATATGCAGCACTTCTATTTCTAGTACAGATCTGATGTGCCAACGTTTTGGACAAAAAATGTTGGAACTTCTCTGTACACACATTAATTTTTGTTGTTAGTTGATCGGACTATCCTCTTGGATCGGACTAAAATTGGGTGGATACGATTTTTCCTTTTTCTGATTAATGTGGGAATTTTTAGTCTTTTTCTTTTTCTCCGATTAATGTGGGAATTTCTACCTTTCTTTTTCTCCGATTAGTGTGGAAATTTCCAGTCCTTTTCTTTTTCTCCGATTAATGTGGGAATTTCTAGTCTTTTTCTTTTTCTCCGATTAATGTGGGAATTTCTACCTTTCTTTTTCTCCAATTAATGTGGGAATTTCTACCTTTTTACATTCTAGGATTAATATGGGGGCTTCTAAGGTCTGTTTGGTACAGCTTCCACTCCCAGCTTCTCAATCGATTCTCGTGGAGCCGTACCAAACACCCTGATTCTCAAAACCACTAGATTATGCTTCTCGCGAGGAGCTGTCTCGAAAATAAACTAGCAACGAGAAGCAGCCTCCCAGCAGATCCTCGTGAGAATCTAACCTTCAGAAACGAAAATACCCTTTGAAGTTGAAGGTTTTTACCCGTAAATGCCACTGAGTTACACAAATATAATTGAAGTATTACGCCCAGGGGTGACATAGTCTATTTGCCTCTAATCCCCCTCATATGGTTTTTGGAGCCAACCTACCAGCCAAACGTTTTCAATAGACAACTCCAGATTCTCAGAGAAGTTGATTCTCAGAGAATCAGAAGCAGAATCTAGAAAATAAGAATTTGGAGCTGTACCAAACAGGGCCTAAGAGCACATCCAATTAGTATAGATAGATAGATAGATTTTTTCTATTTTTCTCTGATTAATGTGGGAATTCTACCTTTTTACCTCCTAGATTAATACGGGGGCTTCTAAGAGAGCCTCCAATTAGTATATTGGGTAGAAAAAATATATTTAGATCCAAGATTTGAATATTCATGTATTTATGCACAGCTTCCCAATTTTTCTGTGCATGCTAATTGTTTCGGGATTCTTTGCTGTTCATAGAGTCCTAATTGTAATTTGCATCTAGTACGTTGTCCATGGAGTCATATTTCGGTTTTTAGTACCGAACCAATATGCTCCATGCATGCGATCTGGAGTTCTATTTCTAGTACAGATCTGATGTACAAACTCTGAATTATATGCAATACTTCTATTTCTAGTACAGATCTGATGTACCAACATTTTGGACAAAAAAATGTTGGAACTTCTCTGTACACACATTAATTTTTGTTCTTGGTTGATCGGACTATCCTCTTGGACGGAACTAAAATTGGATGGATATGATTATTCCTTTTTCTTTGATTACTGTGGGAATTTCTAGTCTTTCTCTTTTTCTTCGATTAATGTGGGAATTTCTGCCTTTCTTTTTCTCCGATTAATGTGGAAATTTATAGTCTTTTTCTTTTTCTATGATTAATGTGGGAATTTCTGCCTTTCTTTTTCTCTGATTAATGTGGAAATTTCTACCTTTTTACCTCCTAGGATTAATATGTGGGCTTCTAAGAGCGTCTCCAATTAGTATAGATAGATAGATAGATAGATTTTTCCTTTTTCTCTGATTAATGTGTGAATTTCTAGTCTATTTCTTTTTCTCTGATTAATGTGGAAATTTCTACCTTTTACCTCCTAGATTAATACGGGACTTCTAAGAGAGCCTCCAATTAGTATAGATATAGATAGATATGCAGATGTGTCAAGGCATTTATTTTTTGTTTATGCCACTATACATATATAAAAAGTGATGTGTGATTGATCAAACTTTTAATTGGCAAAAAAGTGAACATGTAAAATATATGGCAATCTCATGAGCTGTGTATTATTGCAGTGTCGAATTAATAAGAAACATTCAGTGTCCTAACTAATTAACCAGAATGCCCCAATTTTTCAGGAGCAAATGGCCAATTCTCAAAGAAACAAGAATAAACATGATAAATATGAATTTCTCCCTTGGATATAAAAAGGGAGACAGAACATTGGTGCTCATTTTCTATGTCACATAAATTCCAGACACTCATGTACACTTTGTCTGTTGTATGTACAAGCACCCCCGAAAAAAAACAAATGTGCATTTGATTCTCTGGGCAGTACAAACCTGGCATGCATTGGCAGCATTGCCATGGACATGATTTCATAAATCCGCAGTCGGGATCAGAATTAATATCCATGTGACCGTGTCTACCAGTTGACCTCAAATGATGCATTGCATCTATGCACACCATGCATCACCGGTTCTTCATCAACACTAGAGAAGGAAGAAATTAAAACAAATTAAAATTAAATATTTATTGGAGCACTAAAACTATCAATATGTTTGCACACATAATTCACATTATATCAATAAGTCACAAAGAGTCTTATCACAAACCACATGTGTAGATGATCTAATTGTCAACAGAAGATCCTTATAGTAACATATGCATATATGCATATATCTATTCATAAAAGATCACACAAACTCAAGAGGTGGAGAGTTAGATGACAAACTTACCACCACCATCAAGTGCTTCTTTTGTAATAGTAAAAATTTTCTTAGGAAAAGGAAACATGTATACTCTCATTGGACGTGGGTTTCCCATAAATGCATTCCAAGAGCCAGGAAGGTCATCTTTTCCTCGCACAATTCACAATCAATTAGTTGTCTTAACATGACATAAAGATACACAACGGTACTATTAGCTACTCCATCCATTTCTAAATATATTTTGTTTAAATAATACATTTTAAAAATAATTACAGAAATAAATAGTTGATTTTTTTTACAAAACTAAACTTATGTTGCCGATTCAATTGGCAACAGGGACCCTGTCGTCAGCAGAAAAGGAAGCTGCCTCTGTCACCAATTGAAAGGACGATAAGACCTCTGCCACCAATTTAATTGGCGACGGGGAATTCTTCAGTGGCATGCGCCCTCTTCAAACAAGAGCAGTTCAGTGATTTAGTGTCGTCAATTGAATTGACGACATGGAGCTGAATTGGCGACAGAACCCTGTTCCATGGGCGGCAGGGCATAGTCGACATGGCCTAGTTTTGTAATTTTATTTTTTTGACTATTTGTTTTTGTAGTTTTTTAAATGTATTATTTTTTTTAAAAAAAATCACAAAGTACATATAATTCTAGCTTTCAAATTATTTCCCCAAATACCATTCTACAATTTTTGAGGCAACTTGTTGCCATTCTCTCATTTGCATACCCTTCTCATTCATTATTCATATGGTAATTTACTATTGTGGACTAGAGTAGCACACATCATCCAAAGAGCAATAACTGAGCTAATGAATAAGGATAATATGGTCTTTTGTATACATGTCTTTGTTGCAGTGCAGAAATCCTAAGGAACGTAGGGATTACATAGCTAATATATATTCCATACATACCAACCAGTAGCGAAGGAAGTTTGCTGTGGAAGAACCTCACGTGAGACCCATCCCACTACTACAGAAAAGGTCTTCACAAACGGTTAAAAAACGTCACCACAGACGGTTTCGTGAGCCGTCTGAGTTTATGGTCAGTAATGATATGAGATCATCATAGACGTTTTTCGAACCGTCTGTGATGCGACTATCATAGACAGTTATTAACTCAGAACTGCTTGTGATAGTTGACTATCACAGACGATTTCATCTACAAATCGTCTGTGATGGCATCACAAACGGTTTGTAGATGAAACCATCTGTGATGACTCTTCTCTATAAAGTCCCCAAGCAGTGGCATCATGTAAAGTTCTATGATTGGTTGCTGATACATGATGTCACTTCCCAGTCGGAGTACCTGCGTGTCCACGCCATTTTCTAAACATAGCGACGTCCAATTACCTGTCGATGACACCCAGGTAATTGGATGTCCATGTGCTCTCTTGACAGCCATGCTTCTTGAAGTTGCCCGTGGCTGCTGTCTCATTCTCCTCATGCTGCGTGGATAACCCCCCAAAAGTGGCTGGGGACTACGAACAATACATATAATATATATATGAAGCTGGTTTTAAAGGCACAAGCAGCTACTGCTTGGGAGACTTTATAGAGAACTCACTCATATCATCCAACCATCCTAGAACATCTACCATAGCAAACATCATTCATCACCCACATCACAGAGCAAGGGGGGAGGGATAGAGAGTAAAGGGGAGTAGTTACCCTAGAGCAACCGGCAAATCGACCACCGGAAATAGCTCACCACATCCATCTCCTGCATGTATGCATAAGCAGCAACAACCCACATCGATAAACAAGTCAAACTCAAACCAAAAAACTGAAGTAACAAAGAATGAAAAAATTTGTATATGTAAAGATTGATGTTTTGCCCCATCCGAACCACATCTCATGAACCAACATCATACAAAAAAAATCCACCCATATCATCCAACCATAGCCCACATCATTCATCATCCACATCACAGAGTAAGGGGAAGGAAAGAGATATATAGAGAGTAAAGGGGGGTAGTTACCCCAGTGCAACTGGTAAATCGACCACCGGCAGTAGCTCACCACATCCATCTCCTGCATGTATGCATAAGCAACAATAACTCACGTCAGTAAACAAGTCAAACTCAAACTCAAAAACTGAAGCAACAGAGAATGGAGAGGTATCCAGGGGAGGTCGGTGGAGAGGTGGAAGAGGGGAAGGCAGATCTGGCGGTTGGGAGGTGGATTAGGCCGAGGGGGGGTCGATTGGAGTGGCGGCGGCGGTGTCACCGTAGTTGTGTCACAACGGTGACACTACACAAGATTCTTATGGTAAGAGTGTCTTGTGCAGTGAACCGTGGTGTCACAATCGGCAGCGACGGGACGAAGGGCGGTGTCGGGGAGAAGGTGTGACTTGGGACCAGTCGTCGGGGAGGAGGCTTCAGGCGGCGGTGTCGACGTCGGGGGCACTCGGGTGGGGAGGGGAACGGGCGAGAATAAGGGCGCTGGGGAGTCACGAGTTAGAGCACAAACCCTAGCGGGATCCTATTAATAAAGGCATATAACAGACAATTCTATTATGGAACCGTCTGTGATGTGTCTCACATCACAGACGATTCCATAATAGATCCGTCTGTTATAATATTCATACATAAATGCAAATTCAGAAGTACATATGACACATTCACATATTAGTAAAGAATTATATATGAATATTTGCTAAAATCGATAATTTTACGGCAAGTAGTTCAACACCTTTGCAAAGAACTTGGCATACTCATGTCTAATCCTGAAGTCATCACTGTAGAAGATGATGAAATCGTCCCACCCTCCATCACGCCGCAGCCGGTACTCGTGCACGGGTGGCCGTTCTCCAACAACTCCCACACCCGGCCCAGCGGCTCGGCCATCTTCTTCCACGCCGCCTCCTGGACCATGTCCATAGCGAGCCTTTGGCACCGCCTGCACTCCTGGTTGGTCCTCTTGGCCATCTTACACTCGCCGCCGGCTAGCTCTTCCTCGACCTAGCTAATGTAGTGCTTCCCAACGTCGCGCCTCGCCGCCCATGTAAAGGGGGAGGCCGAGCACGTAGGCCGTGGCTTATTGGCCGGCGACAGTCGCCCGTTCAAGAAACACGAGGTCACACTGCATGTCTTGGGGCGCGAAGACAAGAGCGAGGCCGACGATAAAGCAGACCTCCAGGTTGCTGGCGCTGGCCAAGTGGTTGACGATGGCGGAGTAGCGCTCGTTGTCCTGTCACTTCACCGCCTCCTCCCGCTCCAACGCCACGCGCTCCCCACGGCGTGCTCCTTGGACACCTTGTACATGGCTTTGAAAGTATAAAATTCAAGATGACAGAATCTTAATACAAGAATTACCCTATAAGAGAAAATTAAAAGCTATGCTAAATTAAGGTCGCTGTTGCTAATTAAATTTAGTTCAGAACTGGATATTGGACACAAAACGAAATCAACATGAGATTATTTTGCGCCGTATCAACTGATACAACTTTTTTTGTTTATCTCCTTTTATAGATTTTCATAGGAATTATAATCATGGTCTCTATCGAAGCCTGAACTCGAAACGAACATCTGAAGTTTTCCGACAATTAACTAGGATATGATACGCTACAGTCATCTTCAGAAACTGACTCTGAACAAAACCCGAACAGAATGCTGACTCCTTCAGACCTACCAAAAATAAAATAATAGAATACATACGTGGCTCGTAGGCTGCAGAGGTTAGCAATGAGCTGAGGAGAGCTCACGGCCACGAGGCCGATGATGTGGACGACAACATCGTGAGGAAAAGCGATGGCGATCGTCGACCTCCTCGCGTTGGTCCTCACCGTTATGCTCCGCATGCTCACCAATACCATGTGTGCTCACCATAGTGCGCGATGATCATTCTTCTAAAACGTCGAAGAGACGCATTGTACGCGTCGCGCGAGACGAAGAGACGAATTGCGCGGGAGCCGAAAGATTGAATTACCACAGCGATTATATTTAAAAATGTCTGTGAAGTATGTAATCAATGACGGTTCTTATTTAAAAACCGTTTGTGATGAGCTCTCTAGCTTCATTTGTAAACATAGGAATAGGAATGTCAATCGTATTTATGAAAAATAATTCTCGAAAAGATTGCGGTGCTTTGGTAACCAACGGTTTATTAGGAGCATATTCTAATAAATCCTATCCGTCAAACTTCCTTCTTTATTTGTTAATTTAATCTTGCCACATGTTGTTAATTAAGCCTAACTAAGAAATTGGTAGAAGATCATATCCCTACGACCAGGTTAATTTAATCTTAGCACACATAACTAAGAAAAAATATTCACAAACTTTTTATCTTTTATTACTTCCATTTCTTCTTAAAGTTATCATCTCGATCCCTACCCTTCTAGCTAGCTAGTAAGATAAAATTCACGGAACATATGGACTTTTTGATCACCGTGTATGGAAAGAACAAAATCCATGGATGATCGATCAACTACTTCAATTTAGGTGGTCGGAAAGTCAATTTGGTCTATGAATTTGAAGTCTTCAAGAAAGTGGTAGAAGATCATATCTCTACGATCAGGTGAGCACTTCACTGTATATGATGTGTAACTTTCAATCGATCGATCACATGAAGTACTTATGTATTCTTCTGTTGATCGGAAGTTACACGTCAAGACAGTGAAGTTACACATGATACGAAACAAGGTGCCTACAGATTACATATCTTCTGCTTTCTTCTGTTGGGGAAATCAGCTTCAATTTGACTACTGTAAAAGATTAATATAGCCCGATTAGAAGTGGTCAGAATCGGCTAATAAGTTGTTTCTAATTATAGTTGGTTTCAATAAATAACTGTATGTGAATTTAGTAGTATCACATACGGTTTTGGTTCATAACCACCGGTTTTCAACATGAACCATCTGTGATATTACTTATTCATGTACGGTTTTTAGCGCAATCAGTAACACATATGGTCGCTAAACCAATAATCATAGACGGTTTTGATTAACCGTTTGTGATGAGAAATTCGGTATTAACTTTTTTTATAGTAATATTCTCGTCCGTTGTTGATTCTTGTCCCATCAGCAGAATCAGCTAGCGGCGGAGGATGGGTATCAGTTTTTTTTTTCCTCGAGCCAGTAGGCTGTTAAACCAATAATCATATACGGTTTTGATTAACCTGCCGAATGAGTTTTTTTATTTTATTTTTTAAAAAAGGTCACCTGCCGACCGAACTAAGATGATTGGCTCTGTTGGAGACTTACATGACGGATGAAACAGTGGTGTGGGTACGCGTGGCTGACGATCGAGTACTTTTAATCAGGAGGGCCCTACAGAAATTGACGGCTTGACAGTATCGTACGAGACAGTGCCGTGCAACCCGGCCGTAGGGCTAGTTTGGGAAGGAGATCGATCGTCTCAAGACTCGAAGAAATCGAATGGCCTCAGGCTCATGCTGCTAACTACGTACGCTACCGCTTTGTCACCGGTCGTTCCCTGGTTGCTACCTGCCACTTCGCCAAATCGCCATCACAAAACCTAACTAATTAGACTACTCCGATCCACCTAGCTAAGCACTGAGACGTGTGCAATTCTGCAACACAAGATCGCCCGCCCGCCCGCCTACGCAGCAGGTAACCTATATATGCTCTGGGATGGATAGCCTGATATATACCTTACCAGGAGTGGCGAAGCCACGATGAGCCTCGAAACACTAAGCTAGATTGTTAATTTTTTTTTACTCTGGTATAGTCCAAATTCATAAGGACTTATTAGGGGATATGGCAAGTATCGAAGTATCAAGTATACAACTAAATTACCTGAGTATATGGTTGATATATGCTAAAGGGAAAGAACGAAGGAAAATAAGAAATCAAGAATATATAACAGTATACTGTATACCAGTGGCGGATCCAGGATTGAAATTTAGGTTAGGCGGAATAAGCTAATACTATTATCCGATAACAAAGCAAGGCATATATAATACACGTTGCAATCACTTTCAACGGAGTATATGACACTAAATTGATATCAAAACTATAATCCGCATGATGTGGACATACAAAGATAGGACAAATATAGAAAATGTACCTCATCAATGAAGTTTACAAAACAATTTACCACAAAAATACCAAATTATTGAATTACTAGTAACAACTTGTCACAAGTAGATGGATGGTGAGTATTCATATTAATCCATCATAAATCATTAAAAATTTGTCGAAAATAACAGACAGAAAGACATACCATTAAAGTACTAATTACGTCTAGGAGGTCGAGGCAATTTCATTCTCCGAGATTTAATGGATTGAAATTGTTTCTAAATTTTATCATGATCATGTCCTTTAAATATGTCTCGCTCGATGTAGCATACCATCAAGTCATTGAGCCACTCATCGGATAGTCTATTGCGCAAATCGGTTTTAATAATATTCATAGCCGAAAAGACTCTTTCAACCGATGCTGTTGCCACCGGTAGGAGCAATGCTAATTCAATGAGGCGGTAGAACAATGGAAAAACAATATGTCTTTCTGTTTCAACCATCTTGATGGTCAAACTTGCAAAATCATGACAAACAATGAAATCATCAATTCTTCGGACATGAAGAATGAAGGTTTCAAGTTGATCCCTTATAGTTGCACGATCAGTAATGGTGAAATCCGTATCATAGATCTCCGCAAGTTGAGCAATCTTATCCATATCAAACTTAGAGAATGAGTCTCTTGGATCAAGACAAGAAAAGCAAACAAGCAACTCCGAAGATAACTCATTGAAGCGATGATCCATCTCTGTATTAATAGCATCAACAGCAGCAAAGAAAGTATCAATACGATAATGGTGATTTTGAGTGACTGTCACCCCATCTAGCCTTGATCGGCCCCATCTTGGTATCGCTTCATCCATATTCGGTACTGGAATCTTGTTTGCATCACAAAATATTTTGACTTCTGCAAATAGAGGCTCCCAACCATGGTTCCTCAAGCTGATCAAACGTGCTTTCACATCAACAAGCAATGACACGGCCTGAACAATATTTTGATCCTTCCTTTGCAATACAAGAGATAACTCATTTGTAATGCAAAATACTTTCAACATCATCTTCATAATGAACACAAAGTTAAAACTCTCCATATGCTGCATCAATCCTGCTGCTGGACCTGGTTGACGCCCATCGTCATGCACAAATTTCAGCACCTCCACCACTGCCTCCCACATTGACTCAATGCGGACTAAAGTTGTGTAATGAGAGCCCCATCTAGTATCTCCAGGTCTAGCCAAGACAGTGTCTTGATGCTTCCCTCTTCCTGTAAAGATCTCACCACTCTCCAACCTATCCAAAATATTCTTACGATGCTTCTCGGTCAATACATCCCTTCTCTTGCAAGACGCACTAGTTGTGGTCACAATCAAAGTCACATAGTTGAAAAAATCCCTAATAGATGAACAACAACTTGTGACAGCAACAACTACCAACTGCAGCTGGTGGGCAAAGCAATGGACATAGAAAGTACACGGGTTGATGTCACGAATCTGTCTTTGAAGGCCATTGAATTCACCTCTCATATTGGAAGCTCCATTGTATCCCTACCCTCGTATTCTAGCAATAGGTAAATTATGCTTACCAAGCAAAGTAACCAAAGCTCCCTTCAATGCATCTGCAGTTGTATCTTTGACATGTTTAAGACCCAAAAATCTTTCGATGACTTTCCCTTTGTTGTTCACAAACCTGCAGGAATCATAATACAACTAGTTGAGATACATGGTACAATTAGTTGAGATAAAAATTAAGCATATAATTAATAACTAACCTTACAATCACGGCCATTTGCTCTTTGATTGATATATCACGAGATTCATCGATAAGAACGGAGAAAAGACTACCTCCAATCTCATCCAAAATCACTTTGGTGACCATATGTGCACAACATCTTACAAGATCCTTTTGAATCGTTGCTGAACACATTTGGGCATTTAATGGACATAACTCCTCAAATGCAACCCTCACTTCTTCCTTCATTTCTTTGTACCAATTAATCAACTCTAGAAAATTGCCTTTGTTTATGGATGAAGAAGATTCGTTATGTCCACGGAATGAGTGACCTTGCATTAATAGATATCTTGCACAATTTAAAGAAGCAGTCAAACGGGTTTCATATTTTATTTCAGAATCTTTGCTATGAGACTCCATCTTATGAGATACACTTGTTCGTTGATTCTTAAAAACATCACTACATCTTCTTGCATTGTTGTGAATACTATTAACCCTGCCAACATGAAGAGGTAGTGATGCATATGCATTCTTCCAGTTGTTGTACCCTAATTTAGTGAAGACGTCATGACCAAATTTTTCATCTAAGGGTTGTTGCTTAAAAAGAAAGCAATAGAAGCAATAAACATCATCCTTCTCTACACTATATTCCAACCAGTCATGCTTCTTAAACCATGTTTCACGAAAGCACCTAAAACCCTTTCCATATTGTTTGCGAGGAAAATCGTGACCAAAAGGTTGAGTCGGGCCCTTCAACAAATAAGTCCTTCTCACTTGATCTCTAATATCCGGATGAAATTCCTCAATTGGTATACGAAGTGCTGGATCGGCAACAATATGAACATCTGGGTTAAAATCCTTAATACCTTCAGTTTCTTCCTGCGGTTCTGGTTGTTGTGCTACTTGTACATGTTCGATATTGATAGCTTCAACCGGTAGTAGTTCTTGCTCTTCTGTAGCAACCACAACATTCCTGCTTGCACCGGTTCTTGGGGTCGACCCACTCGACGTTGACGCAATGGTAAAATAGCTCTTCAAATCTAGCAAATCAAGTAATCAATCAATTACAATCTAATTCACACATTATCATATTAATTCATCAATAATCACCATAAGTACCACACATAACACATCGCAAATTCATGCATTCACAATCCAATTCTTACCTTTTCCTTTCGACTTGGGAGGAGCCATCGTGAATATTAATTTTTATTTTCTACCTCCCTAGTATAGTAGCATTCACATATCTCAAATCTCAAATCTTGGTCTGGTACTGTAGAGCTCTGGGCTCTAGAACTGTAGAATTCTCAACTCTGGGCTCTGGCCCGGCCGCCCGGACGCCCGGTCACGGGTCACCCCTTCTGCTCACCGTCTCACACTCTCACCCCATCACCCGGTCACCCCTCAGCGGCTCGGCCCCCCACTCCTCAGCGGCTCAGCTTAAAATCGGTCGTCGCCTCGTCGGTCGGTTATTCAGTCCTCACTCAACTCAGTCACTCACCTCACCTCCTCACCTCACGCGTCACGCCTCACGGGAGGGGCTCAGCGCTCACGCCTCCGCAGCTCCGCCCGTCCGCCGACACGGCTCCTCCTCGTTCTCCGGTTCGGTGGTTCCCCGGCGCAGCCCGGTGGAGCTCCTCCCGGCGCCGCGCGACTCTGGAGACCTGGAGCTCCTCCCGGCGTTGCACGTTCTTGGCTCTGGCTGGAGCTCCTCCCGGTTCCCTACCGCCACCGCTCGGGCTCTGCTCCAGCCGATCCGATTGAGCTCCTCCTGGCGCCGCCTCCGGCCCGGCGCCTCGCGCTCCTGTCTAGGGTTCAAGGTATGGATATTGGCAAATTGGATTGGCCGATTGTGGATTTGGGGAAGAGGAATGGGGAGATGTAATGAGATGCAGATGGGCTTAACTGGGCTGGGCATAGGCCGTAGGCCTTCTTTGGCTACCTATGGAAGAACCGAAGAAGTAGCCATGAGCCATCTGAGATTTTGAGTCACTGAGGTCTGGGGGGGGGGGGGGTTCGCCGGCGTCGGCTACCTCGGGCCACCGCCCAGCCTTGCCCGATTGCTACCGCCGCCCCTGCTGTATACCACCACACCACGCCACCAGCAGTCAAGCACCAGCCAGTTGCCTAGCCGCAGCAATCAAGTACACTTGTCCAGCACTCCAGCCGTAGGCCCGCAGTAGGCACATCGCCCCTTCCTCGACTCCTCTGTCTTCGTCGACGTTACGCTATCGCCTTCCCCGGCTCGTCGCGCCGCTGCAAGCCTGCCACGGTCGTGCCTCCTCGCGCCGCCGCCCCAGCCCTCAGATTCTCCACTCGGCTGCGCTCTCGCGCCCGGCACCCCCTCCCTTCCTTGGCTCCTCATCTCACCATGCTTGTGCACATGCGCCGCTACTGGCCACCCGCCTAGGGTTTCTTCTTCTTCATCCCTCGGGTGCGCACGACTGCTCTCCTGTCTCTCTCGATTTCTTTGATTAGATCGATTGGCTTGGTCGGGAGGGGAATGGGGGCATGGGGTGTGAATGTAGGCCTTGTGGCCTTTTGGGCTTCAGCAAAGCCCAATAATTCATTGTCCATTCCCCAATTTGTTCTTCCTCTTTCCCTTCCGCTGTTCTTCCTTCTTTTCTTCTTCGGCCAGAGTGCCCATGGAGGAGCCGAGTTACCAAGGCCATGGCGGCTAGGGGTACCAGCGCCGGTGTGGAGGGTGGACTTAAGCCTAACGAAGTCTCTGGTGAATTCACCCCTGCTTACCGGTTGGACCGCCAACTAGCTAGCTAGTGTGAAGTATTCATCATATCAAATGGAGAGCGTCTCGACATTACATATAGAGGGGTCAACTTGTTTGTTAAAGGATTTGAACAAATTAAGCACACACAACCGCTTGATAATTAAACTATGCTAGAATGCTGTCTTTTTTCTTCGAAACCAAGGAATGTTGTCATTTCAAATGTGTACATGTTAGACCAGACTTTTGGATGTAACAAACACAAGGTCATTCGTTAATTTTCTTGTTTCATTAATTGTCGATTTTTATGTTGTTTTTTTGGGTTAGTCCATGCATGCACGTATCTGTTCCGCGCGTGCACGCCTGCGTCACAAAAGATTAATACGGCCGGGTACAAGGTCAACGAAAAGGAAACACCGCCCAGGTCGGCTACAAGAAGGCAGAAGAGCTAGGTTCCATATCAGGAGTGAAAAGCGAAGTTGTTCCTCTGACCTACGTACTACCCGTCTATCTTGTTGTTTTCACTACGGAGATGGAATATCACTTAAAATAATTTAATATACTCATTTATCATTTTTAAGTATACTCATATACTAATTATAAGATACTCTAATATGAACCACACGAAAAACTCACAAGAGAGTATATAGTTTTAGTATATTTTGTAAATACTTTTATATTCGCGTATAAAAAGGAGTATATCTAAAAAATTGAATATACCACCCTTAAAAATGTATAGATACCACATAAGTAGTCTTATATACTCGTATACTACACATACATGCCCTCGATTACACAAGATACTCCTTACGTTGTGAGATACGGAATATAGAGTAACTACACTCAGAAGTAGCAAAAAGGTTTATATATATAAGAAGCACTATTAACAAACTGGAGTTATGAAATCCTAGTTCGAGTGATTTTCTATCTGTTGTAAACCATAGTCATTACACCAAAACATGAGTAAGGTTATTATTATCTCAGAAGAAAGTTCAAACCTATATAAATTTTATGTATCTTATTCTATGTAGATCTAAATTAAGGAAAGTCCCAACATACACTCATAAGATCGATATTAAATCATCGACCGTTGACGCCGTTCGTAAGAATCTTCCTGTTTTTGGTACATTTCTAATGCCACAAAATCGTGTCCTAACTTAATGGGCGTACGTAGGTACACCAAACTCAGCTGGATCTTTACCATATTTAATTAAGAGAGCACAAAATTAGCTAGCATATTGGTCGCGGATATTTTCTAAACACTCGTTCAGATTTTCCTGACAAGGTCCAAAAGTCATTTAATGAATTAATGACAGATTGTCCTGATAATAATTTGACCATGAAAAAAGCACTTGCTTCAATCACAAAGCAAGTCCTGTAAAGCAATAACTTCTTTTCTTGATAACCTTCTTGCTGTCAATTTATAATAATCTCCTGCCCCTTGACATTGTGACAACAAAAGGGACTTGAAAACCCAGTTTCTAAATGGCAAGTTGCTATTCATATGTACCACAATGGTTCGAGCTGGATTGGTCAGGCGGCCTAGTGTGGCGGTCGGACCGGCCGAGGCCCGGGCCGAGTCCGTTTGGGCCTTAGTGTGCGTGACGTTTGGGCCCTGATCTCCGCGCTATTAAGAGGAGGCCAGGGGTGCATAACCCTAGCCGCCGCCTGCCCTAGCCCTAATGTATCAGCCTGTTGTAGAAAAATAGATATAAACTTGTTGTTTAGTAATGTATCATATTAACTTTCGGGTTAAAAATGAGGGCTCAGACAACTTAATAATGAAATTTGCATAACTAGGAAAGTGTATAAAATTTTATGTAGATTCCAGAACTCATATGGTTTGCTATGTTTGGATTCTAGAGTTATGAGTTATGACCATTTGATCACTAGGACACTGGGTGGTTTGTCTGGTGAAGAGGGGTTAATTATGTCGGGTTTGTACATAGGAGCTATCGATGGTTTAGTATCGATCTTATAAATGCATGTTGAGGACTCTCCTTGAGTTAAAGCATACAAAAAAAGACACATAGATTTTATACAGGTTCGGACATTCTCTTGAAAGAATAATAACTCTACTTCTGTGTTGTTGTATTGACTATACTTTACAGCAGGAAGGAAATTACTAGAACTAGGGCTTAATGACTTCTGTATGTTGATCATGTCTGTATTGTCTTTGTTTCTCTCCTCCTTCTTATATAGCGCGTGAAGGGGTGACAGTTGTCCCGTATCAAGAGGCGTATCATCTTTTGATGAAATACACACATTCTATGACGGTTATTGTCAGAAACTAATCCTCCCACATCATCTTGCAATTATGTCAGAGACAGAAGCTTAATACATATAGTTATCCCAGAGAATAACAACACATATTAACTATTGTGTGTATTAAACACTGCACATAAGTGTCCCTAGTCGATTGGGCCAACATATCTGTAGGCTTTGTTGATTATAGGGTGATCGTAGTTAACCTGATCGTAGTAGAGGTTACGACCATAAAGTGATCATAGTAAGGTTTACGATCATAAGGTGGTCATAGGAAATCTTATGACCACTAGGTGGTCATAGAAGGACTTACGATTATATAGGGTGGTCGTAAGATGGTTTACGACCCCTCGGCTATTCTTCTTCCTTATTAATGATAAAGGGTATCCTTATGACTAACACGAGATATTGCTATCAATAATAACAATTACATATAAACAATTTAATTAATTATGGATTATCAGATCCTCGTTATCTAGTCCTCCAACTTTAAGTGAAAGTAACTTACTTGGAAAAGATATCGTAGAATAGTGGTTAGAAGCTGAGTCTTTCCGACTGGTATTTCATTTGACCAAAATTTGACTTGGTCACAAAGGTAATTTTACTTGCATTGAAAAGACATAATTGTTTTTCCCGAATGGACAGATTAAAGAATACTAATCGATTCTCACATACCTGTCCTTTGGGAGCGGTTCTCGAAGGGGTGTTAATTGTTGGGTTCCCACGATCATTAACTCAGACTCGCGGTTATAAATATCTACCGAAGTGTTATTTAGGGTTTTTATTTTCTCTATTTGCTTTAACTGCTCTCGAGCTCTCGTTCTCTCAGCCGCCAACCAAGTCTGCAATCCTTCCCCAAATTCTTCCAAATCTAAATCAAACTCACTCAGAAGAAATGGTGGTCAGTTTCCAAGTGGGAGAAATATGAGATGTATGTGGAGAAGATGACTACTGCTTTGGTCGTAGCAGAGAACATTTTCAGGTGAAGTAGACCAATGCTGAGGGTCAGCATTAACCCTCAGGTGAGAAGGAGACCATTCCAGTATTCCAAGTGTACCGCGAATGCGGTTTTTGATTGTTCGTTCACGCTTTTCTGATGGTTGCACTCCAGCATTTTGGGGTGTATTTGGTGAACTTGGTTCCCAACTCTATTACAATGATGAGTGCATTTGTTTATCTGTGCGAAGTCTATTTGGGAATTCTTCCAGATTTGGATCTCTTCCTGTATTACTACGGGATGTGCAAGCACAGTAGAATTGCATGTAGCTACGAACTGAAGCTCCACGATGGGAACTCCAGGGAGTATATTCAAATGTTCACTCGATCATCGTGACCGGGATGGAAGAAGAGGTGGTTCTACTTCTATTGTACTTTGTCCAAGGACAATAGCCTTTTCTTCACGGGAAGCCCGTAGAGAAGAGTTCATCTTGGGACTCGGCTCCAAGCAACCTCGACCGGATCACCCCCTACAACCAAGCTATGAAGGATTTGAGGGAAGAGGGGTGACCGGATGGCACATGGTGAGAGACTTCATCAAGCTGTTGAAAATATACTCTAGAGGCAATCATAAAGATGAATATATTTAATTATGTTCATAACATTGGATAATATGTTATCTTGTTCCTAGAATAATATCAATAATATTTATTATCAAGTATGTGGCTTGATTGTAAAACTCTATATTTTTGCGATGATTATTCTTAAATATTTCCTGGTCGGAAACATACGAGAACACATATGAATAGACTAGAATATTTATTGGTTGATAACTATATTTCACAGGTCATGGATATGGAGATATCAAACTAATAATATGGACACATGTTAGAGAACATGGTGTTGGAAAAGACCCACCTTGAGACACTGTTGAGGTTGTTATGATTCTATGTATCATTAGTTGGTCTCAAGTAATGATGACGTATAATCCTTAGAACTGAGATCAGCATGGTTTTCTACATGTGTAATAGCACTATTAGGGGTTGCCAAACGCTACTCGTAACTAGACAATTATAAAGGTAACTTTCCGTTATACTATAAAATATGAGGAGGGATGTGACTGGTCGGATATGAGATTTGCCCCTCCTAACATAACAGGAGATATATCTCTGGGCCCCTCGTTGTGGTCGGATAAAGAAAATGCATGGCCATGCCACTAGTGGCCAAAGTGTCGACTACATGAAGTTATTCGACACTTGATCGAGATAGTGTTGAACAGTCCATGGATGACACAACATATCACCCCAAGTACAACCAGATATCATGAGGCAAAGAGAGAATACACAAGAATGTCTTTCAGTTCAATCAGATACGGACTAGTCGTATGGAGATATGAGCTGGTCGTAGGCTGGTCGAACATGGTCACTAAGTGATCGAAACCTGATCGTAAGGAGTTACAAATTGGTCGAGACCAAATATGAACTTGTCATATAGAGATACGGGCTGGTCGTTAGTGATATGGATTTGGTCATAGATCATATTGCATTAAGGTTCGTCCGATATATTCTATGTGTGTTTGGGAATCGTTATGTGCTGCTAGGTACCGCTAACGACTTCTGGTCGAAAAAGAGTTTTTGAGTCACAACCGATTACACATGAATCTATAGGGTCGCACACTTAAAGGGCACGAGTTTCTAATGTGCCTCAAGTACGAGACCCATCATGGATGCTTATATATATAGATGGGTGGTGGCATAGGGTGATCATGATCTTTTGAAGAACTCCCGAACAAGTTGATATAGTTGTACTCGATACTAAACATTTATTTATCTGGTTTTTTCTCTCTCACTGTATATTTCTTTGTTTAGAGAGCTCTCGAACAAATTGATACTGTTGGTGAATACCACAGGCAACTGGTGTTATTGGGAAAGTAGAAGGCTGAACTCTGCGAACAAGTAGTGAGATGGTAAGTTACTGATACGAGTAGTCTTTCTTGTTTTGACCATTCATTCAGTATTCATGTCTACTTTAACCTTTGTAGGTTTAAATGTGTCGAAAGAACCTTGCCCGATACACTTGACTATGTAAAAGTCGATGCGCAGAAACTAAAGGGTGAAAAAGTAGACCTGCTGAAGAACCTTCAGGAGACAAATTAACATTGTTCATTTTGGCTATTTTATTTTCTTTCTCCAACTCCTTTTCTTTTTTAAAAAAAGTGTCGATATTTGTAAGCTTCAAACCGAAGTCGATTCAAAGTTCTTAGTGATCAACGACCTTGCTCATATCTCCAAAGAAAAAGATAAATGAACAAAAGAATAGGAAAAGTAGTACACAAGTGATGTTGCCTGCCATGATGACGAAATCAAGAAGCATAACTCTCGTTTAGTAGGTAAGAGTTATTTACCTACGATCGGTTTTATTTACTAGTGTTTAAGAAATGTTTTCTAACTGGTCGTGCTCTATTTTCATAGCAAGCAGTCGAAGTAAAATGACTTCAGAAAACTTCGACTCACAGTCAGGCGAAAATGAAGGCTACAAAGATCAACCTTCAAGGCAACATTTCTTTCATTAACAATGTGCTCGACAGACTCGGTGCTAAGGAGGTCACTCCTCTTGAAGACACCGTGGTCGAATATACGAGTATGATTGGACAGCAAGTCAGAACTCTCCAGGAGTTGATATCAACTTTAAGTAGCTTGTCCAATTATGATCTAATGACATCTCGTCGATCAGGTGCGAATCTCTATAACTTTTATTTTACAGGTTTCTTATCAAGCCGTAGAGCTAGCTTATGCTCGATCACCTCCCTGACGACTCTAGGCATGTCGGATGCTTGCCATGCGAAGACATCTGCATTTGCTCGGAGGAAAGTGATGAGGGTGTTTTCTTATGCAGGATCGAAAGTGGCTCCGATGCGAACGGTCTTTGAAGGTTTATTTGTATTCAGTGGAACTTATTTGACTTCATCGTTCCGTTTTGGGTCAACTTTAGGCTTTGACTGCTTAGTTGAAGGTTGCCCTTTGCTTGCTTCTCTAGTAGATATTTGGCTAACCATCTCGAGGGACTTACGGTCGCATGTGAGTGTCATCTTTTTATCACAGCGGACTGTGATTACTCCTTTGGGACCTGACATCTTAAGACGTTGATAGCCATAATTAGCAACAATTAGGAATCGTACCAGAGTTGGTCGACCAAGTATGGCATTGTATGCCGTATCGAAATCGACCACATGAAAAGAGATTTTCTCTATCCTAAAACTGTTTGGTGAATGAAATGTTATAGGAAGACAAACTTGACCAATAGGTTTGGCCGAAGACCCCAGTACGATCCCATGAAATGAGTATCATACCGGTTTTACCTTTGTCTTGGGAACTTGAATTTTATCCAGGGTACTCATAAAGAGTATATTCAGCAAACTCCCACCATCAACTAACACGCGATTTACCCCCACCAAGTCAAGTAGGAAGGATCGAACAGTCACCTTTCTCAAAAGAGATGGTGATTTCCGATCACTTCGGTACTTATTGACAAGAGGAGGGTCAATAGAGTTTACCTCACGTTCGACGGCCTTGAGCTGTCAGTTTGACTCGTATGCTGAAGGTCCTCCATAAATATGATCAATGGTGTGTTCTGGATCCTGAAACGACATCTTGTCATCATCGTCCGACTACTTTCGACCACCTGTTTGTCCTACCTCTTCGAGTGTGGGGAGTGGTCATTTGCTAGTGTAGTAATCTTCGAGTTTTCGCTAAAAAACTCGGCAATTGCGAAGATCAAATCCTTCCTTTTTTGTGGATGGGACACCACTAGGTTTTTCATTCTTCTGTTCGGGGCCTTTACCTTTGCCCAGTTGGAGTATGGTTTGGAGCTCCGAGACTCCTTATCGCTCACGGCCAAGACCTCCTTAGAGCTCTTGACTTGAGACTTTTGGCCTTTAGTCTTGTTCTTGAATTTATTGGCATTTTTGTCCTTCTTCTGGCTACTTTCGCTTGCTTCTCGAGTATCTTTATCTTCTCGATCGATGGTATGATTCCATTCGACTGCTTCTGCAGTGGTTGCATAACAGTCGGCCATCTCGAAAAGCTCAGTGATGGCAGTAGGAGGATTTAAAGCAATATCCTCCGTGATCCTTCGACTACGGACTCCCTGTTTAAATGCTCTGATGATAGAAGAGTCAGAAACTTCAGAAATTGAGTTACGAACCTGATAAACTGGCATAGTGTTTCATGAGAACTCTATCACATCCTGTGCAAGTCATCCTCCTTTCGAGGACAGTTGTAGGTACCCTGGAAGTTAGCCAGTAGTAGATCACAAAGGTGCTGCCAGGAGTAGATAGACTCTTGTGGCTGATTTAACAACCACGATCGAGCAGATCCTTCAGGCACAATAGAAAGGTAGTTGGTCATGACAAGCTCCCCTCCTCCTGTTGCTCGAATAACAGTGGTGTAGATTTGAAGAAACTCAATGGGGTTTTGTGACCCGTCAAATTTCTCCATATTCGTTGGTTGGAATCGTGGTGGCCAGCGAACTGCTCGAAGGTCGGACGAAAATGTTCGGCATCCGGTAATAATGTTATGACGCCTTCTTTGTGGGAACGAAGGGTTCATATCACGAGATGATCGTATGCGACGATACCTAATGGTATGTGGACTTGACCTATCATAGGTCTCGACCCTACGAGGGTAATACTCATCGTATTCTATCTTCTGTTGTAGATTTCTTGGAATAAGTGGTGAGTGACCACTTCCCTTAGTAACTTGTTGATCACCAGTTATATGAAGGACTATCCTCCTACTAGAGTCGTGGTTAGGAGAGCGACCAGACATGTTGCCTTATCGTTCTTCATGGGGAGAGTCACTTGAACGATTGGCATTTGACGGAGTTGTCCTGGTACAACTTCCAGAATGGTGTCGCTCAGTCCACTCAAGCCTGACCATGGTATCTCAGAGCCTTCGTGCGATCTCCCCAATGAAGAGGTCGTAGCCTGGTGCTTGCCCAAGCTCTTGAGTCGGGTTTTCAATAAGATTATTTATCAGTTGAAGTTCTTGAGCTTCCTTTGACCAGTACGGGATGCTCCCAGGTAAAGTTCTCTGGGTTGCAATTCTTTTCCTCTGGGTGGTCTCAGGATCATCCACATCTGAGTCTGTCGGAACATGCCTCAGTGGAGAGTGATCATTTCTAGGATTTCGGACACACTCATGAAGGTGGTGATCATGTTCATCATTGGAGGCGTCCTCGCCATCACCACGAGAGCCCAAAGTGAGTGTGCGATAGGAAACATTCCCAACCCTTCCTCTTCGAGAGAGATTAGGATCTGAGGGAGGACAAAGACCTCCTGAGTGCTATTATCTCCACTCACGTCTGAGTCCTCCTGACTTGAGGAGTAGTCGAAAACAACACATCGCGACTTAAAGCAATCGCCTCCAGGAAGCAGAATTCCGAGTTATAACCGTCTCCGACTGAAGGTGAACCCTGCGAGGGTGTGGTAGAACATGCAGGTGAAGCGGGCTCGACAGCGCACCTCGTTGGGATAACCAAAGGGTGATGGTTATCAGGTGTTGATTGAGTCCCGGAATCATGGATTCCAAGATTTGTTGTGCTAGATCAGACGGCCTTAGACGGGTTTAAACATTTGGAGGGGGAACCCTCGCCATCCTTTGTACTCACCGTGGCACAATCCTAACCCTGGTCGGATGTACCCTTGCCCTTTGAGGAGTTGGTTCCTCATCTGAGCATAATGTCGTGGGGGGGGGGGGAGAGCTCCCTCATCAGCCTTGTTCGAGGCATGGTCTCCTGGGTCTGGTGAAAGATCTCTAGAAATGGCACTGCCATCAGATGAAATGATGCTCTGCTCATACTCGTAGCAGACATCCATGTCAAGTTCTGTGTAGTCTCCCAAATCGAACCAATTCTTCTCATTCCGCTCTCTTGCAATGAAAGCATTTGAGTTGAAAAATGAAGACAATTTGTCAAAAAGTTGGAAGATCCCTACGGACGGCGCCAACTGTCAATGGTTTAGTATCGATCTTACGAATGAATGCTGGGGACTCTCCTTGAGTTAAACCATACAAAAAAGACACATAGATTTTATACAGGTTCGGGCCTTATTATGAGATAATAATAACCCTACTTCTGTGTTGTTGTATTGATTATACTTTACAACAGGAAAGAAATCATTAGAACTAGAGCTTAATGACTTCTGTCTGTTGATTTTGTCTCTATTGTCGTTCCCATCCTCCTTCTTATATAGCGCGTGAAGGGGTGATAGTTATCCCGTATCAAGAGGTGTCTCACTGTTTGATGAAATGCACATTTTCTGTGACGGTTATTAACAGAGACTAATCGTCCCATGTCGCCTTGCAGTTATGTCGGGGACATATGCTTAATACGTGCAGTTATCCCGGAGAATAACAACACATAATAACTACTTTGTGTATTATACACAGTGCATAAGTGTCCCTAGTCGATTGAGCCCATATGTCTGCAGGCTTTGTTGACTATAGGGTAGCCGTAGTTGACCTGATTGTAGTAAAGCTTACAACCATGAAGTGATCGTAGTAAAGACTTACAATCATAAAGTGGTCGTAGGAAATCTTACGACCACTAGGTAGTCGTAGAAGTACTTATGACTATATAGGGTGGTCATAAGATGGTTTACGACCACTCGGCTAAGCTTCTCTATTATTAATGATAAGGGGTACCCTTATAAATAACATGAAGATATTGTTATCTATAATAACAATTATAGATAAATAATTTAATTAATTGATGATTATCAGATCCTTGTTAGGAGCGGTGCTAATTTGTTTTATATTCTTGTACTATTGTTGCATGTTTTTTAGGTGAGTATTGACTTTGTCTAGAGGGTGTTGCTTCGGGTTCGGTGTCGCCTTCGCATAATTTCATGTTCCGTGGCTAAAAAGTAAGTACATGGTAGAGCGGTAGACATCGATTTGTATGTCACTTATCTTTATTGATTAATTTATCATTGTATCTTTATAATCTATTCATGCTTTATTATAATGTCTTTATGATATGATAATGGTGATGATACGATGATGATGGAACCTATTAATGGACAATGAAACAATTGCATTATTGCATCATGTGCACGATCATGTCATGAAAGAGAAAGACCCACCTCAGGTGGGCATGCAAAACCTACTTTGGTAGGCCTCCATGAGAGTGAGATCCCACCCTATGAGGACGTGCATATGATAGGGTGAATACCGACAGATGTTCACTCCTATACCGATATAAGCTATAAGATGAGCAAATGATCATGTAGTGTAGAATTGTATTGCACTAATGAAAAGATGACGATGACGATGGAAAACATGAATGATGATGATGTAATACATGAATAATAAAGTTCTTATGTGTATTTTTTATTGCTCTATTATGTACCTGCGAGTCTTTGACTCACCCTTACTTTGTTGTTATTTAATGTGACATTGAAGACGGCATGCATGGGGCAAGAGTAGCACCTAAACATCACATGCTATCAATCATGAAGTTATCACTATTTAGTTATTTGACTTATACCTTAGAGACTTTGTGCATCTATCTAGAATTGCTTAGTGAACATTGATTATATTATCATAGTTATGTGGATCATGAGTGGAATTAGAGTGTCTAGTAATGATGAGTTATGATTATGTTATAGTAATGGTTTATTTATTAGTAATGCTGCTTATCAATGTTCTTGTGTGCATAGCCCCGAGCATTTTCAGACACGT
This sequence comes from Hsuehochloa calcarea, assembly GCA_036346395.1. Lineage (NCBI taxonomy): Eukaryota > Viridiplantae > Streptophyta > Magnoliopsida > Poales > Poaceae > Hsuehochloa > Hsuehochloa calcarea. The sequence goes on along the minus strand of CM070595.1, from coordinate 9,544,156 downwards.
GGCCCCGAGCGTTCTTAGACACAAGGTCCCAAGTCATGTGTGAACATTTATCCTTATTGCAATTATCTTATTGCGCTATGATAACTTGTTGTAAGTTTCTATTCATCCATAAGTTGTTATAATTATAAGTAATTACTGTTTCAATTTTGAGTAAGTTAGGCTGGGTGTTACAACATCTTGTGTTTTACTTCTGTCCTATGGAAGGTTTAGATAAAACCTTCGGTAGGAAAGGAAAGAGATGTCTCTTAAATTTCCCAATTTTGTCGATCTAGAGCACTTGTACATGTCGTTATCACCCAATTAATTAAATCTAATCCGGGACTGTGCCACAGTAGCTTTCAAATGTTTGTTGGCTGTGCGATTTGTGAGCTCTAGACAGCGTTGGGTGCATTTAGACGTAATGGATTTCCAAGAAGAAACCATAGGCAACCACATCACGGTTTCAAAACTCTTTATATTAAATTGTTGTAGGCGGTGACACTTTAGTTAATATCCGTATGTGTAAGCGCTTTTTTTTTAAATTTTTTTTTTAAGGAATCGGGTTAGGCTTGGGCAGCATTATAATTTATACCTGATTTCCCCCTTATAACTCACGAAGTTGCCTTATGTAGAAGTTGAGAACCGAGTAAACTAAGATTTGAGCAAATGGGTTTGTTGCATCTAAAGCTCGAGAAGGAAGCAGCGCCGGCTGTCCTATTGTGTATATGAGAAACTGAAACCAACAACTCCTCTTAGTACCTGATGTTGAGCTGTGAAAACGATATATTTTGTGTGGCGGGGGTGGCGCGGCACGTGGAGAAAGGCGCCCGATATGCGGGCGCTGCCCGCGCGGGGAAGATGCGCATGCTTTGCGGACTGATTCGCGGCGCGGCGAGGCGAGCGGCCGAATTGTGAGGGTCCGTGGGGACCGGGGTGGAATGGGAGGACTGGCCATGCAGCACGAGGCGAGGCCGGAACCGAAGTGGCGCGACGAAGCCCAAACAAACGCGGCGCGGGAGGCCCGAGCGGCTGGTCTGGGTGCTACCCGCGCGGTCCTCGCGATATCATCGAGCCGGGAGGGGATGAGCGAGCCTGCCTGGCTGCGCTGCACCTGCTCGGCCCAGGAGGACGGATTGGCGTGGGCTGGCAGGGCGTACAGATGCAATGCGGCTCCGCTCCGGGTCGGCGCCGTCCGAGGGACGCATGAACGAGGTAAGCGTGTCGCTCCGACGGTGTCTCTGGCTCTCTGGTGCTGTTTTTGTATTTTGCGCAGAGAGAGAGAGAGAGAGAGAGAGAGAGAGAGAGTATGTAAAACATGTTATGTTAACTAAAAACTCGTTCGGTGTTAAAGCACACAATAAAATCGAAACTAATGGTACGACCCAACCTGGTACACTTTAATACTATAGTCTTCTATCAACGTTTGCTAAATACCGCCTGGTACACTTTAATACCATCAAAAGATAATATCGTTAAGATTTTTACCACTCAGCTCCATTAGCCTTTTCCCCCTTTTTACTTTTTTTTTTGCAATGAAAATCTCGTGAAATCACAGCAGTGAAACGAACGGAGTGATAAAAAACTTAACGGTGGTATCTTTGGGTGGTATTAAAGTGCACCGATTTCTTTCATTGGTATATAATAAAAGTGATGATCTTTCGGTGCTACAAAACCGTTTTTCATATAAAAACTGCATATTATTAGGAAAGAATAATCAACATGATCCCTAAACCATGGGGAATTTTTTTCTTTCAGAAACTCCACCGCTAAACAAGTCTTGTATCTCCTAAATGATGTGTAGTCATATGCCAATTTGGTTATATAAAAAGACACAAAGGCACCCTATCATGTGAATGTTTGCCAGGTAGCGAGACGATGAGCAACACATCACCACTTGACAACCTGTCTAATGACCATTTCCTTCATCACGCCTATTGAACAACACGTACCCATTGCTAACCCATTGTTGTTGCCTCTGATGCTATAGCTATCATTTACCATCCGACTTCACCCTACCACTTAAGTCTTGTTGCCTTGCCACTTATTACCGGGTCGTTGACCACTTGGAATTCTAATCAACAGTGAATTATACAGTCAGCAACAGTGGTAATCCGGAGTAGTGGTGGCGACGAAAGATGAGCCAAACCAACAAGATGGAAATAGTCGCTAAGGGAAGAGATAACTCCCCACGATGGAAAGAAAGAGATCGAGGGGAGAGGTGATGGCACAATCCTTGCTCAACACCTTTCAAGTTCACTCCCAGCATTCTTCAAAAAGTATCGAATATAATTTATATGGTTTGATGTGCATGTAAACAAACAATACATTGTGCTGTTAGCCTATTATTAGTCTTCTTTCTTCTGCGTACACGGTAAAATACCCAGAAAACCCCAGAAATACTCAATATAATTTCAAAAAAGAAAAGAAAAGAAATATGTACAGCTAGTAGGACTGAATGCCATTCGAACGCTTAACTTTTCTTGTCATGTCTGAAATTAGAAAATCCCAAATTACCCTTAAAAAACCGAAAAAATTACGCGCACGCCCGTACCGAACCTTTTCACCATCTCCACGGTTCCATCGCACTCCCTCAGTCTCCTCTTCCTCCCAGATCTCCTCCTCCTCCGTCCCTGCCTCTCTCGCGGCGATGGCCGACGAGCCCCTCGACCCGCCACCGCCGCCCCCGGCGGCGGCCTCCGCCTCCGCCTCCTCCGCTCTCCTCCGCCCGCGGCGCGAGGCGTTCGAGCACGGCCTCCTGCCCATCCCCAAGCTCATCTTCCCGGAGGGCGCGCTGGCGCAAACCTTCGCTCAGCTCAAGGAGAAGCTCGCGACCGCGGCCGCCGCGGGAGGGGGGCGCGTGGGCGCCGCGGCGCTCGCGGAGGCGCTGCAGATCCCGACCGAGCAGGCGGCTTTCGCGCTCGGCACGCTCGCGGCGGTGCTCCCCGCCGAGGACCCCGCGCTCGGCGCCGACCTCCGCGACGTGCTGCTCTTCCTCTACATCCAGTCGTACAAGCGCCTCGTGCCGCGCGCGCACAAGGACTCGCCGGCCGTCGCCGACGTCTGGCCCTCCACCTCCGCGTTCGATGGCTACCTGTCCGCGCTCTCCCCGATCCAGGTCAGGATCAGGTCCCGTTGATTTGATTGCTTTGGTTAGAATTTGGCTGCTCGTACGATTTCTGCTGTAAATAATAGTAGCTGATGTAGAACAAAATATCTAGGGGCTGGAAGAATTAGACCACTTATGTTCTCCAATTGCCATCCATTTGTAAATTGTAAGTTGTACATGACATCACAGTTCACAATGGGACTGGGGCACCGAACCTAACTAGTACAGTCCTGCCTTGCCTTTTCATGAATGAATTATTTGACTGCGCTGAAATTGTGCTATATTGGACACCCATGCGTCGCCAATCCCAATGGCTGCACGGTGCCATGCGAAACCTACTAGCAAAATTACTGCTACGTGCATCCGCGATTACGGACCTGCCAAAGGGCCTACAGTCATCCCGTACTAATATGAAGCTGCCGTAGAGAGCTTCCATACCGGGGAGATGACATGTTCCAACATGGAAATGGAGACTTGGAACTCCATGATCTGTACTCTTTGCACTGAAAAGACTCTGTGTTCAATAAAGAGTATTTTTACGGAGCTATGCATCTAATATGGTTACGCCTGTGGCAATAATCTTTGCCTTTGTCTTATATATCAACAACTTGCAACATTGCGACTTTGAGCGCACATCATAATTGATAAAAGTCTGAATCTCATCTGTGACAGCTAAGACCCTTGATGTCTGATTGCAATCGCATAGACTTAATTATGCGTCCAATTGAGCCTCGAATAGTCACCATTGATCTGTAAACGAGGAGGATACTGTGGTCACCCTTTCCTGTAGACTGCAGCTGGTGGTGCCGTTCATCTGCTTTGCTGCCATTGCTAGGCTTCATAATAAAATGGAATTGGGTACTGCCCTGTTCTTCTGAAAAGCCCATTGATCTGTAAAGTACTCGATCTATAGGACATGTGCTACCGTGTATTGACAAGGGAAGATCCTAGCTCCTGATACTTATTGGATGGTCTGGATATCTACCGGATGGTACTGTATACTGTGCAGTCACTTTGCAAATTAAGGTTCTCTGTTTTGCGTACTTGCCATCAGGAGTGAATGATTCAGTTATGTGAAATTTGTGTGCAGAGATTGGAATTTGTATGTTAGTAGTAGACCGAAACTCTACACACTTTACCATAATTGTGGCCATCATTGTTGTAGATTTAGTCAAGTATTCGCTTGCTTATATGTTACTGCATGGTACGCTACTTAGTACTTATATAAGTTCTTTTGTATTAAGAGCCATTTGCAGAGGACTTGTTCACCTGCATTTTGTATATAAATCTTGTTACAATTGAGTTTTTTTTTCTTATTTATTCTAGTTGCATATTTGGTGCTTTTACAGTAGCAACCTTGACTTTTTAAAAAATTGTGTTAGTTTGTTAGATGTTCCATTTTGGGTCAACCATAATCCTTCAAAATGATCCCAATTGTCCCCGGCCAAGACCAAGTGTAGCACATAAATACTTATTTGACCTTCTTTTCATGTTGAAATAAGGAAAACACAATATTTGCTTTAGTATGTTCCTTAATTTTTATTATTGCCTGGAGAACTATTCAGTGCACTTGTATTTTTTGTTCCTTTTGCCAATACAAGTAGTTTTTTTTTGTATCACCTTCACTTAGTTATTCCTATCTATATTGTTTTGCAGCTTGTACGGAGTAATAGCCGTCGGTTTATGCCTTCTCAAGCAGATGAAGAAATCCATCAGTTATCTTATCTGCAAAAGCATATGGCCAGTATTCTTACTCTGTTGGCAGATTCTGTTGAGGGCGAGGGTGATGATTCTCTGGTATGCCACCTTTTCTTTCTTTATGTTGTCAACTTGTTTCTATTCATAATCTTTTTTTAAAATGTTCGCCACTCTCCACCTTATTGCCCTAGTAGTTAAACTTTATGTGGGGGAAAAGGTTATAGTAATAAAGTATTTGACATACTTATAGTGGAGTTGTTTGTAGTTCTATAGCTTAAAGACTAGAACGAGTCAGTAAAAGTATAGGTCCTGTGAAATGGTATGTACAGATTTCTTTTGAGAGATACATACCTCCAAATAGATTTTGAGGTACGAGTTTTGGCCTGTTAGGTGTTAACTGTATTCAAAAGCTAGAGCCACCCACAGATGGGTGTGTCTACAACAAATCTTATCAAACAAATAAAGCAAAGATCAAGGATTACATGTATTTGATCCAGCTAGATATATATGACCAAGTGAGATCTCATCTTTGTGTGCAACTAAGGATAGATGTGACCTTACACTTGAGGACATTTTCTGAAGGCAATTGTTTCTTGAAACTTGACTTAGCAACTAGTTTGGACTTTGGAGAATAGGTCAGCTCGTTTTATCTTCAATACAGGAAATATGAAAGATGATCTTGATGTGTATACTTTGTGTTATGTTCTTGACTCCTACATGATTCTGTGCAGTTGAACAAGATAGACCACCACTTTGCAAAATGTAAACTCTTGAGGATTTTGTAACTGTATTACACCTACCTTTTGTGCAGGTATTGACAATGGAGACTTTTGAGCACCTTGGATTTCTAGTGCAGTTCTCAGAAGGAACGTCCTTAAGCCAGGCAGCCACGTTTTTTGCAAATTCTGATCCAGACATGCCTGCTGCTCCAGTCCCTGCTGCTCAGGTTCTTGATTGGATTTTGCAGAATATAACTTCTTCATTGGAATTTTCTACCGAGAAGTCCACAGCAAAGGAAGGCAGCCAGCAGATTGCATCTGATCTCGATGTGACCATGGCTGATGCCAATGCAAGTCATCCAAGGAACAGCACACCGACTGGTACCAATCCTGCATTCTACAGAAATACAACATTTGTGGAGGGCTTCTCCAAAACTTCTGTTGTCAAGCATGCATCTGATGTCAAAGGTCATTCAGTGAAGGTATGAATCATAGACAGCTGCTTATCAATAAATAACCAACGTTTGGATGTTGAAAAGGTTGAAGAGATTTGACTCTTGTTTTGCAGCCAATGTGTTTGGCTGTTTGCGTTACCGCACTGAATATGCAATGTAACATTGATATTTAAAAAGATCCTTTATGCAAAATCTAGTTTAATGAGTTCTTGAGTTCTTACATTTAATAAATTGAATTTAGTCAGTTATTCTGGTACCACTGTAAGCATAGTCAAGAATATTTTGATCACTGGATTTGTAGTTACATTTAATAACTTTGACTTTAGTCAGTTATTCTGGTGCCACTGTAAGCATAGTCAAGAATGTTTTGATTACTGGGTTTGTAGTGGAATAATACTGCCTCTTAGAAGGAAAAATGTTTGTGTGATGAATAAGTCCCTGTACTATGGTCTTTGTGGGGTAGGCTTGTACAGCAGCTTTAAGGACAAAGATCTTGATCATCGCCTTTAAGGACAAGATCTTGATCATCATAGGACAAAGATCTTGATTTGTCGACTTTAAGGACAAAGATTCGATCATAGGACAAAGATCTTGATCGACTTTAAGGACATCATCTTGATTGTCATAGACAAAGATCTTAGACTAGCATCTTAGCATATACTTGGTCGGTTGGCGACCTATAATATGTATCCCCAACCCTCAAAGTTGGCATGGCATTGTGTTAGAAATAAACAAAGAAAAATTGCCTCATCTCCAAGTGTCATCCTCTCCATGAGAGTAAGGATCTTGCTAACACCAACAAAGAAGAGTCCAATGAGTAACAAGTGGTATCGAGCCTTACTATCTCTGTAGCTTGAGCATCTCTTGCTCATCTCGGTCTCGACCTCATGGCCCGGCCGTGCAGAGCAAGAAGAAGCTCCATTGCATCCCTCTCGCTCCTCTCGGAGAGGCGGCAAGAACTCGTCGAAGCAACCTCTCTCCACGCAATAAACCCAAGATGCGCGCCATGTCCGCAGGCGATCTCGGCCTTCGGTCGCCGAGCACTTTCGGCGTCGAGACGGCCGAGCTCGCCACGGCAGAGCAAGCATGAAGGAAGCGGCGGCAGAGAGCCGTACCGCATGGGCGAAAAGAAGCGCCAAGGTCGGTAATGGCGGAGTCGGGCAAAGAACAGAATGAGGAGGCGGAAGCGGCGCGGCAGATGCAAGCAAGGCAAGGCAGTCGGCGGAGGTCAAGGTTTTTGTGGAAGAATACAGAGCTCCATCTGCGATGATGCAGCAACGACGCGGACTTGAGTCACCGGAAAGGGAGGCATGAGAGGCGAAGCGCAAGAATAAGCGATTGCAAGACGCCCATGAGCGCGGCCAGGCATTTCAGATAGCGCGGACGCGCTCTGGAGGAGGCCTCGCAGAGGCGGCGACGGGTCGGCGGTACAGACGGTCGACGGAGAAAGCGCCTTCACAGTAACGCGCTTCTTCCCGCAGACGGCATCGCGGTCACCACGGTATCGTCGAGGGCAGGACGGCCCCCGGCGGAGTGGCCTACCCTCACCAAGACCAACTATGTCGAGCGGGTCGCGGTGATGAGGTAAAACTCCAGCGCGGCATATATGGGATGCGATCCCAGACTGGCGACGTCGACTACGACCCGGGATCGACGGCGCTGGATGCTCATCATCGCAGCCGATCCCGAGATGCGCTTCGCTACCAACAAGCGGATCGCCAAAGAGGCTTGGGACGCCATCGCCGCAAAGACGACGGCAGCGGCCGCTACCGCAAGTCTACATTGCACTTCGCGACGGAGTGGGAGCACTTGGCCTTCAAGCGGTGAGGACGTGGATGACTTTGTTCTCCGCCTCAACACTCTGTTGCGGAAGTGCAAGCGATTCGGCGACGACACCTATGGCGAGGAGAGGCGTGGAAAAGCTCTTCCGCTGCGTCCCAGAAGTACAAGGCACGCCCGCTTCGATCGAAGTCTCTCGTTGGACCTCTCCACGATGACGATCGAGGAGGCGTTGGTCGCCTCAAGGTTGTTGTTGATATGATGAGCCCACGGCGCCTCTCGGGACCCGTCTCCATTGGCGGAAGCTCCTCCTCGCTCGAGGAACAGCTGGGTCGCCGGCCAAGGTGGCAGGAAGAAGGGAGCCTTCTTCCACGACAGCGGCCGCAAGCATGGTAAGCGCGCAAGCGCGCAAAGACGCCAAGCATGGGCGCGAGGACGTCCGAGGGTAATGATCGTGGGCGCGCCAGTGCGGCGCCATTGGCAAGCAAAAGTCGCAAGACGAGACGACTCTTGCCACAAGCCGCGCAAGCTTGGTCATTGGGCGAGGATTGTCGATACCACGACGCGGCCAGCCCACGTCGCAGCAGAGGAGGAGGAGGAGCAACGGCCTGCTCATTGCTCATCGCGAGCATCGAACCACCTCCGGCAAGACCGCCGCAGATGGCTCTCTCCACCTTGACGAGCCAAAAGCACATGCCTCCTCGGCTCTGACCCGGCAGAACGACAAGACTGACGGGTGGTGCCTCGACACCGGCGCCACCCATCACATGACCGGTCGACGGGAGTTCTTCGCCGAGTTTGACTCTAGCGTCCGAGGCTCCGTCAAGTTTGGGGACGCCTCCGGCGTGGAAATCAAGGGCGTCGGCTCCGTCATCTTCACCACCGCGGTTCGCGAGCACAAAGTTGCTCACCGCGCCTACTACATCCCCGACTGCAAGAACTCCATCATCGACTTGGGGCGGTGGATGAGAACGGCTCGCGTGTCGAGATCGAGCACGGGGTGCTGCGGATTTGGGATCTTCGCCGCCGCCTTCTTGCCAAGGTAACCAGAGGCGCAAACCGACTCTACATTCTTCACGTGCCGGTGGCACAACCCCTCTGTCTCGCTGCTCGTCGGGACGACGAGGCGTGGCAGTGGCACGAGCGCTTTGGGCACCTTCACTTCGAGGCCCTGAAGCGGCTCAGTGCCATGGAAATGGTGCGAGGCCTGCCGTGCCTTGACCATGTGGAGCAGTTCTGCGACGTCTGCGTGTTGACGAAGCAGGCGACTCCCCTTTCCCCAGCAAGCGGGCAAGTTTCCGAGCCAAGGAGAGGCTCGAGCTCGTGCACGGGGACTTGTGTGGCCCGGTGACGCCGGCCACACCGGGAGGACGACGCTACTTCCTGTTGCTTGTCGACGATCTCTCCCGCTACATGTGGGTGATGGTCCTCGGAAGACAAGGAGAGGTCGCGGACGCCATCAGCGCACGCAGTCGCCGGGAGATGAGCGAGTCGCCGCAAAGCTGCGCGTCTTCGCGCACTGACAACGGCGGCGAATTCACGGCGGTGAACCACGTCGATCATACCGATGAGGGCATTCAACGCCACCACTCGCCGCTGACACCGCGCAGCAGAACGGTGTCGTCGAGCGGCGCAACGAGACGGTTGTGGGATGGCTCGGGCCCTCCTCGCGAGAGGGATGCCGCCTTCTTCGTGGGAGAGGCGGTGGTGACCGCGTCTACATCCTCAACCGCCGCTTACCAAGGCGCTCGATGGCGGGACGCCGACGAGGCTTAGCATGGACGCAGCCGGCGCGCTCCCACTGCGGGTCTTGGCTCCTCGCTCGTCAAGGAGCTTGGTTACATCGGTAAGCTCGACGACAGAGCACCGGAGTGTTCATCGGCCACGCGAGGGCTCAAGGCCTCACCGCATCCTCGACTCGTCACACGCCAGCGTCCGCATCTCGCGTGGACGTTGTGTTCGACGGCGGCGAGGCGGACGTGGACAAGGCGGTGGACGACGGCTCGACTTCGACTCGTGGACTTTGTTGTCGATCACGCCCATTTCGAGAGAGCGTGAGCTAGCACTCGCCTTCATCGAGCTCGCCCACCTCGACACCTTGCTCGCCACCACCCGGCGAGCTCCACCACCTTTCGCACCGCCACGCCACGCCTCCCGCACCGGCCACCACTCTCCCGCACTGCAGGCCACACCACCGGATCGGCCCCAATAGCCGGCCCACGCACGAGCGGCGCGATGGTGGAGTTCGCATTCATTGTCTCACGACGAGGACCGCCGACGCCTACCACGACGACGAGCCTCTACGCTTATCGTACCATGGACAACATCCTCGCGAGCGCCCATCCTCGATCGGGCGCAAAGACGACTTCGAGGGCGAGCCGCAGCGCGGCGATGACGGCGAGCCTCGCTCCTTCGCCGAGAAGGAGGAGACGCGCATGGCGTGTCGCGATGAAGCGTGAGATGGACGCCGCCGAGCGGAGGCCGGACGTGGGAGCTGGCGGATCTTCTGCCGGCCACCGGCGATCACCCTTAAGTGGGTGTTCAAGCCGAAGCGGGATGAAGCGGCGCCATCATCAAGCACAAGGCTCGCTTGGTGGCACGAGGTTTCATGCGCAGGAGAGGGGTCGACTTCGATGACGCCTTCGCACCCGCCGCGCGCATGGAGTCCGCTCGTCTTCTCCTCGCACTTGCGGCCTCAGAGGATTGGCGCGTCCATCACATGGACGCCAAGTCCGCCTTCCTCAACGGCGACTTGAAGGAGGAGGCCTACGTCCGTCACCACGGATTCGCCATCCCGGCAGGAGGGCAAGGTTCTCCGCTCGCGCAAGGCCCTCTATGGCTGCGGCGCAGCACCACGAGCATGGAACGCTAAGTCGACTCCACCTCAAGCAAATGGGGTTCCAGCAGAGCGCACACATAGGCGGCGGTCTCACCGGCGGGCAAAGGCGCAACACTGGCGGTGGGCGCCTACGTCGACGACTGCTGATCACCGGCCAGCGAGGCCGAGGTCGAGGAGTTCAAGGCGAGATGAAGACCGCCTTCGGATGAGCGACTTGGGGCTCTCTCCTTCTACCGGGATCGAGGTCCACCAGGCGGCCTCCGAGATCTCTCTTGCAGACCGCCACGCCTAAGCGCACTTGCCGAAGCCGGGCGGGCTCACCGATCGCAACCCAACCCCACACTCCTATGGAGGAGAGGTCAAGCCGAGTCGTGAGAGCACGGCGGAGGAGGCGGACGCGACGCAAAGATCGGCGCAAGATCGTGGGCGTACCTTCGCTACTCGCCCCACACGCGTCGATTTGGCGTTCGCCGGCCACGCGGTCGGCTCATGCAATGACCGACGACGAGCATCAAGCAGGCCGTGAAGAGGATCCTCCGCTACGCTGCGGGCACCTCCGACCACGGCTTGCACTACCCGAGGTGTCCCGGCAAGCAGCAAGACTTCATCTGCACAATGACAGCGACCACGCAGCGACATCGACACCAAAGAAGAGCACAAGCGGATTTCTTCTTCCTCGGCAAGTGCCTCGTTAGGTGGCAATACCAATCAAAGAAAGCGGTGGCCCTGTCACCGTGAGGCCGAGTACATAGCGGCTTCCACCGCTCGACTCAGCGCTCCGCTTGCTCGATCGCAGTGATCTCCTCGGCAGAGACATCAAGCGGTGGCTCTTAGGGCGGACAAGAAGTCCGCCTCGCTCGCCAAGAACCCGTTTTCCACGAACGGAGCAAGCATATCCGGGTGAAGTACCACTTCATCCGAGGTCGCTTTTGGATGAAGGCGACATCAAGGCGAGCTACATCAACACCACCGATCGCCTTGCGGACACCGCCACCAAGCCTCTTGGGAGGGTAAAATTCCTCGAGCTCGTTCTAGGATCGGGATGGTTCAACTCTCCCACAAGACGACGACAAGACTTAGGGGAGAATGATGAATAAGTCCTCGTACTATGGTCTTTGTGGGGTAGGCTTGTATACAGCAGCCTTTAAGGACAAAGATCTTGACTGTCGACTTTAAGGACAAAGATCTTGATGTCATAGGACAGCATCTTGATCGTCGACTTTAAGGACAAAGATCTTGATATCATAGGACAAAGATCTTGATCGCGACTTTAAGGACATGAGATCTTGACTGTCATAGGACAGCATCTTAGACTAGCATCTTAGCATATACTTGGCTGGTTGGCAGCCTATAAATATGTATCCCCAACCCCTCAGGTTGGCATGGCATTGTGTTAGAAATAAACAAAGAAAAATTGCCTCATCTCCAAGTGTCATCCTCTCCATGAGAGTAAGGATCTTGCTAACACCAACAGCAAGAGTCCAGCGAGTAACATTGTGTTGGCTGAATCTGGGTAATTAAGGAGATGATAATGCAAACTAGCATTACTTGGGTCAGGATATGTAGAAGGTTAAAGCAGAAGAGAAACACGCAGGCCATTAATCTGAATTGGGAAGGGAGAACCAATATGAAAACCCTCATTGTGATGGAGACTTTGGAGCGCTCTCTAGCTATATGTGCTGAAATATGTTCTATATTGTTTCAAGGAAATCCCATCCATCACCTAAAAAAAAGGGAACTCCCACCTCTGTATTGTATTCTCTTGCAGCTGCTTTGTCAATTCAACATCGGAACCCCGGAGCTCGGAATTTTCAGTATTGTTAACACAAACTACAAACTGCTTTTGTAGGTTTTGAACTGCCATGATTCTGTTATCTACATATTAGCACCACTGAAGTATGCTACGGTGTATGGATGTTCTGATGCTACTGTTGTTCTTGGTGCTATTGGTAAGGTATGCATGTCATTTGATCATTCCTCATTCCCTCTGTTTCCATTGTTGCGGATTCGGTTCTCTTTGTGATTGATCTGCTTTACTGTAATGTACATTTTTCTCGAAAGATTCTACATGCTTTTTCTATGCACTTGAAATTGCTTTGCCACCTGTCTCTTTGAGCTACGCAGGCTTTGTTGAGAATCTGCAGTATATGTCTTGGTATCAGCTAAATAGCAGATGACCTGCCATTGACATGGTTATTTGTAAACTGTTAGATTTGATTTGTTCAGATTCAACAAAGATCATGACTGCCTAGGGCCCTAGGCATTACAGATTTGTTGTTCTCAACCACGGGTGAATATCAGTTATTAGATTCTACTTTACGGTTGCAGTCTTGCAGAAAATAGATTGTAGAGGAAGTGAGGAACTGTTCTCTTTGTGCCTACAAATTGATGGCAGCACTACCAGCTAAGAGAAGATACATGAGTACTAAGTATTTTTCACATAGAGAAGAAGATGGTGAGAAAACAATGGCAATAGAGAGTGGAAACCGGCACATATTGTTATGAAATAGATAAAATGTGCTTTGAGTTGGGTTGTCGAATGTGATCTTAGATATGCTGTATATCAGCAAAGAGGAAAATGAGAATCTCTCTGATTGAGGATAGATAATTGTTGTCTTTTTGTTTATCACTTCGGTTTTGCTGTTGTTGCCTCTATTTTTCTAACTGCATTTGACAATTATACTTCAAATGTTTCGTGTTATCAGGTTGTGAAAGTGGAGCATTGCGAAAGAGTGCATATTATTGCAGCTGCAAAACGAATTTGTATTGCCAACTGTCGCGAGTGCATCTTCTACTTGGGAGTAAATCACCAACCTCTTATCGTGGGGGACAACCATAAATTACAAGTGAGGTTCTGTTACTCTTTTTGTTATAAACAGTGTAGTAGAAGGTATATGCTCGTTGTACTGACAGGTTACCGCCAAGCCATTAATCAAAATTTAATGGAGGACTGCGCATTCTTAATAATATATTAACATATATTTAAAATTATTAAAATAATTTACTTATGAGGATTATGATATGTTAGCACTGCCATGTATGATTGGTGATAATATATATTCTATGATTCATATGTCGTTTATGTTGGTACATATTATGTATGTCAGACTAATAAACTGTAATTACCAAGTATTTTTTTTCAAGACCACGCAAAAAGCTTTGCACGTCATTCCATTAAGTAGAAGAAATGAGTTTCAATCAATCAAACAAACAAACACACAAACACAAGAAGTAAAAAGAAACTGACAAGATCTAGACCACCTTCGTGGCCTAGCTACTGTCGCCGAAAGGGAACAGAAACAAAAACAAAAACGACCAAGGTTCTAACAAGGGTGGACTACTCGTGATGAGGGGGTGCCTCCCGACCATCAGCTTCTGCTAAGCGCCAATGGCAATGCTCTTTGTGAATATGTTGTAAAAGAAGGTCAATGGATCCCACGTCGTTGTTGAACACCCTGCTTTTCCGTTCTTTCCAAAGCATCCAAGAGACTAGAATGATGCATGAGTCTAGGTCCTTTCTCTTCTGCAAAGGTGGAGAACCCCGAGCGAAAAGCCAGTGTCGTTCCAAAGAGAGTTGTCCAACCGGGACGGCTCTAGGCAAACCCACATGCGATTGGAAGCGCGCCTATACTTGATAGGTCACTGCACACCTGACGAGAAGATGATCGATAGTCTCTTGGGAGTGACCGCAGAAAACATAGAGGGCCTAATTTTGAAGCCCACGACGCTGGAGACGATCCGCCGTCCAGCAACGACGATGGACTGCCTGCTAGCCACGCGAAAAATTTGCACTTCAACGGCGCCTGCGCTTTCCAAATGGCCTCCGCTCATGGAAATCCTCGCGAACCCAAGAATAACGCCTTGTAGGCCGACTTGGATGTGTAGTGACCTGAAACTTCCCATCTCCAAGAAATCCGTTCTTCGTGGCCCTCCCTGAGTTGGATAGATTGCATGGCCTCCCAAAGGCGAAGGATCTTACCGGCGCAGTGGACATCAAGAAGCCCCTTAATGTCTGAAATCCAAACGCTATTGCGAAGAGCTTGCGCAACCGTTCGATTTTACCGCAGTGATGGAGGAATTGCCTTGATTAGGTGCGAGAAGAGGATGGGGATGTTAGAAAGATTAGATTAGGGTTTTGTTATTCACAACTGTGCATTTTATTCATTAATGGAGGGTATATATAGACATTTTCACATGGGCCTCATAGGCTACATGAGGCCGAGAGAGAATGTAGAATATACAACACTCTTAACACCCCTTTCAAACTCAAGGTGAATTAGGAGGATATGATGCACTGATTTTGAGTAGATGCAGCTGATGATGTTCTCGAGTCTGAGTTTTAGTGAAGAAATCTGCAACTTGAAGCTCTGAGGGAACATACTTGAAGGCGATAGTCGTCCGTGACAGTGAGATTGTGTGAAGGATGCATCAACACCAATGTGATTTGTCAGCTCATGCTTGACTGGATCACTAGCAATCTGAATGACACTTGTATTGTCACAAAAGAGGTGTAGCATTGTCACAATGGACATCTAGATCAATCAAGAGCCATCGAAGCCAAATAATCTCTGAGGTAGTTGCAGCAAGAGTTCGAAGCTCAGCCTCTGCACTAGAGCGTGACACCGCAGTCTGCTTCGTGCACTTTTAGGCAATGAGCGAAGTACGAGGAGAATACAATAGCCAGTGATAGATCGGCGATCAGCAGGATCACTCGCCCTAGTGGAGTCAGAGTAAGCGTGAAATTGAAGCTGACTCGAACTGGCATAGAACAGGTGTCCGGACGCAGTCCCCCTCAAGTATCTCAGCACACGAAGAACATGACCATAGTGGACTGAAGTGGGAGCACTGATAAACTGGCTAAGTACATGAACAACATGAGCAATGTCTGTCCTGGTGACAGTGAGATAAACAAAACTCCCAACGAGCTGACGATAGCAAGAAGGATCTGTTAGTGGTACACCATCTGTAGGTCGAAGCTGTATGTGGAGCTCTATGGGTGTGGCAGCATTGCGTGTATCAGTCATACCAGAGCGAGCAAGCAGATCCTGAACATAGTGATGCTGAGAGAGGTAGTAGCCATCACTATCAGAATGAACCTCAATCCTCAGAAAATAGCTTAATGGTCCCAAATTGGATATCATAAATTGTTCACTCATTTTCTTCTTCACAAAGGCCACATAATCTATGTTGTCTCCTGTGATCAGCATATCATCTACATATAGTGGAAGCAAAGTACGACCCCGCTGAGAAGTGTGAATAAACAAGGTAGAGTCATGCTCACTTGGAGTGAAACCAGCGGCTTAGATTACAGAACTGAAACGCTCAAACCAAGCACGAGGAGCCTGCATGAGACCATATAGAGCATGTCTAAGGCGACAAACATAATCTGTAGGAACCTCAACACCGGGGGGTGGTTGCATATAGACCTCATATAGATCACCATGAAGAAAAGTATTCTTGACATCCATCTGAGATATAATCCATGTGCGTACCGCTTTAACATCAATAAGAGTACGTACTGTGGTCATATGAGCAACTGGAGCAAAAGTCTCATCATAATCTCGACCATAAGTCTGCTGAAAACCTTTTGCAACAAGACAAATTTTGTATCGCTCTACTGACCCATCTAACTTGTTATTTACTTTGTACACCCACTTGCAAGTGATAGGAACAAGATCCCAAGTGCTTGTACACTCTAATGCTGTTAGCTCCTCTGTCATAGCCAACTGCCACTCAGGTACACTGGCAACCTCCTGATAGGTACTCGGCTTGGCTACTGCACCTGCACGAGAAAACCACATCTCTCTGGTGCCTGAATGGAAGAACGATCACGTAGGGCATACCGTGATGTAGTAGAACGATCATCAGAGTCGGTGGTACTGGTCGAAGGGTCAAGTGGAGGAGAGGAGGACTGAGGATCAGAAAGAACTCGTTGTCGGCGACTATAGTGAAAGGGAAAAGTGAAAGTGTCAGAAATTGGTGGGGCTGGTGGAGGAGACACTAGAAGGTGAAACTGGTGGAGAAGATGTATCTGGAGAAGACAGGTCTGGTGAAAGAATGGGAGGTAGACACAAAAAGAAGGTGGAATCTATGTAAGGAGTGTGATGTGTAAAAGGATGATAAAAGAAAGGTCACCCTCATCAAAGGGTCACATCATGAGAGATGCGAATGCCACGTGCTGAGGGATCATAGCAACGATAGAAGACATGCTCAACTGACTGAGCACTCAACTTTGTGCGCTCACAGGGTGCTAGAAGGACATAGCAGGCACAACTAAAGACACAAAGATGACCATAGTGAGAAGGTGCTCTATACGGGACCTCACCAGGACACTTGCCCTAAAGTTTGGAAGAGGGTTGACGGTTGATGAGATAGACTGCTGTAGAGACTGTTTCCCCCCAGAAGTGAGGGAACAAAGGAGGAGATGAGAAGAGTACGAGTAGTCTCAATGATGTGACGTTTGCGCTCAGTAACACTATTATGAGCATGAGCATCAGGACACGAGAGCTGAAGAAGAGTACCCTTAGAAAAAAGGAACTGCCGAAAGGCTGATGAAAGATACTCTCCCCAAAGTCGAACGAAAAACACGAATGGAAGAAGAAAACTGTGTATGAACCATCTTAGCAAAAGATTGATAAATGGAAATCAACCGAGTGCGATGTTTCATAAAATAGATCCAAGTATATCGAGAGTGATCATCGACAAATATGACATAATAACTATGGCCACCCTTCGAAGCAAAAGGAGATGGACCCATACATCTTATTGCACCAAATCAAAAGGACTAGAAGACCGAGAGGTACTAATGGAATATGGAAGTTGTAGCTGTTTCTCCAGCTTACAACCAGTACAATGAAAATTAAACTCAATAGTGATATGACCTAAGGAACCCTGGTGAACTAGAGTGGTGAGACCAGCTCTACAAAGATGACCAAGTCTATGATGCCACTTGCTGAAAGAAGAACCAACAGGAGACTAAGATGATGACATAGCAGAAGACACTGAGGCCTTTGATGTACTGGTGGGAGGAAGATGTAAGGTGTCCAAGACATAGAGACTATGAGAGCCTCTACAACGATGGTCAGAACCAATCACTCTTCTGCTCTGATGATCCTAACAAGAGGAATCATCAAATCCAGTGAAACAATTCATATCAATGAGTTGATCAACAGAAAGAAGGTTCATAGATAGCTGAGGAACAAAAGACACATTAGGAATAGAGAAATGAGATGTAGAAAGAATGCCCTGATGGGTAATAGAGCAAGGTGTACCATCAGCAGTGCGAACATATACAGCATCAATCATGTGCCTATGAGCAACAAGTTGAGAGCTGTCAGGCGTGACATGAAAAGAGGCACCGAGTCCAGAACCCAAGGATGAGCAATGCTAGGAGCAGAAGGTGCAACTAAGGTCACAACAGACACCGATCCAGAAGTCACGGTAGGTGTGAGTGTGGTAGCAGTGACCAGGGATGGAAATCCCACGGATTATCGTGCAGAAGCCTTACTATGGGCGCCGGATTTGAAATCCTACGGTTTTTCCGAGTTTGCAAATTCAAATTTCGAATTTTGATTGATTTTAAGCAAAATTTAACGAAATTCGACCGAAAACCCAGAATCAGATTCTTTGTTATCGCCACGTACGAATTGCGCGGACCGGTTTTGAATCCTTGGCGATGGATCGCCCAAAGAAGTGCTCTGGGAAGCCCAGTAGGTGCTCCACGACGACGATCAGATGGATGTCTGGCACGATAATCAACAAGCTGATATGGATGTAACTTGAAGCACTTGTCAACAAGATGACCAGTCCTCTTGCAATGAGAACATACCAGCACTCCTGTGGGTGCCACTCTGATAGATCCAGATCGCAGTGAGAGACCCGGGACAACATGTGGTGAGGATCCTGAGGTATGCATAAACGAATGAAGACGAATCTCCTCTGCAATCAAACTAGACAGCAGTCAAAGTCGGTGGGGTGTGGTAATTGAGTAACTGAGACGAACAGGCTCAAACTCTAATCGAAGTCCCATCACAAACTGATACATGAGTGTGTGCTGAGCATACTCATCTTTGGCAACACAAGACTGGCAAGCAGCAGCAGCATTCGGTGTCATAGATTCTAGAGGGCCAGTGATATGAGTGAAAGCACTGTAATACTCCTTCACTGTCTGATCCTGAAGTTGTTGAATACTATGAAGATTCTTGAGCAATGTGAAGCGAAGAGCACCACTGGATTGAACATATCTCTTCTCAAAGTATGTCCACATCTGCTTAGCTGGAGTATGATACTCAAGACTCATCCTCAAAGAAACATCAATACTCAGAACAAAGCTAGTTATGACACGATCATCTTTTTTCTGCCAAGCCTTTACTGCCTCAACATCAACCTTCTTCGGATCAGGAGGATCGTCAGTCAAATGAGAGGCCAAGCCATAACCCCTAAGTGTGATCTTGATTGAGAAATCCCATGCTCGGTAATTCAACCCATCGAGCTTGATGTCCGTGAACACAAGAGATAAACCGCCCCCAAACATTGAGTCAGATTTTGCCATCTCGATGGACCACGACCACACGGCAGCAAGCAATCAACAGTCAAGGAGCAGCAGCAATACCATCACAGAGAGGAGCACATGTGTCGAGTTGAAAACGTGGAGCACAGCTAGCTCTGGGATGAAGACTTGAGGCTGCTTCGGTGGTCCTGCTCGACGACGTAGATCCGGAGGGAAGGCGCAGATGAAGACGAATCCGGAGAGGTGTAGATCCGGAGATGGAAGGGGGAGGCGCAGATCCGGAGGGGAGTTGGTGCTCTCTGCCTCGCACTGCTCTGCCTCCTCGCGACGCACTCTGCCGTTGGTGCAGATCCGGAGGGGAGGCGCAGATGAAGACTGAGGCTGCAACATGAGGGGAAGAAGCAGAGGATGATCCTGCTTGGTGGCGCCGAGCACAGCAAAGGCTGGGGCCTACCGGCCCACTGCGGCGGAGAGGCATAATGGTGATGGGATCAGATGGGATTTGGGATTAGGGTTGGAGAATGCTCTGATACCATGTTAGAAAGATTAGACTAGGGTTTTGCTATTCACAACTGTGCATTTTTATTCATTAATGGAGAGTGTATATATAGACATTGTTACATAGGCATCATGGGCCACATGAGCCAACAGAGAGAAAGAGAATGTAGAATACACAACACTCTTTAACAGGGGATGCTACCACTATCTAGCCAACGGTCCGACCAAAAAAGGCTACCTTCGCCAATGCCAATCCACGCGAGTAGGGAAATGTTGAACATTCTTCCTCAGCACGCCAGCTCGCACCAGCAGACCCTTCCATGGTCTTGACATCCATGTCCTTTGTAACCAAAAACAGCGGATGCGAAGGGCCTTTCCTAGCAGCTGTAGGTTATGCAAACCCAGACCTCCGAACTGAACGGGCCGGCAAACGGACGACCAATCAACTAAACAATGTCCTCCAGCCACATTTTCGGTTCCTTTCCAAAGAAACGCTGTTCGCCTTTTGTCGATTTCTTTGATGATCGAGGGGTGGGTTGAGGGCCATGAAACTATAGACTGGGAGTAAAAATAAGTTGTTACAATTAAGTGGGAAAAAAGCAGACTAATCGTTCAAGACCACTGAATACCATCTGAACACACTATGCAAGACAGTTTGCTCACCACCAATGGGAAACTCATCAGGTGGTTACATGGACAGATTAGATAGTACTGAGGTGCCCTGTGATATGCATAACAGACATAATGCTTATCATTAAATTTGAAGTTATAAACCTTGTCCTGACTCCTGAGCAAGGATAGAAATCCCGGCCGGTAACCGGCGGTTACCGGTAACCGGTTTACCGGTGGCGGCCGGGATTTGAAATCCCGGCCGGGTTTTCCCGAGTTTACAAATTCAAATTTTGAATTTTGAATTTTGGTTGATTTTTAAGCAAATTTAAACAAAATTCGACCGAGTTTTCTCCGAGAAAACCGGTAACCGGCCGGTTACCGTTACCGGCCGCCGGCCGGGATTCCGGCCGGTTCCGGTTTTTCAATCCCTGCTCCTGAGTACATTTCTTTGATCCACTCATAAAAATCAATAAAAAACACCCTGTCAAATAAAGGAGAAACAACTCAGCAAGAAATGTTTGTTTAATCTTATTAGATATATAACAGAGCAGCCTCTGATTTTACATGTTTTACGTAGTATTCAGAATACAGCTGGAAAAAGTGTGAAGGTCAATGTTGAACTTATTGATGTGATACAGTGATAGTAATAGTTATAGTTACCAGAAACGCAGTTCGTTCGAGTAGCAGTACGGGATTCGGGTTCGTAGTTCGTCATTTTTTCTTTCAATTTCCACTGCGAACACGAACCTCGTACCCTAAACCGGTTCGGGTTCGACGAATCCGGTTCGCGATTCACAGGGTTTTATAGCGAATCCGGTAACTATAGTAATAGTAAATGCTTTGATGTTTAACATTTTAATATTGTGAAAATTTTCCTTTCCTGTATCAACAGGTTGCTCCATTTAATACTTACTATCCACAATTGGGTGAGCATATGATGCAAGTTGGTGTAGACCCAGCTGTCAACAAATGGGACCAACCTTTTGTATTGGGAGTCGTTGATCCACACGATTCATTATCTCATCCTGCCGGGGTTTCTGATGTTCAAGCCAAATCAGCTACTTCTCTAGATCCTGATCTATTCACTTACTTTTTGGTACGCCAACTATATTGTGAGCTTTTAGCTTTGTTAACTATCATGAATGCGAAAAATAGACCGACAAAGTCAATCAGTGTGATACCTTTCCATTTTTCATTACCCGTCTTGATGAGATTTGTGTATGGCAACCTGTTGTACATTGAACTCATTCATTCATCTTTCTTGTATTGTCCATCTTCTCCATTACACTTGAATAGAGAGGATTACAGCCAGTAGTGGCAATATGAAGCATGATGGAATGCCAAAGTTAGGCCTTGGCTGGCTTTTCAAAATAGCTCTAATGTTTTCTCTGGTACAAACTGTTATAGCATGACTCTTTCCTTCTGCAGATTCCTAATTGGTTTGCGGCTGAAGTACAAGAGCCTACGAAATGCAATCCTTTTCCATTGCCTGAAATTTATTGGGCATCCCAAAGCAAAAAGGTATATCAACTGATTAAATTCAAATATTCAATAGAACTAGACCTCTCAGAAAGGAGTTTCTATTTCAATATAATTAAATGCTAAAGCTGTCTAGTATGGCTCACACTACCTGTATGTGCAATACTGGTTTATGTATACTTGTGGATACTACTGCACCTTAATTTAGAAGGAATCCTCATGATACTTTATTCATTTAATTGCAATGTATTGTGGTTGGTGCTTACACTCTCTTCATGAGTTTGTGTACAAATAAAGGATGCCATTGGAACAATCAGGTGCTATTTAATATTTCTAAAATTCTACTATAATTGAAAGTAGTAACTTCTATATGGTTATATCTGCAGCAGGAATGGTGAAGTTATAGAACACAAGATCTGTTATGTCATAAAGTAGGAGGAAAATCGTATCCTGTTGTTTTTACCAGTGACAGCTGTGCTCATCTTAAAGTGTCCCAATTCAAGTTGGCGAATGAGACTTGAGATAAAGTAGTAAAAACCCATGGTCGTACGGTTCCTTACCGGTGGGCGGCGGAATTTGAAATCCCGGCCGGTTTTTCCAGAGTTTGCACATTCAAATTTTAAATTTCGAATTTCGGTTGATTTTTAAACAAATTTAAATGAAATTCGACCGGGTTTTTCCCCGGGAAAACAGGTAACCAGTACCAGCCGCCGGCCGGGAATTGTGCCGGGAACGGTTTTTCTATCCATGGTTTGGGGTGCAGTTTGTTCACTTCTTTATATTTTACTGTTTGGTGTTCCTAAAAGCTATACATTCCTAAATATGTCATTTTTATCTTCAGCATGCTGTTCTGGAAGATATTCAAAAGACTATTCGGGAGCTGCAACTTGATGAAAATAGGAAAAAGGATTTGGCAAGTGCCCTTCATGCACAATTCAAAGATTGGTTATACGGTAAGTTTTCACCTGTACATTCAATTGTTACAATGCATCTATATCTCTTTTTACCCCTTTTGTATGCTAATAGTTCGATGTGCTTTTACCTCCCATCGGTTTCAGCAGTTTTTATTATTGTAGCTATGTTAGCTTTATTTTCCTATTAGTTATGTTTGTTTGATTAGGTCAACCAATTAATACACGTAATAAGGTCAACGAAAAGTGATGCTAGCTATTCTTTCCAGCACTGGAATCTTGTTCACTGTAAAACTCGGTTTGTTCTAGCTTGAGCTTTTGAGTAACTGGAAGCATTTTTGGTTCATGTCTTCAGCTTCGGGCAATATCCGCCAGCTCTACTGTCTGCAAGGCGATTGAACACGCGATACACTGCTTTCATAAAACGGAATTGTACACCCGTTAGACTGTTTATCCTTTGCCAAGTCGCAGGAGCGGATTCCACCTGCTCCTTCCAGCCTGTAGTGTCGAAAGAAGAATGTAAAAAAAAACATGTATTATTGCCTATTTTTGCAAAGTAGTTTGACCTATTTCCTCCCTTTTTTCCCGTTTCTTTGCTGTGAGGTCGGTGGTTAGGATGCTGATCTCGGTTTTCCGGTGGTTACACATTTTTGGCCCGTTCATAAGCTCCACGAATATGTAATAGGGATTAATCGATCAACTTTTGAAAAATAAACATTTGATTTCTATTGTGCATGTGCTACCAGGTTGGCCACCAGATCGAGCCTGGACCTGGAGATGCATGGTTGCATACTTCCTATTGTACAGTATACAGTATAGATTCAAGAACGTTTTCACCGCTGTTTTGTCTGCTCGTTTGGTGGTGGGTTCGTGTTCTCTCGTTCAGCGTCCCTATCCACAGCTCTCGACTGAGCTAGGAAATAGACAAGGGGGAGTCGGACAAATATGACTATTTTTTAATACTATATGCTAAATAAGAAATTCAATACACATGATTGGAAGATATTGTTTTGAGTTTTAAACATGTACATTTTGAAAAAGAGTCATATACATATTTAAAATTATTTTAAACTAAAAGTTCACATAACACTTATGACGTGATAAGGAAGCCGTGGACCCGCCGGTCTGCCCTCCCTCCGCAACTGCATGAAGCTCGTATAACACGTGCTTCACGGCATCATGACCACGAAATTTTTGCATGCATCCTGGTAGAGTTGTTGAATCAATATCACCAGCCTTTCAATTCAAATGGCACGTAAGCCGTTGCATATATATATATATATATATATATATATATATATATATATATATATATGCCCTTTTCACTTTATGGTAGATATCGTCCCTCGATATATATTTCCTACCTTTCCATCATGTTAATCTACGCCGTGCAATTTATAATTTGAGTTAGGAGAGGTTGATGCATGGTCCTAATCACATAACCTGATGTATATAGTGAAACCCTAGGGGGTGTTTGGACGAGATAGATTATTTTTTTTGTTGTGAATTTTGCTAAAAGTATGTGGTTGAGGAGAACTAGTTCTCATCTATTATCGTACGAAAGAAAAAGGAAGTATACGACGAGAATTGAATAATCCATAATAAATAGCTTGTCATCTACGGTGCTTGTTAAAACATGACTCAGTCAAATAACCTCACAAATATCCCTGGTCGGGGAGAATACATTCAAACCATCCTGGGCATCGACCCCATGTGGGTGGGGCAGTTTACAGACACCAATCTTAAGATGGACAACCACGCTGTAACACCGACTACGGGCATATGAGTTTAAGGTAGAATTGCTCTTCTTTCTCAAGCAGTTTGAGCTTTCGAATGGGGTTGCTTGGCACGTGCAACTTGATATGGTGTCAGGTAAGATAAGGGTGTAAAACGAACCGAATTAAGCAAGGATTCGATTCGCATTCGTATTTGTTACAAGATTCAATTTGTTTTCGTATTCGAGTGTATTTGTATATGTTTAAAGAATACGAAAACGAATGTGGTATGGCCACTATTCAATTCGTATTCGATCCGTTTTCACACCCTAGTGACAGACAAGGACTCAAAAAACGGTTACAAGAAAAATACCGGATCTTGGCCGGTACCGGTTACCAAAAATTTCAGTTATCCACTGGTAACTGGTTTTCTACCGGAAGGTTTCAATTGCCAAATTTAGACTAGAAATTTGAATTTGGTTGGTTGCCGGTGGGTTAACGCCCGAAATTACTATTCCTCAATTCAAATTCAAAATCTAAATTTAAAAATTGCCACTTTTCGGAACGATATGTTTAGCTCCCGTTTGGAAAACACGAATTTCAAATAAGCAGCGAGAGCTCATGTTTCCTTTCGTATGAAATTACCGCGTTTCAAAGTAGGCCTCTGACTTGTAGGGCAGAATGTTCCGGAGTGCTCGATGACCGTTGTATTATTGGTCCGACCAGGGGTGGAGCTGGCCACGGGTTAAGTCTCGGGCCGGCTAGCTACTTTCGGTACAAAGTCATATTTTACTGATTTTTCAAAAAAATTAATATAGACTTTTGATCCTAGGTCTCGAGCCATTGTCTCATAGATCTGAGACCTAGTTCCGCCTTAGGTCCGACCACCCCGACATGCTTGCCCTCATCTCACGTGCACATGAAGGCAGTGATGGAGCTAGGAAATAGATACATGGGGAGTTGGACAAATACGACTACTTTTTTGCATGCATCCTGGTCGAGTTGGTGAATCCATATCACCAGCCTTTCAATTCAAATTGCACGTGCCATTTTGCTACGCACGAGCAGTCGGATCGAAACCCAATGGCTTGCCCTTTTCACTTTATGGTAGATATCGTCCCTCGATATATTTCCGACCTTTCCATCATGTTAATCTACGCCGTGCAATTTATAATTTGAGTCGGGAGAGGTTGATGCATGGTCCTAATCACATAACCTGATGTATATAGTGATACCCTAAGGGGTGTTTGGACGAGAGAGATTTTTTTTGGGGGTGAATTTTGCTAAAAGTATGTGGTTGATGAGAACTAGTTCTCATCTATTATCGTACGAAAGAAAAGGAAGTATACAACGAGGATTGAATAATCCATAATAAATAGCTTGCCATCTACGGTGCTTGTCAAAACATGACTTAGTCAAATAACCTCAGATATAACCCCCTGGTCGGGGAGAATACATTCAAACCATCTTGGGCATCGACCCCCTGGTCGGGGAGAATACATTCAAACCATCTTGCGCATCGACCACCCCACGGTCGAAAATATCTGATACACGGGCCCAAACCTCTGACCGGGGAGCAAATCTACCGTAAGTGACTATCGTGCAGTAGATAAAGAAAATGTAGGCCCTTGTCTCACTGACATAACCACATATCTTTTTCCTCTATCTCTGACAGTAACTATCTGACAACTGTGCATGGAGAGTATCTCGCTAACAACAATAGTCCCTCATGTGTCGATGGCCAGAATCGTCGAGGTGCCTCTTCACAGGCGCCAACTGCCACCTTTTCAATGCTATTTAAGGAGGGTATCAGATGACAAAGAGGACAGAGGCAAGGATATACAATAGATTATTCGATCATAGTCACAGGGTTCACCCCGAACATTGTACATTCCATGATAATCCTTATTGCATATAAGAACACATGCGTATGATTGTTATTCTTCTAAGAGAAGGCCCGAACCTGTTTAAAACAATATGTTTCCTCTGCGTAATTCTCTGTGTTGTGTTTCCTACCTTTACTTCATAAAATCGGTAGTAATTCGTCGACAGTTGGTGTCGTCCGTAGGGACTCAACGACAATATTCTGTTCTCATTAGCCCTCATGCATACATGGCAGATGAGTGGAATGATGAGAACTAATTTGATCTCGTGGATTACGCAGGGATCGATATGGATGCCTGCTATGACACACTCGAGCAAAATATCCTCTCATCTGAGGGGAATGCGTGTTCCAGGGGTTCACCATCGAATCCCCTGAACCCCCCTGATGCGCAGGACTTGCTATCATCAGCGCCTTTACGCCCAAAGGGAGAATCATAATCCCTGAGGGTAAGGGTCCAAGCGACCAGAAACAACTTCCAATTAGGACATGGCAGATGAGTGGAATGAGGAGAACTAATTTGATCTCGTGGATTACGTAGGGATCGATATGGATGCTTTCTATGACACACTCGAGCAAAATATCCTCTCATCTGAGGGGAATGCGTGTTCCAGGGGTTCACTATCGAATCCCCTGAACCCCCCTGATGCGCAGAAGGACTTGCTATCATCAGCGCCTTTACACCCAAAGGGAGAATCATAATCCTTGAGGGTAAGGGTCCAAGCGACCAGAAACAACTTCCAATTAGGACCTCGGGCCGCTGGACCCGAGCCCTCTGTGTAGCTAAGAAGCAGACAATATAATATTACTTAGTAGCAAAAGGATCTTATGGTCAAGTCTTATAGAGTTTGCCACGTCGGGCTTAGGACAACAAAGTAAACTTGCAGCGGAAAGAAACAGCTCGTGGCAGCCATCCGACATGCCCACAAGCAGTCGAGTGGAGAACGTGAACTAGTTCGCATAGTCTTCAAAATATTCCTCCTCGTAAAACTCTGTGTTCTCTGGTTCTTCTGCGGGGACTGATCAACAAATGGCCTATATCCGTGAGTACATAAAGTACTCAGCAAGTCATAGGAAAATGTATGCAAATAGTATTCATACCAGGCTTGACAAGGATAGCTTTATGGTTATTTTGCAGAAAGCAGTATTGATAGTAAATACAATAAATAGATTGAAGAGCATAATTTAAAAGATTAAGTACATAAGTAAACGAGTTCTTTGAAACAACTAGTGAATACCCAGTTCACTTCTCAACCAACAACCAACTACCAAATCGCTTTCCAACCCAACCATTCCAACATTTTTATGAAAATCTACCCCTCGTGTGAAATCACCAGGCATTGTCTATTACCGGGGACACGGCTATTCGAATAGTTTTTAACACTCTATAGTGGTTGTATAGCTTGACCCACAAGAGATAATCATCTTGATAAAAGAACACGTTTCCCCAGACATGTGAATCAAGGAGAGACTATCACAAGGCTTTTATAAAGCTCCGTTTTGACTCGGTTCTGCTGGCTACGGTTTCGCCATTATGGACCCCCTCTTACGCTGTTCCGTTAACCAAAACAGAATCGAACCAAAACCTTGCTAATTAGTAGGTCAGGTCCACCCCATTTGGACATGTGGTTGTACGGTATGGCCCAGATCAATGGAGCATAAAGTTAAGTCCTTAGTGGTTGCTCAGACGAGCCTACCTCAACCCATGTGCTTCGCGCAATGTGCTTTGCGTTCTTTGCTTTTACACAAATTACTTCGTGCATTCCTCCTTTACTACCCGACTACTCGCCTGACCATAAATCATTTTCACTCAACCCGGTCAAATGACAACCCTTGCCATGTCACAATAAATTTTAATAACAATGGCTTCCGCCATAATTTCATATATCATTAAGTCAAGATTTAAAATTTTATGAACATGTGATCGAGAGACCATCGCATAACTCAAGTATGACTAAGCATAATACGCACCCATGTTGGTATTACAATAATGTCCAACTAAGATTACCCAACCTATGGCGTCCAAGGGTACATGTCAACCTATCATTCACAATTATTCAAGGAGCCATACTGTCAAGTAGGTATTTAGCTACTCTAGAAAACAATTAATATAAAAAATAGCAATGCATGCTGATATAAAATAATATAATTTTATAAAATAGGTTCGATATGATCAAAGATCAACGACTTGCCTTCGTTGATGGTTTCGGTTGCTTCGGTCGTCGAGTCCAAGAATTCTTCGAAAACACTGGAATCGATATGTGAGAACAGAGCCAAATAAATAAAATAATTACAAATAAAATACAAAAAATATCAAACTAGAACCAAAAGAAAGGTACTAAAATTAGATGAATTTGGAGATTTGAATCACTCAAATTGGAGTTCGAATGAAGGAGAACAAGCTCTAGGAAGTTTTGAAATCTCATGGTCGGAAGGAGGTTTGTTTGGTCGAAAGGTTTCGACTACCTAGTCGAAAGAGATTCGACTGGTGGAGATGAAGAGAGCAGCGGCAAGGTGGCCGGCTGTGAGGCTCGGCGAAGCGGTCAAAGATGGCAGGGGAGCTTCGGCGATTCTTCGGCGGCGGGGAGGTGCGCATCAGGTAGGCCACGATCTTGCGAAGCCAACGGCAAAGACCACGTTGGCGGAGAAGCTTTACGGTGGTGCTGGAGGCGGTGGTGGCGAAACTTGAAGCACAGCGAAATGAGGGCGAGAGAGAGAGAGTAGAGGGGAAAACAGAGGGAAGGCAAAAGGGCTCCGTGGGGCTCCATTTAAAGAGGAAGGAGGGGGAGGGGGAAACGGGCGACAAGGTGGAGCGGCGGGATTCGCGGCAGCACGGCAGAGATGACCATATTTAATGCGCATGTCGCTAAGGGGATGACGATATTTAATGCGTGTGCCGCTAAGGGGGCGACGACATGTAATGCGCATGGTGAGGCGGTGACGACATTTAATGCGTATGTCGCTAAGGGGGCGGTGTCATTTAATGCGCACGGTGCTGAGGAAAAAGAGAGAGAAAGAATGTGCCGATGCGAGGGTGGTCGAAACCGAAAGGGTGATTGTTGGACCGAAAAGGCGACTAGAGGGGGGGGTGAATAGGAGCACGCTCACTTTTTCAACCGAGATTAGATTCAACACAAATTTCACTCCAATAGCTATAGAAGCTATGAAGATCGATGTACCAGTACAGCGGAAGACTAGGATTGAATCCAATCAAAACCCCGAAGCAAAACAACCAAAATCAACCGAAACTTAATTTCCTAAGTGTAGGGCGGTCTGACCTCTACTCAAGGGCGGTCTGACCAGTCCATGGGCGGTCTGACCTCTGTGTAGGGGCGGTCTGACCTCCAGCCTGATGAACAGTGAAATCAGCTCGAAAAACAAAGTTGCAAATAGGTCTAACTTTTGATCTACAACTCCAAACTTCATGAAACTTGGAACACACCTTCTCTAGGATGCCAGGAACCTATTCCAATCGAAGATCATGGAGATCCATGGAAAAGTTACGACCTTTTTCAGTTTGAGAGATGGATGGTTCAAAACCGAGTCAAAACGAAAACTAGATCCAAAAACTTGCTCGTGGGTGATTGATGATCAAGATGATCTTAGATGTGTTCCCACATGTCACAGCAAGCTAGATTATGTAAAGAAATCAATCAAAAATATGCGAATCAAAGAAAGACTCAAAATCACCAAATAGAGAGAAGAAGGGCAAAGAGACACATCTTTGATCAAAGCTTTCTTTGGATTGATTTGATAGGGTTTGGGTTTACAGCCACTCCATCAATGGAGGACAAAGCTCAATCCAAGAGCACGAAATCAAATCAAAACTCTCTAGAACCCTAACCTCCACTAATCCTCTCCCTAAGCCAAAAATAGGGTTTCAACAATGATAAAAGAGTTGAAGGGGTGCAGCCACCTCACTCCTCTATTTATAGTGGAGACTTAGACCTTCTAGAAGATTAACTCAAATGGGCTCCCGTTAAGGCCCAACACAAACGGGTCACACACGCACGCAATTTAAAGCTACGTCTTCAATACCTCTTGACCTAAACCGCTTCTCTTTGCGCTGCCTTGCGCCGTGGTAGGCAAAGGTCACTGGATGGTATTTGGTAAGATTACCAAAATACCCTTCTCGGTCCTTCTCCAAGACCGAGTCCATCTCGCTAAGCACTTCGCATGCTCGCCGTGTAGGTTGATCAACGGCTCTCTCCATGTCGGCAAGTCTCTCCCATCCGCTCCTCCAAAACCACCATGGCACTTGCACCGACTCCGCGCCGCTTGATCAAACCGGCCGCACCGAATCGTCTGTTCGGTCATCCTTGTCCATTCTGCACCATACTTGATTTCATTGACCTCACCCGCATCGCCGATCGCTCGACCTCGGCTCTCCAAGCCTCGCCCCGATCATCCTCGCCGCTGACCGTTGTTGACCACCAAGCAACCCGCACAACAATAGACAAGCAAATCGAAACCGGGAACAAGTTCTTCACAACTTGACCCACGTTAGTCAAAACATGCATCATGCAACACATATGCACTGAAACTCATGACTTTGACCTAACCAACGAACAACGCCGCCACGAAGGACGACATTCAAGTGACAGTCGGTCAGACCGCCCCTCAGGGCCGGTCTGACCGCCGGCCTTGCCGGTCGGACCGCCGCCATAGGCCGTCCGACCGCCAGAGGACTTAGCCGATTTTCAACCCCTGAAAATCCGAAACCTACTGGAAACTTTAAACCAATAGAACTTTTGACTGGAGACTCCAAAAATTATGAGACCTAGTGCATTGGGATCCCCTCACTTGCCTACACCCTCTATTTTTGGCCCAGCCTGTTTTGACCACTTTTGATAACCGCCGGTCCGACCGCCGCACATGGCCGGCTCGATCGATTGGGACCGGTCGGACCGCCGTGCTATGGCCGGTCGGACCGCCTCGCCCGTAATGCCCGAGCAGTTCAAACTTTGTCGAAAACTCGTGAAACGACAAACCGTTAACGCCATTGCCAATTGTCACATCATCCTAAGATCTGGAGCATATCCCCATGATATCCACAGTGATCGAAACCGAAGGGGTGCTGCGGTGATAGGAACAGGCTGACAGGAATTCGAAACAGTCAGAGAAATGGAACTTTAAATACCTGAGAACTCAAGTAAACTCAAAATAAACCAAATCTAAATTAATTGAAGTTTGATTAACTCGTATTAAATTGTTTTTATTCTAAAAAAATCCAAGTTAAGCTTAGCAACTTTAACAATACTCAAATAGTTATTTTTTCAAAATTTTCAAAAAGCCATGAAAATTGAGATGTTACAACCCTACCCCCCTTAAGGTAATCTCGACTCAGAGATTCGGGCTGACTAGAGAACTGGTTCGGGAACGCGGAATTTGCTCACTGAACCAAACTGATTTCCCTTTCGAGCGAGGCAAAACTGAAACGAAAACTGAACTGGCCAGAACTTACCTGGAACGATGTTTTGAACTGATTGGACTAGCGCTGCGGTGACTTGAGTAGGGATGGCAATTGTGCCCGATTACCCATGTGCCCGCGGGCGAATACCCTAATGGAGGCGGGTATGGACGTCTTTATTTGTCGGCACAATTCCTTGCCCATCGGGTAAACGAGCATGGGTATGGGTAAGCTCCACCTGTACCTGCTTCGCCCGATTACCCGTGATCTACCCACATATGTAAGGAACTATGTCAATCTGTATTTGTTTTTTATTTGTTAAACTTGATTAGTGTAACATCCTGATTTTCAAAATCGGGATGTTAATATTTAACTAGGCAATCTAATAAATATTTGGCAGTGTTTTAAAATTTTCCCGTGTTTAAGTAAAAAGATTGCTTGTAAAATCAAATTTGTTTAAAAGCTGCATTAAATTTTTAATAATAATAGTAACCAATATTTAATCGAATTGTTTGAGAGCTTTCTCGTTTTCACATGCATTTCAAAAATCATGATGCATACATTAGTATCGCCGTTCTCATTTTTCAATTCGACCGATCAGTGGTAAACGACCGCGTATCCCTTCCTTTCCGGTGATCTCTCCTATTTTCCGACCCTGCTAACTCTTGTCGTTTCTCCCCTTCAAATCTCAGTCGAAACTTCAAAACCAAGCTATGCATGTCATACCACCGCGATCGTCATCGCACGAGCAATCCATTTCTATAATTTGTTTTCGCATGCATAGCAGATTGAGTGATTTCGCAAAATGGAGAATAGAATTAGCAGATGAAATACCTGCGTGTCTATTCTTTATTTTTCTAACTTCTCTCCTCGCAATCACTAACAAAAATCAAGAATTTGACAACGCATGTTATGTCATCATGATCGTTGTCTCGAGGACATTCCGTTTATATAATCGGTTTACACATGCAAGGTCGTTTGGGCGACGTAAAAGAAAAAGAGATGAAAAACAATACTGCTAATCATTTTTCACGCAAACAGTAAATTTAAAGATTTTTAGAGAGCAGCACACTATGGATAAATTTCTGAAATTTTTACCTGAGCATCCATATTATGTCAGGAACCTCTCCTAAAAATTTCGTAATTTTTGGAGCTAAGAAACTATGCCTAAAAATTATCTGAACATAACCATTTCACAAATTCCGAAAAATACTGTTTTTTTTAAGTAGTCCCAGCCGAGAGCACTCCATGCCTTGTCTCATTTCCTCCATCAAAGCACTATACAAGCCACTGTCATTCTTTGGCTGAACTGAACCCACACACACTGCCACCTTCCTCTCTTGTCACCTCCACTCCATCTCATTCTCCTTTCTTTATTCTCCTAACACCAAAGCCACCCACTGCCACCACTTAGCACCACAGCCGAGTGCATCTTTTCCCCTGCCAACCTTTTTCTTCTGTTTGCACAACCGAAGCACACTGCCATTTCTTCCTCCAAACAGCAGCACAACTAGGACTTCTAGTCACAATGCTTAGAACTAGTTCATCTCTGCCAACTTCTCTCCTTCCAAACTCCACCAAAAATCTGAAAACCTCCAATGCATGTTATACCATCGCGTTCCCCATCACCTAAGCTTCCCATCCATACAATCGGTTTTTGCATGCAAGTTGGTTTGAGTATTTTGCAAGGAGGAGGAAGAAGATACGCACTGTAGCATAGAGCTGTGTGTGTTTGGTCGGCTGTTGCTAGCAGCCGCAGTTTGCCAGGCCAGTGCAATGCAGCGGCTCGACAGAGCAGTGCAGCGGCAGCGACAAGCCGGCCAGTGCAGCTGTGTGCCAAGGCATGCGGCCGGCCGGGAGTAGCAGCGGATTGCGGCGCTCGGCCGGTACAGTGGCCGGATGGCATGGCAGTGACCGAGCCCGGGCATGGCAAGGTGGCACAGTGGCCGGCCGTGGCGAGGCCCGTGGCCCGGCTTGGCCTCACGCGCTGCCCACGACGGCTCGGTGACGCGGCCACGGCACGACAGCTCGGTGGATGCCGTGGGCGCAAGACGTGGCTTAACGGTGGCCGAGGCGATGTCAAGGCGGAGGTGGCCAAGCTCGGGGCAGCCGAGGACGCGAAAACGGCGGCGTGGAGGAGCCGGCCGAGAGCGCGAAGCATGCATGCGACGGCCATGCATGTAGCGGCGCGGCGGCTTGAGCGAGGTGAGGCGGTCGACGCGACGGCGTGGCGTATGAGGCGACACTAGGACAACCTACATGGACGAGGAGCCGGACGTGGATGCGGGAACGGCGACGACCACGGTGGACGTGGACGCATAGCCGATAAGACGCCCGGTGGTATTTCGCACGTCTAGTGCCGCGGTAAAATATTTAGTGTCAAATTGTGCTTACGATATTAGTTGTGCATGTTGATTATTAGTCATGAGCATGGCATCTATTTTTACATATATATTTATAAAAATGTTTTGATGGCTTACGACCGGTATAATTATCCGGTTAGGTTGTATTTGTGCGTAGGCGTGTTCATGTGATGTATATCGGTATATACAAATAATTTTATCATCGTAGAGGAATATGTATCTTTGATCGGTGGATGCTAGATAAAATATATGAGTCGATTAATTGATCGGACGGTATTAATATAAAGTCGCATGGAAGTTAGTGGTGATCTTTGGATGAGACATTAATTGGAGGTTTCATGTCACACTGGATTGGTTATTTTTGAGGATAGGATGTATAAAGATTTTTATAATCTATTACTTGGTGGATGGAGTATGTGTTGATGATTAATGATATACCTTTTATATATGTGTATTGTTGCTCGTTGGATGTCGGATTATGTAACTTGTTGGATTAGTTGAATCGGATGATTTAATTAAGCATTAGCAAATTGATCGGATGTCCGAAGTAGTAGCTACATGAGACATGTATGCTAGAATTTGGGAGAAGGTAGGATTGGATTATTTGATTGGGGATAAATAATTGGATTGCCGTGTATGTAATAGTTAAGTCCTATGTGCCGAGTTGGTAGATTTGTACTCTCAATTGGATTAGTAGATAAAGGATTATTAGTTGATCGTAGTGGCACCTATATGATTGGATTGGTAGTGGTCGTTCATGACTGAGTTCGGTGGTATGAATATGAGTTGATCGATTTGTGAGCTATTAAGTATTGGATATGCATTTAAATTATAAAGCTCATTAGGTGTCGGTTAGTCAATTAAACATCGGTCGGTGGAAATTTTGGATGGATGCAAATATGAATTACCGATGCGACACTAGTAGAGCTAGGTAGTTAGTATTAGCGTAAATAATATATCAGAGAATGATTGATGGATTTAGGCATGGTCTTATGCCCATAAGTCGGTGGATTTTGTACAATTATCGAATATGTTGTATGGTTGGGAGAGCATTAATTAGGGCATTGTGTGGTTGGATTGGTTACTTTGATTATGACGAGGCGAGGTTAGATTGAGTTAAAAAGTATTTTTATGTTGTAGAAATTTCAGAAAAAGAATTACTTTTACAATACAAAATTCTTTTAACTTTGAAAATTCATAACTAATTCATTTGAACTCTAAATGAGTTGAACCAATTTATTTTGGTCATATAATTTTAACATATATTTATATATGTAATCATTTTTTTTTCACCACTGATCTACAAATTTTTGCTAAAAATTGGATTTCGGATGAACAGTAACCGAAGCCCATTTTTCAGCATTTTTCCCAAAACCGATTTTCAAACTGTCATAACTTTCACATACGAAATCCAAATGAAATAATTCTTTCACCTAAATTCATCTAAAATCATAATCTTGCTACTGTGAAAATTTCATTCATTTTTGAGAACTTTGAATTTTTGGCTTTTCTCGGTGTTCATTCGATATCACTATTTCTATAGAGTCCGAGTTGTCGCAAATGAACAACTACGTAACCGAGAGTGAGCAAGTGAACTCCCAGAAAGGCAAGCATCCTTTGAAATTTCTTTTGCATCATATTGATCCCAGTTTTCTTACATTAGTATTTGAAATGCAATGATATTGCCTGCATGCTATTTTCGGTATACCTTTATGTTTGAGTAGATTAGTTATATCCTATGCTTGATGGTTATCCCTGATATTTCACATACACATATGCTTAAGATAGGTTTGTGATGATATGATTGTTGTGTGTCTATTGCTTAGCCATTGCGGGTCTAGATAACGCAGTAGATCAATTGGCGGGACTAGCTCGTCAATTGTGGGAGACACATAACAACTCTTATTCTGTTATTAATTTTTGTCCAGATTGTTATATCTGGTTATTTTGGTTCAAAACTTGTTGTTGATAAATGGTTTTGGGTCCGGACAAGTGGTTGTAGTGTGGGTGATGTTATGCACGAGATTCGGGTTTGTGGTTGTCTTGTCTGGACCATTAAGGACCGAGCCATGGACGTTACACTCCAAGTACCGAGCGTACTATCACATGCGGGATATGGGTACCGTACGGTTAAGTAAGGGGAATGTTTTATTGGGTAAGACCGCAGCGGTGTGGGGACATAGAGACCGTGAAATCCTATGTTCCTTAGGAACCCAGTGTGATATATACTGTGCTTAATGAGCACGATTACCTATGTTGTGGGATGCAACATACTAACTACCTCACACTGGCCACTCCAGTACAACATGTGTGCCCGCTTAGCATTTGCTATATGCTTATGTCTAAGTTGGGATTCCCACATATGGGTGGTACATCCCAATAAGATTTTCTTGCTAAAATGATCAGTATCTCGATTCTCCCTACGGCATACCTAAGGAAGTGTGCTATTTTCCGAGGCATCCGGAGGCTTACGGGCTAGTCGGGTCATGTGGGTAAAGTAGTACACCTCTGCAGAGATAATCTATTCGAATAGCCGTGTCCACGGTTATGGACAACACTTGGTTTAAGTATGCTTCATCGTTAGACTTGGAAATTAAAAGTTGACACAGTTATAAATTGGTTACGACATGAATGGGATGTTCGTGTACTTTAGTTTATCAAAGGGGACATCCACTTTGGTATTGTTTGATTTATTACATTATCTATGTCTTGTGAAACCCTCTCTTGAATAAATGATTTACAACTTGGCTTTTGAAAACTAGATGGTCTAGGAATGTAAGATGTTGCGTTTTATGCAAAACTAGAACCACTAATGCTATCCCTTGATTGCCCAATATGCATAACTACTTTTCTTTGTGTAAGACTTGCGAGTGCACTTGTACTCAGCCAGATGTTGGCTGACCTTTTTGTTTTTCTTTTCAGGTGAGGACGATATCGAGCCCGATGAGCTCGTTAGTGCCGATTTAGGCGACACTGACGAGTAGTGCTATCATTTAACCCCCAGTCGGTTGCCTTGGGTTATGGGCATACCTTGCTGGACTTTTGGTTTATTTATTTTGCTTCCGCTGTTATTTATCACTCTTATTTGAATTTGGCCGATCGGTCGTTATGTAATAGTGTAGACTTAACTATTATGTTGTATGTCTTTTGGATTGTTGATGTACGTTGTTGTATGGATGTGATCAACGTTGAATGAGAGTATGAGCGTGTTGGTCGCTGATCACGGAGCCAACACGGCCTCATACTCGCTGTGATGAATCCCACCTTAACTTGTCTAAGTGTTGGCTTTGACCGTTTGGAGAACCGATAATCATGTAATGCTTGCAGAGGAGCAGCGCGCATGATCACCGGGGCTCTAGTTTCGGTCGAGCTCCTCACTTGGATGGGGTTAAGGTGGAATTCATTTACTTGAGGCCCAGAGTTATTTCCTTAAGACCAGGTAAACCTCGGTCTTACGGAAATAACCCGGGGGTCCTCACAGCGTTGGTATCAGAGCTATACTGGCTGTAGGTTAGAGATAGCACTGGCGTTAGTGTTAGCAAGTCTTTTGATCAAATTATTTTAAATTAGCAAAATAATTTCAGAAGTTTAAGTTATGAATCTTTTTATTCCTTACCTACCATAGTCTCTAATTCTTACCTCACTATTTATTTGAATTGTGCAAAAATCATTTTCTCCATTGCTCGTCTCTCTTTTCCAATACTAGAAACACTAAGTTGTCACCCTTGAAGAGCATCGACGAAAGGAGGAGAAGACGATGCCTTGCTGCGATATTAGGTTTAAGTTAGGAATTATTCTTAGATTATATACCCTCTAATTATATTCACTAGCTTGTAGACGTTAGTTTGTGCAATACGATTATTTGCTCTCTTTTGTTCCTAGTAGTTGCTATTTGGTTATGGTGTGTTTGCCAGTTTGCCTTCGGGCGTTGTATTTCGCAAACATACTAAAATCTAGCCTTATGTTAAAAATAAATTATGTGCTATCCCTATTGCTTTCTTTTAATTTATTTCAAGTTGGTTCTTGTGTTTTAAAGCTTAAAAATATCTAAATTAAATTAAGGACCTTACCCCTGTTGTTTCCTCTACCTCATGCTTTTCCCTCTCATCTCTTAAATGGAAGTCGCATGTTGATTAAAAGATTGATAGCAGAATCGGTAAGGAGAATGATATGATTGAATAACTGCTATTTTATCTTTAATTAGATCTTTCGTGTTTGGTCGATGTTGGTGGACTTGCATGATCAAAATGATATTTGATGATAAAGAAATTGGATTATTACTCATGTGCCTTGAATATGATTTTAGAATAACTGATTTGATTTTTGTACCATGAGATATTAACCTTTGTGAGATCAATTGTGGATTATCGTAGGCATTACCATCAGAGGTTATGATATGAGTATAAATGGAACTATTACAGTGAGATATAAGTTTGCTCGGTGTGGTTGGATTTTATCGGAGGGATATCTTTGGTAGAAACCGTAGAATGCGTATAGTAGGTTGAAGTAATGATTTTGTGGAATCAATTGTGGATTATGGTGGGGGTTACTATCGAAGGTTGCGATATGAGTATAAATGGAATTATTGTAGTGAAGGTTTAATCTTGTCTATTGGTGATATCGGATTTATATTGGAAGATATGCAAGTGGAACTCATGGAATACATGTATAGGATTGGATTAATAAGTTTGTGATTCAATTATGGATATTAGATTTTAGATATGTCTTAGTCGATATGTCGATAAGATTGTGCGTCAGATTCAGGTCTAGTGTGATAAAGTTAAGATTTAAAATGTGATGATATTATGAAATTTTGATGGATACACGTGATGATAATTTGAGATTTATGAATTTGTAATTGAGGATATAACGGGATCGTAATACTTCTAGAGATGAAGAATGATTATGTGATTGAATGGTCATATAGTGGGTGACTATGAGGATTGAATATGAGATTATTCTTTATGGGAATAGTTGTTCCAAGGATGATATAATTCGCTTAATTCAGGATGATTAAAGGTTGTGGTTGGATTTAGATAATGCTTAAGGATAAATAGACTATGGAAGACATTGAGTTAATATCATTGAATTGAGCTTAGATAATTATCGTGAATAACTTGATTTAGACCAAAGTGTTGACTCAAATTATTCGGATTATAGTCGGATTACAAACTCACCTTGGATGGATGACCTTTTTTATTAATTGATTTACTTAGGTTGGAGTTGACTGTGGATAAAGAGGTATATCGATAACCTAGGATAATTGTGTTGATTTTGGAGGTTAATTTGATCCTAGAGTAGGTATGAATGGATTCGACCGTAAAAGATAATTGGGTGTTTTTAATGGATTGATTATCGCAAGTGGATTGATCATGCTAACTAAAGGATTAAGCAGCAGAGATATGGAGACATTGCTGAGGACGCAATTGATCTTGCATAGATGTACCCTCTTTTAGGAATTTAAATTGCCGTGAGAAAATTTGATGGAAACCAATAAATTATTTATGGGTGGTTGATAACATATATCACTTAGTGGATTGTAGACCCTCAAATACTGATCCTTTAGTACTCATGAATTGGGAGTTATATTGGAGATACCCTATGATAGAAATTATAAAGCAAGTGTCTTTGGAATATGTGAGCAATCGATGATTTCACTTAGGATTATTGGTATTACCGATAATGTGATCGAGATCAGAGTTAAACCATATTTTATACTGTGAGAATGGATTAATAGATGTTTACGCTCTCTGATGGATTATTAAAATTGAGAAGTAAGTCAAGTATCCTTTTTGGAAATCAAACTAAACCAATGAATTTATAGTGGTTTCGAAGGTTACATCAGAGCAAGCGATTTGGTGGTTAATGTAAAATGGTGGAGCAATAGATTGGAGTGTGCTTGCTATAGACTAAATATGATTGGTGGATTTCGATTGGATGAGCAACAATCAGTGGTTGTCGAACCAATATTATTGGGATAGTACTATAGCAGTGGTATTGGTGAAGATCGAGTCGATTAGTCTCTGGGAAGAAGATTGGATTTCAACAAAGCGACTAAGTCTTTCTACCCCTATCCTTTTCCGTCCAATCTCGAGGACGAGATTTTTTGTAAGGGGGGGAGGTTTGTAACATCCTGATTTTCAAAATCGGGATGTTAATATTTAACTAGGCAATCTAATAAATATTTGGCGTTGTTTTAAAATTTTCCCGTGTTTAAGTAAAAAGATTGCTTGTAAAATCAAATTTGTTTAAAAGCTGCATTAAATTTTTAATAATAATAGTAACCAATATTTAATCGAATTGTTTGAGAGCTTTCTCGTTTTCACATGCATTTCAAAATCATGATGCATACATTAGTATCGCCGTTCTCATTTTCAATTCGACCGATCGCGGTAAACGACCGCGTATCCCTTCCTTTAGGTGATCTCTCCTATTTTCCCACCGCTAACTCTTGTCGTTTATCCCCTTCAAATCTCAGTCGAAACTTCAAAACCAAGCTATGCATGTCATACCACCGCGATCGTCATCGCACGAGCAATCCATTTCTATAATTTGTTTTTGCATGCATAGCAGATTGAGTGATTTCGCAAAATGGAGAATAGAATTAGCAGATGAAATACCTGCGTGTCTATTCTTTATTTTTCTAACTTCTCTCCTCGCAATCACTAACAAAAATCAAGAATTTGACAACGCATGTTATGTCATCGTGATCGTTGTCTCGAGGACATTCCGTTTATATAATCGGTTTACACATGCAAGGTCGCTTGGGCGACGTAAAAGAAAAGAGATGAAAAACAATCGCTAATCATTTTTCACGCAAACAGTAAATTTAAAGATTTTTAGAGAGCAGCACACTATGGATAAATTTCTGAAATTTTTACCTGAGCATCCATATTATGTCAGGAACCTCTCCTAAAAATTTCGTAATTTTTGGAGCTAAGAAACTATGCCTAAAAATTATCTGAACATAACCATTTCACAAATTCCGAAAAATACTGGTTTTTTTAAGTAGTCCCAGCCGAGAGCACTCCATGCCTTGTCTCATTTCCTCCATCAAAGCACTATACAAGCCACTGTCATTCTTTGGCTGAACCGAACCCCACACACACTGCCACCTTCCTCTCTTGTCACCTCCACTCCATCTCATTCTCCTTTCTTTATTCTCCTAACACCAAAGCCACCCACTGCCACCACTTAGCACCACAGCCGAGTGCATCTTTTCCCCTGCCAACCTTTTCTTCTGTTTGCACAACCGAAGCACACTGCCATTTCTTCCTCCAAACAGCAGCACAACTAGGACTTCTAGTCACAATGCTTAGAACTAGTTCATCTCTGCCAACTTCTCTCCTTCCAAACTCCACCAAAAATCTGAAAACCTCCAATGCATGTTATACCATCGCGTTCCCCATCACCTAAGCTTCCCATCCATACAATCGGTTTTTGCATGCAAGTTGGTTTGAGTATTTTGCAAGGAGGAGGAAGAAGATACGCACTGTAGCATAGAGCTGTGTGTGTTTGGTCGGCTGTTGCTAGCAGCCGCAGTTTGCCAGGCCAGTGCAATGCAGCGGCTCGACAGAGCAGTGCAGCGGCAGCGACAAGCCGGCCAGTGCAGCTGTGTGCCAAGGCATGCGGCCGGCCGGGAGTAGCAGCGGATTGCGGCGCTCGGCCGGTACAGTGGCCGGATGGCATGGCAGTGACCGAGCCCGGGCATGGCAAGGTGGCACAGTGGCCGGCCGTGGCGAGGCCCGTGGCCCGGCTTGGCCTCACGCGCTGCCCACGACGGCTCGGTGACGCGGCCACGGCACGACAGCTCGGTGGATGCCGTGGGCGCAAGACGTGGCTTAACGGTGGCCGAGGCGATGTCAAGGCGGAGGTGGCCAAGCTCGGGGCAGCCGAGGACGCGAAACGGCGGCGTGGAGGAGCCGGCGAGAGCGCGAAGCATGCATGCGACGGCCATGCATGTAGCGGCGGGCGGCTTGAGCGAGGTGAGGCGGTCGACGCGACGGCGTGGCGATGAGGCGACACTAGGACAACCTACATGGACGAGGAGCCGGACGTGGATGCGGAACGGCGACGACCACGGTGGACGTGGACGATAGCCGATAAGACGCCGGTGGTATTTCGCACGCCTAGTGCCGCGTAAAATATTTAGTGTCAAATTGTGCTTACGATATTAGTTGTGCATGTTGATTATTAGTCATGAGCATGGCATCTATTTTTACATATATATTTATAAAAATGTTTTGATGGCTTACGACCGTATAATTATCCGTTAGGTTGTATTTGTGCGTAGGCGTGTTCATGTGATGTATATCGGTATATACAAATAATTTTATCATCGTAGAGGAATATGTATCTTTGATCGGTGGATGCTAGATAAAATATATGAGTCGATTAATTGATCGGACGGTATTAATATAAAGTCGCATGGAAGTTAGTGGTGATCTTTGGATGAGACATTAATTGGAGGTTTCATGTCACACTGGATTGGTTATTTTTGAGGATAGGATGTATAAAGATTTTTATAATCTATTACTTGGTGGATGGAGTATGTGTTGATGATTAATGATATACCTTTTATATATGTGTATTGTTGCTCGTTGGATGTCGGATTATGTAACTTGTTGGATTAGTTGAATCGGATGATTTAATTAAGCATTAGCAAATTGATCGGATGTCCGAAGTAGTAGCTACATGAGACATGTATGCTAGAATTTGGGAGAAGGTAGGATTGGATTATTTGATTGGGGATAAATAATTGGATTGCCGTGTATGTAATAGTTAAGTCCTATGTGCCGAGTTGGTAGATTTGTACTCTCAATTGGATTAGTAGATAAAGGATTATTAGTTGATCGTAGTGGCACCTATATGATTGGATTGGTAGTGGTCGTTCATGACTGAGTTCGGTGGTATGAATATGAGTTGATCGATTTGTGAGCTATTAAGTATTGGATATGCATTTAAATTATAAAGCTCATTAGGTGTCGGTTAGTCAATTAAACATCGGTCGGTGGAAATTTTGGATGGATGCAAATATGAATTACCGATGCGACACTAGTAGAGCTAGGTAGTTAGTATTAGCGTAAATAATATATCAGAGAATGATTGATGGATTTAGGCATGGTCTTATGCCCATAAGTCGGTGGATTTTGTACAATTATCGAATATGTTGTATGGTTGGGAGAGCATTAATTAGGGCATTGTGTGGTTGGATTGGTTACTTTGATTATGACGAGGCGAGGTTAGATTGAGTTAAAAAGTATTTTTATGTTGTAGAAATTTCAGAAAAAGAATTACTTTTACAATACAAAATTCTTTTAACTTTGAAAATTCATAACTAATTCATTTGAACTCTAAATGAGTTGAACCAATTTATTTTGGTCATATAATTTTAACATATATTTATATATGTAATCATTTTTTTTTCACCACTGATCTACAAATTTTTGCTAAAAATTGGATTTCGGATGAACAGTAATCAAGCCCATTTTTCAGCATTTTTCCCAAAACCGATTTTCAAACTGTCATAACTTTCACATACGAAATCCAAATGAAATAATTCTTTCACCTAAATTCATCTAAAATCATAATCTTGCTACTGTGAAAATTTCATTCATTTTTGAGAACTTTGAATTTTTGGCTTTTTCTGTTCATTCGATATCACTATTTCTATAGAGTCCGAGTTGTCGCAAATGAACAACTACGTAACCGAGTGAGCAAGTGAACTCCCAGAAAGGCAAGCATCCTTTGAAATTTCTTTTGCATCATATTGATCCCAGTTTTCTTACATTAGTATTTGAAATGCAATGATATTGCTCGCATGCTATTTTCTAGATACCTTTATGTTTGAGTAGATTAGTTATATCCTATGCTTGATGGTTATCCCTGATATTTCACATACACATATGCTTAAGATAGGTTTGTGATGATATGATTGTTGTGTGTCTATTGCTTAGCCATTGCGGGTCTAGATAACGCAAGATATCAATTGGCGGGACTAGCTCGTCAATTGTGGGAGACACACAACAACTCTTATTATGTTATTAA
Source organism: Hsuehochloa calcarea (assembly GCA_036346395.1). Classification (NCBI taxonomy): domain Eukaryota; kingdom Viridiplantae; phylum Streptophyta; class Magnoliopsida; order Poales; family Poaceae; genus Hsuehochloa; species Hsuehochloa calcarea. The sequence continues at coordinate 9,500,155 of CM070595.1, read as the reverse complement.
TTTTGTCCAGATTGTTATATCTGGTTATTTTGGTTCAAAACTTGTTGTTGATAAATGGTTTTGGGTCCGGACAAGTGGTTGTAGTGTGGGTGATGTTATGCACGAGATTCGGTTTGTGGTTGTCTTGTCGGACCATTAAGGACCGAGCCATGGACGTTACACTCCAAGTACCGAGCGTACTATCACATGCGGGATATGGGTACCGCACGGTTAAGTAAGGGAATGTTTTATTGGGTAAGACCGCTTGGCGGTGTGGGGACATAGAGACCGTGAAATCCTATGTTCCTTTGGAACCCGATGTGATATATCTTGTGCTTAATGAGCACGATTACCTATGTTGTGGGATGCAACATACTAACTACCTCACACCGCCACTCCAGTACAACATGTGTGCCCGCTTAGCATTTGCTATATGCTTATGTCTAAGTTGGGATTCCCACATATGGGTGGTACATCCCAATAAGATTTTCTTGCTAAAAATGATCAGATCTCGATTCTCCCCGGCGGCATACCTAAGGAAGTGTGCTATTTTCCGAGGCATCCGGAGGCTTACTGCTAGTCGGGTCATGTGGGTAAAGTAGTACACTCTGCAGAGATAATCTATTCGAATAGCCGTGTCCACGGTTATGGACAACACTTGGTTTAAGTATGCTTCATCGTTAGACTTGGAAATTAAAAGTTGACACAGTTATAAATTGGTTACGACATGAATGGGATGTTCGTGTACTTTAGTTTATCAAAGGGGACAGCCACTTTGGTATTGTTTGATTTATTACATTATCTATGTCTTGTGAAACCCTCTCTTGAATAAATGATTTACAACTTGGCTTTTGAAAACTAGATGGTCTAGGAATGTAAGATGTTGTGTTTTATGCAAAACTAGAACCACTAATGCTATCCCTTGATTGCCCAATATGCATAACTACTTTTCTTTGTGTAAGACTTGCGAGTGCACTTGTACTCAGCCAGATGTTGGCTGGCCTTTTGTTTTCTTTTCGGTGAGGACGATATCGAGCCCGATGAGCTCGTTAGTGCCGATTTAGGCGACACTGACGAGTAGTGCTATCATTTAACCCCCAGTCGGTTGCCTTGGGTTATGGGCATACCTTGCTGGACTTTTGGTTTATTTATTTTGCTTCCGCTGTTATTTATCACTCTTATTTGAATTTGGCCGATCGGTCGTTATGTAATAGTGTAGACTTAACTATTATGTTGTATGTCTTTTGGATTGTTGATGTACGTTGTTGTATGGATGTGATCAACGTTGAATGAGAGTATGAGCGTGTTGGTCGCTGATCCTGGGAGCCAACACGGCCTCATACTCGCTGTGATGAATCCCACCTTAACTTGTCTAAGTGTTGACTTTGACCGTTTGGAGAACCGATAATCATGTAGTGCTTGCAGAGGAGCAGCGCGCATGATCACCGGGGCTCTAGTTTCGGTCGGGCTCCTCACTTGGATGGGGTTAAGGTGGAATTCATTTACTTGAGGCCCAGAGTTATTTCCTTAAGACCAGGTAAACCTCGGTCTTACGGAAATAACCCGGGGGTCCTCACAATTAGTTGTCTTGTTGAACATGATATGTGAATTGTGATGAACTTTATTAGTTGTTGAGTGTGTGATGCACCATTGATGTGTGAATTATGATGAACTTGATGTATGCATTGCTTGCGGGTAACGAGCTTGTCCGCGAGCGATGGCTACCCACAGGCGACAATGCATTATTCACGGGTAAACGGGCATGCCCACGGGCGACGGGTATGAGCGAGGTTTTTCGCCCGTCGTCCTTCGTGGGTATGCCCGTGGGGGGAATTCGGGGTCGCGGGTATAGGTATGGGTGAGCACTACCCGTACCCGCCACGCCCGATTGCCATCCCTAGACTTGAGTCACTCGGCCTCTTGTAGAAGGAAGTGGATTCCTGTTGACTTGACTTGGAATCTGAGTTGTTCCTTGGCCTGCTGCTGGTGTAGGGGTCTTCGTTCGTGTATCTCCCTAGTTGAAAGGAACTGGAGTCATGGCTCAACGTTTCTGTGGGCAACTGTGAGTATGATGACCTATTTCTTGGCACCTGTAACAGGTGACTTATGGGGCTGGATTGTTGCTTCACTGAGATTGGTTGTTGCTGCCGAATCCTGAAACAGCTAGGCGAGGTGTCGGCACGGTGGTTCTAAATGCGGCAGGAGGAGTGAAATGGACAGGATGCTGCACATCCATTCTGAATCTCTGCGGATGGTTTTGATGAGACTCATGCTGCACCATCTTTCTCTTACGTTTCTCTTACGAGACTCATACAACTAACATTGAGCATCTTCTTGCACAAGAACTTTGTTGACCAGCTGTTGGAAATTGGAGTAGTCGACTGATACCAATTGTACTTTGAGGTTGGGGTTAAGTCCTCCCATAAAATGCCAGATCTTATGGTACATACCTTGACAGCTGAGTGAATTGGTTGAGATACTCTAACACACTGAGGCTCCCTTGTTGCAACTTATGGAGCTCTCGCCTTTTCATCTCCATTATTCTCAAAGGAACGTGCGCCATACGGAAAGCAACAGAAAAATCTTGCCAAGATATATCCTGGACATTTTGACGGGCTGCGCAATAGTTTTCCCACCACGTCCCTGCGGTTCCAAAGAGTTGGTGTGCAACACAGAGGACTTTCTCCCGATCATTGCACTGAGCCAAGATAAGTTTCTTCTCAACATCCTTAAGCCAGTTATCAGCTTCTGGGGGATCAATTGAGCCGGCGAAAGTGGGTGGCCTGGTTCTCATGAACTCTCCAAGTCATGACTGAGGTTGAAAGGCCGGAGTTGGAGCTGGTGCAGGCTGTTTAACTTGATTATGAACAAGTGTTTGAAGTAGTTGCAGTTGCATGGCCATCATTTGTTCCAGGTTTGATTGGGGCTGACCCGGGGTGGTGGCGGTAGGCGTTCCTCTTGACTTGCGGAGTTGCGGGTCGGAACCATCTGAAACAATTCTTCCCAGGTTTAATAGATGAGAGGAAGAAAGCACGATAGGTGAGGGGAAAAGCACAAAAGACGAGAGAGAACAAGGGAGAAAGACGGAAGCATCCTAACTGGGAATAATCAGTTAAACCCAAAGAACAAATAGAAGAAAAGCTATTAAGAGCATATCAAACTTCGAGCATAAAAACCTATTACTCGGGCTATGCGATAATAAAACTGAGAAGGGAAACTCTTGCTAAAGAACTTCTAATCTAACTTAAATGGACGGTTGACTTGAAACAAGACTCGATCATATATAAATTACTGAGGTGAGAAAGATCAATTTAAATTCAAAAGCAAAGTTCTAGAAGAGATAAGATGCAAGAACTTATGGATGGTATAAAAAGAGATTTGAACAAGATGAGAAAAGAATAGAATAAAACAAGAGGAGAATAACTACCCATCAATTGATGGGGTTTGATTTGGAAAATAAATTTGGAAACTTTTGACTAAAACGACCATGCTAAATAAGGTTACGTCCTACAATCGATGTGGCTCTGATACCATCTCTTGTCGGGACCCCGGGCTGCTGAACCCGAGCCCTCTGTGTATTCTAAACTAGTCCCATGATCAGTAGTTAGTCCACATAGTTTACAGCATCGATGAAATCATATCCATACAATAAGCTAGCTATGAAGCAGACAAAATAATATTACTTAGTAGCAAAAGGACCTTATAGTCAAGTCTTATAGAGTTTGCCATGCCGGGCCTAGGACAACAGAGTAAACTTACGACGGAAAGAAAAAGCTCGTGGTAGCCATCCGACATGCCACAGGCAGTCGAGTGGAGAACGCGACCTAGTTCGCATAGTCTTCAAAATATTCCTCCTCGTAGAACTCTATGTTCCCTGGTTCTTCTGCGGAGACTGATCAACAAATGACGTATAGCCGTGAGTACATAAAGTACTCAGCAAGTTGTAGGAAAATATATGCAAATAGTATTCATACAAGACTTGACAGGGATAGCTTTATGGTTATTTTGCAGAAAGCGGTATCGACAGTAAATACAGTAAATAGATTGAAGAGCATAATTTAAAAGATTAAGTACATAAGTAAACAAGTTCTTTGAAAAACCTAGTGAACACCCCGTTCACTTCCCAACCAACAACCAACAACTAGATCGCTTCCCGACCCAACCATTCCAGCATTTTTATGAAAATCAAGCCCTCGTGTGAAATCACCAGACAATATCCATAACCGGGGACACGACTATTCGAATAGTTTTTAACACTTTGGAGAGCTTATACAGCTTGACCCACAAGAGATAATCATCTTAATAAAAGTACATATTTCCTTGGATATGTTAATCAAGGAGAGACTATCACAAGGCTTTTACAAAGCTCCGTTTTGACTCGGTTCTGCTCGCTAAGGTGTTGCCATTCTGGACCCTCTGTTACGTCGTTCTGTCATCTAAAATAGAACCAAACCAAAATATTGCTAATTAGTTGGCCAGGTACACCCCATCTTGGACATGTGGCTGTACGGTATGGCCCAGATCAATGGCGTACAAAGTTAAGTCCTTAGTGGTTGCTCAGGCGAGACTACCTCAACCTATGTGTTTCACGCTCTTTGCTTTGCGCATTCCTCCTTTACTACCCGACTACTCGCCCGAGCATAAATCATTTTTGTTCAACCCAGCCAAATGGTAGCCCTTGCCATGGCACAACAAATTTTAATAACAGTGGCTTTCGCCACAATTCCATATATCATTAAGTCAAGATTTAACATTTTATGAACATATGATCGAGAGACCATCACATAACTAAAGCATGACTAAGAATAATACACACTCATGTTGGTATTACAATAATATCCAAATAAGATTACCCAATATATGGTGTCCAAGGGTACATGTCAACATGCCATTCATAATTATTCAAGGAGTTATACTGTCAAGTAGGTATTTAACTATTCCCAAAAATAATTAATACAAAAAATAGCAATGCATGCTGATATAAAATAGTATAATTTTATAAAATTATTTCAATGTGATCAAAGGTCTATGACTTGCCTTCGTTGAAGGTTTTGGTTGCTTCGGACGTCGGGTCCAAGAATTCTTCAGAAACGCCGGAATCTACACGTGCGAACAGAGTCAAATAAATAGAATAATTTATAATAAAATCCAAAAATTACCAACTTAGAACCAAAAGAAAGGTACTGAATTTAGATGAATTTAGAGATTTGAATTACTAAAATCGGAGTTCAAATGAAGGAGAATGGGCTCTCGAAAGTTTTAAAATTACGTGGTCGGAAGGAGGTTTGTCTAGTCGAAAGGTTTCGACTACCTAGTAGAAAGAGGTTCTACTGGCAATGACAAAGAGAGTGGCAACGAGGTGGCCGATGGTGAGGCTCGACGGGGCGGTCGAAGACGGCGGGGGCGCTGCGGCGATTCTTCGGCTGCGGGGTGATGCGCACCGGGTAGGCCATGATCTTGCGAAGCCAACGACGAAGACCACGCTGGCGGAGAAGGTTAACGGCGGTGCTGGAGGCGGTGGCGCGAGCTCCAGCCAGCAGCGGTGAAACTTGAAGCGCGGTGAAACAAGGGTGAGAGAGAGAGTAAGAGTTGAGGGGAAACTAGAGGTAGGGCAAACGGGTTGCCTGGGCTCCATTTAAAGAGGAAGGAGGCCGGGGGGGTGGTGAAAAGGTGGAGCGGCTGGATTCGTGGTGGTGCGGCAGAGACGACGATATTTATTTCGCATGTCGCTGAGGGGACAACGAAATTTAATGTGTGTATCGTTGAGGGGGCGATGGCATGTAATGCGCACGGCGCAGCGGAGACGACGACATTTAATGCGTATGTGTAGTACCCCGATTATCGATTAGAGAGAATTTTTATCGGGCAAGGGAATTAATTAAAAATTCATGGTTTTTGGGGGAAATCTGGAACCTGGGCTTCCGACCCAGGCTAGGGCTGCCCTTTGGCCGGCCAAGTGTGGGCCAAAAAGGGGGGAGGCGCCCAAGGGGCCCAAGCCCATGTCGGCCACCCCCCCTCCTCAACCCTAGGCCAAAACCCCCTTCTCCCCTCTCCCTCCCCACTCCCTCCCTTGAGCCGCCACCCCCTCTTTCCCCAAACCAGCACCTCCCCTGCTCTTTGGTGCCGCCTCCTCCCCTTGGTGTTGGCCCCCGGTGATCCCCGACGCTGCCCCCAAGGTTCTCCCCGAAGACGCCCCTCCAGCCGATTCTCTCGGTACCCGCTTTCGTGGCTGGCCAAAGAAGAGGAGAAAGGGGGAGTTCTTCAAGAGGGTGATCTTCGTCGTCCAGCGGGTCTTCAAGGGTAACGAAGGATCTAACTCGCTGTTTGATATTGTTTGGAGGAGGAAGTGATGATTTGGATTGAACCGGCGTGCTGTAATACAAATTCCAGAAAATGTCCAGTATATTGCGCGGTCTGTTTCGACCTGTTAGAGGCCGATCTGGAGGTTATCCCCTCTTAGATAATTGTAGCCACGGTTGTTAGATTTCCATATCCACCAAGATCACTAAAAGCTGATCTGTGGTTCAAAGGTTATGATAGATTCATTACTGATGTCCTGAGAAACCTGATGAGTATTGTCAGTTTAGATGTTTGATGAAATATGAATTATTTAAGGAAAGATTAAGACTTGTCACCCAAAACATTTTCTGTAGATCAATTAATAATCTTTGCATATTGATAAAGAACACCTCCATTGGATCAGTAGAATAAAAGTTATGCCATGTTCTTCGCTATTGATCTGTTGTCTGGACAGATGTCTGTCAGGCATTTTCAACTGTTGGTTAGTTAAGTTTGTTGGCAGAATTAGGAGATCTTATCAACTAGAGTTTCGTAGGTTCACTCGTTAAGTTTCATTGGGCACTAGATTCATGTCATTCCGAGTTCCATATCATTAATTATGAATTTTTCCGTATCGCTGTCCAAAATTGTTTAGATGGGTGATTTGTATGTTTTCAATTCGGGTATATCCGTTGTATTGGGTAGTCAATGGGGTATTGTATATCTCCGGTAGCATCGTTATATCATGTGTTCTTATGTTTGAATACACATTCGTGTAGGCGGCGAGGCGGCGAGTACAGGAGCACCTTCGTTGCCTCCTAGTACGTCAGATCGCGGAAGGCAAGTACAATGTGTTAAGACATGTTGATTTCTGTTGAATGTTGTTAATGCGATGTTACTTCTATGATGCATGTTCATGCTTTATGTTATACAGTTGAATGTTGTGATGCGTTGTTATTTCTATTATCCATGATTCAAACTTCATGATGTTTATTCGTTCTTAGTTGATAATCCATGTGAATGAAAGAGGTGGCACTCATTGCATATATTCATCCCATTCTTGCATTGTTCATGTTTCGTCCATGGGAGTGAAATTGTTAAGACCTATCAATTCCAGTATGGGCACGTAAGACCCACCATTCCATTGTGGGCAATTTCGGACACCTGTATGAAATATTCTTCATACGGTGATTGGATCCCCGGACTTTGTTAAATACGGGCCTAAGTGAGCACCGACGGGTGTGTCACTCGCTATACCGGTATAAGTATGTGTGCAGTTCTTTCCCTTCAATGCATCCATTCATTCCATCCATACTCATAAGTGTTCGGAGATAAGTTCATATTTCGTATTGAGATAGACTTGTTCATAACCTTGTATGTTCAATTGTTTACTGTACTTGCTAAGTTTCGACTCATTCTTGTTTTCTGTATTTATTTAGGTGATCGTTGATGATGACTCTGTTGGGAGGGAGTAGACCAGCACGTTTCACATAGTTCACTATAATTTACTCTTATTAGTAATGTTGATTTGTCTTTTATTTGTTAACCGAGGAACTTTAATAGATAAATTTACTATTGCATGATACTTCTCTTCCTGATAGATTTTCTTGTTAAATGATGCTAGTGGTTCACTTCAATTATTTCTTGATTATGTTTGATGAATTCAGTCTTTATTCCTGCCATGCTACTATTAAAGTTGGTTCCTATATGTACTTAGAAGAGTTTCAGTTTAAATCTTTCTGCAAATTTGGTTGTATGTTAGTTCTTTAGGTAGCATTTTGGCTTCCGAATAGCCAGGGTGTTACAGTATGTCACTGAGGGGGTGACTATATTTAATGCGCACGGCGCTGACGAAAAAGAGGGAGAAAGAACGTGTCGACGCGAGGGTGGTCGAAACCGAAGGGGTGGTCGAAACCGAAGGAGTGGTCGAAACCAAAAAGGTGGTCAAAACCGAAGGGGTGGTTGAAACCAAAAGGGTGGTCGAAACCGAAGGGGTGGTCAAAACCAAAGGGGTAGTCGAAACCGAAAGAGTGGTCAAAACTGAAGGGGTAATCAGAACCAAAAGGGGTGGTCGAAACCGAAATGGTGGTTGAAACCAAAGGGGTGGTCGAAACCGAAATGGTGGTTGAAACCAAAAGGGTGGTCGAAAACCGAAGGGGTGGTGCGGTGATAGGAACGAGCTGATGGGAATTCGGAACAGTTAGAGAAATGAGACTTTAAATACTAGAGAACTTCAATAAACTCAAAATAAATCAAATCTGAATTAATTCAAGTTTAATTAATTCATATTAAACTGTTTTTATTGTCTAAAATTCTAAGTTAATCTTTAGCAACTTCAACAAGAATCAAATGGTTATTTTTTATTTTTCAAAAAATTCAAAATTCCCAAAAATTGGTATGTTACAGAAACCTATCTATGAATTCTTTGGAATGACACAATACCTGATGATGATGCAGAAGCTGATTGGATATCCAGAAAGGCCAAGATGCATACCTGGTCGACAGAATCCTTTATAAGAGAGGCACAAAAGGGGTGCTTATGCGGTGTATATCACAAAAGGAGGGATTGAATCTTCTCAATGAAATACATGGAGGTATTTGTAGGGCTCATGCTTTATACAAAATGTTGGTCGGTAAAGCTTTCTGACAAGGGTTTTATTGGCCGACCGCCCTCCATGATGCTAACGAACTTGTCATTGAGTGTGTATAATGCCAATTCCATAGTAGGCAAATGCACTGACGAGCTCAAGCCTTGTGAACAATCCATTTATCTTGGCCTTTCGTAACTTGGAGTTTAGATATCTTAGGACCTTTCCTAAAGGCACAAGGTAACTTTGAATACTTGTTTGTAGAAATCATCACATTTACAAAACGGATCGAAGCTGAACCAGTCATGGGAATAACTATCGAAGTGGCTAAGAAATTCATGATGAAGTGTGTGATCATGCGATACGGAATCCTGAGTCGTATTATCATCGACAAAGGTACTCAGTTCGCTAGTGTAAAATTCCAAGAATTTTTTGAAGAACTAGGTGCTAAACTATGCTATACCTTTATCGCCCATCCTCAGAGTGTAACATCCCAAATTTTCGGGCCTTTTGAAAAAATTCCAAAAAAAAATCGCCATTTGATTTTACCTAACTTGTTAAAGCTTAAATTGAAACTATCAAAAATGAAAACATTATAATGATTAAACCAAACTCTAATTAAATTCAAAATGAGTCTATTGGATTTTCTCCTATTCTTATGCTAATCTCATGGAATTTAGTTTAAGATATTTCTTTTCTGTTTTCCCGAAGATCATTTTTTTGTTGAAAAATTTAATTTAAAGTGGGAATATCTTTTGAAGCTTTAAAAATAAAAATAACCATTTGATGTTAGTGCTAAAAGCTTAACCGAAAATTTTAGGAAATAAAAATCATTTAATATGAATTAATAACACTTTAATTAATTCAAATTTGTTTTAATTGGGTTTTCTGGTATTTAAAGTCAAAAATATATTTTTTTAAGTATTTTCTTGTATTTTGTTGAATTTAAAAAGGATTTTCCCCTTTTCCCCAAAGATTAGAAATAATTTATTTGCAAAATGAAAAGGCAAATTAAAGTTGGAAATAATTTTATTAAGTTCCAAATAATTCAAGGAATTGTTGCATATTTTTCTAGAATTTTTGGACTTTATTTACTATTTTCTAAAAAGTTGTTTTATTTATAGTATTTTCTTTAATTTGAAAATCATTAAAAATATCCTTTTACTGTTTTGGGCCGATTTCCCTCGACAGTTATTATTTTATTTCATGGCCCACCTCAGTGGCCCACCACCGCATGCCGCACTTTGCCCGCTATCCCTTTCCTCGTTCTCTCTTGCCACTGGGCCCCAGATCGACCCTCTCCCACAAGACGCTGTTCATCGTCTTCCCCGAGGCTTTGCTTGCGCCGCACTGACCCGTCTTGTCGCCGCCTTTTCCACTGATACCGCCCCCGTCGCCCAATTTCCAGCGCCGACCCGTCCCGTCGCCGCTTCGCTTCTCCGCCTCGGAATCCCGCCTCCCTTCCCCTGTTTCCCGCTGACGCCGCCTGGCACGCAAGGAGCCTGATGGTCCTCCGCAGCTATAAAATGGAGCACCAGGCGCCCCTCTCTCGCCTCTTCCTTTTGCCCCGCTCCCTCCCTCTATTTCGCCTCCTCCTTGCCGTGCTTCTAGCTTTCGTGCGGCCGACCGCCGCTTCCTCCGTCGATGATTCCGCCATCGGCAAAAGATCTCCATCGACGTTGTCTTCACCGCCAGCTTCACAAGGCCGTGTTCTACATGATGCTCACCCTCGTTTTCTCAGAAGCCCACCAGAGCCCGTGCACCCCCTTCGACCGCTACCACCGCCGCTCTTCGTCCTCGCCGTCGGCCGTTCCTTCGCGTGTTGTTATCAAAACTGTGAGCCCTAGCTTTGCAGCGCTCCACTCTACCTAGTGTTGTCCTCACTATCGACCGAAACCCCGTAGTCCGTGCGCGACTATTAGGCCCCGTGCGCCGCCGGCTCGGTAACGACGCGGCGTCGGCACCTCAGCGCCAGCTCGGTGCCACCTCCTCCCTCTCGCACGCGTGGCAGCCGCATCATCGCGTGTGTGGCATCCTGCGCCAGCGTGCTCAAGCGCGTTGTTCCGTGCGCCCGATTCACTGTGGACTGGCGTGCTCTCGTGGACCCAGTCCATGCAGGACGTGGGGCCCACCTGTTAGCAACTCATCTCCTTTTGTTTTGAAAAATAATTCTGCCGAAAATGTTTTTCCCCGCTGAGGTCAGACGACGCAATAAACCATTTTTTCCTTTAGAAAAATAATTCCAAAAATCCAAAAAATCATGATTTTAATCATTTTATGTGTTTTCAAACTTCCGAAAGCCAGTTCTCCTTCGTTCGAGCTCCAATTTGAGTGATAAAAATTTCTATATTCATCTAAATCAGTACATTTCATTTGGTTCTAGTTTGGTAATTTTTAGATTTTATTTGGAATTATTTTATTTATTTGACTCTTTTCACACGTATAGATTCCACCGTTTCGGAAGAATTCTTGGACCCGTCGACTGAAGCGTCTCAAGTCTTCAATAAAGGCAAGTCGTAGACCTTTGATCATGTCATACACATTTTATAAAATTATATTATTTCATATCACCATGCATAGCTAGTTTTATAATAACTACTTTCGGAAATAGTTAAATACATAATTATTATTATGGCACCTTGAATAATTATTATTGACATGTTCCCTTGAATGACATAAATCCTTGGCACCATAGGATTGAGTCATCTTAGTTGAACAGTATGGTAAACATGAGTGTGTATGATGATTAGCCATGCTATAGTTATTCGATGGGATTCATGATCACATGCTTAATTTCTTAAACTTGACTTTATAAAAGATGGAATTATGGCGCAGCCACTATTGTTAAAAGATATTGTGCCATGGTAAGGTTTGTTATTTGGTCGGGTTGAACCAAAAAAAGATTTATACTCGGGCGAGTGATCGTGCAGTAAAGGGGATGATTTTAGGATGTGGTTGCCTCGCCTGAGTAGTCACTAAGGACTTAACTTTGTGCGCTATTGATCTGGCCTATATTGTACAACCACAAGTCTATTTATGGGGTGGACCTGGCCAACTAATTAGCAATGTTTTGATTCAATTCCTTTTTGGTTGATGAGCGGCGCAAGAGGGGGCTAGATCGAGGCGAATGCTTAGCGAGCAGAACTGAGTCAAATCAGACCTTTGTAAAAGCCTTGTGATAGTCTCTCCTTGATTCACATGTCTAAGAAAATGTGTGTACATATCAATACGATTATCTCTTGTGGGTCAAGCTGTACAACCTCTGCATAGTATTGAAATATATTCGAATAGTCGTGTCCCCAGTTATGGACAATACCTGGTGATTTCACACGAGGGGTAAATTTTTATAAAAATATTGGAATGGTTTGGATGGGAAGTGATCTAGATGTGGTTGATGGTTGGGGAAGTGAACAGGGTGTTCACTAGTTATTTCGAAAGAACTTGATTACTTATGTATTAATCCTTTTGAATTATGCTTTACAATCTACTTATTGTATTTAATGTCAATACTGTTTTCTGTAAATTAAACATAAAGCTATCCTTATTCAAGCCTTGCATGAATACTATTTACATATATTTCCCTACGACTTGCTGAGTACTTTATGTACTCACAGCTATATGTCATTTGTTGATCAGTCCCCGCAGAAGAACCAGGGAATACCGAGTTCTATGGGGAGGAATACTTTGAAGACTATGCGAACTAGGATGAGTCATCCACTCAATTGCATGTGGGCATGTCGAATTGCCTCCACGAGATATTTTGGTTTCTGCTGCAAGTTTATCCTTTTGTTGTTAAGCCCTGCGTGGCTCCTCTGTAAGACCTGACCATAAGGTCCTTTTGTTACTAATTAATATTACTTTGTCTACTTCATTAGCTTCTTTATTTTATGGATATGATAACATCGATGTTGCAACTGTGTGAGCTAGCTACTGATTTGTAACTAGTTCAGAATACATAGAGGGTCTCGGGGTTGCGTACCCGGGGTCCCGACACAGAGTAACAGGGTGGTCCAAAGGGCAAATGGCCAAATTAAGTAAGGGATAAAAACTTGAGTCTTTGACCATCTTATAAAGTGCTCGGGGGCTTAGGTAAAAGAACTACCCTATGTACTCTGGGCAGTTCGTACCATCGCCAGTCAAGCAACAGGTGAAACCCCATTTTTCTTAGTCTTTGGTGCATAAGCCATGCTTACACCATAACTAAAGATCGTACCAGCAAGAGTCTAAATCTTCAACGATGACGATCAACAAAAACGTCGAGCTGGCGATATCAACCTGCTCAAAGAGTTGACAAACAAGGCCTTAATCTGATAGGTTATCTACCAATAAGCCTTAAGAAAGTACTACGATCATAAGCTCCAACCTCATAGACTTGCTGTAGGTGATTTGGTCCTGAAAAAGATTTAATGTCAATCTATTCGGAACATACTCTCCCCTATGTGGGAATGTCCTTACACGGTAGTCGAAGCCACTTGTCCGAACTTGATACGATTAGCCATGGAGGATGGCATAGTTCTGTTGAAATCCTGGAACATAGATCAGCTAAGAAAATTCTATGTATAAACTCTTGTCTATTATCAATAAAATTGATGTTATGTTCCATTGTTTGTTGTCATTATATTTTTCTATTAAGTCAAGTAAGAGTTCTTACCTCGATCGCTCTAAAGATTTGGACCACCTCACACTAGTTGGAGAAGGGTGATGTCACCTAGTTGAAGTATCTCCTCTCTCTATGTGGTCTTGCACACTAGAAGTATCTTCCTTGTGTCGATTCAACTCTAACTCATGTTGCTAGTACAAGGAACACTAAACCGAAATTGTGATCGAGGGTACTTAGACCGACTCGAGGGATTTGTCATTTCCTTAGTACATTTTTAACTAAGCAAACAATCGAGGGCTAAGAGAAGCTATGATTATGTTTTAGTCCATTTATTTTTATTTTATTTATGTTTTCAAGAAGTTACTAACTACTTGGAAACAAGAAGTTTGCGGGAATATGAAGACATTGCAATTATGAAGTTCTTTACATGTTTTTACAAGAGAAATTTATAGAAAATAAAGTTACTCTTCAGAACCACCAGATTGCTAGCTATTAGAAGGAGTTACTCTTCAGAACCACCAGATTGCTAGCTATTAGAAGGAGAACTGACTGCATATCCTCCACAACTTTCTTCCCGGCTGGCCTAACTTTTTCCATGAACCTTTCTGCCTCCTCTTCAGTGCAATCGAGTTCCACTTTGACCGGGAGAAAGTTGAGATTGTGGTCGACGGCCTTGAGTTTTGCCAAGGCAAAGCACACTCCATTATCGATGGTATCCTGCATTGACTTGACGTGGTTGTTCTATAGAACCAGCTCTTGAAAGGTCCTAACTTGCTGGCCAAGGCAATCAACATGTCCTACCAGATCGTTACTTGGAGATTCAACCTCCTCATAACAAATTCCACCGAGCATGTTGTTCAGAAGGGAGATATGATCTTGTAAGTGAACTTGCGTTGTTTTTATCCTCTTTACTGGCAACAAACTCCGCTCAGAGTTTCTAGTTTTCTGCTGCTTGTTATATACGAGTAGGCAAAGGAGCTGATCTCCTCAACCGCCTAGGGGCTTGCTCAACTTCGATTGGTTGAGTACCTTCAGTCGGCAAAAGTATCTCCTCTGCTGATGCTACTGTAGGCTAGTTGGAGCTGGTCTCTTCGACCGCCTAGGGGCTTGGGCTACCAACTTCAATGATTTTCGATGACGCTGCAGTAGTCTTCACAAAGGAAACAAAATCTTCCCAGTTCTCTCTTTGCATTTTTTTCACAAGGGAAGGGGAAACTGATCATTTTGTTGCATCATAATGGAAGGGTACCTTCGAGTGCGGAATGTTCCTCTTAGGTTGCACCACTGCTTTCTTGTTTTCCTTCTCCTTTGAAATCACTACACGGGAGCGAGTAATTGAGGATGTCAAGGGCAAATAAGTAGTTGATCCTTTGCTTGCCGCCTCGTACACCATTTTTGTAAGACGACACTTCTTACTCAGAGAGACTTGAACGTCCTCTTCTGAGTCTTCTTCCGCAGAGCCCAGATCGATGTCACTATTGTCCAGGGACTCCTGCACGCCTACGAGTCGCGAAAATGAAAATTAAACTATTTAGTGATGAAAGCTTTGAGCTCCGATCACCCAAAATTAATATTGATTGAAGAAGCTTACCTTCAATCGAGTGTTCCTCTCATTGCCAAGGATGACAATTAGGAATTGTGGGACCCCTTCCTTGTTCGCAGGCTCCTTCTCATTGATACTCTTGACTTGATCAACAACTTCGATCTGGGGGCAAGTCTACACAAAAATGAATGAGTCAAAATTTACCCAAAAGAAAATATTTCATGTAGATTTAGTTGAGAATGCTTACCATCCTTATAATCGCTAATCGAGTCATTCGCCCTAGTGTACTCCCACGCGGGGTGCGCTCGTTTCTTCAAGGGGCCGATGCAGCGTATAATGAAACCATTCACCATGTGCCAGGTCTTCCCCTGCTCCCTAAGAAGGTTGATAACCTTAACAAACGGACTTCTTTTGAAGTCGTATCCTATGACTTATTTTTCGCAGTTGCTTTCCCTTCGAAGTGCAGTTGGTCATGTGTGGTGACTGTCATGTAAAACCACTTATTCTTCCATGTACACCAAGAGAACTTGGTATACATGGGAATATACTCCTTCGCCTTCCTGTTGTGAAGGCGCATGGAGCAACTTCCGACGATTGTCCTGGCATTTCTCGACATGCCATAAATAGTACTTTTTGAGATCCAGATATGCAGGAATCCCCAAGTATGCTTCGCTGAGATAGACAAAGATGCTTAGCATCATGACAGAGTTTGGTGGCAAATTCACCAAATCTATTTCGAAATGCTCGAACACTGCCGCCAGGAATGAATGTGATGGCAATCGAAAGCCACACTCACAATATGCTTGGAAGACAACAATTTTGTCTTCCTCGCCAGATGGGTAGTGCTGCCCCACCACTTCTTTCCACTTCACCAAAACTCTTATCTAGCACCTTGCCTTGAGTCACCAATGAATGTATTCTCTTGTTGCTCATCTCTGATTCTTCCCAGCTGGAGTACTCTGGCATTGCTTCAGATCTATACTAGATCTAGGAAATCTTTGTAGTGGAAGATTTGCAAATGGATAATCCGATGAACAAGAAGAGCGTTTGAGAAACTGAAGCGATTTGGGGGAGATGTAAATAATCTAGAGTTACCCTCGATCCTATTAATAACCACATTTGAGGCAAGACAACGGTTGCCCACACAGCCATTCACCTTCTTTTTTCAGTTTGCGTAGTAATAAAATTAAATCATTTCACAATTTTAATTAAAATAATTTCCTTGACCAAGCCTTAATTCAGTCGAGAGACATCCTAGTTGGAATATTTTTTTCCCGGCCAGTACCTCCTAACCTTTCTGAAGTAAGCCAGCCTCACATATACCCCTGGTCAGGGAGAATACGTTCAGATCATCTTGGCCATCGACCACCCCCAAGTTGGACATGTCTAAGACCAAATACATGGACCCAAATCTCTAACTAGAGAGCAAGTCTACCGTAACTAAGTATGGTAGATAAAGAAAACATAGACCCTTCTCTAACTGACATAACCACACATCTTTTTCCTGTCTCTGACAGTAACTATTCAACAACTGCGCATGGAGAATATCTCGCTAACAATAACTATTCCTCACGTGTGGATGGCTAGAACCGACGAGGCGTCTCTTCATGGGCGCAAACTGCCACCTTTTCAACGCTATTTAAGGAGGGTATCAGACGACAGAGAGGACAAAGGCAATGAGATATAAGAGATTATTCGATCATAGTCACAAGGTTCGTATCGAACATTGTATACTTTCAGTGGTAATCCATAATGAATACAAGAACAAAGGAGTAGGGTTGTTGTTCTTTCAAAAGAAGGTCTGAACCTGTCTAAAACAATATATTTTCTCTGTGTAATTCTTTGTGCCATGCACTACTACAGAACAGACCTTTGGTCCCGGGCCTAAAGGGCCTCTAGTCCCGGTTATAGAGCCGGGACTAGGAAATCGGGACTAAATGTCTCACCTTTAGTCCGGGTCCTGTGCCGGGACTAAAGGCCGACCTTTAGTCCCGGTTGGTAATACCAACCGGGACTAAAAGGTCCGCTGGGCTGTGCCACGGGGATGGCCCTTTTAATCCCGGTTGGTATTACCAACCGGGACTAAAGGTTTTTTTTTTCTTTTTTGTTTCCATTTCAATTCATTATTGATTTTGGTTTTAAAATTACATTAGGTTTTCAAATGCGTATTCTTCGCTGCTAATATATGTATACGCCCACATATAATTTAGTTTGGAACATTATTACACACAAATAAAGTATGAAACTATATATATTATGGAGCTATATATATGTATAATATATATATATATATATATATATGCACATAAAATTTACAACATTATTCATGCATCCTTGGTATTTACAACACAAATGTTGTCCTCCACTTAAATGTCATACAAATGTTAAATCCGGTTTGGCTTCAATTGTTCATCAGGTTAAAGTAGAACTCGGTCTCGGGCTTGAGGACATGCTCATTAAGAAATCCTGCGATTGTCTCTTGAATTCCTGTGAGGCGGTCCATATCCAACACCTGTTCCTTCAACCATATCTCCTTCAATTTGCATTAAACGAAAGAAGTATTAATATACATAAGATTTATTTAATAGCAACAAATAAATAAAATGGATTTATTATATATACTTGTTACGTACTTTCAGATCTGTAGATGGGTTCTTTTGCATACACCATGAGGAACTCGCAAACGTAGTATCCACACAAATTGTTGCCGGTGGTCGTAGTAGAACCCATGCACGATATAAAAGATTACTCTCGTCATCCCGCGTGAGTCAAGCATGATAAGGTAAAGATGCGGGAGCTAGTACAACTTACATCCATCGGTGTGGATCGTGAAGTGGCGCTTTCGGATCCGGACGGTGTAGTTGAACGAACCAAGCCCAAACCCCGCCAATAATTGATCGTTAATTAACTATTGCGAGTTAAAGAGCAGGAATAAATATTTAAAGATCGAAGTTACCTCGGATAATGTCTATCATATCTTGGTAATCTTCCTGCGGTTTTCTCAACGAGTCATAGATTAGCAAATGACCGTTGGAGAGATCGAAGACAATCAGTATCCAATGAAAGCTGCATTTGTTTATAGAGTCAACATATATATCTTTATGTTGGATTGAGTAAGTAAAGTAAAATGTGCACACGATAACAACACTCACCCAAAGTTGTAGGGGAAGAGTATAAATCTTTTGTTCTTTTGGTTGATCAAGAACCTCCGAAAATTCCTCTCCGCTTGAGGTCTCCATTGATCGTAGGGAGTGTTTGGGTCCTTGAATACGATATATGGATCAACGAAACCAATGTTCTTGTCGTTTCTACGTGTGAGGTCTCTCATCATGTCTCTGCATATGTATAGACATGCTAGCTAGTGTGAGGATAATTACTTATACATATACATATGCTAGAGTGAGATTATTAAAAGAAAGAATCACGCATGCATAAAAGCGGTGATGAGAGATTTGTCTAGAGCGCTCATGTGGCATAGCTGGTGTAACTCATTAAACTGAACCATTATAATGTCATCGCCACTAAGTAATGATGGTTTCTAATTTTGACGCAAATATAGTCATCCGCTTTTCTGCGACACGCCGCCATGTACCACTTGTTTAACAAGTACATTTGTGTACGAAGTTCGATGAGCTTCTCAGGGTTGTATAGACTCTTGCCATATACATATTCCTTCTTCCAATGATCAACTTCCGAGCACTTTTGATGTGTGCTCGCGAGCATTTGGGAAATGCTTAGACCGTTTCATGAAAAATTCATCAAGTTGATCCAAATGCACATTTCAGATATCTGTTCTAGCACGCTCGTGTTTGAACCATATTCATTCCCAATAACTAGCGGGGCACCGATTGTTGTGATTGTTCCCAGCCGTGCAACACCCTTCCGTGCTATCTTCTCTTTCTTCTTCGCCTCCTCAATTGACTTGGTAAGAGTGCGGTCATAGTCCGATAGTGGCGAATCCTTACGAGCATGACGTAACTTTTTCTCGTGAGCGCCCACCTTTGCCTTAGAACTTCGGACGCACGAAGAAGTACGGCTTCTCGTGGTTTCGCCGCTTCACTTTTAGCCTTGACTTTCGCAAGAAACCGCCCACATCTGTTTCATCAAGCATCTATTTCCTCGCAGCCTTCTCATAGGAAAGTTTCGCTGCCTTAGAAATAGTGGTGTTCTCCCGAGGCTTTCTTCTTGGCGGTGGGGCCAACGCGTTTGTGGGTGCGCCTCTTCTTTGGCGTAGGGCCGGTGTCGGCGTTGGAGCCCGCCGTGGAGGCGATGGGGCGGTGGCGGCGTTGGAGCCCGCCGTGGAGGCGATGGGGCGATGGCGGCGTTGGAACCCGCCGTGGAGGCGATGGGCGGCCGGTGTCGGCGTTGGAGCCCGCCGTGGAGGCGATGGAGCGGCGGTGGCGGCGTTGGAGCCCGCCGTGGAGGAGATGGGGCGATGGCGGCGTTGGAGCCCGCCGTGGAGGCGATGGGCGGCCGGTGTCGGCGTTGGAGCCCGCCGTGCGGCGATGGGGCGGTGGGGATGCACCGTGTCTTCCACTTCATTGTCATCGCCGCAACACCGTGACTAGGTGGTGAATGGATAATTGGACTTAGGTTGGGGAGGTTCTGCTGTGAAAACAACGTGGTATGAGTAAACCGTTATTTAAGCCAATACATAATTAGTGAAAAATGGTTCGCTCACTTTCATCCGCACCTAGGTTAAGTTGTTGAGGAGGAGGAGGTGACGCCTAGAATAATGATATAGCGCTTGCGCCAACATATGAATGTCTTCTCCGCTTCTCCTAAAGTCTTCTCCCATCACCTCCTTCAATGTCAAGAGGCACATTGCTTTTACCTTTCACAACTCTATCCACCGAGACGCTAGCATATCCAGAGGTATTAATGCCCCATGGCATCTTGGTGTCTTCGTAGGGTCGATACGAGATACAACACCGATAGCCACCATGACCGTGGCATTCCTCCGAATGTGCACTCACATGTCGTGAGAGGATCGGTGATGTCATCCACGGGAAGCGCACCTGCGCCATCTTGAATCACCGCACCTCCGTGGAAGCGCAATCGCCAACCGATTAGGGGTGATGTTGACTCCGGCCGATGCGCTTTGCCTTTGGATGGAACTTATCGCTATCCGCACTTGCCTTTTGATTTCGCATTCATTTTGGCTTCAAGTGTTTTTTCTCGCTATCGCTTCACGAGCCACTTCCGTGACTCATGAACCATTTCTCCATCCTGCGCATCCGCCTCGCCTCCTCGTACTTCTTTCTCTGGCGGCTTCTATAGGTGGCTTTGTCTTTAGGGAAAGCATGCTCCCACGACACCTCCCCATAGCCTCTTGTTCGCCCACCGTGTTCAAGACTCTCCGTATGTATGTCACCATCCTTATCTCTCGTTCGGCCACACTGCCACTCTCACCAAGCCTCGAGCATAAGCAAATCTTCTCACGCTCTTTGGAGTTTTGCGCCATACACTATCTTTCCGGCCTCTAGGTCGAGCTTCCCATGACCGAAAAACCAATACTTGGCACGCCTCGGGCGGTTGATTGATTCTGGTTCGATCCTTGGCAAGAATCTCCGCTCCATTCTTTCCCACTTAGGAATGGCACTCCAGTAGCCACCGATCCCAAGTGATGGTGGTATTGCTTTTGTCGGGCATTGTTGGTTCCTTCTCACCCGTGCCTCACCCTCTTCCGATGTCTTGAACTGCATAAACTCATCCCAAAACGGCCTCAACTTGACGTAGGCCTTAGTGTTGAAATCGGCGTCGAGTTCTTCCCGATAAATGTGTTGTACAATTTCTTCTTCCAACTCTGGAATTGTGTGGCCATCTTCTTCATAGCCCAGTTCCTAACTCTCTCCTTCAAAGCTTCATCTTCTGTATCGAGCGCGAAATGTTGAAGGACATCTTGCCAAACTAGGGCCTTGTCACGATCAGAGACAAAACTAATATGAGAAGCAACTTTCTTTTGCTTCCATTCACGAGCATTAATCGGGATCCTGTCCCTTACAAGGTACCCACGATGTCGACAAATTTTCGTGCATGTGGTCCAAGTACTTTGCTGTATCCTCCTCGAATTCCGAGAGAATGAACCGACCCTCCAACGGCTTCTTCGGGCCTCGTACATTTCTACTCTTCCCCGTTGTTGTCGTCGATCCAGAGGGCTACGAATGTAGAAACACAAAGATTTAAATAAATATATTTACACGACAAATGAAATTATTCTGAATTTCATGTATACATAAGAGATTGTAGATAGACCTCACAACATTGTCTTGCTCATCTTCATAATCGGCAAAATCGACTCCGTCATCCGCTTCTTGATTGTTGTCATCACCTTCGAATTGGGCACCTTGTAAGGCGCCATTGTTGATAATTTCCATCATGACATCGCCCATGTTGTCATTCGGTCGCCATTTCGCAAATATATGTGTAGGACGTTAGAACGGTCCGTGATCGGGTTATGATTTCGCATCAAGTGGCGTGCGGTTCGTGACATGCATCGACAAAAGAAAAACAAAAGAGGGCTCGCCACGGGGTTAGTGTCGTGTCGTCGTCTCCTCCCGCAGAAATGCAGATCTATCTATCAAGGTTACTATATGAAAACATAACCCGCAATTGAACATCAACAACTTATCTAACCCACTAATAACCCGCAATTGAACATCAACAACATTTGAGATACTTTGATTGAATGATCGTGAGTCATCAAAGCGTTACTCATGCTTTTGTGTCAAAATTTAGCCATGACAATGATTTCACATTTTAGTTCGTAAATGTTTGAATCACATGGGCTAGCACGTGAGGAGTATCAGTCAATGACACTTCTCAATATCCAAAGAAACATAACACTTCTAAAAACATGAAAATGCCAATCATGGTAATTCGAATCGATCTCTTATTTGCGCAATTCTTCTCGTATTTGAGCAAATATGGACTTTAATCGTTGTCAACACATCCTGCATCGCCCAGACAACATGGCATGCACATATGTTACTTCCACAAACACAAGAGCACTCAACTTAATTTATACAATAATATCCAGAATAGTGCATACAAGATCTATTACATTGCAAGAACATAAAACTACATTCAAGAATGAATTGATCAACTTCAAACCATATTTAGTTATGAGCTTTGACTATCTTGATGTATACAATCACCAAGAACAAAGATGTAATTCGGACATGTGAATGATAGGTGCTACTCTATTTGAACTTCAAACCAAGACCTTACGTAAAAGAACCAATACATCAACAACAGATTGTGCCAAAGAAACCATTTTCCATTCAACAATTCCTTCAGGAATTCATATATCCAGAATGTACAACTGAAAGATCCATACATCCAGAATGTATAATGTAGCTAGACAAAACGATAGATTGCTCAATCATGAATTCAACAGAAAGATCCATACATCCATTTCTGAACTACTACATTTCTGAATCAATAATCCAGAATCCAGACATTTATGAATCCATGGACCTACACAAAATCATGCATTGCTCAATCACAAAATTCATACAACACTAAACCGATCCACACGGCATCGGGGAGGGAGGCTCGGAGTGCACGGGGCGATGGGCGCGTGGCGGGGAGGAAAAGAGAGGGAGAAAGCTAGGCACGGGGAGAAGGGGGAGGCTCACCGAGCGGCTGGAGGGGTGCCGAGGGAGGCCGGCGATGGAGCCACGGGCGGCGCGGGGAGGAGCTTGGCGGCGGCGACCTGGAGCGAGGAGACGGCGCGAGGAGACGGCGAGGAAGACGGGGGCTCGGGTGCGGGGTTGCTTACATCGAGGGTCCTTTAGTCCCGGCGGTATACTAACGGGACTAAAGACCTTTAGTCCCGGTCAGTAAACCCACCCGGACTAAAGGTCCACCTTTAGTCCGGCAGATACTAACCGACTAAAGGTCTTTAGTCCCGCTGGTAATACTCGGACTAAAGGCTTGACCTTTAGTCCCGTGGTTTACGACCCCGACTAAAGGTCTTGCGTGGGATATATTTTCCGCCAGATTTTCACCTTTAGTCCCGGCAGATACTGACCGACTAAAGGTCCCCACTATTCGCCTCCCGTTTTCACGTTTGGGTTTTGTATTAAGTTTATTTGTATAAATATGCTAATTCTTGTTAAATGCATAGTAAATTAAATACTAGGCATAAATTTTTAAAAATAATAGTTGCATTTCCTTTTATCTTATTGACATTTCAAACGACTTTTATAGTGACCACAAGTCGGGAATTGAAGAGCCAACTATAAACAAAATGAAGGGCTCAAACCACAAGTCGGGAATTTCATTTGAAACGATAAAAACAAGAAAAATATGATAGAAACATCCGGGTTACAATTATTACATAAAATCTCTAATACACACTATTTATTAAACATCACTATATATCAAGCGGGCACAGTGGTGAACTTCTTCTTGACGTATGACCCTTGGTTATGATCATGCCGTAACCATGGAGTATCCTCGGCATTTAGCAGGATGCTTGGGTCTTTGGTCACTTGAAGGGCTGGATTCGGTCATCCCTTTCATAATCTTCTGACTTGTCTGACTTGTCCTCAATTCCCACGATGTTTCTTTTCCCTGAAAGAACTATGTGGCGTTTTGGCTCATTGGTTGATTTGTCGTAGTTTTTCCCTCTCTTGGGTTTTGTAGACATGTCTTTCACATAGAACACCTGATTCACATCAGCAGCAAGGACGAATGGTTCGTCTTTGTACCCAATATTGTTGAGGTCCACTGTTGTCATTCCATACTCCTTGTCGACTGTTACCCCGCCTCCGGTCATCTTCACCCATTGGCACTGGAACAAAGGGACTTTAAAATTAGGTGCGTAGTCTAGTTCCCAAATCTCCTCTATGCGGCCATAATATGTTTGCCTCTTTCCATTTGGGTGCTGTGGCATCTATGCGACACCACTGTTTTGGTTCGTGCTCCTTGTATCTTGGGCTACTGTGTAAAATGTATTTCCATTTATCTCGCACTTTGTACGTGAGGATGTGCCACGATGGTTGCCTAGCCAACAAATCTGATTGCTCATCAATATTGTCATCACCCGACATTCTTTTCGCAACCAACCACTGAAAGTTTCCATGTGATGACGCCTAATCCAAGCTTCATTCTTCCCCGAGCTGGGATCGAGGAACTCCTTGTGTACCTCGACATACGGCTCCACCACGGAGGAGTTTTGAAGAACTGTAGTGCGCTTTATTGAAATAATCGTCCCCGCATCGATATATGTTTTCTTCCCTAGTGTTCCCTTTCCACTAAGTCTCCCTCGTGTCGCGATTCAGAACACCAATCGGGTCAAGGTCGGGAATGAAGTCAACACGTAACTCAATGACCTCCTCGTCCCGTAGCCCTTGGCGATGCTTCCTTACGCCGAGCACGCTGGTGAACATATTTCTTCAGACTCCCATGAACCTCTCAAAGGGGAACATGTTGTGTAGGAACACAGACCGAGAATATTAATCTCCTTGACCAGTGAACTAGGAGGTGTGTCATGATATTAAAGAAGGATGGAGGGAACACCAACTCAAAGTCGACAAGACATTGAACCACATCATTCTCAGAGTAGCTAGTTCCATTGGATTGATTGCCTTCGAGAAATTGCATTGAGGAATGCACATAGCTTCACGGTGGCTGACGTACATGTGGAGGTAGAATTCTCTTAAAGCAACGGAAGCAATTGCGTCATAAGCACGTGGCGATCATGGGACTTTAAGTGTAGGAATTTCTTCTCCGCACATTTATTATACGCTTTATATTGGAGGAGAATCCAGATGGGACCTTGATGTCGTTTAGGCATTCAAACATGCTTTCCTTCTCTTCTTTGCTAA
Organism: Hsuehochloa calcarea; assembly: GCA_036346395.1. Classification (NCBI taxonomy): domain Eukaryota; kingdom Viridiplantae; phylum Streptophyta; class Magnoliopsida; order Poales; family Poaceae; genus Hsuehochloa; species Hsuehochloa calcarea. The sequence goes on along the minus strand of CM070595.1, from coordinate 9,475,330 downwards.
GAGTGAAGCTAGCGTGTCTTAAGTAATGGCGCCCATCGTCATGCCTTCTCTGGATGCAGTTGTCTCGTTCTTTCATGCGCCGCAAGTCCCGTCGTGCTTCGAGTGAATCCTTAGACTTTCCATACACATCCATGAATCCTAGCAGGTTCACACAAAGATTCTTTGTCAGGTGCATCACGTCGATCGCGTTGCGGACCTCTAGGACTTGCCAATAGGGTAGCTCCCAAAATATGGACTTCTTCTTCCACATGGGTGCGTGTCCCTTAGCATCTTTCGAATGTGTTCACGCCTTGTCCCTTTCCAAAGACTACTTGCACATCCTTGACCATATCAAGTACATCCTCCCCGCCGGTTGCGAGGCTTTGTTCGTGTTCCGCCTTACTGTTAAAATGCTTGCCTTTCTTTCTTAGTTGGTGATTCATAGGAAGAAAACGACGATGGCCAAGGTACACGACCTTTCGACATTTTTTCAAATATATACTGTCAATGTCATCAAAACATTGTGTGCATGCATTGTATCCCTTGTTTGTCCTGTCTGAAAGATTACTTAGAGCAGCCAATCATTGATTGTTACGAACAACAATGCTCGCAGTCGAAGTGTTCTGCTTGTACTCATCCCACACACGTACACTGGTTTGCTCCATAAAAGAAGGAGTTCCTCAACTAATGGCCTCGTGTAGACATCGATGTCGTTGCAAAGTTGCCTCGGGCCTTGGATGAGCACCGCATCATAATGAACTTCGCTTCATGCATAACCATGGAGGAAGGTTGTAGATACATAGAGTAATGTGCCAAGTGCTATGACTAGTGCTCGTCCCCAAAAGGATTCATACCATCCGCATTTAAAGCTAACCTTAGGTTTCTTGCGCCATCCGCAAACTCCGGAATTCTCTCGTCTATTGCTCTCCACTGGGACCCATCGCCAGGTGTCTCAACATGTTGTCTACCTTACGGTCTTCTTTGTGCCATCGCGACAACTTTGCATGGTCCTTGTTTATGAACAGACGTTTCAGCGTGGTATTATAGGAGCATACCACATAACCTTGGCAGGATTTTCTTCCCGGACGTTCTTCGCCTCAACATCGCGTGGTCATCTCGCTCGATCTTATACCGCGACGCTTTGCATACGGGCATTCATCCAAATTCGTAGTCCTTGCCACGATACAGATGCGATCATTAGGACATGCATGTATCTTCCGGATTTCTAATCCCAAAGGGCGACGACTGCTTTGCTTCGCACGTAGTGGCGGGCAATTCGTTAGGCTTCTAAGCATCTTTTTGGATCTTGATCGAATTGCCCAAATGCCTTGTCGGATACACCATTCATGCCTTCCATTGTAGCAACTCCGATGTTGTACCCAACTTTTTGCCCATCTTCTACGGACGGGTATAGTAATTTCTTGTGATCCTCTAGCATGCGGTCAAACTTAGCCTTCTCCTTTTCACTTTCGCAATCTCTTTGTGCATCACGAATGACATCACCAAGAGCATCATCTTCAACGAGTGTGTCTTCCGCCTCGCCTCTTCTTGACTTCGCCCATTGCAAGATCATCAAGTCACCGTATTGAGCAATAATGTCGTTAGGGTCCAATTGTTCTTCTTCACCTTCTTCCATTATAACCCGGTTTCTCCGTGCTTGGTCCAACAAATATAGTTTGGCATGAAACCCGACTTCAACAAGTGTGAGTGAAGACTCCTTGAGCTAGAATATTCCTTCAAATTCTTACACAGGCACATGGACAAAGACATGAAACCATCCCGCTTGTTTGCCTTACCACTCTTAAGAAATAATGCACGCCATCAATGAACTCTTTGAGCGGCGATCGGCATTGTACATCCAATGGCGTATCATAAATGCATTATATGACATATCACATAATTAAATTTCAAGTTTCAAATTTTTCCCAGATATTACACATGATAGAGGCTACCTAAAAATTACTTAATAATTAAATATTAAACTTATTTATTAAAACAAAATTAATATTTATTATTTTTACCCAAGAGGTTGGATCTGATAAGATAAGACTTATCTCATCAAACACCCTCAAAGCTTAACCTAACTAACACATGTAAAAGTCATTTTTCATTTATTTAAATAATTATTAAATAAGGTAAAAATAAAAGTCTTCAGATTGATCCCAAAATTTTTGTACAGATAGTTCATAGCCTAATTAGATGGCAAAACAATTTTCAGAATTTTTAGATCATTAATTTAGCCTACAAAATTCATGGAATAATAATTAAATAAATAAGCATAAAATAGGTATAAATTCAACTTTGTCCAAATAGTCTTAAAATTTTTATATGGACTGCTCACAGTGTAACTTAGTGGAAAAACAAATTTCATGATTTTTGAAATTTATTGTGGCCTACAAAAATCATGAAAGTTTCATTTATGAATTAATTGGCAATTTTATAACATATAAAAATTATTCAAATTTCACATTTCATATTTTTCATAATGGACGGCAGGTTAGCATCGAGAGCTTACCGCGAACACGCCGTGAATACGGTTGAGTGAATGAACGGCTCCGCGGGTGACAACAAGAATGGCGGCGTGTCCCGACGGCGACGACGGCGCTTCGGCCTCCCGTGATTAACGCCAAACAGGAGTATAAATAGAAGGACATTTAGTCGGTTGGTGTTACCAACCGACTAAATGCCAACCTTAGTTCGGTTAATACTACAATCCGACTAAAGATTTAGTCCCGGATTGTAGTACCAACCGAACTAAAGGTTGAATTTAGTCCGGCTGGTAACACCAACCGACTAAATGTCCTCCCGCAAAGCTCGCCACCGAGCCGCTGGGCGGGGATCGTTAGTCGGTTAGTGTTATAAACCGACTAAAGATCTTTGGTCGGGACGCAATTTTCTCCGAGACTATTGCCCATTTGGCAAATCCACCAAAGGCCTGTTTCAGTAGTAGTGATGTCTCCTACATTTTCTTCATAAAATCAACAGTAATTTATCAACAATCTAGAAGCATCAATTAGCACCATCTCAGTCTCCTACCATGACCGCCCGATCGAGAATTCGACGCTTTGGATTTAGATGCCACGTCAACTAAGCTCGCTACAGGAAAGCTATATTACCTCACCCCTTGATTGAGATTTGACTCTGCTCAAGTGCATGCCCCTGTATTATTAGGAGGCCATAAAGGGCAAATGACGGCATGTCCTTGTCAATTTCCTCTGAAGTGGACGCCAGCCATCTTTCCCTGGCTTTTCAGTAGTTACAGCAATATTGTACTTCACATCACCTCAAGCAAGAGCCTGCTACAGTTCCAACACATACTTCACGACAGTGAGTGATCTGCAGTACAACCCTAGAGGTCCAGAGGAATACAATAGCTAATTGGTAGCCACAGATTCGGATGCACGCAGTACAAATATCCAGGGACGCATGCCAATCGTACGCATCCTCGTCCATTCGTTGGTGGAAGCAAGTGCCACACAATCACCGTGTCAGGCGGTCCGACTCCCAACTCTCATGCCCTGACCGACAATAGCCAACCAGTTTCACTACTGGGCTTTTAATCTACTTGTTTAAATCACAACAAGTGTGTGACACGGCTACCCTAGTATGTTTCAAATCTATGTCAACCAACAGTTTTAACAATTGTTGTCAAAGTTTCAACATTTATCCATCGTAGGGAAGAGTGCTTTAAAACCGGGTAAAAGAGGAAAAACTTGATCTGCTCAAACTCGTGAGATTTAGGCAACCAAGATGATTCTAGATAGGTTCCTGCAAGTCTTGGCAAGCTATATCTCAGCACAAATCACAATATAATAAGATGGAACCAAGAATCAGCTAGAACACCTCAAGAAGGCAAGATAATCAAACAAATACAAATAAGATACGGCGAATCAAGTTTGATCTTCTATTACCACTTGGAGAGAAATGATTACAACCACTCCACCTAAAGGACAAAACCCTATGGATAACACTTAGCTCTATCAACTAAAACCTAATTTCTCTCTTAGAGGTTCAAATGCAAAAACTAATTTCCCTCTCCAATGCCCCCTTATTAGTAGATGTCGGACCCCGAGCTTTGAATACCCGAAACCCTCGTGTATGCACCTTACTAGTTCCATGATCAGTGGCTAGTACACACATCCACAATATTAGCATACACATCCATACATAGTTACATACAATATGAAACAAATATAGTACATAAACTTAACCGGTTACATAATTTGCATTACAAAGGCTGACCGGCCAAATTAAAGATCAAGTATCAGAAGTACCAGCGGAAACATAGTAATTTAGATGCAAAAGTTCAGCGGTATGCCCATCCAAACTCTCAGGTAACCGACAAGGATAAGACCCTAGAAAGACCCGTCGTCGTACCCCTGGTACCGGGAGCGAAGAAGGCGTCCTTCGGAATATGCTCATCCTCATCCTTTAAACAATAATTTAAGTAAGATTGAGTACATTGCGTACTCAGCAAAACTTGTAGTGTATCACAAAAATAATATAAATGCATGGCTATCAAGAGACGAGGCCCTATGGTACAAGCTATTTTCAGCATTAAACAAATTTTGTTTGCAATATCAATATGTAGTATTTTGTAATGGAAGTTTAAAGAGCAGTTAAATGATAAAAGAACAACAAGTAGTAACTTAATAAATAATATACCACAACCCTCCACGGCTGTGATAAATATTTCATTCTTAGTCATATACATGACACTCAAGATAAGCAACATTGAAAATCCATCCCAACGTTTCTTGATAAGACTGTTTTCGCAAAAAGTAAAGACTATACCGATGTAGCTGCACTAAGCATGCTCATGACCGCGAACATAGATATTCAAATAGATTTACACTCTACAGATGTGTACAACTTTACCCACAGTATATGAGTTCTCTAGTTCGTCTGGCATACGTTGATGCAACCACACAAAACATTATAGTATGTAGTCTAGAGTCCATAACGAAGCCTTTACATCACCTAGCCCTAGCCTTGCACTAGCTCGGCGAATGACAACCCTCACCTCGATCCCGTATACCTCCCATCAAAATGAGGCATTCACTGTCGTATCGGCAAGCTTTGTTCACAACCCCTCGGTGAAGGGAGCCCCTTCATGCTCGTACTACTGCGACCTACCAATATGAAGGTTATTTTTCAATGACTTAATTAGCTAAGGCCGTCCCATACTAGCACATGTGGTTCTACATTTAGGTTTAATTTGGTCGCGCTGGCGTTCGGTCCTTAATTGACTCGGACGAGGATCTCCCCCTATCTACTTCCGAGAAACCCTCTCACATTCATCAGTTCATAATATAACTCACATGCGTCATAATCTAGGTTTTTATTTTCATTTTTTCAAAAAAAAAAACAAAGGTAATCCCTTTGGACCATCATTTCAAAATCTCCCAAAATTTGTACTCAACATTTCATCCATTTTCCAAATTTAGTAAGACTAGAGCCCGGCTAAGCATTTATGTGATATTCACACTCGAAATACCCAAATCGACATCAACTATTGCCGAAACCAAATCCTAAAAGGCGACAACGGTAAGGATATCAATATTTCAAGAAGGGTCATGCATCGCGCGAGAGCCTAGGACACGGTTATTGGTGGTGCACATTAGCTCTAGGGGGCAACGGCGATGCTACAGGCGACGACTTGAGGACCAATGGTCACCGGAACGGCGACGACACCATCTCTCGTGGTGACGCCATGATTGGCCATGACGGTTCCTAGGCGACACTGGTTAATCTATTGATCCAACACGTGTAGAAGCTCTAGGGGACTAATAGAAGCTTACCAAGGCTGTTGACAGTGTTGGGGGATGGCCAGAGTAGCTTGGCCACGTTGAACAACAGCGGCACAGAGGAGACTCACGGTGATGGCGCTCTACGGCGATAGAGGGGCTACGAGAAGCATCACATAAGATCACTGGTGTTCCAAGGCTGGTGTAGACGCGATGAAGATAAAAAATGGCGGCATCGGCTGTGAATGAGAAAGATGATGATGGCGGTTTCAATGCAAGTTTGCCTACGTTTAGTGAGGGGATTAGATGAATGAGGGTTGGAACACGTGATGACATGCTCAGGAGTGGTTCAAACCTTATGGAATGGTGAGGACACAACAACTCAGATCGGGTGCATGCGCCGGAGTTGGGGAGATGATAGTGTTTCGGCGCTACACTACTCCTGGAGCTGAATTGAGCAAAAGAGAAGGATGATTGAAGTGAGAGGAGCACGATGGCGCGGGTGTCACGGGCAAGGAAGCTCACCCGAGGCAATGGTGGTGGAAAGCTTGCTCACTGGTGTCGAGAACGATGCTCTCGTTCCCGGCAAATCAGAGCACGAGAAGCTTTGATTCTTGGCGGGAGGTGACAATGGTGAGCTGAGGAGCTCATGACGTGGTTTGGAGCTTAAATACAGCTGAGATAGGTGCGAGAGAAGCGGTGAGAATACGGCTGCCGTGAATGAGTTTCTCGTGCACTGCTTAGGTCTCTTCGTTCGCGTGGGAAAATGGCGCGTCAACGGGGTGGCTAGCATGGGTGAGGGCAAGCGGAGGTGACGGTGGCAGTTGAGGCACAAAACTGTAGGCGACGGTCATGACCCGTGTGTTGGTGATATGCCCTAGAGACAATCATAGAGATGATGGTATCATGTCTATATTTATGAGATATAGAATAAATGTTATTATGTTCCTTGAATGAATTATCATTTATAAATATTAACAACTATGTGACTTGTTGGTGAAACTCTTTAACTTATATGATGTCATTCTAAATGTATGCCTGGTCGGATGTCACTGGTCGGAACACTGGTGACTTATCGACCAGTACATGTATTGATTGATGACCATGTTTCACCGGTCATGGATATGGGGATATCGAATCATTAATGTGAATATATGTTAGAGAATATAGTGTTGGATTGACCCACATTGAAACACTATTGAGATTATTATGATTTCATGTGTCATCTGTTGGTCTCAAGCAATGATGATGTATAATCCTTAGACCTGAGATCAGCGTAGTTTCCAACAAGTGTAATAGTACACTTAGGGGTTGCCAAACACTACTCTATAACTGGGTTGTTATAAAGGTAGATTTCGGATATTCTATGAAACATGCAGAGGAATGTGGCTGGTCGGATATGAGATTTGCTCCTCCTAACATAACAGGAGAGATATCTCTTGGCCCCTCGATGTGGTCGGATAAAGAAAGTTCATGGCTATAGCACTAGTGGTCGAAGAGTCGACCACATGATGTTATACATCACTTGATCGAGAAAATATTGACTAGTCCATGTATGACAAATTATCTCATGCACTTGGAGTTCAACCAGATATCCTGAGACAAAGGGAGAATACACAAGCAAGTCATTCAGTTCGACCAGATACGGACTGGTCGTATGGAGATACGAACTGGTCGTAGACTGATTGAACATAATCACTAAGTTATCGTAAACTGGTCGTAAGGAGTTAGGAACTTGTCGTGACTAAATATGAACTGGTCATATAGAGATACGAGTTGGTCGTAAGTGATAAGGATCTGGTCGTATATCATATTGCATTAAGGTTCGTCCGATATAATTTATGTGTATTTGGGAATCGTTATGTTCTGCTAGGAACCGCTAATGATTTGTGGTCGGAAAGGTGTTTCTGAGTCACAACCGATTACGTATGAACCTACAGGGTCACACACTTAACGAGTTAGAACAAATTAGTTTGGATATGATCTGTCATGGGCTCTTTATAAGGGAATGCATAAGGCTGTTGGAGAGACGAAGTGAGTTGCATCACCGAAACCCTAGCTGCCATCTTCTCGAGAGCCTTACCGTGTGAGTTGGTGCTAGCACACCGGCGTACGGTGTTCCATCCTTGGACGTGTGGATACCGTAGAAGCGCTGCTGCGATTGCTGCTGTGCTGAATGAGGATGATCCACAATCTTCACAAGGAACACGATTGGTTGCTACAAGAGAGGATCAGCATCGAGGATGCTGGACGATCGACTACGACCACTACAGCGATGCGCTCAACGTTGGATCAGGCTGCTCCGACTCTTCTTCCGCTAAACTACGCTTCTAGTGGCAATGATCTATGATCTCTTGCTTGTATAGCTTCCTAGTTTACGTGGTAAAAATTTTGAATTACCAGCTAGTGTAGTATACCCGTATCCCTACACTGTGGGCGAGTGGCGGAGCGTGTGAGACGAGCTAGCGCGTTGGCGTGCGGGCGAGAGGTGGAAGGTAACTCCTGGCGAGTGGGCCCAGCGTGTCAGTGAGAGGGAAGCGAGGCGGCGGCGCGGTGAAATGGGATGAGCTGGGTTTCGGCCCATTGGGTGAGTGGAAAATTCAAAATAGGCTGATTGTTGCTCGAATTTCTAAACATAGCAAATGAGCTTCAAAATTTATGAAATTTTTTGTGGAAGCTCCTGACATAGTATGGTTTCTTGTGTAAATTGTCAGGATTTTATCTGTTCTGTGTTTTTTCTCAAAAATTCTTTCAAGTTGTTGTTTTCACATAATTGCAATAGTTGCTTTGATGAATTTTTTAAAAAAACATTGCTCAAATTAATTTTCCCACATATAAATAAGCTTAAATTTATTCCCTCAGTTATTTTTAATATATTTACTCAAAATTGGGATTTTGGGGATGTTACAGTGGAGACTAACCAAAACCCTAACCTGGCTACAAAGTGGATCACATCTACTACACACACACATGAGAACCCGTTAACCCATTACACAACTGGGTTTTTCACTCTACACTCATGCACGCCTTTCAAAGTGCATTCTTCAGCCTTGGCTCCAATAGCCCGAAATCATCATGTCTTGTCCTCCATGAAGTTCACTTGGCCTAATCCACTTAGGCCACTGCCGTAGTTTTGCAAACCGCTCACTTTTCCGATTTTGGACAAATGACCATGTCACCCCTTAACTGACATTTCCCAATTCCTTCTTCTAGAAGCATCGTCCATGCTTCGTCATCGTCTATGTGGCCCCAATGACTTCCCGTCAAACCTCTCATGCGTCTGGATCCCACCGAACCGTCTGTAATACCCCGGCCTGCTCGTAGCATGGCCCATGTGGCCCATGAGGAGTTGTGTGGTGGGATTAGTCCCACATTACTTGTCTCAAGTGAGTTGTAGTAGTATGTAAAGCCTGTTGGATCCAAACATAGCACCTCCGGGCTAACCCTTTTACACGAAGCGAGGACGAAAGTGTAAGTGAGGTGCTATGTGTACGCGGGTCCGCCCCCACGGTGGGCTGGGCATTGAGCGGATTGTGGGTCGGGGTGTTACAAATGGTATCAGAGCATCAACCTTATTTGCGCAGCGCGCGTGGGGGCGAGGACGGGCATATGGCGCATGGCACATGTGGGCCCAGAGTGGACACATGGCATGGCATATGTGCCGGTACTGGACGCACGGACGTGTACCGAGGGGTGGTTCTGGGCATTTGCCGCGTATGTGGTATGCTGCCGAGGGCGTCAACCCTTAAGGGGGGGTGAATGTAATACCCCGGCCTGCTCGTAGCATGGCCCATGTGGCCCATGAGGAGTTGTGTGGTGGGATTAGTCCCACATTGCTTGTCTCAAGTGAGTTGTAGTAGTATATAATGCCTGTTGGATCCAAACATAGCACCTCCGGGCTAACCCTTTTACACGAAGCGAGGACGAAAGTGTAAGTGAGGTACTATGTGTACGCGGGTCCGCCTCCACGGTGGGCTGGGCATTGAGCAGATTTTGGGTCGGGGTGTTACACCGTCCTCGCTTGCAAACGGGACCAAGTCATTTGGCGCACCAAATGTCCTACTTGACCTTGACTGCTTGTGCCTTCCGTGGACCTTGTCCATCTTGTTTCTTGTTCGAGTACAACTATCTCACCCTACCTCCATGATCGTTCTGGACCTTGATTCTCCTAAAAAAAAGTCCCGCTCATCCTCGCCGTTGACCATAATTGACTCTGGAACCACCTGCACAACAATATACGAAGCAAACTATTTTCGGGCACAAGTTCATTCCAACTTGACCCATATTAGTCGTAAACACATCATGCAACACATATGCCATGAATCCAAAGACTTTGGCCAAATCCTCACAATTCAGCACACTCATTGTGCATGAACTCACCTCGGCCGGTCGGACCGCCAACTAGCGGCCGGTCAGACTACTTCCCGAATCCAAAAACACCCCTCTCAACACTTTTCGGCAAAACTCTATCTAGTTCGCACCCAGTCTCTATTTTCAATGGCACCTGGTGCAAACACACCCCTAAACACTCTCACATAAGTGTTTGGTATGTAATCCTCAAAAGCTCACTAGAGCTCACACCGTCGGCCTGACCGACTAGGGGTGGCGGTCAGACCGCTTGCCATTTCACAGCAACTTTGGTTAAATCGCAACTCCCCAAAAACCAAACTCAAACTTGGACAACAATGCAAAGCACGGTCAATTACTCATCACAAACCATGGGGTGACCTCCACATGGTCTCACACAATAAATGTTCCTCACGTGCGGATGGCTAGAACTGATGGGGTGCCTCTTCATATGCACCATCTGCCACCTTTTTAACGCTATTTAAGGAGAGTATCAGACAACCGAGGACAATGATTATTTGATCGTAGTCAGAGGGTCATCCCGTACATTGTATATTCCATGGTAATCCTCGTTAAATAGAAGAACATAGAAATATGGTAGTTATTCTCCCAAGAGAATGCCAGAATATGTCTAAAACAATCTATTTTCTCTGGGTAATCCGTTGTATCATGTCTCCTGCCTTTACTTCATAAAATCGGTGGTAATTCCCTGACATTATAGAAGCATCAATTAGAACCATCTCGGTCTCCTACCATGACCGTCGATCGAGAATTCGATGCTTTGGATTTAGATGCCACGTCAACTAAGCTCGCTGTAGGAAAACTATATTACTCCACCCCTTGAGGGCCTGTTTGGATAGGGAGTGATTAGAACTAATTTCTTCGGATTGGAAGGGATTTTAATTCAAATTCTGAGTCAATCCGAAGGGATTGAGTCGGATCACAACGTATCCAAACAAACCCTGATTGGGACTGCCTCTGCTCGCATGCCCCTGTGTTATTAGGAGGCCACAAAGGGAAAATGATGGCATTTCCTTCTCTATTTCCTTCTCGACATTAGCTTACTGTTCCCTGGCTTTTCAGTGGTTAAAGCACTACTGTACTTCACCAAACATATGTCCCCATATTCACATCACCTCAGGTAGGGATGGAGATAGAAAAAATTTATTCGAAGGGCCATACGATGATAACTAGAATTTTTTTAATTAATATTATTTTAAAAGATAATTATATAAAACAAATAGTTGATTTTTTTAAATAAAAGTAGGTCCATATCGCCACTTGGAATCATCATTCCAATTGGCGATAAGGTGTCTGTCACCAATAGGAATAGTGGGGGAGCTTCCTATTGCGAGTTGAAATGGCGATATGACCCATGTCACAATTTCAATTGGCGACAGGGATCTTTTAGCAATTTCAACTAGCGACAGATATCCTATTTTTTAATATTAAAATTTGAAAAAAAAACTAACATTTAAAATGACGATAGCGATCCCGTAAGTCGTTGTCACTATTCTAAATGGTGACACGATCCCCCCTGTAAAAGACCTTGAAACCCTAAAATTCGGAGAAAAAAACCCACTTTTATTTTTAAAAAAAAAGAAGAAAGGAAAGGAGAGAGGAGTAGGCGAGAGGAGATAAGCTAGCAAAGTATTGCCCGTCCGGCCAGGGATTGAAAAATCGGAACCGTCGGGAATCCGATAATCGATTCTGGATTCTGGATTTTCTGAGAAAACTCGGTCAATTCGTTTAAATTTGCTTAAAATCAACAAAATTCAAAATTCAAAATTTGAATTTGTAAACTCGAAAACCGGCGGGATTTCAAATCCGGCCATGCCAGAAACCGTTCTCGGCCAGAACCGGATTACTGGTGGGATTTCTATCCATGCGTCCAGTCGTCACCTTTGAGGTAACTATATTAACCGAACGGATCACATAGTTTTAGATGTATGGTTATGTAGTGTAGTACGTTGTTTGTAATCATTTTCGGTAGATAGTTTAGTTTTAGATATATAATTGATTATAAAAATTTTATTTACAGTGCATTAAATACGTTGAACACTACCGCTTCAAAATCTACTACGTGAGGGAATTATTATCGAGGATCCGAGGGCACGGTGCCTTTCCGACGCATACTTGACGACAGTTGGTGATCCGCAGTACGACCGCAGTGGTCCAGTCCAGAGTAACGCCACTCGCTATCTGGTAGCCCCAGATTCGGTTGCACGCTTCACAAATAAATATCCAGGGATGCATGCCAGGGGTGCAGCCTACGCTGCGCATCCTCGTCCGTTCATTGGTGGAAGCAACTGCAGATAAGGTTTCGCATCGCTGTCCGTGGGCCCCGCACCCGGTGCACAGGCGAAATCTGAAGGAAAAAAACCTGACATTGTCCCCCTCGTGTCGCGTAAGCCAGGCGTGAACGGCTTTGAACTTAAAATAACTTAAGATGTCATATTAAATTACATGTAACAATTACTACATCAAAAGTAAAAAAAAACTCAAACTGAATAATTCATTTATATATTAACAATACGGGTGCGTGACTATGAATACGTTCACACTTGCATTGGTTTGAGTACGATTAACGATGCACTGTCGTTAACTTGTTATTAGGGAGGGAAGGGCGTGCGGCTGCAGCAACCCCGTGATGCCTCCGTTATTGGCTATATCTATCTATCTATCTATCTCGACCCTTCCATTCATGCAAAACCTATACAATTTAAGGCAAGGGTTAATTTCATGTGCATATGATCTAAAGGAATGTGTTAAGCGGCGAATCCAGAAATTTTACCATATATAGCTGGCGTGAAGCGACACACAAAGTAAAATTATGAATGTAAACGAGATATGTACGCATGGGTGAGTATCCCGTGGGAATGCACTGAATGTTGAGAGTTAGAGGAAGTCATTCTATACAACTGTGGGTGGGGGAAAAAAGTTTTCAAAACTCGGCTCGTTAAAGACTCAGCTCGAACTTGGGTCATAAACGAGCTGAGACGAGCTGACATTTTTGCTTGTTATCTTAACGAGCCGAGTTCGAACCAACTCGCAAGCAATTTGTTAAGATCGTTTATATCAGAACCCAACAAATAAGCCTCCCACGTCCACCTCCCGCCTCTCGAGCTCGGCATCCTCCACCTTCGCCCACCCCCCTTCCTCCGCGTCCGCCTCGCCCCCCCCTCCGTGTCCGACGTCTAGCCCGTTGTCCTCCCCTTTGCATATGGCACTCCAACTCGTTTCCCTCCCCCTCTACGTCCAACTCAGCGTCCTTTCCCTCCGCATATTCAGCCTCCGCCCACCACCCTCTCCTTCTGCGTCCAGCCTGGCGCTCTTACGAGGTCCCAAGCCAAACAACCCAACTCGTGAGTTCATAGCGAGTCGAGTCGAACAAACATTTTGTTCGTTTGCTTAACGAGCCAAGCAAATAATTTTGCTTGTTTGCTTAACGAGTCGAACCGGGCCGAGCCGGTTCGTTATCTACCTCTATATACATCTTCACAAAATTTCAATAGCAAACTCAATCTCATTTGAGAGAGATGAAAAACACAAGTACTTAGTGAATAATGATGATTACATACTATTCACTAAGTATTTGTCTTTTTATATCTTGAACTTGCAATTGAGTTTGGTCTTGAAATTTTGCATGGGTATATAACATGACCTCCCCTAACTCTGGTAATTGTTTGAGAATTTTTAAAACTTGTAGAATGATTTTCATAGCATTTGCAACATTTAGTGCTTTATATATATATCTCTATATGTTTATTTCATGAGAGGCACCGCTTGCGTAAGTTACTACCATGCTTCGCTGAGGGCAATACTACGTCCACTCACGCCAATGTCGTATATTTGCATCAACAACGTACGCACGATGTAAAATAACGACGACTCGCCACTCTACGAAGTCTACATCGTGTAGCATGTGAGGCTATATGAAACACCTATTGTGATATTCCAAACATGTCGCTTTATGATTGAAAAGAAAATATGCTTCTAGCCGGCCACACGATGTTTTGATCGATCAAGTAGCCAGGGCAGGTTGCTAGATTTTTCTTTACCAAAAACTAGGGTTCTTTTTTCAGATATATAATTGCACACAAGGACCACGTGCTAGGCAGATGAACTTATACGGTTAATTATCTCATGATACTATACATATAAGGTGATTATTATTATTCATTCATGGACTTGGAGAACACAAATAGATTACTAACTCCCCCTCTAAGAGGAGTGTGCTATCTACAAATCGTGAATTAATACTTGTATTGATATTCTAGTACTACAAACTTGTAATAAATTATAGTGCCAGACGAGATGGTCCTATTCCCAAATGTGCAGTCACATGCATTAACAAGTCACGAGCTTGTCTCCTTCTGTGTCAGCCACTCCCATACACTTGTACTGATGTACACGTACACGTCTATGGACTTGGTCTCGAAAGGTAATCCTTTAAAAAAATCTTTCTGGGACTTTTTACGGTGTTAACTTGAGATACCTAAGCTCCCTTCCAAAAATAATTTAACCGTTTATTCAATAAAAAGGGGTAACTTAATAAGTATAAAAGAAATTTTGTAAATGTTGATAGTTTAGTTCTGAATATTAACTAACTTATTCCCATATTGTAGTGAAACGGTGGTACTTTATCTTCTTTTGTTAATACAACAGCGCACAAATCTTTTACGTATTCCCAAAAAAATATTAACCAATTACTCTAGATCGTGAAAGCCCTTGCCATACCGGTGAGGTCATAGTTGATTTTCTCACCTTCGGATCGGCATGGAGATTTCTGCTCCGGTGAGGTTATCTTCCTCCTCTCCGGCGCCCGAAGATGTTGGTGGTGGTGGCCGATGAATTAGAGTTAGGATTCATCTGTTTAGGGTTCAGGTTCACCGGTGCCCTCGGCCTTAGAGGGAGACTAGGGTGTCGGTGGGTGGCGGCGGCTCATTGAGGTGGTGGTGGCGCTACTGGACGTGGGCGAGGAGGAGGATAGTGGGTGGGATCGGGGGGGGTGACGACGACCAAAGTGGTTAAGAGACGGTGGGAAGTGGTGGTGGTAGCCACTGGAGGCGAGGAAGGAGATGGCTAGGGGGATCTCACTGACCGAAGAGGACGAAGAAGGGTGACGGCGGCAGTGGGAATGGGAGGCAAGTTGGAGGAGGAGGGGGCAGGGTGGTAGGAGGCGGAGGAAGTGCAGAAGGAGGTCCTCGGCATGCATTGCCGGCGCTGGCGATGCGGTAGGAGGTAGCACGGGGCGGGAATGGGGGGGGCGGCTGGGTGTGGGTGTGGAGTGAGTTAGGGTTAGGATGGAGTGGGTTATATAGGTGAGAGAGATATGTGAGCCACATGATCTTAATCTAACGGTGGAAAAAGTGATTGTGATTTCATAAATTTTCAGGCGCGTGTGAAATAGTCGTCCACTTCATTTATTCCCACGTGCGTGCACTGTGCCCAGTGGCGGAGGGAGTGGGAGACTTGGTGGGACTATGGCTTCCCCTATCCCGCTATAAGTGTTCTACTCCCTGTGAACTTCTAGTCTAAAATAATTTCAAGCATGCATATCAGGCACTTTCAAAATGTATGTGTTTAAAACTTTAAAAATGTATACAACATCTTCTAAGCATGTGCATTGAATTTCTTATTTAGTGTATAGCATAAAAAATAGTCGTATTTGTCTAGCTCACCCTATATCTATTTTTGGCTCCGCAGTGGGCGCACCTCACACTCGCTATATTATTAGTTCACTCCGCATTATTAGGGATTTTTTCCGGCCAAAAATCGGCCATACTGGTTCTCGGTAGAACCCCAAACCGGTCCGAAATTTTCGATTTGGATGCTTTTTGTCCAAAAAAATTGAATTTACTTGAATTTTGTTTGATTTTGATTTTTGTTAAATTTAGAATAAAAAATAGCAGAAACTTTCCGATTTTCGACGCCTTACCGGCCATCCCCGGTTATAAAAACCCTGCTCCTCATCCACGCACCACGGAGCACAGACACAAAGCTAGCAGTTGGAGAGCGAGTTAAGCGGCAGAGAAAGAGAGATTTTATCAACGCCTATCTCCATTTGCTGCAGCTGCTATGCTCTCCTAATTAGCTGATTAATCAGCGGGCGAGAAACGTAACGAATTAAGCGGCGGCTATACAACTAGCTAGCCATGATTCATCTGAAGCAGCCTCTGGTGCTCTCCGTGCAGAGCAATGTCGGTTCGCCGCTCTTCGCATCGCCATCTTCGGCGGCGGCGAGCTGCCAGCAGAAGCGAGGCACCGGCGGGAGGAGCCGGCGCTGGCTCGTGCTGCAGAGGATAAGCTGCAGCTCGACCGAGATGCCCCTCACCGTGTCGTCGGTGACCATGGACAGGACGATGACGGTCACGGCCACGGTGACCGTGCAACCGCCGCTGGGCGTGGTGTACGCCGCCCGCGGCCTCGACGACCTCGGCGACCTCTTCGGCAAGACGCTGCTCCTTGAGCTCGTCAGCTCAGAGCTCGACCCAAGTGAGTTCTCGAATCTCAACTCACATGCAGATGCAGATCTCTCTCTCTCTCTCTCTCTCTCTCCAACAGTGCTGGAAACGGTCTACTTGTTCTCTATTTTCCACGGTCTCCGAGCTCCGAGACGGCACAGCTCTGACTAAGAATTTTGTGTGTGTAGAGACGGGGCTGGAGAAGGAGAGGGTGGTCGGGTTCGCGCACAAGACGACGAACGAGGGGACGTACGAGGCCAAGTTCTCGGTGCCGGCCTCGTTCGGGCCGGTGGGCGCCGTGATGGTGGAGAACGAGCACCACAAGGAGATGTTCATCAAGGGGATCAAGCTCGTCACCGGCGACGACGAGAGCACCGCAGTAACCTTCGACTGCAACTCCTGGGCGCACTCCAAGTTCGACAACCCCGACCGGCGCGTATTCTTCCCCGTCAAGGTGCGTAGGAATATATATCTATCTATCGGATTTGCTAATTTTTAGTTGTCTCAAAGAAATTTATCCATCAGTTTTTTACAGTTACATAGTATTAAACATAAAATTACAGTACTAAGTGATATGTAATTTTAACACAGCTCAAATATAACATTTAATTCTATTTATTTATTTATTTTTGTATTTATACGATTCACTTATATTTACTTTTATTTATTTTAGAATTTTGTTATATTTGTAGGATTTACTTACATTTACTTTTGTCTATTTTAAAAAGAGATGATATGATCCATAAAATATTGATCGAACGGTAAGAAAAGATGATTGATGGATAAACAAATTTCAGTCAGCTGAAGCATAGACACTCCCTATATCTCTATGTGTGCACAGACACCATGTGTGAGCTTGCATGAGGTAGCCATGCATGCATGGCACTGTAGCTAGAAATGGAATTGGGAATTGATGACCCGTACGCGCGGTTCTTGCATGTGTGGCCTGGCCGGCGTCGCAGTCGTACCTGCCGTCGCAGACGCCCAAGGGGATCGAGGCGCTGAGGAAGAGGGAGCTGGAGACGCTGCGCGGCGACGGGCGCGGCGAGCGCAAGTTCTTCGAGCGCGTCTACGACTACGACGTGTACAACGACCTCGGCGACCCCGACCGGAACCCCGACCACAAGCGCGCGGTGCTCGGCGGCAAGGAGCACCCCTACCCGCGCCGCTGCCGCACCGGCCGCCCCAGTACCGAGAGCGGTACGTCACCGCTTATATTAATTAATCAGAGCATGTTTTGGAACGCAGGAATTTCACATGAATCAATCTCACAGATAGAAAATCGAACTAGCTAAAAATGAATGAATATGATGGATTCTAGTTAATTGATAGCGCAGACCCGCAATCGGAGAAGCGGAGCGGGGCGGTGTACGTGCCGCCGGACGAGCAGTTCTCGGAGGTGAAGGGGCTGACGTTCAGCGCGACGACGCTGCGGTCGGGGTTGCACGCGGTGCTGCCGGCGCTGGAGCCGCTGCTGAGCAAGCACTCGTCCCACTTCACGCACTTCCCGGCCATCGACAGCCTCTACAGCGACGGCATCCAGCTGCCCGGGCAGAGCGGCGCCTCGTTCGACATCATCCGCGGCGTCATCCCCCGCGTCGTCAGGATGATCGAGGACACCACCGACCACGTCCTCCGCTTCGAGGTCCCCGCGATGGTCAAGAGTAAGTAGCTAATTATTAATTAACAAGTTACTAATCTTAATTTGTTGCAGAGCAGAGGAGGTTGATGTGTGTGTGTGTATACACATGGCTTGCAGGGGACAGGTTCTCGTGGTTCAGAGACGAGGAGTTCGCGCGGCAGACGCTCGCAGGGCTCAACCCTGTTTGCATCCAGCTCCTCACGGTACGTACGCTGCCGTTTCTGTTAGTCACGCGCGCCATGCAGGAGATAATCACGCCAGCTATATTTCCTCCTTTGTTAGCGCTATGTTTGGCATGTAGCACAACCGATTCAGTTGCACAGCGTGTATCGCTCCTATACTGTTTATACCCCTGGCATATCAATAGAAGCTTCAAGTGCATCATTCTAAACGCCTTCAGGGTATCTGAGCACCGATCTTGAGCAGTAGTCTTTTCTTTTCCACCCACCGCCCCTTCTTCCTCTGGTCCGGTCATGGGCGACACCGCGGCCAAAGCAGCTCTCTGGGCGTAGGCCATTGCCGTGGCCCGCATCAAAACCTTGATCCCACTCTTGACCTCTCAATGACCAACTACTCACAGTGGCGGGGTTTGTTTGAGGTCACCTTGTGCAAATATGCACTCGACGACCATGTCACGACCGCTGCAGCCTCCTCCACCGATGTGCAGTGGAAGTGCCTCGACGCTCTCGTCAAATCGTGGATCTACGGCTCGATCTCCACCGAGGTCTTGGCAATGGTGATGTCTCCGCAAGCCACGGCTCAAGTCGTCTGGACCAGCACCCAAGGGTTGTTCCGTGACAATGCCGAAACCCACGCTATCTACCTCGAGGAGTTCCGAAGTCTCATTCAGGGCGCGTCGTTTATTGCGAACTACTGCCGCAAGCAAAAGACGCTAGTCGACGTCGATTGCAAGATGAGCGACAAGACCCTTGTCCTCAACACTCTCCGCGGGCCCTCGTCCTCAACACTCTCCGCGGGTTGAATAAAAATTCGCCTTCATGCACACCCTCCTTCCCATGCAGAAGCCCTTCCCATCCTTCCTCAAAACACGCACCATGACACACCGGTCCCGTCTGACTTTGACTTCCTCGATGAGATCATCACCACGGCACCAACTTCGATATCGCCTCCCATCTCCCGCGCCCCTCCTGCACCAGCTACAACATTCTCCTCCTCCACCTACCGCTCAACCGATCGCTCTTGTCGTCAACGACCACTCAATGATGACACGTGGCAAACACAGCTTTCACCAGCCACTCCAGCATCTCAACCTCTCCGTTACCTCCCTATCTCCCATTCCCAAAACCTACCATGCAGCTCTCAACGATGAAAATTGGCGGACTGCCATGCAGTGCGAGTTTGATGCTTTCCACACCAACTACACTTGGGACTTGGTTCCCCGTCCACCTGGTGCGAATATTTTGATAGGCAAGTGGATCTTTCGTTACAAGTTGAAGCCCGACGGCTCATTGGATCGGTACAAGGCTCGTTGGGTCCTCCACGATTTCTCCCAACAACCCGGAGTAAACTTTGACGAGACTTTCAGCTCGGTTGTCAAACCGGCCACTGTCCGATCCGCACCGTGCTCACTCTGGCCTTGTCGCACAACTAGCCGGTGCACCAACTTGATGTCAACAACACCTTCTTGAATGGAATGCTCTCTGAAACATCTGCCAGCAGCCCTCCAGTTTTGTTGATGCCGACTGCAGCTCTCACGTCTGCCACCTCAACCGATCCCTCAATGGCCTCAAGCAGGCCTGACACACTTGGTTTAGCTGTTTTGCGGCATACCTTGCGACCCTAAGGATCGCCGCTTCGAAAGCGGACCCATCCCTCTTCATCTATAAGGGCAGTGTTGACACTGTCTACCTTCTCCTTTATGTTGACGACATTGTTCTCACCGCCTCCTTATCAGCTCTTCTTCGGAGGATGATCGATTCGCTTCATCGAGAATTCTCCCTCAAGGACCTTGGCGGCCTGCATTTTTTCTTGGTGTCTCAGTGCAGTGCACAAGTGCTGGCTTCTTTCTCTCCCAATGTCAGTACATTGCAGACATCCTGGCGCACGCCGGTACGACTAACTACCATCCCTGTAGCACGCTGGTCAACACGAGCTCAAAGCCCCCTTCCTCCGGTGCCCCTGTGGAGAGCACCACGGATTACCGCAGCATTGCAGGCGCACTTCAGTACTTAACGTTCACACGTCCTGACTTCGCGTATGTGGTGCAGCAGGCTTGCCCCCACATGCATGACCCGCGCAAGCCGCATGGCAATCTCCTGAAGCATATCCTTCGCTATCTCAAGGGCACCATCGACCACGGTCTGCAGCTACATCAGACTCTGCCGGCCTCTCTCATCGTCTACACCGATGTCGACTGGGCAAGTTGCCTTGACACCCGCAAGTCCACCTCGGGCTACGAGATCTTCCTCGACGACAATCTGGTGTCATGGTCATCTAAGTGGCAACACACCATTTCCCGCTCCAACGCCGAGGTAGATTATCGTGCCGTCGCCAACGCCGTCACCGAGTCATGCTGGCTTCGTCGGCTCCTGTCCAAGCTACATCAACCCCTTCAACAGGCCACGATCGTTTTCTGCGATAACATTAGCGTCGTGTACCTCTCAACTAATCCGTCCAACATCAACGAACAAAACATGTTGAGATTGACCTGCACTTTGTGCGGGAACATGTCACCCTCGGCAAGGCTTGCATGCTCTACGTGCCGACCATCTCGCAGTACGTCGACGTCTTTACCACGGTACTACCGACGTCTATCTTCCGGGAATTTTTCTCGAGCTTGAACATCTGCCCCGCTCCCGTTCCAACTACGGGTGGTGTTAGACGTGATCTTGCCGGTCACGCGCGCCATGCAGGATCCCGGACATCCTGCGACTGCTTTCCAGGAGATAATCACGCTAGCTATATTTCCTCCTTTGTTAGCGCTATGTTTGGCATGTCAATGGAAACTTCAAGTGCGTCATTCTAAACGCCTTCGGTTTCTAATTATGAATCATCATTATCTGTGTTGGGATGTTCAGATACGCGTGAGTCGGGTACGCGCTATAGAGATCGTTGCTGCATCCGGATCCAGATCCAGTTCCCCCGCCGTTAGTTGAAAGAGCACACGGGCACTTAACCGTGCAATCGAAATTTTTTCGGACACGACGCACACGGGCAGTTTGAAAAGAAAGGCAGAGGATATAAATCCGACGATACATAGGCCCACTTGTTCGTGTGTAAGTAATTGACGTATGTGTTGGAGTGCAGGAATTCCCCATCGTGAGCAAGCTCGACCCGGCGGTGTACGGCCCGCCGGAGTCTGCGCTCACCAAGGAGATCCTCGAGGAGCAGATGAACGGCCTCATGACGGTCGAGCAGGTGAGATCGAACGATCAAGAACTCGTGAAATTGATGATTAATGATCGGAAGAAAATTAGTTCATGTGGAGTACTCAAGCAGATGCTAAAGCCTTAATTGATTCCAGGCGCTGGAGCAGAAGCGGTTGTTCATCCTGGACTATCACGACGTGTTCCTGCCGTACGTGCACAGGGTGCGCGAGCTGCCGGAGACGACGATGTACGGCTCGCGCACGGTCTTCTTCCTCACAGACCTGGGCACGCTGATGCCGCTGGCGATCGAGCTGACGCGGCCGCAGTCGCCGACGAAGCCGCAGTGGAAGCGCGCTTTCACGCGCGGGTCCGACGCCACCGACTCGTGGCTGTGGAAGCTGGCCAAGGCGAACGTCATGACCCACGACACCGGCTACCACCAGCTCGTCAGCCACTGGCTGCGCACGCACTGCTGCGTCGAGCCCTACATCATCGCCGCCAACCGGCAGCTCAGCCGCATGCACCCCGTCTACCGCCTCCTCCACCCGCACTTCCGCTACACCATGGAGATCAACGCGCTGGCGCGGGAGAGCCTCATCAACGCCGGCGGCATCATCGAGGAATCCTTCTGGCCAGGGAGGTACGCCATCGAGCTCAGCTCCGTCGCCTACGACGCGACGTGGCGGTTCGACACGGAGGCGCTTCCCGAGGACCTCGTCCAGCGGGGGCTAGCCGTCCGCCGGGACGACGGCGAGCTCGAGCTCACCATCAAGGACTACCCGTACGCCAACGACGGGCTCCTGGTCTGGAGCTCCATCAAGCAGTGGGCGTCGGACTACGTGAGGTTCTACTACAAGTCCGACGAGGACGTCGCCGGCGACGAGGAGCTGCGGGCGTGGTGGGAGGAGGTGCGCACCAAGGGCCACGCGGACAAGAAGGACGAGCCGTGGTGGCCGGCGGTGGAATCCCGGGACAGCCTGGTCGAGGTGCTGACCACCATCATGTGGGTCA
Source organism: Hsuehochloa calcarea (assembly GCA_036346395.1). NCBI lineage: Eukaryota > Viridiplantae > Streptophyta > Magnoliopsida > Poales > Poaceae > Hsuehochloa > Hsuehochloa calcarea. Next base: position 9,452,808 of record CM070595.1, on the reverse strand, counting down.
CCTCCGGCCACCACGCCGCCGTCAACTTCGGTCAGTACCACTACGGCGGCTACTTCCCCAACCGCCCGACCATCATGCGGAAGGCCATGCCGGTGGAGGAGAACCACGAGCAGGACATGAAGAAGTTCATGGCCAGGCCGGAGGAGGTGCTGCTGGAGAGCCTCCCCTCGCAGATGCAGGCCATCAAGATCATGGCCACGCTCGACATCCTCTCCTCGCACTCCCCCGACGAGGAGTACATGGGCGAGTACGCCGAACCGGCGTGGCTGGCCGAGCCCATGGTCAAGGCGGCCTTCGAGAAGTTCAGCGGCAGGCTCAGGGAGATCGAGGGCACCATCGACGAGAGCAACAACGACCCGGAGCGCAGGAACCGGTGCGGCGCCGGGATCGTGCCGTACGAGTTGCTCAAGCCATTCTCTGGGCCAGGGGTCACCGGGAGGGGCATCCCCAACAGCATCTCCATCTGATTTCAGCTCCAAGAACTAGGGGGATGGATATATTGCATCAGTGCATGTAGGACTGGAAATAAGACGTACGTACACCATGTACCAAGATTGTTCCCGTGTCACCGGGAGAGGCATTTCCTAGTGTGTTTGAACTACTAGAATGCCATCAGTAATAAGGTTCTTGAGCTGAGCTCATTGAGTTGATTGCTAAGAACAGAACACTGCAGGGTCAGTATTCCTTTCCATTGTAAGATCCAAAGAATCCACACTTTCTACAAACAGCAGGCTTCTCCATGCACGCACGGATGAGATCTGCTGAATTCCGCGCAAATCATCATCCACAGCAAAACATGTAAGCCGAGTAGCATTGTAAGTTCAGGACCAGGCCAGATCATATGCTGCGCTGGAGGCCATTGGCCCCTGGGCCCTGGCTAACAAGCATCTTGTCCGCACAGTTCCTGGACCTGCCAACTCGAGTTACTACTTGCCAGAAAGAGCGTTCCAAGCAGCATCCCCATGTTAGCTCAGCTAAGTCCAATCTAGCAGTACATGGGATAAAATGATAAAAGTACAGATAGCCTTGCACAAGTTTCTGCCAGAATAAGCAAGTAAAGGGAGTTTGTTTCGGTCACTTCTCCGTAGTCAATAATCATCTTGTGTTTCGGATGTCTTCCGTAGTTAGCGTGTCTCAACACAGCAGCTTTGGGCGTCACCAATTCGCATCGACACAATTTGCAGAAAGAGCTGTGATGTAATTGCTTGAGATGCTCGGGGTTCCCCCGAGTGCACAGTAGCACGAGATCTGATGAAATTCAGGGAGAAGGGCGGGTCTTCATCACCGGGAGATGCAGCTCTCAGTTCCACCCTGACTGACTGATCAGAATAATCAAGTTGAGACTTTGCTATGAAGAGTATTAGAAGAGAGACAAAGCGTTATCAGGTGAAAAATACCAGTAGAGGATGGCGCAAAATACGGTCTGGCTGTTATGAAAGAGAGATCCTGAGCATCAACCTCCAAGTGCTGTGGTGCGTTTGTCTTTTGAAGACCTGTCGACTCGACAAGCTTAACTAATTTGTCTGTTATGACTGTCATCTGCGAGCGGAACTCTGGTGATTGCTGCATTGACGGAAGAAGTAACATAAGTAATGGTCGCAGAATATTATGCTGAAATACGATTGGTCTAGATATTTTCAGCTATTTCTATTTGTCACATTCTAATCTAAGCATTTCGAGTAGCAGCATGCACAGTATTCCAATTTCCAACTTAACATCTATCCACAAGGTTAAAAACTCCAAAGCAACGTGTACCAGAAAATAGACACAAGGTTAAAAACTCCAAAGCAACGTGTACCAGAAAATAGAATGGATAACTACTACCTTGATGCAACGAAGGATGATTTTGCCTAATGCAGAGATAGCTTTAGATGGCATAGAGTCACGTATTCTTGGATCAGTTATTCTTTCCAAAGAATCAAGGTCATGGAGATGAGGAGATGCCCAATCAACTAGAAACTGCTCATTCTGAATTCTTGAACTGAAGAGGAAAAGATTCCTTTAGAAAACCAGATTGCAACTTTGGTACAAAAAGTGTGTGACTACATACCTGTCAAAAGCCTTTTGCCCAGTCAAAAGCACAAGCAAAATCACACCAAAGCTGTAAATATCAGCTTTGATGTTATCTGTTCCTGGGTTAATAGGCTCAGGGGCAGCATAGCCTTTAGCACCGCTGAGAGCTTCTGAATCCTGCTTTTGAGGTGAGGAATTGTTAATGGCCAACGGATCGAGTTAAAGGAACTCTATATTATACAGTGCAGCATATCATTCAAATATTGAATAAATCAGTTCCTGCTACCTATTGTGCATATTTGGAGGGGGCACAGGTAGTTGTAGGGGACATACTAACGGTTTTCAAATGTTTGAAGAGAAAGAGAGGGAGAGAGTTAAGCAAATGTTATGCCAAAACTTCAGAAGTACCACATATATGAGTCTGTCCGGTAATCTAGATTTGATTTTAAATAAGAAGCAGTTCTAATCTTTGTGTGTGTGTGTGTGAGTAGAAGCAATTCTAATCAATCATGATAAAACTTCGAAAGTACCACATGTACTTCTAAACTGCCAGTTATAGGGATCATTTTCTCAATGCATCCATCTGTCTCAAATTCAAATTCCAGATAGCTCAAGCACGAGGAAAAAACTCCAAGATGATTGGGCATCCAAGATGCAACTTGATCCTAGAATTGATCGAGCAGACATTAACTGCATCACCATGCTAATGATTCCATAAAAAAAGTAGTAGTATTATCCTTGGTAGTTGGTAACTGGGAAATTTGTGAGAACTGACCATTCTTGTGGCGCTGACAAAATGGCTTAACTTGACTAATCCACAGTGACTGAGGTAGGGCATGAGCTGAGCATCAAGCAAAATATTTGTAGCTTTGATATTTCCATGAGCAACTGGAGGAGAGCACATTGAATGCATGTATCTGCAGAGATTATATAGACGTACATATCAAAAATTCAAGAAAGCTACTTGCAGTATACAAGTCTAAAAAAAATCATCAGTTCAACTAAACAACCAAAAGGAAGCTATTAATGTTATTATATAGGTGTAATCAATCACCCTGCAATACAATACAAAACTGAATGGAGGATTTGGCGGGAATCTAAGTCCACAAACAGTACTTACTCCAGAGCATAGGCAACTCCAAGAGCAATCTTGATCCGAGCTTTCCATGACAAAGCCCTGGACCTTGTGGCTGCTGAAAACAAAAGATCATCAAGAGAGCCATTTTCTGCATACTCATATAGAAGCAAACAACGCCCAAACTCCACACAATAGCCCACAAGCGGACAGATATTGAGGTGCTTTAATTTGGACATATTCCCAAGCATATCCATGAGCTCATCTTGTTCTGATAAGGACAAATCTACCATATTGATCTTCTTGATAGCCAGGAGCTGTGCATACAACGAGAAATGTGTCACACATGTCAAATATATGTGAAAAACAATGACCTGTAGCAAATTCAGTACCTTCACTATTCAGGAAAATGACAATTTTATACACCACTTTAAAAAACACATTTTTTTCTGATATTGATTTTGAAAAAGGGACATGTGAGACTAGGAATTCTGTCCTCCTTGTACCTTGAACTGTAAATATTATCAAGACATCAAGAATAAGCATGGAGAGCCTGCAGCACCCAACACTGCTAAATGGGCTTTCTTACCGACAAGGAAAGGAAAGTGGTCAATTTATGACTGAAGCAGTGGAATATAGTCAATAAACCAGATAAAGCACAATTCAGCTATTAGGGTTTGAATACATGTTTTAGAAAATAGACTTAACAGCTTCTTCCAAATTAAGTAACAAACTAATACTTTTTTTCCAACAAGGGTGCTACAAAGGTAGCAATAATCTGCTTGTTATGATAACAACATCATACCTGGCCATCAGGAAAATCACCTCTGTAAACCCGGCCAGTGAAACCTTCACCAATAAGGCATTCTTCACTGAAGTCCCTGGTAGCCGCCAAAATATCAATGGCTGGAAACTGTTTTGCAGGTACAGGGTTTTTAGATGTCTTGGCCCAATTTTTTCTTTTGGGAACTCTTTCAGGTGTAATGCCATTACTAGAGGAAGTCTCACAACCAATCATAAGAGAACTCCAAGAGTGCAGGACCTCATTTGCTTTAGGGACTGAAAAAATGACAAATACGAGTTTCAATGATGTGTAAGACTGTAAATCTGTCTCATAAATACATTAGAATGCAGCATGCAAGAATGAAAGGCAAATATATGCAGATGAATTCGATGATATCATTTGATCAATGAGCATTGAAAATAACAAGGGTTTAGGGCTTATGATGACTCCTAGATTTACAGTTCAAGTCCTAGATTTATGATGAGTGATAAGAAATAATCAAAACAAACAGAAATAATATTTATAGTCATCAACTACCAATGCATATATTGGTTATGCTAAAAATAGTAAAGTTCCCAGTGCTACCTCTTTCCACATTGGCTGATAAAGACTTGACATTGTTGGCGGTGCTCTTAGGGCAGCATGTACAACTTTTCCAGCTTTTCAGAATCAATCCAACAATGAAGAGTGCAAACACTGTACAAGCAATACTAGCTATTGCAGCAGATGTCACTTGAGAGTGTGACTTTTTATGGTGGCTATGACTGTGCAGAGAAGAATAGCCAAAAGATGGTTGCGGAGGTTTTGTCCTGCGCTTTACGTTCTGCTTAACTGATGGTGGAGGCGTAGGCAGAAGTGGGGGTGGAGGTGGAGGACCTGGAGGTGGAGGTGAATGGGTTCTCCTAGTAAATGAGGACGATGCATGTTTGAAACCTGGTTGAAACTGGTTTCCATCAATCCTGGAATATTAGGCAGAAGACAATCACTTATTTTAACTAGGTATGAAGTCAAGACATGTACAGTCATAAAGATATGCACAAGATCCTCAGGAAGGACTGGGGGAAGTATAACAGGATTGAATACCTCAACTCAGGAATGGACTCAAAAGCTCCAGGCACATAACCACTGAAGTAATTGTTTTCAATGTTGCTGCAAGCAGTCAATTATCATCAGTGTTAAGAGATAAGAATGGAAAATTAAAGATGGATGCAGTCCAGTCAAATTTCTTACAGGGCTGACAATGGGAGGTCTGCTAATAAAATCACAGATCCCGTGAACTCATTATGCTGTAAATAACTGCAAAAGAAAAGGCAAGGAAGCTTTTAATCAACCAATTCCTGCATCTATGTGCATGAAATAGCACAGAATTCTTACAGATAGTGAAGGTTCTTCAATGAACTAAACGATCTTGGTAGGTCACCACTGAAAGAGTTGAATGATAAGTCCCTGAAAGCGGTGGGGAACAAACATGAGGCAAAGTGAGCGAAAGATCAAAATACTGAAAGATCTATGACTAAATTCATTTTGAAAATTTATACGAGAACGGCAAGACAGATGCAAAGGAACTACTCTAGCATCAAAATGTGTTCTTGTATTAACAAACAAAATAAGCTGGAAGATTTTTGTTGAGGAACTGTTGCACAAAATAAAAACAAACAAACTGCATGCATACACACAACATTTTCCACATGACAGCCGCAAACTACATCAGATGATCCCTTTGATGCATGTGACTGCAAGAAAACATGGATGGGCACAAACGCACAAGTAACCCACAATGGCCATATGCACAAATTAGTACAGGGATACAAGCTAGGGAGCATAAATAGATATGTACTCATGTACAGCAGAAGCTTCTCATGTAGACGCATATACTAAATGCAGATGTTCTGGACTGCAAAAAAATTGCATGTCATGCTGCACACAGCATATCGTTGCAGCTCAAAGTGCAATAAAATAACTCATTTATTTCGCAGAGCCAGATAGCTTTGAAAAGTGATCAAGATGTGGGAACCTTACATTGCTATTAAGCTTTCCATGTCAATGAAAACATCACCGATTATTCCAGAGAGTCTATTATAGCTGATGTTCCTGCAGCAAAGATTTCAGATCAACCAGTTGATTCTGCAACCAATTTTTTTAGTAGGAAGTGTTCCAATTGACAAAAATGCACTCACAGATATTTCAGGGAGTGCAACCATGGCAATGACGGTGGTATACTCCCCTCGAACTTGTTGGCTGCTAAATTTCTGCAAGAGAACACCATACCATGGTCACATCATTCATAGTTCACAGTTAAGTATTTAACCCAATTGAAAGGGGATAGCCAAAAAGGGCAAAGAGAATGTACAAGTATTCCACACTTGGGGGCAAAGTGCGAGGTATTTCACCAGCAATGTTATTGAAGCTCACATCCCTACCATCATCATGCAGAAAAAGCACCAGAAACCAAAAAATTGAATCAAGAATTGCAGAATCATGACCAGTCAACAGATTTCACAAATTTTGTAACAAGAAACTCACAGCTCTTTCAATGAGTGGAACTTGAGCAGCTCCAAGCCAAGCCACCCACCAACCCCGAGCCCACTAATATTTCTGCATGTGAGTAACAGAACAGCAAATGCTCAAGTTAATTAATCATCCATGTAAATTTGCAGGCAAAACTGATCGGTAAGTTAAGAATTAACTGAAGAATTACATAGCAACAACGGACGAGCCCTTGCAAAAGACACCGTGCCACGGTCCACGTTCACCGCCCCCGCCGCAGGGGTCACCACCCTGGAATGTCCACCCAGAAAGCTTCCACGGCGACTTCAATGTGCGATATAATTCCAAAAGTCCCATCGCTGTAAAGTAACCAAGAACAGTAACAAAACAAACACAAGGCAGCGAACCCATTAGAACCAACTGCTTACAAATTTCAGAGCAGCAAGATACGTACACAAACAACAGGATGGCATCACACGCAGCCATTGCACAAAGGGGAGTACTTTACAGGCACACAAGCATGCACACTCTTATTATGGAACATAAGCACCTTCATTGATGTGGCCAGGCCAGGGCCAAAAGTAACACGAACACTAATCCCAAGTGTGAGCACAAACAGATAACCATCACGCAACCATAGCCAACGACCACAAACCCACACGACTGTGCGAGAACGCACAGACACAAGCACATACGCGTGCGCTTGCCCGCGCAAGCGCCATCATACCGATGCAGACCAGCCCACACGTGCGCGCGTTCCAGCACACACGCACGCGGCAACCACAATCGCACGCGCGTTCATAGAAGCCACCACACCCAGCACGCGTGCGCGCACACAGAGTAGAGACATCGCGGGGGTAATGAAGAGCTCGATCGCTACAGATTGGGGGCGAGCAAACGTACCATCGGAGGGTTCGGTGAACGCGGCGGCGGAGGCGAACGCGGCGCAGAGAACCACCACGGCGAGGAGGCAACGCGACACCGCCATTCCGATCCCTCGCGCCCTCCCCAAATCCGCGCCGATCCCCGCGAAATCCCTTCCGAACCGAGCAACCCGAGCACGAACTGGAGGAGGATACCGACCGCACCACACCGCTCGGAACGCTCTAGAAGCTTCCGGAGACCCGCGCGCGGGGCGCCGCTCGAATTCCTCACCCAAATCCGCGCCGATCCCCGCGAGATCCAGATCGGATCGAGCGATCCGAGCGCGAATCAGAGAACCCAACCGCTCGGGGGGCGGATCGGATCGCGCGGAGTGGCCTGCGAAGGTACGGGGATTTGCTCGCTCGGGCGGTGAAGGGTTTAGGGCTTTCAAATGTTCCCGTGGCTTGTCCCTTTGGGAGGGAAGAGGAGACGGGGAGGGAGGGAGGGAGGCGAGGCGGTCACGTGCCTGGTGGTGAGGCCGTTGCGGGGGTAGACACGTGGAGAGCTTCGAGACGGTGGGATTGGGCGGGAAAGGGTTGGGGTTCTGAGGGGAAACTGGCAGGTGCGCCCGGTCTACATAGACTGATTTGATAACAACGTTGTTAACACGATAGGCTGATAGAGTGGTGATCTACGGTGCTTGCTGAGCTGGTGGACCGTAAGAGTGTCCTTTCTGTGTCAAAACGGGGGGAAATTTAGGACATGGCATTTAAAAGAGTGTCTTTGAGAAAACTAGTAGGTTGCTTGTGCATTGTAACGGAATTTCAAAAAAAAAATAGCAGAGAAAATCATATCAAACATCTCATAATTCGTAATTGAGCCGAGTCTTTGCTTTACGCTTTTGTCACAACAAAATGTGAAGAAATAAGCATACCAGGAGCTAATAAACATTTACAGGTTAAACATTTTTAAAATCTAGTGTGGTTACTTTAATTTGTAAGATACTAGTCATTGACTCTTGTAGGGGCCACACATTGTGTTTGAACTCAACAATATATTTTCACTTCCATGGGCGTATTAAAGAAGAAATAAGATAAGGATGCTACAGAAGCCTCACATTTGTTCATAGCAATTCCTTTCACTCAAACCAATGATCGTGTATTCTGTATTTGCTGTACTTGTTTTTGTCCTTAAATTCTTCAGTGCACGCTTGGCCTACAAAATTAAACGAATATACAACTATAGATATCTAAAAGCCTGGTCCAATGGTTCTTGTCCTTCATTCTTAAACTATTGTTTTCATTAGCAACACGAAGACAAAACTTACCTTAGCGTAGTCAATTTTGTTCGGGTGATCAACCTTCTGGTTGGCAGGTAGAAAATGAATAACAGGGTCAGGTTTCACAATCATTGTTGTGGACAAATCTGCTCAAACAAATAGTACATGTACTATGTATTATCACCTACTGCATACAATGATACAAGTGATCACAATACTATGTGAAATTGGACTCAGATGATAAAACGCACCAATATTAAGAGAAAGCCCGCTCTGTGTGGCACGGAAGCTGGAATGGAATCCTCTACAACCCATCACACCACCGCCCAAGTCAACACATTTTGAAGGATTATTATGGAAAAAAAGAATGGCGAACTAAAAGGCAACCCCTACAAACACAAAGAAAATGGCAGATGCAAAATTAGAATAAAAACAAATGCAAAATGCTAGTGATGGTTGCATTGAATGACCTCGTCATATCTCGTATTATGGAATAGTGGGTAGCTTTCTTTCCATTTCTTCTAATAATTCACTCATTTGTACATATCAAAGGACAGGAACATAGCATCAACCTGCAGTTTGATACCCTAACATCAAAGTGAACATGTTACCTCTAATTACTTTCCAGCGCGTGATTCTTCTTGCGACAGCAAAGCAAAAAGTGGAAGACCTCAAAGGGAAATTTTTCTACGACAAGCGCATTTACATCAATATTATTTCTAGTTAAAACTGCATTTAGGAGCTGTGAACAAGAAATTTAGTATCTAGATTTAGCACTGCTTGTGTAAAAATTTACCACCTCAAAACAAATATTGATTGTGCTTTAAAACCACTGAACAAGTTTAATCGCATCCCACAATTGCATTGATTGTAGATATCGTAGTGAATGCAAGAGAATTTGAAATAAACAAGTAATACCATATTAGGAGTTTTAAGCATGTCAAGAGACTTACATTGCCCTGATCAGGTTCTTTGAATAACATATGCCATCTTTCACGGTTTGCCGTCGAGTATTGGAAATGTTGAGTCCATTTGGTTATGACATTCTGGCCTTGGTTGGTAAAATATCTCAAGGGATCTGAACCCTCATTAAAGCAAAACCTAAGTAAAATAAAGTGATTAGGTTTCTAAGAGCCAATGAGGACTTGACTATGTGCGAGTTCTGATCTTCGAATTAGTTCTTAGTGGGAAAAGAGTTCTTTTATGTTCCAACTTGAATGGGTCCATACGATAAGGGTTTGGCTATTTGAGGTTCTTTTTTATTTAAGTTCATGATCAAAGCAATGCAGTCATCCATTGAGTTCTGTAAGAATCTCCATTCTCCAGCATCCTCAACATAGGTAAGCGGGACTCCATGTGAACCGAGGAATACCATAACCCGTCATTGAGAAGACAGAATAGAAAGTAAATGTCGATACCATGTTGATCTTGATTTCCATAATAAATTATACAACATTACAAGTTTTGCATTTACATACAAACAAATTGTTGGACCGAAAAGGCGACTAGAGGGGGGTGAATAGGAGCACGCTCACTTTTTCACAAATAATTGATTCAATAATATTTCACTCCAGTATCTATGTAAGCTATGAAGATCGTTATATCGAGACAATGGAAGACTAATATTGAATCCAATTTAAAACCCTAAGCAATACGACAAAAACAACAAAGATTGAAACAATTCAATGCCGATTTTGGATCGACCGATTCCTAGCGTCGACCTGCCTTGGGCGGTCTAACCGATTTCCTCGAATGTAAAAACGACCGATGACGAAGATGAAAATAGATGAAACTTTTGATCTACTAATCCAAACTTGATGAAACTTGGAACATACCTTCTCTATGATATCAGAAAGCTATTCCAATCGAAGATTATGATAATTCTTGGAAGAATAGCGACCCTTTTCGATTTGATTGAAGAGAGGTTCAAAACTGGGTCAAAACGAAAACTAGGTCAAAGCTCTTGCTCGTGGGTGATTGATGATCAAGATAATCCTAGATAGATTTTCACACATCACAGCAAGCTAGATCACGTGAAGAAACCAAGCAAAAACTAACGGATCAAAGAAAGACCTAAAAACATCAAATAGAGAGAACGCAATGAGATAAAATATTGATCAAACTTCCCTTTGATTGATTGATATGATCAGGGCTTACAGCCACTCCATCAATGGAGGACAATGCTCAATCCAAGAGCACAAAAATCACATCAAACATCAATAACCCAAGCCTCCACAAAAGCTCTCCCTAAGAAAATTAGGGTTTACAAGAATTACAAAAGAGACGAAGGAGAGGTGCAGCCACCTCCCTCTCCTATTTATAGTGGAGGCTTAGACCTTCTAGATGTTTGATCCTATTGGGCTCCCGTTAAGGCCCAAAATAAATGGGACACATACGCACACATTTTAAAGCGTCGTTTTTATCTTCTCTTGACCTAACTAGCTACATCTTGCGCCATCTTGCGCCTCGGATTAGCTAATAGATCACCCTTGTCCATCTTGCACCACGCTTGAGTACATTGACCTCACCCGGCATCGTAGATCGTTCTGGACCTCAGCTCTCCAAGCCTAGTCCCGATCATCCTCGCCGTTGACCGTCGTTGACCACCAAGCAACCTGCACAACAATAGACAAGTAAACCGAATTTGGGAACAAGTTCTTCACAACTGGACCCATGTTAGTCAAAACATGCATCATGCAACATATATACCCCGAAACCTACTAGAATTTTCAAATCAATAGAACTTTTGACTGGAGACTCCAAAAATTATGAGACCAAGTGCAATAGAAACCCCTCTCTTGTCTACACACTCTATTTTTGGCCCAGCTCAATTCTCACTTTACATGATGGCGGTCCGATTGCCACCTGGCGGTCAGACCAGGTCTCGCATGTGAGATTGAACTTTGTCGAAAACACATGAAACGATAAACCGTAAACGCCATTGCCAATTGTCACATCATCCTAAGATCTGGAGCATATCTCTATGATATCCACACAAACATAGTCAGTTCATGTCCTTGTGTTTTTTCAAAAAAATTACAACATACTTGGGGCAATGATGCCATATAATAGATGTGGCACATCAATGACTATATGGAAGGAAGATTGTTGCTTGAAGGCATTGGGTAGATGCGAATGCATCTTTTAGCATCATTACCCGAAGTAAAAACACAAGTAAATATGGCATCATTGCATTTTCAGTAGAGATGTGAATGCATCTTTTAGAATAATTAAGGCTTGCTTGAAGGCATTGGGTAGATTAGTGACAACAGTGTTGATACATGAACTTTAGCTTTGCAAATAAAATAAGGGGAAAGGCAAGAAGTTGTTCTTTTTATTACCTTCTTCATCATCTTGTTCTCTAGTGGTGGCGTGTTCGATGTACACTAGAATCAAAACAAATCAAAAGGGCATTTTACTGACAAGAACAATGTTATCCTCGAATCAAAACAAATAAAAAGGCATCTTACTGACAAGAACAATGCTACTTGGACAAATGTCCTGAACAAAATATCCTCTTCTCAGAGTTATTGTGAATTCATTGAGAGCAAGATTGACTGCATTGTGTATGATGAATTATCATGCATTGTGTATGATGAATCATCCAATATCCATACTTGGATCTCAACTGTAAGCAAAAGCAATGTTGCCCAATGCAAGAAGCACGTTCCACATCTTTTTGCTCGAAGATGCCACAATAGCACTTTCTATTCTTCCTCCAAGGTCACCACCACGAGACACCCATTCCACGACAAAGAGCCCCAATAACCACGAATGAGTATGCTGAACACCAGCATGAGCAGGGTCCCTGGCATGTCACAGTGCGCGCAATGGATGTTGAGGTGGAAGAAATACAACCTCCCAATCAGACTTTGCAATGCATAAACAGGTTTAAAAAAGAAACAAACTTTAGTACAATCTCATTACATAGGTTCAGGAGAAGCTTAATTTGTGAGTATAGTTTCAAGAGAAGCTTAATTCGGGTTACTCATGCCATGCTTATGGTTGCACTGATGGTGTAGCCCACCATGGTGCTCCATAGGTTCATGTCCTGGGCAGCAATTCCACACATGAACACCTACTTCTCTAGGAACTGTGCTTTTTGGCAACGATTTCAAGTAAATAAGGCACAAAATGGAGATGTAACAAAGGAGTTATGTGTGTTGAGAGGGTACACACGCACCGAGATATGTTCTGGTAGTTGTTGACACCAGCAGTGGAGGAGGCGGTACTACACTCGCCTTACCAAAACTAGCTCATCTTCATCGCTTCGCTCCGGCCCGGCCTCACCCCTTCCCTCTCTGCACTGCCTCGAAGCCGCAGCACACAAACAGATACGACGCTGAAGCACGGGGAAGCGTCGTATCACATCCCGTCGGGGACGATGTGCAGCAGGGATGGAGGAGGCCAAGAGGAGTTGGCTGTGCATGAATCTGCGGTGGGGGTAGGGGGCATCGACAACGCACACAGTAGAGGCGACTGCGACGGCGTCGTGTAGGAGAAGTGGAGAGGAAGGAGGTGGTTGTGCGCGGATCAGGTGTCGTGGGGGGCGGCAGCGCGACCGTTAAGGCGAGGGGAGAGGTAAGGATGGGGCGACGTTTTTTCGTGTGTATTGAGGTGGGTGGGACGAAATGGGGTAAACTCCAAATTATTATTCAGTGCGCGTATGGGTGGTCGGTGGGACAATTCGGTGGAGTGGGATGATGCCCCCTACAGGGGTAAACTCCGAATTATAGTAGTTAAGATGAGCGTGTTCTATTCATAAAATGCCATTAATTCTTGATTGTTTTTTGAATTCGGGTTATTTCCCTTTTTTTCCCTCTCCAAATGCATCCATCTACGCACTTTTTGTTTGGTACACTACAGTTTCATAAAACCCATATTTATAATCTGTTTAGAAAACTTCATCAACTATGTGGTATTTTTTGGCAACAATGACTAATTCTACAAAGCACGGCAAACATGAAAATATAAATCAACACAATATCTCATTCCACCAACCCGAAGTGTGGAGATCATGTCGTATGGTTCTAATCTAGGAGTTGAATAATTGGCATCGGTGTCGAGGAGTTTGGGGAGTAAACTCTAAGTTTTTTTTTTGCAAATTGTCAGGTTTGTTGTCAGGTGGCCCGCGGTCTGACCGGCGTGGTCGAGCGATCTGTCCGACTGTGGGCGGCGGTCAAACCAACGGTGCAATTTTGTGCCAAATGGGAACCAAACACCTGTGTGGGAGTGTTTGTGGATGTGTTTGCACTAGGTGCCATTGAAAATAAAGACAAGACACGAAACTAGATAGAGTTTTGCCAACAAAAAGTCTAGAGATGAGTGTTTTCTAAAATGAGAAATGACTGACCGGTCCCTATTATCGGGGACGCGGTCAATCCGACCATGGACCACAAGCTCTGTAAACGAGTTGGTCATAAGCTCTGCAATGTGGTCGATGTTTCCTTCATAAATGACATCCACATTATGTTTCCCTTCCTCAAACTTCTGCTGCAAGAACCTGCACCCATTCTAGTCCTTGGCCATGAAGTTGATGTAGCCCTTCACTCCAATGGCGGATCTAGGATTTTACCACGCCTCAGACTAAACCCTAATATGCTAACATCCTAGAACTAATGTTAATTTATTCCTAATATTTACATCCAACTCCTCAATCGGTTTTCGAAGCCCAGGATCATCAACTATATCATCTGGATTAAGTTCAACATAATGATTATTTTGCTCGGTGTTATTAGCTCCAGCCCAACTGTTTATGGAAGAGCTTGGTTGGATTGTGTTCATATAGGAAAATAATATGACAATTTCTTGCTCTTCTTCTTTTTGTATCCCTAATTCCTAAGTAAAAAATGCAAAACACATGACATTAATTTCATTTTGTCATTCAAATTTCAGATAAGGGAGGGAGGAGTAGGAGTACGGATCGAGATGGTGTTCTTGCATGCTTGCGGTCGGACTACCGCCTTGCCCAGCATTGCGCCTCGGCGTCGCCGATTCTGTCGCATCCTAGCGACCTGAAGCTAACGATTTCTCGAGAACTCCGATGACGAAGATGAAAATAGATGAAACTTTTGATCTACTAATCCAAACTTGATGAAACTTGGAACATACCTTCTCTATGATATCAGAAAGCTATTCCAATCGAAGATTATGATAATTCTTGGAAGAATAGCGACCCTTTTCGATTTGATTGAAGAGAGGTTCAAAGCGGGTCAAAAGCGAAAACTAGGTCAAAGCTCTTGCTCGTGGGTGATTGATGATCAAGATAATCCTAGATAGATTTTCACACTCACGACAAGCTAGATCACGTGAAGAATCCAAGCAAAAACTAACGGATCAAAGAAAGACCTAAAAACATCAAATAGAGAGAAAGAACGCAATGAGACAAAACATTGATCGAACTTTCCTTTGATTGATTGATATGATCAGGGCTTACAGCCACTCCATCAATGGAGGACAATGCTCAATCCAAGAGCACAAAAATCACATCAAACATCAATAACCCAAGCCTCCACAAAAGCTCTCCCTAAGAAAATTAGGGTTTACAAGAATTACAAAAGAGACGAAGGAGAGGTGCAGCCACCTCCCTCTCCTATTTATAGTGGAGGCTTAGACCTTCTAGATGTTTGATCCTATTGGGCTCCGTTAAGACCCAAAATAAATGGGACACATCGCACACATTTTAAAGCGCGTTTTATCTTCTCTTGACCTAACTAGCTACATCTTGCGCCATCTTGCGCCTCGGATTAGCTAATAGATCACCCTTGTCCATCTTGCACCACGCTTGAGTACATTGACCTCACCCGGCATCGTAGATCGTTCTGGACCTCAGCTCTCCAAGCCTAGTCCCGATCATCCTCTGCTCGTTGACCACCAAGCAACCTGCACAACAATAGGCAAAGTAAACCGAATTTGGGAACAAGTTCTTCACAAGCTGGACCCATGTTAGTCAAAACATGCATCATGCAACATATATACCCAAACCTACTGGAATTTTCAAATCAATAGAACTTTTGACTGGAGACTCCAAAAATTATGAGACCAAGTGCAATAGAAACCCCTCTCTTGCCTACACACTCTATTTTTGGCCCAGCTCAATTCTCACTTTCATGATGCGGTCCGATGCCACCTGGCGGTCGAATGGATCTGCATGACGATCTGAACTTTGTCGAAAACACATGAAACGATAAACCGTAACGCCATTGCCAATTGTCACATCATCATAAGATCTGGAGCATATCTCTATGATATCCACACAAACATAGTCAGTTCATGTCCTTGTGTTTTTTCACAAAAAAATACAACATACTTGGGGCAATGATGCCATATAATAGATGTGGCACATCAATGACTATATGGAAGGAAGATTGTTGCTTGAAGGCATTGGGTAGATGCGAATGCATCTTTTAGCATCATTACCCGAAGTAAAAACACAAGTAAATATGGCATCATTGCATTTTCGGTAGAGATGTGAATGCATCTTTTAGAATAATTAAGGCTTGCTTGAAGGCATTGGGTAGATTAGTGACAACGTGTTGATACATGAACTTTAGCTTTGCAAATAAAATAAGGGAAAGGCAAGAAGTTGTTCTTTTATTACCTTCTTCATCATCTTGTTCTCTAGTGGTGGCGTGTTCGATGTACACTAGAATCAAAACAAATCAAAAGGGCATTTCTTGACAAGAACCGAGCAACCCGAGCACGAACTGGAGGAGGATACTGACCGCACCACACCGCTCGGAACGCTCTAGAAGCTTCCGGAGACCCGCGCGCGGAGCGCCGCTCGAATTCCTCACCCAAATCCGCGCCGATCCCCGCGAGATCCAGATCGGATCGAGCGATCCGAGCGCGAATCAGAGAACCCAACCGCTCGGGGGCGGATCGGATCGCGCGGAGTGGCCTGCGAAGGTACGGGGATTTGCTCGCTCGGGCGGTGAAGGGTTTAGGGCTTTCAAATGTTCCCGTGGCTTGTCCCTTTGGGAGGGAAGAGGAGACGGGGAGGGAGGGAGGGAGGCGAGGCGGTCACGTGCCTGGTGGTGAGGCCGTTGCGGGGGTAGACACGTGGAGAGCTTCGAGACGGTGGGATTGGGCGGGAAAGGGTTGGGGTTCTGAGGGGAAACTGGCAGGTGCGCCCGGTCTACATAGACTGATTTGATAACAACGTTGTTAACACGATAGGCTGATAGAGTGGTGATCTACGGTGCTTGCTGAGCTGGTGGACCGTAAGAGTGTCCTTTCTGTGTCAAAACGGGGGGAAATTTAGGACATGGCATTTAAAAGAGTGTCTTTGAGAAAACTAGTAGGTTGCTTGTGCATTGTAACGGAATTTCAAAAAAAAAAAATAGCAGAGAAAATCATATCAAACATCTCATAATTCGTAATTCAGAGCCGAGTCACTGCTTTCTGCTTTTGTCACAACAAAATGTGAAGAAATAAGCATACCAGGAGCTAATAAACATTTAGTTAAACATTTTTAAAATCTAGTGTGGTTACTTTAATTTGTAAGATACTAGTCATTGACTCTTGTAGGGGCCACACATTGTGTTTCGAACTCAACAATATATTTTCACTTCCATGGGCGTATTAAAGAAGAAATAAGATAAGGATGCTACAGAAGCCTCACATTTGTTCATAGCAATTCCTTTCACTCAAACCAATGATCGTGTATTCTGTATTTGCTGTACTTGTTTTTGTCCTTAAATTCTTCAGTGCACGCTTGGCCTACAAAATTAAACGAATATACAACTATAGATATCTAAAAGCCTGGTCCAATGGTTCTTGTCCTTCATTCTTAAACTATTGTTTTCATTAGCAACACGAAGACAAAACTTACCTTAGCGTAGTCAATTTTGTTCGGGTGATCAACCTTCTGGTTGGCAGGTAGAAAATGAATAACAGGGTCAGGTTTCACAATCATTGTTGTGGACAAATCTGCTCAAACAAATAGTACATGTACTATGTATTATCACCTACTGCATACAATGATACAAGTGATCACAATACTATGTGAAATTGGACTCGGATGATAAAACGCACCAATATTAAGAGAAAGCCCGCTCGTGTGGCACAAGCTGGAATGGAATCCTCTACAACCCATCACACCACCCCAAGTCAACACATTTTGAAGGATTATTATGGAAAAAAAGAATGGCGAACTAAAAGGCAACCCCTACAAACACAAAGAAAATGGCAGATGCAAAATTAGAATAAAAACAAATGCAAAATGCTAGTGATGGTTGCATTGAATGACCTCGTCATATCTCGTATTATGGAATAGTGGGTAGCTTTCTTTCCATTTCTTCTAATAATTCACTCATTTGTACATATCAAAGGACAGGAACATAGCATCAACCTGCAGTTTGATACCCTAACATCACATCTCAAAGTGAACATGTTACCTCTAATTACTTTCCGATAGCGTGATTCTTCTTGCGCAAAAAGCAAAAAGTGGAAGACCTCAAAGGGAAATTTTTCTACGACAAGCGCATTTACATCAATATTATTTCTAGTTAAAACTGCATTTAGGAGCTGTGAACAAGAAATTTAGTATCTAGATTTAGCACTGCTTGTGTAAAAATTTACCATCTCAAAACAAATATTGATTGTGCTTTAAAACCACTGAACAAGTTTAATCGCATCCCACAATTGCATTGATTGTAGATATCGTAGTGAATGCAAGAGAATTTGAAATAAACAAGTAATACCATATTAGGAGTTTTAAGCATGTCAAGAGACTTACATTGCCCTGATCAGGTTCTTTGAATAACATATGCCATCTTTCACGGTTTGCCGTCGAGTATTGGAAATGTTGAGTCCATTTGGTTATGACATTCTGGCCTTGGTTGGTAAAATATCTCAAGGGATCTGAACCCTCATTAAAGCAAAACCTAAGTAAAATAAAGTGATTAGGTTTCTAAGAGCCAATGAGGACTTGACTATGTGCAGGTTACAGTCTTCGAATTAGTTCTTAGTGGGAAAAGAGTTCTTTTATGTTCCAACTTGAATGGGTCCATACCTGATAAGGGTTTGGTTATTTGAGGTTCTTTTTTATTTAAGTTCATGATCAAAGCAATGCAGTCATCCATTGAGTTCTGTAAGAATCTCCATTCTCCAGCATCCTCAACATAGGTAAGCGGGACTCCATGTGAACCGAGGAATACCATAACCCGTCATTGAGAAGACAGAATAGAAAGTAAATGTCAGATACCATGTTGATGCTGATTTCCATAATAAATTATACAACATTACAAGTTTTGCATTTACATACAAACAAATTGTTGGACCGAAAAGGCGACTAGAGGGGGGTGAATAGGAGCACGCTCACTTTTTCACAAATAATTGATTCAATAATATTTCACTCCAGTATCTATGTAAGCTATGAAGATCAGTATATCAGTACAGCGGAAGACTAATATTGAATCCAATTTAAAACCCCTAAGCAATACGACAAAAACAACAAAGATTGAAACAATTCAATGCTGGTCGACCTCGGCCTTGGGCATCGATTCTCGGTCGACCGATTCCTAGCTCGACCTGCCTAGGGTCTAACCGATTTCCTCGAAGTAAGAAACGATGACGAAGATGAAAATAGATGAAACTTTTGATCTACTAATCCAAACTTGATGAAACTTGGAACATACCTTCTCTATGATATCAGAAAGCTATTCCAATCGAAGATTATGATAATTCTTGGAAGAATAGCGACCCTTTTCGATTTGATTGAAGAGAGGTTCAAAACTGGGTCAAAACGAAAACTAGGTCAAAGCTCTTGCTCGTGGGTGATTGATGATCAAGATAATCCTAGATAGATTTTCACACGTCACAGCAAGCTAGATCACGTGAAGAATCCAAGCAAAAACTAACGGATCAAAGAAAGACCTAAAAACATCAAATAGAGAGAAAGAACGCAATGAGACAAAACATTGATCGAACTTTCCTTTGATTGATTGATATGATCAGGGCTTACAGCCACTCCATCAATGGAGGACAATGCTCAATCCAAGAGCACAAAAATCACATCAAACATCAATAACCCAAGCCTCCACAAAAGCTCTCCCTAAGAAAATTAGGGTTTACAAGAATTGCAAAAGAGACGAAGGAGAGGTGCAGCCACCTCCCTCTCCTATTTATAGTGGAGGCTTAGACCTTCTAGATGTTTGATCCTATTGGGCTCCCGTTAAGACCCAAAATAAATGGGACACATACGCACACATTTTAAAGCGCCGTTTTTATCTTCTCTTGACCTAACTAGCTACATCTTGCGCCATCTTGCGCCTCGGATTAGCTAATAGATCACCCTTGTCCATCTTGCACCACGCTTGAGTACATTGACCTCACCCGGCATCGTAGATCGTTCTGGACCTCAGCTCTCCAAGCCTAGTCCCGATCATCCTCGCCGTTGACCACCAAGCAACCTGCACAACAATAGGCAAGTAAACCGAATTTGGGAACAAGTTCTTCACAACTGGACCCATGTTAGTCAAAACATGCATCATGCAACATATATACCCCGAAACCTACTGGAATTTTCAAATCAATAGAACTTTTGACTGGAGACTCCAAAAATTATGAGACCAAGTGCAATAGAAACCCCTCTCTTGCCTACACACTCTATTTTTGGCCCAGCTCAATTCTCACTTTATGTCGGCGGTCCGATGCCACCTGGCCAGTCGAGCGATCTCGCATGTAGATCGAACTTTGTCGAAAACACATGAAACGATAAACCGTAAACGCCATTGCCAATTGTCACATCATCATAAGATCTGGAGCATATCTCTATGATATCCACACAAACATAGTCAGTTCATGTCCTTGTGTTTTTTCAAAAAAAAATACAACATACTTGGGGCAATGATGCCATATAATAGATGTGGCACATCAATGACTATATGGAAGGAAGATTGTTGCTTGAAGGCATTGGGTAGATGCGAATGCATCTTTTAGCATCATTACAAGTAAAAACACAAGTAAATATGGCATCATTGCATTTTCGTAGAGATGTGAATGCATCTTTTAGAATAATTAAGGCTTGCTTGAAGGCATTGGGTAGATTAGTGACAACAGTGTTGATACATGAACTTTAGCTTTGCAAATAAAATAAGGGGAAAGGCAAGAAGTTGTTCTTTTTATTACCTTCTTCATCATCTTGTTCTCTAGTGGTGGCGTGTTCGATGTACACTAGAATCAAAACAAATCAAAAGGGCATTTTACTGACAAGAACAATGTTATCCTCGAATCAAAACAAATAAAAAGGCATCTTACTGACAAGAACAATGCTACTTGGACAAATGTCCTGAACAAAATATCCTCTTCTCAGAGTTATTGTGAATTCATTGAGAGCAAGATTGACTGCATTGTGTATGATGAATTATCATGCATTGTGTATGATGAATCATCCAATATCCATACTTGGATCTCAACTGTAAGCAAAAGCAATGTTGCCCAATGCAAGAAGCACGTTCCACATCTTTTGCTCGAAGATGCCACAATAGCACTTTCTATTCTTCCTCCAAGGTCACCACCACGAGACACCCATTCCACGACAAAGAGCCCCAATAACCACGAATGAGTATGCTGAACACCAGCATGAGCAGGGTCCCTGGCATGTCACAGTGCGCGCAATGGATGTTGAGGTGGAAGAAATACAACCTCCCAATCAGACTTTGCAATGCATAACAGTTTAAAAAGAAACAAACTTTAGTACAATCTCATTACATAGGTTCGGAGAAGCTTAATTTGTGAGTATAGTTTCAAGAGAAGCTTAATTCGGGTTACTCATGCCATGCTTATGGTTGCACTGATGGTGTAGCCCACCATGGTGCTCCATAGGTTCATGTCCTGGGCAGCAATTCCACACATGAACACCTACTTCTCTAGGAACTGTGCTTTTTGGCAACGATTTCAAGTAAATAAGGCACAAAATGGAGATGTAACAAAGGAGTTATGTGTGTTGAGAGGGTACACAGCAGAGATATGTTCGTAGTTGTTGACACCAGATGGAGGAGGCGGTACTACACTCGCCTTACCAAAACTAGCTCATCTTCATCGCCGCTCGGCCGCCTCACCCCTTCCCTCTCTGCACTGCCTCGAAGCCGCAGCACACAAACAGATCGACGAAGCACGGGAGGCGTCGTATCACATCCGTCGGGGACGATGTGCGGCGAGGATGGAGGAGGCCAAGAGGAGTTGGTCGTGCATGAATGCGGTGGGGTAGGGGCATCGACAACGCACGATGAGAGCGACGACGGCGTCGTGTAGGAGAAGTGGAGAGGAAGGAGGTGGTTGTCGCGGATCGGTGTCGTGGGGGCTGCACGATTAAGCGAGGGAGAGGTAAGGATGGGCGCGTTTTTCGTGTGTATTGAGGTGGGTGGGACGAAATGGGGTAAACTCCAAATTATTATTCAGTGCGCGTATGGGTGGTCGGTGGGACAATTCGGTGGAGTGGGATGATGCCCCCTACGGGTAAACTCGAATTATAGTAGTTAAGATGAGCGTGTTCTATTCATAAAATGCCATTAATTCTTGATTGTTTTTGAATTGGGTTATTTCCTTTTTCCCTCTAAATGCATCCATCTCGCACTTTTTGTTTGGTACACTCGAGTTCATAAAACCCATATTTATAATCTGTTAGAAAACTTCATCAACTATGTGGTATTTTTGGCAACAATGACTAATTCTACAAAGCACGGCAAACATGAAAATATAAATCAACACAATATCTCATTCCACCAACCCGAAGTGTGGAGATCATGTCGTATGGTTCTAATCTAGGAGTTGAATAATTGGCATCGGTGTCGAGGAGTTTGGGGAGTAAACTCTAAGTTTTTTTTTTGCAAATTGTCAGGTTTGTTGTCGGTGGCCATGATCGACGCGTGGTCGAGCGATCTGTCCATGTGGCGGCGTCAAACCAACGTGCAATTTTGTGCCAAATGGGAACCAAACACCTGTGGGAGTGTTTGTGGATGTGTTTGCACTAGGTGCCATTGAAAATAAAGACAAGACACGAAACTAGATAGAGTTTTGCCAACAAAAAGTCTAGAGATGAGTGTTTTCTAAAATGAGAAATGACCTGACCAGTCCCCTATTATCGGGGACCGCGGTCAATCCGACCATGGACCACAAGCTCTGTAAACGAGTTGGTCATAAGCTCTGCAATGTGGTCGATGTTTCCTTCATAAATGACATCCACATTATGTTTCCCTTCCTCAAACTTCTGCTGCAAGAACCTGCACCCATTCTAGTCCTTGGCCATGAAGTTGATGTAGCCCTTCACTCCAATGGCGGATCTAGGATTTTACCACGCCTCAGACTAAACCCTAATATGCTAACATCCTAGAACTAATGTTAATTTATTCCTAATATTTACATCCAACTCCTCAATCGGTTTTCGAAGCCCAGGATCATCAACTATATCATCTGGATTAAGTTCAACATAATGATTATTTTGCTCAGTGTTATTAGCTCCAGTTCCAACTGTTTATGGAAGAGCTTGGTTGGATTGTGTTCATATAGGAAAATAATATGACAATTTCTTGCTCTTCTTCTTTTTGTATCCCTAATTCCTAAGTAAAAAATGCAAAACACATGACATTAATTTCATTTTGTCATTCAAATTTCAGATAAGGGAGGGAGGAGTAGGGAGTACCGGATCAGAGATGGTGTTGCTGCATGCTTGCGGTCGGACTACCGCCTTGCCCCGCGCAGCTGCGCCTCACTGGCCGCTGTGCGTGACGGTGTGGCTCGTGGTTAGGGGAGGCCGGACGAAAGGTACGAGCCGTGCAGCGCAGTGCCAGGACGTCGGCCATCATCGGATCTTCGTGTGGCGCGTGCTGTGTTGGGAAGCAGGCAGGCATCAATGCGGACTGTGTCGAGTGAGGCGCATGTCAAGGCGATTGGGGATTGACCGATTGCCGATTGGGGATTGGCCGATTGGGGTTGGGGTGACAGTCGACGGAGTCGAGCAAGTAGGGTTGGGTTGGGGACTTATGCGATTTTGCCAATGGGTTGGATTGAGCCAGCGCTAGAAGGTGATGGCTGATGGGCTGTGGTAGTGTCTCAGGGTGGGCCACTGGTCTATGTGTTTTCTTGGGTCTATATATGGGAAGAGTAGCCTATTAATTTTTACGGTATCGGGCTATAGTTTACCCAGCCCGAGGCACAAATCCGACGTGCCTTAACTCCAACCATGTTCTCATACCTCAACATCTTATAGGAATCTCCAGCTCCAGTGTCGTGTTACTAACATAATGCTGAAATCTCCTCCTTCCCACGGTTAGAAAAGTCATGTTCTTATTCCTATAAAAAAATCATATTGTCCTCACGACGAAATGCCTCAATTTGATGGCATTTAAGAAATTGAGCCTGCACGGAGTCTGGCCCAAGGTGGGCTCCTCATCCATCAGTAGCCTATATAAAGGAGGGGGACCCCAACCATTGTATGATAGTTTTGAGAAGAGCGATAAAGAGAAACCTGGAGTCGCCTTATATCTCTGTGTTCAATCTATTATTCTATTCTTGTGTTCTTGCATTGTTCTTACGATTCTGAATTTATCTACGAGGTAATCGCTCGGATGAATCTCATGACGGTTTCTCAACGAAACCACCTTTCATATACCCATTGTGCGCCACGGCACACCGTACTCATAGCACAATTTTGGTAAACCGCCAGGTCCGCCACAGGCAGTCGGACTAGTACTAGCATACCCAAGTTGTGTTTTGCGCCAGCCTGCCCAGATAGCAAGAACGACTCGACATGATCAGGGTGCACCAACCCTTGTCCCAAACCAATGCCAGTGCCATTTCCTCTCCTATTCACCTATTGTACATGAAGCCACCAATCCTGGCGTCCAAGCTTTCTCTGAAGCCGTTGTTGCCATCAAAGCGATGTCCATCGTAAGTGCTACAACCGGCAACATAGCCGCCAAAGCATGGCTTGATCAACGAACATGGGTTGATGGTGGACACACAGAACTTGGCGCCCCAAAGTTGTAGCCATAATGCGCCGTGCGTTGAGGACTAAGCGATTAAGAGACATATGAAACACCTACAGAGCATGAGCACTTCTCGTCTCTTGGAATATGCAATTGAGTCCTCGTATGTGGCTCCTACATTCTTGGCGCCACCGAGCCAACTCCTCCACTCAAGTGTTGTTGTGCCGAGCAACCACCTGCCTACGCTATGCAGAGCGTGATTGTCCTTCACTGGCCTCTGCGGCTCGCCTTCTCGCTCGGGCATTGGTGCGTCGTGCCCGATACATGTCCATGCCATCATCTAAAAATGGCACTCAAGGACCTCTCATTGTAGGAATTATCCGGATTTCTCCAAGTATCTCAAACCATAGATCGTCCAACGAGGCGATTCGACATATGGATAAATCCTACTTTCGATTACAAAATCTTAAAGCTTTTATGGAAAGTACGACATACCTATCGATTATAGAGTTTTGATAGGCCTTCAGTACAAATCAATTTATAATACAAGAAAAAGACTCCAAGAACGGCAATTCCACATACTATGCTTTAGTGTAGGCACGACAAAGAATGCATGATCAATGCTGGAGCTTCTTCCTTTTAGTACTCACTTGTCTGAACCAAAATATGTAAGAATGAGTATATTTGTACTCAACAAGCTACAATGGTAATGTTTCTTAATGCAATATAAGGGTTTCAAAGAACCATTGGCGTAACGAGGTGGTGGGATCGGTACGTATATGGCACCGCTGAATTTACGTAAATGGAAAATATTTGGTTCTTTCCCACTCATTAACTGGAAATGTGAAAACTCATAGTATGCTGATGACCGAAGCATATTAATGTTGATGCATGTAATACGGCGTGTCGCCAATATGTAGTTGGTAATTTGGATTTCATTAACAAGGGTCTTATTATTAGCTTGATCTTCTTGATTAATGTCTCTGCAAGTCCATTCTGAGTATGAACATGCATGATCGAATGTTCCACCGTTAGGCCTAAGACCATACAATAGTCATTCAATGCTTTTGAGGTAAACTCTTCAACATTATCCATTCGTATGGATTGGATCTGATGATCCAGGAACTTGGCTCTTAGCGCAATGATTTGTGAAATCAGCATGGCGAATGCACGATTTCTAGTGGATAATAGACATACATGTGTTCACCGTGTGCATGCATCTATTAGTACCATAAAGCATCTAAATGGCCCAGACATGGGTTCAATAGGTCCACATATATCACCATGAATCCTCTCAAGGAACTCAAACATTTCATAATTAATTTTGTGATACGAGGATCACGTTATCAACTTGCCCTTAGCACAGGCTTCGCACACAAATTGTGCGATTCTAAGGATTTCTTCAAACTTGAGATTGTGGCCAACTGAATGTTGTGTTATTCTACGCATCATTTCAAATCTAGGATGACCCAAACGTTCAAGCCATAGTCCGACAGTTATTAGTATTTCACACGGTATTCATCGCAACATATGCATCATCATGTTTAATAAACATATAGTACAATCGAAGGAAAAGTAGGAAGCATCTTTATCGCTTCTCTATGATATCCCTCTTTCGTGTGATGAGAAGGTACTCATAGCCATTCTCTTTTCTGTTTCCACATAGAAGCCATTATTACGATATCTTTGAAACTCAAGATAGTTCAAGTTGATATTTTTGGCAACAATGACTAATTCTACAAAGCACTGCAAACATGAAAATATAAATCAACACAATATCTCATTCCACCAACCCGAAGTGTGGAGATCATGTCGTATGGTTCTAATCTAGGAGTTGAATAATTGGCATCGGTGTCGAGGAGTTTGGGGAGTAAACTCTAAGTTTTTTTTTGCAAATTGTCAGGTTTGTTGTCAGGTGGCCCGCGGTCTGACCGACGTGGTCGAGCGATCTGTCCGACTGTGGGCGGCGGTCAAACCAACGGTGCAATTTTGTGCCAAATGGGAACCAAACACCTGTGTGGGAGTGTTTGTGGATGTGTTTGCACTAGGTGCCATTGAAAATAAAGACAAGACACGAAACTAGATAGAGTTTTGCCAACAAAAAGTCTAGAGATGAGTGTTTTCTAAAATGAGAAATGACCTGACCAGTCCCCTATTATCGGGGACCGCGGTCAATCCGACCATGGACCACAAGCTCTGTAAACGAGTTGGTCATAAGCTCTGCAATGTGGTCGATGTTTCCTTCATAAATGACATCCACATTATGTTTCCCTTCCTCAAACTTCTGCTGCAAGAACCTGCACCCATTCTAGTCCTTGGCCATGAAGTTGATGTAGCCCTTCACTCCAATGGCGGATCTAGGATTTTACCACGCCTCAGACTAAACCCTAATATGCTAACATCCTAGAACTAATGTTAATTTATTCCTAATATTTACATCCAACTCCTCAATCGGTTTTCGAAGCCCAGGATCATCAACTATATCATCCGGATTAAGTTCAACATAATGATTATTTTGCTCGGTGTTATTAGCTCCAGCCCAACTGTTTATGGAAGAGCTTGGTTGGATTGTGTTCATATAGGAAAATAATATGACAATTTCTTGCTCTTCTTCTTTTTGTATCCCTAATTCCTAAGTAAAAAATGCAAAACACATGACATTAATTTCATTTTGTCATTCAAATTTCAGATAAGGGAGGGAGGAGTAGGGAGTACCGGATCAGAGATGGTGTTGCTGCATGCTTGCGGTCGGACTACCGCCTTGCCCCGCGCAGCTGCGCCTCACTGGCCGCTGTGCGTGACGGTGTGGCTCGTGGTTAGGGGAGGCCGGACGAAAGGTACGAGCCGTGCAGCGCAGTGCCAGGACGTCGGCCATCATCGGATCTTCGTGTGGCGCGTGCTGTGTTGGGAAGCAGGCAGGCATCAATGCGGACTGTGTCGAGTGAGGCGCATGTCAAGGCGATTGGGGATTGACCGATTGCCGATTGGGGATTGGCCGATTGGGGTTGGGGTGACAGTCGACGGAGTCGAGCAAGTAGGGTTGGGTTGGGGACTTATGCGATTTTGCCAATGGGTTGGATTGAGCCAGCGCTAGAAGGTGATGGCTGATGGGCTGTGGTAGTGTCTCAGGGTGGGCCACTGGTCTATGTGTTTTCTTGGGTCTATATATGGGAAGAGTAGCACTGTTAATTTTTCTGGTATCGGGCTATAGTTTACCCAGCCCGAGGCACAAATCCGACGTGCCTTAACTCCAACCATGTTCTCATACCTCAACATCTTATAGGAATCTCCAGCTCCAGTGTCGTGTTACTAACATAATGCTGAAATCTCCTCCTTCCCACGGTTAGAAAAGTCATGTTCTTATTCCTATAAAAAAATCATATTGTCCTCACGACGAAATGCCTCAATTTGACTGAAACTGTTAAGAAATTGAGCCCAGACCGGGAGTCCTGGCCCAAGGTGGGCTCCTCATCCATCAGTAGCCTATATAAAGGAGGGGGACCCCAACCATTGTATGATAGTTTTGAGAAGAGCGATAAAGAGAAACCTGGAGTCGCCTTATATCTCTGTGTTCAATCTATTATTCTGTTCTTGTGTTCTTGCATTGTTCTTACGATTCTGAATTTATCTAGGAGGTAATCGCTCGGACTGAACTCGCCAGCGACGGTTTCTCAACAGAAACCACCTTTCATATACCCATTGTCTGCCACGGGCACACCGTACTCATAGCACAATTTTGGTAAACCGCCAGGTCCGCCACAGGCAGTCGGACTAGTACTAGCATACCCAAGTTGTGTTTTGCGCCAGCCTGCCCAGATAGCAAGAACGACTCGACATGATCAGGGTGCACCAACCCTTGTCCCCAACCAATGCCAGTGCCATTTCCTCTCCTATTCACCTATTGTACATGAAGCCACCAATCCTGGCGTCCAAGCTTTCTACAGAAGCCGTTGTTGCCATCAAAGACGATGTCCACTGTAAAGTGCTACAACCGGGCAACATAGCCGACCAGCATGGCTTGATCAACGAACATGGGTTGATGGTGGACACACAGGAACTTGGCGCCCCAAAGTTGTAGCCATAGTACGCACCGTGCGTTGCGAGGACTAAGCAGTTAAGAGACATATGAAACACCTACAGAGCAGCGAGCACTTCTCGTCTCTTGGAATATGCAATTCAGAGTCCTCTGGTATGTGGCTCCTACATTCTTGGCGTCCACCGAGCCAACTCCTCCACTCAAGTGTTGTTGTGCCGAGCAACCACCTGTGCCTACGTCTATGCAGAGCAGTGATTGTCCTTCACTGGGCCTCTGCAGCTCTGCCTTCTCCGCTCAGGCATTGGTGCGTCGTGCCCCGATACATGTCCATGCCATCATCTAAAAAATGGCACTCAAGGACCTCTCACTGTAGGAATTATCCGGATTTCTCCAAGTATCTCCGAAACCCGCAACTGTCCAACGAGAGCAGTTGCGCACATATGGATAAACAGTCCTACTTTCGATTACAAAATCTTAAAGCTTTTATGGAAAGTACGACATACCTATCGATTATAGAGTTTTGATAGGCCTTCAGTACAAATCAATTTATAATACAAGAAAAAGACTCCAAGAACGGCAATTCCACATACTATGCTTTAGTGTAGGCACGACAAAGAATGCATGATCAATGCTGGAGCTTCTTCCTTTTAGTACTCACTTGTCTGAACCAAAATATGTAAGAATGAGTATATTTGTACTCAACAAGCTACAATGGTAATGTTTCTTAATGCAATATAAGGGTTTCAAAGAACCATTGACGTACACTGAGGTGGTGGGATCGGTACGTATATGGCACCGCTGAATTTACGTAAATGGAAAATATTTGGTTCTTTCCCACTCATTAACTGGAAATGTGAAAACTCATAGTATGCTGATGACCGAAGCATATTAATGTTGATGCATGTAATACGGCGTGTCGCCAATATGTAGTTGGTAATTTGGATTTCATTAACAAGGGTCTTATTATTAGCTTGATCTTCTTGATTAATGTCTCTGCAAGTCCATTCTGAGTATGAACATGCATGATCGAATGTTCCACCGTTAGGCCTAAGACCATACAATAGTCATTCAATGCTTTTGAGGTAAACTCTTCAACATTATCCATTCGTATGGATTGGATCTGATGATCCAGGAACTTGGCTCTTAGCGCAATGATTTGTGAAATCAGCATGGCGAATGCACGATTTCTAGTGGATAATAGACATACATGTGTTCACCGTGTGCATGCATCTATTAGTACCATAAAGCATCTAAATGGCCCAGACATGGGTTCAATAGGTCCACATATATCACCATGAATCCTCTCAAGGAACTCAAACATTTCATAATTAATTTTGTGATACGAGGATCACGTTATCAACTTGCCCTTAGCACAGGCTTCGCACACAAATTGTGCGATTCTAAGGATTTCTTCAAACTTGAGATTGTGGCCAACAGAATGTTGTGTTATTCGGCGCATCATTTCAAATCTAGGATGACCCAAACGTTCAAGCCATAGTCTGAACAGTTATTAGTATTTCACCTGGGTATTCATCGCAACATATGCATCATCATGTTTAATAAACATATAGTACAATCTGAAGGAAAAAGTAGGAAGCATCTTTATCGTTTCTCTATGATATCCCTCTTTCTGTGTGATGAGAAGGTACTCATAGCCATTCTCTTTTTCTGTTTCCACATAGAAGCCATTATTACAGATATCTTTGAAACTCAAGATAGTTCAAGTTGATTTTGGGAACAATAATGCATTCTGAATTATTATTCTAGTTCCCATCGGTAACACAACTAATGCTCTTCCAGAACTTGCAATATTGGCACAGTTGCCAGCTATTTGTGGTACAGTCTTAGAACTGAACGTCTGAAAATATTTCATATCCCTTAAGATTGAATGCTCCCCTTCCATCGATCGTACGCTTTCATTAGTTCTTTTAACTGGAGATTATATCATTTGCATCAATTAAAATATTTCATAAACATAAATGCAGGTATAAAAGACATGCACACAAAAATTGGAAATACTTTATTCAACTCATGAAATAAAAAATTACAATGAGTAACTTGAATTCCAAATATTACTATTGCTGACTAATTCAAGATCAAGCAAATTTTGGCATTCAATTTACCAACACCATCCTAAACACACCATGAGTTGACTCCTATAATTTTAAGGGGATAACTTGTGGGGAATGCATCATTCCCACTATGTTATGTTTTCATAACGGTTCTTACTGCCATCAACTTCACTTGCAGGAGTGTAATGAGGAGAAACCCTAATTTTTTATCTTCTTCCTATGATTATTCCTCTTGCAATCTCATTTGATGGACTTAGATGCAAGTCCCTTGCTCTTTCCATCTCAACTAAAGAACTGAGCAAGATGTAGTACTTCTTGATCTGCCTTTCCCTTAGGATTGATCATGTGGGATAATCTTATGCAAGTAGAGCTGAAATAGCCCGTTCTATCAAATCTTCCTTTAATATGTTCATGTCCAACATTCGTAGAACGTTGGCACTGGTCACTAGATCCAGACTGAATGTTTCTACAGAGACAAAATCTTGCATCCCTAGACTCAACCATGTGTTGAATACAATTGTACAGAGATGATCTCCTTGTATTGCGTCAAAGCACTCCTTCAGGACCTCCCAGAGTTCACTGGGTTCCCTGATAGCAATGAGCTCAACATGTAATTCAACACATAAGTGGTTTCTTAAATAAATCAGGACTCACTTCTCTTTGTGTATTTGCTGTTTAGTCTTTCACTAACTGCGTGGATGCGTGGTGAGCACACAAGTATGCCTGCGGACGACGGATATAGACGAAATTCTTCACTCATCATTCTTTATGGGTATACCTATAGAAGGAACTCAAGGTTACGGGTATAAATATAAACGATCACTATCTATGGCTATATCTATTGCTCCTGATTGCCATTCCTGCACGTGAGTCGTTGGATTGCTTCGGAGGATAAATGAACCGTCCGAACAACACGTTCAATCGGAGCATCGGAGGCACGGCCCGTATCATTTACCCGAGAAAGAAAAAAACACGACACGGGCTAGGAGGCGGATGCCAAGCCTTGCAAGCTTCCTCGGGGATGCTCCCTCCGCTGCGTGCTTTCAAGTCCCCGCCTCTGTTCTCGACTTCTTCTACTTCCCCGTCTCCAAAATTTGGCAAATTTCCACCTCCCACGCGCGCTTCCCTTTCCCCGATCGCTCTCGGCTGCTTGCCTAGGGCTTAGGGTTTCGAGCTCTAGATCCCCGATGGCTGCGACGGCGGGGGCGGCGGGCGGCGGGCGGCAGCAGCAGGGTGTGGCGGAGCGGCGGCTGCTCCGGTCGCGGTACCTCGCTGTGAAGAACCTCATCAGCGGTAGGCCTCCCCACCATCCGATTCGGGTTTGAGTTTCGGGTTTCGGGATTGGGCGCGGTGCGATTTGAGCCGGTGTGCGTTGGGTTGTGTGTGCGCGCAGATGAGAAGGAGGAAATGGCGAAGGCGGATTCCGACAAGTTCGCGGCCGTCATCACCCAGGTGGAGAGCTTGCACGAGCTCGGTAAGAATCATCTCTCGCTTTCTGCATATTTCCAAAAAATAAATGTCTTGATTTGTTTGAGATTTCTCTTTGAAGAGGCGTGTGGTGGTTTTGTTTGAAATTGCTGTTTTTCCAACTTGTGCTGTACGTGAGTTTATGGCTACAGGTTGTAAACTAGGATACCTATATGATATAACACAATAGGGTATGAAATGGATCCCGATAAAAGTGTACTACCTTCTCTGAATGTTATGATCAATTGATAAGTTCAGCTATAGTTAGTTTGCAAGCAGTGTGCTTGCGTTCTGTGTATAATAAAGCTCAGCTGAATCTGGTAGCATTGATAAAATATTTTACTTGGGGTCTAATCCTACTCGGCGTAAAATGGTTTCACTCTACTCTAAAGCTTTGCAAACCTTTTCCCAAACCATGAAGTGCTATTTCTATTATGAGCAATTTCATGTGCATAGGCTGAATTTGAAATATTTGGAAGTTCTGAACTCAGCTGTCAGTCTGTTATCTTGATGAAGGGAATTCTTATTGGGTAAATGATATTCAGAACATTACATTTTGCACAAAGTGTCATACCGTAATTTACGGTTCAGCCCAGTCGGGTTATGTTAAGTCCAGGTTCACAATTGGCATGCTGGATCTTGACAACTGAATCAATAGTGTTACCGAAAAAAATAGAGAAGCCAATTGCCATATCAAAATCAGACATCAAGAAAGCCTTCAACACTGCCAAGTGCCAACTGGGTCTGTGACTCTGTCCAAAGTCCAAACCAGCTCCTGCAATTTAGAGGGTTTAATCTCCAAGAAGTGAGACTGAGTGTGAGGGCCTGAGAATTTTTAGTTTCCAGTCGATTCAAGTGGATAGAACACGTACGTACTTAAATCTGTGTGTATAAAAGTGACAACTGGACTAAGAAAGAAATATGCCTAGGGGCTAAGATAGGAGATTTAGTACATTCCTATTCATAATTCATCTAGCTGTTTATGTTTTACTGCAAATTGTTAGCCCAACACCAGGATACAGCACTAGCACTAAATTATTGAATGGAGTCTATAAATGTATGTTTATAGACTTTTGGTGCCTCTCCCAGGACGTATAGCATTAGCATAAGTTCATTTTCACAGCAACTATCTTTAGAGAGATTTCTGAAATATTTTCTGTATCATACAGTAAAGTGGAGTTGAATATGCATCATGTATGGTATGTGGAGTTTGGCTGTGTTGGTTGTTCTTCCCTTCCATGCTGATGTGGCGCAGCATTTTTTTTTACACATAACGGGGGTGTCCTTCTGCACTGCAGTTCAGAGACCTAGGGAGCAAATAGCTGATGCAGAAGCTCTGCTGGACATTTCAAACACTTTGGTAACATATGTGAGGTCCCAGTCAAGCGAAGGAATCACACCTTCTGATTTTGTAACAGCATTGCTGAAGAAATTTGGGCAGCAAGGGAGCCTTGACGCTGAGGCTGTCTCATTACGCTGGGGTGACGTTGGGCTTTTTGCCTCCCATGTTTTCAGGGCTGTGCCTGGATGCTGTACCATGTAATGAAGCTCCTTCATCTTTATAAGTTTTCAACATTTCCTGCTTAGTGTCTGCTTGGTAAACGACTTAAACCATGCATGCTCTTAAATATTTACAGGCTTGGACCCATGAATGCAGAAGTGAAGCAGCGCAAGGTTCCGGTTGTCAATAGAAAACGAACTGCCAGGCCAACCGAAAGTACTTGTCCTGAAGAGGTAGCCACATGCTTTTGTATATTATAAATGATAATAGTAGAGGTTAATGAAGCAATGACATACATTTGTACAGTTCTTTCATGGTTTGTTTTCACCCTCTGTTTGCCTTTTGTTTCAATCAAACATACTGTGAGGTAGGTAGCTGATGTGGTGCTTTCCCATTGTTCATGTAATTGATTGGCAACTTAACATGACCTATCTCATTGGATTCCATTGTGCAACACTTAGTTGATTACATGTTTAAAATCATCAAACATTTTTTCTTTAAAGAAACATATGTGACAGTACCATTCTGACAATCTTCCTTCGCCGCTATGAAGTTTCTGGGCAGGCAGATAGACTTGTCTTCTTCCCATAGCTTGTTTGTCATATGTGTATAATCACTAGACTTGCAGACTGTTTCATCACTTACTTCTAACTATGGGTTCATATGATGCTATTTAATATGCAGCTTGCTGATTCTTCAGAGAGAGCAAAGACAGACACTGACCGGAATGTGTCTGTTATATTTGATATCCTGAGGAGGAGGAAGAGTGCAAGGCTGGAGAACCTTGTTTTGAATAGACTTTCATTTGCCCAAACGGTTGAGAATATTTTTGCGCTGTCTTTCCTAGTGAAAGATGGCAGGGTGGCAATGAATGTAGATGACAATGGGCATCATATAGCCTGTAAGCACTTGGTTATCTGGTTTTGTTTGCGCTTTAATGATACTATGGAGATGCTTGCTTATGTAGTATCTAATATAATTCTACTGGCCTTGCACAGATCCAAGAAATGCACCTGCTGCTAGTGCCATAGCCTCAGGAGAAGTCTCCTACAGCCATTTTGTTTTCAGATTTGATTTTAGAGACTGGAAGGTACGGTTTCTGCTTGTAGTTTTTTTTTTTTTGGATTTATTGATAAGCCTTTCTATATGTGGCCTGGATAGTCAACCTCAATGTTGGGGCCTTGGGGGCAAGTTAATGCAAGAGAAATGTACAAAATTCAGTTAACAACAGAACTTGATAAATAGAAACAGCTTACCATTTGATTCGAGTACCACTACCACCCCATTTGGGGATGCTGCTTTTACAAGAGTAACTTCCTAACTTAAACTAGGAATTCTTCATTTTCATTTATTTAGTTTATCATCTTCAATCCACTCACATGCCATCCTGCCTTTGCAAGAGAAATTATCTTAGCCCTATGTTGGGAAGAAATTGTGTTGATTTTGTTTTGGTCATGTATGATTCTCTAAAATGGCTCCTTTATTGGCTTAACAAATGGCTCATTTTCTATTTTCACTTCCCCATTCCGGGAGATAAAAATGTACAGGATCAAAACACTCTTAGCTATTCATGGTGTGGGAGTTAGAACTCTTTCAAATAATCTGACCTTATTTCTCTTTTTGCCCGTTTCTAGCTTATGAAAGAGGTCGTCGCTGATGGGGAAGAACTGATGCCACACAGGACCTCTCAGAGCATACCCTGCACTGAAGAGTACGAAGAGCCGGAGCCATGCGCACAGCGAACACCGATCAGGAAACTCACTCGGAACCGAGGTTTGGTTCTGCAGGATCAAATGCTTGTTGCGGACACACCCGAGGAGAAGCAAACCTTCAAGCGCAGGCGTCTTTTCAGAGATCAGGAATGATCTTGCCTTGCTTGGCATGGCATGGGCGCCTACCTCGTTTGTATGTAGAAATATCTCCCGAATAACTTATCCTTTGCAGAACTCTAAAAGAAACCCATCCTTTGTAGCTAGTGCTAGTTCTTAGAGCAGTAGAGATGTAACTAAATCCCATTCTATTGTTTGGATCTCTTCAGATCAGTCGGCTCATAATGTTCTTGGATTAGACTTGTATGTTGACGCTCACAAGAGTTTGCTTGTTGAGAGAGAAAAAAAATGTTTGTTTCAAATTGGAGAATCTTCCTGATGTCTTGTCACGGCTCGAACAACTAGTTAGCCCGATATGCAAATCTATTCATGAACCATAATTCTGCGAGTTACGGCAACTATAGTCCATTTTAACCATCTTACTAGTCTTATCTACTGAGAGTACCTACTATAATAATTTTCTTATAACATACGAGCTTTTGAAGAGAAAAAAACACCTTCATGAGATACCCCCCCTTCAACTGGAAATGATTCAATTACAACAGGAATATACAAGAAAATATCAGTTTACCAACAGGAAATGCAGAGCATTTCTGTATAGGCATTTCAAACAAAACGACGTGAGATCGAGAAACTCAAGAATCCACGTAGGAACTTTGGGCAAAACAGTATCAACTATAATGACATCACAGGTGAAAAGGATAACAGAACCACAAAGCCAAAAACAGCGAACGAAATAAGATGCGATATGAAATCCAGTGGTAAAATCGATGGCATAAGCCTAAACACATTCAAAAAGTTCATCATCAGCCCTCAGGTTTAGAGTTTACATTGACTAAACGCTACAAACCACATGGATCTCAAGCAGCAGTCGACTTGCGCATCTCATTGTCACCAAAAGTGCATGATCCTTTGGTGAAGTTCTCACACAGCTTGGTCTTGAAGTTGCTTCCTGGCCCTCCGCCACGGTGAGATCCTCCAGCAGGGTTCTTGGCCGGTGGAGGGGCATTGCCACCGATGCTGACAATCAGCTCCATGACCGTAATGCTAGCATCCTTGATCTGATCAAATGAGCCTTCAAGCCCAATGTTTTTCAAGCTGGTATCTGATTCGTGATCCCGGATGGCCAGCTTGGCACCGGTGACTCGGGATATCTGCTTTTGCGTTAACTCCACCCCTCCCGATGATGGCACCTGCAAGAGATGCATCAACACTGATCTTGGCTGTGCCAGAAGCGCCAAAGCTTTGCTGGAGTGGCCATCCCAGGGTTGGGGGGCATTGGCTCTGGTGCAGAGTGACCGGTGGGCCTCGGTCCCATGGGGGGGTGGCATTGAGCTGTCCATGAGCTCCCTCTCACGGTATGCAACGTGGCACTTGTCCCCTTATTTGCATCCCTCTGCAGTGTTGTACTTGTTGCACAGGCGAGTCTTAACAGTGGGTGTAGGTGGCCCATCAGGAACGGACAGGTCCCAATAGCGAGCCTCCAGGGAAGGAATGGAGGAAATGGCAACCCTCACCAGAGGGACAACCAGAGAATACCACGTGGATAAGTGACTGAAGTAGCAAAATAGGATGTCCTAATTGCACAACAGGGTACAGAGCTGTTGATTATATATAATTTGTTATATTAATTATTCACTGTAATAATGTTTTGTAATAATTATTTATTTTATTAATTATTCACTGTAAAAATTATTTTTAATAATTACTTATTGTAAAAATTATTTTTATTAATTATTTGTTTTAATAAATGTTTCTTGTAATAATTTCCATCAAATACGTTAATTATTGTTAATTATGTTGTTTGCGGTATATTGTTGTTAATCGCGGTATATTGCGTTGTTTGTAGTTTATTTGTTTATTGTGATGATTTATGTAATAATTATTTCTTGCAATTATTTCTGCAATAATTGTTTGTCGTAATAATTATTTATTATTGATTGTCGTTAGTTATATATTAATTACAGTCAATTTATCGTTAAATATCGTTAGTTGTTGTCAAATATCGTTAGTAATCATCACTTGTCGTTAACTATCGTTAGTTGTCATCAATTGCATTAGTTGTCATTAAACGTTGTTAATTGCATTAAACGGCATCAAATAAGCAATTACTGTCCTTAGGGGCATTTCAAACATTTCTCATCTGAGAAGCTGAACACCAATTCTATTCAGCCTTGCAGTCATTCAACCCTGCAGCCCAGCTAGAAGCTACTTTTCAGGAAAGCCACAACCGTTCTAAACAGGCCCTAAAGAGACCGATGGGTTTAGGCTTAACTGGGCCGGGGTTGCTTATGGCTAGACGTGGCCAAATGGGCGGCACATGCCATTTCAGCACGTGAAAGAATCGTGTCATGCTGGGTCGGCCCACGTGTCTGGGTGGCGGCCCAAGCATGGTCCGAAGGACGGTTGTGCCGTGTCCTGCTGGCACGAGTATGTTTACGGCCCATTTAGCCCGAAAATTCAAACAAATCAATAATAATAATAATAAATATGTAGAATTCATAAATACATCTGAAAGTTGTAAAAATGAGACATGTATATTGAAAATGTAATAAAGAGCTTTATTAATATTGAAATGGATATATCGTTAAAACCTTTGCTAAGTAAAAACTCAATATGAGAAAACATTGACAAATGAAAAGGAGTACAACCTACATTGTTCTAAGTGTCATTGTCGAGGTATAGATTTTCGAACACGTCCGACAATTCTGTATTTTCCACAGAGTGTAGTGATAGCGAATCAACTTGTTCCCAGTACTTCACGGTTAGAAATATCTCCACTATCTCACTCGTGAGAAGTGCTTTTGTCTCCTCCAATATTCTTCCAGAAAAACTGAAAGCATACTAGGAGGAAACCATTGAGATAGGAACAATTAACACATCACATGCAAGTACTGATAGCACGATATATGTTACTTATGGGCATGCCACCATTGCAAAATTTTGAAGCCTTCTAAGTTGAAATCCACCACATCGTTGTTTAAATAAGTAGATAGTTCCCCACTCCTTGGGGTTGTTCTTGGTTGAGCTGGTAGTGTTGTAGAAGAAGACCTGAGCCTGGAGGAAGAGCCACTAAAGATGGTGCCACACATATTTGTCTTGCTACTTGATGTGGTGGATACTAGAGGTCGTTGCGAGCGGACTCCCTGGAACTTATTTTCATACCTTTGGTAAACTTCGTGTAATCGAGAACGAATATGTGCAAAATAGTTAGAATAGTTTAGCCATGTAGCATCACTAAGAAGATCAAAAATATTAGCAAATGCTTCAATTTTACCTCTAGGGTATAAAATAAATGCAAAGGCATATAGGAAATGGATTTCTCTCCGATATTTAAGGTATTTAGTTTTTATAGCAACAATAGCCTCGCATAAAACCGAGTAATTTTCATACATTTTTAATTGAGTAGTAATCTGTAAAATACTATGCACAATAGTAGGACATGTTGGATAGTAGACAATAGACAAAGCAATAGTGGCATCATAAAATTTTTCTAAAAATTGTAGTATCTTCTCAACAATGAACCAATGTTGCTCAGATAATAGTACAGTACCGTAGTGCTCGAATATTGCGTGCGTTTGAATAAAAACAAAAGGTGCTCTTATCGACCCTAGATAGATAGCCATTGTATTAATGTTGTAGTAGTTTTTTTTTGCTATTATATTGAATTTTATTGCTATTATGATGAAAAGAAATTGATAATTTGTCAGGCTAGATGAAGAAAGTGGTTGACGACACATAGTACTGGAGGCTAACTTGCCGACGGCGAGGTGGTTAATGGCTGTGGAGGTTGAACTCATGGTCTCGGCGATTATGGCCATAGAGAGTGGCAAAGGTGTGGTAAATAATAGAAGAGCGAGCTTGTCGGACAACAATGAAGGAGGGGCTTACAAGTTCAAAATATTATTAAGGCAAACTTAGTAACTTAAGAGCGTTATTTTTTACAAATCAAAGTGATATTACAAAGCATTGGACACCATATATTTCAACTGGACGAACCTTTTCCATGACAGTGACCTCAACGTCCGCCATATGGACCGCCTCGAGTGGGGCGGTTGGATGAGGTCCCCGCGGCGACGTCCGGACTGCCGATGTCTCATTCGTCCTGTGGATTTATAGTAGAGCATTTCTTGAAGGTGTGCCCAGACTCCCTTCAAATGAAGTACTTCTCCGTACGACGTCCAACTTCTGCTTCATCTATGTCGTTCCTGATGCGTCGTACCTGTCGCCGGCCAATCTTTCCCTTAAGTCTATCAATATCCACGGCCTAGATAAGTTAGTCCCAGGTCAGATGGCTAGTGAAAAAGCCAACCACAGCTTAACCATACATCTTTGCACTCCAGGTTTGCATCACCTCCTCTTTGTTGAAATAGTCAGAGAGGTACTCACCAGGATGCTGCGCCACTGTCAAACATGTGGCTATGACATGGGAGCAGGGCCTATGCATAAGAAGGGACATGTTACAAGTGCATACGCAACTTGCACGACGTATCATGCACTCGTAGGTGATCCTTTCCTGGTTCGTCTCACAGCGTCCTTTATCCATGTACATTATCTCAAAGCAAAGCTCCCTTGTGTCCATATTGAATGCTCGATGCATCTCACCCTTCTTACTCTTCTCCTCCATGTACTTGATGATCATGGCGAAGTAGAGTACTCTGCCATTTTCCATGACGAGCAACGCGTTGTTGCTTCTGTCAACAAAGTAATTTATGGTACCTTGGAGAATTAGCCCCCATAATACCAACCAAAGGGATGCACCTTACGCCACGTATGCCCCAGTTATATACCTCGACTAGAAGTTGTCATGATACCATATTGAGTACCACCCCCTATCATGTAGCAGCGACCACTTCTCCTTAGGCTCATGCTCAATCCAGTCCAAGAAGCATTTCACATGTGCCCCTGTCTTGCTCGTCACACTGGGATCATATGTGGGTAGCTATGGCAAAGCTTCGGGGGCTTGGTCCGCGCTTGGGACGTCACTTTTCGCTGCCTCCCTTCTATGTGTCTAGGTCCGCTCATCCATATTATTTGTGGATATCATGGGGATATACTCCAGATCATAGAATGATGTGATAATTGGCAATGGTGTTAACGGTTTGTCATTTCACGTGTTTTCGGTAAAGTTTGAAGTAATCGCTGGTCTCACTTGCGGTCACGATGCACCTGGCTGGGCGTCGAGATTAGTCCAAGATCGTCCGATCGCCATAGCGTGGTCGGACCGCCAACTTCGTAAGTGTGGATTGAGTGGGCCAAAAATAGAGGTGTAGGCAAGAGAGAGATTCTATTGCACTTGATCCCATAATTTTGGAGTCTCCATCAAAAGTTCTATTGGTTTGAAAATTCCAGAGGTTTCGATTTTCTAGAGAGGAAATTGGCTAAATCCATCGCTTGGCTGATGCGGCCGGCCAATAGGTGGCAGTCAACCGGCTTGTGGGTGGTCGAGCCGGCCCTGTAGCGATCGGACCGGTTGCACACTTGTCGCCGCCGTCGTGGCGACGATATTCGGTTGTTAGGTCAAAGTCATGAGTTTCAAGGTATATATGTTGCATGATGCATATTTTTACTAACATGGGTCAAGTTGTGAAGAACTTGTTCCCAAATTGGTTTACTTGTCTATTGTTGTGCGGAGTTGCTTGGTGGTCAACGACGGCAATCTGGCGAGGATGATCGGGACTAGGCTTGGAGAGTGAGGTCCGTAAGCGATCGACGATGCCAGGTGAGGTCAATATACTCAAACATGGTGCAAGATGGACAATGGTGACCTATTGGCTAATCCGAGGTGCAAGATGGCGCAAGAGTGTAGCTAGTTAGGTCAAGGGTGTTAAAGACGCAGCATTAAAATGCGTGCGATGTGTTCCGTTTGTTTTGGGCCTTAACGGAGCCCAATTGAGTTAAACTTCTAGAAGGTCTAAGCCTCCACTATAAATAGGGAGGAGGTGGCTGCACATCTGTTTTGTCTCTTTTGCTATTTTTGTAAACCCTAATTTTCTTAGGGAGAGCTTTTGTGGAGGCTAGGGTTCTTGATAGTTTGATGTGATTTTCGTGCTCTTGGATTGAGCATTGTCCTCCATTGATGGAGAGGTCAGAAGCCCATATCATATCAATCAATCAAAGGAAGAGGTATAGATTTTCGAACACGTCCAGACAATTCGTATTTTCCACGAGTGTAGTGATAGCGAATCAACTTGTTCCCAGATCTTCACGGTTAGAAATATCTCCACTATCTCACTCGTGAGAAGTGCTTTTGTCTCCTCAATATTCTTCGGAAAAAGCTGAAAGCATACTAGGAGGAAACCATCGAGATAGGAACAATTAACACATCACATGCAAATCTTGATAGACGATATATGTTACTTATGGGCATACCACCATTGCAAAATTTTAAGCCTTCTAAGTTGAAATCCACCAATCGTTGTTTAAATAAGTAGATAGTTCCCACTCCTTGGGTTGATTTTGGTAGTGTTGTGAAGAAGACGAGCACGGAGGAAGAGCCACTAAAGATGGTGCCACACATATTTGTCTTGCTACTTGATGTGGTGGATACTAGAGGTCGTTGCGAGCGGACTCCCTGGAACTTATTTTCATACCTTTGGTAAACTTCGTGTAATCGAGAACGAACATGTGCAAAATAGTTAGAATAGTTTAGCCCTGTAGCATCACTAAGAAGATCAAAAATATTAGCAAATGCTTTAATTTTACCTCTAGGGTATAAAATAAATGCAAAGGCATATAGGAAATGGATTTCTCTCCGATATTTAAGGTATTTAGTTTTTATAGCAACAATAGCCTCGCATAAAACTGAGTAATTTTCATACATTTTTAATTGAGTAGTAATCTGTAAAATACTATGCACAATAATAGGACATGTTGGATAGTAGACAATAGACAAAGCAATAGTGGCATCATAAAATTTTTCTAAAAATTGTAGTATCTTCTCAACAATGAACCAATGTTGCTCAGATAATAGTATAGTACCGTAGTGCTCGAATATTGCGTGCGTTTGAATAAAAACAAAAGGTGCTCTTATCGACCCTAGATAGATAGCCATTGTATTAATGTTGTAGTAGTTTTTTTTTTGCTATTATATTGAATTTTATTGCTATTATGATGAAAAGAAATTGATAATTTGTCAGGCTAGATGAAGAAAGTGGTTGACGACACATAGTACTGGAGGCTAACTTGCCGACGGCGAGGTGGTTAATGGCTGTGGAGGTTGAACTCATGGTCTCGGCGATTATGGCCATAGAGAGAGTGGCAAAGGTGTGGTAAATAATAGAAGAGTGAGCTTGTCGGACAACAATGAAGGAGGGGCTTACATGTTCAAAATATTATTAAGGCAAACTTAGTAACTTAAGAGCGTTTCTATAAGGGGCACGTAGTAACCCCCATGACCATGAGTGGAACTTTTGCCAAGTAGGAAAAAAAACAAACCAAAGATTTGCCAACTCATAAAAAAATATTAACCCCTGAAGTTTCTCAATCTAGTTGTTGATAATTTTTTATAAAAGCCATCATTAATTTAAAGTAGATCTATAAAAATAAATAGTTAACTCTCTTTTTTAACAAAACTAGGCGTTTGTGTCCAATTGGAATGGCGAGCTGCCACTGGAAAAGCTTGATTGCTCTTGTCGTCATTCACAATTGCCTTGATAGGTTCTCATACAATACTATGCATCCCGCCAGATTCAAATGGCGACATGGATCTTGAATTTTTAAATGTTGTAAAGTTTAAAAAACTAGCTAATTCCTTTATTGCCTCACTCCTTGTGTATTAAGTATTTGAATGACACATTGGATCTTTGTCGACAAATGCAGAGTGTATTATATAACATTCAATAAAATATCATAACATCTTTTGCCTCCGATAAATCAAAAATTTCTTGACTATTTCGAACATATAATGTAAATTTTATCGACAAATCACAATGACATTACATAACATTCAACACAATGTTATAACATCTTTTGTCAACAAATCCCCCCCCCCCCCCCCCCCCCCCCCCCCCCCCCCCCCGAGGTTTGCATCACCTCCTCTTTGTTGAAATAGTCGAGAGGTACTCACCGAGGATCTTCGCCCTTTATCAAACATGTGGCTGACATGGGAAGCGAGGGCCTATGCATAGAAGGGACATGTTACAAGTGCATCATTGCAAGCGTATCATGCACTCGTGAGTGATCCTTTCTGGTTAGTCTCCGTCCTTTATCCATGTACATTATCTCAAAGCAAAGCTCCCTTGTCCATATTGAATGCTCGTGCATCTCACCCTTCTTACTCTTCTCCTCCATGTACTTGATGATCATGGCGAAGTAGAGTACTCTGCCATTTTCCATGACGAGCAACGCGTTGTTGCTTCTGTCAACAAAGTAATTTATGGTACCTTGGAGAATTAGCCCCCATAATACCAACCAAAGGGATGCACCTTACGCCACGTATGCCCCAGTTATATACCTCGACTAGAAGTTGTCATGATACCATATTGAGTACCAC
Source organism: Hsuehochloa calcarea (assembly GCA_036346395.1). Classification (NCBI taxonomy): domain Eukaryota; kingdom Viridiplantae; phylum Streptophyta; class Magnoliopsida; order Poales; family Poaceae; genus Hsuehochloa; species Hsuehochloa calcarea. The sequence goes on along the minus strand of CM070595.1, from coordinate 9,408,978 downwards.
CCCCTATCATGTAGCAGCGACCACTTCTCCTTAGGCTCATGCTCAATCCAGTCCAAGAAGCATTTCACATGTGCCCCTGTCTTGCTCGTCACACTGGGATCATATGTGGGTAGCTATGGCAAAGCTGCGGGGGCTTGGTCCGCGCTTGGGACGTCACTTTTATTGCCTCCTTCTATGTGTCTAGGTCCGCTCATCCATATTATTTGTGGATATCATGGGGATATACTCCAGATCATAGAATGATGTGATAATTGGCAATGGTGTTAACGGTTTGTCATTTCACGTGTTTTCGGTAAAGTTTCGTAATCTATCGGGTCTCACGTGATGCGACGTACGGCCCGGCGTAATCGAACCCGAGTCCAAGATCGGTCCGACTTCATAAGCCATATGGCCTGATCGGGCCAACTTCGAAAGTGTGGATTGAGTGGGCCAAAAATAGAGGTGTAGGCAGAGAGAGATTCTATTGCACTTGATCCCATAATTTTTGGAGTCTCCAGTCAAAAGTTCTATTGGTTTGAAAATTCCAGTAGGTTTCGATTTTCTAGAGAGGAAATTCGGCTAAATCTTCTTGGCTGATCAATGGCCAATAGGTGGCGATCAAACCGGGCGAGTGGGTGGTCGAGCCGCCCTAAAGTGGGCGGCGATTGCCACTGGTAAATGCGATGTCGTGGCGACGATATTCGGTTGTTAGGTCAAAGTCATGAGTTTCAAGGTATATATGTTGCATGATGCATATTTTTACTAACATGGGTCAAGTTGTGAAGAACTTGTTCCCAAATTCGGTTTACTTGTCTATTGTTGTGCAGGTTGCTTGGTGGTCAACGACGGTCAACGGCGAGGATGATCGGGACTAGGCTTGGAGAGCTGAGGTCCAGAACGATCGACGATGCCGGGTGAGGTCAATATACTCAAACATGGTGCAAGATGGACAATGGTGACCTATTGGCTAATCCGAGGTGCAAGATGGCGCAAGGTGTAGCTAGTTAGGTCAAGGGGTGTTAAAGACAGCGCATTAAAATGCGTACGTATGTGTTCCGTTTGTTTTGGGCCTTAACGGGAGCCCAATTGAGTTAAACTTCTAGAAGGTCTAAGCCTCCACTATAAATAGGGGAGGGAGGTGGCTGCACATCTGTTTTGTCTCTTTTGCTATTTTTGTAAACCCTTTCCTATTCACCCCCTCTAGTCGCCTTTTCGGTCCAACAATATTCCAGAATGCTTCAAACTTTCACTGCTGGTTTTGGTTGCACAACCGCTTGAACAGGTTCATCAAGTCCTTGTTACGAAACTGCTCGTAGAAGTTTGCACCCAAGTGCCTCATGCACCACCTGCTATGCAGATCCGCCCATGGAAGTGGTTTGTTCTCTCTTTGTTGTAGCTGTGTTGTTGCACTCAGTAGGCCCGCATGCCGATTATGCATGACGCATACGTTAGGACGATCTGTACAACAGAAATCCTCAAATTCCCGAGGAACCACAACCAGCTGTCTATGTTCTCGCTTTTAACGAAAGCGAATGCCACGGGAAGAACTTGATTGTTTCCGTCCATCGCTATTGCAGTCAGTATCTGGCCCTTGTAGTTTCTAGTTAGAAATATGCATCCACGCACAAGATTGAGTGGCAGTGCTGGAATACTTTGATGTATGGACTAAAGGTAAAGAATACTAGCTTCAGTACCCTCTTATTGGCCCACTTCGGATGTTTGAAATCTTGAATGTCAACACGAGTGCTGGGATTCCTGTGTTGTATGACTCGAAGTTGGCCGAGGAGGTTGTGGTATGAGTCATCGAACGCACTGAACCTTGATTCTAATACATTCTATTTTGCCCTCCACGCTTTGACATAGCTGACTGTGTACTTGAACCTTGTCTCAATCGGCCGAATGATAAATCGTGGCTCAAAATCTAGATTATCTACGATCTCAACGTACATGAGGTTGGCAATGAAGTCTGATGACAGGATCATGTGGGACTGCATTGACTCAACGACGACACATGTGTGAGTGACCACTATATAGCATTTCCATTAGGTGTCCCACTTAGGCTGAACTACGTTCACTCACCAAGGGCATCCCTCTATGTCGCACTTTACATCATAGTATCTTGGGTTAGACTTGATGAATGTGAATGTACGTCACACCGACAAGGCCCAGAATTTGACTGCCTCCTGCACGACCTTCTTGCATTTGTGCATAGCTCCTTGCCTGACATCGGTCTGGTCGTACTCCCATAGCACACGGGAGCCTTCGTTAACGACGAGGTTGTCGAACTGGTATGCGTTTCAGTTGGATGGAATCGCCTGCTGGTCCACATCATCCTTGTCATCAGATCCTTCATCTTCTGATAATGCCATGTAGACCCGGTCTTCGAGATCCATCATTTGCACTAAAGCTCCCAGCTCCTCGCCCTCGTCCGCAAGCCCACGAGCTCACCTGAATGAAAGGAGCTACTTTCGTAGGATCTTCATCGACAACATCAGCAACTCTAAGAGCTTCGGCCATTGTGTGCACCTTGCTGTGGCTGGAGTCCCTAGCTTCTTCTTCGGTATTAGCACCCCCTTCTTGTTCAGTTGCCGATGTAAGAGTGGACTTGGCATAAGCCTGGGCAAAAAAGACCAAATCTCACTCTTCCTCCCTCGCCATGCGTACATATGACTGCCATGACCTTGTTCCCTTGAGCTGCACTAACTCTCAATATGTGCACTGTGTTGCTCTGGGGGCAAGGCAACTCAATCTCAGATCATACACAACATGGTTCAAATCGAATGAGTGAAACAACCACTGCATCACAGCGCTTTATGTACGCTGTTCTGGTCTTGGCAGGGCGCGGTCGCCGATTGAAAATAACGAAAATCAATCCCCTGACCCTAGTAAATTTTGAAGTTGGTGGCGTCGACGTATTTGACGTACTGCACCGTAAACAAGATTTTCATGATTAACTACATATCTAAAACTATGCTATCCACCGAAAAGGATTATGTACAACATACTACACTACGTAATCGAACATCCAAAACTATGTAATCTATTCGGTTAAAAAAATAACTTGGAAGGTGGGCGACCGGACAAACAGCGCTTCGCTAGCTTCTCTTCTCCCCTCTCCTCCTCTTCCTTCTCTCCCCTCTTTTTTTTTTGAATAAAAGTGAGTTTTCCCCGAATTTTAGGGTTTCGATGGTCTTTATAGGAGAGATTGTGCCGCCATTTGGAATGACGATAGGGACTTGCGGGATCCCTATTGTCATTTGAAATGACGGTTTTTCAAAATTTATAATTAAAAAATTAAGGATCCCTGTCACCATTTTAATTGACGACAAGGATCTGTCACCAATTCAATTGGTGGCAGAGAGCTCTGGGTACTATTGAGTCCCATGTCACGAGTGGCTAGGTCCCTGTCGCCAATTGGAATGGTGATAGGCTCCTGTCATCATTTCAATTGGCGACAAATGCCTATTTTGTATTAAAAAAACGACTATTTATTTTTGTAATTATCTTTTAAATTAATATTATTTAAAAAAACAAAGAGTGATAAGTCCTTATTTACCCATTTCTCCCTGGTTTGTGAACTCTTTTATGTTTTTATGCGTGCGCTATATAACTAAATAGTGGGTGTTTTATTCCGTTATCGCCGCTAACATACAAATCCGATATGTACTTAAAAAAAACAAAATGTTAAAAAGTTTGAATGATGAATAGATAATGGAAAAGTACACGTGAAACACATAAATTCCAGCCCAACACATTTTTTTTTACTTGACTTTCTTCTTCTTCTTTATTCCGTACGCCGACACAACAGCGCGAGCACCGCTACCTCTCTCCGGCGTCTCCTGTCATGATCGTGCGGAACAAGATCAAGAAGAAGAGGCGACTGGCGAGGAAGCAACAAGGAGGAGGAACACGGGACGGGACCAAGACCACTTCAAGCTATTGCTCCTTCTAACGCCTTTTCCATGGTTTATAAAATATTTACTGAAACTCTTGAATCGAGTGATTTAACTGGTTTTTCGCTGACATGCTCAATGCAGACCCTATATTATTTATCGTGATCAAAGATAACAAATAGTATTGTATCTCGTAGAACATATATAACATGTGAATGCTTGCTGAAATATTTTAGGGGGGATAGTCTAAACACTAGGGTGCTAATTGGATATGAATTATTTGTTTTATTCGACTAATTAGGAGCAGCAAAACCATGCACTCAGATCGCAAGCACAACCAACCCATCCCAATTGGGCCAGCACACTCCAACCACTTCAGGTGCTGAGACGTCCGAACAACAGCAGCCTATTACGCAACTTGGAATGGGCGGGCCACAAAGTGCATCCACAGAACCAAGCCCAAGAGCCACAGTCCAACCATCTTGTATCCATCGCCTTTCTTCTCTGAAGCAGACGTCCAGGAGACAAAAGCAAGCGTGCGGGAGTTGCGCAGGGGCGCAGAGGCGTCCACGCTAGATCTGGGTAGAGGAGGATGCAACGTCAGGTGAGACGAGGCAGTCTTCTTCCTCGACTCCGGCGGAGCACAGATGGCACATAGAGCTTGGGGCTACACAAATCTGAGTTGGGGCGAGCTCGGAAGGCTCGGGTGGCCCGGATCCGAGCGGGGATGGCGACGGCCCGATCCAGATCGGATCTGGACGGCGGTGGGAGCTTCATGGTGGTGCGAATCCGAGTCAGCGTTTCTTGCGCAGCGGAGCCCGGCGGGGAAGACGAAGACGTTGCTCGGCGGAGGCTCTTGGTGAAGATCTTCTGAGATGGCGTCCCAGCCGAGGCCATGGACGAAGATCCCTCATTGTCGTCCCTAGGGTAGCAGCCGAAGGGGTACCTCATTGTCAACCCTGGGGTAGCAGCCTAAGGGGTACCTCGTCGTTGTCCCTGGGGTAGCAGCCGAAGGGGATGACCTCGACGTCCTCGTGCCGGTCAATGGAAGATGGGCGCACGGAACAGGGACCGGCGAAGTCGTGATGCTGCTGCACCGAGTAACTACAAATAGAAAGAGGACACCCCCCGGGAGTGGAAATTGCTCCTCCCGGGGGCGACGGCAGCGGAGGACGTGCGGAGGCGGTGGCGGCTACAGTAACTTTAACCATAACCTTTGCTTTGATACCATGTTATGAATATTGTGTATGTATTGAAGAGTCCCAATGGACAATATATATAGGGTGCGTATGTATTGAAAATGCCCAATGAACAATATATATAAGGTACAAAGGGATATACCTTATACAGATAAAGAAATACAAAAAACAGATAAGAAAGTACAAAAGTATTCCTGACTCTAACATATCTCTAACACTCTTCACCTGCAAGTCTTCATTGTGTTAGATACTGAACAATAAGACCATCCCAAACACGCATGAATACTAAGTTGTGACTAATGTATATACCATTAAAGATACAAACTCATTGCATATGGATTTTCAGAAACCAGGGACTAATGTAAGTGTACATGAAAAAATACAAAAGAAGTGTGCCTCCTTTTTTTCTTCATATTTTGAACCCAGAATCAATAATTCTTTCTCACTACTAATGTGAATAATGCTTTTAGCTAAACATAGGCAGGAATTTGTAGTTCAACAATATCTAATTTGTAAAATGTGATACTGATATGCATTCGCTGAAACAAAACGAAACAAAGCAACACAATAATTCAGAAAATTCAAATGACCAACCCCTACATGTATCTGTATGAATTGCAAGTCGACTCTGAACGTTCTCCCTGTTCACGTAAATGAATCAATCTCAGATACAATTCAGGCTGCAGGCACTTCCTAGTATCCCTGCAATATCATATAAAAAACCATTTAGGTCCAAGAAAGGACCTGCTAATGGCTAATCAATAAGCATGATTTTAATAGCTCCACCTACTGTAACCAAGCATGTTGATAGCTTAGTCTTACCGGGAGGGATACAACGGAAAACTGAAGTCTGCCCACCAAAAATTGTCATGGATCAATAAAAATCAGTTAAATAGTATCTGGTTCATCATGTCTAATTGTCTATCAAGAATCCTAAATGTGATTTATTCATGAACCTTTAAGGATAACATTATTTATGGTTTTTAACCTATGCAGCCTAGTTTTCAAATGAACTTGTCATATTTTTTTCAGTTTTAAACAAAGTTGCCAATTGCTCCATAACTGAAGACTCGCACATTCTTTTCTAATATCAGAGACATCAACTGATAATGTGGCAGATCTCCTGTGGTAGAAGGCAACGACTCTTAGAAAGGCTCACGCAGAACACAATAACTGAACCTTCTCATGTTAATGTTCTGCACTAACATATATTTGCAGGGTGCTAAAACTGAAGCAAAAACGCATGCTGGTGTTGCCTTTAGTCTTGCTCGTAAATTGAGAATTCAATATGAATTCCTTCGGTCATACAAAAGAGAAAAGATATATCCTAATTGTGACATGATTTTGTTTTGATCTTCTCATTTGGTAGATGCATGATAAATATGGAAACCAATTCTTCTTGTGAGAATGGAGAATATGTAGGTGCCTGCATATAACAATTCTATAAGAATAACGAGATAATAGCGCTTACTGTTGATATAATGTAGCTTCCCATCTAGTTAGCGGATCATCTAGCAACCTGCACAGTACATAAATATAGAACGTTAGCATGAGAAAACATGTACATGATTCAATCTTGATCCATCTCACACAACAAAAATATGCAAGTAATACTAGCAAATAATCGATGCTAGTTTCTGTCATAATATAAGCACTACCACAGACCAGGCTTCATTGATTAAGATATGACGTTATGAAAAAACATGCCTAACTGGAAAGATATGAGATTCGCTGAGTATGGCTGAACTGGCACCCTGAACTAAGGTTAACCTGACCACACATGAACTGCCCGATATTCCCATTAGCTATCACTTTGATATTACCATTCTAAGGTAATAATACGGTGCAAAACACTAACACGGTGAAGGGCCCCGGGGACGTGACAGCCTTTGTATTGCCTATTATGCTAAACAACTTTGAAAGTAGCTCGTCACAAACAATGCCATCTGAATTAAATCAAATCGGTGTTAAATTTTTTAACATGTAACATGAACCGACCACAATGCTAACCTCCACAAACTTTCCATCTAAACATGCCCATCTAACAAACAAGGAAACAGAAAAGAGCTCCAAAATGACCCCATTTGGAACAAAACAACACTGAATTATATCTATTGGGAATAAATTTTCAGTACGTAACACAAGAGCTCATTGCTTATTGCAATCATTTACTGCCAGTACAAAAAAGTTTTCCACAAAAGGGAAACATGACAATACTGGTAAGATAGTACATGACACACGAGCTATCTATACCAATAATTACTCAAATGCAATGGCATCCTCCTCAAAAAGTCAAAAATCCACCTCACCACTTCAGAGTCATAACATATGTCCAATGTAACTCACTGTATATTGTGCCCCAAGATCAACAAAATAAAATGAAAGCACCAGCAATCATGTGCATGTTGTAGTAATGTAATGTGATGATCATCAATTCAGCAGTCACTGCTACCCTTATTGATCATCAAAGCATGGTCCAAAATTGTAACATCCCAATCTTGGGTTTGTATTTAAAATATAAAAAAATGATAAGAATTTAAAACTTTTGATGCATCATGTTGTATTTTGAATTTTCTGGAATTTATTTCAAAGGTTTTGTGGAATTTGGAAATCTAAAGCAACAATTACTAGAAATCATAACCCTAATGGTTGCACAAAATAAATCTTGTTAACAGTCCATAGGAATAATTTTCATAGGTTATGGAACATATCAGTGACTCCTCTGAAAAATTTCATAATTTTTAGAATTTATTTACTATTTTAAACTGTCCAGTCAAACCTGGAAATCCAAAGTCAAATACTTCAAACAGAAACTTGTAACATTGCTACAAAAAATTTCATTGCATGAAACACCTTGGAAAGGTTATACATAGAGTTGGTAACCTCCCATAAAATTTTCACAATTTTTGGAGTCCATCTTCTCTGTCTAAAGTTTTCCCTTTCTCTCTTAGCCTTTTTTTATACCAAAAATCAGAAATTGTATTGTTCCTCCAACAGGACCTAACTCGGTTCCGACCGAGCTTGACCCGACTCGACTCGATTAAACCGCCTACCCAACCAAAACTCGGCGCTCCGCTTACCTCCCTAGGCCCTGACGCGTGGGCCCTGGCTGCAGTCCATCGTCTCCACGCGGTCGAGCGCTCGCTGCAAGCTCACATGCGCCATGGCGACGTTACTTGCTCCAGCAAGACGAGCCAATAGCCCCGCCCACCGATTCTTGACCCACGCCCACCGTTTCCCAGCCTTGGCTACATCTCCCGCGCTCGCCCATGCACCTGTCGCCTCACCTGTCTTCTCGGCGCATCCATGCCGAGCACCATGAGTTGAGCTCACCGACGTCGCGCCCTCCTCGCTATTCTCCGCCCTAGCCCCTATAAAACCTCTAGGGCTCTCCCTCCACTTCCTTTTGCTTCTCTGAGCCATTTCTCTCCTCTTGTTTCCTTCTCCCACCGAGCCAAGCGCAAGAACTCAAGCTCTCTACTTCAGCCGACACGCCACCGTTTTGTCCCGACCATTCCAGTGAAGATCTTCCAATTCTCCCTGTGTCATCTTATGTTCCAGGCATCTAGAAGTATTTCCCCTCACCCGATTTTGGTTTTCATCCACATGGATCATCTAATTTTGATCCTTCCTCAACTTCGGCCGAAAGCCCCTCCTTCGTTCCCAACTCCAGTGAGGTCATTCGTTTTCCTATTCTTTGCTCTGGCACAATCTTCTAACCATGCTTGACATTCCCCTACCATTCCTTACTCCTGATTTTGCTTAGGCTGCCCTCCCCTCGGTGAAGTCGTTGTTGCTGCCACTGTTGATCGTCGCCGGCCTTCCTTCAACAATCTCTGTCCTCCCTCTCCACTCCAGTAAGGTTACTGAGCCTCCCTAATCCTCATGCCCACGTTAGATCGTCTCAGGCGCCACTGCCTTACGTGATGGCTTGTATCCCGAGCACCGCAGCCGCCACCGCTCGTCACGCCGCCGCAGACCATGCCGCCAGCACCAATGGGTGCACAAGGACAAGGGGGTCCCATTTTGGGTATCTCCGGCGGCCACCGTGGACCGACTAGCCAGTGGCGAGCGCATAAAGGATCGACTGAGAGTGCCTCTCTGTTGTTGGAATCTGACACGTAATGTAGCACATAATTTAAGTCTCTAAATCTTTGTCTTAGAGTTTAATGACATGTCTAATGATTGCTTTGTTACACTGGCAAGCGGGCCCATGCACATAAATTCTAGAGCATTAACGTTGAGATTTTTCTTTGAGTCACCGACAAGTGGCCCCGAGGCCATTTAGTGCTCAGAGAACCACCCCATGCACCGAGTACTGTGATGTGGACTCTAGTCCACGCACTATGTTCACGGACCTACTCTATGACATGTGGTCCCCACGTGTTAGTGGAGTTATTTTGGAAATTAAAAATAAAAGAAACATTGTTGAGTGGTCCCACTGGTTAGTGACCGTGGCTAGGTTATGCTCGGCTATAAAAAGTAGTAAATACTTTTATGAATTCCGAAATGGTTTATTTATGTACTGAAAATCGCTTAAACTTCAAAATTGCATACATAATTTATTTTAACTCCAATTTGAATGATTTAAATTTTGTTGGATTCCTTTTTAAATGTAATTTAATCTAAAAATGGTTTGAATCATGCTACTGTCCTAGAAATGTTTTTAGTAGAATTAATTTTGGCATGTTATTATTTTTGCACTGAAAATTCATTTAACTTCAAAAATGGATAAGTAATTCTTTGTAACTTCAAATTGAGTATACCACTATCTCATAAAATCTTGGTTTTCAAATCTTTTATACACTAATGACAAGACTTTGAAAATGCATAGAAAATTCATCTTAACTCCAAATAAAGTGAACTAATTTTTTATGGTTAAAATATTATGCTCTGTCTACCATAAAAATTTCATATCCACCACTATTCTTAAAATGTTTGTGAAAACTTTGATTTCGGATGAACAGTATCAAAACCCTATTTTTTGATTTTCTCTCCTAGCAAAATTGTCTAGGCTATAAATTTTGCATGCGAAATCCAAATAAAGTAATTTTTATTTATAAATTAATATAAAATCATTATCTACCTTCTTTATAAATTTTGTGATTTTTGGATGATTTTGAATTTTTGGATTTATTCGGTGTTATTCGTTCTTATTGGTTCTTCTCGGTTCTTTCTATAGGTTTCGACGAATTTGTTGAATACGAGAGTGATCCTCTGTACCAAGCGAATTATCTCTAGAAAGGCAAGCAACCCCCCTGGGACATATTGCTCATATTACTTTTGATAAAATTACCTTGATTGCAAATGTGTGTATGCATATGCTATTTTCATGTTAATTTTCGTTAGGAGTAGTTAATACGAATAGATGCATGAGCTGTAGGTAAATGTTTGCCATTGCTACTGAGCCTTTGTTAGATTATTGCTAATGATTTATACTCCGATGGATGGATTCTAATCATTTATATGTAATGTATACGAGTTGATGTTTCTTAAAAATGCTTAGAACAGTAGTATGAGGATCATCACTTTGGCGATGTTCGTTATATCAACACTATTAAATACTTAGGTCAGGGTACTATGTATGTAATTTTATTTGAAAAAACTAAAACTGAAAGCAAAAAATTTAGACTTAGGCACATGGTTGATGGTGTGATTATCGGGTGTGTGGTTGGTGCCTAGGTCAACAAGGACCGAACATCTCGTCCCACTAAACCAAGCACTATTGCGTGTATTCCACACAAGGGTATTGGGAACCCCTCTTGACTTAGTACTTTGGTGTGCGTTAACTCCGAGTCGCAGGTGGTCGGTGTGTGTTGTGTTAAAAAAAATATTATGTTGTTGTTGGCTATACGAGGTGGGTTCCTATCTAGGTCCTCCAGCCCGAGGAGCGTCGGTGGTTGTCTAAGACTTTACCCTAAGGGGTAGTTGACCAAAACTTTACCGGTGACTCTGACACAATGCATGGGTTTCTATCCATACGGGCGACTCGTAGTTAATGCATTATATTGGAAAACGTCTCGTATGACTTAGCCTTGCTGGCATACCTAAGGAAGTGTACTTTATAGCTTGACGAAAAGGCGGTCTGACGTGTGGGAATAGTTGTACACACTTGCAGGGTTTTTAATCTATTCAAATATCCAGGTTCTTGGTTATGGACACGCTTGGGAAGGTCTTTTGAGAGTTAGACTATAACATTTTCATTAAAACTTAAAATCGGGCGGTACGAATGAGTAATTCGTGCTATGTTGTGGTGGCTGTTGAAAAGTCACCTCTAGGATGTTAATTATGTTTATAATTATTGTTGCACTATTATTTAAACAATTAAAAATAGATTTGATCAATTGCTTTACAATCTAATACTCTATTACAAAGAAAACTTTATTATGTTGAAAATTGCTTAGTGTAGCAGTATTTCCTTTGATACATGAATGCATCTAAATATTCTTTTGCTTATAAGACTTGCGAGTACAACTTTGTACTCAACCCGGTTGTTGTGATTTCAGGGGAGGTTGATTCCAAGGGTCGACTATTATGAGACCGACTTCGTGCAGGACGACTAGCTCGGCAGGTTTCCGGTCGATTGCCTTGTGGGTAAGGGTAGCTAGTTGGCTTTTGTTTATCGCCATCTTATGGCTTTTGCTTCCGCTGTAACTTTAGTTATTTATCTTGCCATTTGGCCGGTCGACCATATTTGTGTAATATAAACTTTGAATGTCTTTTGTGTTGTAAATTATGAAGACTCGGTATTGTAATAACTTGTGTATGGAATTGATGCTTTAAAATTTATAAAGGTGTATGTGTACCGCTCCTGGAAGGTATACAATACACCGAGAGCGGGATATTTGATTTGTAATTCTAGGACCAATCGGATGGTTAAGTATTACAAGTTAAATACCTCGTGTTCTCACAAAAATCCAGCTAGTGCTTGCCTAGGCCAACACTCTTGCTTAAGATTGATGTAAAACTTGCTCCATAATCTTGAAAAGGACTTTCTCAATATATAATTCTATCCATTTACTAATCTAATGTTCTACACATCGTACCACAAGAATTAGATGAAGACAAAAAAAATGAGCAATTAAAACAGCAGCAAAGGTGTTCACAAATCACAAAGTTGGTTTTGCATAGTTGATACCTTGATATACCTATATATTTTGAATTATTTGGTAACCAGCAGTTAGATCACCTTACTTAAAAAATAGATAACCTTGTGGTAATTTACCACCATACAAAACTTAAGTTAAAACTCAAATGGTTATGAGAGAAACAAAATGATAAATTTCACTCACCTGGCCAGGATGCAACCAACTTAGTTGTGGTAGTAGCCCTTCTATTCCTTGATCATCCATCATCGAGCCACAATCACTGACAAGAAAGCAGAACTTCAAAAGGAAGAAATGTCAGTAAAACTTCAAGAGCAAGAAAATCCAAGTAAGCAAGCATGACAAGTAATAGGGGGGAACAGAGATAAGTATTACCTCGCTCTTCTGTGTGGAGAAGGAGAAGGGGAAGTGGCCGAAGAAGGAGAAGTGGAAGAAGAGCTACACCCTTTGTAGTATGAAAGGATGCAACCGCCTAGCGCGCACAATCGTTATTGCTTTCAACCGCCACGCACTCAGCCTAGGCGACTAGTAAGGAATGTGTTGTGCAGTCGAGCTGGGCGGTTATCAAGGAAGTTGGGTGCGGCATTGTGAGCTCAACGGTTGGATACACATCGTCGGCGTCGATATATGGGGGACGACGGGTAGATGTGTGGTGGGGCGTCACTCGCGGTAGCGTGAGCGTTAGGGAAGGGGTGGAGGCGGAGGTGTAGGGGTCGGTTTCGCTAGGTGGGGGCTGGCGCGAGATGCTGGGTAGCAGCAGGGAGGTGGGGATGATTAGAGGCGGTGGCGGTGCAGATGAGAGGAGCGACATCATTAGGGGCGGGGCAGCGTGTACGCGAGGAGCGATTGGCACAGACGGGCGTGGGGCATCGCGGATACGACAACGTTAGAGGATGATGCGAGGAGTAGCAGGCGAGAGGGGCAGGATCTGTCACGGATGCGGTGGCGTTAGAGGCGGATGTGAGTGCACGTGATGACAGAGATGCACCGGCCCACGTCCTCCGCACCGGAGGAGGACGATCGGATCCAGCCAATGGAGGGGTGGACGACACTAGATCCAGCCACTGGAAGGGTGCATACGACGAATTCGGAACCACCGTGCCCAGATTTGGGGTCGCTAGCCGTCGAAGGGGTGAAGATGACGGATCTGAAGCCGTTGTACCCAGATCCGGAGTGGCCTATGGTGGAGAAGAGCCGGGCTTCATTGGTGAAGGAGGTGCCCATCATGCCAACATGAGGAGTCATCGTGGGTGAACAAGCGTCACCTCCCTCAGTCGCCCTCCATGTGAGAGACCATGTGAGAGGTCCTCCACTCTGAGTGATGAGTATTTGACAAGTGTGTTGATTAGATTGAGAGTTGAGGTTTCGGTTTTGACTGCTTCGTCGAATCAGGAAATCGGAACTACCGCAGATGTATGGAGCGGAAGTTCGATAAATCGGAACTACCGGTGTTGAAAATCGGACCTTCCGCTTAACTGGTTTTGAGTTCGTTGAGCTAAAGTGCGGAACTTCCGCACTGGTGTCGCTGGAAGTACCGCTTTGTCCGACAGAGAGTCGAAAATCGAATTGAATTTCGGGAAATCGGATGTTCAAGATCGGAAGTTCCGCAATGGTAAGCGCGAACTTCCGATAATCTCGACAAATGCGGATGTTCGAAATCGGAACTTCGGCGTGGTAAGCTTGGAACTTCCGATTGTGTCCGTAACTGCGCGTAGAAGGAAAACTTGTGATTTTGATTTTGTATGAGTTTGAGTCTTATACAATTGTTGATGCTATGATATTGTGCAATGCTATGTGATGTGTTTTTATGCGTGTTGATCGCAGGCATCAAGATGGAGTCGTGGCGAGACACGTGGACCGGACTAGGCGCAGGAGGCGTTGAGGTCGAACGGTCGGGATGTGTCAAGACGGCGTGAATCTTGAAGCGGTTGCGAGTCGTGCACAACAAGGTGTACTGGAGGCTTCCGTAAAGTGCGCAAGGCGAAGGGTCTTTTCGCAAAGCGGCAAAAGTGGAGGCGGTTCCGTTCGGTGTAGCGGGCTTAATGGGTTGAGGCCCATTAGCCAAGGCTATAAATAGGGAGAACCACGGAGTTAGGGTTAGACTTTTGGGAGAAAGAAAATTAGGTTAGCCTTAGCAAAAGTTTTGTTTTGCTTTGAGAGTTTGTTGAGAGAGAATGAATCGAAAATCTTGTAATCATTCCTCCGTGGTTCCTTGTAATCTTTTGATTTCTCTTAATGAATCTCTGAGGTTTTGATTACTTGCCTATGCCTTTCTATTCCCTTTCTCGCTCATGTTGAATATTTAAGGTTTTGATGTATCTTTTGATTCGTCGTATGAAATAGCATGAAACTTGATATCTAGAGTCGCTTTGTTATTGCTAATGGATTCCCAAAGTCTCATGAACTAAGAATCGAGAATCGTGTCTATTTTGGGTTTTGGTCTTTCTTTCCCTTCTTCAAGAAATCCATATTTAGCTTGATTATTGGATCTTTGTTTGCGATTCTTCTCCATAAGGTCAAGATGGTGTTTAGGATGATGTCCGTGAACCTTGACTCGAGAAGAGCACTCAAGATTTCGCACTTTGGATTTTTGGGAAAACCCGAGCGATCGTTCTTCTTCCAGACAATCGAACTTCCGATTGTCCATGGCGAACTACCGCAGCGGAACTTCCGCGATCAACCCCGTAACTTCCGGAGTGCGGAACTATCACGGTAAAATCTAACGTCCGATTTCTCCGAGCGATCAAACTTGCTTTTGTTCTCTCGATTTTGCTTCACTCTTCTTGAGATATCCAGAGGACTTTGTAGGTCTTATTTAATTACAGAAAGGGGAGTTATTAATTTTAAAGCACCATTCACCCCCTCTCTGCCATTTCGTCCTTCAATTGGTATCGAGCTGTTAGCTCTTCTTTATAGATCTTAACCGGTCTTTGAGCCATGGCAACGGACAAGTATTCCACCAAGCCTCCGGTCTTTGATGGTCCGGATTACCCTTCCGAAGAGCCGAATGGAAACGTATATCCGTGCTCGTGGGTATGCCATCTGGAGAAAGGTGAAAGTCAGGTTTGCTGTTCCTGCCGATGAGAACATCAATGTGGGAAATATGGCTGATGTTGAGGCAAATGCTAAGGCAAGGAACATTATCATTCAAGGTTTGAGCAGAAGTGAGTTTGATCGTATTTCTCATTTGATTTCGCTATGACATCCGGGTGACCTCGATGCATACCATGAGGGCACCACTCAGATTAAGACTGTTCGACAAGACCAGTTCAAGCGAGAATATAGTAAATTTGAGATGCTTGCTGGTGAATCTCTTGACGAGTGCTTTTCGCGTTTTCATAAGATTTTGAGCAACCTCCGAGCGGTCGGTCTTACATACCCCGACTCGGATAACGCTCGACAGATGCTTTCAGACTCGATCTTCGTGTTTGGGAGATGAAAGTGACTACCATCAAGGATAGCACGGACCTCTCGACCGACTCTTGATGCGCTTTACTCGCGCCTCAAGACTCACGAGATTGACATTGTCTCTCGAAGGTCAAGTCACAATGATGGCTTTAGTCACCGATCCCACTTCGGATCTTCTTCGAGTCGACACGTGGGTTCTCCTAGTCGCTCTCGTGACATAACCGATGATCGGTTAGAGCACTTGAGGATGAACAATAGCCCTCCTAGCTCTAAGTTTTCTCATGCTTACAAGAGGAGGAGGGATGGTAAAAGAGGAGGTCCTGTGATTTGTTTCGAGTGTGGTGGCCCCAACCACATCCGAGCAAACCGTCCCAAGCTTGGGAAGGGCAAAGGTGACTATGGCGGTCCAAGCAAGAACGACTACATCGACAAGAACCGCAACACGAAGCCCTCAAAGACTGATCAAGGCAAGAAGAAGTTCGCAACTTTGGGAAGGCAAAGAAGGCATTCCATCGCGTCCTCACCGCCTCGACGAACCGGACACCCGGCGAGGTGGAGGGGTGGAGCGACGATGATGGGAAGGACGATCATGATCCCAAGGACGACGGCAACTTCTCCAAGATGTGCTTCATGGCCCTCGGGCGAATCGAGCGACAATGAGTGTGCATCCGACTCGGATGAGGTTAGTCCCACTTATGACCCCTTAATGATGCTTTTCTTAAGCTAGGTAGATTTCATGCTAAGTCTAGGCTAAGTGTTCCGTGTTGGAGAAGGAAGTAGCTAGACTATCACGGAGCTTACTTCACTTACATCCGCTCCCTCCCGTGATGATTGTGACACTTGTCGTGCTTTGCTTGATGACATGGAAAATTAAGGACCTTGCATGATAGTGTGTCCTCCGAACTTGACATGATTAAGGTAGAGAACATTAGCCTTCTTTGAATTAGAGATGAGTAGGGTAGCACCTCCTTCATCCACTACCGATGAGGCTATCGCTTGCACCTCATGTGAGGTTAAGGACAATTCTTTTAGAGGTCTTTATACCATGTTGCTTGATCCACTGAAACTTGTGAAAATTGTAATAAACTAAAGATGAACCTAAAACAGGCAGATCATAAAATTGTCAATTTCAAGTCGCGCTACTAGAGCCTATTGTCTCTTGTTTAAACTGTCCTAAGTTAATCACAATTAGAATCAGATTCAAGCGGCTTCAAGAAATGATTGATCACAAGAATAAATTGGCTCAAGATGCTTCTAAGGACCTTGTTAGCTCACCTTGCAATCATTGTAATAAACTAAAATGTGATTTGGTTGCATTGATGAAAAATGTGTGAAGCTAACTAAGGACCTTCTAGAGACACAATCATCCGCTTGTATTGTGTGTCTTTGGGAAGAAGTCTAAGGGTTTGGTAGAGACGCCTAGTAACGTGAACCAATCGCTAGCAGAGGATGTCCCCCAAAGTCTACCGTGCGTGCACAAGCCAATCTTTCCTCGTTGTTGGTTCGTCTTCCGCTCCCTTACCTTCGCCGTCCTTCTTTCCCCTCGCTCTTCTTGCTCTCTCTTTCGGGAGTGTCAAGATCTTATGAACACTCGAGAGGTTTGTAGGAGGCAAGAAGAAGCTCAATCTCATTCTAGACAAATCTAAAATTTGCAGATTTAATCGTGGTCTAGGATATGATATCCAGGAGGATATGAGGAAGCATCCACCGTCGTGCTCAAAACCATAGCACCTGTGTGATCAAGACTAAGCCCGGGACCGAGAAAGTCAATTTTAAGTCGTGGGTTTTGTTCAAAGGATTTCGACAAAGAAGGTGATTCCACCTGCAGCTTCGCCCTCGTAAGGAAGTATCATTGCACCTTTTGTCGAAAGATGGACATTTAGTTGATCATTGCTTCAGCGCACCAAGATCGCTACAGAGACCGTGTTGAGTCTCTTAGGCACATTCGTGGTCACCCTGGATCTTGAGTGCACCTAAGACCAACACGAGGTCTAGATTTGTTCCATCCGATAGTTTTGGGCAAGATCGAGGACTTGGTTTTTCCGAAGTTTTCGAGTTTCGTCCTCATGCTCCCTTTGGTCGTAATCTCCGCCGCCCCGAGGGTAGATCTCGTTTTCCTTTCGAGATAGCTACTCATGGCGAGATCAAGATGTTATCGCACTTCGACTCGCTTCTTTCATAGCAATGGATCCAAAGAACAGTCGAGATCTTTGACTTGTTGAGTGACAGAGAGCGTAGGGTAGATAGAGGTCGGCCTTGCTTGACTACTTCATCTCGTCGTGTTACTCAAGATTGGGTGCCAAAATCACCGTTGATTCACCCCAAGATCGAGACTTTACTGCTTGACTCGTGGTCGCGGCAGGAAGGGAAAGGTCCGGATTGTAGACTCGGTTGTTCACGCCATATGACCGTGAGTCTCGTTGGTTTTCTTCCTAGCCCGCGCCTGTGTGATGAGACGATCACCTTCTGAGATGCTTCATTTGGGCGCGTCATCGCTAAAGGTACCGTGTGAGCATTAATGATTCTTTTATTTTAAAAGATGTTGCCTTAGTAAGTAAGCCGCAGATAATCGCTTTCGCCTCTCTCGACCACCGATGACGGTTTCGAGGTGAGCTTTAAGAAAACAATTGCAAAATTCTTGATTCTTCTGTAGTCTAGTTTATGGATTTCTCGATATGGGAGGATCTTTCGTGCTGATTTTTCCGATCTTCCGTGATCCTCTCCGATGTTTAATTGCTTCAATCCCGTGATTTGACTTTCTCGCATAGGAGACTTGGTCATATAGGATTTGATCATCGACCGAGTTAGCGGCCACGATCTCATTCGTGGTTTGCGAAACTCAAAATGGTCAAGGATCTTGTTTGTGCTCCTTGCCAGACGGCAAAATGGTTGCCGCTCACATCCTCGACATAAAGGACTATGACAGATGCACAGTGTCAATCGCCCATATGGACACATGAGGACCGGCTAGAGTGCAACAAGAGGAGGAAGTGGTACGCACTTGTCGTGGTCGATGACTTCTCGAGGTATTCTTGGGTGTTTTTCTTAGCCTCAAGGATGAGACGCTTACTCTTTTTCGTGGTCTTTTAGTAGGCTTTCGTTGAGCTCCGGGTGCATTACGAGCACCAGACCGATAATGGCACCGAGTTCAAGAATTCCTACTTTGAGAGTTTTGTGGTGAGACAGTGTAGAGCACCGCCTCGCTCTCCATACGCCCCCAACAAAATGGCGTTGTGGAGAGGAAGAACCGTACCTTGGTCGAGATGGCCAGACGATGCTTGATGAGTACTCTACACCTAGGAAGTTTTGGGTGAGGAATTGCTACCGCTTGTCATGTTTCTAACAGAGTTTTCTTCTGCACTCTTGCATCGCACTTCGTATGAGTTGAGATATGGGCGAAAACCCATGGCCTCGCATTTTCGTGTGTTTGGTTGCAAGTGTTTTATTCTGAAGTCTGGGAACCTAGATAAGTTCGAGTCACGATCTTGTGATGGGATCTTTCTGGGTTACTCGACTTCTTCTCGTGCCTATAGAGTCTGGAACTGCGAATCTAGTAAATTGTTAGAAACCTGTGAGGTGACCTTCGATGAGGCCAGTCCAGGGACTAGGCCTGGTATCTCAGGTTCCTTAGAGCAGTCTGAGTCCATCTTTGTGGACGATGAGGAGGATGGAGATGAGGGTTGTTTACCCGATCCAGTTCCTTCTCTTCCTCTTGAGGTGCCCTCTTCCACCGCACCTCGAGGAGATCAGCCCCTACCTTCTGCTTCTTCTGAAGCTAGTGGCTCTGTCCCTATCTCGTCTGCTAATGAGGTAGAGGCCACTTCTTCATCTCACCCGACCTCCAAGACACATTCAAAAGGACCATCCTTCAGAGCAGATAATTGAGATCTCTTTGAGCGAGTCACTGCTCAAAACTGTATGTCTCTATTCTGCTCCATTCGCCTTTGTTGCCTCATTTGAGCCTAAAGACGTTTGTCATGCTCTTTCTGATGAGTCATGGACTAACGCCATGCACGAGGAATTGGAAAACTTTGAAAGGAACAAGGTCCGTCCCTTGTTGAGCCCCTCAAGGTCACAATATCATTGGGACCAAATGGGTGTTCAAGAACAAGCAAAGTGAAGATGGGTTAGTCATTCAAACAAGGCTAGACCGGTAGCTCGTGGGTACTCTCAAGTTGAGGGTCTAGATTTCAAGAGACCTTGCCCTCAGAGCTAGACTTGAAGCCATTAGAATCTTGCTTGCCTTTGCAGCTTCTAAGGGTTTCAAGCTTTACCAGATGGATGTTAAGAGTGCCTTTCTCAATGGCCTTATTGAGGAAGAAGTCTATGTCGATGACCTCCCGGTTTCGAGAACCCCAGATACCCTAACCATGTCTACAGGCTTTCCCAAAGCTTTGTATGGACTCAAGCAGCTCCCAGAGCTTGGTATGAAAGGCTTAAGTCCTATCTGCTGAGCCATGGTTTTGAGATGGGTAAAATTGACAAAACCTTGTTCATTCGCCGTCTTGGCACCGATCTTCGCGTCGTCTGCATCTACGTGGATGACATTATCTTTGGCGGCTCCTCGCATGCTCGCTTCCCAATTTTTCGATGTCATGAGCTCTGAGTTTGAAATGAGCATGATGGGCGAGTTGAGCTTCTTCCTTGGCTTCCAAATCAAACAGACTGGAGGGTACCTTTCTTCATCAAGGCAAATACACTCGAGACCTCCCAAGCGCTTCGACATGAATGATGGAAAGCCAAGATCAACTCCAATGGCATCTACACCGCTCCGATCCGTATGAAGACGGCGAACTCGCTGACCAAAAGGATTTCAGAGTATGATTGGCTCTCTCTTGTACCTCACGACCTCGAGACCGGACATACACTTTTCGTGTGTCTTTGTGCTCGGTTTGAGCTTCTCTCGCAGATCTCACCGTCAAAGTGAAGCGCATCTTTCGTACCTTCGAGCTACCATTGACTATGGCATCCGGTACTCTTCCTCTTCTTGTCTATCTCTTAGAGCCTTCTCCGATGCGCACTTTGTCGGTCAGAGGATAGATAGGAAGAGCACACCGCACTTGCCAATTCATTGGCACTTCTCTCGCCTCCGGTCGCCGAGGAAGCAATCCGGTGTTGCGCAATCCACCGCAGAGGCCGAGCACGCTGTCGCAGCCGATTCTTTGTAGTCAAGTGCTTTGGATGGTCTCGACCGCAGGATTTCGGGCTATCTATCGATCGCGCTCCACTCTTCTCGTGATAACACGCTCGCGATTTGCATTGCCAAGAACCCAGGCAACATTCTCGGACCAAGCATATTGATATCGATATCACTTTCTTCGAGACCATGTAGAGAAGGGTGACATTGTGCTCCGTTTGTGGAGAGTGAGCACCGCTAATGATATCTTCACTAAGCCTCTGGACGCTCTCGGTTGCCACTCAAGGGAGAGCTTAGTGGTTTGTCCCACGGATCTTGTGAGGGGAGCGTTGTGCTACTATCGTATTATATTATATTATATTATATTATACGCTTACTCCTGTCTCGTTTCATTTCTTTTATCATTTCGGTCAAGTCCTTCCAAAGATAGGTTAGAGTGTTTCTCTTGCCACATTGCTTTGATCGCTACTTCTTGTCTTGTGCTTCTAGGATGTCGCTTATTAGTTGTCTCTTCCTCTCTAAGTAGAGCTTACTCACTTCTTATAGGTTCTAGCAGGGTCGGGCCACCCTTGGGTAGACAGGACACAGTGTTTGCTCCTTAGTGTTTGTGTAGACCAAATTGATAGTCCTAGAATCATATGGGGTAGATAAGAGTCCTGTCTCGAGCGATAGTTTTCTATATCTTTCTATGCTCTAAAGGACCGCTTTTCCGGTTTACTTATCAGATTCTCGTTTTGGTTCCTTTGGTTCAGGGGGAGTTATTCTTGATTATTCCTTATTCTTAATTGTGTCATATCTCAACCTGAATTAAAAGATGCATCTCATTCTGAAGGGAATCTGGATTTTTGTGTATTTCATCAAGCATTGCATAATAATCAAATGGAGCCTTGTTTATTATCCTTTATGATCTGTTTTCACTTTGTACATCTTGCCATAATTTATGCTAAACTGCTAGATCTATCATGACTTTTTATGTGTAGTTTAGTCTTTGCCATGCTAAGGTATTTAAAAATGCTAAACTTGAATTAAAATCTTGTCATGATAGCTCTTGAGACTAGTCTGGTTAAAACTATCCTTTTATGATTTTCGCCATGTCAAGTAGGCTGAGTTGAGTCCTGAATCTCTTTTGAACTTTTGAGTAAGCTATGGCTGTTTGTTAAGAAACATGACTTATCTCTAATCTCTGGTCTAAAAACTTCAAAAGCAAGAATGATCTCTTTGTGCGAAAAACCGATCTCACCAAATCTTTCTCATGAGACGGCTTGCCATTGCACTAGGCATGAACTCAGGGGGAGCCTTGGATGACCTAAGATCACCTCCTTAAGTCTGTTGCTTGGAGTGGTCGCATAAGGCTTGGGATCTAGCACATGGCTAAAAAAAAAATGGTTGAAACTCAGGAGGCAGTTGTGGATGGCACCTAGTCCAGAGCTTGCTTTACTGAGATAAAACCATAAAAAGTCTTAAAAAATGTGTGCTAAAATTGCTTATCTTCAAAGAGACTGAGTTCTGGATAAAATGAGTCCTTCTTCAACTGATAGCACTCTAAAATGTTCAGTATGAGTCTTCTTGGTTCAACTTAGATTATTTGACATGGCTTGCATCATCTCTGGATATCTTTAGCTAGATTTCAATCTTGACTTATTTGACCTGCTAAAAGATTTGGATCATTAATCAGATTATGGACTTTCTGTCTTAGCTTTTCTATACATCGATTGTCATGATCTTGATAGCATCCTTCTGTGTTATGGCTTGGTGTAATACTCTAATAGTCATTTTGGATAATCTACATGGCTCCTAATGCTTAAAATGAACATCATATAGTCTTTTCCTCCCTTTTCTACATATTGATGATTTTATTGCCAAAGGGGGAGAATGATTGTGAGAAAAAGCCTTCTGAAGAAAAGTCTTGAGTTTTGTGCGAAAATTGCTCTTTCATCTCATCTCAAGTCTTTTTCTTTGTGTCAACTTGGTCTTGTGCTTAATTACTCTTGTTTAGACCTTGGTTGTTGTAATCTCAAACTCATCTTATGCTTTTTCGGTAATTGTCAATATACTCATCAAGGGGGAGATTGAGAGACCATGTGAGAGGTCCTCCACTCTGAGTGATGAGTATTTGACAAGTGTGTTGATTAGATTGAGAGTTGAGGTTTTCGGTTTGGACTGCTTCAGGTCGAATCAGGAAATCGGAACTACCGCATGTATGGAGCGGAAGTTCGATAAATCCTGAACTACGGTGTTGAAAATCGGACCTTCCGCTTAACTGGTTTTGAGTTCTGTTGAGCTAAAGTGCGGAACTTCCGCACCTGGTGTCGCGGAAGTACCGCTTTGTCTGACAGGAGAGTCGAAAATCGGAATTGAATTTCTGGGAAATCGGATGTTCAGAAGATCGGAAGTTCCGCAATGGTAAGCGCGAACTTCCGATAATCCGACAGTGCGGATGTTCGAAATCGGAACTTCCCGCGTGGTAATCGCGAACTTCCGATTGTGTCCGAACCTGCGTAGAAGGAAAACTTGTGATTTTGATTTTGTATGAGTTTGAGTCTTATACAATTGTTGATGCTATGATATTGTGCAATGCTATGTGATGTGTTTTTGTGCGTGTTGTGCGCAGGCATCAAGATGGAGTCGTGGCGAGACACGTGGACCGGACTAGGCGCAGGAGGCGTTGAGGTCGAACGGTCGGGATGTGTCAAGACGGCGTGAATCTTGAAGCGGTTGCTATAGTCGTGCACAACAAGGTGTACGGAGGCTTCCGAAAGGTGCGCAAGGGGCGAAAGGGTCTTTTCGCAAAGCGGCAAAAGTGGAGGCGGTTCCGTTCGGTTAGCGGGCTTAATGGGTTGGAGGCCCATTAGCCAAGGCTATAAATAGGGGAGAACCCTGGAGTTAGGGTTAGACTTTTGGGAGAAAGAAAATTAGGGTTAGCCTTAGCAAAAAGTTTTGTTTTGCTTTGAGAGTTTGTTGAGAGAGAATGAACTGAAAATCTTGTAATCATTCCTCTGTGGTTCCTTGTAATCTTTTGATTTCTCTTAATGAATCTCTCGAGGTTTTGATTACTTGCCTATGCCTTTCTCTATTCCCTTCTCGCTCATGTTGAATATTTAAGGTTTTGATGTATCTTTTGATTCGTCGTATGAAATAGCATGAAACTTGATATCTAGAGTCGTTTTGCTATTGCTAATGGATTCCCAAAGTCTCATGAACTAAGAATCTGAGAATCGTGTCTATTTTGGGTTTTGGTCTTTCTTTCCCCTTCTTCAAGAAATCCATATTTAGCTTGATTATTGGATCTTTGTTTGCGATTCTTCTCCATAAGGTCAAGATGGTGTTTAGGATGATGTCTCGTGAACCTTGACCGAGAAGAGCACTCAAGATTTCGACTTTGGATTTTTGGGAAAACCCGAGCGATCGTTCTTCTTCCAGACAATCGAACTTCCGATTGTCCATGGCGAACTTCCGCGACCGAACCCGGAACTTCCGGAGTGCGGAACTATCACGTAAAATCGAACGTCCGATTTCTCCGCATCCAAACTTCGCTTTTGTTCTCGATTTTGCTTCACTCTTCTTGAGATATCCAGAGGACTTTGTAGGTCTTATTTAATTACAGCAAAGGGGAGTTATTAATTTTAAAGCACCATTCACCCCCCCTCTGTTGCCATTTCGGTCCTTCACCATGGCTAGTCACCGTCGCCCGTCATGGCTAGTCATCGTGTCGGCGTCGATGCCGCCCGTTGTCGGCGGGAGGGGAGAGAGGACGACAGGTTTGATACAAAAGATGGAAGGAGCGGATGAAGCAGTAGGGGCAGATGTGTACGCATGGTAGGGGTGGGTGCGGTGTAGGGCGTGGCTGACACGGTGGTCCCACTGTGCGGGTTCGTAGCGTTTTTTTTACATAGGGGGGTGGGCTGATTCGTCCAGTTGTGTGGAGGTAAACCACTTCTTTTATTAGTTAAAAGATTGTGTCGCGCCTGTACTTCTTGCAGAGCAAGACTTGAAGAACTCCATTCCATTTATAATCCTAACAATATTTTTTTCACATTTGCCTTCCTTCTATGTTTTCCCAAATAAATAAGTTAACAAAAAACACACCCCCTAGCCAAATTAAATGGTTCATAACGACATCTTTAACTCGTCTCGCTTTGTTAGTAGGTAGCAAGGCACAACCTAAATAACAAATCCAACTGTTTTCAAAAACAAATTCAACTGCTACAATTCAAAATGTCGGCCGGAAAAGTATGAAATCAGGTCTTAAATAGTCACCAGAGTCATGTGTGTTTACGAATTGAATAGTCAGAAGTCTATTTATTTCTCGAAGAGGCGCTAACAACCCCATATTATTGGTCATAATTCGTATCTAATTTGTCTTCATTTTGTCAAAGGTCGTTTTTTAAAATAATATTATTTTTTAAAAAATTAAATAAATAGTCAAAAAATTACAAAACTAGGCTACTATCGCCATTTGAAATGGCAAAATGTTCTTGTCGTCATTTCAAATGGCGATAATAGCCTAAACACTAGAGACAGGGACCATAACAGTGTAGGGAGGTTCCTGTTGCCAGTTGAAATGGCGACAGCACCCTGTTGCCACTCCAATTGGTGGCAGAGATCCCGCAAAGCCCTAAATTTTTTAATATTAAAATTTATAAAAATCGTCATTTTAAATGGCGACAGGGATCCCACAAGTCCCTGTTGCCATTCCAAATAGCGGCACAGTCTACCCTATAAAGGACCCTAAAATTCTAACATAACTCACTTTTATTCAAAAAAACATGGGAGGGAAGGGAGAGGAGTAGAGTGTAGAGGGGGGGAGAAGCTAGCAAAGTGTTTCCCGTCCGATCGTCCACATTTCATGTAATTTTTAAAACCGAATGGATTATATAGTTTTAGATGTACGGTTACGTAGTGTAGTATGTTGTACATATTCCTTTTCAGTGGGTAGTTTACTTTTAAATATGTGGTTAATCATGTAAATCTTGTTTACAGTGTGGTACGTCAAATATGTCGAATGCCACCAATTTCAAAATTTACTAAGGTCAAGGGACTATTCTCGAGAGTCCCGATGGAATTGATTTGTGTTATTTCCAATCGGCGATCGTGCCCCTAACAAGACGAGAGCAATGTACATGGGGTGTTGTGATGTGGTGTTCCACATATTCGATTTGGACCATGCTGTATATGATCTGAGATTGGGTTATCTTGCCAACCGAGCATCATAGGCCACATATTGGGCGTTAGTGCAGCTCAAGAGAACAAGGTCATGACAGTTATATGTACGCAGGGCGAAGGGGGAACAATGGGATTTGGTCCTTCTAGCTCAGGCATATGCCAAGCCCACTCTTACATCGGCGACTGAACAAGAAGGGGGTGGTGATGCCGAAGAAGAAGTCAAGGACTCCAGCCACAGCGCGACGCACACAATGGCCGAAGGTCCGGGAGTTGCTGATGTTGTCGATGAAGGCCCTGTGGAAGGAGCTCCTTCAGTCAGGCAAACTAGTGGGTTTGCTGACGAGAGTGAGAAGCTGGAAGCCCTAGTCCAAAGTATGGATCTCGAAGATCAGGATTACATGACATTGTCAAAAGATGAAGGATCCGACGACGAGGATGCTGTAGAATAGTAGGCGGTTCCATCCAAGTGGAACTAATACCAATTCGACAACCTCGTCGTTAATGAAGGCTACCATATGTCGTAGGAGTACGACCAGATCGAGGTTAGGTAAGGAGCTATGTACAAATTCAAGGAGACCGTGCAGGAGGTAGTCAAATTCTGGGCCATGTCGGTACGGCGTACATTCATAGTCGTCAAGTCTAACCCAAGATGCTACAACATGAAGTGCGACACGAGGGATGCTCTTGGCGAGTGCACACATTTCAGCCTAAGTGGGACACCTACTGAAAAATGCTCTATAGTGGTCCCTCACACATGTGTCGTCGCTAAGTGAGTGCAGTCCCACAAGAATCTGTCATCAGACTTCATCGCAAACATCATGTACTGTGAGATCGTGGATAATCTAGATTTTGAAATGCGGTTCATCATTTAGGCGATTAAGGCAAGGTTTCAGTACACAATCAACTATGCCAAGACGTGAAGGGCAAAACAGAAGGCATTGGAATCAAGGTTTGGTACATTCGAGAACTCCTACCATAACCTCCCCGACCAACTCCAAGTCATACAAGATAGGAATCCTAATACTCATGTCGATATTCAAGATTCCACCCATCTGAAGTGGAGCAATAAGAGGGTGAGGGTACTGAAGCGAGCATTCTTCGCCTTTGGTCCGTGCATCAACGCATTCCAACACTACCGTCAAATCTTGTGCGTGGATGGCACATTCCTGATTGGAAAGTTCAAAGGCCAGATACTGATTACAACAGCGACAGACAAGAACAATCAAGTTTTTCTCGTGGCATTCCCATTCGTTGAAAGTGAGAACACGGATAACTGGTTGTGGTTCTTGAAGAATTTGAGGGTTTTGTTATACATGGCCGCCCTAACATATGCGTCATACATGATTGGCATACGGACCTGCTGAGTGCAATAACTCAGTTACAACAAGGAGAGAACGAACCACTTCCATGGGGTGGATCTGCAAAGTAGGTGGTGCATAAGGCTCTTGGGTGCAAACTTATATAATCAGTTCTACAATAAGGACTTGATGAACATGTTCAAGTGGCTGTTCAACCAGAACCAACAACGAAAGTTTGACGCACTCAGAAGATTCTGGATGAGCGGACCCACACACAAAAAAAGGGATACAACGAAAAAGGCCGCTAGAAACGCTGACCAGGCCACTGAAGTATTGCCAGAGCTACCCATAGATGGTCCTAGTGTGGCGAAGAAGACGGGGGCGCAGGTGAAATTCTTCTCGGGCTGAATTGAACACGAGCCTAAGAAGAAGTGATCGCTGCTACATGACAAGAGTGGTGCTCGATATGATGTCATGACAACCAATCTAGCCGAGGTGTACAAGTGGATCATGCTCGGTGTACGGTGCTTCCTTTTGGTTGGTATTGTGGAGACAATTCTCTACGGTACCACAAATTACTTTGTTGACAGAAACAACAACGCGTCGCTTGTCATGGCAAATGACAGAGCACTGTACTCTGCAATGATCACCATGTACATGGAGGAGAAGAGTAAGAAGGGTGAGATGCACTGTGCATTCGAGATGGACACAAAGGAGCTTCGCTTTGAGATACTGTGCAGGGATAAATGACGTCGCGGGACGAACCACGAGTGCACGCTACGACGCGCTAGTTGCGTATGCACTTGCAATAAAGTCTCTTCTTCTGCATAGGCCCTACTCACATGCCATGCCCGTATGTTCGACGGTGGCGCAACAAGGGGAGGTGAAGCAAACCTGGAGTGTAGAGCTGTATGGTTACGACGTAGTTGCCTATTTCACTAGCTATCCGGTCTGGGAGCAACTTATTTGGGCCGCGAACATTGATAGGCTGAAGGGAAAGGTTGACCGACGACATGTACGACGCATAAGGAACAACATGGACGAAGCAGAAGCTAAGCGTCGTACGAAAAAGTGCTTTATTTGTAGGGAGTCTGTGCACACCTTCAAAAAATACTCTACAAGAAATCCACGGAATGAAGCAGACATAGACAGTTCAGACGGTGCTGTGGGGATCTCATTCGATGCCCCTACCCGAGGCGGTCGACATGGTGGACGCTGGGGTCGCGACCACGGAAAATGTTCGTCTTGTTGAAATATGTAGTGCTCGCCGTCTTAGTAATCTCATTTTGATTTATCGAAAAACTCAGTAATGATGTTGTGGTGAATGTTTTGTAATATCAATACGATTTATCGACAAAACATGTAAGGACGTTGCACTGAATATTATGTGACATCGTTGTGATTTGTCGACAAAAAATATAATGACATTGTGTTGATTGTTTTACAATATCTTTACGATTTGTCTACAAAATATGTGGTCAAACATAGACAGTAAATAAAAACTGGAAGAGATCCTTGTCGCTATTTCAACTGGCGACAGGGACTCTTCACTGTCGTCAGTGCCTAGGCTACTGTCGTCATTTGGAATGACGAAATGTTCGTCGTCATTTCAAATGACGATAGTAGTATAGTTTTTTTTTTTAAAAAAAATCCGACTATATATTTTTGTTCAAAATAATATTATTTCAAAAAAAAAATTAACCAAAGGTCAGCCCAATTCTTTTTGGAGGCAATATGTATTTGACCCAATTTTATCCACTCACCAGTCACCTCTGTACAAGTATAGAAATCCCTATATACTCGTAATTCGTAAAGCTGTAACATGGGCATGGACGAGTTAAAAATATATGTTTGTTAGGCGGTGGAATGGAAAATGAAACAAAGAACACGCGATTTATTAGGAGGTCAACTCCAAATTGTTGGCCCCCCATCTTCTTCTACCCTCCGCTTCTGGAGACTCGTTGAACAGACGCTCTCCTCCTTCCCATTCGATTCGCTTCGCCTTCCCCTTCGCCTTCCCACGCGTAAGGCCTCCTCGATCTCAAATTTTCCCTCTTATTTCGCGCATCTCCGGACATTTAATTTTCTTCTGCTCCGATCAGTTTAGTGCGCTGCAGCAGTCCGTAATTGTTTGGTTTTGTTCCCATTTTTTTGGTATGATTCCTAGAAATTGGCGAGATTTTCCGGGTTTTTTCGGGTCCACCCTCCTGATCAATCATGGATCCGTTCTAGCCTGGGGCGAAATTTTCCTCTCTTTTTTTTCGATTCGGGAGGAGTTTAGAGGCCAATGAAACGATCTGTTTTTGATTGATTCGGTGGAGCCGTAGCCGTATAGTCTGATGGAAATCGCCTGTTTGTGTTCTACTCAGCTGCGGTAGCCGCGCGCTCCGGCCATGGCGTTCTTCCGGGGCCTCGCCGCGGTCTCCAGGCTGCGATCCCGTGTGGTTAGTGATCCATCTTCCATGTCGCGTTTGGTGGTGATGCGCTTGTGTGCCGGTTTTGCATTTACTGATGCTGAGATTTTGTTGCTTGTATCTCCAGATGCAGGAGGCCACCACGCTTGGTGGTGTGAGATGGATGCAGATGCAGAGCGCTTCCGATCTCGTAAGATGGTTATCTTCATGTTCTATTTTGTGCTGAAAGTTGTACAGAATCGTGTGAGATTGGAAACTGCTAGCCGCTGAGATGTTTGTGGCTAGATTTTCTCTTGAGGTGAATTCACCTGCACATGATGCTGATTGTGTTTCTGAAAATGCAGGATCTTAGGTCCCAGCTGCAGGAACTGATTCCCGAACAACAGGTTTGTAACTCACCAGTGCATCTTATGAAGTCGAAAATATTTTTTGGTACCTGATTCCTTATCTTACCTTCCCTTCTTTTTCGCCAATAGTGTTCCACCTTTTTTGTTTCATGTAAGACTGTATGACAGTACGCTTAATTACTGCTTCCAAATGGTGTAGAACGCTTTGTGGTCATGAATGCTGTGGTGGAACATGCAAGCAAATAATTCTCTGAAAGTAGGCATACATACTTGTGTTCTCTGGCTAATGCCTAACGGAAAAATACATTAAAAAATCGTCCTATTATGCTATTATTTTGTTCACAATTTTAGCTTTGCACCTAGCACCTAAACTGCATCTTTGAACTATCATGCATTGCTTATTGTCTTTTTATAACCTCCTAAACACAGCACCTCAACAATTCAAGAGTATTAAATTTCCTGCCCTCAAATATCAGGATAGCAGAGCTCAACTTACTCTACTATTTTTTTACAGGATCGCTTAAAGAAACTTAAGTTGGAGCATGGAAAGGTCCAGCTTGGAAACATAACTGTGGACATGGTATGCATTTAGTATCAATTATCTATGGATAACACTATTACTTTTTTTAATGGTGCTCTTTAACTTATTGTGCCAAAATCCTGAACGGTGTTCCTCCAGGTCCTTGGTGGGATGAGAGGGATGATTGGAATGCTTTGGGAAACATCGTTACTTGACGCGGAAGAGGTATCCTTGTATTCTTCCACTTCATGGTGCTATGGTTCCGTAATATAAGGGCAAATTGCATATTTGGTTTGTGTATATCTTGAAATGTGCAATTGACTAAAAAAATGAATCACTGTATTATCATGAAAACCTCCAATCAAGTTTCTATGCTAATAGTTGAGCATAATCTGTTCCTGCACAGTAATAATTGGTGTATTAGTTGTCTATTTTATGTCAATTTGAATCAAGTTCCAGAACTAGCTATAGCACAGTGATTCGAAATAGATGTTGTCAGCATGGACTAAATTTGCTCAACTCACTATACAGGAACTTGCTTGAGTACAAGAGCATAATGCTTTATGATTTTATCTTTTAGCACCAGGGTTTCCTTGCAGATTTTATGATAGAATTGGAATTAAGTTTGATTTTGTCAAATTTGAATGTGCATCTCTATATCTCTTTGTTGTTGATGCAATCTATATCTCATTTCTATCCAGGGTATTCGCTTTAGGGGTCTCTCTATTCCAGAGTGCCAGAAAGTACTACCAGCAGCAGTTAAAGATGGAGAACCTTTGCCCGAGGGCCTCCTTTGGCTTCTTTTGACCGGAAAGGTTTGCCTTCTTGTAATACACTTACTCAAGTATAGTTCAGATTTTAGTGGTCTACCAAAAAAGTTCCTTCCAAAAATACGAAGAATATTTTGTTGTTGATTCAGTAGGGACAAAAGTTTCTTGTGGACTTTTCTGTTATTCCTGTAATCTTTTTTGATTTTGCCCTGTTCTCAAATCTCAAGCTATTTTTGTCAGCTATAAGTCTTTAGCTGTTAGTGTGTGCTGATTGGTTTTTATTGTTTCAGGTTCCAACCAAGGAGCAAGTTGATGCTCTATCAAAGGAACTGCTTAGCCGTTCGAATGTTCCAGGTCCCTTACTGTCCCTGCTGGCTAATTGCATTATTGTTTGCTCAATTAATACACATGTTGTGGTCGCTTTTGTGGGGAAGATGTATCAAAGATGGCTACAATACTTCCTATCACTCTGCATTGTGTACCACACCTTTTTGCGTATTCTGTGGTGTGACCCGCCTACTTTATTGACGTAACAGCCGGGTGTAGCATGAGTGGCGGTTGTTGATCGGCAATGGCATGACCGTGATTAATTTCTCACTGAAATTCGCGAACGCCTACTTCAAGCTTAGGATTAAACATTATGATAAACATCACCGTGAGATCAACATTGAGGTGGGGGAATGGGCTTGGCTTCGCCTTTATCACCGTACAATAGTTTCCATCACAGATCAACAACGTTCTAAATTGGCTCCCCGTTTTTACAGTCCCTTCTTGGTTGAAGAATGAATTGGCACAATTGCTTATCGTCTTCTGCTCCCCCCAAAGCTCGTATACATAATATTTTCCATGTTGCTTTATTCAAAAAGAATCTCGGACCAATTCCACCAGTTCCTGGCCAACTTTCGGACAATGTGCATGGTTGTGTGGTTCCTTCGGCGTTATCTATTGTCCGAGCTAGTCTGAACCGTGGTACTTGGGAACTACCCGTTCAATGGTTGGGGTGTTATTCTGCCGACGCGACATGGGAGCGTTTGGATGATTTTCGACAACGGTATACCTTGTGCTAGCTCAAGGACGAGCTGTTTTGCGGAGAGGGAGGTAATGTTGTGGACGCCTTTGTGGGGGAAGACGTATCAAAGACGGTGACGGGCTGCAGTGGCAACGACTTCGGCCGGGGGTACTGTTCTCACACCCGGATTCGGCTACAGTATCCGAATTGATTACCTCTCTCGTTTTGGCAGCAGATTCATCTGCAGTACTGAATCGGTTACTGTAGATGATTTGGCAACATAAGGTGCTGTCGGCCAGAATGATTAAAGCTAGAGATAGGATAGAGTTAGTTTCTCCTTAAGAGATTGAGTTAGAGAATAGATTAGTTTCGTATTCGATTCGGGTTGTGCTTTCCACTTCCGAAAATTCTGCATGCTTAAGTCTATAAAAGCAGCATATGTAAAAGGAGACTCAATCAAGAAATAAGAAATGTCTTTAGCCTCACCAAGTTTCGGCAGAGATTAGAGCCTCAGCTGGCCAAAGCAAGTCCAGTCGACCTGAGGGCGATCCTCGCCTTCTCCAATTTATCATCCTCGTTGCATCTTCATCCTCTCCGATCCCACGCCTAATCACATAAGATATCTGAATGTACGAATATCATTATTTAATTTCTCATTGTTTTATGATTCAAAGGTAGTCACGGATGAGTAGATATTTAGGTCTTGTTGTTATGAAGTTTTATTCTTCAAGTACACAGAAAACATACCAGATTTCGTGTATACTATGTTGCCTTAGATAGCTCTTTAGTCAGGTATTTTGGAAAAATTAGGAAAACCTGAAGCTACCGCACTCTGATAATAATCTGTTCGCTTTTCGGTTAGCATTTTCAAATGCATGAGAATATAAGCTGTTGTTAACTTATGCTGATGTTCTTGAAGTAGCTGAAAGGTAACCAAAGAATTTGTTGGCCCAGTTCCATTGATGTTCTCCATTGTGACTTTTAATGTTTTCTTTAGATATAATAACTTGAATTTCCTTAATCCCAGCTGGGATAAAAAATATAATTTATTTGAATATTCAGCTTTGAGAAATTGGTTTGAGTTTATTGAATATTCAAGCATTGAAAAATCTTTGGCACGGAATATTGTACTGTAGAATTGAATTATCTACAAATATAAGCTCCATTTCCCACTTTCACTTTGCTCTCAAGCAGCTGATATTTGATTTGGATGCAGATTATGTCTATAAGGCAATAGATGCTCTCCCTGTAACTGCTCATCCAATGACACAGTTTACCACTGGAGTGATGGCACTTCAGGTAAGCCCTTTTCATTTTGTCACCCTTCTGAAGTAAGGACACATTTTGTTGCCAATTATTAGGTGTATTTACTGCAGAACTGGTTCCAGTAGAAAGAAATTTAAAAATTTCCTTGAAATCGGTTCAATAAATCCATCATGTTTTTTTTTGGTGTCTGGAATTCTTTTAGAACCTCCAAAGCGAGTTAATATAGCTTTTCTATTTTAACTCTATTTCAGGTTGATAGCGAATTTCAAAAAGCTTATGACAAAGGGATGCCAAAATCAAAGTATGTTTGGGCTTTATACTGCCTCAAAATTGCTTTATTTGTTCAATGGTGGTTTTGCACAGCATTTATTAGTGTTATTTTGTATAGGTTCTGGGAGCCAACTTATGAAGATTGCTTAAATTTGATTGCTCGTCTTCCACCAGTGGCTTCATATGTTTACCAGAGGTAGCTTTTGTTCCATCACATACACCATATACACTAACTGGAACATGCAATCGGCCAATGAAGGTTTTGTTAATGTAAATATACACGGTCTGTAAAATTTGTTTGGTGCAATAGCAATAATGCTATTTCTCTGGTTCTCTGAAGGATTTTCAAGGATGGGAAAACCATAGCAGCTGATAATGCACTGGACTATGCAGCGAATTTTTCACACATGCTTGGTTTTGACGATCCAAAAATGCTGGAGTTGATGCGTCTATATGTGACAATTCACGCGTAATATCATCCATCCTTGTTTCTATTTCTATATCTGTTTCTGAAGGACTTGCGTTGATTTTTCCCTCATACTGCCGCCTTGTTTCTTGCAGTGACCACGAAGGCGGGAATGTCAGTGCTCACACTGGCCATCTGGTAATATTTGTTTCGTTGGTTTCAATGATTTTTCTTGTTAGTGTTGCCACCATTGTTCTATACCTGCCAAAGGATAACCGCTGGCTGCTGTACAATAATTTTATCTGGCATCATCCTTGTTCATTTTTGATATATTACAGTTGTTTTGTCAATGCACTATTGCATCGGATGTCACTGCTTGTCTCTGGCCCGCTACATGCAATGTGATTATTATGTATCTGTTTAATATATACTGATAAATCAAACTAGTAATCAGGGAGGATCTTCAAAGGAGTTTAGGATAAACATAGTAGTGCTGTAGTAGGAATTAGGAACAGAACTAAGAACAATGGTTTTAGCTGAGTTCTTTGTTTGTTGAACTGTGATCGTAGTGAAAATATAATTGATGGTTCTAATAGTAGTAGAGGTCTGTTGTTAAGACCATGGATCAAAATCCCGGCCGGTAACCGGTTTACCGGTCGGGTCCGGTAACGGAAAACCCGGCCGGTTTTTCCCGGTTTATCAAATTCAAATTCTAGTTTTCAAATTTTGACTGGTTTTTAAACAAATTCAAACGAATTTCATCCGGTTTTTTTTCCGGTAAATCCGGTAACCGGCCGGTAACCGTTACCGGCCAGTCACCGGTAAACTGGCCGGTAACGAGATTTTTATCCTTGGTTAAGACTACATATTTATTTATTTCTGCTGGATGAGCTATTGTACATCTTGAAAAATCAATGTGTATCAATGTGGCCTTCTTGGTGAAGAAATAAAATTGAAGGACTGAGGAAATCCTCTGAAGTGGAGTTGAATCTCCGTGACATCACGGTAGAAGTGGTAATAGTAATTTGTAGTGGGGCATTTTTTTTGGCAGCTAGCTTGAAGTGGAGCAACTTTGCGATCTGTTAATGTGGAGTCTTTATTGCCATTTCCTGTCTATCTCCTCTATGGGCACTGACCTGTTTATCCTGCACTCATGATTCATGAAATTTATTCAATCACAGGTTGGAAGTGCCCTGTCAGATCCTTACCTTTCTTTTGCAGCTGCACTGAATGGTTTAGCCGGGCCTCTGCACGGCCTGGCTAATCAGGTATGCTCAGTTTGATGAAGTAGATTTTCTCTCACACCCTGGTTCACTAGTGTTTCCCAAAGATGTCTCCTGGAATAAATTGCAAGCGCTCATTATACTATTTACTAGACCACTTACTCAATGTATATTGCACATGTTCTTAAAAAGAAGAAACGTGTGTTTCTGTCATTTTTAAATTAATGTACTACTAATTTACTATTTTAATATGCATGAACTGACCATAGTCACTATATACTGCAGGAAGTGTTGCTATGGATCAAATCTGTAATGGACGAGACTGGGAGTAACATTACTACTGATCAACTCAAAGATTATGTATGGAAGACACTGAAGAGTGGAAAGGTATCTTATCTCAAAGAGTTATATCTATTCAATGAGCAAACACCAGTGTTTAGGACCATGTTCAAATGGAAGTTTTGTTTAGGACCATGTTCAAATGGAAGTTTTTTTTTACGAGAAGTTTACTATGCTAAAACTCAGCTGTTCTGAAAGTTGAATGCTATGCAGTAGATCTAAGATAGTTGCTTTCTATTGGATCTGTTCTCTTGGGCTGGTTGCGCAAATGCACCATCTCTTATGATCTACATCTACTGTTCCTTTTTTTGGGGGTTAAACTTAAAATAAAAAGTCCAAATTACTAATGGCTGGTTGCATTAATTCTCAGGTTGTTCCTGGCTTTGGTCATGGAGTTCTACGTAAGACGGATCCACGATACACATGTCAAAGGGAGTTTGCCTTGAAGTATTTACCTGAGGACCCACTTTTCCAACTGGTCAGTCTAAAATTTTCATCTAAGTATATTACTGCATGGTTTCTCTTCAGTTCAATAATCTCAATGGGATATACTATTCACTTTCAGGTCTCTAAGTTATATGAAGTGGTGCCTCCGATCCTCACCGAGTTAGGCAAGGTAAAGTGCTATCAGATTGATCATGATTTCTCCTCTAATTTTAGATTTCTGGTTACGGACATCACCCGTCGTCTATGTATTTTCAGGTAAAAAATCCATGGCCCAATGTTGATGCTCACAGTGGAGTCTTGCTGAACTACTTTGGATTGTCTGAAGCAAGGTATGTCCATGTGTCTTGGTTAAATTCTTTAGTTACTAATTTAATCTTGAATTTACCACTTCTGATGCAGTACTAAATATAGTTCAGAATGAGTACTTATGGAACACCTTGTCTAATTTTGTAGGTATTTCACTGTCTTGTTCGGTGTTTCAAGGAGCATAGGAATAGGATCTCAGGTTTGTCTTCTCTCTTCCACTTTCAGATGCTTCTTTCTTTGGATCTTCTATCTGCTAATTCTGATCAGTTATCTGTGCCACAGCTCATTTGGGACCGTGCCCTTGGCCTTCCTCTGGAAAGACCAAAGAGTATCACCATGGAGTGGCTGGAAAACCACTGCAGAAAGGCTGCTTGAAGCTACACCGCTTCGTTTTATGCATTGGGTTGTCTTCCATGTTAATAATTGAACATAAATTAGGCAGGCTTAGCCTCATTCTACCTTCTTTTTCCCTGGCCAATAACTGGAGCTAGATGCGCTCTCAAACGGTAGAATTTTGTATCCACCGTTACTTGAACACCCAATCAGCTAATCTGCCACTGGGCAAAAAGAGATTAGGACGCAATGCTTAAGCTTCATACGTCGATGAATGCCATGTTTGCATTTTCTGTTGCTCGAGTTAATTATACCAGTTATCGGTTATGGTAGCGTAACCTGACATTTCATTCAAGGAAAAGTATTTTGATGCGTCTTATGCTTGGTGTGGTAGCGTTGTGGATTGTGATTTGTGACATGATGATGAGCTGAGTACTTATTGTTGATTTATCAGGGTCCCGGTGTTGGTTTGACTGGTATTGAAATAATTTAGTGTTACTGGCATAATTTAATCTTGAAACAAATGGATGCTGGTGGCTGGTCTTTCAATTATGTGCTTGTGTGTGTGGACTGTCGATGCTGCATGGGAAAATGGGTGGCACGCGAATTTATGGAGATTTTTTTTATATTAAATAATTCTTTTAAATTTTTTAAATAATAATCTATTTTAACTTTATTTTTAAATCTAATCTTTTACCCCGTCAAGGCCTGGAACGTGGCAAATACGTATTGTTACGCTACGTTAGCTGGTGTGACCAAAGGTGCTATGCTGGTAGGCCACTCAGCATGGACACTGTTGTGGCTGTGGTTGCTATTTTCCACGCCGAGTACTCTGGTGTGGCAAAGCCACTACTAAGGCAACGTTGCTTATCAAATAGGATGGGTGCAATCTTGGTGTACTCTGGCCGGTGATAAGGGTTGCCACGATAGGTGTGGCAGTTGTGCTTTGCCACGACGGGACAAACGGCGTGGCGCTGCTCTCATTTCTTTTGTAAACCTTTGTATTTGTTTGAGTATTATATTAATATTTTAGGTGATTGTCGTGTCCGCTTATGAGATATGTTTTGGACTAATAAAAACCCATGTTGAAAGCAGAATCATATGCTTTAGAAGATAAGAGAAAATTAGAACCATCAGAATTAGTTAGTTTTTTTATGGGATCAATTAGACAAATATTTGGTAAGCTTAGGTTCGAGTGGGAATAGAGTAACAAAGATAAAATTTCAAGATTGATACAACACTTGACAATGAAGTTGCAAATTACATAGCTCGCATGGTTTGGTTAGGTACGTTTACCTCGCTACTCCTATGGCACAAATGGTAACATACACGAATTATGAACCCGAACTACAACTGAGTTACACGTGTGTCTTTTGGAATCGGAAACACTTGCGGATGGAAAACAAGTCAGATTTGTGAACATACGTCCTACTCCTTTTGCAGGCGTGGGCCTTCATGCGGGCCTCCCAGTACTCGGCTATAAAGTCCTTTTTCGAACATGTCCTAAGCTAGAATAGTGTTCGGTGCAACAAGGGCATCAGGGACCATTGGTGCATTTCCCTTGTCTTCCACGCTCCTGGTAGAGGAAGGTCTCCAGTGGGTATATACCTCGAGCGCAACTGCATAGCTCAACATGTATTTTTGCAAAATAAATGCACTGTCTTACTTCTCCTAGTTGTCGATCCATTGAAAGAAGTAGTAGCACTCCTCTGGCTTTCATACACGGATAAAGTTATCGATATTTAAAATACAACATGCGATGTAAAATATAGGGAGACATCACCCCTAATGGTCTCTGGTTTTGCATGGACTAAACAAGTACTACTAAACATTGCAAAGTTCCATTGTCAAAACTCAAGCGCATGTAATACACGACAAAATATGCGATCAACTAATTCGATTATGTTTAGCAAATAACAACATTACCATTTACTACTCACATAACCTTCACAAACCCATCCATGTCCATTTTGGGTTCATCCCAACAAACCCTATTCTCCACACCCAAATCCAATACAAAATCAGTATAAATGCCGTTAATAATTGCAAATAAACACAAATACAACTTCTATGACCTCTCCCAAGTGCAACAATTTCAAATGATTCGCGTCCCACATCCTACTCATGCCAAACCCTAAATCCACAAAAATATACCAAAATACGGGGAGGGAATGGGTGAGATTACCTTCTAAGATGATCCACATGGGCTTATGGGCTTCAAATCGGTGTAAAATCGATGGTTTTAAAGACCTAGGGTGCGGGGAGGAGTGAGGCGACGGAGGATGAAGAAGAGAGGAGGTGAGGAAAGGAAAGAATGGTGTGGGCCGGCTTGGGCGCAGCTGTTAACCCACCCTGCCACACTAGAAATCTCGGCATGAAAAATGTAGAGCGTGACACGACAGCGTCCACGGGAATGCCCACGCTGGTTGTTTGGTCTGCTTAACGTGGTGCCTTTGGCCACACCAGTCTACATGACGTAACAGTGTGTATTTGCCAAGCCATGGGCTTTGGCGTTACAAAAAAAATTTGTGGATTTCATGGGGATATGCTCCAGATCTTAGGATGATGTGACAATTGGCAATGGCGTTTACGGTTTGTCGTTTCACGCGTTTTCGACAAAGTTACAGGCTTACTGCTCAGGGGCGGTCCGACCGGTCCTTGCACGGCGGTCCGACCGGTCCCATATCGGTCGGACCTAGCCATCTGGGAAGGATCGGACCGGCGATGACCAAAAGTGTTCAAATCGAGCTGGGCCAAAAATAGGTGTTGTAGACAAGTAAGGGGATCCCAATGCACTTGGTCTCATGATTTTTGGAGCCTCCAGTGAAAAGTTCTATTGGTTTAAAGTTTCCAGAAGGTTTCGGATTTTGGGAGCTTGAATTTCGGCTAAGTCCTAAGGGGCGGTCTGACCGGCTCACAGGGAGCGGTCCGACCGGCCATGGGGCGGTCTTGTAACATCCCAAAATTGGTTTGTGTTTCAAATGTAATAAAAATGAGGAGAAATTAAAACTTTTTCTCTGATCTTGATTTTTGTAATCAGTCCCATAATTTTTGTAAAGGAATTATGTGGAATCAAAATCAAATTGCCATTTGGACACCAACACAAGTCTCCTTCATGAAAATCTTGTGCCCAACCTTTGGAAATAATTTTCATTGAACCTAGGAGTGATGTTTAACACCTCAGAATTATTTCATAATTTTCAGAAATTATTTGATAATTTTTTTGAGGCAAGTCAAACATTAGTCAAACTCCTAAATTAGCCTTCTGGAATTTTTAGAGAAAAATGCAGTGCATAAAAGTCTCTGAAAATTTTATATAAGGTTCATCATCCTGTTAGCAATCTCCATTTAAAATTTCATAATTTTTGGGGTTTGTTTGCTACCCCAAATAATTCCTCCAAAATCAGCTATTCAAATTCAAACCCTAACCGGTTTTCACTGTTCCTCGGGTTCGGATCGACTCGGGCTCGAGCCACTTGATTTGGTCCAACCAACTAACCGCACCGCTCGGACGTTCGGGCGCGAGTGTTGTGAGTCGTTGATCAAGATCGAACGGCTCACGATCGCGTGAACGTTCGGACCATCCGAACGCGCCGATCCATTTGAACCGCTGGATTCTAAATCGAGGGTTCACGATCGCGTCAACGTTCGGACCGTCCAACGCTTTGCGCAACGCGGACCGTAGGATCCAAATCAACGGTCCAGATTGAGTGAGCGCTTGAATCGTTATTATCGACCCGTTCTTTTCATTGCTCGATTTCAATCCAACGGTGGCGGCTATCGCTACCTCGTCACTCGCCGCCATGGTCAATGAGTGGGTGAAATTTCAGAGCGTGTGGCGTCTGGTCACTTCTCCTTCGCCAACGGCTCTTCCGCATTTAATGCTTCCGTCCCGCCGCCTCCATAGTCGCCGTCGCCTCGCTGTCACTTGCTCCTGTCGCCTCGATCGGCCTCAACACGAGCCCCACCATTTTTCTTCCGTTGCTTCTTCCTTGCTCCTTCGGCTATAAAACTCCCCAAATGGCTTCCTTAGCATCCTTTGAACACTCTTGAGCTCCAAAGACCATCTGTTAGTGCTGCTCGAGCTCCATTTCAAATTTGCTCTCGTGCCGCCATTGTTGGAGCTTCGGGTCCTTCGGTGAAAGTGGTGTTCCGGGCATTCTCTTTCAAAACCCTTGATTCCTCAGCTTCTTAGCCTCTCACTGAGTTTTAACCCTCTGTCAATTTTGCTTTTGGCAGAAGAGAGCAGATCAATTTTGATTTCCCAAGTCGGTAAATCGCTATTCTTCTTCACCCGAGCCAGCTCGATTCTCCTCGGTGCCTTCTTTGGGCTCAGGTACCCCCTTATTAGTCCTTAGTTGTTTGGCACCCGCTCCCTTGGACCGCAGCTGAGCTCATTTGCGTTTCGTTTTCGGTCATTTTGAGTCTTCTCGGTCATCTCCGGCTTGCGGCTGTTCTAGACCGCCGCAACCAAAATTGTTGGTACCTTTGGGTGCGCAAGGTTGTTAGGAACTCATTTTAGGCTTTTGCTCGCACCGCATGCATGCAGAGTCGCCGGGCGAGCCAATCTTCCCGCCAAATTTTGTCTGACGAAATCTGTTGAAGTTGAACTTGAGTCGTTATGACCGTCGATCTTTGGATCTACGGCCCAAGATTGCGCTTTAGATTTGAATTAATCACGCCTAATCGGTGGACCGTTGGATCCAAGATCAACGGTCCGGATCTGAATGAACGCTCGACCGTCCGAAAGGTTCGATCCGCGTGGACCGCTGGATCCAAGATCAACGGCTCCTATGCGTGTGAACGCTCGACCGCCTCAACGCCCCGGTTCACGACGGAACCGCTGGATCCAGATCCAACGGTGAGCGCTTAGGAAGTGTGAATCCGCGCTGTTAGCACCGAACGCGGGCCGTCGGATCTTTGATCGACGCCTCGCTCGCCACGCCGCTTTAATTCTCGATTTCCAAAGGATTTATTTGTCAATCAAAAATATGATAACTTGTAAAATGCATAACTAATTCATTTCAAATCCTTTTCGTTGATTCAAATTTTGTTGATTATGTTTTTAACTAGACTTTAATTTAGAAATGTTTTCAAACTCAAGATAGCTCCGAAAATTTCGCTAATGAATAGTAGCATTTTGATTTATAAAAGCCGAGCAAAATGGTTTTGGCCATATCTTTTGCATTAAGAATCCAAATCAATTGGTTCTTGTTGCATTAGTTCATAAAAATCATGCTCTTTCTACTGTAAAATTTGAGAGCTTTTGTTGAAGTTGACTGTTGGATCTTTTCGGTTTCTTTTGCCTTATTGGTTCTTTTTGGTTCTTTCGATAGGATCCAAGAGCGCATTGATACCGAGAGTGATCCCCAAGAACATCTTGACCCACAACAAGCGTGCAAGCGGTTTGATCATGTTAATCCTATTATTTTACAAGTTTAATATTTTGAATTCAACTGTATGTATGCATTGCTACTTTGTGTTAAAATATGGTTAGTTGATCCTATAGTTGCATAATCTGTAGGATGTTGGTTATTCTCTACTACTTGAGCCTAGGTTATTTGTTTGCGATTAGAGTTCGATGGATGAACTCTTGTCACTTAGTAGAATACGAATCTTTGTGCTTAGCCATGCCTAGTTCGGTAGCTTTGGGCGATCATCGACTTAGTCGATGGTCTTGATCACACAAAATTATTATTCTTCCATTATGTCCAAAGACTTTGTGCTTTGTTAATTTTGTAAAGTCAAAATTTGAAAATGGAAAAAATTGATTTGGACTTGGGCAAGTGGTTGGATGGTGGGTTATTGGGTTTGTGGTTGTCTTGCCTAAGTCAACAAGGACCGAACATCTTGTGTCACACTCTCCAAGCATTTTTGCGACTAACCACGCGAGAGGATATGGGACCCTCTTGACTTAGTACTTTGGCGTGGGTTATCTCCGAGTCGCAGGAGGAGCGTTGTGTGTGTTGTGTGAAAAGGAATTGTGTTCTTGTGTTGGGTGTGCGGTGGTGGAGTTTCCGGATGGACTCTCCACCTCGAGGCGCCGCAGCTTGTCCGAGGCTTTACCCGTGAGGGGTAGTTGTCCGAGGTCGGGCCACGACCCGACACAACGTATGGGTTTCTATCCATACGGCGGCTCGCGAATAATTCACAATATTGGAAACGTCTCGAGGACTTAGCCGTGCAAGATACCTAAGGAAGTGTGCTTAATAGCTTGGCAAAAGGCGGTCCGCGTGTGGGTAAAATGGTACACCCCGCAGGATAAAACTATTCGAATAGCCTCGCCCTAGGTTATGGACACGCTTGGTTAGGTTTTGCAAGAGTTAGACTTCAACCTTTAAATTAAAATTTGATATGGTTGGTATGAATGGGTAATTCATACTATTGTTGTGGTGACTAATGGTTTAGTCACTTCCGTGATTGTTGTTGTTCTTTACCTCTGTTATATTATTGTGCTTTGGTTATTTAAACATTAAAAACAGATTTGTTAAATTGCTTTCAATCTATTATATTATTGCAAATGAAAACTTGCTTTATGCTAAAATGAAACATACAAATTTATTGTTGTTTAAGCTTGCATGTAGTATATGTATGTGTTTGTTATTCCACATGTAAGTCTTATGAGTACATTCAAAGTACTCACCGGCTTTTGCTTACCGCTTTTGTTTGTAGGGAAGAAGGTGAGCCCCAAGGGCCTCACTTTTGTGAGATGTGCTTCGGTTTGGCGACTAGCTGGCGGTCCGGTCGGTTGCCTTGTGGGTTAAAGGCACACCGATTGGCTCTTTTGTTGTAGCCATCTTATGGCACTTTTGCTTCCACTGCTTAATTATTGTTGTCTCTTTTATTGTTGGTAGGTTGGCCTCTCTTTGTAATGACTCGATTTAATATTATTAATACTCTGCTCGCTCGTTTCGGTTCTATGTGGATGAATGGAATTGATACACAAATTTTGTGATGAGTGTGTATCTTGACTGGGAAGTATACATGTCTCGAGTCTCGGATTATCCGCTTTGTGATGCTAGGACCGAATGGATGGTTAAGCATTACAAGTTTGATAAACCGGTCTCACAAAGGTTTGGTATCGAGCCATACCGACCGTAGTAACCCAAGTTGGTCGCCTTTAGGATATTTTGGAAAATCTTATTTTCAAAAGTATCAAATGATTTGTGAAAGCTTAAGGAATTATCGATTTTATTCCTTACCTATCTTAGCTTTCTCCTCTCATCTTACTCTAATTTGAGTTTTAAGAGTTGTTTTCTCTCATCTCCTTTTCAAAGATAATGTTATCGATTAAATGGGTTTTGGGAACCACCGAGTTTGGCAAATTGAAGTGCTTAGGGTTTTGAAGTTTCGGATCAAGGTTTTGCTAGAGGCTTGATGCGAATCGACCACACGCTTCAATTTCAGACAATGAGCTCAATGGTTTCGATGGGACCGTTGAGCTTGGCAAATTGAAGTGTGCCGATTTTGAAGTTTCTAGAATGGAAGACTTGGTTTGGAAGCTTGATGCTAAATCGCTACAAAGAACCTCAATTTCCTGACAAAGAAGCTCGATGGTTTCTAATGGGGTAGAAAATGAGAGTTTAATCAACTAAAACTTGTGGGGTTAAAGAAGGGTAAGATGTGATACTAGTTAGCTATGTATCTAACACTATTTTCACTGATTTAGCCTTGATCTTAAGTGGTATTAGATCTTACCTTAATCTTCCGGTTTTTATCTTCTCAATCAATTACTCGCTCA
The DNA here is from genome assembly GCA_036346395.1 of Hsuehochloa calcarea. Taxonomy (NCBI): domain Eukaryota; kingdom Viridiplantae; phylum Streptophyta; class Magnoliopsida; order Poales; family Poaceae; genus Hsuehochloa; species Hsuehochloa calcarea. The sequence continues at coordinate 9,364,404 of CM070595.1, read as the reverse complement.
TTCAATACGGGCTAGTTGAATTGGGGAGTTGAGCTTTGGTTTTATGATTCCTTGCTGTTTTGGAGTCTTTTCATAAGCCTTTTAAAGTTTATATATTTGCTGTTTTTGGCTTTTTGTTAGGGTGATATTCCATTCCCTAGTCGCTAGCTTTTCGCTTTTTCGGCTTTTAATCTTTGAGTCTAGTTTTAACCAAAATTTCGTAACAGATGGTCGGGCAAGACTCAGTAGCGGCCAAGGCGGCCGGTGGTCCGACGAGGATCTTCCTCCTCCTCCGACCATGGCCGAGGTCCTTCTTGGATCGAGCGCAACCGCAGAGGATGAGGGTTCTTTCGACGCCATCGCGCAACACTTCCGCCCTTACGGTGCATCGGGATCCGCAAGGAGTGGTCATCACCGCGTGGGGACTAGCGGAGTTTCTTCGACTCACGGCCCCACGCTCTCCGTGTCCGAGGACCCGCTTGACGCAGACGATTGGCTTCGTCTGGTTGAGCGCAAGCTTCGCATAGCGCAGGGCCAGGAGCACGAGAAGGCGCTATTCGTGATCGCACCACCGGAGGGTGCGGCTTTGTCTTGGTGGGAGAGCTTTCGCCATGCAAACGGACGGTCACACCGTCACTTGGGAGGAGTTTCAGACCGCCTTCCGTCGAGTCACATTCCTTCCGCTTGATGAAGTCAAGAAGAAGGAATTCTTATCGCTCGTGCAAGGGCGTCATTCATCACTGAGTACTGACGAGTTTAACCATTTGGCTCGTTATGCTCCGGAGGAGGTGGCCACTGATGAGGCCAAGCAAGAGAAGTTCAAGGATGGTTTGTCTGAGGAGCTGCAGGACAAGCTATCCATCCTTGACTTTCCGGATTTCCAGGCCTTGGTGGACAAGGCCATCGTTGCCGAGCAGCACGGGAGAGCACTTGTGGATTCCGCAGCGCAAGTGGGAGGCCCACAAGTCGCCAGCAGCCGCTCTTTCCGCTCGTGTTGGGCGTCTCCGGTCCCGCCTTCACCTTCAAGACTTCGAGGTCGCCAAGATCGCCTCGTCCCTTCGCAGCCGTGCCCCAATCACGCACCGCGAGTCACCAGAGGCCTCGCGACAATTGCGGATGTCACCGCTTCTTCGCCACGACAAGGGGCATTATGCAAATAATTGCCCCAAGAAGACAGAGCGACCCCTCGTCCTAATGGAGAACGCGGCAAGGAGGTGGTTCTTTGCAGACCGAAGATAGTCCCTACTACCCAAGGCGTGGGTAGTGGTCGCGTCAACCTCATCTCAGCAGAGGAGGCACAGGAGGCGCCTGACGCCGTCCGGGTACCCTTTCTTAACTCTTGTCCTGCCATTTGTTTTGTTTGATTCAGAGCATCTCATTCTTTGTTTCGAGTCTTTTGTCGCTTTTAGTGAGCTCCTCTTTACTCCATTGTTGGTCCCGTTGCTCATTCGCTCTCCGGTTCGGAGTTAAGAGTCAATCTGAGTGTAGGATGTTCCAATTGAGATCGAGGAGTGAGATTCTTCGCGAATCTTATCCTCCTCCATTCAGCAAGTCTAGATGTAATTCTTGGCATGGATTGGTTGTCTCAAAGATAAGGGACACATCGACAGCCCGTGGCGCGCTCTCTATCTAGTTCTTTCGGCGAAAGCGGGTTCGCTACCGGCCGCTAGGTCCGCATCTTTTCGCGCTTGAAGCGAAGCCCGCCTCGATATTGGTGAAGTCCCGGCAGATTCGTGATTTCGTCGATGTCTTTCCAAGAACTTCGTGGATGCCACCATTCGAGACCTCGAGTTTGTCATTGAGTTGGTTCCCTGCATCGCCCGATTTCAAAGAGGCACTATCGGATGCCACCGAACGAGTTGGTGGAATTGAAGAAGCAACTAAGTGAGCTGCAAGAAAAGGTTTCATCCGCCTAGCTCATCTCCGTGGGGTTGTCCCGCAATCTTCGTGAAGAAGAAGGACAATACTTTGCGCATGTGCGCTGATTACCGTCCGCTTAATGAGGTAACGTAAAGAACAAGTATCCATTGCCCGCATTGATGATCTCTTTGATCAATTAACCGGAGCTCGAGTATTCTCCAAGATTGATTTGAGAATGGGATATCATCAAGTTCGGATACGACCGAGGATATTCCAAAGACGGCTTTCTACTCGTTACGGCTTGTATGAGTATACCGTCATGTCATTTGGCTTGACCAATGCTCCCGCTTGTTCATGAACCTCATGAATTCGGTATTCATGGAGTATTTGGATAAGTTTGTCGTGGTCTTCATCGATGATATTCTCATCTATTCCAAGGACGATGAGGAACACGATGAGCATCCGAGGCTTGTGTTAGCAAGCTTCGTGAGCATCACCGTATGCAAAGTTCAACAAGCGCTGCTCGTTGAAGGAAGTGGCCTTCTTGGGTCATATTCTTTCAAATAGAGGCGAGCCGTTGACCCTAGCAAGGTCGGCGATGTTCTTTCATGGGTTCACCTACTTGATGGAACCGGCGCGGAGTTTTCGGCTTAGCGGATATTATCGCCGCTTTATCGAGAATTTCTCCAAGATCGCGGCCGATGACGGAGTTGCTCAAGAAGGACAAGAAGTTCTTGTGGTCCGATGCTTGTGAGGAAAGTTTCAAGTACTTAAGAAGCGCTTGACCACCGCCTCCGCCCTCGTCCTTCCGATATCCATCGAGGCTTCGATATCTTTTGCGATGCTTTCTACGAGGACTCGGTTGTGTCCTTATGCAAGAAGGCAAGGTAGTGGCCTATGCATCAAGGCAATTAAGGACTCATGAACTCAACTATCCTACCCATGACTTGGAATTGGTCTTTGTGATTCATGCACTTAAGATTTGGCGACATTACCTAATCAGAATCGCTGTGAAGTGTATTCGGATCACAAAAGCCTAAAGTATTTGTTCACCCAACCAGATCTGAACCTCAGGCAAAAGAGATGGTTGGAGTTGGTCAAAGATTATGACATGGGTATTCACTACCATCCAGGCAAGGCTAATGTCGTTGCCGATGCGCTCAGTCGCAAAGCGCATTGCAATGCCTTGTTGCTCCAGGGATGTCAACCCACCCTTCTGGAGGAATTTCAGCGTCTCAACTTAGGTTTGGTTGAGCGTGGTTCCCTCGCTGCCTTGGTTGTGCAACCAACCTTGGTAGATCGGATTAAGGTCGCTCAGCAATCGGATGCTGGAATAAGTCGCATCAAGGAAAATGTCAAGAACGGAACAACCAAGTGCTTCTCTGAGGATGAGCATGGTGTTGTAAGGTTCGGGCAACGCCTTGTGGTTCCAAAGGACATGGAACTGCGGGATTTGATTCTCCGCGAGGCCCATGATTCGCCTTTGTCTATTCATCCCGGGGCCACAAAGATGTATCAAGATCTCCGTCAGAGATTTTGGTGGACCCGAATGAAGAGGGAGATTGCGAAGTTCGTTGCCGAGTGCGACGTGTGTCGTCGTGTCAAGGCCGAGCATCAGCGTCCAGCAGGACTGCTTCAGCCTTTGCCTATTCCTGAATGGAAGTGGGATTCGATCGGGATGGATTTTATCACCGGTCTGCCCCGAACATCCAAGGGCAAGGATTCCATCTGGGTTGTCATCGATCGATTGACGAAGGTAGCCCATTTTCTGCCAGTTCGGACAAACCTTAGTGTGAGTCTACTCGCGGACCTCTATATTTCCCGTATCGTCTGCTTGCATGGTGTACCGAAGACGATCGTTTCGGATCGCGGTGCGCTTTTCACCGCCAGGTTTTGGAAGTGTTTGCAAGAGGCTATGGGAACCCGTCTCACATTTAGCACCGCATATCACCCCCAAACTGATGGTCAGACCGAAAGGGTCAACCAAGTGTTGGAAGACATGCTTCGTGCTTGCGTCCTCTCCTATGGAAAGAATTGGGAGAAATGCTTGCCATTTGCCGAGTTTTCCTACAACAACAGCTTTCAGGCCAGTCTCGGCATGTCACCTTTCGAGGCCTTATACGGGAGAAAGTGCAGAACCCCGTTAAACTGGTCGGAGACGGGTGAAAGACTTTTCTTTGGCCCGGACTCGATCAATGAGGCCGAGAGTCAAGTCCAGCTTATTCGTGATCGTTTGCGCACAGCTCAATCCAGGCAAAAGAGCTATGCGGATCGCCGTCGTCGCGAGTTGAGCTTTGAGCCCAATGAATTTGTTTATCTCAAAGTCTCTCCTTTGAAGGGCCATCAGCGATTCGGCGTCAAGGGCAAGTTAGCTCCTCGATATGTCTGGCCCTACCGTGTTATCGAGAAGAAAGGAGCCGTTGCCTATAAGTTGGAATTGCCAATGCACTTGAAGGGGTACATGATGTTTTCCATGTGTCCCAACTAAAGAAGTGTCTCCGTGTTCCAACTGAGGAAGCTCGCTGGAAACTCTTGATGTTCGTGAAGATTTGACCTACAAGGAGCACCTGCTCGCATCCTTGAAGAGGTCGAACGAAGAACAAGGAATAAAGCCATCAAATTCCTTAAAGTTCAAGTGGTCGAACCACTCGAGGATGAGGCTACTTGGGAAAGGGAAGATCGTCTCCGTGCGAACTATCCATCTTTCTTTACCGAGTGAGCCAAATCTCGGGACGAGATTTTTGTAAGGGGGGGAGGTTTTGTAACATCCCAAAATTGGTTTGTGTTTCAAATGTAATAAAAATGAGGAGAAATTAAAACTTTTCTCTCGATCTTGATTTTTGTAATCAGGCCCATAATTTTTGTAAAGGAATTATGTGGAATCAAAATCAAATTGCCATTTGGACACCAACACAAGTCTCCTTCATGAAAATCTTGTGCCCAACCTTTGGAAATAATTTTCATTGAACCTAGGAGTGATGTTTAACACCTCGAATTATTTCATAATTTTCAGAAATTATTTGATAATTTTTTGAGGCAAGTCAAACATTAGTCAAACTCCTAAATTAGCCTTCGGAATTTTTAGAGAAAAATGCAGTGCATAAAAGTCTCTGAAAATTTTATATAAGGTTCATCATCCTGTTAGCAATCTCCATTTAAAATTTCATAATTTTTGGGGTTTGTTTGCTACCCCAAATAATTCCTCCAAAAATCAGCTATTCAAATTCAAACCCTAACCGGTTTTCACTGTTCTCTGTTCGGATCGGACTCGGGCTCGAGCCACTTGATTTGGTCCAACCAACTAACCGCACCGCTCGGACGTTGGCGCGAGTGTTGTGAGTCGTTGGATCAAGATCGAACGGCTCACGATCGCGTGAACGTTCGACCATCCGAACGCCGATCCATTTGAACCGCTGGATTCTAAATCGAGGGTTCACGATCGCGCCAACGCTCGGACCGTCCAACGCTTGCGCAACGCGGACCGTAGGATCCAAATCAACGGTCCAGATTGAGTGAGCGTTTGAATCGTTATTATCGACCGTTCTTTTTCACCGCTCGATTTCAATCCAACGGTGGCGGCTATCGCTCTACCTCCGTCGCTCGCGCCGCCATGGTCAATGAGTGGGTGAAATTTCAGAGCGTGGCGGCGTCTGGTCACTTCTCCTTTCGCCAACGGCTCTTCCGCATTTAATGCTTCCGCCCCGCCGCCTCCATAGTCGCCGTCTCCCTGTTGTCACTTGCTCCGTCGCCTCGATCGGCCTCAACACGAGCCCCACCATTTTTCTTCCGTTGCTTCTTCCTTGCTCCTTGGCTATAAACTCCCCAGTGGCTTCCTTAGCATCCTTTGAACACTCTTGAGCTCCAAAGACCATTTGTTAGATGCTGCTCGAGCTCCATTTCAAATTTGCTCTTGGCCGCCATTGTTGGAGCTTCGGGTCCTTCGGTGAAAGTGGTGTTCCGGGCATTCTCTTTCAAAACCCTTGATTCCTCAGCTTCTTAGCCTCTCACTGAGTTTTAACCCTCTGTCAATTTTGCTTTTGGCAGAAGAGAGCAGATCAATTTTGATTTCCCAAGTCGGTAAATCGCTATTCTTCTTCACCCGAGCCACTCGATTCTCCTCTGCCTTCTTTGGGCTCAGGTACCCCCTTATTAGTCCTTAGTTGTTTGGCACCCGCTCCCTTGGACCGCAGCTGAGCTCATTTGCGTTTTTCGTTTTCGGTCATTTTGAGTCTTCTCGGTCATCTCCGGCTTGCCGGCGTTCTAGACCGCCGCAGCCAAAATTGTTGGTACCTTTGGGTGCGCAAGGTTGTTAGGAACTCATTTTAGGCTTTTGCTCGCACCGCCGCGGCCAGAGTCGCCGGCGGCGAGCCAATCTTCCCCGTCAAATTTTGTCGGACGAAATCTGTTGAAGTTGAACTTGAGTCGTTATGACCGTCGATCTTTGGATCTACGCCCAAGATTGCGCTTAGATTTGAATTAATCACGCCCTAATCAGTGGACCGTTGGATCCAAGATCAACGGTCCGGATCTGAATGAACGCTCGACCGTCCGAAGGTTCGATCGCGTGGACCGTTGGATCCAAGATCAACGGCTCCTATGCGTGAACGCTCGGACCGCCTCAACGCCCCGGTTCACGTGAACCGCTGGATCCGATCCAACGGTGAGCGTTTAGGAAGTGTGAATCCGCTGCTGTTAGCACCGAACGCGGGCCGTCGGATCTTTGATCGACGCTCCTCGCTCGCCACGTCGCTTTAATTCTCGATTTCGAAAGGATTTATTTGTCAACGAAAAATATGATAACTTGTAAAATGCATAACTAATTCATTTCAAATCCTTTTCGTTGATTCAAATTTTGTTGATTATGTTTTTAACTAGACTTTAATTTAGAAATGTTTTCAAACTCAGATAGCTCCAGAAAATTTCGCTAATGAATAGTAGCATTTTGATTTATAAAAAGTGAGCAAAATGGTTTTGGCCATATCTTTTGCATTAAGAATCCAAATCAATTGGTTCTTGTTGCATTAGTTCATAAAAATCATGCTCTTTCTACTGTAAAAATTTGAGAGCTTTTTGTTGAAGTTGACTGTTGGATCTTTTCGGTTTCTTTTGCCTTATTGGTTCTTTTTGGTTCTTTCGATAGGATCCAAGAGCGCATTGATACCGAGAGTGATCCCCAAAGAACATCTTGACCCACAACAAGCGTGCAAGCGGCTTGATCATGTTAATCCTATTATTTTACAAGTTTAATATTTTGAATTCAACTGTATGTATGCATTGCTACTTTGTGTTAAAATATGGTTAGTTGATCCTATAGTTGCATAATCTGTAGGATGTTGGTTATTCTCTACTACTTGAGCCTAGGTTATTTGTCTGCGATTAGAGTTCGATGGATGAACTCTTGTCACTTAGTAGAATACTGAATCTTTGTGCTTAGCCATGCCTAGTTCGGTAGCTTTGGGCGATCATCGACTTAGTCGATGGTCTTGATCACACAAAAATTATTATTCTTCCATTATGTCCAAAGACTTTGTGCTTTGTTAATTTTGTAAAGTCAAAATTTGAAAATGGAAAAATTGATTTGGACTTGGGCAAGTGGTTGGATGGTGGGTTATTGGGTTTGTGGTTGTCTTGCCTAAGTCAACAAGGACCGAACATCTTGTGTCACACTCTCCAGCATTTTTGCGACTAACCACGCGAGAGGATATGGGACCTCTCTTGACTTAGTACTTTGGCGTGGGTTATCTCCGAGTCGCAGGAGGAGCGTTGTGTGTGTTGTGTGAAAAGGAATTGTGTTCTTGTGTTGGGTGTGCGGTGGTGGAGTTTCCGGATGGACTCTCCACCTCGAGGGCGTCGTGAGCTTGTCCGAGGCTTTACCCGTGAGGGGTAGTTGTCCGAGGTCGGGCCACGACCCGACACAACGTATGGGTTTCTATCCATACAGGCGGCTCGCGAATAATTCACAATATTGGAAACGTCTCAGAGGACTTAGCCGCGTGCAAGATACCTAAGGAAGTGTGCTTAATAGCTTGGCAAAAGGCGATTCGGCGTGTGGGTAAAATGGTACACCGCAGGATAAAACTATTCAATAGCCTCGCCCTAGGTTATGGACACGCTTGGTTAGGTTTTGCAAGAGTTAGACTTCAACCTTTTAAATTAAAATTTGACATGGTTGGTATGAATGGGTAATTCATACTATTGTTGTGGTGACTAATGGTTTAGTCACTTCTGTGATTGTTGTTGTTCTTTACCTCTGTTATATTATTGTGCTTTCGGTTATTTAAACATTAAAAACAGATTTGTTAAATTGCTTTCAATCTATTATATTATTGCAAATGAAAACTTGCTTTATGCTAAAATGAAACATACAAACCTATTGTTGTTTAAGCTTGCATGTAGTATATGTACAGTTTGTTATTCCACATGTAAGTCTTATGAGTACATTCAAAGTACTCACCGCTTTTGCTTACCGCTTTTGTTTGTAGGGAAGAAGGTGAGCCCCAAGGGCCTCACTTTTGTGAGATGTGCTTCGGTTTGGCGACTAGCTGGCGGTCCGGTCGGTTGCCTTGTGGGTTAAAGGCACACCGATTGGCTCTTTTGTTGTAGCCATCTTATGGCACTTTTGCTTCACTGCTTAATTATTGTTGTCTCTTTTATTGTTGGCGGTTGGCCTCTCTTTTGTAATGACTCGATTTAATATTATTAATACTCCTGCTCGCTCGTGTTTTGGTTCTATGTGGATGAATGGAATTGATACACAAATTTTGTGATGAGGTGTGTATATCTGACTGGGAAGTATACATGTCTCGAGTCTCTGATTATCTGCTTTGTGATGCTAGGACCGAATGGATGGTTAAGCATTACAAGCGGATAAACCGGGTCTCACAGTCCGACCGGCCACCGAGCGGTCGACCAGAACTACTTGAACGTCGGCCAACTTCGTGGCGATGTTGTTTTGTTAGATCAAAGTCATTGGTTTCATGGCATATGATTTGCATGATGCATGTTTTGACTAACATGGGTCAAGTTGTGAAGAACTTGTTCCCGAATACGTGTTTTCTTGTGCGTGGTTGTGCGGGTAGCTTGGTGGTCAACGACGGTCAACGGCGAGGAGAATCGGGACTAGACTTGAAGAGTTGAGGTCCGAACGATCGACGATGCGGGTGAGGTCAACGACTCAAGCGTGACACAAGATGGACAATTGTGACCTATTGGCGAATCCATGATGCATGGTGAAGCGGTTTAGGTCAAAAGGTTAAAGACGGCGCTTATGGCGTGCGTGTGTGACCCGCTTGTTAGTGGGCCTTAACGGAGCCCAATTAAGTCAAACCCTAAGAGTTTTAGGCCTCCACTATAAATAGGAGGAGATGGTGGTCGCACCTCTCCTCTCTTGCCTTTTGATGTTTCAAAACCCTAATTGTCTTTAGGGAGTTGAGGTGGAGGCTAGGGCTCTTGATGGTTTGTGGTGAATTTCGTGATCCTTGATTGTTTATCGATCCATGATGGTGTGGATGTAATCCACTTCAATCACGAAATCAATCTATGCAAGGTTTGCTTGAGATAAGTCTCTTTCGTTCTTGCTTTCAATTTGGTGATTTTAGGGCTTTCTTTGATCCACGAGTTTGTGATTGATTCTTTCACGTGAATTAGCTTGTCGTGATATGTGTGAATCTATCTAGCATCATCTTGATCATCAATCTCTCACGAACAAGCTTTAGGATCAAGTTTTCATTCTTGCCCTTTTAGACCTTCGTTAATCAATTGACAATTGCTCAAGATCGCTCCAAGAATTATCATAATATTCGATTGGAATAGGTCCTCAATAGCATATAGAAGGTGTGTGCAAAGTTTCATAAAGATTGGAGTTGAGAATCAAAAGTTTCACCTAATTGCAACTTCGCTATCGGCCGATTTTTTGTTGTAGATCGGTTCGAGTCACGGTCAGATCACTTTGTCATCACCGGTCCGACCGATTTTGAGCGGTCCGACCGCCAAAGACAACGCCGGCCGATCATTGCCAAGAATCGGTCCGACCGGTTGAGTATAATCATCGATCGCTTTGTCTTTGTGAGTCTTGGTAATCTTAGTTGATTTTGTTATATTGCTTAGGGTTTAATTGGATTCAATACTAGTCTTCCATTTGTCTTGGTATATTGATCTTCATAGCTTCCTAATAGCTCTTGGAGTTAATTTGTATTGAGTTCATAATTTGTGAAAAAGTGAAGCGCTTCCTATTCAACCCCTCTAGTCGCTTTTACGGTCCAACAAAATTAGATTTGGAATTTTTTTGGAGAAAGATGTTTTTTTTTAAAAAAAAATCACTTACGGGTACGAATCATACCAAAGTTGTTACCATTGGGTGTGGGTGAAAATTTGCCGGGAGGGCCTCCCACTCCACCTCTTAAGGCCTTACCCAAGATCTTGCCACCTAGCATCATCACCAATCTCAAAGCAACCTCTTCCCCGTCCTTTCTTGCGTCCATGGCTGCATACGAAGAGCTTCCGAGAATAAGAACACAGAGGAGGATTAGATATCCTTTGTAGATTCTTGCCAAGAATTCCAACAATGGGCAAGCTCGCGAGGGGAATAAGTTTAGCTGCTTTTCTTCTTTCCCCTCGACTTCTTTCTCTCTCTGTGCGTGTGCTCTGCCTCCCTCCTGGCGAGTGCTCTCCTGTGTGTGTGCTGCTATCTCTGTGTGTCCTTTTCTCTCCGCCCGGGCCTTCGCGCCGCCTTTGTGCGTCCATCACCGGTGTTGCGCCCGGCCGCCGGCGCAACCATGCTCCTTCTCCCGCACGCCTGTGGCCCATCCGAGCTCCCCTGCGCTGCCGCCTCACCCTGGTTCCTTCCTCGCATGAGCCCACGCCTGCGCCCGGCTGTGCCTCCACGGTTCTTCCGCGGCTCGCGTCGTGCGCCCCTACCTTGGCTCTAGGTGAGCTCTCTCTCCTCTCTCCCCCCCAGATTTACTCAGGGAGCTAGCCTTCAATTGGTAAAGCGTCGCCCGTGCAGATCCTCCAAAGGACTAGACTCCGGTGGCTCCAAGCCTCCAATCCCCGGCAGGCCGGCAACATTCCACTCTGCATCAAGAAGGTGAATTTCTCTTGCAGAAGCAATTTGGGGTTCTTATGTGCACAAGGTGTTGAGATAGAGTATTTACTTTACTGAAGTAATTTTTTTCAACTTGTCTTCACAGGATGGCTACCAGCTGGCGGTAGAGTTTGAGAAGGTCTGGCAGGAGAGTGTCAAGTCTGGAACTCCTATGGATATTGTTTCCTCCTTGAGGAGGTAACTCTTTTCTTATACTGTAGCATGTTTGATGTATTTTGATGGTGTTGCTCTTAGCATCCACTAGATTTTATTTCTATAGAATCCAATTTCAAAGATATCCTATTATTATGTTTAGTAAGTTTACTGATGGACACAATATTTGTTTGCATGTTTGGCTACAGTTATGAGAAGGAGAGGAGAGAAGGCTACGTGTTGCTATTATACATGGATTGGCGAGAATGGCTGAAATTATGGCTACCACTTACAGACCATATTTGGGTGTGGGTCTGGGACCTTTGTCGGTATGTCAAGAACTTACACATATTTATACTTCTAAATGCAATAAGTTTGTTTCTGTCTGTCAACCAGATTAAAACTGCTTGTTTAAGTGTGGCATGATAATTTTATTGGATTTCTGAAACAAGGTTTCAAATTAAATTACTAGTGCCGTAAGAGAATCATTGAAAAATTGCAGACTAAAACTACTTAGACTTTATATGGATATTTGTTACATGTAGTTTTTGACAAAGTTAAGGATACCACATCCTGGAAGAGTTGGTGGGACATTCTTCATCAAGTATGGAATGCCTTTGATGCTGAGCTGGGTTTTAGGTGGCAACAGGTGATTATTGCTGTTATGCCCAATCCTTCACTCATCTAGTCTATTATCTTAATCCCTTTCCAGCATAACATGAACTTCTTCATTCATTCTTTCTGGTATGGTGCTGGAGTGCTGGGCTCTTAAGTTACAACTAGACAATAATTGCTGGGAGTTCATGCACTGTTAATCTCAGATATGTCATAATATTTAAGGAAAAATACCATCTTATATTCTTATTTGTACTGCACAATTGACTAATTGTATTTGTGAAAACAGACGTAGGCACAGAAATGGCTACTTACTGCCTACTAGCTTAGTCAAAACCACAGATGAAATTGATGGAGAGTAGTAGTTGCAGGATGTTTCTTACACGACTGTTCCAGACAGGCTCAAGTGCCTGATAGCCAATCACAGCCATATGGCCAGTGCTGTCATTTTATTCACTATTTTGGAATAGGACCGCTCAAGCCCTGTTAGTGTTATAAGCAGGAACACATCTAACAAACATTTTTTAGCCATTGAGCTCTGACCAACTAGTGAACTACATTATAAAAGAAGCATATCCTCTCGTGCACCCTTTGGTAATTGTCCATTTTATAATGTAATTTATCATGTTTAACCATGTGGTTACTACTTTACTACGTTGATCATACAAAAAACCGTTGCCTGTTCAAGACAAATAAATGAGTTCTCTTGGATACTCTGATATGTGTTTGAAGTGAACTAGGTGTTTTTCTTTTTGCTAAATGAATTTTAGTGTGCACATGTTCTTTGACCCACATGAATTGATGTTTCTTCCTCTTACTTGTCATAGGTTTATAGATGCTTTCAGCAATCATATTATATAATCAGTGGGAAATGCAATTACGAACAAAATAATGGTGGGTGCATCGAAGCTTGACTCATTCCTGGGAAGCCTTCCAAAGAAAATTGATGTTGATAATGTCGCTACTATGAATGTGACATTTGCTAATGATCCACTGTTCAAAAGTTCCTCTGTTGAGTTTGATATAGATGGATTATTTATTCCATCTCATAAAACTGCTCTTCCGAGAAATAGGCTTTTTGGAGATACCAAATTTACACCACCTCTTGTTATCACTTAAAAAATGATATATATTTCATTGGATGAAGATGTTTTCAATTCTGTTTCAGCTCTCTACTTCCAGGTATATTAGAATTCATTAGGTATAATTTAGAGAAAGCGCTTGTTATCATGGTTAATGTAGATATGTAATCTGAATGGTTATTTGAACTTTTTTCATTAAAAGAAGGATATTTTGTTGTGTTGGTCAGTCTAGAGTTGTTTGAACCTAGTTGTTTTCCATATGTGAACTGTAACTGGTCTATTCTGACTGACATGATACTTTTGATCATTCAGGCTGATTTACTACAACGTATGGTGGACAAGAGTCCCGATCAGTTTCTTTTGAACATTGCTACTTAGAGGGTTTTTGTTCTCAAGTTGTATCATAAATATCTAGATCATGATATGGTGCTGAATATTTCTGCCATCTCACCTCCCTCTGTGAGGATTGATGTGGGTAGAATTGATGCCACAGTTGACTTAGATGTCACAATTAATGTTTTGGATTTTGGTGAGATAGTTCCTTATATGGTGGGGTTGTCTACTCCATAGATGTATATCGGTTCATCATAGCAAACTGTATTTAGTCTGAAATCTGAATGTTGTGCTGAGTGTGAATGGTTATATATGTGAATGTTGTATTGTGAACTTGAACATTATGTTAATCTTGTCGAATCTATATATGTAATGATTTGTGGCTAATTAGTGGTATTTTTCTTGTTGTGGAATGTATGGTATGTTTGATTATTGAGTTTCTTGTTAGTGTGGTTCAAAATGAAACGCGTGTATAAAATTGAGCTGCATTACCTGGGAAGCATGTTTTTCACTCGGGACTGAAATTTGATTCCCGAGTGTCCGTTGAAAAACACTCGGGACTGAAACTTTATTCCCGAGAGTGTTGAAAAACACTCAGGAATGAAACTTGATTCCCAAGTGTCTTTGATTGAAATACACTCGGAAAGTATTCCGTTACGTTATTGAAACTATTGTGCCAATTATTCTCCCGAGTGTTGTATATTTCCCGAGTGTAAATTAGAACACTCAGGAAAGTTAATTTGTCCCGAGTGTAACACTCGGGAAATCAGTTTTTACCCGATCAAACTATCCCGAGTGTTTTTTCCCGACGGCCGACCTTCGGGAATTAGGTCCCCGAGTGTTTTTGGTGTTGTCCCGAGTGTTTTAGGCACTCGGGAAATTAACGTTTTTTGGTAGTGGGAGTAAATGTGTTTGTTCTTATCCACCTGGGTTCAATATCTAGGATTGATGCAGTGTCTTTTTTAATCACATGTGTGAGAAAGTTTGTCCACGTTCCGTGAGACCTTTAGCCTCCATAAAATTTCTAAGGTGTATAATGGAATGCGTCCGCCATGTAATACCTTTGAAAAAAAAGAAGTTTCTCCTACGTACGCGTTTGTGTTTCAGTTATGTACAAAATCGTGGGAACGTTCTCTAGAAGAAAAAAAATCATGGGAACGTGGTGATACTCGCCGGCATCCATGCGACATTTATCTTCTCGTTAGTAACAGCGACTGCTAGTTTCCATAAATTGCTAAACCCCTCGCAAATTCTAGGGTTTTCACCTTTCAACGAGGGCGACGAGACATTTGCACAGCGGTGGGGCGACCTAGAGATGCTCCTCCATCTAATGTGCCTCCTTCTCAGCCTCAAGTGCAAGATTTGCCTTCTCAAGCACATCCAAGGCAGCAGGCTCCTCAAGAGCAAGATCCAGTCATGGCAGCACTTCATCTTCAGTCTAGCTTCAACCGCATAGATACCATGTTTCATCAAATGCATGGATACTAGAGCTATGGTGGAAGGATTGAACACGAGGTTTGATGCCTTGGACTCGAGGGTCACACATCTTGATGAGAGATTCACATAGTATCAGTAGCAGCAAGCGCCTTTGGTCTATCAAAGATATGAGCATGGTCGTCGCCCTCCCTCCGTCTTTCAACGAGTTAATCATCCATCCTTGTCGGGCACCCCTCCTCCTTTCTAGAGTTTATTGGAGAGTCCCTTTTGGTATTTGATGCCAAAGGGGGAGAAGAATGGAAGTTTGGAGCTTGTGGGCTTGTGATTTACTTATTTGGGTCAATAGACCTTCCCTTGTGAGTATAAGATTAGTTTCATTCTTGTAATATCTTGTGTAAGTTTATTGAACTTTGAATACTTTTAGACATATTTTAGATACTTGAATGCTTTATGACTTATGTTATGAATTGTGCTTTCTTTTGTATTGTTGTCCAAAGTATGTTTATGTTGGATCTTTATTGTTGCATGTATATTTAATTTTTGATTATAATTATTGTGTAATGCTTTCATAGATCCAATATATAGAGGAAACTCCACCAATTTTTTAAAAATCCACATATGTGCACGAATTTCTTTCAAATCTCGTATGCACATGTTGAGGGGGAGTTTTACCTATATGTTGAGGTTTTGCTAGCAATTAATTCAAAATTTGTTTTGATTCCACTCAAATGAGTTAATTGCTATCAAAGCCATCCTAGATTATACAATTTGATTTGTACTCAATGTATACTCGAAAATATCTTTCAATTCCCTATATGTTGGTCGCCTCACCAGGCCAGTAGGCTCTCCACTCCTTGCATGCATTGAAAATAGTCTAGCTCCACGTCATTGCCACTGCCGGCCGCCAATGAAAATATAAAAAATTTGACCCAAAATCCAAATAGAAGAAAGGGGAAAATCGGAGAACAAAAAAATGATAATAGCAAAAAATTGCAAATAAACCTCAAGTTCTGAAAATTACAAGGAAACTTTCGTGGATAAGGAAATTTTGCAAAAAAAAAACCCCTGGAGTTTGGGAAGTTTGCAACGAATTTCATATTTTTATATATTCTTGTAGAATAATCCCTCAGGAATCTTATTTCGGTGATAGATCAAAATGTTTCATGATTATTGCATAATTTAGACCCTCGGTTTATGGTTATTTGCTTTAATATTATTTATTTTATGCAATAACCTTAAATAATCCTAGAAACATAGTTTGTAGGCATATGAGCTTCCATCATTTTGTGAAACCTTAGACTTAGCACACCTTGGAAGCTTCATGTCAATGTGTTTTATTTTCCTAGCTTTATCCATAGACCTCATTAATTAGCAGAAAGTCATAATAATTGCTAGTAAAATTTTGGAAAATTCGTATAAATATATGTTGAATAGATGTTAAACCAATCTTTACTAATTTTGCAATATTCATGCTACAGATTCTATTTTACTTGTAGTAAAACTGAATAATTGCATGAACCTAATGAAGGAGATGTCAAACATCATAAAGAAAGAATTCGCTGAGCTTGTCCTGAATGGCAACAACTACCTCACCTAGTCGATGGACACAAAGATCAGCCTGAAGTCTCGATCTCTTGGAGCTACCATCACCGAGCCAGAAGCTGTCGCACCTGCCATCCAAGAGGCCGCTAGGTATGCGGCTCTATACTTCTTGAGGAACAACCTCCATGAAGATCTGATGTCTGAATATTTAATGGAGGGGTCCACTTGCATTGTGGAATTCCCTAAAGGAACGCTACAACCAGTAGGAATTTGTCATTCTCCGAGAAGCACAACGAGAATGGACTAACCTATGCTTTCAGGATTTCAAGATTGTGGTAGCATATAACTCTGCCATGCACAAACTTATATCTAAATTGAGGTTCTGTAACCAGGCAGTTACAAAATTCGATATGATAGAGAAGACCTTGTGCACCTTCCACCCCAATATGCGGATACTGCAATAATAGTACTGCAATGCAAAGTACTTAAAGTACTTTGAGCTGATGTACACTTTGCTGGAAGCAGAGAAACATGAAGAACTTCTGATAGAAAACCATCAGATACGTCCCACTAGGACAATGGTTGTGCCTGAAGCACACGCAAATGTTCAGTGGGCTAGCAAAATCCAAGACCACAGAAAATATCCAAAACAGAATGGGGGCAAATGGAAGAAGGTTGGGATGCAGAAAGACAGGGGTAAACCCCATGGTAGAGGAGCAGGTAAAGGGTGGCTCCAAAAGCAAGAATCGGGCAGCAAGACTGCTCATCCTCTCCAGACGTGCTTCAAATGCGGTTGCACCTACCATTGGTCGCACACGTGTTGCACCCCGCAGCATTTGGTCAATCTCTATATGCAATCCATGGGTAGAGTCAAGAAGGCTCAGGGGAACAAAGTTGATGCTCACTTCACCGCTCAGCTCGCTCTGACTGGACCGTTTCTTAGCCAAGATGTCGAGAAGAACGATTACATGATTCTTGACGATGCGGCTCAGGGAGAAGGCACCTCCATGGATCATGACGATCTTCTTGGGTTGGAGCTCCTGGACCTTCATAAGGACAGCTAGGATCCATTTGGAGACATGAAGTAGTCTCCTTAGATGATTTTTTTGCATATCAGTTTAGTTTCAGTTTCCGATGAACATTGGTTTATTCATACTCGTGATGAGCATTTATCTTTTATTATTTGCTTAGGCTGAACTCTTGGCATTGTTATTTTTCCATATTAATTCAATTCATTATCTTATTGGTCTATGCTTGTTCTGTTTCAGTCCGAACTATTTTTCATGTTGAATAATTGTTTGATTATAAATCATGTTTTAAATATAGAACAACCTGGTGCAATCCAATGGTGGAAGAGGAAATCTACATTGTAGACAGTTGCACCACTAATTCAATTTTTTGGGAAACTAAATACTTTCAGACATTAACTAAGAAAACTAGGGATATCATGACCATCGCCAGAAGCGATGCTTTCATAGTCGGCACTGGAAGGGCCGTCATAGTTCTCCCTATGGGTACATGTATAACAGTCGAAGGTGCTCTTCTGTATCCCAAATCTAAACATACCCTCCTTAGTTTTAAAGACATTCGTTTGAACGGATTTCACATAGAAACCGATCATGAAAATGGTACATAATACCTACTCATGACTAAGTCTAATGGATGCCAGAAGCAAGCGGTTGAACAACTTCCCACTTTCTCATCAAGAATGTACTACACTTATATAAAATATGAAGTTTATGTTGCGATGAAAACAATTGTTAAACACCTAGAAATTTTTAAGATCTGGCATGATCGTCTGGGTCATCCTGGTTTGGGTATGACGTGAAAAGTTTATGTTGGCCATAACATAAAAACTACAGACTTTCCTAGACCAAAAGATTCCATGTGTCCTGCTTGTGCCAAAGGAAAATTGATTACTAGACCCTCTTATCTGAAATTAAGAGATAAATCACCTAGTTTCCTAAAGAGAATTCAGGACGATATTTGTGGACCTATCCAACACCTGTCAGGCCCCTTTAGATATTTATATTGTCCTATTAGATGCCTCTACTAGATGGTCCCATGTTTTCCTGTTGTCTACATGGAACCGTGCTTTTGCAAATTTAATTGCCCAAATAATCAGATTAAGAGCTAATTTTCCAGATAAACAGATTAAGTCCATTCGAATGGACAATGCTGGTGAGTTTACATCAAAAGCATTTAATGATTATTGTATGGCTCTGGGCCTTAAATTAGAGCATTTAGTACCACATATCCATACTCAAAATGGTCTCGTAGTCATTAATTAAAAGAATAAAACTTATTGCTAGGCCACTTTTACAGAATTGTAGGCTACCCACCAGTTATTGGGGCCACACAGTGCTGCATGATGCGCATTAAACCAACTCAGACCAACAACATTAATCCAACTCAGACCAATTGCATATCCCCCTTGCAATTAGTGCGTGGAAAAGAACTAGGTATTTCCCATCTGCGAAAATTCGGTTGTGTTGTTGAAGAATCTAGAGCCGCCATTATGAATTAATAGAATATTTTGGTAATTAATGACAATGACATTATGGAACTAAAAGTTTCCATGAGTTGGGTAAATAATTTATGTTCCATAATGATGGAGTCTTTGGATGGCATCCTGGGTTGATCGTCATCAAGTCAAAATTCAAGAAGAGTATGCATCATGTATTGATGCATATCAAGATCTCGAAGAAGAGATGATCATGAGTTGATCATCAAGTCAACAGAAGACTTATCATGTGTTGATGGAAAGCACGTGAAGAATGCATCATGGGTTGATGCATATTCAAGACAAGATCCAAAAGTAAAGAAGATCATCATGCGTTGATTATATTCAAGTCAAAAGCTTAGAGTAGAGGATGCATCATGGGTTGATGCATATCAAAGTCAAGAACCCGGACTTGAAGTAAAGATGTGCGCCATCAAGCTTCAAAAAGGTACTCAAGGCAAAGGTATGACTAGCTAGGGCTAAGGATGTGTTCCTAGTCTTTTACCAGTCTTCGTGTTTGATGTGGAAACTTGATTGCTAGTATTGGTTATCGTACTATTAATATGGGTCTTGACTAGTAGCTTGAGTTTGTCAAGTGTTGATAGCTCGCTTTGCTTGCTCTAGCACTCGTTTGCATGTTGTCGATATTTGCGAATGTGTTTTGTAAATAGTCAAGGCTTATGCATAATTCTTGTCGCATGTGACTTTAGTTTGCAAATATGTTTTGCAAATGGTTTAAATACATGTACCTTTCTCCTTGTGTCGTGATTCTAAAAGTTAGCAAATGTATTTTACAACTTGTTAAGAATCTTGCCTTTAACCGTTGTTTGCATCGTGCGTCAATTGGCAAATGTATTTTGCAAAATTGAGTTGAAGTGTTTTGCAATAATCAACTTTTGTTTCCTTTACCGAACTGACCGCAATAGGTTGGCTGGACTGACCGGAAGCATAGACCTTTGAAGCAGTCAGGTTTTTCCAGAGCGGGGTGTTTTCCCCTCAGCTTGTCTTCCTTGTAGATTAGCGGTTTGACCACCAGTGGCGACCGGTCTGACCACCATGTGTTGGCCGGTCTGACCAGCCCCAAGGTCAACCTCCCTGGTCAGCTTTTTCCTAAGAATGTGTTTCTGTTGAGCGGTCTGACTGCCTCTCTGGCGGACTGAGGCCGGTCAGTCCGGGTGTGTGTCCAACAACTATTTTTATAGCCGTTGGAGCAAGGGCGGTCTGACGGCCATTGGTTGGTGGTCAGACCGAGTTTTTCCTATTTTTCTGGAACTTCTCCTCTAACGGCTAGTTTTCCTTATGTGGTTATAAATACCCCTTGTGACTGGTTGTAAGAGAAGTTACTAGTGCCATTTCTATTCCCTTGAGCAAAGAGCAATCCATCTCCTCTCTTTTATGCATGTGTTGCACTTAGTGAGCTTAGAGAGTGAAATCCTAGTGCATATGTTGCATTAGGTAGTGGATTGTGTATCAATTGAGCTTAGACACTTGATTCGTTCAAGTGAGCATCTCCGACTTGTTACTCTTGGTGTTTGCCGACACCTAGATGGTTTGGAGGAGTTGCACCGGTGATCTTCTCTAAGAAGATTGTGACAAGACCCGGGTGGTCATGAGTGGATTGGTGCTCGTTATCTCCGGAGTGGAGAAAGAGCAACCCATAGTGGATCGAGGTGTTGGTTCAAGTTGTGAGCCGGTCCAATTGGTTGGACTTACCTCGGAGGTGTTGGCTCAATTCGTGGAGCCGGTCTAATTTGGTTGGGCTTACTTCAACGTGGATTAGGGGAGACCGATAAGTCTCCGAACACCACAGTAAAACATCATTGTGTCACTGTGGTTTGTTCTCTTATGTTTTACTTGCTTACATATCTCTGTATGATTGCTATCGTTATCAGTAGTCTTATAATTGTTGGTACGCTTAGTCAAGACTAGTTGATTTAGGTCTTAATTGAGCAAAACTGAATTATTTTACAATTATACATAAAACTCAGTTTTAGCCTAAAGATTTTAAAACCGTCTATTCACCCCCCTCTAGTCGGCCTCCTCGATCTTGCAGCTGTATACGAGTCAATTTCACCACCACATCGTACAACCATGGGCCATCACCGGAAGTTAGGGACCTATGTAGGTTTTGAATCTCCGTCAATTATTAAATACCTAGAGCCGATGACAGGGGATCTGCATACGGCTCGGTACACTGATTGTATTTTTTTATGAGGACAATTTCCCGGTATTAGGGGGGAAGGTACCACTCCAGAGAATGCCAAGAAATAGATTAGAATGTCCATGACATTCAGGCCTTAGATCCATGCACCAAAGACTCAAAACTAGAAGTTTGGAGAATAATTGATTTGCAACAAATAACTAATAATTTGTCAGATGGCACTAATCTTAAGGGTGTGACAAAATCATAAATACTTGTAGTAAATGCACCGGAGAGAGTGGGAGTACCCCCAGAAGGATACTGAACCCACTCATACCCCTTATGCAAAGAAGAGGGAGAGACCTTCAGGCGCACGAGACTTAATTCTGCGGAAACGTCCGCAAAAACAAAGAACCAAACAAGACAAATCACTCCATAAGAAAGTAGAAGAACCTCGACCTAATGTTGAGAAAACCCCTAAAGTGATCCATCCTGAGAATAGTAACCCCGCACATAATCGTATTTGGGAGATCAAAAAATTTGGGAAATCACGAGGAGCACATAATAAAGAAATCTCCACAAATTATATGGACTCGGAGATCAAAACACCTGACTCCATTGCTAGGGAAATCACGAGGAGTGGAAGAAATAAATAAAGAAATGAGAACAATCCACAAATTATATGGACTCAAGAGTTCACGCAGAGAGTCATATAAAAGAAAAACTACATTTTTATTGTGAATACATATATTTTACCTCTAAAATTGTTAGTTTCCGTGTTTTTGACAAAGCTGGCGGTCCGCCGGCTCACGAGGAGGCGGTCCGGCCGGCCATGGAAAGCGATCCGACAAGCTCACTGGAGCGGTCGGACCAGTTCTACTTGAGCGTCGGCCAACCGTGGCGATGTTGTTTTGTTAGGTCAAAGTCATTGGTATTGTGGCATATGATTTGCATGATGCATGTTTTGACTAACATGGGTCAAGTTGTGAAGAACTTGTTCCCGATTCGTGTTTTCTTGTGCGTGGTTGTGCGGTAGCTTGGTGGTCAACGACGGTCAGCGGCGAGGAGAATCGGGACTAGACTTGAAGAATTGAGGTCGAGCGATCGCGATGCGGGTGGGGTCAACGACTCAAGCGTGACACAAGATGGACATGGGTGATCTATTGGCAAATCCATGGCGCATGGTGAAGCGGTTTAGGTCAAAAGTTAAAGGCGGCGCTTTGCGAAGCGTGCGTATGTGACCCGTTTGTTAGTGGGCCTTGGGGCCCAAGAGAGTCAAACCCTAAGAGTTTTAGGCCTCCACTATAAATAGGAGGAGATGGTGGTGCACCTCTCTCTCTCGCCTTTTATGTTTTCAAAACCCTAATTGTTTTTAGGGGAGTTGAGGTGGAGGCTAGGGCTCTTGATGGTTTGAGGAGAATTTCGTGATCTTTGATTGTCCACTGATCCATGATGGTGTGGATGTAATCCGGCTTCAATCACGAAATCAATCTATGCAAGGTTTGCTTGAGATAAGTCTCTTCGTTCTTGCTTTCAATTTCGTGTTTTTAGGGCTTTCTTTGATCCGCGAGTTTGTGATTGATTCTTTCACGTGAATTAGCTTGCTGTGATATGTGTGAATCTATCTAGCATCATCTTGATCATCAATCCTCACGAACAAGCTTTAGGATCAAGTTTTCGTTCTTGCGGTTTTAGACCTTCTGTTAATCAATTGGCAATTGCTCAAGATCGTTCCAAGAATTGTCATAATATTCGATTGGAATAGGTCCTCAATAGCATATAGAAGGTGTGTGCAAAGTTTCATAAAGATTAGAATTGAGAATCAAAAGTTTCACCTAATTGCAACTTCATCATCGGTGATTTTATTTATGCAGATCGGTTCGAGTCGGCCGGTCAGACCGCTCGTCATCACCGGTCAGACCGATTTTGAGCGGTCCGACCGCCCAAGATAACGCCGGTCAGACCGCCCGGCAATCGGTCCGACCGATTGGGTCCAATGGTCGAACGCCCGTCTTGTGAGTCTTTGCAATCTTAGTTGATTTTGTAGCATTGCTTAGGGGTTAATTGGATTCAATACTAGTCTTCCATTTGATGGTATATTGATCTTCATAGCTTTCTAATAGCTCTTGGAGTGAAATTGTATTGAGTTCATAATTTGTGAAAAGTGGCGTGCTCCTATTCACCCCCTCTAGTCGCCTTTACGGTCCAACAAGTGGTATCGAGCCGGTTAGTTCAATCTTGATCTTAACCGGTCACCGAACTTTGGCGATGGATAAGTTTTCTACTAAACCGCATATCTTGATGGGCACGACTATGCCTATTGGAAGAATCGTATGCGCGTCTTTCTTGAGAGCGAGGACAAGCTATTTGGGATGTTGTTAGAGCCCATTGGTTATTCTGAAATTGCTACACACTGCTTACGTAATTCTTTTGGCTAACAACAATAAGGCTAAGAATCTTTTATATGGTGCACTTGGTAGACAAGAATATGATAGAATTTGCAACCTTTCAAGCTGCAAGATGAAATTTGAAACACTCTCGAAACATATCATGAGGTTCGTCCCAAATCAAAAAAGTCGCCAAACAGTTTACAAGCGTGAATACAATAAATTCGAGATGCGTCTGGAGAGAGCATCGATGACATTTTCGATCGCTTTAATAAAGTAATTAATCAAATGAAAGTGTTGATATTGAATATTCTCAATCTGAAAATGCCACCCATCTCTTGGCGCAATCAACACCAAGGAGTGGGAGATGAAAGCTCTTTGCTATAGAGGAAAATGTTGATCTTTCAAGTCTTACTTTAGAATTGCTTTATAGTAAACTCAAGACTCATGAAATTAAAAGAGTTGATCATCCCAAGAAAGATAATTTAGCTTTGATAGCGGATCCTCTCAAAAGGCTTTTGATGACTCTTTTGAATCTTCTTACGGATTTTCATTTGCTTGTTTATCCGCTATTCATGAAGAGGAGCTTGAAAGTATTCTCAAACAGAGTTAGCTCTTCTAGCTAAAAAATTCACACGGGCCTATAATAATGTGAGAAACAAAAGAGAGGTGGTCCGGTGACATGCTATGAATGTGGTGAGCTAAATCATATCAGGCAAATTGCCCCAAGTGAAAGGTAAGAGCAATCATAAGGAAGGAAAGCCGACTTGGAAGAAGCCTCCTTTCAACAAATCAAGGTATGAGGCTAATAAGCTTGTGAAGGTCGCTCACCGGTCCTTGCCGCTTTTGAGGATCAATCCTTGAGCGATGTGGATACCGGGAGTGAGGAGGACAAGGAGGAGGAGATCCCTCAAGGCAAAAAGAAAGGAAGGCCAAAGACTTCACGGCATGTGCTTCATGGTGACAAGCGACATTGATGATGATGAGGTATCTTTTTCTTATGATGAGCTTTCGCTAAATATAATTCTATAGTTGAGCAATTGCTTAGTCAAGATGAAGCGCTAGAATTTGTTATGACAAAAAATAAGAAATTAGAGTCAAAGATTAGCAAATTGAAAGTAGAGCTTAAAAATGCTAAGACTCTTGAACCTGATGAATGTTTATCTTGTCATGCTATGCACTCGAAATTACTAAGTTACAAACTGCTCATAATATTTACGTACAACAACTTGAGAATGCTAGATCTGAACTAAATGAAATTAAAAGTGCTCCTTGTGAAAAATGTTTAGAATCTAGTAAATTGATTGCTTTTGATGTGTTTGATTCTAGCCCTTGCACTTCATGTTTAGAAAAGGAACGTGAAATCAAAGATATCTTAGAAGTCGCTAGAGTCAAATATGCTAAGCTTAAGGACAATATTGAAAATACTACTTGTGCTTCTTGTTCCGCTCTTAAGCTTGAAATTGCTTTGTATAAGGAGAAATCTATGGATAAAACTTGTGATGCTTGTGTTAACTTGAGAAAGAAAATGCTTACCTTCATGATACATTAGAGAAATTTTCTAAAGGTAAGAAACAATTAAACATGATTCTTGACAAGTCTAAAACTCCTTATAAGAAGCAAGGTTTAGGATTCAATTCTTTTCAAGACAATTCAAACCCAAAAGTCATTCAAGTCTTGGAAAAGGTTTAATTGAATTCAAAACCCAACTGCAAAAACATCTTTTAAATCTGCGGGCTTTGCTCAACCTTGTATTAATTCTAATGGTGCTTCTTCTAGTGGTACCAAGTACCATTGCACTTATTGCAAGAAAGGTGGGCATTTGATTGAATTTTGGCGTGAGGTTGAAAATGATAGGAAAAATTTTGATAGAATTTCATTCATGCAACCTAGAGCTTCTATGAGACATGGTAACATTGAAAAGAATAAACACGGATTAGGATTTTCTCTCATGCAAATCATTATGTTCCTAAATATCCTAATTCTAATGTTTATCGATGGCGGTCGACCATTTAGTAGTCACCGGTCGACCGTTTTGGTCGCCTCGACCCTTGATGAGCAACTGCCGGCCGATCGCCCATGGACGATTCAAGTCTCATTTTAATTTAAACATTGCTCATAACCGAATGTTAGATGAAATCAAGGATAATACTTCGGTTTGTATACTCCAGACGTGTGTCTCGATCTTTCGATTCCTAAATCTTGTTTATCTAACCTTGAGATTGAGACACATCGTTCTTTTGTTCCTTGATTTTCGGGATTATCGCGGAAAGGGAAGAACACGTGGTTCGTTGACTCGGATGTTCACGCCACATGACCGGAACTCAAAATGGTTCACCTCTTTCACGCGAGCAACGGTGATGACTTCATCACCTTTGGAGATGATACACAAGGGCGAATTGAAGGAACAGGATCAATTAGGGTGAACAACAAATTCATTCTAAAGGATGTCGCTCTTGTGGACAAGCTTAGGTATAATCTCCTTTTCATTTCTCGACTTCTTGATGATGGTTATGAGACTATTTTTAAGAAAAATGCTTGTCGTGTGCTTGATTCTCTTGGTGAGCTTGTGTTTGGAATCTCTAGAGTTGGTAGAATTTTTGGGTGATTTTTGAGAATCTCTTCTTTGGATCTCTTAAATGTTTGCTTACATCTTTCGATTTACGGCTTTGGCATCGACGTTTGGGGCACATTGGTTTTGATCATCGACACGAGTTAGCAACCTTGATCTCATGAGAGGTTTGCCCAAACTCAAAGTATCCAAGGATCTTGTATGTGCGCTCAGAGGCATGGCAAACAAGTTGTTCCTCACACCCTACGTGACTATGGTTATGGTCGACGGACTGTGACGGTTGCTCCATATGGATCTTGTTGGTCTGCTAGAGTCCGTCGATGAGGTGGAAAATGGTATATTCTTGTTATAGTTGATGATCTTTCTAGATATACTTGGGTGTTCTTTCTTACTTCAAAAGATGAAGCTTTTGGTTATTTTCATGACCTTGTTCTTCGTTTGGCTTCGAGCTTCTGGTGCTTTGAGAGCGATTCGCAGATGATAATGGCACGGAGTTCAAAAATGCTTCTTTTGCTTCTTTTTGTCTTTGAGCGTGGTATTGAGCATCGATTCTCCTCTCCACACGTCCCTCAACAAAATGGCTTGGTGGAAAGGAAGAATAGGACCTTGGTCGAAATGGCTAGGACGATGCTAGGCGAGTATAACACACCGAGGAGATTTTGGGCGAAGCTATTACTCTGCTTTCCATATTGCAAATCGTGTCTTTTGAGACCTTCTTTAGGCAAGACTCCTTATGAGCTTCGTTTTGGTAGAAAACCCTCATTTCGCATTTTGAGTTTTTGGATCAAAATGTTTTATTCTTAAGACAGCAACTTAGATAAATTTGAATCAAGAACTTTTGATGGGTTATTTCGGGTTATCCTGCTCACTCGAGGGTTTTGGGTTTTAATCTGAGACTAACATTATTGGGAGACTTGTAATGTCACTTTTGATGAGACTAGCCACGAGCTAGATCAATTACTACTGAGATGATTCTGGTGTGAGAAAGTATTTTTGTGGAGGAAGATGAGGAAGCTAATATCATTCCTTCATCTGCTTTGCTCTTGGCGCCCATATTGATACAAGAACCTGCTACGTCTACTTCACCTTCAGTTGAGGCTCCTGCTGCATCTTCATCATCAGCAGTACCTGCGGAGGTCGAAGAAACGGTATCTCATCCGGGCACTCCACTTCGCATTCAGAGACAGCATCCTCCGGAACAGATAATAGGTAATCTACATGAGCGAGTCACTCGCTCCAGGTATAATGATCCAAATCTCTACTCTCATTCGGCTTTTGTTGCTTCTTTTGAACCCCGCGATATATCACATGCTTTATCTGATTCTAGCTGGGTAAATGCCATGCATGAGGAGTTAGAAAATTTTGAAAGAAACAAAGTTTGGAACCTAGTAGAACCTCCTAGTGGTCATAATGTTATAGGAACCCGTTGGGTGTTTAAGAATAAACAAGGTGAGGATGGTTACGTGGTTAGAAATAAGGCCGATTGGTAGCTCGGGGTTTGACCAAGTTGAGGGGTTAGATTTTGATGAGACATTTGCTCTGTTGCTAGACTAGAAGCCATTCGATTCTCGCTTGCATTTGCTGCATCAAAAGGTTTTAAATTATATCGGATGGATGTTAAAAGTGCCTTTTAAATGGTTTCATAGATGAGGAAGTGTATGTTAAGCAACCCCCGGTTTTGAGGATCCTAAATATCCAAATCGTGTTTTCAAGCTATCTAAAGCATTGTGTGGTCTTAAACAAGCCCTAGAGCACAGTATGATAGACTTAAGACCTTCTTGCTTAAAAATAATTTTGAGATGGGTAAAGTGGATAAAACCCTATTCATTCTTAGGCGTGACAATGACTTCTCGCTTGCTCAAATTTATGTGGATGATATTATCTTTGGTGGTTCCTCTAATGCTCTTGTTTCCACTTTTACGACACTATGTCCAGGAATTTGAGATGAGTATGATGGGAGAGCTTAATTACTTTTGGGACTTCAAATCAAGCAATGCAAGGAAGGAACTTTCATCCATCGACGAAGTACACTAAAGATCTACTCAAACGCTTCAACATGGGTGACGCAAGCCAATTTCCACTCCCATGGCAACCTCGGCGGTGTTGGATCCGGATGAGGAAGGAGAAGTCGTGGATCAACGCGAGTACCGCATGACATGATCGGCTCCCTTCGTATTTGTGGCCTCGAGACCGGACATTCACTTCACGGTATGCCTTTGTGCAAGATTTGAGCGTCTCGAGAACTTCCCATCGCCAAGCCGTTAAGCGCATATTCGTATTTACACTCTACCCTCTTATATGGCATTTGGTATTCTGCTCTTGACTTTGTCCATTAGAGGTTTTTGATTCGTTTTTGGGTCGTCGGTTAGATAGGAAGAGTACCTCGAGCACTGTCACTTCCTTGGCACTTCTCTTGTATCTTGGTCTTCTAGAAGCGTCTTACATTGCACAATCTCTTTGAGCGGAGTATGTAGTCTTTGCTAGTTGTCAGAGTCGATTTTGTGGATGGCGTCCACTTTGAAAGATTATGGGTTAAACTTTGCTAGTGTTCCTCTTTTCGTGATAACACTACGCTATTAATATTGCTAAAAACCAAATTGCAACATTCTAGGACTAAGCACATAGACATTCGCTTTCACTTCCTTAAAGATCATGTTGAAAAGGTGATATTGTGATGCACGTCAGAGAGTCCAAGCTCAATTGGCGAGATATTCTTACCAAGCCTTTAGATCAAACCGATTTTCCTCCTTAAGAAGCGAGTTAGGGTAATTTATCCTTATGGGTTGGTTTGAGGAGAGCTTGATCTTTTCTTATCTTTCCTTGTTCTTTTGATCTTTTATTGTTCTTTTACGAACTTAGTGATCTTTTGAACTTTTTAGGTTTTTAGGTTTTTTAATTGCATCTCATTGTGTCATATTGCATTCATATGAAAACTTCAAAAAGTGGTTACAAGAAATGGTATGAAAAATCCAAAAAGATGCATGGTAATATAAGTTTTTTCTGCTTATTTTTTTTAAAAAAAATTTGATGAAGCTTTGCCTATTACCCTTTAGAGCTTTTGTATTTCAATTCTTGCTCAATGTCATGTCTAGTTCTTTGACTTGCTAGAATTATCATGCTTTTACATGTGTAGCTAAGTCTTTGCTATATGAGCTAGAATCTTTTAAACAACTCAAACTAAGAAATTGCAATTTGTGGATGTTTTAGCGAGTTGCGCAATTAGTGCTCCTCTTGTGACATTGGCCCTGTCAGAATTGCTTTGTTAACTCTTTGATCTAAAATTGACCATTACTTGAGTTTTTGTGTTCTTGAGATTCTAAAAATGCTCGTGTGAAAAATGAAAATCAAGATTGTCTTATGCTTAAATTGTGCCAAACTAGTCTTACGAGATTGCTTGTCAAATGACATGAACTTGGAGATAGTTTGATGAACCAGACGATCTCATGGGGACTGCTTGTCAGAAATGACATGAACCTCAAGATTTGTCGCCCCGGTAGAAGCTTAGAAAGAGTTTGTGGATGGCTCCTAGTCCAGGATCTTCTTTACTAAGATATACCTTTAATCAACTTTTGGTCGAAGCTTAGGATGAGTTTGTGGATGGCTCCTAGTTCAGGATCTTGTCACTAAGTTAGATCATTAGTCAACTTCAATATTCAATGCAAATGAGAAAAATGTTGACAAATGGGCGTTTACAAAATATTGAGCAAAATGATTCAATACGGGACTTGATTGACTCTTAATGTGGTCTTTGTTAGATTTTTGATCTCACTTTGACATTTTGACATGGCCAATTTCACTTTAGGATCCCTGTTGATGAACTTCTTTGAATTTGAGCGTTGCTTAAATTGATCAAATCTCTCGCTTTACTTTTGAGCCTTTGTGCTTAGCTTTGATATATATGTCTTACCATGATCTTGCTAGTATTTATCGGGCTTGATATGCTGTTTGTGCAATATTAGAGATACTAGCTTGTTCTTTTGGGTAATCTCCAAAGCTTCTTGTAATCAAAAATTGAAAAATACAAAAAAAATGAAGCCACTCCATTGCACTTCATGCATATTCCTCTTTATGCCTCTTTTGTTTCTGCTTCTTTCTTTATTTTCTATTTGTTATCTCTGGATGAGAGGAAGGCGTGATTTCTTGATGAATCCATTGTCAAAGGGGGAGAAGATGTGTTAAATGAGAAGAGAAGTTGTGTTAATTCTCTATTTCTTTATT
Source organism: Hsuehochloa calcarea (assembly GCA_036346395.1). NCBI lineage: Eukaryota > Viridiplantae > Streptophyta > Magnoliopsida > Poales > Poaceae > Hsuehochloa > Hsuehochloa calcarea. Next base: position 9,334,501 of record CM070595.1, on the reverse strand, counting down.
GGGGGAGAAGTTTATACAAAGGGAGAGGCGAAAATTTGAAATTTGATGATCATAGTGAGGGGAGTTCTTGAGTTGCTTTCTTAGTGTCTTATTGAATATTCTGAACTTGAATTGCATTCTTTGTTACTCACAATGATCATAGGTCAATTGAACAATTGTTCTCTCTTATGGACCTCATGTGAGAATTTTGACCCTTTTTTGGAAATCAAAGTTTTTATGCTTTCTTTTGCCTTGTCTCACATGCCTATACTATTCTGATGCCAGCTTGGTCATGTTCATTGCTTTTTCTTGCTTATGGACCAAGTTGTGCCTTTGTGCTCTGCTGCGAGTAAACTCGTTTTCAAACCTCTACACATTTACGGATAATTGCCAATGTGTTCATCAAGGGGAGATTGTGGATTTCATGGGGATATGCTCTAGATCTTAGGATGATGTGACAATTGGCAATGGCGTTTACGGTTTGTAGTTTCACGTGTTTTCGACAAAGCTACAGGGTATTCTGGGACGGGCGGTCCGACCGGTCCTTGCACGGCGGTCCGCCGGTCCCAAATCGGTCGGACCGGCCATGTGGGGCTGATCGGACGCGTGACCCAAAAGTGTTTAAAACGTCTTTGGGCCAAAAATAGGTGTTGTAGGCAAGTGAGGGGATCCCAATGCACTTGGTCTCATAATTTTTGAGTCTCCGAAGAAGTTCTATTCGTTTGTATTTTCGGAAGGTTTGAATTTGAGGGCTTGAATTTGGCTAAGTCCCAGGCGGTCGGTCCGGCCACAGTGGAGCGGTCCGACCGGCCATGGGCGGTCCGACCGCTCACCCGAGCGGTCGGACCGGTTTCTACTTGAGCGTCGGCCAACCGTGGCGATGTTGTTTTGTTAGGTCAAAGTCATTGGTATTGTGGCATATGATTTGCATGATGCATGTTTTGACTAACATGGGTCAAGTTGTGAAGAACTTGTTCCCGAATTCGTGTTTTCTTATGCGTGGTTGTGCGGGTAGCTTGGTGGTCAACGACGGTCAACGGCGAGGAGAATCGGGACTAGACTTGAAGAATTGAGGTCCAGAACGATCGACGATGCCGGGTGGGGTCAACGACTCAAGCGTGACACAAGATGGACAAGGGTGATCTATTGGCAAATCCATGACGCATGGTGAAGCGGTTTAGGTCAAAAGTTAAAGACGGCGTTTTGCGAAGCGTGCGTATGTGACCCGTTTGTTAGTGGGCCTTAACGGGAGCCCAAGAGAGTCAAACCCTAAGAGTTTTAGGCCTCCACTATAAATAGGAGGAGATGGTGGCTGCACCTCTCTCTCTCTCGCCTTTTTATGTTTTCAAAACCCTAATTGTTTTTAGGGGAGTTGAGGTGGAGGCTAGGGCTCTTGATGGTTTGAGGAGAATTTCGTGATCTTTGATTGTCCACTGATCCATGATGGTGTGGATGTAATCCAGCTTCAATCACGAAATCAATCTATGCAAGGTTTGCTTGAGATAAGTCTCTTCTCGTTCTTGCTTTCAATTTCGTATTTTTATGGCTTTCTTTGATCCGCGAGTTTGTGATTGATTCTTTCACGTGAATTAGCTTGCTGTGATATGTGTGAATCTATCTAGCATCATCTTGATCATCAATCCCTCACGAACAAACTTTAGGATCAAGTTTTCGTTCTTACCCGGTTTTAGACCTTCTGTTAATCAATTGGCAATTGCTCAAGATCGTTCCAAGAATTGTCATAATATTCGATTGGAATAGGTCCTCAATAGCATATAGAAGGTGTGTGCAAAGTTTCATAAAGATTAGAATTGAGAATCAAAAGTTTCACCTAATTGCAACTTTGTCATCGGGTGATTTTCTTATTGCGATCGGTTACGAGTCGGCGGTCGGATCGCTCGTCATCACCGGTCGAGACCGATTTTGGGCGGTCCGACCCTTGAGATAACGCCGATCGGACGCGCGACAATCGGTCCGACCGATTGGGTCCAGCAATGAATGAGCGCTTGCGTCTTGTGAGTCTTTGCAATCTTAGTTGATTTTGTAGCATTGCTTAGGGGTTAATTGGATTCAATACTAGTCTTGATGGATGGTATATTGATCTTCATAGCTTTTAATAGCTGGGTGAAATTGTATTGAGTTCATAATTTGTGAAAAAGTGAGCGTGCTCCTATTCACCCCCCCCCCTCTAGTCGCCTTTACGGTCCAATAAGAGTCCCCGAAGGAATCAAAACTCCAAATCCTAATAATACTAATCACAACATGTATAGCATCAAACGACAAAGGTCGTTGTGCGGATTGAAACAGACGAGAAGAATGTGGTACAACCGACTAGGTGACTTTCTCCTGAAGAATGGTTACTCAAATAATGATAATTGTCCTTGTGTAATTATAAAGAAGTCCCAAAATGGATTTTGTACCATCTTAGTTTATGTCAATGATCTGAATATCATCAGAACCGCAGAGGACATAAATGAAGCATGTTCTTACCTTGTGTTGGAGTTTGCGATGAAAGACTTGGATAAAACAAAGTATTGCTTAGGCCTACAGCTAGAGCACTTCCCTGAAGGAATCCTAGTACACCAGTCTACCTATACCAAAAAGGTATTGGAGAAATTTAACATGGATAAATCTCATCCTTTAAAGACCCCTATGGTAGTAAGATCCCTAGATGTGGATAAAAACATGTTTAGAACGAGGATGGAAAACAAGGAAGTTTTAGGACCAAAAATTCCATAGCTAAGCGTCATAGGAGCACTAATGTAGCACCAAGCCTGATATAGCATTCACAGTCAACTTATTGGGTAGACATAGTGCAGCTCCAACCAAAAGGCATTCGGCTGGCGTTAAGACTCTTCTCAGATACCTACAAGATACACAAGATCTTGACTTATTTTTCTAGAAGAACCAAGACTTGACCATAGTGGGATATACGGATGTTGGCTATCTGTCTGATCCCCACAGTGTCAAATCCCATACTCGGTTTGTATTTCTATGTGGTGTTGCAACCATCTTTTAGAGGTCATTTAAACAGACCTTGGTAGGCACTTCGACCAACCACTCAGAAATTATTGCACTATATAAAGCCTCATGTGAATGTATTTGGCTCAGACGTGTGATTAACCATATCCAGAAGTCTTGTGGCATTAACACCGTCGATACCACCATAATTATCTATGAAGATAATATTGCTTGTTTTGCACAAATGCAAATAGGTTATGTTAAAAGTAATATCACGAAGCATATTGCTCCCAAATTCTTCTATCCTCATGAACACCTAAAGAACGATGAGGTAAATATCCTGCAAACTAGATCTTGTGAAAATTTGGCTGATTTATTCAATAAGTCTTTGCCTATGTCCGATTTTCAACTATGCGTTCGTGGTATTGGAATGAAACGACTTGGAGAGTTGTAGGGATCATGGGGAGAATCCTCTGAATCATAATCTACTTAAGGTCTCAAAGTTTTGAATTCTGGACAAATCTGGCCTCGTAGATCATCAAAATTCCAAATATAGCCCCCCTACCACGAAAATTCCAAATATAGCCCCCCGGGGTGACCTGCTGCGCTCGGGGACGCATGAATAGTGGCTCTTCATGATCCCACGCAATGCAGCTTTTTTAAAAAATTTATTAAATAACGTTTTTGGAGGAATTTTTAAATATAGCAAATGAGCTCAAAAAATTATTAAAAAAATTTGGAGCCTCCCTGCACAGTTTTCTTATATGTGTAATTTTTTCAAAATTTTATCCCTTTTGATTTTTTCACAAATATTCATTTAAATATATTGTTTGTATGAATTTTTTAATATATAAAATGAGGTCCAAACATTATAAATTTTTTTCTCGGGCTCCTTACATAGTGGACTTGATTTTGTAATTTTTATATAATTTTATATGCTCTAAAATTATCTCGACAAATCAAGGGTTTAGGTCTCAAAAATTAGGACGTAAGGTTTCTGAAATTAGGGTTTCATGATTTCATGTGATGAAATGTGGGAAGTTTAGTACCACATGACTACTCTAGATAATAGACACTCCCTCCTCCGCACATCTATCGTCCCGTCGCTGCTGTCCCCTTTACCCGCAGTATGATCCATATTGCCCGCAGTATGCAGGTATTATTAACATGTGGGGTCTGCACCTTGTGCAAAATCAGGAAAAGCGTGTTCAACCATTTGGATGGTAATATAAAATAAAATGGGAAAATAGTTTTCAACTAATCTAAACAAGATCATAAAATACCTTATGGTTAACGTGTTCAATTATTTAAGTTTGCACCGAAAAAGACAAATGTTTCTTCACAAATATAGATATAATGGTAAGGCATTTCAACTCTATTTTTCTAGGAGGACACAGCAAATAACCATACCAAAAATATTAACAAAATAAAGCTAGACTTTACTAGGAATCTATCGTGATCATGAGCATGATAATGCCTTTGCTCTTGCACTAATAAAAACCCTTTGTTCTTGTAAACATAAAGCAAAACTTTGTTCTTACGATCATTGACATTAGTAGAAAAGAGATGCACTGAAGTAAAAAATATTTATAACTGTCAACAATTAACGATAATATAAAGCATGGTTACCTGGAGGCGAGTGATGTTGTAATACCCCAAAAGTAAATTGGCTTATTAGAAGAAGTTTCGGAAGAGGGAGCTAATCGGAAAAATTAGAATTTATCTTTTCATCGGGGGGTTTGCTATCTTTTTTTGGCAACCTGGGATCTGGGCCTCAGCCCAGGGTGGCCCATGAGGGGGTCGGCCAAAGGGGGGGTGTCCTCCCCCCTAAACCCTAGCCACCCTTCTCCTTTCCCCTTTCTCCCACTTGTAGCCGCCACCCTCTGCTTCTCCTCCTTGCTGTGCACCACCCCCACCTCTCCCCTGCGCCACCATCTCCACCACAGCACCACCTCCCTCCCCGGCGAAGCTCCTTGCTGCAGTCCATTGGAGGGAAGGAGAGGCGACGCTTGTTGTAGGGCCGGCCAAGAGGAGGAACGGGAAGAAGGAAGAGAAGGGAAGAAGGAAGAAGGAAGGAAGGAAGGGAAGGAGAGGAGGAGGAGCTCCTGCACGCATCGAGGCGCCATTTTCTAGCGGATCATCAAGGGTAACTTCGATCCCCGATAGATCGGTAGTATTTTCAATTCGCTTGGTGTTGTCAGAGGTAGATCAGATTGGTTCAGTTCTGTTGTTCGTCAGTTTTGGGTAGCCTGCATATGTTTTATGACCTGACCACCTCTTATAAAGTTGTAGCCCTCGTCCTTATCTTTCTTTTGGCACCGAGATCACCTGATTTGGACTTACAGTTTAGGAGTTATGGTAGTTTTACCGTGACTGTCTAGTAGAGCTGACGAGAATTGGATGATTGTTGAGAGGCCATTATGAATTATTGAGATGCCGAATCAGAAAGTTCACCCAAAATAAATGTTGTAGAGAATTCAGTAAGCTTTCCAAGTTGATAAAGAACACAATTTTTAGAGTTGGAAATCAAAAGTTATGGAATTTTTACCGCCGTTGTTTCTCGATTTGTCGATTAGAGACGAAACTTTACCTGAATGTAAGAAGTTATGTCTTTTTCTTTGCTGCTGTCTTGTGGTCTGGACAGATTCTTGTCTTATATTTTCAACTACTGATTAACTATTTATCTTGGCCAAATCGATAAACCCCATCAACTAGAGTTTCGTAGTTTTATGCGTTAAGTTTCAATGGGCATTGGTTTCATGTCGTTTCGAGTTCCATATAATTAATTATGACTTTTCCGTACCGCTGTCCGGTAGTATGGGCAGGAGACTGAATAGTGTAATGCTAGTTTAACTCCGTTGATTGCGTTGAATAGCCGAAGGGTTATTGTAGGCCTCCTGTAGCTATGTCGTATCATGTTATCCTTATTCCGAATATATGTTTGTGTAGGCGGTGAGTGGAGGCGTATGTTCGTTGCCTCCTAACACGTCACAGCGCGGCAGACAAGTACCAAGTGTTATCATATTGACTGTTGATGATTGGACGTGATGAATTGTTAATATTGCTATTCCTGTTCATTTTCAATGTCGTATACATTCATTCTTGTGTGATAATCCATGTGGAAGAAGTTAGTGAAATTCATTTCAAATGATTCATTCCATTCATGCATTGCTTTTGTTTTAACCACGGGAGTGGAATTTCAAAGACCCATCAACTCCAGCATGGGCACGTAAGACCCACCATTCCAATGTGGGCAACTTCGGACACCCGTATGAAATAGTTTTCATACGGTATTTGGGTCCCCGGACTTGGTTAAGTACGGGCTTTGGTGAACACCGACGGGTGTATCACTCGCTATACCGATATAAGCAGCTGAGTAGTCCATTCCTTGCAATGCATCCATTGTAGTCCATTCCTTGCAATGCATCCATTGTAGTCCATTCCTTGCAATGCATCCATTCATTCCATTCATACATATCTGTGTTCAGAGATAAGTTCATAGTTCGTACGGACTCTGAATTGTTCATAATCTTGTATGTTCAATTATTTACAGTACTTGCTGAGTTTCGACTCATCCTTGTTTTCTTTATTTATTTTAGGTGATCGTCGATGGTTAATCTGTTGGGAGGGAGTACCAGCACGTTTCACACAGTTCACTATAATTTACTTTCATTACTAATGTCGAGTATGATCTTCATTTGTTAACCGAGGAATTGTAATAAATAGATTTACTACCGCATGATATTTTTCTCTCCATTATATGTTTCCTGGTTATATGATACTAGAGGTTCGTTTTGTTTATTCCTTGATTATGTTCTGATGAATTCAGTCGTTATTCCTGCCATGCTTCTATCAAAGTTGGTCTCTATATGTACTTAGAGGAATTCGGTTTAAATTCTTCCGTAAATTCGGTTATATGTTGGTTCTTTAGGTAGCATTTTGTCTTTCGAATAGCCAGGGTGTTACAGATGCGATCCATTTTTAGCATGATATCTTCCAATGAGCAGTCTTCTTTGCCATCTTGATAATGGGAAAATAGGTGGAAAGCATGCAGCAAGTCATATGACCTAGGATATGTTGAGAATGGCTCACACCTGCAACATGAATGGCTTTAGCTTCATCATAAGCAAGGGAAATGGGAGTTTATTTTTTCGGAAGAAATACTAACCAGTCATGGTAAGAACCGATTAACCACGATCGTAGATAACAGGCAATGTGTTGCTAATTGTATGAGGTACTATATTCATAGTCCAGACATGATCATTGCTTAGTGCCACAACAAAACCGCCATAATTAGCATTCATGTCCATTACATTTCGGATGCTAATCTTTTCAGCACCAAGAAATGACCAATTCATGCGAACCTAGTCTCACCAGAACCAAGGCGAGTCAATACTTTGATCATTTTGAGCCTACATTTTATGCAAACTATGTTTATTTAAAATATCAAAGTTGCATGCTTTAATTCTGTAATCAAATGTATGTTAAAGCTTAAGGTAGTTAAACACTCATTTGATGATTAATTAAGTATTATCCATCCTTTGATAAATTGAACCCCTCATTCCATGTCACCCTAGTAATTATATGGTAAATACTAGTATATGTTGTACTTAAGCGACATGCTAGTCTTGCTTAAGTACCGGGATAATAAATATTCCGCTCATCATCTTTAAATCATGAAAATGGTTTTGGGCAGTCATTGGATGTAAATGACTGGTGTTGTGTTAATTGGTTTCCCTCCTCAAAACCCTAATAACTTGATGTTACTGTCTGGGCGGATGGTATGATGAATGAGATGTTGATGGGTGCTAATGTAGCCCAGGGAACGTGGTTAACATTGGAATGAACCGCCCAGATAACCTTAAGGACTTAATCTTGTCATGACCTCCTGTGTAAAACTAGTACAACCGCAAGTCTGCAAAGTGCAACTTGGCTTAGTAAAATTATTGAACCATGAAAGTCATCCCACAACTGGTGTTTAGAAGTGTGCAAGCAGCAGGACGTATGCTGTCTTGAGAGGGACACCGGGGAGGGTGAAGTTGCCCGCTACGCTAGTCGTTGTGGCCGGGGCCATCTGCGTTAGTCGTTGGGGTAAACATCTCGCACAACTTATGCAATTGGCCATAGGGGTAAGATGACGGAAGGGGCAAGGTAGTTTGAAACGTTACTGTGACGATCGCTCAACTACATGACTAAGGAATCATGTGGGGTAACGAGTATGATTATCTCTTGTGGGTACAGTGTACAACCTCTGCAGAGTCTAAACTGTTTAAACAGCCGCGACTACAGTCAAAAGCGGACATGGGAACTTAACCTGAGTTAGTTCTATTTCAAAAACCTTTGTGGGTGGTATGAAAATGTGGTGGGCTCATCTAGCCCTTATTTTGGATTTTTCCTGGGTAGCCTTACCCAGTGCTGATAGTCGGTGGATGTAACCGTTAACAAAATTAAGCATGAGAAGGAGGTAATCTCTACTGTTATTTAATAATTGCACTTACTCTCTTTAATAAAAATGCAATTTGTTCAAAATGCTAAGTCATAGGACTTTGTAATTATGATAATTGAAAATGTTGCTTTAACAAATAAAAGAATATGAGTCATCCTTGTTAAGCCTTGCATGTATACTATTGCATTCTGTGTGTTGGCTCGCGAGCACGGTAGTAGTGCTCACTCTCGCTTTCCCCCCAAACCCTCAGAAGCAGGAAATATTGGAGATTACGACTACTACGAGAAACCAGATGTCTGAAGACCCAGGAGTTCTTGAAGCATAGTTTAGTCCTTAGTTGTTCTAGTCTCGCCTCAGATCTAGCCGACTCATTGGTACCTAGGTGCATCCTATATTATCGAGTTTTGGGTAATATCGGATGTACAATTTCCCGATCGCTTACTGTGGAGAGATGTGCTCTCACCCCTTTTTGCTTCCGTTGTCGCTTCCGCTAATTTTGTGATGTAATCATTTGGCATGTTCGGTCTTTATTGTAAAACTTGACCCGATGCGGTCTATGTAAACTCTGATGTGTTAAATTAATGAATGGTATGGTTTTATGCCATGTATGAAATGATTCAGTGATGTATCTGTGAGTGCTATCTACTGATCCAGAGAATAGCACAGTGCTTTCACAGAGGATTCGGGATTAGAAAATCCGGGTTCGACAATTATATAAACATAAATTTCACTCTTAAGCTCTAGGAATGCCAAATAACACTGTCCAACAAGAATGAGTAACAATTAGGTAAGAGATGAAATGTTAATCCAGTATAGAATCTTTCTTTCTATGGAAAAGACATCATATTTTAGTACTGCAACTTTAGGCCGAAATGCCTTTTAAGGACCACAACATTTTAAAGGAACCAAAATTGCCCCTAAACCACGGGCCTTGGTCTGGAAAAAGCCCTCTATGTCACTGACAAATAGGTGCAGACCCCACATGTTAATAATACCTGCATACTGCGGGCAATATGGATCATACTGCGGGTAAAGGGGGACAGCAGCGACGGGACGATAGATGTGCGAAGGAGGGGGTATCTCTTATCCAGAGTAGTCATGTGGTACTAAACTTCCCACATTTCATCACATGAAATCATGAAACCCTAATTTCGAAAACCTTACGTCCTAATTTTCGAAACCTAAACCCTTAATTTGTCGAGATAATTTTAGAGCATATAAAATTATGTAAAAATCACACAATCAAGTCCACTATGTAAGGAGCCCGGGAAAAACAATTATAATGTTTGGACCTCATTTTATATATTAAAAAATTCATACAAACAGTATACTTAAATGAATTTTTGTGAAAAAATCAGAAGGGATAAAATTTTGAAAAAATTACAAAAATAATAAAACTGTGCAGGAAGGCTCCACAAAAAAAATTATAATTTTTTGAGCTCATTTTCTATATTTAAAAATTCCTCCAAAAAACATTATTTAATAATTTTTTTTAAAAAAGCTAACGATGCGTGGGACATGCAGAGCCACCTTCTTGTCCCCCCGAAAGCAGTCACCCGAGGCTATATTTGGAATTTTCGTGGTAGAGGGCTATATTTGGAATTTTGATGATCTACGGGGCTAGATTTGTCCAGATTTCTAAAGTTTTACCTTAATCCTGAAGATTAACCCAGAAGGTGAAAATATTGCACTCATTTTTCCTTAGTGAGTTTCCCAGAAGATTTCTCGCATAAAGGTTTTTAACGAGGCAACGATGCAATACATCTTGTGGATGCAATGTACTTTTTTCTCTGATCCCTTTTTTTGCACTGGGCTTTTGAGAGGATTTTTTAATGAGACATGTGCATTACGCGGTATTTGCCTAATGGGGAGTGTTGAGAAACCCTAATTTAAGAGTTGATGTGCGCAATACCGAAAATACCTCGGTGTGTTTTAGTCTTTAAATAGGATCTCATTATGCTCAGAAAGATATCAATCTATTAACAAAGAGGTTCCCCATATTGGGTCTCGATTGTTCGTCTCTTTATCGATTATCATTTGTATGGTGATTGGTTGATTGTTTCTTGCGACTACTACGTACTTCAACAAAAGTAACACCACGGTAGGTTAGTAAGGGCAAGTACCGCGCTCTCAGTCCACGGAACCCACGTACCACAGAATAGAAGTGTGGAAAACGGTTTCGTTGAACAGTGATGAACATTATTTTCACTACTCAGATACTGCTACCAGGTACCGCGCTCCCAGTCCGCGGAACCCACGTACCGCAGAAGGAACATACTGCAAACTGGAACCGCATAAAACGGCTTCGTTCAACAGTGCTGAACAAAATCCATGTCATTACCTATGAAATGGCTACGTCAGCACAAAATTAGGATTACACGGCAAAACCATCGTGAAGGTTAGGGGTTACTTTATCGACTTTAGAAGATTAAGGGTGAGATATATGTCCACATCAGCATAAAAGTAGGATTTTGTAGAAAAAAAATCAAAACTTGAACTATACCTTTATGGGGTTTTCTTACTTTTGCTGTTACAGCTAAATTCGACAGGAATTTTTTTCCTGGTATCGAATCAACCATTTAGAAATGCGTATACCACTGTACAGTACGTGTTGACTATCAAATTGTTTTAATGTAGCTGCTTCTGTTGTGATTTGCATGCACTAGAGTAGCATATAAAGACTTGCGATGCATATCTTCGATGCTGATATCTGAAGGCTTCTGATGCAAAATTCGAAATAATACACATAGCCCGGCATTCAAACTCGAACAAGAAAACATTTTCATTATCTAGACTGCAAAGAGAGTAATGAGACATCATTCATACAACAATTGATGCAGTCACACAAATTGAATATACTACTCTAGAGCCAGCAAAATAAAGAAAGAAGTTAGCGTCCATCACAGCACCGCATCATATGGATGCCATGGTTGAGATGTCGTGGAGGACCTAAGTTCCAATTTTGAATTTTCACATCAAACCCATGCTAGGAGCCTATGACGAAGCTCAATTTCGATCAACTTATGCTGATGACTGGTTTTGGTTTCTCGCTGTCCTTGCTCTCTGTGGCTACAGTTGGGGGTCTGTGTTGATGCTGGACAACCGCTAGTTGATCGGTGAAAAGCAATTCCCTTAAATAATGGAGTTGCCGCCGCTCTTCTTCCATCACCAGCTCTTTCTGTTCAAAACGACATATTTTATCCTGGATTTCCTTCATCTGAGAAGATTTCGTAACAAAAGACGACATAGACAATAAGTCAATATAAATACCAATTTTTTTAAAGTTAATATCAGAATTCTAGTTTTGGTACCTGAACATCCACTATGTCGGATAAAGATTGTTCTATATCCTTCCGTTCCTTCTCAAGTTGCACTTGTGCATTAGCAGATGCCTCTTTGAGTAAATCGTTGGCTGATAATCCATTTGTGCAAGGAGATTCTGCTGAGGGCATTGATTTAGCAAAGAGAGCTTTTGAAAATCTTGCAAGTATTCTTAGGAATAAGTGATGAGCTTAAGTATCATGATAAGCATTCAGATTTCAGCAAGTGGCCGCAAGAATTTTAAGTTAATTATTATTCACAGTATATCTGTCTGTGCAACCTCCGTATGAAGTTCATCAAACTTTTACCCACTCCTGTGGTCCTGCCACATACGGAACTTGGATACAAGTCCATATATTAGTCTCTGCAGATGCACCTATGCTATAATAGGCATGCAAGATCGAGCTTATTGCTCCCTGCAGAACATTATTTGCAAACTGATGTTGTCATAGCACTAGCCCATCATTATTTTTTACACAGTGATACGCAAAGCTGTTTTAGCAACAATGCAACATCAATATGATAAGCTACCAAAGAACACGTCAAACAGGAGGTTAAAGAGCAGGGCAGCTACCTTCTTTCTTGGTGCTGTTGATTGAAGAATAAATCCCGCTGTCATTTACATCAACCTGGGACTGTGCAGAAATAGCTGCTTGAGCTGCAGCTGCAGCAACATCTGAACCCACAATAGCTGACAAAAACGCAACCTGGGAAAAAATGTCAATTACTCAGTTTGCAGCATCAATCATTCTCCATATTCCAGCTAAACAGCCATATAAGACAACTATTGAAACATGGAAGCCACCAGCGTGTACACACCAGGCCTGTGCAATACAATGTGTGCACAAATCATGTCTGTGTACTGAAGTCATAAATGTTATGTCAGAAGCCATTTTAAATGTTACCATTAAGTTTTGTGTTTGACGTAAAGAATATAACTTGAAAATGCGAGGAACTGAGGCTATCTAAGTAAGTACAGTGTTTTTCATCTATTTACAATAATGTTATATTAAATGTATAAAGTCCTACCCCAGGTGACATTCTTCGATATGTCAGAGGTCTTTTTAGTTACAATTTATTTTCTTGGCAACTACGATTGCAATCTTTGCTTCAAGTACAAGACTACAAGTGGATGGTATACACAAGATATACTAACATTAATCTTGAATGCAGAATTGATGATACCAATCAAGGGAGTTAGCAGTTACCACTTACCACCAAGGTAAAATCAAGGATACACTGATACTGTGATACAAACCTGAGCCATAATTGGATTGCTTGCATCTGCCAGTGGTGTGAGACGTGGTCGTTTCGAGGTCTCTGCTCCAGATTCATCGTCAATGTTGTCATCATTCTCAAACTGCATTATGTCCTCCTTGGGTCCCATGAACTGTTCTCCAAAAGGTAATCGGATGAATCTAGCAATGCAGTCTTTCTCTGATCGACTCCCAACATGTTCAGACACCTTTTTCCAGTTTTCTCTGTAATGCAAGACAGCCTCAAGAAGGTGAAGAGTTTCTTTGTCTGTCCAATCTGATTTTGTGTCTTCGGTAATTTCAACTCTCTTGAAGTCTGCTGAAGTCAGACCCGGCCGGTAGTTGGCACGTACATAGCATCTAGCACAGAGGCTTATATCTGCCTGATCATAACCAGAAGTTAAGAGGGAAATTAGTAACATTTCTGATTAAAATATCCAAGAAATCAATGATAAAGTTTCAGCAAATATACAAGGATGGTATATGATGACAGTAACTCAACTGATGTTGTCAGTAGTTATGCACAAATAGAACCAAATCAAGAGGTGAATACAGGCCAAATAAAGTGTTCCAACAAAATACCCTATATTGATTGCAAATATTTATTGCAGGTCTTTTTAGTGGCAAAACATGACTGCAAAGAGTATGATAGTTCAACATGAATTCTGAAGTGACCCTGCTAAACCGTAAATCAAAACAAGGGCAAAACACTACACACATATCTCGTTCACAAATCTGTAATACTAACTGAAATCTGTAACACATGTTTACACAGCACTACACACATATCTCGTTCACAAATCAAAACAAGGGCAAAGCACTCACCTTCTCACAGGAGAAGTAGGCAAGCCCACACACAGTGCGGCACCCAGTGCAAAGCTTCCTGGGAATTGTTGCCCCAGCAGGCAACGAAGACTGCAATGGCACCGCCTCCTCCCTCTTATCTCTCCCCTGCTTCGCCCCCGATGGAGAAGCACCATAGTTGATGAGTCCCCATTCCTCAAGGAAGTCGAACACACGGCGCACGGAGCCGACGTCGCCGACGAGGCCCCTCCTGGCCTCGGTGAGCGTGAGCCGCCGCCCCGGCCGCGCCCGGAACCTCCTCACGAGGGTGTCGCGGTAGTACTTGTACGCGTCCGGGCCCCGGGACCCGGACGCCGCCGCGGCCTCCCCTTCGAAGAACTCCGGCAGGAGGCGGCGCTCCGTGTCGTGGATGGCGTCGTACGAGAACCACGCTGCGAGCGGAAACCCTCGGTTAGGGTTCTAGGTTTTTAGCAATTACAAGAGGCGGGTGCCGGGGCCCGGGCGCAGGGGGCTTACCTGAGTAGCTTGGGACGGTGACGGTGTAGGATGAGTCCTCAGCTCCGGCGGTGGCTGCTTCTGCGGCGGCCGTGGAGGTCGAGGTGGGGGTGGGAGGGGCCTCCGTCTTGACGGTGCCGGCAGTGGAGGGGGGCTGGGAAAAGGGTGGTGCTGTGAACGGCGCTTGTAGAGGTGTTGGTGCGGAGTTGGCGGTGGATACCGGCGCCGGCGCCGGCAACGACGGTGTGGCCATCGGAGGCGGAGGCGGAGGCGGAGGCGGTCGAGCCGGTCGAGTTTTGGGTTTGTTTGCTGATTGTGGGTATGCGCGCGTTTTGGGCTTTGCTCCTGGTGAAGCCGTTGTGTTTTGGGCCTCGGGAATTTGCCGTGCAATGAGCCCACAAAGAGCCCAGCTACCACATCGCCAACTCTGAGCGAGGGGATGCAGGAGGGTCGGAATAAAAGGCGACCCAGGGAACCATCACCGTAGCAACTCAAGAGCAGTGACTTCTTACTAGTTTAATATCTAATACAGTTAGGTGTAACTAAAACGGATAATTTCTAATTGATCGAAAGTTTACAGGGTAAATACGAAAGAGATAAATAGTTATATAATATTATCTGTATTTGACTCCGACTTTGATCAAAAAATATGGAATAAAGTACGGAATAAGCAACATCCGTCCGTATATCAGGTGGTACGAAGAAAATCTATTATGACTTTACTTAGAAATATGATAACATATTAGTCCAATGTCGGCGCTTTACTACAGATTAAAAAAATTATATCTTGTCAATCATCGCCGTGGTCAACCTACAATGCAAGTGATCATCCGGCAATCCGTTCTTGGAAAGATCGATGGAATTTTTGGGCTTCTTGCGCACCAGTTTGGGCAGTTGGGGTTTGGGGAGAGTGGAGAGGAGGTTATGGGTGGCTAACCGTACGCACGGGAGGAACCGAGAAAGAACGAGATCCAACGGCTCATATCTCACGAAGAAAGATAGATCTAACGGCCCACATCGCATGAGGGAGGACAGACCACCATCAATTCCTTCTTTTAAGTAGTAAAGATAGGTGATTTGCTGCATCTGAGTAGACAGTGGATACTGAATGTTTTTCCTTCAACATCTTAACGATTAATCTTTCCGTGTTCGTTCTAATTACACCTATACTGTCTAATGTTTTGTTTAGGGATACAAAAAAAGCAGATAATATCCATCCGACCAACCGAAATCTTGTGGGGTAAATATAGGATGGAAAAATGGGTATCTAATACTATTTGTGTTCGACTCCGATTCTGAGAAAAAAAAACAGAATATAATATAAGATGAACAATATCCGACGTATCTGCTCTGATTGTCTCTACTAATATATATAAGTAACCTAGCTTTCGTATGACTATTATTATCATTATTATTATTATGGACGAAGTACCCCAAACTTGCAAAATTACCCACCTCGTACCTAAGTATTTAAACCGAACCACTCGTTTTTGGCCTGCAACCGGCGGGCTGTTCTTCTTCCTGCACCCCATGCTGGGCGTCGGGTAATCATGCTAGCGAGTCTGACTCCTTCCTGCAAAGAACTCCTTCTTCCCGAGTCCCCGCCGTGACTCCTTCTTCACCAGCCAGAAACCACCCGGTAGCGGCGGCTGCACGGCCGGCCTACAGCCCGCAGTGGCGACCCCACAGAAGCGCGCCTGGCGCACCCAACCAAAAGTTTTATTGTTGAGGTGACCATGGCCTGCCTCAAGAATCCTACTTGAATGACTACATGTTCTTATCTTTAGCAAAAATCGCATTTGATTTGAGAAGGGCCTGGAATGGATGTATTTTTCATGTATAGGTATGGTGTCGAGAAAGAAATCCATTTGTTATCACTTGGAATATTGCCCTCATTGAAATTGAATGGATATCAAGAGATAAAGTTTTTATCACTTGGAATATTGCCCTCGGCGAAACGGTGTTATCACATGGAATATTGCCTCGTTGATCTTCTGCGGTTTGCGAGTCCCCGAGCTGACATGGCGCTTCTGCGCCTCCCTTGTGCCAGGCGGCACGAGCATCGCGCTACAACCGGTGGGTGAGCAACTTCACCCCACGTAAGGGCAATCGAACTTACCGATTCAATGTGCAGCCCTGGAGATCTTCGTGTGCATCGTCGTCCGTAAGATGGGCTACGGTTTCTTATGTGATAATGTGAAGACATTTTACCTTATATAATGTGACATTTTCTTATGGATGTGCTAGTTCTTGCCGAGATTTGATCTTGTAGTGCATATATTGTTGCTAATTTTTCTTATATAAGATGGGCTAGTTCTTGCTGAGATTTGATAAGTATTGTAGTCTTGTAGTGCATATATTGTTGCTAATTTTTCTTATATAAGATGGGCTAGTTCTTTTGAGATTTGATAAGTATTGTAGTCTTGTAGTGCATATATTGTTGTCAATTGAAAAAATCTTGTAGTGCTTCCTCCAAGAAAGCGAAGCCCGAAGAAATGCGGAGGCGCCGACGAGCACAGGACTATGCTACAGCATCCCGACCCTAACCGAGCCCACATCTACATGGCGGCGGCGGCGGAGGCGACCACGACCTCCCCCTCGAGGACGTCGACGCCCTCCTCGCCTCCTTCTCCAGCGATCCCGCCGTCTTCGTCCCGCCGCCGGAGCCGGTGATCCCTGGGGAGAGCCCCGGGGAGGGGTTGTGGGAGATCGAGAGGTTCCTCATGGAGGACGTGGACGAAGCGGCGGTGGCGGACGGGGCCGATGAGTTCTTGGACGCCGTCCTCGCCGGCGACGAAGAGGGGAGCCCGGTGGGTGGGGGAAGCACGGATGGGGCCTCGGAGAAGGAGGTTGAGGAGGCGGTGGGTGTGGGTGGAGACGATCCCAACAGCAAGAAGAAGAGGAGGTAGTAATCTTTGCTTCGGGAAGAATTTATATAGGATCAAAAATTTTGGGTGGAATTCTATGTTGTTTTATAGTTAGAAATGTTGCTCTTGCGTCGTTCCCCTACTGGAAAAACCTGTGATGTCTGCTAGGTAGAGCCGTAGAAGATTTCCTTATCCTAGCTAGGAAGATTTTTATGTTGTCAAAGCTTTTCAAGGAAAATGCTAGTAGGTAATGAATGATTTCTAGAACAAATCGAATGTGCAATTAGGCGGGGGACTGGGGAGGTGCTGCCTAATATTAGTAGTTGAATTCGAATGATATGCTGGTGATGGTGCTCTAATAACCCCAGTGAAAACTCTTAGTATGAAATTGCGAAAGAAGCAACTATAACATGATCAATTGATCATATATAAGTGAAACATATTTCAAGATCTGAATTACTAATGCTTTGTAGGAAGTTGGAAAAGATTAGGACTTTGGTACACTTTGTATTATTGCTTATTTTGATGTTTTGGGAGGATTGGATTTGTTGCTCAGAAAGCGTAAGTGTGTAGCTCTTACACTAGATTCATTAAACAGAATAAGGAAAATGTAATTGTCTATGTATGATTTGTTGGTTTTGTATACCATATTCACCGTGGGTTTTTTTATGTCTCTGAAGTCTCTTTGAAAAGATAGGACTTCTTGTTCATGATTATTATACCGAAAGAAACTAACCAGAATACCAGATAAATGATACATTTATTTGCAGCTTTGTTTGGCAATGTAATCTCAGTGCTTTCTATGTTGCAGGGCTAGTTCTTGCACGAGATTTGATAAGTATTGTAATCTTGTAGTGCATATATTGTTGTCAATTGAAAAAAATCTTGTAGTGCATACAAGTAAGCTAATCGCAAACGATAATCTAGAAAGTTTCAAAGATACATACTTGATTATTTGATAAAGTGGTATATTGTATAGATGGATAAAGCACAAGCTGCAAACACTGCTGTATGGGATACATTCACAAATGAAGTGTTCATTGACATCTGTGTGGAAGAGGTTATTGCAAAAAATAGACCTTTGCAATGTTTGAACAACAAAGGGTATCACAACCTTATAACCAAGTTCAAAGAACGCACTAACAAAGAGTACAACCGTAAGCAATTAAAGAACCATTGGGACAGTTTGAAGAGGGACTATTCCAATTGGAAGACATTGAAGCTCCATGCATCGGGGCTAGGCATCGATCCTAAGACATTGAAATTCCAAGTTACAATGAGCACAAGCAAAAGAAAATTATCATTGCAACAATGGCTTTGCATAATTTTATTCGAGATAGTGCTTTGATTGATAATGATTTTGCTCGTGCGCATGGAATGATGATTATGTAGCGGGGACATGTCCACTAACCTCGGCATACATGATGATCACAATTGTTATGGATGATGTTGATATGAACGGCCTCGTGGCGCTATTGCAATGGCTTTGGTAGCATGATGGTAGGATAGATGGAAGATATATGCAGTATTTTGTATGTAGTACTTGCCAATTTAAACCGTGTATAAGGTGATCTTCTAGTCCAGATTATTTTCACATACTTTCTGAAGTTTTATTGTTAAATACCGTTAAATGTTGTTACATGTTGTCAAATGTCGTTTAATGTTGTTAATTCAGTTAAACGACATCAAATAAGTCATTACTGTCCTCATGGGCATTTCAGACATTTCATATATCTCGTTGCGGTAGAAACTACCTAAAAGCGCAGATACCAAACACCAAATCATAAAAGTAATTCATTCATGTAGGAAAATTTAAAAGTGCCTACAAGGCGGCTTTTAGAAAGCATCATTTTGTGCTAAATGGCTATAATGGCCTGCAACTGTGGCTTGCGCGTCGCCCAGGTGTTGCACTACAGCCCGGGCCTGGCGCACCCAACCAAAAGTTTTATTGTTGATCGGACCATGGCCTGCCTCAAGAGCTTTCGGCCAGTTTTGTGTTACTTCAGCGTAGTTTGGTTTGTGCAAGGGCCTAGTCAGGTGTAACTTTCATTGTGAAAAGTGATTCAAAATCCATTTAACCAATTCAAATGTAACCATTAACATTGAATGGATAGCAAGATCAAAGTTTTGATCTTTTATAGGAGAAAAATCGGCGAAACGGTGCACATTAAGAGGCCCAATCTTCTGCGGCTCTGCGCTAACCCCGAGCTGACATGGCGCTTCTGCGCCTCCCCATTGGCCAGGCCACGGCATCGCATTACCCCCGGTGGGTCCCACTAGACCCCACGTACCAAAACACCCTCCAAACTCGAATCCCATGGCACACACTGCTACAGCCTCCTTCCTCCAAGAAAGCGAAGCCCGAAGAAATGCGGAGGCGCCGACGAGCACAGGACTATGCTACAGCATCCCGACCCTAACCGAGCCCACATCTACATGGCGGCGGCGGCGGGAGGCGACCACGACCTCCCCCTCGAGGACGTCGACGCCCTCCTCGCCTCCTTCTCCAGCGATCCCGCCGTCTTCGTCCCGCCGCCGGAGCCGGTGATCCCTGGGGAGAGCCCCGGGGAGGGGTTGTGGGAGATCGAGAGGTTCCTCATGGAGGACGTGGACGAAGCGGCGGTGGCGGACGGGGCCGATGAGTTCTTGGACGCCGTCCTCGCCGGCGACGAAGAGGGGAGCCCGGTGGGTGGGGGAAGCACGGATGGGGCCTCGGAGAAGGAGGTTGAGGAGGCGGTGGGTGTGGGTGGAGACGATCCCAACAGCAAGAAGAAGAGGAGGTAGTAATCTTTGCTTCGGGAAGAATTTATATAGGATCAAAAAATTTTGGGTGCGAATTCTATGTTGTTTTATAGTTAGAAATGTTGCTCTTGCGTCGTTCCCCTACTGGAAAAACCTGTGATGTCTGCTAGGTAGAGCCGTAGAAGATTTCCTTATCCTAGCTAGGAAGATTTTTATGTTGTCAAAGCTTTTCAAGGAAAATGCTAGTAGGTAATGAATGATTTCTAGAACAAATCGAATGTGCAATTAGGCGGGGGACTGGGGAGGTGCTGCCTAATATTAGTAGTTGAATTCGAATGATATGCTGGTGATGGTGCTCTAATAACCCCAGTGAAAACTCTTAGTATGAAATTGCGAAAGAAGCAACTATAACATGATCAATTGATCATATATAAGTGAAACATATTTCAAGATCTGAATTACTAATGCTTTGTAGGAAGTTGGAAAAGATTAGGACTTTGGTACACTTTGTATTATTGCTTATTTTGAAGTTTTGGGAGGATTGGATTTGTTGCTCAGAAAGCGTAAGTGTGTAGCTCTTACACTAGATTCATTAAACAGAATAAGGAAAATGTAATTGTCTATGTATGATTTGTTGGTTTTGTATACCATATTCACCGTGGGTTTTTTTATGTCTCTGAAGTCTCTTTGAAAAGATAGGACTTCTTGTTCATGATTATTATACCGAAAGAAACTAACCAGAATACCAGATAAATGATACATTTATTTGCAGCTTTGTTTGGCAATGTAATCTCAGTGCTTTCTATGTTGCATACTTGCATTTCATCAGGCAAATCAGGAATAGGGATTCCGCCATGAAATCGAGGGAGAGGAAGAAGATGTATGTAAAGGATCTGGAGATGAAGAGCAAGTATCTGGAGGCAGAGCGCCAGCGCCTGAGCTATGCCCTCCAGTGTTGTGCTGCTGAAAACATGGTGCTTCGCCAGTGTTTGCTGAAGGATAGGCCTGTCGGTGCTCCCATGGCCATGCAGGAGTCTGCCGTACTCACGGGTAAGACACACCAACATATTTGCCTTGGTTTCATCCAGTACATCGTTCTTCGTTGTTATGTAGGATGAGCTATGAACATTGGTTCATCTTCTTTGCTAGTTGGTTTTAGCTTTTCAGTAGCACTCGAACTATAATCTTGTCGTTTTACCATTATCTTGTCTTGTGAACTTGTAAATCATTTCTGCTATTAACACCAGGAAAACCAACCAACTACTTGATTCCAAATGTTAAAAAATTGGATATGCACTCTTTGCCTTTGTTACGAGGTTCATTTCTTACTGTTCACAAAATTATGAGCCATGATCATTTATTAAGTATTACGTGTAAACATACTTTCTTCTGTTTGACAAGATTACTGTTCATGTGACGAATGATGTGCTATAGACATAGTTTCTTCTGTTTGACTGCTGTTTCTTAACTATGAACACTAGGCGAATACTGCTTTTGACAGGGAATACTAATAGTTTTTTCATACTTTACTCTAAGATCAATTGTTGTGTGCAGGAACCCTGCCGCTGGTTTCTCTGCTTTGGCTAGTGAGCATCGTGTGCCTGTTCCTGACGCCAGGTCTACCAAACAGAAGCCCGGTGGCTCCAAGCAGCCTCGAAAGAGATCTCGTAATGGTGGCCAGAACAACAAACGGTGACGAACCGGTGACTTTGGAACTCATCCGCCAAGGGAGACGCTGCAAGGGCACGAGGGCGAGGATCAAGTTACCTAGGTTGCCGTGGCATGGAGCTGCTGCTTGCTAGAATGCTAGGCTGTCGGTCATCTTTGCAAGGCTGTTTTGAGATGTAGCTAATAGCAATGTAGGCACCTGGGACGCCTGTCTGTGTGTCATGCTGCTACCCTTGTCAAGTTGTCGGCAATGTTTCTTCCTTCTCTTGTCAGGCTGCTTGGTTTTGTTTTGGAGTAACTATTAAGAAGAGTATTTCAAGTTGTCATATAAATGGTTTGTTGACTAAACATGCATTATATTCTCAGATGGAGATGATAGCAAATATTGCCAACAAATGGATTAGCTGGGTTTCTACAGTTGTCATATTTGATATTTGAAATCAAATACAGAGAGGATAGTCTTTTAATCTACTAGTAATATACTTGCGTGAAATTAAGTAGTGCTAAAACTCTAGATTAGACCACTCCAACCCAAGGCCCTCTCAAAGCACCCAATCACTGACGAACTTGCCGAGCTGTTGACATGTGGTCTTGTGCTGCGCCACCTGAAGCCCGCCGCCGTCCTCAACGCCGCGCACCACCTTGACGGTGGTGGTGGTGAAAGACAGGTACGACTCCTCGACCTCGTCGTTGCAGAACTCTCGCCGTCTTTGTGAAGAACGTCCCGATGCAAAACTTGCCGGACCCCAGGTGTACCAGGTAGGAATAGCAGGACCTCCTCGGGTCCCGGCACTCGTCGGCCGTTCCCAGGGGTTGCGCAGCGCCGGCAGCCTGCGCTCGGAAGCGGCGGCCAGGCCTGACGAGCAGAATAGCCGTAGTCGGCACAGACACGGAAGGGCAGCAGCCAGTCGCCCATCTTGCTCCACTCGACGCCGCGCGCCGAAGCGGTGGGTGCCCACGCCCTCCGCGGTTATATTTTTTACTTTGACTAGTCGAGTCGAACGCCTGTGTTTTGCTACGAATTAAAATATATATATATATATATATATATATATATATATATATATATATATAATTAACCGTCGTTATACTCAGTCTACAACGCAAATAATCCACCGGTAACTCATTCTTGAAAAAATCGATAGAATCTTTAAACTTCTTACGCACCAGTTTGAGCAGTTGGGATGTAAGAGTGAAGAGAAGGTTATTGGTGACCAACCGGACGCACAGGAGGAACCGAAAAAGAACGAAATCCAACGGCTCACATTTCACGAAGAAAGATAGATTTAATATCTCACATCTCATGAAAACGACGGACCGCCACCAATTCTTTCTTTTGAGTAGTAGAGATTTATTTGCTATTACACGTACAAAAAGTGATATTCTAGCCCCAAAAAAAAACTCTTGAGCAACGCAAACCAATATTATCTGCTACCAATTTGATCTCCTCTCCCAAGCTAGCTTCACTTTGAGCAGATAAAATCAAGACTGGGAGAGAGGAGGGTAATACTGGAGCTTTACAAGCCACTATCCAAAGTATGGTCGACGAACAAGGTAAATGGGTGACCCCGCAGGCGACACAGGTAACATCTAACATGTTATCACAAGCAAAACCATGGGGCTGCTGACTTGAAGTGGAAAAATCAAACAGGGGAACAATACCGGATGGTTAACTGATTTGTATAGAAAAGCATGGCATATCAATCCTCACACAAGAACGAGATACAGGTTGACAAACACTACGAGGTTTTAGCACCACCACTTGACATGAGAGAGGCAGCTGCAGCGCCAGCAGTTGGGACGATTCCAGTTGAATTACCAGGTTTAGATAGATGCAGCAGCCTGCAGCGCGTTTGCAGTCTCGTTTGAGTAAAGATCATTTAAACAAAGACCGATGTTTGATTTATTAAATATGTGACTCTAACTGGAGTATTGAAATTCAAGCTAAGGGGTACTTACGGTGCTAGATATTCGCAGAACGCAGTGACAGCTGACACAACATCGTTGTAATTGTCAGCAGCAGCAGGAGCTGTGATTTCCACTAGCTGTATTCCAGGAGTGACCGGCACAGCTTCATCAGTCGCATGGAGTTTTGGCATCTTGTTAGCAGAAGTAACAGTCACGGTGATCTGGGCACCTCGGTGGAAACGAAATGCAAAACCCACTTTCAAAAGTTCATGGTCTAGCTTGTACCCTATACCATAGAAGTAGCGCAAGACATTGTTGCTGGCTTTGCTCTCTACAATTGCCCGCACAAGAACTGAGATTTGCTCTGCACCAGCACCTCTCATTGCACCACCAACATGTCTTATGGTCCTACATGAATATTACCAGCTGCAGATTAGTGTCAGACATTACAAAAAAAGGTAAATTTCAGAAGCATAACACAATCAGTTACCAGGATGGTGTGGGCTGAGCTAAGTCACACAACAAACGAACCTCTGATGGGACAACTCCTGTATGATTGAAAGAGGTCAATGGTTATAACAATTGTATGACCCCAATATCAAATAAATCACAAACTAACCTAGATTGGGTCCACTTTTAAGGCAGAGCTCATGCACCCTAACACGCTCTTTTGGGACACCAGATAGACCATGGAGAAGAACCTCAAGAGCTTCAACATGCTGCATAACAGTAAGATCGATCAAAACATACAGTAATGGCGAAGCAATAAAAACTAAATGAAGGCTGGCTAAGCATGGTTATTAAGGCGGTAAGGCGAGGCGAGACGATCCACCC
Source organism: Hsuehochloa calcarea (assembly GCA_036346395.1). Classification (NCBI taxonomy): domain Eukaryota; kingdom Viridiplantae; phylum Streptophyta; class Magnoliopsida; order Poales; family Poaceae; genus Hsuehochloa; species Hsuehochloa calcarea. The sequence continues at coordinate 9,310,220 of CM070595.1, read as the reverse complement.
CCCTCACACCTTTGAAGCGCTAAGGCGGGAGGCGAGGTGACGCCTTATACATCCGAAGGTGACAGTGCAGAGCGGCCGCATAAGATCCCGACAGCAGAGCTCTAGATTCTCTGGCCGCAGAAGATCCCGGCTGCCCGCTGCCCACCTACCTGCTGCCCGGCTGCCAACGCCTGCCCCTGCCTCCTTTTTCCCCCTGCCTGGCCGAGCGCATGCGCCGCCTCCTCAGTACTGCCTCCTCTTTTCACTTCGCCCGCGCCGCCTCCTCTGTCCTCCCTCAGTGCCGCCTCCTCCGTCCTCCCTCCACGCCCCTTTGCCCACACCGCCTCCTCAGCGCCGGGTCGCGCCGCTTCCTCCGGTCCTCCCTCAGCGGCAGCGCCGGCCCACGTCACGTCGTGTCGCCTCCCCTCCCCCTCTCTCTCTGGCTCTCCCTCTCCCTCCGCGCCCCTTCACACGCGTCGCCTCCTCCCTCAGTGCCGGGGAGGAGGCGCTGAGGAGCTACGCGACGGCCACGGGGAGCCGGGAGGAGGAGCCGTCGACGAGAAAGCACGGGGAGGAGGCGGCAAGGCTGGGGCGACGCAAGGCGGGGCGACGCCTTACGACATCGGCAGCGCCTTACCGCCTAAGTGAGGCTAAGTAATATTCTAAGCACAACACATTGACTAGAATATATAAATTAAATCTCCCTTTACTGTAAAAATACAACATATAAATTATATGGTTTCTCCAACTGTATACTAAATATTATCATTATATCAACATGCCGAGCAGAAAAAGTAAACAAAACAAACCCCAAGTGGCAAAAGTAGTGCTCTCGAAGTGGAGAAAAATGGTTGGCATATAGTGGTCAGCATTATCTATGTTTCAATTTTTTTTATTCTAGAGTATGTTGATTCATGCTGAGAGAGTAAACAATAAGTGACTCTCTCAGCACGAATCAACATACTCCAGAATAAAAAATATTGAAACATAGATCATGCTAAGAGAGTAAACAATAAGTGACTACCATCCGGTCAAAAAAAAAGTGAATACCAACTTGTCATGGACACAATGAATCAATGATAAACTCTAGCATCAATTATTATTCTCTATGGACATAAAGTTCTGATACAACTTCATGCTTATGGAAGAAATGACAACGCAAATTCTCTTCTAAAGTAAGGCTATGGAAAGCGCTGCAGTTGACGAATTTTTACAGGCCTTTAAGGTAATTCAACAATAGGTGGATCACCAAACTATGGTTGACTGAACCAGGGATATCATAATTGTTACCTTTCATAAGGTTTATGATACACAAGTACAGAGACCCTTCTTCATCAGAAGGCAATTGAGAAACTAGTGTTGGAAGATAGTTATGCTGAAAATTCCGACAGCAAAATCAACCGATAGAAACTTCATTTAATAAACACTAAAATTCTAGATACTACAATCTTGGATAAGGTTATTTAGTTGTTACAACAGTCCGAAAGGCCAAAGAGCCTATGCAAAAAAATATTATCAAATATAGATACAAGCAGCGAGCAAACTTGGTGCGTGGCAACAGACTACAGAGGCTACACTAATGACCAAGAAAGGTCTTTCATACTACAAAAATTTAGAACGCATAAAGAACATTCAATAAACCATCATTCCGACCTGCATTATGACATATGACTTTCCTGGTAATTGTTCAAATCAGTCGTGTGTATTACAGCATAAGTTGACAAGTCGGTTTCACATTAATCAACGTATGTTGTGCACAACTAGAGTTCACTTGAACTATCCTCCCAGCATGGATAGCCACTTCACATATCACTCACTACAAAAATACAAAGAAGCCCAACAATACCTGGGTCTCGATTATCCCCTGCACCACGCACTCCATCAGCCTATTGCTTCCTGCTAGGGCAAGCCTGGAAGACACCAAGAAACCAGGATCCTACTCGTCCCTCCGCTACTCTGTCACAAAAAAAAAAAATTGAACCACTGGTTGCGGCATTCCGTCGAACCGCTTGTTTGCAGAAACAGAAAAAAAAAACTCACCTTTGGTCCAACCGCAGCTATCCGCGGAGATGCGACGGAGGAAGCGGCAGGGAGGGATCTGAGGTGTAGCCTGCTACTTCGCGGACCTCGCGGCTTCGAGTCGAGCTGATCCTGCGCTGGATTGAACCGGGGATGGAGCGCTCGAGCAAATCCCTAACAGCCAGGCCTTAGAGCAATTGTGCCGACGAGAATACTGAAAATAAGAGGGAGCAAAGCAATAAATCGCCGTTTGATGACGCCCGCCCGCCGCCCACCGGCAGTCTGGCAGTGCCACTTTTGTATTTTGCCCCCTAAAAAGTCAAAATACCAGTGCTACCCCTCCACCCTCCTCTTCTTCAACTAGGTGGTCGTTCCGGACGGACTAGCCTGAGTCACGACACTGTGGTTCAGTCCCCACATAGTACGATCCATATTGTTTATAGATTGTGCCATACTTGAGTTGTAACCTTAGCACAGTAGACGACCCAGCACGGTACGATATGAATAGTATCGAGTCATGCTAGGCACAGCACGATGCCGGCACAGCCCATCTAGCTCGCGTTCGGGACGTCTGAGGCGGCGAGCCGGCGGAGCACACGAGCGCGGCAACGATGGAGGGAGGGGAGAAGGGCGGGGCAACGCCGATGGCCGGCGCGAAGGGGGGTAGAAGGCGACACCAATGCTCAGGACGGGAGGGAGGAGAAGGCGAGGCGACACACGGGCGCGGCGATGAGGGAGGGAGGGGAGGGGAGGAGAGGAGTAGCACCGACGGGCGACGCGGAGGGAGGAGAAGGTGAGGCAATGCTCAGGACTGGCGGAGAGAGCCATGGAGTGAGAAAGAGGAGAAAGTATGGGGTAGGTCGGTAGGGAGGCAGGGTGCCGGGCCAAGTGGGCCGCACCAGCACAATGGGTCGTGCCAAGGACAGCGCATTTGGTCCATTTAGCTTGTAATGTTCGAGATTTTCAAAATTTTGGCCCTTTTTACCGTTTGGGGCTTTAAAAATATATAAAATAACAAAACTTTTTTATACAAATAAGGCACTATATCCCCCTCATTTAGCACCCTATCCATTCCTCAATATCTCTTTTAAATTTTGTTGTGCAAATTTAAATTCATTGTGAGATAATTTGGGAGATTCAAACAAAATGTGCTAAATTTTGAAAAATTCAAATTTTAGCAGTAAGTCATCAAAAGAGGTACAATACTGTTTTTTGCATATATTTTATTGTTATTATTTGTTATGCTAATATAATGATAACAATAATAGCGTTAGTTTCGATTTTGGAGTTTTCGTTATATAAAATCACGATATCTTCACTCTCACTGATACGAAATTTCACCTTAGGAGGTTGCATCCATGGAGGAGGTTGCGGCTGCCTCAAACCAATTGGATGCTTTACCGGAAGGCAAGGCAGAGTTCCGTCATCATGCTCTATGGCAGCATCTTCATTGGCGACCACCAGAGCAAAGAGGTCGAGGTCGTCTACATTCGAAGTTTAGAAGAATTTTGATAGGATAACCAAGCCAAATGCACAAGGAAATGAGGTACTATATGTTGTTTGAAAAACTTATTATCATAAATCATCTGCAAAATCTATAGGAGGGACGTGGCACTTGTAAAGACATGCTACAAGATGTAAGGCCAAGCATGGATTATTGATGAGGAGACGCAGCTGTAATACAATCCCGACGATACGGTATGTAGTTAGGACTACGATCTTGAGGTAACCCGTCAATCTCTCTGTCATGTAATTGCTTCTAAGGATTTACCGTTAGGCTTTGGGAGTCTAATGCTTTACAAATTTACATTAGAACTGTGCATAATCCTAGACTCTCTACCGATTTTAGACAGACAACAAGTAGAGATTTAGTAAAATACTACAATGAACGTCGTTATAAATTAAAGGATAAATTTGCTACGTGCACATTTTCGGTTGCCCTGACTTCAGACATATGGAGTGGTTGCGCTAGAGAGAATTATTTTAGTGTAGTTGCTCATTATGTTAATGATGACCGGGTAATAGAGAAAATAATTATATGTTTTAAATTAATTGATGTAGCATATACGGCTGAGAATATTGTAGGCTGTATTTTCAAAGTCATGGAAGACTTTGGTCCTACAAACAAAATATTCTCAATTACTCTAGACAATACCACAATGAACTCCTAAGGCCATTGATATTCTTACTCAAGTCTTCGGTACATATGCTGATTCTTTCTTACTACATCAGCGACGCGCTTGTCATATTATTAACCTTATAGTCAAATCCGGTTTGAAGAGGTTGGATGTGTATCTTAAATCTTTTCACGATGTGATATCTTTCTTGAATAATTTTAACGTAAGAATAATAGCTTATAAAAACTTCTACAGGGCAATAGGTGTACGTCCAAGAAAGTTTGATTTTGATATGGCGGTAAGATGGAACTCTATTTACTTGATGCTTAAGAGTATTTTGCCATATAAGAGCACCTTTTGTTTTTATTCAAACGCAATATTTGAGCACTACAGTACTGTACTATTATTTGAGCAACATTGGTTCATTGTTGAGAAGATACTACAATTTTATAATTTTTATGAGACTACTGTTGCTTTGTCCACTGTCTACTATCCAACATCTCCTATTATTGTGCATAGTATTTTATATATTGCTACTCAATTAAAAATGTATGAAAATGACTTAGTTTTACGCGAAGCTATTGTTGCTATGAAAGCTAACTACCTTAAATATTGGAGAGAAATCCATTTCCAATATGTATTTGCATTTATTCTAGATTCTATAGGTAAAATCAAAGCATTTGCTAACGTTCTTGATCTTCTTAGTGATGCTACATTGCTAGACTATTCTAAATATTTTGCAGAAGTTCAATCTCGATTATACGAGGTTTACCAAAGGCATAAAAATAAGTTACAGAGAGTTCGCTTGCAATGACCTCCAGTAATCCCCACCTCAAGTAGCAAGATAAATATGCAGGGCAAGATCTTCGGTGGCTCTTCCTGTAGGTTCATGTATTTTTCTTCTATAGTGTCGCCTAATTAACTGAGAACAACCCCAAGGAGTCAGGAACTATTCACCTATCTAGACAGCGATACGGTGGATTTCAACTCAGAAGGCTTCAAAATTTTACAATGGTGGTATGCCCATAAGTTAACATATCCTGTGCTATTCATACTTGCACGTGATGTGTTAACTGTTCTTGTCTCGATGGTTTTCTCCGAGTCTGCTTTCAGTTTTTCTAGAAGAATATTAAAGGATAGAAAAACACGTATCACAAGTGAGATGGTGGAGATACTTCTAACCGTGAAGGACTGATAACAAGCTGATTCGCGAACACAACACTCTGTGAAAAATACAGAGTTGTCGGACGTGTTTGATAATATGTACATCGACAATGACACTTTAAACAAATGTGTATGTAGAACTATAGACTATACTTCTTTTCCTTTGACAAAGTTTTATCATGTCGAGCTTTACTTGACAATGTTTTTAACAAGACAACTATTTCAATATTAATAAAGTTCTTTATTATATTTGTAATATGTTTATCTTATTTTTTTACAACTTTTATATCTATTTATGAATTCTACATTTTTTTTAAATTTATATATTTTTTAAAATTTTATACTAAATCAAACCGTAAACGATTCGACAGACCAAACAGACTCGTATCAGTGTAACTGTAACAGGACCGACCCTCCGTCATGCTTAGACACCACCCTGACAAGCGAACCAGCAGAAACCCGTTTTGATTCTTTCACGGGCCAAAATAGGCCAAGCCTCGCCAGGCCGGGGCCCATTCTGGCCACGTCTGCTTCCATTCAACCCCACGCAGGCACCCCGCACCCGTCACCTCCCTCCCTCCTCCCATTCCCATTTGTTCCACCCCTCCTCTCTCAGATCTCTCCCACCTCCAATGACCACGGCCACGACGGCGACGACCACCGCGTAGCCGCCTCCCCTCCGGCCACCGCACCCTCCATGGCGTCCCCCACGGCGCCCATCGGCGGCGCGTCCCCGTCGGGCCGCGTGCTCGGCCCGGCGCTGGATCGCGTCATAAAAAACGCGGCGTGGCGAAAGCACACGGCGCTCGTCGCGGCGGCCAAGTCGGCGCTCGACCTCCTCTCCTCATCGGTCTACCCGCCGCCCGACCCCACATCGCCGTACACCTCGCCGCTCCTCGGCCTGCCCATCGCCGCCGCCGACGCCTCCCTCCAAGCGCTGATCCTCGCCCTCGAGTCCGCCTCCCCCAAGGTCGCCGACCCCGCCCTCGACTGCGTCGCGAAGCTCCTCTACCACCGCCTCCTCCTCGGTGACCTCGGCGCCGCCAGCGACGACTCCCCCGCCTCGAAGCTCCTCGCCGCCGTCCTCTCCTGCGGCGCTCTGGCTGACTACGCCATGGAGCTCGCCACCCTCCGCGTCCTCGTCGCCGCCGCGCGGTGCCCCTCCATCGCCATCCGCGGCGAGGGCCTCGGCCAGATGCTCAAAACCTGTTATAATATATACCTCAGCAGCAGCAGCGGCCCCAACCAGCTCTGCGCGAAGCTGGCGCTCGCGCAGGTGCTGGTGATCGTGTTTGCGCGTGTGGAGGCGGACTCCATGGACGTGCGCGTGCGGACGGTGTCGATCGCGGACATGATGGACTTGTCTGATCGCAGCCTGAACGACTCCAGCATCGTGCAGGTGGCACAGGGGTTTATAAATGAGGCGATGGAGGGGAGCAACGTCCCGGAGCCAGGGACTCCTGTGGTGCCGGCTGAGGTGGATGGAAAGGAGGATGCTGGGATGAGCAAGATCAGGGAGGATGGGCTGGTGCTGTTCAAGAACCTGTGCAAACTGTCAATGAAGTTCTCGACTCCAGATAACCCCGAGGACCAGGTGCTGCTGCGGGGGAAGGTGTTGTCTCTTGAGTTGCTCAAGATGGTTGTCGATAATGCTGGGCTATTCTGGAGATCAAATGAAAAGTATGACCGCATAGTTGCTGTTGTTTTAGTTATATGCATTTTAGCAATTCAACTTGTTGCATTGCCTATCTATATAAATACTGTTGTTGCAGTGTGTTAGAAGATTGCAGATGGCTTAAATGACTATGGGAAGGAAGGCATAAAATGGACAATGTAGAAATGGATATGGAGCCTTCTTGTTTGTCTTACTCAGTTACTCTGATAAGCATACACTAGTGACTAGTAGTAGCTCAGAAATTATGGATACACACTTTTTTTTTGCTAATAGGGTATAGTATTTTCTCAATTCAGATGAGCTTTGCTAATGCCCGCTCAGATGTTTTAACATGTTTGGTATGAGTTTTCGGAATCTATTATGACATACAACAATGTGACATGGGAAGGAAGTGATGATATTAATCTATGGTGGTCGATACATGTTTTGGAGTTCAACAAAATTTTATTCTATATCCTAGCAGAAATAGTAAAAAAGTTACGACTTTTGGGGCTCAACAAGATTTTATTTTATATTATGAATGAGAAGTATAGAAATGAAAAGAACTAAGCAAAGCAATAGCAATGATATAGATGACATTAACTATTTGTCAGAAACCAGTCTACGTGTCATCAACCAGCTACTGACGAACCTTTTAGAATGGTCCAAATGATGTCCTGATGATAGTCTGTATTTGAATGTTGTTATCATAATCTGTGGCAGTTTATTTATTGAGACCAAAGAAAATAAATAAGTAATGAGTTAGCAGAACAGTGAAAAGGAAATAAAACTTGATGGTATTATTTCATGAGCTGCAGATGTGTTATGATGGTCAGAAGAGGGAGGCAGAGTGAATGTTATTTTATTTATAAAAAAATTGACTAGAGCTTGATATTATTTTTCAAAAAACGTTCATCTTTTGCCACAAGGTAGAAATGGTAATGGTAATGGTGAAAATATGCTCATTGTTCAGCAAACTTCTTGCAATTGTATACATACAGCTTAAAGGAGCATTCAAGTTAGTGTGATCTCGACAGAGAAGAAAACTCTTAATACTGAAAGATTTTCTTTTGATGCAGGTACCTTGGAGCAATCAAGCAGTATCTATGTTTGTCCTTGTTGAAGAACAGTGCCTTGTCAGCGATGAGTATTTTCCAGCTGTTGTGCTCCATATTTGTGGGTTTGCTGTCAAGGTTTAGGTCTGGACTGAAAGAGGAAATTGGAATATTTTTTCCCATGCTTGTCCTAAGGGTTCTTGAGAATATCCATCAGCCTAGCTTTCTGCAGAAAATGACAGTTCTAAACTTGTTGGAGAAGATCTGTAAAGAATCTCATGTTATTATTGATATCTTTGTGAACTATGATTGTGATGTTGATGCACCAAATATTTTCGAAAGGTATGTAATTATGTTCTTGATGTATAGTCACCTTTAGTTTTGTTGTAAAAAAAGGCAAAGCAATAGCGGCTGGTCTGAAATTCTGCGGATGCAGTTAAGTACAATATTAGTATTGATGCATTGAGCTGAGCACAATTCTATTGAAAAGTATAGTTCACTCTCTTTTCATCATATATTAAAGCACTTTTAATTCCAGCAGATTTTTGCAGGATTGTCAATGGACTTTTAAAGACTGCTCTAGGGGTTCCTCCTGGATCTACAACAACATTAACCACAGCCCAAGACCAGACATTTCGGATTGAGTCAGTCAAGTGCCTTGCAACCATAATAAAATCAATGGGTTCATGGATGGACCAACAGTTGAGAATTGGTGAATTTTCACCCAACGTTTCTGAAGCTTCTTTAAATTCGATAGACAATCTTAACATCCTTATTGGAGAAGATGGGAGTGGAATTGATTATGAATTGCAATCCGACTCTGGTAGCTCAGACGTATCTGGTGCTTCCTCACTTGAGCAGCGTCGTGCTTATAAAATAGAACTTCAGGTATGTAAATATTTGCATCCTTAGTTTAGATTTTCTCCATTGTTGAACTGTTTTTACAAGGTTTCACATTTGGATACTGAAGTATAAATTTCCTTCGGCAGAAAGGAATTTCCTTGTTTAACAGAAAACCTTCCAAGGGTATTGATTTCCTCATTAAAAGCAAGAAGATAGGTCATTCCCCAGAAGATGTTGCTTCTTTCTTGAGAAACACTGCTGGTTTAAATGCAACAATGATTGGGGACTATTTGGGCGAAAGAGATGAATTTCCGATCAAAGTTATGCATGCATACGTTGATGCACTGAACTTTGAAGGTATGGACTTTGGTGAAGCCATTAGGTATTACTTGCGAGGTTTCAGGTTGCCTGGGGAAGCACAGAAAATTGATCGGATCATGGAAAAGTATGCTGAACGATACTGCAAATGCAATCCAAATGCTTTTACCAGTGCAGATACTGCATATGTTCTTGCTTATTCTGTAATCATGCTCAACACGGATGCTCATAATACGATGGTCAAGGATAAGGTTAGTTGAATGATTATTTGTCTCTGTTATCAATAACAGAAGGTTTGTTCATTAATGCGATTTTCCTTGTGCAGATGTCTAAGTCTGGTTTCATTCGCAATAACCGAGGAATTGATGATGGGAAGGATTTGCCTGAAGTTTATCTGAGTACATTGTATGACCAAATTGTCAAAAATGAGATCAAAATGAGTGCTGATTCTTCAGTTTCACAAAACAAGCAACCTAGTGGTGTAATTAAGCTCTTGGGCTTAGACAGTATTATCAACCTTGTCAACTGGAAGCAAGCCGAAGACAAGGCACTTGGAGCAAATGACTTGCTCATCAAGAACATACAAGAGAAATTCAAAGCAAAGAGTGGAAAATCAGAGTAAGACCAATACAACTATTCATAGACAGTAATTTTGTGTTCACTGTTACTTTATAGTTAATTCAAGCTTGTGCGTTATGCAGGTCTGCATTTTATGTTATTACCGATACAACCATTTTAAGATTCATGATGGAGGTTTGCTGGGCCCCTATGATGGCTGCATTCAGTGTGACACTTGACCAAAGTGATGATAAGGCTGCCACTTCACAGTGTTTGCAGGGATTCAGATCTGCAGTGCATGTCACCTCCGTAATGTGCATGCAGACACAGAGAGATGCCTTTGTGACATCTGTAGCCAAATTCACATACCTCCATTGTGCTGCTGACATGAAACAAAAGAATGTGGATGCTGTGAAGGTAGGAATTTGGAAAGCCCAACAAGATACACTTTTTTTTAATTGCAAATTCCAATTAACATCTCATTATTAAAAGGACCTTGTCATGCAAGACATCTCAAATACTACAAATTTAGGAATATATATTCTAACTCGTTTCTTGCAGAGGGTTGTTATTTTCCCATTCTTTAGTCTTTTTCACTAATTTGCTGTACGCTTTCCATATCTTGCACTTTCATATGAAATTCTTTAGAGCAAATTCCTTATGTCTATGTAGTCTCTTAATTTATTTACTGCAAGGACACTTAGATGGCTTCAAAAGCACTTAGGAGCTTGGACTATCCAAAGTGTTGTCACTTGTACTCTATTGCAGTCCTTTATCCTATCATTTATCATCACCATATGAATTAATATTTGAGTCTATTATTGGTTAGATCTATTTGTCCATTTTATAACAAGTCATGTTGTTTTTCACTTTTCGACAGGCTATAATATCTATTGCAATCGAAGATGGTGATTATTTGCAGGAAGCTTGGGAGCATGTACTAACATGTCTTTCACGGTTTGAGCATTTACATCTTCTTGGAGAGGGGGCACCTACTGATGCTTCATTTTTGACAGTACCTTTGGTTGAGTCAGAAGAAAAAACACATAAGTCAAGTACCACTACAGCTTCAAAGCGAACTAATGCTCTTCAGAATCCAGCTGTAATGGCTGCTGTTAGAGGGGGTTCTTATGACAGCACAACAGCAAAAAATAATGCCTCGCCATTGGTTACTCCTGAACAGATTAATAATTTCATATCAAACATAAATTTGTTAGACCAGATTGGCATTTTTGAGTTAAATCATATATTTGCTCATAGCCAAAGATTAAATAGTGATGCCATTGTTGCTTTTGTGAAAGCTCTTTGCAAAGTCTCAATGACAGAGTTGCAGTCACCTACAGATCCTCGTATCTTCTGCCTAACAAAGATAGTGGAGATTGCGTAAGACTTTTGCGATATCTAGTCTAAGAGCCTATTTCCAGATACATGAATTGTCATAGCAAGCAGCTTCGATCAATAATTTTTATAAATGATCTAACTGGAGCTTCATTTGCGCAGGCATTACAATATGAACCGCATACGTTTGGTGTGGTCTCGTATTTGGAAAGTTCTATCAGACTTCTTTGTGTCTGTTGGGTTGTCAGAAAATCTTTCTGTTGCAATATTTGTTATGGACTCTTTGAGGCAGCTAGCCATGAAGTTTCTGGAAAGAGAGGAACTGGCAAATTATAATTTCCAGAATGAATTCCTGCGACCTTTTGCAGTTGTTATGCAGAAGAGCAATGCTTCAGAAGTACGAGAACTTATAGTTCGATGCGTCTCCCAAATGGTTTTGAGTCGTGTTAACAACATAAAATCTGGATGGAAAAGTGTCTTTACGGTATGTATGGTGTTCTATGGTTAGTTTTAATTTGTCTTGATTATCTTAGCATAACCTCATGTATTATCTAGTTCTTGGGAAACAAATTAGAGGAACACTCCTACGTCAGTACTCAATATTTATGACATTTCATCTTCTTACAGGTTTTTACTGTTGCTGCGGCTGATGATCGAAAAAGTATTGTTCTGTTGGCATTTGAGACCATGGAAAAGATTGTTCGGGATTATTTCCCATATATAACTGAGACTGAAACAACAACATTTACCGATTGTGTTAAATGTCTTATTGCGTTCACAAGTAGTAAATTTAGCAGTGATGCCAGTCTCAATGCTATTGCATTTCTTCGGTTCTGTGCCGTTAAACTTGCCGAGGAAGGATTTGTTTGTCATGACAAGGATACTAATCATCAACCAAATAATATAGATTCTTCAGACGGGAATGCCACAGTGCACAAGGATGATCATGTGTACTTCTGGGTTCCTTTGCTTGCTGGTATATTACTTTTTCTTTTGCAAAATTACGTGGGTCATTTTGGATCAATTTGAAAATGCATCACATTTGTAACATAGTTCTTGTTTGAATTATCTCTTTTTCAGGTCTAGCTAGATTGACAACTGACACAAGACCAACTATCAGAAAAGGGGCAGTAGAAGTACTCTTTGACATTTTAAAGGATCATGGGCACCTCTTCTCACAGTCCTTCTGGACCAATATCTTTGAATCTGTTATTTATCCTCTATTTAGCAGTGAAACCTCTACACCCAATGGCCAGATTAATAGCACTGAGGATGATTCTTGGAATTATGAAACTAAAACAGTGGCAGTGAAGTGTTTAGTGGATCTGTACATTACCTTCTTTGATGTGATGCGGCCAGAACTCGCTAGAGTTACTTGTGTTGTTACAAATTTTATCAGGAGCCCTTACAAACAATACGCAAGCACAGGTATATCTGTTTTTCAGCATTTAACAGAAGGACTTGCAAGCAAACTCTCCAAGGAGGATTGGAAAGAAATCTTGTTGTGTTTTAAAGAATCAACAGCACACACGTTTGTTGTGTTCGACAAAATAGTTAGGATGATGCAAGATATCGAAATTCCAGATAGAAATGAATCTTATTCTGAAGCTGAGCGATATTCAGATCTTGACATATACAATGATGATGAAGAGGAAGCTAATATGGAAACAGCATCTTATGCTATTGTCAAAATGAAGAATCATATGACTCTGCAACTCTTAGTTGTTCAGGTACTTCAATCTTTTTGTTAGTTAAATTTGTTCGTAATCCCCTTGTGTAGCATGTCCTGCTTTGTAGATTTAATATAACACTACGCATTGCATTGGGCACCCAACCAAAACAGGAATTTGAACAAAATAAAAAGAAGTCTGACTGCATGTTCAACATGCCAGCAATCATACTAAGATCACAGTATCACACTCACAACTTCCTGGCTTCTTTCCAGGGCATTATTAAATTGTATGAGACACACAGGAGGTTTTGCTGTGCTGAGCATATGGGCATAATGTTGGAGATGCTGTCAGCCATTGCATCACATGCAAGTGAAGTGAGCTCTGAATCCGCCTTGCACTCGAAATTCCACAGGGCATGTTCCCTTTTGGAGGTATCTGAGCCAGCAGTCATCCATTTCGAGAATGAGTCTTACCAGAGCTACCTCAAACTTCTGCAATCTTTGCTTCATGACAATCCATCATTGTCAGAAGATATGAACATTGAGTCACAAATTATGCTTGTTTCTGAGAAAATACTACGGACGTATCTGAACTGTGCAGGGCATGAACCATCTAATGATGCTTCTCGTGGAGATCCAGCTTTACACTGGGTACTGCCTTTGGGCACTTCTAAGAAAGAGGAACTGTCCGCTAGAACATCGTTGGTCCTTCATGTAATGCGCTTATTGGGTGGCCTAGAGAGGGATTGCTTTAGGAGAAACTTGCCCCTCTTTTTCCCCTTATTAGCTAATCTCATTCGCTGCGAGCATAGCTCTGGAGAAGTTCAACTTGCACTGTATGATATCTTCCAGTTATCAATAGGCCCTATAATAGTATAGTATACATTATTTGTTCACCAGTTGTACAATTTTGTCGCTCAAATTTAATAAGGTAGCTAATTGGTAGTGGTTACATGGGATCATGGGATAAGAAAAAAGTACAGCTTGACACTACTGTAAATGATTGCAACCTGTTCCTTCAGAGTTCAGAATTCTGGTATTGAAGGTGAAATCTCTTTCTGGTTCTTGCAACTTGTTCAAATTTCAACATAAGTGGAGGATTGATCTGCTTGTGCCATATTTTGCAGCATCATGTAATATCGACCCAGATGGCTGGAGGCCTTTTGAGGGGGCATTTGCCACTTTCCTGACATTCATTTCAATTGGTGGGTTATCATCGACACGTTGAACTGTTGAAGGCAGCTAATTATTGGAACAAGTCTTTTAGGACTTCCAGCCCCTGCATCAACAGCTCTGAAGTTCCAAAAACCAGTGACCGAAATTTTGGCATCTAGCCTTTTTTTCCCTTCTGTTAATTGCCTTGTATAGTATTTTCTTCTGAAACGAGACTACAGTAAAGAGGCGAGTCAAGTTGTTTTCCCCCCCAAAAACTTTCTGTTCTCTTGAAATTATTATCACTGTATCTACACTGCAGTCTATATGATTTTTTCCCATTATTACTGGAAAATGGATGCTTAATAAAGTGAAAGTTGATGCCGGATGGGTCTATACTCTTGTTTTTACGTTGTGCTGTGTAAATATTCAGCTACTTTCTTGAACGTGGTCATTTGGGGTACATGTACTATCACCACTATTAAATGTGCCATGAGATTAATTCCAACTTTAAAAATTCAAATCACCGGCTCATCTTGCACAAATCTTAAGACGCTTTTGAGAGTTAAGGTAATGCATTTACATATGGTTTTGCATTTTTGCTACTTTCTTCAAACTTTAATTCCGAAATTCGTGTGATCCTTAGGAAATAACAACACATTTGGGGTGTTTGGTTTGAAGAATGGGTTGGTCCTAACCATGACTTTTTAAACCGGAACCAGACTCAAAATCGGAGGGGACAGGTTTTTTTTGTCAATTTCTTTTCTTCTCTCTCTCTTTTTTCTCTCTCTTCAGATTTGAACTTTAGGATAAAAAACTAGAAACAATTACAGGCTTATCGGTATATAAGTTGATTTGAAAGGAGGTACCCTGGAGGGGTGAACGGTGAACCGGTCCTGGGTTAGGGCATGTACAATGATTATATATAATACTTATCATGTAATAATTTTTATGATGTGAGTAAAAGAGGAGAGAGTAAGAAGTTATCTAGTATGCAACAGACAGTCTATAAGACTCTTATAGATATTATTTTATTCATATATTTATGTTGTCTGTATTTCACGTATTTTGTGGTCTTGTTTTGTGAAGCCCTATATAGACAATTTAAAGTCAACTCATTGTATAAGTTATTTTTAATTTTATCTATAAATGATATGGAGGGTACTACAAACAATAACTGTCTATACCAATTTACACGTCCTTACAACTATCCTGGGCAATTACTGGCCGGTGTTTGGAAACTAGTCCTAGCATCAACTCATTATCTCATTTCTTAGCCTTTTGGTTCGAGGAAAGGATTAGGTTGATCCATCGCCGCCTAGCTCTGGATAACCCAGATGGTAATAGAAAGATAAGGAAAAGGGTCACCCCACAGAAAACGTAGGATGACCTTGTAATAAACCAACCCGTCATAAGATTAATCCATTCCTGAAACCAAACATACCCCAGCTCTCCTATGTGAATACGGTATCATCAGAGTAAAGACTTTTAGAGCCAGTCAGGAATTCCCAAAATATAAATGAAAGATAAAAAGGATGGGCAATTCTGATTACTTAATATGAGTGTATGACACACGAAGCCCTCATCCTCTAATTTGTTTGTACTACGCAAGGGCCAACTGCTCTGGAAAAACAAAGCTTGGATACTTCGAAGTCACCATCCATGACTCAACTTCACCTAGTATATCAGGAAAAATCATAGGCAAATGAGAGATTATATTCGCTGACTTGTCAGCTAAAATAAGCTATTTCAACAGCTTCTGCCTCATTGGCTTTCCAGTGCTCTGCAATGTTATTGGAGAGAGAGGATCATCTAGATTTGGTGCACTCAGGAGCGCCTGGATACTGATAGCCAAAAGATTGTCAAGAGGTAGCTAGTACCATATTATCTTAACTACTATAATTTTGAGTTTACCCCTCCCATTTCCACACTAAACCGCCGCCTCGTTTTCTTTTCCCCTCCCACCCCACGCCAAACCGCTCCGCTCTCCTCTCCCTGGTCGCCGCCAACTCCCAGAGCCGCCGCGGCCGGCGCCCACCCTCCTCTCGGTGCCAGTGCCGCTCCGCTCCACCCCTACCTCCTTCAGGCGCCGTCGACTTCACACAGGGCCGCCCCCCGCCTCTTCCCCTCCTGCTTCTCCGTCACGATGCACCGCCCGATATCCGCTGTGTGGGGACACCATTCCGTCCTCGCCTTCCTTCTTGTCGTCTCCCCCAGCACCGACGACTCATGGAGGTTATCATCTTATCTTCTCGTGCGGACCGCCTCTCTTCGTCGTCGGCTTCTCATCCGGTAGTCTCCTCCCCCATAGGTTGGCCAGCTGACAAGCCCCCCGTCACCACCAACCGGCCCAATTCCCCCAACTAGAGGTCTATCTCCCACCCCACGCCAAACCGCTTCGCCCTCCTCTCCCCGGTCGCCGCCAACTTTGGTTGGGAGGATGGTGCCATGTGGTCAGGCACCTTCCTCTGGCCGGCAGCGGCGTCTCGTCGGCTCTTGGGCCTTGACATGACCCAAGCATATACATGGGTTGTGAAAAATGGTCCTTTCATTTCTGTAATGGTGTATATACATGGGTTGTGTCACTGTAGTTGAAATTGATGTGGGGGCAGTATGCATAGAAATGCTAGGGCTCAATGAATACAAGTGCTAACAAGGTATAATAAACGGTGTTGGTTTTGAGTAAATTCCTCATCCTTTGGGATATACAATTTCATCAATTTTCGTTCTGTTCAATTGTAGACGAATGAAACCTTGTGAATTCCCTCTTCTATCAATGAAATCTAATGCTGTATTTTATCAAAGAAATGACTTGTATCACTGTGGTATTAGTTTTTGATTTCATAAAGTAATCTTTGCATAAATTTGAGCAAAATTATCATCAAAGATCTTTTATGTAAACTGATAAATTTCTGGATATTAACTATTTATGGTGTATGTAATGAAAAGAGACTAAGTAGTAAAAGTAAGGATTTTTTCTCTTTTTGATATGACAAGAGCGGTAAAGGTGTAAGATCGAGGTGGCCGACTAGAGGGGGGTGAATAGGCGGTTTTAAAAACTTTATCGGGCTAAACCAATAAATAAATGCGGAAGCTAATAGCGAATTGGTTTTGCACAATTAAAACCTAAATCAACTAGGCTCAACTAAGTGCACCGACAATATGAACACAATACAATATGAGCAATCATACAAGATATATAAGCAATTAAAGCAAGAATGTAAATTGCTCAAAGTAAAGCACAAGTAAACACAAGATGACACGATGATGTTTTACCGTGGTGTTCGGAGACTTGCGGTCTCCCTAATCCACGTTGAGGTAAGCCCAACCCGTTGGACCGGCTCCTCAAATGAGCACACACCTCAGAGTAAGTCCAACACTTGGACCGGTTCCAAATCGAACCAACACCTCGCTCAACTATGATTGCTCTTCCTCCACTCCGGAGATGGCGAGCACCAAACCACTCTGCAACCGTCGGGCCTTCTCACAAGCTTCTTGAGAAGGTCACCGAGCACGACGCCTCCACGCCGTCTAGGTGTCGGCAAACACCAAGAGTAACAAATCCGAACTTTCACTTGAACTAATCAAGTGTCAGCGCTCACGTGGATACACAATCCACTACCTAAGGCAACACATGCACTTAGGGTTTACTCTCTAATCTCACCAAGTGCAACACATGCACAAAAGAGAATAGAGACTTGCTCTTAGCTCAAAGAAAGAGTGTATCCTTAACAATAGCACCAACAACCTCTCCCAACCGGCCAAGGTGTCTATATATAGCCGGACACAAAAACTAGCCGTTGGGAGAAGATTCCATCAAAAGCGACCCGGTCGGTCGACCGCCAACCAATGGCGGTCGGACCGCCCATCATGCGGCTAGAAAAGTAGCCGTTGGGCCTTCGCTCGTCGACCGCCATGCAGCGGCGGTCGGACCGCCGGTATATCGGTCCGACCGCCCGTGCTGGCCGGTCCGACCGCCCGTCGCGAAATTGGCTAAGTCCCAAAAAGGGAGCTCTCTGGAAAACCGTTCCGCTCGAACTCGGAACTTCCTCACCGCGGAAGTTCCGATTTTTACAACAGCGGAACTTCCGCACAAGGAAATCGGTTCAAGTATAATCGGTCAGACCGCCCGTAGCACACCGGTCGGACCGATTTGCCACCGGTCCGACCGGTGACCACTGCCGGTCCGACCGGCAGTTCACAGATCCAACTCCAATTGCTCTACTTCAAATGGCAAAACACATTAGCTCATTTGAATGCAATCTTCGACAAGGTTTCAAAGATGATATTCTCAGTAGGTTACAAAACACATTTGCTAACCCTTTAGAATACTCATCACAAGGAATAAGGTACATGGACTTACACCATTTGCAAAACGCATTTGCAAACTTAAGTCACATGCTACAAGGGTTATGCATGAGCCTCGATTATTTGCAAAACACATTCACAAATAAATAGCATCATGCCTAGATGAGCTAGAGCAAATATAATGAGCTATCAACACATGACTAACTCAAACTACTAGTTAAGACCCCTCTTAATAGTACGGCAACCTATACTAGCAATCCGGTCTTCCAACCAAACACCAAGACCGGTAAAAGACTAGGAACACATCCTTAGCCCTAGCTAGTCATACCTTTGCCTTGCATCTTCTTGAAGCTTGATGACGCATATCAACACTTCAAGTCCGGGTCTTTAACTTTGACACTCATCAACTCATGATGATTTCTTCACGGGATCTTGTCTTGAACATCATCAACACATGATGATTTCTCCATCCGAGTCTTCACATGCATCAACACATGATGCAATCCTTCACTTGACCTCCATCAACACATGATGGGTCTTCTCTTGTCTTGATGATCAACTCATGATCATCTCTTCTTGATAAGCATCAACTCATGATGCATCATTTACACCAAGCTCTTGACTTGATGATCAACTCATGATCATCCCAAGTCTTCATCATCTGGAACATAACACGTATATCCAACTCATGGAAAATGTTAGTTCCACAATGTGATCATCATTAATTACCACACCATACCATTAACTCATAATGGTGGGACAAGATACCTCAATCTTTCCTCTTTGGTAATTGATGATAACCATAAATTTTCATAAATTTAATGATGATAAATGAGAGAACAATTGAGTATATAAACTACACAAGTTATATATACTCTAACATGAGTATACAAGAACTACACAAGTTCTATATACTCATAACATGAGTATATCTGAACTATACAAGTTTTGTATACTCAAAGGTTTTGTTTCAACGTAAAGATCCTTAGTATATGTGGAAAATGGAATATGGATCAATACTAATGAAACCACAAAGTATAGGATAAAACTCCCCCTAAATGTGTGCATACACAAATGTGTAATAAGGTCATATGCACATATTCAAGTTTAACTTAAGGTTGAGTTCAATCCTATATTTTGGATCCGAGAAATGCAACAATATATAAGATTGAGATGTCGATTGCATACCTCGTTGTATTTCACCTTTATATCCAAATGAGACTACACAAAGATAATACTTGATAAAAGAGTTAGTCTCATATTTGGATTTGTCATTAATCACCAAAACAATCCATTAACTCATAATGGCGGGTCTAGATCTTTCAATCTCCCCCTTTTTGGTGATTGATGATAAATCCATTATCAATAACAACATTTGGATATTCATAGACATAAGATAAGAATTTAAACTAATGAACTATGTCTATGCATCATATGAGGTGAAATATAAAGCATTAAACAAAATGCATATAAAAACATTCTCCCCCTTACACAGCTAATGCATTCATTTTCCCTCTTTTGGCATGTCTAAACAAATCAAACATCCAAATGAAGAATATTGATAAAAATATTCTCCCCCTTTTGGCATAAATCACCCAAAAGCACAAGATAAAGCTTAGCCAAAAGGAGTATTTGCAAGACGATACCACTTGCAAAAAAAATGAGGTTGGTCACAAAAAGTATGAATTGAACTTATATGACCAAGGTGGAATTTTGTTCTCAAGATGTGAGAGGAGAAACAAAGATAGGTTACAAACCTATTGATCATAACATTCTCCCATTTTAAATCAAAACATTTAGAACCACTTGAAATGATAGTTGAAACATATTCAACTAACCTCCCCTTTTGAAAAGAAATATAGATAACCTCTCTTTTTAACAATTTTCACAAACTATGTTGAGAGAACATAAAGAACAATGCTTGAGAGAGATTTTTATAAAATTTGTGAATTTCTCTTGTAAAGAGGACATCCACGACAGGAGACAAGAAGATATAATCAACCACAAATATATTCATTCATAATCACATCTCATCCACATCTCATGCAACCATAAATCATGACATAACAAAAAACACGTTCTCACACAGAGTAGCAAAAGATAGCATAGCCAAAATGAGAGTCATACAACCAAGTGGTCATAAAAGATATTACAATTTTTGTGCATACAAGGTCTAATGACCTAAATAAAACAAACGGCTCTCTCGCTCGTGAGGAGGGTCTTGAGAGGATGAAGGCGATCTCCTCGCCAAAGAAGGAGGGTAGGTGAGGTCCACGTCCAGATCGTTGATAATAAAGAGGCGCCTGCTGCTGCTGGAAGGCAGTGAAATCTGCTCGCAGATCTGTCATCTGAGCAGACAGTGCATCAAACCTGGATGTGGTAGGAGCCTCAAACTCATCCAATCGAGAAAATGCATTACTGAAAAGCCTCTGAGATGGCGAATCTGATCCACACTCGGTGAAGATTAAGCATCATTGCTAGGGCCAGTCTTGAGCACAGGGATCTGAGAGGAGGAGCCATGTCCACGATCTTGAGGAGGTGGAGGAGGAGCCCTTTGGGCGGGAGGAGGCGGGAGGAGCGGCTAGGCGGGAGGAGGAGGGCGTCCACAGGTGCATATTCTTTATGTTCTATGTCACAGGAGTATTGAATTCAATTATGCTCTTGATAAGCCTCATTATGTAGGGAGCATAATAAATACTCTTAGTCTTGTCTCCCTTGGAGGTGTCAATCTCTCTGAAAATAAGATCTATGACATCAGCGAGTGCCCTCCATAATGTCTTGAATCGCATTCCATGCCCTCCCATGGATTTCATCATTATTCCCACTCCTAGGGAAGAATGATGATCTCATGATCTATTAATAATACTAGGGAGGGAAGGAGTCCTGTCACCTTACCACAAGAATGAGGATTATTTCGATCATAGAACTCATCTATTTGAGCAAGGTTTAGGGTTCCTGCAAATGGATCCTTACACCCTTGACTCCTTCAAACCTAAGGCATCCATGAACGCTTTCTTGTAGCCTTTAATTTTCTATGCCCGATCATCCAAACTAGCTTGTCGTAATCCAGGAACAAAGCTGTTGCATAAAGCTGTCGATGACTTTTGAATGAAAGTGCGATTCAGAGAAACCAAGGTATCCAAACCTACATATTTGAAAAGTCTGTAAAGTCCATTGTAGGTTGGATTCTGTGCCAGGTAGTTCCATTTGACAAATCTATGATTAGCAAATTTTTTCTTCGCATAGATGAGCTTGAATACATCTTCTTTGAAACTTGGTGTGGAACATACCCATTGTTGCGCATTCTCGAGGCGTCTTGATCAACATGTCTCAATATTGTATATTCTTCACTTCTTAACCTTGAGACATCAAGACCAAAGAATTGAGACTCATCCGGGCGTCCTCATTATCATCTTCATCCTCCTCAACATCATTTCCAGCGTTCTCATCAAAGTCATTGTCATTGCCGTTGTTATCCGAACTTGATTCCTCCACTTCTTCCATAGAAGCGTCCTCAATGTCGTCCTCAGCTGGAGCTTTCCCTCGGATGAAGAAGGAGAAGGAGAAGGAGGGGTCCACCGAACGATCGCCACACGCTTGTTCGGCATAGCTCACGGAAGACAATCAAAGGATCAATCAAGGAATAATGGATAATAAACTTATGAATACACAATGGTGCCATCATGCTTTACGGACACAGGCGGTCATTGCATCACGGCCGTCGGATCGCCACGAGGCGGTCCGAGCCGCCATTATGGCGCCGGTCGGATGCCTGCCGAGACCGGTCCATCGCCATGTGGCACCGGTCGGACCGCGGTTACAGAACGATGAGATGAACTTTGTGATTTTCACAAGTTTTCATTATTCAAGCAATGGCATCAAGTGCATTCATTTGTCTATTCAAGAACTACTTGCAGGACAAAGCTTTGCCACAAAATCTAGTGTACAAGATAGGTTTTTTGACAAACCCTAGAATTTGGGGCAAATCACAAAATGAGAGTAATGCAAGTAGATCGAGGATGCTTCTGGCTCTAATGAAGAGGAGTAACAGGGGATGCCTCCTTGAAGAGAAGGAGAGCCAAAATCCGAAAGTTTGCAAGTTCTTCCTCACCTAGGGTTCCAAAATGTGGGAGAGATAGCCCATCAATCCACAAAGTAATTGGAGGAAATGGAAGAGGAGATGAGGGAGAGCAAGTAGATACCTTGAATCCCCAAATGGACGGCCGGAGGAGGAGATCCGAAGGGGAGAAGAAGCGGTCGGCTTGAGAGAGGAGAGAAGAAGAAGAATACGGTTTGGGAGAAAGGTGGAGAGAAGCTCTCGGGTGAAGGGTTTTATGCCCTTCACGCAAAACGATCGACCGCCAAGACCAACGCCGGTCGGACCGGTGGGATTTCGATCGGATGCCGAGCAGAGGCAGTCGGACGGGGAACACAGCCCGACACAGATTTAGTGAGAGGAAGGAAAAGAGAGATTTGTTGTATTTTACTCCAAATTTTTGCACAAACAATCAAATAAACATCTTTGGAGTATTTCCAACTTATATAGCCCATAATAATAGAATTTAAAATAGTTTTTATAAATTTAGCTTTTGGTTTTCGGAAATAAAACATATTTCCAAGAACTTTCAATCAAAACATGCAAAAAGAGCAAATGAAGAATTTTAAAGCATCCAATTGCATGTATGAGTCATAAATACCATTATGAACATATTCATATGAAGAATTTTGGTTCATATGGAAAAACTCACTTAAGTGCTAGATAGTGACCACTTAGGTCATAGTAGTATTTTGGACGAGTTTGAAAATCAAATATCTTTTTCTAGGTTGGTCTTTTGAAAATCCTTTGAATACCAAAAATATTTAGAATAACCAACTCTAGGATTTTTCTTTTGTCAAGATTTTCAAATTCCTTTTAGAATAGATTTTACACAAACATCTAGTTTTGGTCAAAAACAAGATACTATAATGTAAGATTTTGGACATAAACTCATTTTCACTTAAAATAGGTTTTTCTAAAGCCAAAACCTTTGGTAAATCTTTGAAAAGCATTTGTATACCTTTTGCAACTAATTTTTCAAAGAATTACTAATAATCATGAAAATTTTGACTTTTGGCTAAAAGGCTTATTTTTGAAAAGCAATACTAGCACTTAATTTATTTGGGCACATTTAGGAATGTGATATACATGGCTATGATTTAGCACTCCC
Source organism: Hsuehochloa calcarea (assembly GCA_036346395.1). Classification (NCBI taxonomy): domain Eukaryota; kingdom Viridiplantae; phylum Streptophyta; class Magnoliopsida; order Poales; family Poaceae; genus Hsuehochloa; species Hsuehochloa calcarea. Next base: position 9,286,836 of record CM070595.1, on the reverse strand, counting down.
CCTTAATGTGCCACTTCCATCTTGCTCAAGATATTAATAATGAACATTAGAGCAAGAGTACCCCTCTTAAAATGATTTTCATGAAATGCAACCTACACAAGGCATAAGGGGCTAGATACTTCAATGTAAGTACTTGTTACCGAAATGGCATTGGCTTATGATACGACATGATTATCCTTAGGCTTGGCTCCAATTTCGCATATGGTGATCCGTCCACCTCTTCATATGAGCCAAACATCCAATGCCTTTCCAAGTACCTATTCATCATTTAAGCACTTTGGTACCCAAAACTTGGTTGGGTCCACGAATGTTAGTCACAATAGATTTGGGCACCCAAATGGCCCTAGCATTAGTTTTATGTGAACTAACTATTCCAGCAAACACATTGCCATTAATATCATTCCTAAGCAAATATTGATCATTATAAATAATGGGCTTAGGAGTGATACCTTTGGGACAATCCTTACTCATATGTCCCTTTTCCCGGCAATTGTAGCAAGTTCGAAGTTTGTATTCATCTTTTACCTTCTTTACTTGCTCCTTGCCGGTTTGCCTCTTCTTTGATGACAATTTCTTGTCATTCACTTTGTTTGGGCACACGGAGGCGAAGTGACCCTTTCCATTGCATCCATGGCACTTGACATTCTTCGTGTGTCTTGCATTGTGCCTAGTCTTGCTTGTCTCCTTCTTCTTAGGAGTGAAGCCAATTCCACTCTTATCTTGCAAGCGTCTTTGCTTGCTCAATATATCGTCAAGAGTGGCCTTCCCTTTTAGGCCTCTTTCCAAGTCATTCTTCAATTTGTTGACTTGGGCCTTGAGCTCATTGTTTTCCTTTACAATGTTAGTATTGCAAGATATGGAGGAAATAGGAGCATCTATTTTGGAGCAACAAGGCATGTCAATTAAATCCTCACATGAGGTGGATACACTAACCTTAGATGAAATGCATGAGGTAGAAGCTATACATGGCAAATCATCTGATAAATTACATTCAATGCCTATATCCACCTTAGAGCTATTTAGATTATTTAGGAGGAGAGCTTCATGTTCATCCTTTAACACATCATAATCATTTTGAAGTGAGACATACTCTTTCTTCAAAACTTTGAATTTTAATTTCTCCTTTCCTAAATATTCATTGAGCTCTTCTAGCATATCCATCAACTCATCATATGAAGGCTCATCGTTATCATTTACCTCATTATTACCTTTGGCCATAAAACATTGAGTTGATGAGGATGGAGTTGAGGAGTCCTCATTTTCGTTGTCGGAGCTTGAAGTTGAGCATTCTTCTTCCGACATCCATTCTTGTGTGCAATCGTCACTAGTGGAAGTGGACAATTCATATTGATCTTGAATATATGTCCACATCTCATGAGCGTTCTTGAGATTGCATATGGCATCAAAATGTCTACACTCAAAGCACTAAATAAGGCGTTAGTAGCTTGGCGTCGAGATGTAAGCATTTCTCTTCCTCAATGGTTGGAGCAAAATGATCCAATGGAGGAGAAAAGCCTACATCTACAATCCGCCATATTTTTGGACTCATGGTCCTAAAATAACAAGACATCGGATTTTCCATTGAGCATAATTTGTGCCATCAAATAGAGGTGCTTCACCTAGGTGCACTAAATCTCTAGTTGCCATCCTTTACTCTCTAGGCGGTTAAGTCTAATAAATGAGAGACCAAGCTCGATACCACTTGTAAGATCGAGGTGGCCGACTAGAGGGGGTGAATAGGCGGTTTTAAAAACTTTATCGGGCTAAACCAATAAATAAATCACGGAAGCTAATAGCGAATTGGTTTTGCACAATTAAAACCTAAATCAACTAGGCTCAACTAAGTGCACCGACAATATGAACACAATACAATATGAGCAATCATACAAGATATATAAGCAATTAAAGCAAGAATGTAAATTGCTCAAAGTAAAGCACAAGTAAACACAAGATGACACGATGATGTTTTACGTGGTGTTCGGAGACTTGCGGTCTCCCTAATCCACGTTGAGGTAAGCCCAACCCGCGTTGGACCGGCTCCTCAAATGAGCACACACCTCCGAGGTAAGTCCAACACTTGGACCGGTTCCAAATCGAACCAACACCTCGCTCAACTATGGTTGCTCTTCCTCCACTCCGGAGATGGCGAGCACCAAACCACTCACAACCGTCGGGCCTTCTCACAAGCTTCTTGAGAAGGTCACCGAGCACGACGCCTCCACGCCGTCTAGGTGTCGGCAAACACCAAGAGTAACAAATCCGAACTTTCACTTGAACTAATCAAGTGTCAACGCTCACGTGGATACACAATCCACTACCTATGGCAACACATGCACTTAGGGTTTACTCTCTAATCTCACCAAGTGCAACACATGCACAAAAGAGAATAGAGGCTTGCTCTTAGCTCAAAGAAAGAGTGTATCACTTAACAATAGCACCAGAAACCTCTCCCAACCGGCCAAGGTGTCTATATATAGCCCACACACAAAAACTAGCCGTTGGGGAGAAAATTCCATCAAAACACCCGGGCGGTCGATCGCCAACCAATGGCGGTCGGACCGCTATCGCCAACGACTAGAAAAGTAGCCGTTGGGCCTTGGCCGTCGACCGCCATGCATCGGCGGTCGGACCGCCGGTATATCGGTCCGACCGCCCGTGCTGACCGGTCCGACCGTCCGTCGCGAAATTGGCTAAGTCCCAAAAAGGGAGCTCTCTGGAAAAACCGTTCCGCTCGAACTCCGGAACTTCGTCACCGCGGAAGTTCCGATTTTTACAACAGCGGAACTTCCGCACAAGGAAATCGGTTCAAGTATAATCGGTCAGACCACCCGTAGCACACGGTCGGACCGATTTGCCACCGATCCGGCCGGTGACCACTGCCGATCCGCCGTGGTTCTGAATCCAACTCCAATTGCTCTACTTCAAATGGCAAAACACATTAGCTCATTCGAATGCAATCTTCGACAAGGTTTCAAAGATGATATTCTTAGTAGGTTACAAAACACATTTGCTAACCCTTTAGAATACTCATCACAAGGAATAAGGTACATGGACTTACACCATTTGCAAAACGCATTTGCAAACTTAAGTCACATGCTACAAGGGTTATACATGAGCCTCGATTATTTGCAAAACACATTCACAAATAAATAACATCATGCCTAGATGAGCTAGAGCAAATATAATGAGCTATCAACACATGACTAACTCAAACTACTAGTTAAGACCCCTCTTAATAGTACGGCAACCTATACTAGCAATCCGGTCTTCCAACCAAACACCAAGACCGGTAAAAGACTAGGAACACATCCTTAGCCCTAGCTAGTCATACCTTTGCATTGCATCTTCTTGAAGCTTGATGACGCATATCAACACTTCAAGTCCGGGTCTTTAACTTTGACACTCATCAACTCATGATGATTTCTTCACTTCGGGATCTTGTCTTGAACATCATCAACACATGATGATTTCTCCATCCCGAGTCTTCACATGCATCAACACATGATGCAATCCTTCACTTGACCTCCATCAACACATGATGGGTCTTCTCTTGTCTTGATGATCAACTCATGATCATCTCTTCTTGATAAGCATCAACTCATGATGCATCATTTACACCAAGCTCTTGACTTGATGATCAACTCATGACATCCCAAGTCTTCATCATCCTGGAACATAACCTGTATATCCAACTCATGGAAAATATTAGTTCCACAATGTGATCATCATTAATTACCACACCATACCATTAACTCATAATGGTGGGACAAGATACCTCAATCTTTCCCTCTTTGGTAATTGATGATAACCACTTAAATTTTCATAAATTTAATGATGATAAATGAGAGAACAATTGAGTATATAAACTACACAAGTTATATATACTCTAACATGAGTATACAAGAACTACACAAGTTCTATATACTCATAACATGAGTATATACGAACTATACAAGTTTTGTATACTCAAAGGTTTTGTTTCAACGTAAAGATCCTTAGTATATGTGGAAAATGGAATATGGATCAATACTAATGAAACCACAAAGTATAGGATAAAACTCCCCCTAAATGTGTGCATACACAAATGTGTAATAAGGTCATATGCACATATTCAAGTTTAACTTAAGGTTGAGTTCAATCCTATATTTTGGATCCGAGAAATGCAACAATATATAAGATTGAGATGTCGATTGCATACCTCGTTGTATTTCACCTTTATATCCAAATGAGACTACACAAAGATAATACTTGATAAAAGAGTTAGTCTCATATTTGGATTTGTCATTAATCACCAAAACAATCCATTAACTCATAATGGCGGGTCTAGATCTTTCAAAAGGGTAAAGGTAGGTTGAGAACTAAAGATTGGGAGCAGCCTGGTATGTTTTCAAATTCCAATGGTATACTATTCAGTCATAACATAACTGAGTTAAACATTGACACAATTTAGTATTTGTGGTATTATTTATTTAAGATCCGTTGCAACGCACGGGCACCCTACTAGTATATATAAAAACAGAAGAATAAATTTATAAAAATAGACAGTATTCAGACTTTGATGCTGGTCATGACAAAAGAGATAAATACATCCAAAGCAGGTAATTTTTGTTAACAAACCTCAACAGAAAACATGTTTTACGAAAAAAAAAATAAGCAAAGAAAACAGCTCAGCAAACAAGAATATGAAGAACATAAACTAATACTGCGAAGGAATATGCCTGCTTACCTTGTCAATATTGGGATGGTATATTTTGGTTAAAAACCTAACCTGCATTGGCAACAAGCAAAGATAAATTTCCATCTAGATTATAAACATTAGAAAAAAATACAAATAGACTATTTCTCACATTTTAATAGGCACCAAAAGAAAAGGAGTGAGACAATAGTCCATTAATGATTGCTTAACAACTTAAATACTATTTCATCATCCTTCTGGTGAATGATATTGTCAAGCTAAGCAGATACACAAATCAGAATAAACCAAGATCTAAAGTGACCGAAAGCCAAGCGAAGTAGAGAATTTAAGAACCTCTTTAGTAGCTTAAAAAAAGCACAACCAATAGAAAAACGATGACATGCTCAGAATAATACATGTGTAAGTTCTTGTAGACGGCAAACCTAAAAGGTAGATATATATACATAATGTTGATACGGCGCACGCAAGTGATAATTTCTCTGAGCTGTCTGCTAACCCAATTTACTGGCCTGAGAAGTTAATTATTATGCTATACATTTTTTTAGTCTCTTCATCCTTTCCATATAACACATCTCGAATCTGGCAAGTGCACATTGTCCAAACATAAGGAAAATCAAGCTATGTGTAATTAAACTATCACTATTCACTACAAGCACATTGCATATAGCAACATATCAAAGCAAAGTGAATGCCATGGCCCATGAGTGACACAATGTCACAATCGCACAAACAATTTTCACACATCAGCGAAACAATCAAGCGAACGATTCACACATGAGTGATACAATCACATGGGCATAGCAAAGCACGGTTGAAGCAAATGAATTTTTCAGTCACTTTAATGTACTTGGTTATTCAAAGCTGTAAACATAATCAAATTTATGTTTTCCATATGAAAAATCTAGACTCGTCATTATGAGTTAATAGAGTATTTTGGTGATTAATGATAAATCTATATGTGAGACTAACACTTTCATTTTTGTGTAGTCTTATTTGGATAAAAAGTAAAAATTATGGAGGTATGCACTCGACATCATATTCTTATATCTTAGTGCATTCTTCGGATCCAAAATATAGGTTGAACTCCACTGAAAGGTTAACTTAAATAAGGGAACATATCTAGTGCTAATGGGTAATTCAGTGCTAATGTGCTAATAACAATCTTGACCGTTGGATCTAGATCTTAACCGTTGGAGGTGAGAGCATACATGGTGTTTAATGAAGACGCATTAATGAAGGTGCATTGAAGTTGGGAGCATGCAAAATGATTAAATGGTTTAGAGGTGGGAGCACACATTAATCTTGGTTGTTCAATTCAGATCCAACGGTTAAGATTGATATTAACACCTTAGCACTGAATTACCTATTAGCACTAGATACGTTCCCCTTAAATAATGTGTATATGTTTTTATTACACATTCGTGCATGCACACATTTAGGGGGAGTTCACTCTATGTTTTGTGGTTTCATTAGTATTGATCTATATTCCTTTTTCCACATATATTAAGGACCTTTACTTTGAAATATATCATTGAGTATATAAAACTTGTGTAATTTATATATACTCATATTTATCTACATTCAATTATTTACAATTGAAGTGGTTATCATCAACTACCAAAGAGGAAAAGATTGAAGTATCTTGTCCCACTATTATGAGTTAATGGTATGTTGTGGTAATTAATGATAATTATATTATGGAACTAACATTTTCCATGAGTTGGATAAATATGTTATGTTTTATGATGATGGAGACTTTGGATGATGTCATGAGTTGATCGTCATCAAGTCAACACTCAGGATGAAGGAAATCATCATATGTTGATGATGTTCAAGTCAAGATTTTGAAGTGTAGAAGATCATCATGTGTTGATGATATTGAAGTCAAGAGCTTGGAGTAAAGGATGCATCATGTGTTGATGCGTGTCAAGATCTCGAAGAGGAGATGATCATGAATGATATCATTAAATAAAGAGAAGACCCATCATGTGTTGATGGAGGTCAAGTGAAAGGGTGCGTCATGGGTTGATGCATATTCAAGTCAGGAACTTGAAGTAAAGGAAATCATTATGTGTTGATGATTATTATCAAGTCAATGACCCATCTTGAAGAGAAGATATGCGTCATCAAGCTTCAAGTGTATGTGCAAGGCAAATGTATGACTAGCTAGGGCTAAGGATGTGGTTCTAGTCTTTTACCGGCCTTAGTGTTTGGTTGGAGACCGGATTGTTAGTATAGGTTGTTGTACTATTAAGAGGAGTCTTGACTAGTAGCTTGAGTTAGTCATACATTGATAGCTCATTGTGCTTACTCTAGCTCATCTATGCATGGTGCTATTGTTTGCGAATGCGTTTTACAAATAGTTGAAGCTCATGCATTAACTCTTTGTAGCATGAGACTATAATTTGTAAATGTGTTTTGCAAATGGTTGAAGTCTATGCAACTACTTCTTGTGGCATGTTGTCGATATTTTGAATTTGTTTTGCAAATAGTCGAGGCTTATGCATAATCCTTGTAGCATGTAACTCTAGTTTGCAAATATGTTTTGCAAATGGTTTAAGTCTATGCACCTTATGTGTTTTGCAACTTGTTGAGAATCTTGCCATTAACCCTTGTTTGCATTATTCATCAATTGACAAATGTGTTTTGCAATTGAGTTTGTTTTGAAAGCCAACTAAGCTTTTCTCAGAAAAGTCGATAGTACCGACATTCTGTTGGCGGTACTACCGCACAACGGTATGACCAGGAAGTCGGTGCGGTACTACCGCAACTCGGTCGGACCGAACCTTTGTTGGCGGTACCTGTTTTCCAGAGAGACACCTTTTGAGCGTGTTCTGCTCTCCTGGAAGGCGGTAGTACCGGAGTTATTGTGGCGGAACTACTGCATCACAGTATGATCGTAAATCTTGAGCGAAACTTTCGCAGCCTGGTAAGTCCGAAAAATAGTTGGCGGTACATGTTCTCCAGAGAGGGTCGGTTTTGGACCTCTAAGGGAAGCGGTAGTACCGCCCTATGTGAATAGAACTACCAGTGAGCGGAACTACCGCATGTTTAATGGTGGTAGTACCGCGCCGCATTTCCAACGGCTATTTTAGAGGCTTTATTATAGCCGTTACTGTGCGTTAGTGAAAGTGCGGTAGTACCAGTCGATGAACGACGGTACTACCGCTCGTGCTGATTTTTTAGAATATTTTTTCCAACGGCTAGTTTTTATGTGTGGGTTATAAATACCCACCTTGGCCGATTGTGGGGAAGGTTGCTGGTGCCATTACCTATTCCTTGAGCAAAGAGCAAGCTCTCTACACTCATATGTGCATGTGTTGCACTTAGTGAGCTTAGAGAGTAAACCCTAAGTGCATGTGTTGCATTAGGTAGTGGATTGTGTATCTATTCGAGTTTAGACACTTGATTTGTTTAAGTGAGCGTCTTTGACTTGTTATTCTTGGTGTTTGCCGATACTTAGACGGCTTGGAGGAGTTGTGTCGGTGATCTTCTCAAAGAAGGTTGTAAGAAGGCCCGAGGGGTTGTGAGTGGTTGGGTGCTCGCCATCTTCGGAGTGGAGGAAGAGCAGCCCTGATGTAACACCCCAGCCCAACACTGAGCCTAGAATGCCACCACACTACTCTTTCAACTAATAATTATCGACACACTATAAAATTACAGCAAGGAAACAACGATAATCATATCAATATATCACAAAAGAACATGCATAACTAAGGATCAAACGATAGTAAATAATCAATTGGAATAAAACCAGGTAAACAGTCCAAAATAACATCAACCAATGAATCCAAATTAAATAAGCAAATAGTCTAGTCCAAATGATGTCCTAAACTTTATTCAACCTCTAACATGTCCAAGTGTAATCCAATTGAATGAAAAGATTATGAAGGTAAATGATCATAAGTGGTCCATGTGCTCTACTCGCTCTCAGTTACGGCATCCTCGAAGATCACCTAAAGACAACAATAGAGCAAGAGTGAGTCCACGACTCAGCAAACACATCCATAAACAACGGACAATAATAAATCAACAGCATTCAATAACTTCATTATCATCACATGTACTTCCATTAATATTCTCATGCAGTTTAACACACAATATTCTCATTTATGAATGCAACTCTATTCTACATGTCCACATGCACTTCTTTCGCGTATACCGGTATAGCGTGAGTGAATGCTCGCGACAACATTCACTCTCAAGCCCGTTCCTCCATAAGGATCGGGGACCTCCTCCACTCCCGTGGAGTTGTGATCATCATGATCACCTTCTCTTATGCAAAGATGCTTATGAATGCAAACATGCAAACTCTATCATAAACATCATATCCAACTTTTCATCATGTTTGTCAACAAAGATAGAAACATACCAATTATTTGTTTGCAATTAAACAAAATAAAAGCACAACAATAATGGTAATAGAAGATAAAGAAAACAGTGATCAATCATTGATCGCTGTCTACCATGCACTTGCCTTTACTAGTTGCGATGCACAATTTGGCTAGCAGATGGCAACAAGTACGACGCCTCTCCTACATTAAATACACAAGTTTCAATACAAGCTACAGCATCATAAGAACAACAATCAATCGACATCGCTCCTACACGTCCCCAAATATACCACGTTACGCCGGTACCGATTAGTTACCCATTGCTGTCTAGGCACTCCAACGAACGTAACTTTTGACTCGAAAGTCCGATCACAACAAACCACCCCATTCTGGATTCTTCATAAAATTATCCACATTTTCTTAGATTACACAGACTTCTAATTAAATCATCTAACCCTCCGTATTTAGCCCAGAAAGTCGGTCTGTCCGCTTCGGAACAGCGGTCTTACTAAATTCATAACTTTTGTTTTACTCAACCAAAATTCGCGTTCTCAGATTCTACAGAACCATTGGACAATTAGCTACAACTTTCATGTAGATCAAAAACTCTAATTAAGCTATTTACTATTTTTACCCTACAGTCTACCAAAACAGCGCCGAATAACGACAACCACAAGGACAGCAGCCTTCCGAAAAACATAACTCAAATTCTACTTGTCCGATTGACGTGATAAAATATGCTATAGAAAGATATCGAAATTATCTACAATTAACTAGTAGATGATATTTTCAAAATTTGCCATTACGATACCCGAATAAATCGTACAACAAAACAGCGGGCTAAACAGTGCTAAACAGATCTATTATTCGTCTCTTCGATTAGAAATTCTAAACCTCTCTAATTAATCTCAATAATAATCTCTAATTAACAGCGTCTAGCAAACCAGAGGAAAACATACAGCAAACCTCCACGCGACGACAGGGTGACGTTGTAGCCGAAGTCGTGGAAAAGAAGAAAATCGCGATCGGCCGGTTGGCTTCCACGCAGACGGTCGGTGCGACCAAGAATCAGCAGCAATGGTCACGGCAGATCGGTTCACACGCGGCAGCGCACAACACGCAGCGCGCAATTGCGGATCGGCACGCCAGAGAGGAAAACGGCAGAGCGTCCACCTTGCCGTGCAGCGTCGGCGGTAACCGCTTCAGCGAGGGCAGCGATCTTGGTAAGCGGCGATCCACGCTACCGGTTTCCACATAAGCAACACAGCGCTCTACGGCGATAACTTCGGCGATGCAGCAATCCAGCGGCAACAACGCTTGTAATGATAGCTGGATCGAAGCAAGAAGACACGCCAAGACAGATGTCGCCGCGCAGAGGAAAATGGCTGGAGCGGCAGTGCAGCGCAGAAAACTTTGGCTGGCGGCTGGAGAAAATGTGGAGGCGCGGTGGAAAAAAGACTAAAAAGGCTAGGGTTTCTAGAATACCCACAACCTATTTATACAGCTCTTAAAAATTCTGAAATATTCTATTTTTCACAAATTCTTTTTATTTAATTACGCACAAGCCCTTAAGACGTTTTTATTAATATTTATTTAATTTTCAGAGTATTACACCTGAGTGGATCGAGGTGTTGGTTCGTGTTGGATTCAGTCCAAGTGGTTGGACTTACCTTGGAGGTGTTTGGCTTAATTCATGGAGCTAGTCCAATTAGTTTGGGTTTACCTCAACGTGGATTAGGGGAGACCGGTAAGTCTCCAAACACCACGGTAAAACATCATTGTGTTCTTATAGTTTGTTCCTCTTGTGCTTTACTATATTGCAATTTACATTCATAGAATTAAATTGCTTATTTATATTTGTATGATTGCTATAATTATCAATAATCTTTGATTGTTAGTACACTTAGTCAAGACTAGTTGATTTAGGTTTTAATTGAGCAAAACCGAATTGATTTATAATTCCGCATAAAACTCGATTTTAGCCAAAAGAATTTAAAAACCGTCTATTCACCCACCTCTAATTGGCCTGCTCGATCTTACACCATCATAGCACAAAACAATGAATGCAGAGTGGCGGCCCTATAACATAACTACACGATAAATTAATGGACTATTGTCTCACTTCTTTTCTAATCACAAATTAATGGACTCGCAATTTATTAATGCAAGAGGACTCATGATGAATGGCCCAAGGAAAAGTGATTAGAAAGTATGCTTTTTCGGCTATCGTATGAATAATGTTTTCCGCTTTTCTTTTTTGAGTTTCCATATATCTCTCCGACAAAGGAGATAGGGGAAACGAACGTTTGTCAAATGGGGCTAGAAAGCATAGAACCACGTCTTAAATCAACAGGTGAATCCAAAATCAAATTTTACCTAATAATTCTAACTACAACATAGTTAGTTTGAAAGTATAAAAGCCCAATAATAGTGTAGACAACATTAACCAAATTTTATCTACAAAATAGTTACCTTCAGGGCAGCCATTGGATATTCCTTAGGTAAAAATAGTTCAAGCTAAAAAACCCCACCTAACCATCAGATAAGAAAGAGAAACAATATTAGGAAACTAAATTATTATAAAGTAAAATGGTAAAGTTTAAACCAAAAACTTCGTCAAATGACAATCTCGTGCAAAATACAAGTAAAAGTATTGGGGTAATTCATACAAAGAAACATGAATAGGATTTGCTAAACACAATACTCCGCTTTCATAAGATGGAAACAGGTTCCCTATGCTAAATTTCAACCATTTTGTACCATTTAAAGATGATAGCCATTTTATCCTATCGCAAACAAATTTGAACCTAGACCACTGAAGATGACTTTACCCCACAAAGCATCAAACAAGTGCACACATAAAACACAAGCCCGCAGCAACAAGCACAGAAAGTCCTGGCAAGAAACATTACTAAAAATCACCAACCCTTTAACCTGGTGGTTGTCAAACATAATAATCGCCTGAGAAACGAACACTAACAGGGCAAAATTACCAGCTTGATCGTGCAGCACAAGCCTACAATGTGTGTAGAAGCCATCCAAAATTCCACACAAATATTTCGCACATACCACAAATAATATCGTATCGTATCAAAGAAAAAATTTATGGGAAAAACATACCTTCATAGGGCAACTGGGCTGGCCCAAGGACCATGACGTTGAAGTAGCGCATGTTCTCCTCCGACGGTGACACGTTGATCCCCGACACTGCACGAACCAAACCAAACCATTCAAACAAAAGAAACCAAACCCAGAAACGAAACACATTGCCAATATCCACAAAAGATTCGAGATAGAAAGACACCCGCACCTGTCTCGCTGAGGAGTCGCTGCGTCTCCTGTACAGATGCAACCACATGACCCCCCAAATCAGCGAAAAAAAACAATCGGATAGGAGGCGACGAGAGATCTGTGCTCGGACGATCAAATCGGAGGCACACCTTGATGATTCGTCGCAGGATTCCAAACATTTTGACAAACAGGAAGGAGGCAGCGGGGGAGCAGCGGTGCCGGTGGAGAGAGGTGGTAGAGGGGAGGCGAATAAGTGGGAGAAGGGCAGATTGGGGAGGAGGCAGTGACGGGTGGGAGATGGGTTGGGAACAGTGACGCTAGTGTAGAAGGGAGGCAGGGGAGGCAAATGGATGGGGAGGGGAGGAGAAGGCAGCGACGGGGTGGGAGCTGGGGAGGGGCGGCAGAGGAGGCTAAGGGATGGGGAGGGAAGGCGGAGGAGGAGGAGGCGGCCGTCGTGGGAGGGGAATGGAGACGGCGTGGGCGCGAGGAGAGGGAAAGAAGAACGAAAGAGGTGTGCCGGGGAAGACAGCCCGACATGATTCGACCGCACGTGGCAAGTGGAGTGAGAGCGCGAGCAAAGGCCAGATCTGATCGGAAGGCGCAAACGCGCGGAGCAAAAATCGAATGGCCAAAAAAATCGTGTCGACATGGCCATCCTGGCTGGAGCACTTGTGAGCCTCCTTCTACCTGTAAAGATTCCTAGTTGAAAACTACCGCCCATTGTAGCATCAACCACATGTTTTTACAAGAAAATGACCTTTCAGTGACCATTGACCAGCAGCAACTAGCAACACACACTTTTGTTCCTAACTTTTTATTCAAGAACTTGGCTTGCTAACCGACATACATTTGTTCATTATTGATGAACTATTGATGACCAATAGCAACAACTAGCAAAACTGAGATGCGCAGAGTTACTACACAACACAACATGGCAGTGGCGGAGGCAGGATTTGGTAGAGCCTCGGGCCCAAAACTAAAGAGATATAAGTCTATAACTAACATCAAATACTATCAATACTGGGGTATAACAAAAGTATAACACAAATGCACAATCAAAATAAAATTTGAATTCGATGTTTAACGATACGACAAACTAGATAAAACATAGCAAAAAAAGAGAGAATCTAACATACCACTAGCACGTGGTAATTTTTGCTTAATTAACAAAGATTTGCATCATTTGATCCTATCATATCTTCATCAACAGTAGTACGAGAACCTGAACCTACAGAGATAAAATTGCATATGTAAATCAGGGACACAAGACCACAATGTTATTTTTAATACAAATTACGAAATAAGAATGTAACATACCACTAGCACGAGGTAGTTTCTGCTTACGCGTCCTCATACTTTGAAAACGTTGTAAAATCTTGTTATCACTGATGCTTGCAAATACATCTCGCTCAATATAGCATATCATGCAATCATTCATCCATTCATCACTCATCTTATTCCGCAACTCAGTCTTGATAATGTTCATAGTCGAAAGCTTTTCTCATTGTTGCGGTTGCAACAGGTAAAATCAAGGCCAATTCAATGAGTCGATATACCAATGGAAGCGAGCAAAGGCGGATCGATCGGAAGGCGAACGCAGCGGAGCAAAAATCGAATGGCCAAAAAATCGTGTCGACATGGCCATCTGGTTGGAGCACTTGTGAGCCTCCTTCTACTGTAAAGATTCCTAGTTGAAATCATTAGAGATATAATATTAGAGATATGATTTGATTTGGTTTCTATTCATTCTTTGGTTTCCTTATCAGTAACTTGTACTGTGTATATATTGGCCAATTGGCCCCTGATAATACAAGCAACAATCCTAACATGGTATCAGAGCATTAGGGTTACCTCTTCCTCGTGCAACTCCGCTGCCGCTCTGTCGGCCTTCTCCGCTGCCGCTCCGTCGGCCTCCGACCGCTCTGCCATGAGCGCGCACGTGCCGACGCCGGTCCTCCTGCGCCTCAACTCGCCAACTCGGTAGTGCCGCGCAGCTTCTCGCTTCCGCTTGTTGCGTGGGAGGTAGCGCCCGCCTCGAACGCTGGTCCTCCGGCGCCTCCACCCGCCGACGCCGGTTCGTCGCCGAGGTCACTGGGTCGACGACGCCGCCTCTAAGCTCTGACACTGGCCGCACGCGCCGGTCCTCCCTGCGTCCTGCGCCTTCACCGCGCGCCACGACGCTGCCGAGAAGCCGGGCGCCACGCTGCGTCACCGGGTCGCCGTGGGGAGGTAGCTGCCGTCACCTGGTCGCCATGAACCGCCCCGCCGCCGCCACCGCCGTAAGCTACATTGCCGCCAGGAGCAGACGCCGCCGCCATCACCGGTCGCTAAGCCGCCGCCGGAGCCGCCGCCATCACCATCACAGAGGCGCCGTGGGAAACCCTAGTTAGGGTTCCCCCGCCGCTCGGCAGTGGGCCGGTTAAAAGCCGGCCCACTCGTTCCTTTTAAAGGAGTTCAAAAAAAAAAAAACATTGTTCTAACTGTGCGCGCGCCGGCGCCTTTGTTAGAACCGTTGCCTTTGGTCGCCGCGCCGTCCAGCGCCACCGATGGCTTTCGTTCGCCTACGTGGTGCTACTTCACGTTTCAGCACACTACCTCCTCCAGCGGCTGCCACAGGTGGTGGTGGTCGCCCTCCATCCGACGGTGGCCGTCCTCATCGCTTCCCATCTTTGCGACAAGGTCGGCCACATTGAGTTCCGATGCTATAAGAAGCGGCGGCATCTTTCACGTCGTTCTTCTACTAGCACCGCACTTTACATCGACGTGATCGACTACTTGGTGAGTTTCTCTCTCAGCGGGAGATAGCGGACTTCGACGCTTTGCTGCTACTTCAGATTCTCCTTTGACGAGTTACGCCGGTTACGCTACCGACTCTTGAACGCTGCGAAACCACCACCTCCACGATCCAAAGACCTCCCATGGATTCTTGATTACGGAGCATCTTTTCACATGACTCCGATTCTTCTACTCATCCTTCATTACACCTCTTGAATCTCCCTGCCGGTGTTCTTACTGCCGATGGTACCTCTCTTTCTCTCGTCGAGGACCGTAAGCAACTCATCTTTCCATGTTCCTTACATTGCTCATGTTCCTCGCCTTACCATGCGACTTCTTCTGTGGGCGGACATCGATCTTAGTTATCGAGTCATTCTCGACTCGACTCTTGTTGTGTTCGGGACCGTCACACGGAGCTCGGTTGGTTCTCGCCCTCGGCGTCTTGACTCACAAAGCGTCTTTGGGAGCTTGGTGGCTACACCTTCCTTCCACGACACCGTCATTGCGAGCCTCTCCGCCTCTGCCACTCCGTCTCTGAGCTCTTTCAGCGAGTGGCATCACCGTATTGGCCATCTGTGGATCTCGTCTGCCGTCCTTAGTTCGTCGTGGTCTTTCGGGATCATCTCGAGACGTCTCTTTAGATTGTCAGGGCTGTAAGTTAGGCAAACAGATTCAGCTTCCTTATCATCATAGTGAGTCAGTGTCTCAGCGTCCTTTTGATCTTGTTCATTCTGATGTTTGGGGTCCGGCTCCCTTCGTTTCGAAAGGGGGTCATCGATACTATATCATATTTATAGATGATTTCTCTCGCCACACTTGGATATATTTCATGTCTTCTCGTAGTGAGGTCTTGTCCATCTATAAACAGTTTGCCACCATGGTTCGCACACAGTTCTCCACTCCTATTCGTGTTTTTCGTGCTGACTCTGCTGGCGAGTACCTCTCTCATCACCTACGCAGTTTCCTTGCTGAGCAGGGCACTCTCGCTCAGTTCTCTTGTCCTGGTGCTCATGCTCAGAATGGTGTTGCTGAGCGCAAGCATCGTCACCTTCTTGAGTCGGCTCGTGCCCTGATGATTGCCGCCTCTATCCCACCTCACTTTTGGGCAGAGGCTGTTTCCACTGCCACCTATCTCGTCAACATCCAGCCTTCTTCTGCTCTTCAGGGCGCAATCCCTATTGAGCGTCTCTGTGGTCTCCCTCCTGACTACTCTGCCCTTCGTCTGTTTGGCTGCGTTTGCTACGTTCTCCTCGCCCCTCGCGAACGCACCAAACTGACTGCTCAGTCTGTTGAGTGTGTCTTTCGGGATACTGATCACGAGCACAAGGGCTATCGGTCTTTGGGATCCGTTGGTCGACGGATGCGGATTTCGGGATGTGACTTTCGACGAGTCTCGTCCCTTCTACCCACGCCCTGTCTCTCCTTGACTTCCTCTGTGGAGTCTCTGTCTTTGACCTTTCGGATACACCTATCTCGTCTCCACATATTTCTCCTGTGGCCTCTCCGCCATTTTCGCCGCCTGTTTCGTCCCCTGCGGCTCCTCAGGCTCCCCCCACTACACTCGTCTACACTCGTCGACCTCGTATTGAGGATCTTCCAGATGAGCCCACTTCTCCTGATGTTTCATCTTCTCCTGATGCTTCATCTTCCCCTGATGGGCCATCTTCTCCTCGCTACGCTCTCCGCGATCGCGATCGATTGCCCCGCCTGCGTTTGCCTTTCTTTGGCGCGACTACTTGTGAGCCTACCTCCTACCGGGATGCTGTTACTCATCCTGAGTGGCAGCATGCCATGGCCGAGGAGATTGCTGCCCTCGAGCGTACTGGTACTTGGGATCTTGTTCCATTTCCATCTCACTCTCGTCCCATCACATGTAAGTGGGTCTATAAGATTAAGACTCGCTCTGATGGCTCTCTTGAGCACTATAAAGCGCGTCTTGTTGCTCGTGGCTTCAGGCGGGAGCATGGTCGTGACTACGACGAGACTTTTGCTCTGTGGCCCACATGACCACCGTCGCGCTCTTCTTTCGGTGGCGTCTGTTCGCCATCGTGCATTCTCAACTTGATGTCAAGAATGCCTTTCTTAATGGCGAGTTGCGTGAGGAGGTCTACATGCATCCGCCACTGGTATACATTCCTCGAGGGCATGGTCATGCCGCCTTCGCTCTCTCTATGGCCTTAAGCAAGCCCCTCGTGCTGGTTTGGCGCTTCTCCTCTGTAGTCACTGCTGCTGGTTTTCAGCCAAGTGATCATGATCCCGCTCTTTGTCCACACTTCGCCTCGTGGTCGGACTCTTCTTCTTACGTATGTTGATGATATGATCATTCTAGGAGATGATTCGAGTACATTGCCTTTGTCAAGGCTCGTCTTAGTGGCGATTCCTTATGTCGGATCTTGGTCCTCTTCGTTACTTCCTTGGGATTGAGGTTACTTCCACTCCGGATGGTTTCTTTATGTCCCAAGAGAAGTATATTCGGGATCTTCTTGATCGCGCCTCCCTCACGATCATCGTCTGTTGAGACTCCTATGGAGCTCAATGTTCACCTCCGACCCTCGATGGCGAGCCTCTTTACGATCCGGCTCGCTATCGTCATCTTGTTGGGAGTCTTGTCTACCTTCTTCGTTACTCGTCCGGATATCACTTATCCGGTCCACATTCGAGTCGGTTTGTTTCGCGCTCACTCGGAGTCCACTACACCACCTTCTTGAGTTCTCGCGATACCGTGGGACTATCTCTCGCCGTCTCTTCTTTCCACGCTCCGGCTCGTTCTGACTTCCAGCTTATTCGGATGCTACTTGGGCGGCGATCCCTCGATCGTCGGTCTATCTCTCGCTTCTTGTGTTTTTCTTGGTGGTTCGCTTATTGCACGGAAGGCGAAGAAGCAGTGCGATGTCCGTTCGAGTCAGAGGTGAGTTGCGAGCTATGGCTCTCTTAATGAGATTACTTAGCTACGGTGGTTACTTGAGGATTTTGGTGTTTACATTACTACAGGCTCCTCTCTTGTCGGACAAGACAGTGCTATCGGTGTGCTGTGACCACGTGAAGCATGAGCTCACCAAGCATATTGGTGTTGATGCTTCCTTCATGAGGTCTTGTGTACAGGATCGGTGATTGCTCTTGAAGATGTGCCTTGAGCTTGGATAGCGGATTTCTTCACGAAGGCCGGACTCGAGCACAAGACGGCGGCTACCTCTCCAAACTCGGTGTTGTTGATCCACCATGAGTTTGAGGGGGTGTTAGAGATATAATATTAGAGATATGATTTGATTTGGTTTCCTTATCTGTTACTGGTTTCCTTATCTGTAACTTGTACTGTATATATCTTGGCCAATTATTTTGATAATACAAGCAACAATCCTAACAAAAACTACCGCCCATTGTAGCATCAACCACATGTTTTTACAAGAAAATGACCTTTCAGTGACCATTGACCAGCAGCAACTAGCAACACACACTTTTGTTCCTAACTTTTTATTCAAGAACTTGGCTTGCTAACCGACATACATTTGTTCATTATTGATGAACTATTGATGACCAATAGCAACAACTAGCAAAACTGAGATGCGCAGAGTTACTACACAACACAACATGGGTAACTACTCACTAGCAAGCAGTCCTATGATCATCCTGCACGGGCAGGTAGGATCTCTTGATGAACTCCAAGCAATCAGCAATGGCCTCTCCATGGAAAGAAGTCTCCCTCTCACCGGCTCAGGCCGGCGCCGGCGATACTGGCCGGCCTGGCTCAGCTTTTGTGCTCTCGCAGTCGTCGGTGATCACCTCCTGGGGTAGTAGTTGAGCTCTTCTAGGCACCGGACAAGCATCCCGACGAGGCCGAACAAGCCTCAACCGCAGCTGGAGCAGCGAGCCAAGCCGGACATGGTGCACCCGGAGGCCTCGCCGGCTGTGCCTGCAGCTGATCGCCTGATGGATCATTGCCAGTTCAGAGAAACTACACCCATTTTACTGCACTGATCAATGGCGCAAGTGATGTAAATATAGTGGTTTTAGCCGACATTCAAAATTAATTCCAGCAATATTAATTATAATTAAAGCATATTTATAGGAGCATTTAAATGACAAAATTAACATATAAACATGTAAATCTTTCATGTCATTTAAACACGATAATATACTTAAAACATAGAACAGGTGGACAATTAAAATCAGCATAATGCTTAGATTTAATAATTTGATTATTGCTCTCAGATGTCGAGTTGCATAATATATAATCTTGGTCTTCACAATACTAATGTTGATACTCTTCACTAATTGAATTTGACAACAACAAAACCAGACTTTGAGCTCAAGAGACTGCTTTACTAGAATGTTAAGACTTATATCAAAACATCAATCTATACTTTCAGCCTAACAGAGGATTGACATAATATGACAGTAAACTTTCAGCACTCCAGCCTTTCAGCAAACAGGGGAACAAGAGAACCTCAGTTCAGACACTGAAAACACAAATCATCTTGTACCGATTTCTACCAACAGAGGTTCAAAAAGATCACAAAACAGTAATCAATCCAATACAATATACGGAAATGCAACTGAACCACTGAAAATAACAAAGCTCTGGCAGCAAGATATGAAATGACAACAGTAAACAAAGCAAAAGGCTCAAGTCTGATTTAGCTACCAAAAAAATTTCAGTATTAGACAGCAATCATCATCGAGCTATAATACTGAACCCACAAAATCACTAGCAATATCTTCCAGTACTAGAATCATTTCAATTTCATACTTTTACTAGTACAACACATATATATGCAAAGTGATGCACAAAATGGAATACTGAGATACTCACATAGCCGAAGGCACTCAAAGCCAATGAGAATAAATCTGGACAAGGCACGCCAAAAGGCGCTGATTTAGAAAACCAATCGCCCCGCTATGGCGTGAAGAATTGACGAATTCGTCGGAGATACAATATCAATTCGCAATTTTGCGATATACCAAAATCACGAAGTCGAGGTATAGAGATGCCGCACAAGACCAACCAACAAGATGCTTTGGCTGAAAGCACCAAGGAGCACCAACCAATGCCTTCTTCTCCTCAAGTTCAAGCCAAATCAACCGGTTCTCACCTCCAATCGACGCAAAGCTAACCCTTACAGAGATGCGCAGGAGGAAAGGTAAGAACAAACTCTCACTGCCAATCGTGTCGGATCGAACACGGCAGCACAACAAATTTCAAATCTCTCCAGCATCGAAAAACAGATCGGAAGAGGAACCAAAGAGAAGAGTCACACTCACAAAATTTTCCAGAGGGCAAAAAACAGAACAGCCGTGCCAACTTAAGAGGCGCACTAGAGGATTAGAGACTAAGTTATTCTTTAGCATTAGATTCTTCTATAGGGCAAAGATCCAAGGGTCCTAAAAGGTTCAAGAGGGTTGTGAGAGCGATAATCCTTTGCACTCTTTTGAGGTTGTGCTTAACGAATTTGCGATCGGTTTTGCTAAATCTTTATCTCTCATCGTGATTATTTTTCATTGTTATTAGGTTCTCTCTACGAGATTCATCTACTTTGTTCTTGATATCGTGCACGCTCGTGTCGTATCTCGTAACTCTGATCCGATCTAGAGGCTACTACGCATAAGAAGGTGTATTAGAGTATAACAAGTGGTATCAGAGCTAAGGTCAGATTAATCTGATTTGCGAGAAAGGTAGGCGAAGCGTCAGGTGGCACAAAATCAAGATCGATGCCGACGATGTGGAATCAAGTAGATAAATTTGACGGGAGAGGAAATTTCAGCGTGTGGCAATGTGTGGTGAAGGTTGTTCTTGTCCAGCAAGGGTTAATCGATGCTCTTGAAGGGGACAAACTAGAAAAGACGTTCGATGAAGACTAAAATATGATGGAACGGAAGGCTGTCACTACAATCCATCTATATCTCTTTGATGAGATAAAGTATTCGGTCATTAAGGACAATTCGCCGAAGAAATTATGGACTAACTTAGAAGAATTGTATATAGCAAAGTCGCTGACTAACCAGTGGGTGTTAAAGCGACAACTATTCATGTTGCACATAGAGAAAGTCACACAGTTCGTTGACCATCTCAATGTCTTCAACAAGCTTATTACATAGTTGACTAGTGTGGATGAGAAAATTGAGGAGAACGACGAGGTAGTCATATTGGCGTCATCTCTACCACTATCATAGAAGTAATTGGTGATGAATATTCTCATCAGAAAAAACACTCTCAACTTCAATGAGGTAGTGACATATCTATTAGAAGCGGAGTTCTTGAAGAAGCCATCGGATTCTTCATCCTCGAATGATCAAGTATTGTATGCTATAGGTGTTGCAGGCAAGAGCAAAAGTCATGGTAAGAAGAAGGACAAGAGCAAGGGTATACTTGTACGCTATCTATGTGACGAGAAAAGTCATATGATAAAGGATCATCCAAGTTTGAAGTAAATGAGGGGAGCATGCTCAGTGATGGTAGCGAAAGATGATTCGGACATACTAGTCATTAGTCAATCAGGTACTTCTCATGAATATATATTAAATTCAAGTTGTTGCTTCCATATATATTCAATGAGGGAGATGTTTGATGAAGGATCTGTACGCCCGATACATGGAATTGTTTACTTAGCGGATTGCAATGAGTATGCAATTACTAAGATAGGAACGATTACATTGGAGATGTATAATGAAGTACATCGCACATTGACGGGAGTTCGATATATTCCTAGCTTAAAGAAGAATCTAATATATGTGAGGTCGCTTGAACTCGAAGGTTGTGAGGTACCACTTTGAGGTGGAGTCATGCAAGTTACTTGTAAAGAGTAGGTAATCACGAAAAGTATCTAAAGCAATGGAAGATACCGATTAACGGGTAATCATTCAAAAAAAGTGCAACCAATGGGAGGTCTAATAAAAATCCCGACCAGGAAAGGGAAACCATGTCGTCAATGGTAGGTACTCGGATCTCATTTGCAGTTATTTGCGGAACTGCAAAGATAGTTGCAAAATCTAGCACGCGCAAAGCGAAGATGCGAGCTGTTGGAAGAAGGAAGACATGGTGGGACCAACCATGCGGTACCGACGAGCAGATGGAGCTCAGAGGGAGTACAAACCTATGGAATGGAGGGTTGTAGGAACAGGAGGCATGGTTAACCAAACTACATAACAAAGGAGCTCTCACGTGGAGTTTTCGGGCAGGCTAGCCTAGATATCAACATGAACATTGCGGTGATGCGCATGAGCCCTTATGGTAGGGGCACTCCCAAAGGTGGGAGAAAAAAAACAAAAAAGGTGGAGCTAACTAGAAGCGAGTTCTTGGAGGATGTGAGACCCCAAATTCATAATTTGAAATCTATTGTGTCAATCTGTGCTATTCCCTGGATCAATAGATAGCACACAGATACATTCTTGGATCATTCACATACATCACATGCACATCAAAATATATTACATAACAGGCCGAGCGACCCACTGTTTTACACAAAGCACACGAAGGCCATAATATCACATAGTTCAGAGTATAGAGTAAGGGATAAGCGCGGAAGCAAAAGAAGTAGTAGTGGATCCATTCACTTTGTCCACAGGCAAGCGACTGGAGGTCCCGATCTAAGCTTCACCACCATTTGGTCCAGCGGCCACGAAGTAGTCGTATGGGTCTTGATTAAGTGGCTCTGTAAGATTATATTGGACAAGCCTGAGTACACAACCGTACTCACAAGCCAACACACAATGTAGTTTATTATAGATGCAATGCTAGTCAAGGGAAGTTAAGAGTTCTTTTATTTGCACAAAGCTAAGTTTTAACTAGATTAAGTAGTAGAAAATCCCGAGACTTAGCATTTTTACCAGCAGGTTTTATAAACTGAGTTTTTTTTATTTGTAAAGTACTAGTGGAGATCCCATCTCCTATACCATTGAGTGGCTCCATCCACCCAATGCCCAGGCTATCCGTATTTACCACTGGTCCTCGACCAGGCTTTCTCAAATCCCTGTGACCATCTTTCCATCCCACAACCACACACAAATGATTTTATAAAAATGAAAGCTAGTTCAAGCGAGTTCCCAACATCGCTCTTGACCGTGAGCATAGCTATCTAGATAGTTTTCTTACTCTGCAGAGTTCGTACACTTTACCCACAAGAGATATTCAACTTATAATATCACATATACACTTTTGTAGGTGTGCGACTAAGTTGATTATCACAAGGCCTTTACAATGTCCTCCCCAATGCAACCCCACACTACTAAGCATCACCTCCTTGGGCCATGCCCTAGGAGTCTCCATTTTGCGCCGTGTATCTTTCCTGTGACTACTATCCATACACACACTACACATCCACCAATGGTGAGGTTGCAATAAGGCGAACAAATTAGTTAGCCAGGTCGTACCCATTATAGACTTGTGGTCGTACTGTTTTTATATGAGAGGTCATCACAAGAACTCGATCCTTTATTGACTTGGGCGGTACATCCACATACTCCACCGTCGTGCATCACCAGCACCAGCCACTCTTTCCAGCCGCCCAAGTAGAAATCTATTTTTAGGTTTTCCTTTGTTTTTTAAATAACCTTTAATCCAATATACCAGCCAGGCTCCAGCCTCGACTACCCAAATCCGGTTTTCATGTTTTGAATGATTGTTGTCGGGCAATTTAATGCCCACATGACAATGTATTTAAGCAAGGCTAAGCATGACACTTAGATATTGACTTATTAACTAGTATGTAAACCATTAATTTTAGGGTGATAAATGATAGTGTCCAAGTTCAAGGATTGGAAGTTTATACACAACTATTATTAAGGCATTAACTATGAACTAGACCAATATAGTTGTATAAATCATAGCAATGCAATTTTATAATTTAAAGCAACATAATTTGCAAAGACTAGGTGCAATATGATCAAAGTGTTGACTCGCCTTGGTTGAGGTACTGCTGCTCTTGCTCTGGATCTGGTAGAGGGTCTTCGGGAGCTTCAGACTCTATACACACAAAATTTAACTAAAAATTCAAATAAGCACATATGAATTCAGATTGCATTCAAAAATCCAAATGAACTCCAAATTGGGGTGTCTTCGGTCTAGTTGAGCAGATTTAGTTAGTTTTTGATTTTCATTACCGCGTTTGGTGTTGGACAAAGAATCGAGTAGATAACGTAAGTTGTTTTCGAGACAATTGCTAGCCTTATACGAGCTCTTGGTTTCGAGTATTGTTCATCGCTTCGAGTACTGTTCATTGTTTCGACTACCTGGTCCGAAGGAGTTTCGACTATCTGGTCGAAAGGGGTTTTCGAGTACTGTTTATTGTTTTGAGTAATGTTCATTGTTGCGACTACCTGGTCGGAAGGGGTTTCGAGTACCGTTCATCCTTTCGAGTACTTGGTCGGAGGGGGTTTCGACTACCTGGTCGAATGGGGTTTTCGAGTACTGGTCGAAGGTGTTTCGACTAACTGGTCTAAAGGAGTTTCAACTATTTGGTCGAAAAAGACTTTCGACTAACTGGTCGAAGGAGTTTCGACTAACTGGTCAAAAAGAGTTTCGACTACTGGTCGGAAGGAGTTTTGACCGACTGGCCAGAAGGAGTTTGGACTACATGGTCGAAAGGGGTTTTGACCATCTGATCGGTGGGGATTTCGATTACATGGTCGAAGGGAGTTTTGACCATCTGGGCGAAAGGAGTTTCGACCACGTTCCAGGAGGAAGGAGGTTCAACTAGCTGGAGGTTCGACTACATTCCAGGCGGAGTAAGGTATGACTACCCAGTCGAAAGGAGGTCCGACTACACTTCAAGCGGAAGGTGGTTCGACTACCATTTGGGTATACAACACATTCGTTGTTCTGGTAATGCTTCCACGCAACTAGAGTGAATCATGAGCATCTAGTGGCCACTAGGAACGTACCGATATGACGTGGAGGGAACGAGCTAGCCAAAGATGGTCTGGCGATGGTGGTCAGCGACGGCGGGAGAAGCTCCAAGTGGTGGTGATGGCCTATGAGGTCGATTCGACTGCTTGAGCTACTCTGGTCGGAGGGGAGAAAGAACGAGGTCGGCGGCAGTTCCTATGAATAAAGAGTGGAATCAACTGAGGGGAAATGTCTCTTGGGTCATGGAATATGAGGTGACACATTTGTGGAAGTAAGAGCTTCACTAATGGGTGTTAATGCTGATGGCGGCGTCGTGGTGGTGCTCGGTCGAAGATCGACCGAGCGCTCAAGCCTTACCTAGAGCTCAAGCTCATTTGAGGGCTGGAGGAGGAGGCGGGGACTAGCACTTGTGGCGAGGAAAGGCAATGAGGGGGCTTAGGGTGCTATTTATAGCTGCTTGGGCGGAGGTCGCCCGAGAGCATGCATTGTATTCGGTGCAGCCCAGTACCGAGGAGTGGTTGGCGATTTTGACAGGGTCAGCAACACAGTGCAGCCGGTGAGACGGGTTGAGCGATGGCGAGTAATGGCCTAGCGACGGTAGTCGCCAGCGCTCATGCCTTGTCGCGTCGTGGCGTCCGAACTCGGCAGGTGTCGACACCGAGCGGGGGAGAGAGACACACCGACTCTAGTTCGCTCGGGAGACAACGACGAGGAGCGGTCCCGGCTGCACCGGGTTCGACAAGTCATTGGTCAGAGGAACAGTAACCAGGGAAGAGTAGAAGGGTGATATGGCGATGCACTCGGGAAGGGAAGGAAGCAGCTGAGGCCGAACCGAGGTAGTTCGGTGGCAACCCACGTGGCTTAAGGTGATTCAGGCTGGTTGACAGAGGAATAACAGATGGAAAAGAAAAGATCAGAAAAAGCCCGAGATAATGAAAAGAGAATGTGCTTTAAGAAATTCTCATGTGATGATAGTTCATAATCTGTTATTTATTAAACAATTCTAGTAGGCTCTTGAACATTATTCTTATTCTAGGGTTTATACTTCATGTAATTTCCCAAAGGCAATGCTCTTAAGTCTTTGCTACTTCTGATACTAGGGTTTATGTTTTAGGTTCTCGTGTCGACAAAGGAGAAAATGCATCTCAAATAATTCTCAATAATGTTGGCAAAAAGGATGGCAATAGATATCACATGAAAAGTTTAAAAAATCCCATATTTTTGCATTCATGCATTTTTGGGGTGTTACAGATGAGCACGTTGACTTCAACGGATAAGAGTCAATGTAGAGATTGTTGATTATGTATGACTCGTATCTTAACCTACTAGGAGTTGGAGATGTGTTCTATAATGATTTGTACTTACTTTTAGAGGAGAATTATGAGGCACTATATAAAGCCACGATGGATAGTTATAGAGAACGCAAGTCACAAACCAGCTCATCCAAAACAAGATGTGCACGAGAGGATTAGAAGCTAGGTTATTTTTTAGCACTAGATTCTTGTATAGGACAAGAATCCAAAGGCTCTAAAATGTTCGAGAGGGTTGCAAGATAACAACAAACCCTTGTACTCTTTGGAGATTGTTCTTAAGGAATTTGCGATCGGTTTCGCCAAATATTTCTCTCTCATCGTGATTATTTCGTTGATGTTATTAGGTTTTCTCTATGAAATTCATCTACTTCGTTCTTAATATCGTGCACGCTCGTATCGTATCTCGCAACTCTGATGCGATATTGGGGCTTCTGCACATAGGAAGAGGTATTAGAGTATAACAAATGCAAAGATACATCAAGTGCGGGCCAGTGTAGTCGGCCACTGTTTTTAATACATTCTCACCTGCAAAAAAAACTACTTGCCATACATTATCACCCGGAGAGACTCCTTGGCTCCACCTGCTTTTGGAATGCTTTGACCTAATTGATGCACTGTGATGTACTGCACTGATATATAGTATTCTCTACACTGGAAGATTCAGTTTTTATAGATGGGGTTGTGTATCAAACTTGATCAAAATCCGTGTGCCCTCCACGGTTTCTCACATTGTTAATTTGACAAAATGGAAAATTAATTGCAATATTGAGAGCCCAACCGCCTAGTTTTGTTCAGATGTTTTACCAAACTTGAATGTGCTTTGGAAGATAATTCGCATCTGAATTCTGAACACTAGCACTTGTGAGTTGTGACTTGTCAGATCTCTCTGTTGCATCAAGATCTTTTTGGAAACGAGGTCAAAATGGCAATGATCGTCTTGTTGTTCTGCACCCTGTGGTGTCCATGGGGCCTTGACAGGACATGAGAGTTTTTAGCAATAGAATTCCATGGCAAACATGTTTTTATTGGCTCATGAGCAAACAAAGTTATGCGAGCTGTCGCGTTGCCGTGACTAAAATACTTGATCCGACGTGTCATGTATCCACTTGCATTACAGATTTCAATCACGTTTTGTTGGTTATGGACTTATGGGTTTATACATTGCATATTATTTGGAGAATATAATGTTTCTTCATTTGCTAGAAAATAATTGAGCACAAGACACATACACTTTGATTTAGTCCCAACTTCAATTTGTCTACTCTGTAGATTCGGTCAAAATAAACTGGTAGTACAATTAAAAATTTGCAAGATCAAATTGCGTAGTGAAGCTACTAAATATGTATGTAATTTCATGAACATCCATCCAACCAAAGCAGTGGATATTGCATTTTGATAATACTGAAGGTTTATCCAATCCTCAGTGAGTACTGCATTTTGATAATACTGAAGGTTTATCCAACCAAAGCAGTGGATATTGCATTTGATAATACCGAAGGTTCAACCCAATTAGTGTGCACGATTACAACACTCAAACAAGCCTTGTTTCTTGTATAAGCTTTAGAGGCTAAAGCTTATTTGGGCATAAAGGCACAACATTCAAACAACAAATCAACAATAGAAATACTGCACTGAACTAAATAGATGTTGCTTATCTAAGGCTGCTCAGAGGGAAGTTGCGCAGCGGATTCTCCTTGAGCAATTCAGTTTCCCTGTTCAAAGAAAACAGGCGTGGTTAAACATTGACAAAGAAAACACTATGAAAGCAGAACATGAGGGGGTTAGCTATTCTTACTTCTTAAGGTTTCCGGTTGTTGTTTGCCTAAGCTTCAGAACAGATGGTTTTGGACTCTTTGGCACTTGAGGAGCTGGTTCCCTAAAATAAATAGAAAGGAAATGTTTCAAAAACTTTATGTTTGCATAGTTCTTTGTAAAGAACTCTTCAAAATTGACAGCTTAAGGATGCCATATAACATACTTGGCACATTCTTCGTCTACGAAGACCTCAATTGAGCTGGCACGAGTTGACTGAACTGCCCCTCTCGCTCCTACCTTCTGTGGAATCTGTTCAATGCAATGTAATCAGTTCATTACTGAAAGGATAGGATAGTCCTCAAGACAAGTATCACAAGGGTCATTTTGAAGAATTCTAGTGGCTTGAGAAAAATTACCTTGTGCGATGCCCATTTAGCAGGCATCATGTTATTTTCTTTGTTTCTATCTGCTTGTGTTCCAAGGGTGTGCCAGGCCCTATCGTTGCTCCTGGTTCTGTCAAGGCCCTGACTTGGTAATGAGTTCTCATCTTTGTAAACTGAAAGTGGCCTGTTAACATCAACTCTGCTAATGTGCAAAGGCATCAATACTAGTAATAAACCTCCAGGTTCAGCTAGATACTTCACATTGGTTACATGGTAGTGGTGCTAACCTTTGCAGTTTTACCCTAGGTTTCACCAGGTGGGAGTTCTCTGTATGCTGACCTCCTGCAAAATCGAAGGTAAGATTAGCTTGCACCCAGCCAACCACTTGAAGTTGATGTCATAGACACAGCAAACTTACTGGTTTCGCCACGTTTCAGGACAGTACCGAAGCTGCGTACTGGCTGATCATCATTTGCTGTATCATCCTGTTGTTGCAAAAGATGAATAAAATTCATTCAGTGGAGACTGGAGACTGGATTAAAAAAAAATGCTACAGTCATTTAAATAGTACACCTCAGAATGCTCCTTCTTTTTGGTTGATCTCCGAAGAAACGTCCTGTATGTAGTTTCCAACTTCTCCACAGGCTTTGCTTTCCTGACGGAAAAAACAAACAACCCAAAGATAAGAAATTTCACCGCCACATATACATTAATCAAGTATTTAAACCAGTGCATAACTAGCCAAAGAAAGATAAAGTGACAAGTCATTTCCCTCCGTGAAAAAAAGAGATAAGTCAAGAACTCTCTAATTGTAGTGTCTAATGGTGCATAAGATCATAGCATGACTAATTGAATGCATTTCAATTCCTATAGAAGAGCGAAAATAGGACTCCAAGAAATTGTGGATAGTAGGTTTGCTGACTGGAAACTAAGAAACCAATCTTTATATCGACAGTTTGACTCTCGCAGGCTTCTAGCAAATTAGCAATTGATCGTAGTAAACTAATAAATTGTGACGACCAATGTCAATTTGTCGAGTAATAATCCACATACACGGGTCGTCACATAAATCCTGCAATAGATATTTTCATGAGTGTTTGAATCTTGTATAGGGCAAAGGTCGCAGGGATCAAAGAAAATGTCGGCAAAGAAGCCTGTAAATTTGTCTTTATGTAACTTCAATAACCCTCTTAAACCTCCATATTTTTCTTAAACTATCCCTTCCCCTCGCTCTATTTGAGAATCGAGCGCTGCAGAAAATCTGCAATCTTTCCAATATTTGACTATTGATCTCTACCATGTGGCGTGGTTGACCCTTAATGGTGCATTACATGCAGTGATGTCCACAGTACAATGCAACTTAATTCAATGGTTTCATTGTCTTGATTATAGTAAGACAAAGTCTACGAAATAATCTCAATTCCAAGAACCCTTGGAATATAGAAGCGGCAATTTCTCGAAAGAATCTCACCTAGCTATACCAAGGTTAAAAATCTCGTTAGCTTTCTTCAGCTTGTTCTTCGACTCCATTAGTGACGCATAAGACAAGTAGTAAATAGCATGGCCCTGACCAATCTGATTGGCCTCCAGGAACCTGAATATCACCTCAGCGTCAGCACAATTCCCAGCCTGCAAACCAAATTGGAAGTCAAAAACCAAATTGGAAGTCAAACATACACGTCTCCACATGACAAATATAGATAGATCGAGCTGAAATTAAGCAACTCACGTATTCTAGCCACACTTTGAGGTACCGGAGATCGTCCTTGTACAGCTCGCCGTGCCAGAAGGCACGCACGCACTGCTCGTAGATCACCAGCAGCCCTGAGCACTCCCCGCCGGTCGGGAACGACTCCTGAACCCATTTGATGCAGCTGCGCACAGATGAGGCAGACAAGACCAGCTATGAGCACCGAGCTAATAAAAATCAATAAAATGACCAATCTTTCCACTCGAACAACTAGTACGAACCAAGAAACCATGCAAAGACCGAGGAGGAATCAAGAAACGCTTACTCTAGCCATGGTTGGAGCGGATCTTCGCCGCGGTACTCGTCGATTGCCTCGATCATCCTCCTGGACCAGGCAAATCCATCAAACAAGGAGCAAACAAAAACATCAGAGACTTGTCCCCAGATCAAGAAACCCAGACCGAACCAAACACAAGAACCAAGAAAAAGCCTTGCCGGGAGTGGGGATGCCGTACCTCCGTTCGGAGAGGAGGGCGGCGCGCTGGGCGGGGTCGGCGTGCGCCTTGAGGGCGCGCTTGAGGAGGCCGACTTTGCGCCCGCGCTTCAGCGGCCGCACGTTCTCCTTGAACGTCTCCCACTCGGTGCCCAGCGTCACCGGCGCCGCCACGGCATCGCCCGCCATCAGAGCAAGCGTCTCCTCATCGAGTACCGCCAGCTCTTCCGTTGCCGCAGCCGCCATCGCCGTCGCCATGTGAGGTGAGTCTGGGTGCCGCTCCCAAGCCGACCGTTGGGAGAGGGGAGGAGCCGAGGAGGGGAGGATTCAAATTCGAGAGCTTGAACCGTTGAGTTGAGGAGCGGACGCTGCTCTGGGTTGGGTTTTATAAGGCGAGGGTTTGTAAAAGGATTGGGCTTTTGATAATTTGGGCTTAAGAAATTGTGGGGGCCCAGATCCACGGGCCCACAGTGTGATCATCTCTAACCTCGTGCGATTTAGTTATTCTTCATGCAGCCCAAAACACTATACCATACAGAACAATGGTAGGTGAATGTCAAAATTGCCGCCTTAAGACAACATTTTTCTTCCGAACCTCAAATTGTTGACAATTACTCCCTCGTAAAAACATGTTGTTTTGGATGTCGACACAATCTTTAGAATACAACTTTGACTAGTAATCACTATAACGTAATGAAATTATAATATATAACGATTTTGAGAAAGAGACAAACCAAGGTATGATTTTCATCTATCCCATCTAAATATTTAAAAAGATATCAATAGTTAAAGTTTCAAAAGTTTGAGTGTACGTACCCGAAATGGTACGATATGTTTTTGTGAACCGGATGGAGCGCTTGATTGGATGACCAGCAAACTCAAGGAATATTAGGTTACAAAAACATTGTGCAGGGTTGAAATCAGCCTATGTAGGTTGATCTCAGAATGGGCAGCACATATTTGAGATCACCTCTCCCAGATCAATTTTATTTTTTGACAAGTGAAAAAAGTAGCAAGTGGTTCTGAGAAATGAGCAATTCTCTACATGTGTTTTACCAAACGTAGAACATAAAATGAAAGTGTAAAAGTACAGCAGCAATGTAGCATCATACAAGAATTTTAATGTTCATGCTTGTGTGAACAGTCTACTGAACGAAAGTACATCTTATGAAGCACAGAAAATCATCATGTGAACGAACAAACAGTCTGGTTTCTCAATTCTCATGAATACCAGTATTTGATGAGAAGTATATATTCCCCCAGAGACACATATCAACCAAATAGAGTATAAATTATCTAGATCATCAATTGCATCATTCATGCTTTTCCATAATTCATATGTCATGAACTCAACTTCAGGCAAGCTTCATAAGCACTGAACTTCCCACAGCGACCAAATTTCAACCGAACTTATCATACTCTTTGTCGCATCTAGAAGCATTTATCTAAGAGTATTCAAACTTCCATAGTTTCATAACACCTGATATCATAAGTTTTTGCCCTTCCATTACAACTGGTTACATCTAAAAACAAGGGACTACCGGTTGCTGCATTAGACTATGAACAGACAACGGCCGCAGATAAAACGCCTCATGGCCTTCGCTGTGACTGCAGCTGTGAAGGGTTCACAAGACCTTCCAAGACAACAAGCTGATCCAGCAGTGCAAACTTTTCATCCTCAAGAGTTTTGACTTCCTCTTCTGCCATGCCCAATTGTTTGTCCAGTGTGAAGTTATCTTCTTCCAAAAGCAGGTACTTCCTCCGTAATGCCCGATATTCATCAGCAGGACCAGAATCTGGCAGGGAATCTGGTGTTCCTCTATCAGATTGTGGCGTCGGAAGGCGAGGCTCATTCTTGAAACTTCTTTTAAGTGGCTTCTGTGTCTTGCCCGATGAATGTGGAACCTCCTTCTGCAGCAGTTCAGGTTCACCTTTTAGCTGGCCTGGAGGCAAAGGCCGATACACAACCTTCCTCTTATGTGTATTTGGGGTGGAGAACTCCTCTCGTGGCATACTTCTAGGGTTATCCTTCCTCTTATGTGTCTTTGGGGTGGAGAACTCTCGTGGCATACCTCTAGGGTCTTGCATTCTCTCAGGCCACGCCTCACCTGATGAACACAACTCATGTGAGCCACTCGCCCACTCTACTAAAGCAGTAATATAAATTGTCAAATAATATAATAGTCGATTCGATAGGATTAATAAGCATTGAGCACTATGTGGAACACTACTACTTCAGGTGTCCCTGAAACAACTCTGCCTCTAGTTACATTCTATCATCACTTCATCAGCAGGATAAGATAATTCCAAATGCACAAACTAAATATTCAAAAAATACTAGCCAGGGAACAAATGGAGTGAAGCGAAACCACACAATATCATCCTGGGCGGTGGGAGCAAGTGCAAACACGGCACCGGATAATCTGTGGAAAATATGTTCTCCGGTTGATGCTTTTCCTACTCATCCACGATTCAAATTCGTAGCTTCACCGGCACCAAATCGCGGAATTTCACAGCATCATATATTCATATGCCATAGACGCCGGCTTGAGACAACATCGAGCAGCGTCGATCGCACTAGGGACGGGCACGAGATTTCTACGACATCCATCTATACGAGGATAAAATCCACATCCATCTATACGAGGATAAAATCCAGCGAAATCAATTGAAGTTGGAGAGGAGAGCAGACCGGAAGGCAGCAATACACCACGAATCTGCCGCCCTCTACATCCGTAGAAATTGGGAACGAGATGGAAGAGATGGGGGGAGGCGGGAAAGGTTGCTTACTGGTGCTCGTTCTTCTAGGGCACGGGGGTCGGGGAACGGAGGCCGGAAGCCCTAGTCCCGGCTGCTCGCTGTGGTCGCTCCGGCGTGCGGGGAACGAACTCCGAAGGGACGGCGGGTAGCTGGCCGGGGTGGGGGGGGGTCCGCCAATCTGGCGTCTCAGCTCGGCCGGCGCACCGCGTTGGCGTCGCGGTGGAAGGGAGGAAAGGAGAACAGTTGTTGCTGGTTGAGGTAGGAAGCAGGCGCCGCACGGGACACGGAGACGGGCCGTGAGAAGCGAGGTGTTGGGAACCATGGTTTAGTTCAGCTCCGGTTTACGTATGGACGTTTCATTTAAAATTTTAACTGAGTTTTTAGTCTATTAAATAGATGTTAGTTATTATAAATATTGATCGCTTAAAAAGTTATAAAGAGAAGTAAGAAATCTCATATATTTGTGTTCAATCTACTATTCTGTTATTATATTTTTGCATTATTTGATATGATTCTATGTTTGTCTACGAGGTGATCGTTTAGATTGAACTCCTAGCGCGGTTCCTCAACACGTTATTAGCACGATCGACTCTCCTCGGATCGAAAGGTAACCATCGAAGAACGACACTCGTAAATCGAATCATTTTTCTAGATCGCTTTCAATTCCGCAATTGTTGCTTTCTAGATTATTTTATCATAAGGTACAAATCCGCTCTAATAAATAACGAACCGACTTACAGTCGTTGGCATAATGCCGATTGGTATATTACATGAAAGAGTATATTATGATTGCACTGTGGATTGCAAATACATTCTAACCTACCGCGAGTCGATTTGAAGTCGCCGGCCAAGCCGATCGGTAATTGCATGAACAATATTTGGATGAACAGTAAACTTACTCGAATTACCACATCATTATAATCGGCAAAATTTTTATCAGGATTCGTCTTTGCAAGACGATATGACATTCTTCTCCAAGTTTTATCAAACTCCTTATCCTCGATAAATCGAGGAGAGAAATGAAACTTGTTAGTTTGGGAGGGGTTGCTTGTAGAGATCGGAGTCTATTGTGGATCTACATAAATGCCTACCTCCGCTGATGGAGTAACAATCACCATAGGATCCAAACCAGATTTCGGCACTGAAGCAGGCTCGGGGGCTCCCCTAACCACTTCCTCCTCAGGATTTCTTACCCGAGGAAAGCCCTGGTCTGAGATGCCCTCGATCACCTGACCTGTTGGAATAACCTGACCGAAAACGACTAGAACTCCAGTAGATCTGCACAAAAGAAAGGAAGTTCAGAGTTCAAGTTCATCAAGAATATAAAAGGTATGCATTCATATGATTATTTCATTTAAAACATACCTGATCATCTTCTTTATCTTGACTCTATAGCACGCTGGATTAAAGTCCGCATCGCTTATTTTTCTTTTCTTTTCAACCAATTTTACCAGTTTTGAACTGGTAGGGTTGGTGACACCCTCTACATCCCCCAATGCAAGATCAGATGAAGTACTTTCGACCAACTGGTTGAGAGTAGAATCCCTGATCGTTGAATCAGAAGTGTAGGTTCGTTGATAACCAAAGCAGTTGCCTCAACAGCCGTTGGCAATTCTTGAGCAATCGTATGGGACTCAACGACTACCTCGGATTAACAAACAAAGTTAGTTGGGTGACGAACATATCTTTTCATCTAAACGAAAAGTACTTCCTTCGGTTACCTACCTCTACACGATCACGATCCCTAGTGATCGTAAGACTGGTCGGCTCGTCAATTGGCTCACATGTTTCAGTGGCCTCATCAATTCTCAGACCAACCGACTACATATCAAAGATGATTTTTAGGTAATCACCGATCGGAAGATATTATAAAGATGAAAAATAATTAGCATGCTTACCCGGAGTCTCTCAGCCCTCTCTTCGGCGGTAGTAACCGCTAAGATCAGAGGGAAACTAACCTTTTCATTAGGCTCTACAGTGCAAATCATCTTGATCCGACTTCTGATCTCATCAGAAGACAAGGCTGCAATAAAAAAAGGTCTTAAGGTTATGAAAGCAATTGACCAGAAAGGTATATTGGGATTTACCTTCCCTAGAGTCCCTGGTCGCATCATCTCGACCAATGTACCAGAGCATCGAATGAGCTCAGGCCTTCAAAGGACTAATCCTCCGCATGGAAAAGTCACTTACCACGTGCCAGGGGGTTAAACCCCTAACACTCAGGAGATGGATGGCATCAACCCATCTCTCAATTTTCCCCTCCTTCTTCGAGGAGGAACGCCATCACAGGTTCTCACCAGCCTTCTTACCGCTGTAATAAAGGCCATCGGCTGTAATCTTCATATAAAACCAACTCTTTTTCCATGACAACCACGAAGATTTGGAGTACATAAAAATGTACTCATCAGCCTTCCCATCACGGAGACGCAAGGTACACTCTTCAGGTGTACTGGTCGTCTTCTTCGCTGCTAGTAGTACTTGAAGAGATCCAAAATTGATGGAATTCCCAAGTACGCTTCACAAAGGTAAACGAAGATGCTAAGGTTGGCTATGGCGTTCGGGGCCAGATTAATCAGTTCCACTCCATAGTGCTCCAGAACTTGGGAAAGAAAGCAGTGAACTGGGAGTCTGAAGCCGTATTCAATGTATGCGAGGAATACCGGAATTTCTCCATCCTCACCAATTGGAGAATGCTCCCCGATTGCTGATCTCCATGGGATCAGATTTCTGTCGGGTAGTAATCCAACCTTCTACAAACTTTCCAGTTTCTTCTCACTCAGATCGGAAATTGACCAGTTAGTGATGAGATCCGACATGGTAATTTCTTTCGGGTGAAGAATTCAAAGGTGATCGGAGATGGTTTCTTGGAAGATGAAAAGGAAAGCAAAAGGCGTAGGAACCCTAACACCCAGTGCTAAGGGGTTTTTATAGCCACAACACTGTAACCGCTTCCGGGAGAAGTCCAATGGATAAAAATCCTTTTTAACCAGCGGACAAAGAAGTTTTTTTTTTCAACTTCAAAGGTAATTCCTCAACTTTAAAAATGAATATAGACCACCAAGAGTACCATGACATTTAATGAGGGGTCTACCCGATACGACTTCATCGGGAGAAAGCGTATATACGACCAATTCATTTAAAGTTCGGGGGTTAGCTGACGAGGATTAAAACCTCTATTTATTATTTAATAGATAGAGACCATACATCTTTATGGTCGTAACCCCTAAGGTTAACGACATCACAGGTCGTAAGGATTCCAGAGGTTGCATAATACATAACCTGGTTGGACAAGGTTCCTAACCTAGTCTCCGACCAGTCAAATACTCACAAGGCTTTGTATCGGATCTCGAGTCCGTATATCCTTTCCGTGACGATCGAACATGTGTTGTATATTCCATACGCCACGTAATCTATGACCGAATACGGTTAAATGATGATCGACATATAACGCACGTGAGCTTGATACATTGTATATTCGATCATACTCACGCTCTCCAAGGGATAACTGCCAACGCTTCATCAACTACATAAGGAGGATCACAGAAGGTGGAGGGAGAGGAGAATGAAGATAGGATCGATTGGGAATCACTCTTAGAAGACAACCAGTCGATTAGATTGCAAAGTCATAGCAAGCATTACACTACAGTGTTATTAGGATTAGCCCTTGGTCTAGATTACGGGCACTCCTTGTAATAGCCAGTTCATAGCAATAAAGAGCACCCTCATTCCTTTCCAGGAGATACGTACTATTTTCCTCTGTCTTTTATATATTTGTAAGTCCAGTGAGTTGATCGTCGACACAAGGACTTTCTTGTTATCGGGCTTGCAATTCTCATTGTTCTTACTAGACTTCTTGCTTTTCTTCTCTTGTTTCTCCAGGCCTAACTAGGGATTTTTATCCTTTTGATCAATAGCATCACACCTTTCGACTGCTTCCCTAGTAGCCGCATACTTGTCTGCCATGTCAAAAAGTTCAACGGTTGTCCATGGAGGATTTATTGTAATATCCTTCCTAAACTGGTGATTATGCAGTCCTGCTTTAAAAGCCTAGATAACAGAAGATTCTGCGATATCTGGGATAGAATTTCGAACCTGATCGAATCTCTTGATATATTGTCGAAGAGTTTTGTTGGTTTTTTGCTTCATCCGATGAAGATCATCCTTCTTCCCGGACGATCACACGTCCCTTAAAAGTTGGTATGCAGGAGGATTGATGGGACAATTTGGTAGGGAGAAGACTTTCATGATGTTGGCTGATCACTTTTATTGGCAAAAAATGAGGTAAGATGTTGAGAGGTTTGTTTTGCGCCGCGTTACATGCCATAAAGCTAAATCGAAACTCAATTCATATGGTTTGTATACTCCACTTCCAGTCCCTTGTGCTCTTTGGAAAGATATTATCATGGATTTTATTTTGGGATTACCTAGGACTAAGAGGGGGTGGGATTTCGCTTTTGTAGTTGTGGATAGGTTTTCTAAGATATCACACTTTATTTCTTGTCATAAGAGTGACGATGCGTCGCATGTAGCTGACTTGTTTTTAGGAAAATTATGTGATTGCATGGCGTGCCTTGAACCATTGTTTCAGATTATGATGTGAAGTTCATAAGCTATTTCTGGAAGACTTTATGGGCTAAGCTTGGGACAAAGTTGCTTTTTTGACAACTTGTCACCTACAAACCGATGGACAAACGGAGGTGGTGAACCGTACACTCTCCATATTGCTGCAGACAATGATTAAAAAGAACCTAAAAGAACGGGAGGATTGTCTTTCGCATGTGGAATTTGCTTATAATCGGGCGGTGCATTCTACTACTCAATTGTGTTTATTCGAGGTGGTGTATGGTTTCAAACCAATCACACCACTTGATTTGCTACCACTTCTATTGCAAGAACGTGCTAATATAGAGGCTTCGAAGCGCGCTAATTTTGTAAGAAGCTCCATGAAAAGACTAAAGAGGTAATTGAGGTGAAGGTACATTCTTATGCTTCCAAAGCTAATAAGACTAGAAAGAAATTGTTGTTTGAACCATGTAATTTAGTGTGAGTTCATCTTCGCAAATAACGCTTTCTGGACAAGTGTAAATCAAAGTTGATGCCCCGTGGTGATGGCCCTTTTAAAGTGCTTGCCAAGATCAACGATAATACTTACAAGATTGAGCTTTCAGGAGACGACTATGCGGTAAGTACTACTTTTAATGTTCTTGATTTATCACCATTTTTTAGGCAAGGCAATACAGAGTCGAGGACGACTCTTTTCCAAGAAGGGGAGGAAGATGATGACATCCCTAATACTACTACTACATTTTCTATTTCAAGTGTGCATGATGTGCATGCAGCACAAAAATGTCTAATGACTAGAGCAAGAACCAAACTTCTAAATCAACATGTACTTTTATTTTTAATGAGTTTTCTATAATCTTTAATAAGAATTGGCTACTATCTAATGCAAACACGTTGTGTATTCTTAGGTATGAGTATTGCGAGGACTTTGGAACCAAGAGGGAGTTCGGAGATAAGAGTCATAGAGTGCGGCCATCAAGAGGGTCAAGGTCCAGAACAAAGCTCATGTGGAAAAAGCCATAAGAAAATCCAGGGTGCAAGAGCCAAGGCCCAACCGTATGATGGAGTCAGCCCACGGCGTGAGGGAAGACCATCCGAATAGTACCTGCCGTGCATTACAATAAAGAGGTCGGTTTTCTGGAGGTCCTCCCAAAACCGAATTCACTGTTTGCTCCAAGGTCTGCGTGCCCAATCTATTTGCTCTGAATCTTAGGCAATTCTCGTGTAATTGTAGCTATACGTTTAGTAGGACTCGGTTGGTTTGGCCGACATGACTCCAGCCGGCCCTAGCCATACGTGATTAGGAAAGAACGCCATAAGTACCATAAGTTTTTCCATTGTATGGAGACTACCGTATTGAGATTAATAGATTGTTTTAGCTCCTCTTCTTAATGCATAGCCGAGTCATGTTCTTGAGAGGAATTGAGAGTTCATCGATAATCAAGATCGTTCAACCTTTCTGCTGGAAATTGGAAGTGCAGTAAGACTTCGCTTGGTGGTCGTGAAGTCCAAAACGTGTGTTCTTGTGAATTAAAGAGTGCTAGCTCTTGCATTAGCAATTGGAGGATCACTACAATTCAAAAAGCTACACGTGAGTATTTTGATACTACGTCAAAAAGATCGGACTATCCGTATCACCTACTGTACAGGGACCCAGTCTTTTGTCTCCTGGCATTTAATTTGCTGCCTTTCTTGCTGTTTGATAGGCCGAAATTCTCATGCCTGACCATCTTCAGATGTCATGTAGCTAAGAAACTGAGATCAAGCCAGAGCACTCAACATCTGCCCATTCTTTCCTTATTTTCTTTATCGTTTTCTTAGCGTTTCTATTTTCACTTAATTTTTACTATTGGTCTGTGTGGATTTGCTAGACAGTAGTGAAACAGTGAACTACACTCGCAAAATGTACATCGCTGATGGAATTGGACCGTACTTACCCGGTGATGCGACATATTTCAACCCATCAACATCGTTCGCATCATTAATAGCAAGGTAGATGATAAAAAAGTGCAATAGATATACTCTTGATTCCCATAATGCATATATACTGAGAAACGACAATTCCCGATAAATTGAACAAATTTTGTGTAACAGAGGGAGTTTTCTTTAACAACGAGCTCATGATATATTTCCAGCCTATGATACTAGAACCATTTTTCTAGGAAATAGGGGGCTTGGCCCGCTATCAAAAAGAGCTCGGTCTTGCCACATCTGAAAACGTATTGAGAAAGGGCCAATAAGCCCAACCCTAAGACCAAATTTAGGATTCAAGTGTTTTACTGAGCTCGACTCATGCAGGCAAGGCTATCTCGAGGTTTCCTTACGTCTTTTATCTACTCAAAATGGAGCGTATCTAATTAGCCTTCTTGATTTATTTCTATAGATCTTTATTCTTAAGATATATACTGCATCTCCTAAATCTTTCATAGAAAAATTATATTTCAATAATACCTTAATGGATTCCAGCATCGGAATGTAATTCTCAATCAATAATATGTCATCCACATATAATATTAAGATTACAAGTGAGCTCCCACTAACCTTCATATAAACACAAGATTCTTCTTTATTTTTGATGAAACCAAACCTTTTGATCTCCTCATCAAAACGTATATTCCAACTCCGAGATGCTTGCTTCAACCCATAAATGGATTTTTAAAGTTTGCACACTTTACAAGCATTCTTTGGATTAACAAAACATTCAGGCTGTGTCATGTACACATCCTCACTTAAATTTCCATTAAGGAAAGCCGTTTTGACATCCATCTGACATATCTCAAAGTCGAAATATGCAGCAATAGCTACAATAATCCGAATAGATTTAAGCATCGCTACTGGTGAGAAAGTCTCATCGTAGTCAACTCCTTAAACTTGTCGAAACACTTTTGCGACAAGTCGAGCTTTATGAATGTGAACATTTTCATCCATATATATCTTTTCCTTATAGATCCATTTGCACTCAATGGTTTTAACACCATCAAGTGGATCGACCAGGTTCCAAACCTGATTGACACTCATAGAGTCTATCTCGGACTTCATGGCTCCAAGTCATTTCTCAGAGTCTGGGTCCATCATTGCTTCCTTATAAGTTTTAGGCTCATCATTATTCACCAATAATATGTCATGCCCACACCTTATAGGCAATCGACGTTGCCTTCTAGATCTACGTGGGGCTGATGTCTCATTTACAGGTTCAACAACACTTTGTTCATCCTGTAGAGATTCAGTAGGAGCTGAAACACTTTCAGATATTTCCCGAACTTCTTCGAGTTGTATCTTTTCCCTACTGACTCCTTTTGAAAGAAACTCTTTCTCCAAAAAGACACAATTTCGGACAACAAAAACTTTGCTCTCCTCTTGATTGTAGAAATAATATCCTTTGGTTTCCCTAGGATATCCTATGAAGAAGCATTTATCTGACTTGGGTGTGAGTTTGTTAGACGTCAAACGTTTAACACAGATATCACATCCTCAAATATTTAGAAAAGACAAACTAGGACTCTTCCCAGTCCATATCTCATATGGTGTCTTATCTACTGATTTAGATGGTACCCTATTTAAAATGAAAGCGGCAATTTCTAGAGCGTAACCCCAAAAATACAATGGTAGATCCGATTGGCTCATCATTGATCGAACCATGTCCAACAAGGTCTGATTACGCCGCTCAGACACCCCATTCCAGTGTGGAGTACCCGGAGGTGTAAGCTGTGGAACAATTCCACATTGTTTCAAATGATCACCAAATTCATGGCTCAAAAATTCTCCTCCACGATCAGATCGCAAAGACTTGATTGTCTTGCCAAGTTGATTCTGTACCTCATTCTAGAACTTCTTGAACTTTTCAAAGGATTCTGACTTGTGCCTCATTAAATAGATATATCCATATCTACTAAAGTCATCGGTGAAAGTAATGAAGTACTGAAAATCACCTCTAGCTGTCGTGCTCATTGGTCCACACACATTAGAATGTATGAGTGCCAATAAGTCGGACGCCCTTTCATTCCGACCAGTGAAAGGTGTCTTGGTCATCTTTCTGATCAGGCAAGATTCGCACGTTTCAAATGATTCCAAATCAAATGAGTTTAGAATTCCATCACTATGGATCCTTTTCAAGCATTTCTCATTGATGTGACCCAAACGACAATACCAAATAAAAGTAGAATTCACATCATTAGGTCGAAGCCTCTTTGCATTAACGTTATAGATGGGTGCATCATCAAGATTTAAAATAAACAACCCGTTCAAAACGGGAGCATAGCCATAAAACATTTCATTCAAAAATATAGAACAATCATTGTTCTCTATAATGAATTTATAACCCTCTGCCATCAAACATGATGCGGAGATGATATTTCTACTTATGGCTGGAACGTAATAACAATTATTTAGTTCCATAATAAATCCTGAAGGCAAAAGTAATGACAAAATCCCGACGGTTAATGCAGCAACTCTTGCTTTATTCCCGACGTGAAGATCCATCTCGCCCCTTGTTAATCTCCTACTCCTTGTTAGACTCTGAATTGAATTGAAAATATGAGCAACCGATCCGGTATCAAATACCCACTAGTTAACATAAGAATCAGCAAGAAAAACATCTATAACATTAATACCTGAAGTGGAAGGTTTAGTCCCACCATTCTTTTTCAGATCAGCCAGGTATTTCTTGCAGTTCCTCTTCCAGTGGCCTTTCTCCTTGTAGTAAAAACATTCATTCTCTTGGGTCGGGTCAGACTTGGTCTTGGGTTTAGGCTTGATAGGTTGGATCCCATCCGAGGTCTTGCCTTTACCTTTGACCCAAGTCTTAGCCTTCTTCTTGAAGTTTGTACTCTTTTGCACAATCATCACATGGCTGTTGCTTTTCTTAATGCTGTCCTTTGCAGTCTTAAGCATCATATGCAGTTCGGTGAGATTCTTATCTAAGCCGTTCATATGGAAAATCATAATGAACTACCCATAGCTTGCAGGAAGCGAAGAAAGAATCAAATTTGTAGCCAACTCTTGACTAAGTGGAAAACCAAGTTTTTCCAAGCTCTGTGTGTAACCAACCATCTTGATCACATGAGGGCTCACCGGACTACCCTCAGTTAGCTTACACACAAACAGTTTCTTTGAGATCTCATATCTCTCAGTTCTTGCTTATGTCTCAAACATGCCTTTGAGCGCCACGAT
Source organism: Hsuehochloa calcarea (assembly GCA_036346395.1). Lineage (NCBI taxonomy): Eukaryota > Viridiplantae > Streptophyta > Magnoliopsida > Poales > Poaceae > Hsuehochloa > Hsuehochloa calcarea. Next base: position 9,243,776 of record CM070595.1, on the reverse strand, counting down.
CATATCATAGGTCTTAATGTTCTCAAACTGCTTCTGAAGGTCTGAGTTCATGGCAGCAAGCATGAGATAGCTAACATCAAGGGACTCATCATAGGCCTTTTTATAGGCTGTTTTAAGAGCAGCAGCAGCATTCTCAGTCGGCACATCAGGAATTGGTTCCTCTGGAATATGTTCCTTTTTATCTTGCCTAAGAACAATTCTCAGGTTGCGGGACCAATCCGCAAAATTTGTTCCATTCAGTTTTTCCTTATCAAGTATCGAACATAAAGCAAAAGTGGATGTAGGTACAGCAGTTGGTGCCATGATCTACAACATGAAATATGCCAAACTAAGACATATTTTGAAGAAAAATAACTTCTATTAAACAATTTAATAAAGATACTCCCACTGAATACCATTTCCCTCTTATGACATTTAGTGATTCAAGACCCGTAATCAGTTAATCTACTAGTGAGCTTTGGCATCACCGCTAGAAGATTAGTGAATTTGGTAAGCAACCATTTGCTAATCATATCTCTATATGACTCTTGTTGTTGGGCATCATCTCTATGCCCCGGCACCCAACCTTATGCCCTAAAGTCCATAACCTTTATGATGACCTTGTCAAGTTAAACCAACGCTTGCATGTAAGTGTCCGACACAAACCCATCTAGTCAAGGAATATTAATGGCACTCTGCTTTAGCAAGATCTACTATTAAAATACAAGACTATGGATGGTGCAGCTAATTGGGAGGGCATCAATTTAATTTAAAATTACCTGAGGGAATTTTACTTCTACCATGTTAAAAGCATTTCAAGCAATTAAATAACACGCATAGAAATAAATGAACATGAATATAAGGGCATTCACAGACAATCAAATTGCATTGTGATATAGAATGACCATTCCTTATGGTGATCTCCATCGCCAAGCACCCTGTTCGCCATGTCTCCAAGTTGCCAAAACCTTCAAGAACTCCCACTAAGCCATTACTCCTAACAACACTAGGGATAAAATTACAATGAGTAAATTAGCACCACAAGTCGACACGCATGCCGTTATACAAGTATAGACAGCCTTGGGCTGCAAAAAACATGACACGCAGGTCATGAACATTACACACATGCATGCATCTCATACATCATGGGTCATACTATTCACAAAAACCTGTAAAAAAAGTTAGGCATAGCATCGCATTCTATCGGGCAACAAGAACACACACTGCAAAAAGAGCGATCTGATTACCCAGCACGGCAGTCCTACTATCCGGTTAGCGGGCGGGGTTCGAAGGGGCAGCACCCCTCGCAGGACGAGGGCAGTGTGCCTGAAAATTTTCAGAACATGAATCTTATTCACGTAACCGAGCCTTGGAAATCATCATATTCATCATATTAACCTTATTCCGAACTGATCTGATCATTGCCTTGATACGACCATACACTGCGACATACTCCGATGGCGGAATTCCGACCAGTAGGAGTATCATGCAATGTGATCGTGAACAAGCGCAATAATACATCTTGTGCTAAACGATCGCAACTCCGATTCAATCAACCACATTGATCTTCGCGTGCTCCAATGGATTTACGATCACTGTTTGCCATGATGGCGGAAACCGACCAGTACAGGCAAGTCGTGATACGACCATGCAAGTACGATCACAGAATGACGAATAAGAAACCCATCTTACCACCAAAAAGCATGGACGATCAAATCGACCAGGAGAAACAGAAATAGATCACATCTATAACTGCCACATATCACAATATGTGACCAACCCGAATTTAAAACTAGACGGCATGGCTCTGATACCACTGTTGGGTTACGGGCAAGGCTACGATAGCACAAACAAAAAATACCACGCAAGCAAGGAACCACCGCTAGTAATATATCACGAGATTACCGCTAGACGCGCCGACTCGTAGTGGAAGTAGAGTCGTTGTAGCGAGTTGATGCAGTCGTAGTCGTACTCACGACGTGTCTCCTCCTTCGAGTGGTCGTACTCGCCGCGCGTCTGCTCCTCCGAGTGGTTGCACTCACCATGTGACTTCTCCGACTCCGGTGATCGTCACGACTTGCGGATCGTCCTAGTGCTGATGCTTCGCAACAACACCTCCGAGGTATCCACACGTACAGGGTAGGATCACCACGAGCTGGAGTGCTAGCCCCGGTAGTGTGGTTGAGAAGGCATGGCTATTAGGGTTTTGGGAGTTCTTTGAAAGATCATTCTCTTTCTTCACTGCATGCCACCGCCCCTCTTTATATAGGCATCCGTGATGGGTCTCGACCTTGAGGCCTATTAGGAATTCAGGGCCTATACAAATTCGGATCACCATCCAAAACAGATCCTTGCCCTTGAAGTGTGCGACCCTACAGGTTTATGTGCAATCGGTTATGACTTGAAAACTATTTTTCGACCACCAGTCGTTAGCGGTGCCTAGCAGCACATAACGATTCCCAAATACACATAGAAAATACCGGACGAACCTTGATGTAATATGATCTATGATCAGGTCCTTATCACTTACGATCAGTTCGTATCTCTATACGACCAGATCGTATTTGGTATCGACCAGTTCGTAACTCCTTACGACCGGGTCCTTACCATTCTGTGATTACGTTTGATCAGTCTACAACCAGTATGTATCTCCATACGACTAGTCCGTATCTGATCGAACTAAGGTTTCACTCGTGCATTCTCTCTTTGCCTCACGATGTCTGGTTGAACTCCAGGCAAGATGTTTGTGTCATTCATGGACTGTTCAATACTTTCTCGATCGAGTGTCGGATAACTTCTTGTGGTCAACACTTCGACCACTAGTGCCATGACCATGCACTTTCTTTATCCGATCACCACGAGGGGCTCAGAGACATCTCTCCTGTTATGTTAGAAGGGGCAAATCTCATCTCGACCAGTCACATCCCTCCGCATGTTTCATATCATACCCGAAAGCTACCTTTTATGACTATCCAGTTACGAGTAGCGTTTGGCAACCCTAAGAGTGCTATTACACATGTAGGGAACCATGTTGACATCAGGTCTAAGGATTATATATCATCATTACTTGAGACCAACTAATGACACAAAGATTCATAACAATCTCAACAGTGTCTCAATGATGGGTCTATCCAACCCCATGTTCTCTAACATGTACTCACATTATTGATTCGATATCCCTATGTCCATGACCGGTGAAACAAGGTCATCAATCAATACATGTGCTAGTCATAGAGTCACTGGTGTTCCGACTAGTGACTTCCAACCAGGGATACATTTAGAATGACATCATATAAATTAAAGAGTTCCACCAACAAGTCACATACTTATTGATCTATAACAAATGATTCATTCAAGGAACACGATAACATACTATCAAAATCATGAACATAATGAAATATCATCATCTCTATGATTGCCTCTAGGGCATATTTCCAACAGGAAGAACCTGTGCCCTCAACACAAGGAAATTATCCCTCGTGAGTTTCTCTGAGACCGGAGGCCCGAGAGGTGACGCCGTTGAAGAAGATGAAGCAGCCATCAAATCTTGATTGGAAGAGGATAGCTCTGATACCATGTGAAGATTGGAGAAGCGTATTACCTCCGTAGAGGCCGCGTGGTGTATATTTATAGGAACCGAACCAAACGTCGGTTATGATTTACAATAAGATTTGTTACAATCGTGGTGTACTCGGCTTTATCTCATAGCCGCACATATTTTGAATACACATGCATACCTACAAGAATAGCTATCTATTGTTGGATTCTAACATTAGTCTGTTAGAAATTTTCGTGCGTATGAGTATTGTTTGCATGCTGGGTTGTTGGTGGTATCTTGTTTATGCAGGGTCTTCAAACATGCTTGGTGGTTCTATTAGCAAGGTACATTAGAGTTGGTTGAAGGTTTCTTTGAATTAAGAATTATTGTTTTGGAATTCTCCAATCTCTCTGAGAAACTTCTCCTTCTACACTGGGTAACTTTTCACCGATCACTGGGAGCTTGATTGGGTATAGATCATGTTCCAACATCGCTTTCTTAACTTTTGCTAATCTGTCGTAGACTCATGGTATATTTGTCATTGTGACTGCCCTTGATCCACCGTGGTTGAGACGTTTCCCACGGAAATGTCACCAGATATATTCTTCTAGGCATCGCCATCACCATCTTCCTACAACTAGGGACGGTGACGCCCATCAGGTGCATCCGCCGCTGCCAGTTCTACGGACCGACAGCCGGCTGGAACCGCACCACCAAGGATGAGGGGCTTGGCGATCGACTTGGGGCAACTCGTGATGGAGATGGATGAAGTCGTGGACCGTTGCTCCATGATAATGTGATAAGGTGTTGCATACATTATCTCTAGGGTGTCTTGTTTTCATAAGCAACAGTGTGATATTTCATATAAACTATATATGTCTGTCATATAATTTTGGGTTCCGATCGATGCAGACGTTGCATGTAGTTATCATCAACTACTACCGACATGTTAACAAAATGCTTTATTTTTATTTTAGAAAATATTGAGCTCTAAATAGGAGCACTGGATTTGTCCATATGCAAGGGTGGATATTCTAAGGCCAAAGGGGGCTATGGCCCCCTCCCCCGAGAAAAAATGATGAATATGTACTTAGTTCTTATCTTATTTCTATTTTCCTTCCTTCTTTTGTGAAAGAAAAGAGAAATAAGAGAAGTGGGTCGAAGTTCACCCAAAACCGAATGTGAACCGATTCCAAGTTGCTCCATAAGCACTATTTATAGAAAGTGTTCATAGGAACCATAATAGACATTTGATTTTCTTTTGTGAAATGAAAATTATGGTTTAAGACAGTCTTGCCACCTAGCTAGAAGGACACTTGTCACCTATGGTAATTTTAGTAAAACAACTCCATGGCATTTTTGAAGTTTCTGTAAACTTGGAAGCTAGATTATTCTATTGATATTGACCATGTTTGAATTTCTATTTTATAAATCCGGTAACATCTTATCGTGGAGAACTTTTACTTTTCAAACTTTTGGTTTTATAAAAGAAAAGGTCCATGTTAAAAGTTGTCCAAAGCACAAGGCTCTTTTTGCAAAGTGACCTGGCTGGACCTTTTTGAAAAAATATGTTTTTCTGAAATCATTTTGAAAAGATCAAAGAAATGTTTTTCCATATTTGCATGAAAAGCTCGGCAGTTAGTTGGAATCTAGGGAACAAACTTTCATAAATTAAATCACAAAACAGAAATTTTATGATATCTATCACCGAAGAAAGAACATTGATGTAGAATGAAAACCAAAAAATAGATACATTTTAGGTCTTAGCTGGCACCTCGGCACAACTAACACATCGGCTCAACATGATTCTGTAGTGTACCTTAATTAGCCAGCACTGTGGCCGAGTCGACCGAAAGCAAGGGATATTGCACTTGCCATGTTGAATTTGGTAAGCTGTGGAACATATCAAGCACTATGCATCCTCGCTATTTTTCAAATATTTTTTGATTTTTTATGGTATTTTGCACAACTTTACCTTGGATTTGTACGTTGCACTGCATGTGCATGGACCAACCCCTTGTTTCTCGTAGTTTTGTCGTATTTTTATGGACCTACAAGCACGACATGTTTACCTATGTTTATGTCAGGATTTGTGCTACGTTTTCTATTGCATTTGTTAAGAAATTAGGCCCAGCACCGGAGAGTCCTGGCCTAGGTGGGCTCCTCATCCATCCAGTAGCTTATATAAAGGAAGGGGATCCTCAACATTGTACATCGTTTTCAGAAAAGCAATAAAGAGAAGTCTGAAATTCCCTCATATCTCTGTGTTCAATCTATTATTCCGTTCTTACATTGTTCTTACGATTCTGAGTTTGTCTATGAGGTAATCGCCTGGACTGGACTCACCAGTGACGGTTCCTCAACACGTTATCAGTACGATCGACTCTCCTCGGATCGAAAGGTAATCGTCGTAGCACGACACTCGTAGATTGAATCGTTTTCTAAATTTGCTTTCAATTATGCAAATTTGGTTTTTTAGATTGGTTTTTTCTATGGTGCAAATCAGCTGTAATATACCGCGAGCCGACTTGAAGTCGCCGGCACAATGCCGATTGGTAAATTGTATGGAAAAGTGGATGTCGATTGTACCGTAGATTGAAATTTACAAATTCATTCTAATCTACCGCGAGCCGACTTGAAGTCCCCAGCCAAGCCGATCGGTGGATTGCAATGAACAGTAATTGTATAGTAATCACAATGAATAGTAACTCATTAAAAAAATCGGCGGACGACGGCACGGAGTCGCACCGCCACGACCTCCACCGCCGGTGCCGCCCCGACGGGCCCTCCCCGCCGGCCGCAAAGAAAGCACTGGTCGGCGCCGCTACCGCATGGGCAAAACATCATAGAAAAATGGGAGAGATCGGCCGGCGGCGGCCGCACCGCCGCCGACTTGCGTACCGACATCCGTCCGCGCACGGCACCACCACCTAGAGTTGCACCCGCGCCTCTCACACAAAAGCGTAGCCGGCGCCCGAGCCGCACCGCCGCCGTCTTCGCCAGGCGCCACCGTTGGAGCCTCCCGCATGGGGTTGCCGCATCGCCCGCGCGCAGACCGCACGGCGCCGCCTCGCCGCCTCCGACGGTGCCACTTAGGAACTCGCGCGCATCGGTGGCGTCGCCTTGAGCCTTCGCAGACGAAGCGCCGCTAAGGCCCTACACCCCACCACCGGCCCCGCACCTTCGTGTGGCCGCCACGCCGCCGTGGCTCCACCGCTGCACCGCCTCTCCTGCACCCCGTGTCGGCCGCCTCGCACCCGCATGTGCAGCCACGCTGAGCGCTGCTCAAAGCGGTGCCGCCATCGATCGCCTCTGGCTTGTGCGCACGTAGAAGCCTCCATGGCCGCCGCTCGGCCACCTGCGCCCGTCTTGCATCCACCTTGTGCCCGCAGTGCCGCCGCCGCGGTCGCACACGCCACCAGTCGCTTCCACACGAGGCACCTCCGGACCGACCGCCTCCGCCTCCTTGCACAAGGCAAGGAACCCTAAGCCCCTTGCCTCTTTTGATCCGGCCGGGATGGGCCAAAGGAACTGGTCCAATGGGCCCGGCCCAATTTTTCTTCCAAAAAGAAAAAAAGGGAACAGAAAATCCCAAATATTGCGAATAAGCCCTCTCATTTTTCTAAAATTACACGATAAATCTTCTCAAAATTGAAAATTCACGATTTAGCTCCTGGAAATTACAGAATTCACTGAAAATTCATATTCCGCCAAAAAAGGCATTGAAAATTCAATTTTTGAATCAGTTTTAGCATTTGAAGCATGTTTAACTTTGTTATTATTATTTCTATGCAATTTCTGTCTTGTATTTACTATTTTTGATTGTTTATATTGCTTTTAATCATTGAAAATAGCAGTAAATCATGAAAAATACATAGAAAAATACGAGAACATTATGAGAATTTTTTCAACCACTTTATGCAAGTTACCAGTAGTAATCATATGCACTTTTTTTGCATGAATATGTAGATAACTAGTATTACGAACTGGGAGTTCGAAGAGCTAGCCTAGCATGACCACAATTATCTAACTTGGACATTAGAAAAGTACTTAGAGCCAAGAAGCTCCGTGCTGCTATTGGACTTGGCACCTTGAAGGACGCCACTCCAACTGCTGAGTAGAATGATCAAGCACTTTTTTTCCTCAGACATCATCTCTGCCTAACGCTCAAGAATGAATATATTGCAGAAAAGAACGCACTAGCTTTATGGACCGCACTGAAGAAGCGGTTCGAGAAACTGAAGTATACAATTCTTTCTCGGGCAGAGCAAGAATGGAACCGACTACGTTTTACTGACTACAACACCATGGGGGAGTACATTTCTGCATTGCATAGAATTTGTACAAGTCTTCAACTCTGTGGTAAGATAACCACAGATGAGCAGAAGATCGAGAAAACTCTCTCTACCTTTCACTCAAACATGGTGCAATCGGCACGCAACTATCGTCAGGACGGCTATAAGGAGTATGCCAAACTGATTGACATCATGCAAGTTGCGGAAGCTCATGATTACGTTCTCAGAAAGAACTACATATCACAGCCGCCTAGTAGCAAAATTGACCATGAAGTCAATGCAAGCAGCTACAAGGTGAGGAAGCCTCACTCAATAGAAAGAGACAAGAAGAGTAAGGTCATAGGTTACAAAACCAAGTAGAATGCTCAAGCCAAGAAGGACAAATAAAAGAAGTACGATGAGAAGCTCTATGATCAGCAGGACCAAAGTTGCTACAAATGTGGTACTTGGGGACATTGATCATGTGTTTGCCGTGAGCCGCATCACGCGATTTATACTTTCAAGGCTAAGAAGAAGGGCAAAGGACAGCATGAGGCACACCTCGCTATTGTAGGCACAAATGATCCACAATCATGGGTTGCACCCATGGATGTGGATATCTCAGTAGCAGCCCCCTACACACCTTCTTTGGACATCACAGCGGCAGCAGCTGTTGTTGCCGAAGAAGAGAAGTTGGACATGGAGCAGATTCAGGCAGAAGTTTCTTCATATTTCGCTAATTCAATCTAGTGCACGTATTGCACTTAGATTTTACAGTCATTTGCAGTTTATGGTTGTGACAGAATATTAAATTTTGAATAATAGTTGTAAGCTCTAGGAGAGTAAAGCAATAAATTATTATGATGAGTCCTGCAAGATTTTTTTCGTTTTAGTAATAGCAAGTCGTATTCTGTTTTGAAGTATTTTACTTATGTGTGTGGATTGCTTCCTACCCTATATTAATAAATACTTTATATATCAGAACGTGTGTGGCGCTTTATGGAGGAAGTGTGCTTAGTATATAGCGGCACAATGAATACCATATTGAGAGAGACAAAAAAATTGAGTCGATCAGCAAGAATGTTGATAGTCTTACGACAATCGCAGGTAGCGATACTTGTATAATAGGCTCAGGAAGAGCCATAATTATACTTTCGATAGGCACAACATTAGTCATTGAAGATGCCTTGTTATACCTATAATCGACTAGAACTCTCTTAAGCTTTAAAGATATTCACGCTAATGGTCTCCACGTAGAAACTGAAGAAGAGTATGGTAAGAAATACCTGCTCATTACAAAGCGTGAAGAACATGGGAAAAGAGTATTAAAACAACTTTCTTCATATGAATCTAGGCTATACTACACTCACATTAAGGCACCTACAGCCTATACTGTCCTGAAAACTACTTTTAGAAGCTCTGAAGTTTTTTGTCTCTAGCATGATAGATTAGGTCACCCTGGTCTTAGAATGATGAGAAATATAATTACTAATTCTCAGGGACACAATGTCAATGTAAAGAATTTCCCGAATCAGGAAAATTTTGTGTGCCCCGTATGTGTCACCGGGAAACTAATTACTAGACCCTCTACTCTGAAACTAAATGATGAAATTTCTGCATTCCTAGACCGTATCTAGGGAGATATTTACGGTCCTATACAGCTCCTGTCACGGCCATTTAGTTACTTTATGGTGCTCATCGATGCTTTCTCCAAATGGTCGCATGTATGCTTATTATCTACGAGAAACCATGCTTTTGCAAAGCTGATATCGTAGATAAATAAAATTAAGAATAATTTCCCTGATCATCATGTGAAGTCCATCAGAATGGATAATGCTGGAGAATTTCCTTCAAAGACATTTGATGATTATTATATGGTAATGGGAATTACCATTGAGCATTACGTACCACTTGTCCACACCTAGAATGAATTAGCAGAGGAATTAATTAAAATAATTAAATTTATTGTCTGGCCGCTCTTGCAGAATTGTAATTTACCAACTATATGTTGGGGACATGCAGTCCTACACGCAGCAACTCTCATCAATTTTAGACCGTCGGCTTATAGCATCCATTCACCTATGCAACTAGCGCAAGGGTCAGTACCTAAAATCTCTCATCTACGAAGGTTTGGTTGCAAGGTTTATATACCTATACCACCACCGCAGCGAACTGCAATGGCCCCCCCTTCGAAAATCTGGGATATACAGTTGTTATGAAACAACATCCATAATCAGGTATCTGGACCCCATGACTGGAGATTTGCATACAACCCACTTCGCTGACAGCATATTTGATAATGATAGTTTCCCGTCATTAGGGGGATGAAATCAACCCCTTGATGAAAAATATTGGAAAATGATGTGGCAAGCCACATGAATCCATGCACATGACCTGCGCACTAGTGAAGCAAATAGAGAAGTTCATAAGATAATTAATTTACAAGTATTAGCGAATCAACTGCCTGACCGCTTTAGTGATTTGAAGAGCGTGATCAAGTCGCATGTGCCTGCACGCAATGCGCTGGAGAGGGTTGAAATAGCAAAGAAAATTGAAGGTATCACTAATCCCATCCAGAGGCCTTAGAACAAAAAGGACAAGAACTCCAGCCCTTTAAATCCCAAGTAACCAGGGACGCCTAGCGAAAAAGGATAAGAATGACTTGACATAGCCGATCACTGAAGTTCCCTATAATCAGAAGGGGAGCCTGTTGAGACCTGACACCAGTGTGGAACCTTCATAAAAAAGCATACCGGATTTAAATATTCCCACGGTGGGACACATCAGCATGGATGTGTGCGCACACATCGGAGCTGAAAAACTAAAGGGATTTGCCCCCGCAATTGGAAGCAGCGATGGGCAAGTAGAAGCATTAGCAGAATCGCCCTATGAAGAAATAGCTATAAATTATGTAACCACGAGAGAATCTATGAATATAACAACAGCCAATGTCGATATTTATTTTGCAAAGAAAATTGACACAATCATTGATTTCGATCCAGAGCCTGCATCGCTCGCTGAATGTAAGAAAAGATCAGATTGGAAAGATTGAAAGAAGGCAATAAAAGCAAAATTATTATCCCTGACTAAAATAGAGGTATTTGGGCCTATAAACTACACATCTCCCCATGTGCACCCGTAGGGCGTAAGTGTGTATTTATTCGAAAGAGAAATGAAAACAATGAAGTTGTAAGACATAAAGCATGGCTTATTGCATAAGGTTTCACTCAGCGACCAGGAGTCGATTATGAAGAAACTTATTCCCCGGTCATGGGCGGAACTATATTTAGATATTTAATCTTAATAGCAGTAAACTTGAATTTAGAAATGAAAGTGATGGATGTGGTAACTGCATACCTTTATGGGAACTTGGATTCAGACATTTATATGAAGGTACCTGAAGGTATCCCTGTCCTGAACCATGACATAGTAAATAGAAATCTGTACAGTGTAAAACTCAAAAAGTCACTGTATGGACTGAAACAATCAGGCAGAATGTGGTATAATCGCTTGAGCTACTTTCTCTGCAAGAAAGACTACACTAACAATGAGGATTGTCCCTGTGTTTATTTACGCCGATCCCATGATGGATTATGTATAATCTCAGTATGTGTAGATGATTTGAATATCATCAGGACCCTAGAAGATATTAAGAAAGCAAGCTATTACCTGGAGTTGGAGTTCGAAATGAAAGACTTGGGTAAAACCAAATATTGCCTAGGTTTGCAGCTTGAGCATACCCCTGAAGGGATTTTAGCACATCAGTCAACCTACACTTAGAAAGTGTTAGAACAGTTCGGCTTTAAAAAGGCATATCCTTCGAAAGTACCGATGGTCGAGAGATCCTTGCAGCAGGACAAGGACTCGTACAGATCTAAAAAAGAGGGGGAGGAAGTCCTGGGGCCAGAATTCCCATACCTGAGTACAATAGGAGCACTCATGTATTTAGCAAACTGTACTAGACCGGACATTGCATTTGTCGTGAACCTACTAGCAAGGTATAGTGCATAACCTACCAAAAAGCATTGGTAGGGAATAAATGACATCTTCCGATACCTCTAAAGAAACAAAGATCTTGGTATGTTCTATAGAAAGAACCAAGACCTAACTATGACTGGCTATGCAGATGCTGGGTACCTGTCAGACCCGCATACAGCTAAGTCGCAAACATGCTATGTATTCCTATGTGGTGGAACTGCAACTTCATGAAAATTGTCTAAGCAAAATCTTGTATCTACTTCGACGAACCACTCAGAAATCATAGCACTGTACGGGGCCTCATGAGAATATTCTTGGCTTCGGTGGATGATTCACCACATCCAGTAGTTATGTGGATTGAATACCGCGCAAACCCCCGCTATTATCTATGAAGATAATGCAGCTTGTGTTGCACAAGTGCAGATGGGTTATGTGAAGAGTCCTGTCACAAAACATATCATCCCCAAATTCTTCTATGCTCATGAATTACAAAAGATGGATTAAATTAAGGTACTGCATACTAAGTCATGTGAAAATCTTGTAGATTTATTTACTAAGTCACTTCCAGCTTCTAGCTTTGAAAGATGCATACGTGGAATCTGAATGATAAGGCTTAGAGAAGTGCAGAATTCAGGGGGGGGAATTTTCACGAACTCATTATTAAAGCTTGATCACAAAGATAGTGTGTCCAAAGAATAAATCCTACATATTAAATAAAATTGGGTGGATTGTACTCTTTTTCTCTTGACGAGTTTTTCTGAAGTTTCTCGACTAAGGTTTTTAACGATGCAATTTGTGCATCGCAACGGAACGCATGTCATGTACTCTTTCTCTGAATTTTTTTCTTTGGGTTTTATGGAGTTTTGATGAGATGTGAACATGTTGGATGAGTGCCCAACGGGGAGTGTTTAGAAACCGGGCCTAGAACCGGAAGTCCTGACCCAGGTGGGCTCCTCATCCATCCAATACCTTATATAAAAGGAGGGCCCTCAACATTGTACATTGTTTTCAGAAGAGTAATAAAGAGAAGCCTGAAGTTTCCTCATATCTCTGTGTTCAATCTACTATTCTGTTCTTACGTTCTTACATTATTTTTACGGTTTTAAATTTATCTACGAGATAATCGCTCGAATTAGACTGCCAACGACGGTTTTTTCATGTTAACCGAAGTACGTGCCTGTTATGTATAAAGCCCTGACAGAATGAAAGAACCAAAGACAAAGTCATGATGCTAATGCCATTTCCCTGACAAGTGCCCAACAGTATTACGCCAAATAAGCAGTATATGTCGCATCAGACAATTACCCAAGTGACCAAACCACTGGTGGTACGTGGGAAACGATTGGCACGGGTACTTGTGGAATACTTGGGCCTTAAATTTCAAGCTGACCAGAAACGGATTTAGCGAAGTTGATCAGATTCTTGCAACCGAAGTGCTCGTTTGATTCCACTCGCAGGAAGCCAACGAAGCAACCATGCATGATCCTGGAGAAATCTAAGCTGCGAAGTTTCTTGGGAGCCGCTGGTTTTGCATGGCTTGAAGAGTAAGTAATTAACCGCCCGAATAAGTCACATTCCTGAGCTAAAAGTCATCTCTGCTTTGTGCCCAAGAAAGAAGAAACGTTGAGGCATGAGGAGGAAGTCTGAAGTTTGACGGGTGCAGACGTGCAGTTCCCTGCAAGAGCAGTCAGTCAGCTTCGGCATGCATGGTCACCGTGTGTCCAACCCGGAGGATAGATAAGTTCTTTTTTGTTGGGCTGCGAAGAATCGATCAGCTAGCATGCCAGATGCGGCAGGGTACGTGGTGAAGATTAATTAGTTGAGGCGGTCAAGGGCAGGGCCGCAGGATGGGCAAGAATTGTCCTGTCAGTCGTTTAGTCAGCAATTCGTCCCAGATATGCTCGCGAAGTTGTTCCTGAGAGATGATTCAAATAGACGATGGCCAACACCGTATCCTAACTAACCAGTACGTACAACTCCTACTCCTGCTGCTGCTAGGCTTTACCTGGGTCCGAGATCATGCAGTTACCTACCTAGTTAATTGACTAGTTTGCCGTACGTTAGCCTGTCAGAAAATAAAACATGTGAACACTCCCCAAGGTATGAACTGAACCGAGAGCACTGACTGACTGAGTGGTAAGTTAGTTATGTTAGCATTAGTTTGGCAACTGAGTCTGAAGGCGCATGTCTCCTGGCCGATCGGTAATCCGCAAAGCGCGCGTTTTTTTTTCAACGTTCTGTAGGAGCCTTTGCCTGACGGGCAACGGCAACCCAGGAGCCGTAGAAGAATGGAAGAAAGGCAATCCACTGGTACTATCCTACGAGCGAACGCGCTTGACTACGCGCCGTTTCGGACGGCATTCCATTTGGCAATTAAGTTCTTTCCGTGACATTCGCAATCATGAAAAAGCGAGAACACGAACAGCTAGTTATGGTTCCTAAGGAAATTTGGAGATTTCTGTTGTACTGGGCCGTCCTAACGTATGCGTTATACATAATCGGCGTATGAGCCTGTTGAGTGCAATAACCCATTACAACAAGGAGAGAACGAATTACGTCTATGGGTGGATCTATAGAGCAGATGGTGCATGAAGTACTTGGGTGCAAACTTCTACAAGCAGTTTGACAACAAGGACTTGATGAACCTGTCCAAACAATTGTGCAACCAGAACCAGCAGCGAAAATTTGACGCACTGTGAAAAGATTCTGGATGAGATGGCCTAGACACACAGAAGAAAGACAATGAAAAATGTTGTTAAAGCGCTGTCCAAGCCCCTGAAGCATTGCTACAGCTACTCAAAGATGGTCCTAGTGTGGCGATGAAGACGGGGCGCAGGTGAAATGCTTCTCGGGCTAGATTGAGCACGAGTCTAAGGAGAAGTAGTCGCTGCTACATGACAGGGGTGGTGCTCCATATGGTGTCATGACAATCAATTTAACTGAAGTGTACAATTGGGTCATGCGCGTCGACATGTGCCTACCTTTGGTTGGCATTGCGGAGGTAATTCTCCGTGGTACCACAAATTACTTTGTTGACAGAAGCAACAACGCATTGCTCGCTATGGCAAATAACAGAGTAATGTACTCCGTCATGATCACTAAATGCATGGAGGAGAACAGCAAGAAAGGTGAGATGCACCGGGCATTCAAGATGGGTACAAGAGAGTTTCACTTTGATATACCATGCAGGGATAAAGGACACCTTGGGACGAATTACGAGAGGATCACCCACGAGTGCACGCTACGCTGTGCTAGTTGCGTATCCACTTGCAACAAGCCTCTTCTTCTGCATATGCCTTGCTCACATGTCATGCCCACATGTTCGATGGTGGCGCAGCATCCCGGCAAATATCTCTTTGATTATTTCAACAAGGACGAGGTGATGCAAACCTGGAGTGTAGAGTTGTACAGTTACGACGTGGTTGGCCATTTCACTGGCCATCCGACTTGGGAGCAACTTGTATGGGCCGCGGACATTGAAATGCTTAAGGGAAAGGTTGGCCGGCAACAGGTACGGCGCATTAGGAATGACGTGGACAAAGTAGAAACCGGACGTCGTACGAAGAAGTCCTCTATTTGCAGGGAGTCTAGGCAGTCTAGGCACAACTTCAAGAAAATACCCTATGAGAAATCCACATGATGAAGTAGACATCGGCAATCCAGACAACGCCGCGAGGATCTCATCCGACTACTCCAATCGAGGCGGTCGACACGGCGGACGTCGAGGTCGCGGCCACATGAAAGGTTCGTCTTGTTGAAATATGTGGTGATCAATGCTTTGTAATATTATTTTGATTTGTCAAAAAACTAGGTGATGACGCGTTGTGATGAATGTTCTATAATATCATTGTGATTTATCGACAAAAAAATATGATGACGTTGTGCTGAATGTTTTATAATATTACTAGTCCAATGCCCGTGCTTTGCTACGGATTAAAAAAATCGTATCTCCTCAACCGTCGTCGTGCTCAGCCTACAATGCAAGTGATCCGCCGGTAACCCGTTCTTGGAAAGATCGATGGAATCTTTGGGCTTCTTGGGCACCAGCTTGGGCAGTTGGGGTGTGGGAGGAGTGGAGAGGAGGCTATGGGTGGCCAACCGTACGCACGGAAGAAACCAAGAAAGTACGAGATCCAACAGCTCACATCTCACGAAGAAAGATATATCTAACGGCTCATATCGTATGAGGGAGGACGGACCGCCACCAATTCCTTCTTTTAAGTAGTAGAGATTGTGATTTGTCCATAAAATATGTAGTCGAAAATAGATAGTAAAAAAACAGGCGAAAAGATCTCTCTGTACTGTTCTAAGCTACTGTTATTATCCCTTAAGCTACTGTCGCTATTTGGAATGACGGCAAGACACTATCGTAATTTTAAATGACGATGGTAGCTTAGTTTTGTAAAAAAAAAATGACTATTTATTTTTATAATTTTTTTAAAATAATATTATTTAAAAAAAATTCATTGAGTGTCCGGCTGGCCGTCGACAGGTGGGCCCCGCAGGGAGTCTGCGGCGGTTGACTGACTCGGCTTGCCGGGGAGGAGCTTTCGTACAGGGAATATTCGGAGATGTTTCATGTGGAGTAATAGCAACTATGTCCTGGCTTAGCGACCACGGCTCAATACTATCCCTTTTGTTGGCTTCTCTAATTTCTGCTCCGAGACCTTGAAAAGTAGCGTTTTGCGAAAAGAGACGAAACGAAGAAAATCAAGGGAAGCTCCCATGGTTTTTTAAGGTAATATTAGTGCAACTACACATAAAAAAGATACGCTGGCCAGAAAATAACATTTGATGTGAAAATAACAGGTGAGATGATATATGTCCACTTGTTAGTGGGATGCTTATGTTACTGTCCAACTCCAATAATCATTATTGCGGTGCTGTGATACGTAGTTTCCTTGCAGGAAAATATGGTGATGTAATTCTGAAGTAGTATCTACGTAAAAACATTATGACATTTAATTACATGTCTTCTTCCATAGTTTATCATTCGTAAATTGTTAGAATTAATTTGTCTTGTTAATAAGATATCACGGCATGAACTTCTGTTCGCAAAATTTACCATCAACATCTGTACATCACGAATCTTCATTTCCAGGTAAATGATAGTACAATCTGGCATAATTTGTATCAGCTTTGAATCCACAAAATACACTGTTTCATAACCACATGCGCATCAGCGACACCTTCATCCAAGATTCCAAGCTAATACATGCATTTCCACAATTGGACAAGAAGCTAGGGGTTCAATTGAAAAGTCATGTCTCCCACTTTCCCTCCTTGATTCCTACCCTCTTGGCCACTCTATATATACATCAACCATCCTTCGATATCCGCATCCAAATTGCAAAGTACTAAAATATATCTCACCACTTCCACACACAAAACGCAAGATTCCATGGGATCGAAGCTTTCTCGCAACCACGGAGGCGGCCTCGGGCAGCAGGTGCACCAGCCGACATCGCCGGCGCCTGCCAGGGTCATCGCGGCCGATGGCTCGCTGAAGGAGCTCCCGGCCACTCCCCCCGTCGCTGTCTCCGACGTGCTCGGCGTAGAATCGGCTTCCTTCTTCGTGTGCAACTCTGACGCGCTCTACTTCAACGAGGACCCTCCGGCGCTGCCCCCCGGCGAGCTGCTCCGGCCGGGCCAAATATACTTCGTGCTCCCTGCGGCGATGCTAGGGCGGCCGGTCTCGAGCGCCGAGATGGCCGAGATGGCCGTGCGTGCGAGCGCGGCGCTCGCGTCCAAGAAGCCGCACCGGTGTGGACGCCGCGGCGGTGGCGGCAAGAAGAAGATGCGCGTGATGCCGCTGCACGAGGAACGGGAGGACGGCGAGGACGTTTTGTTCAACGAGAAGCTTAACGAGCGGACGCTCGGGGAGTTCGCGGTGTCGCTGAGCCCGCCGAAGAGTGATGAGAAGCTCGCTGCGGCGGCGGCGCGGTCGCGGCTGAAGCGGGCTCTGAGCATCATTCAAGAGGATGCTGAATGAAGCATTTCTCCACGAGATAGATAGGTTTCTTGATTTTCCCCTTTTGGTACCATTTTTGTGAGGCTTGATTAAGCCTATAGCATAAAAATGGTCTAGTAGTTTTGGAGAGAAAAAAATTATTCTGGGAAAGAAGGTGTATAACAGTATAATACGGTCTCCCTCTGTATATAACTCAGTCAGTAGTTGCAAAACTACAATAATTTAAAAAAGTTGTTTCGTTTATTTATCCCCCCCCACACACACACCTCCCCCGATGTATATTTTCCTGTCTCCGATTTTGTATTCTGTAGCAGTAGTGCAAGTATGAAGATCTTCACGGTCCGATAAACTGAAGATTTTCACGTTATGTAGCCCAAACTGACTAACTGAATGAACTAAGAACCAAATCAGCTAGTGCCAAATGTCATGTTCCTCACAATCACATTCGCACCTTGTATTAATCGGGCATTCAGTAATTAAGTAACATCAAGGGATAAGTATTCGTCAACCAACCACAGGTACGAACCGTAGATACCAAATGACACAACAAAAGTTTTAGCCAGCTTAGTAAGCAAAACGTAGCTTAATAGAAGAAGGCAAACTCTCACTCCAATGTAAAAAGGCTTTGACAAACCTATCTAACCTACCAGTGTTTCGCATATTAAGCCTCTAACCCACTTCCTAACCCCAAGTAAAAAATAGACTAAATAAATAGGAAAAGGTAGGTAAAGTACTCATATTGCAATTGTACGTAGCTCAATTGAACTCCGATCAATCATAACACAAGATTGTCAAGATTACGATTCTCGGTATAATTGTTTTTGTGTTGCTAGGATAGGGAACGTGTGACCGTAGATTCATTAGTACATCGAAAATTGTGATTTTAAAAATTATAAGCTCTAGTCCACCATTTGAGATGGTGCCACTTTACGACAATCCTACGTAGGATCATGATCTTAACATATAGATGGCACCAGGGAGGAGCTGGGCCTCGGGCCACTGGGGCAATGGTCCGAGGGTCAGCTAAAAATATCAGTTTAAAATCCAAATACTAGTCAAAAAATAGTGTTAATTTGATATTTGGGTCAAAACATGCTCATGGCACGATCCTAACAACCTTGATCATACATAGCTTGCCATGTCGATAGATTTGTTCCACAGTTGGAAGTTTCACATCAATTTCCAGGCACTCGGGGTCATACTCCAAGTTCGTCAATTGCACCGGAAGGAAGGCAACGAAACGGCCGCAATTCCGGCGAATCCTTAGGAGGAAGGATTCTTGAAAGCAGCTTGCATGGTCTCAATCAACCAGAAGGTGAAGTCACTGCCCTAGCCTACACGACATGCGCTTTACTGCCCAAGAAACATACCGATCGATGGGCACAGAAACGTCAACGTAAGAAGCAGAGAGGAAGCTGTTACGGTCAAGGACAGCGGTAAGCGATGACAAGTGCCGCTGACCGCTGACCGCTGATCTTAACATATAGATGGCACCAGGGGTGGAGCTGGGCCTCGGGATCGTTTCTACGGTGATTCGCTTATCAGTCGCATTGACTCATTGGCAGTTAACTACGCCCCCGGATCGTCTCTCGGTGTAATGCTTGTTTGACAGTACGTGATCGAGGTGAGATCGATGGATTGCTGTTCAATTAGAGCGGCGCAGGCACAATTGCCCACCATGTCGCAACTTCTGCTAGATTGCTACTGATGAAGGCCTCTTCTGGCCCGACACCATGTTGTTATCGTCGTCGTCGTCGTCGTCAAGCAATCTCTGAAGTCTCAATAGATAAAGAGTATTTATCTTTGAAATGTGCATCAAGCTCGACGCGGGTCGATGCTATAGAATTGGGACAGTTGAAACGTACTGCTGAAATTCTCGTTACAACTGTTGTTATGAATATTATGTGTGTATTGAAGAGATCTAATAGGTAATATATATATAGTACAAAAGAATACAAGACTAAACCATAATACAATAGAAAATACTAGAAATACCCTTAACACCCTCTCAAATGCAAGGTGTATACAATAATATTACATTTGAAAATGGTTGATACTACAAAAATGAAAATCATAAGTTCAAGTCTTGATAATATGGTCGTAGCGTGCAGCTCTTGGAAAACATGTCGAGTATCAAAATATCTTCTCTCATCTGGGGTCGTGCAACAACCCATAAAGCACAAGGTGCAGGGGTTGACGAAGTAGAGACAAGCAGGAGCAAAATCGACCGTGACAACACGACATGAATAGAGAAAGTTGTCAAATCAAATCGAAGAGGAATAGATAAAAACATAGCGACGTAGATCGAAACCCAAAACGGTGGCAGCGCAGTGCAGAAAAAACACAATAGAGGCGTAGTGCAAAAGAAGCGCGACGGCCTTAGAAGCTCGGGGCAGCGGCTAAGAGAGAAGCATCGGCATCATAATAACTTCTACGATTTACAGCAGCTCGAAGAAAAGAGCGACGGCTGCTGTCATGCAAAAAAAAATCCTATACTTCTATAACTGACAAAGAAAATATTTGTGGACTCGTATGGCTTAGACGAACTCATTAACTCAAAGCTAAAATGGCACGGATTTGGATGAACGCAACGGCAAAAAAAAAGAGAACTAGAGCAGCAAAGCAATCGTACTATCCTCCAACAGCAGCTTAATCAGGGAGTCTATTGACCAGACATAACTGAGTCATCCCAATCAAGCATCAAAAACTCCAACCATCTGTTCTCACAACCGAGCCATCCCAATCGAATCGGAGCGGAGACAGCAAGGGAGGCCAAGCCGAAGGCAAATCCGGGAGGAGGGAGCTGCAGCGGCAGCCTGAGGGAGATGCGGCGAAATCCGGGAGGCCAAGCTGAAGGCAAATCCAGGAGGCGCAGCGGCAACCCAAAGGAGATGTGACGAAATCCGGGAGGCCAAGTCGAAGGCAAATCCGGGAGGAGGGAGCCGCGGAGGCAGCCTGAAGGAGATGCGGCAAAATCCAGATCGAGAGGCCACCTTCGGCGGAAGACGAAGCGGCTCGAGATGCGATAGCGAGCAGAAACCAGCTGCGCCAGAAGAGGAAAGGCGAAGACCGCGCCGTCGAGCAGCAGCAGGAGATCCCTTCAAAGCCGGAGACGACGCCCGGCAGTGGCTCAGGCAGGGGCGGAGCAGAGCGTCACTCGGGAGACTCGGCCGGGCGCGAGCTTCAGGCACGCACAGAGCAGACGCGCACGGAGCAGAGGCGGCTGTGGCGACGGCTCGGGAGGCCCAAAGTGAGAGTACGAGCAACTCCTTGCTCGGCTCACGGTGGCGCGTGAAGCAGACCTCGGGCACGCACTCGGGTGGGGTTCGGGGAATGCGAGCAGAGGAGCTCGGGGCAGAGGCGGACCCACGGGAAACCGGCGACGGGAGCTCGTGGTAGAGGCAAGCCCAAAGCAAGAGATGAACTCATGGGTGTTTGTGAAAGATCTAGACCCGCCATTATGAGTTAATGGATTGTTTTGGTGATTAATGACAAATTCAAATATGAGACTAACTCTTTTATCTAGTAATATCTTGTGTAGTCTCATTTGGATATAAAGGTGAAATTCAATGAGGTATGCAATCGACATCTTAATCTTATATATTGTTGCATTCCTCGAATCCAAAATATAGGTTGAACTCAACCATAAGTTAAACTTGAATATGTGCATATGTTCTTATTACACATTTGTGTATGCACACATTTAGGGGGAGTTCACTCTATATTTTGTGGTTTCATAAGTATTGATCCATATTCCATTCTCCTCACATATTAAGGATCATTACTTTGAAACAAATCCTTTGAGTATATAAAACTTGTGTAGTTCATATATACTCATATTGCTTTATATTCAATTATTTGCAATTGTGTTGTGGGACTAATGTGTGTGCTAAGATGTGTTCAAGGCTTAGTCCGAGTCGAATGAAGACATGAAAAGGAAATGCAAAGATGGTAAAAGATCAACTTAGGATCATGCATTGTCTTTTGGTTTGGTTTTAAAAGCAAAATCTTTCTCTTTGTACTGTCGGAAGTTAGGCGTTATCGTGCGGAAGTTAGATTATCAGACATCCGATTTCCGGTGGCTTGATTTTCGAGAGCATCGGTTTGGGACTTAGCGATTTCTCGAGTGCGGAAGTTCCGCAATGATAAGAGCGGAAGTTCCGATTATCGGATGGTCCGAAAAATGCGCGGTTTGATTTTTCGAGAGTACCCTTTTAGGGACTTAGCCATTTTCGCAAGTGCGGTAGTTCACTTAATGAAATGAGCGGAACTTCCGATAATCGGAACTACCGCATGATAGTTGGCGGTAGTACCGCACCCTTCTACAATAGTTTTGACGAGGATCTAATAATCCTCATTTTTATCTTTTATCTATAATTCTTATTATGGGTAAATATGATGTCACATAGTCCCCGAGGTACCCTTATCTAAAGGGAGAAGTCCAATAAGTGGTTGTAAGTCTTGCTACGACTATATCATGGTCGTAAGTCCTTCTACGACCACTACATAGTCGTAAGTCCTTCACGATTGCTACCGGTCGTAAGTCCTTCTCGACTCCTACAGTCGTAAGTTCTTCTACGACCGGGTAAACTACGACCACCTTATAATCAAACCTACAGGCGAGTGGGTCCAATTGATTAAGGAATCCGAGCAGTGCACGCACTATTATTCCGCTTATTAATGGTGCGTAATTACCCCATTATCTCTGGAAGATAATTGCGGACGGCGTGAAGAAGCCGAGGCGCCCGATAATTCTGCGGCATGCTCCGTTCTTGGATTAATCAGCGCATCTCGCGAGGCAAGCGGCTACTTCTTCACGACTATATAAGGGCATCGATCGGAGAGATAGGGGCAAGCGAACAAGAGCAGATCAAGTAGGAACACAAGTGCTATTCTCTGTAATAGTCTTAGTCTTTTACTTGATCATCAAGAATACCATACACACAGGATTAGGGTTATTATTCTCTCCGGAGAAGGCCTGAACCTGTCTAAACATCCCGTGTCAATCCACTCTGCGTGATCTTATCTCTAGGAGACCCCCCGAATCAAACAATCTTTACGTAAGATCGGTTCTAATACACCGACAAGTTTGTTCAGAAGCATTTGTTGCATGTATATCTTGATAATTATTGTTAATCATTGTGGGACTAACATTTTTCATGAGTTGGATGAATAGGCTATGTTCTAGGGTGACGAAGACTTTGGATGACATCATGAGTTGATCATCATCAAGTCAAGGTTCAAGAAGAGGATGTATCATGTGTTGATGCATAACAAGATATCGAAGAAGGAGATGATCATGAGTTGATCGTCAAGTCAAGAGAAGACCCATCATGTGTTGATGGAGGTCAAGTAAAGGATGCATCATGGGTTGATGCATGTCAAGACGATGACCCGGACTTAAAGTGAAGATGTGCGTCATCAAGCTTCAAGAAGATGCTCATGGCAAAGGTATGACTAGCTAGGGCTAAGGATGTGTTCCTAGTCTTTTACCGGTCTTGGTGTTTGGTTGGAAGACCGGATTGCTAGTATAGGTTGCCGTACTATTAAGAGGGGTCTTGTCTAGTAGCTTGAGTCTCATCATGTGTTGATAGCTCAATCTTACTTGCTCTAGCTCTACATGGCATGATGCTATTATTTGCGAATGTGTTTTGCAAATAGTTGAGGCTTATCTGATTAATCCTTGTAGCATGTGACTATACTTTTGCGAATGTGTTTTGCAAATGGTTGAAGTCCATGTACCTACACCTTGTGGCATGATCTAAGTTTGCAAATGTGTTTTGCAAATCGTTGGGATTCATGCATTTTCCCTTGGCATGGTCTAAGATTGCTTATTGCTATTTATTTGGACTTAGATCATGATAGTGGCTCTTTGGAGTTGTGCTTTTTGATTTGATCAAATGTGTTTGAGGTCAATCAAATAGGTGGGTTGTTTAGCCCTCTGAATAAGCTTTCCATAGAGTCCGAGATCACTCAATTCCGACATCGGAGTCAAAAGTTATGACATTTTTACCGAGTATAAATGCGTGCTGAAATTGGGCTGCGGAAGTTCCGATTTTTGTACTGCGGAAGTTCCGATATTTGTACTGCGGAACTTCCGCACCAAAAGTTTTAACGGCTAGTTTTTGAGCCGTTATGCACCCGTACGGCCCATGAACAGTAGAAAACGGTAGTTCCGCATATTAGTTGGCGGAACTTCCGATTTCCACGATTTTCTCGCAACTTTGCCTCCAACGGCTAGTTTTGTGTGTGGGCTATATATAGCCACCTTGGCCGGTTGGGAGAGGTCTTTGGTGCCCATATTCATTCTATTGAGCTAAGAGCAAGCCTCTCATCTCTTTTGTGCATGTGTTGCACTTAGTGAGTGTTGAGAGCAAACCCTAAGTGCATGTGTTGCCTTAGGTAGTGGATTGAGTATCCACTTGGCGTTGACACTTGATTAGTTCAAGTGATCGTTGAGACTTGTTTCTCTTGGTGTTTGCCGACACCTAGGCGGCGTGGAGGCGTCGTGCTCGTGACCTTCTCAAGAAGCTTGTGAGAAGGCCCGACGGTTGTGAGTGGATTGGTGCTCGCCATCTCGGAGTGGAGGAAGAGCAACCACGATTGAGCGAGTGTTGGTTCGGTTTGGAACCGGTCCAAGTGTTGGACTTACCTCTGAGGTGTGTGCTCATTTGAGGAGCCGGTCCAACGCGGGTTGGGCTTACCTCAACGTGGATTAGGGGAGACCGGCAAGTCTCCGAACACCACGGTAAAACATAATCGTGTCATCTTGTTTTTACTTGTGCTTTACTTTGAGCTATTTACATTCTTGCTTTAATTGCTCATATTGTATTGTGTTCATATTGTCGGTGCACTTAGTTGAGCCTAGTTGTTTTAGGTTTTAATTGTGCAAAACCAATTCGATATTAGCTTCCGCATTTATATATTGGTTTAGCGCGATAGATTTTTAAAACCGCCTATTCACCCCCCTCTAGTCGGCCACCTCGATCTTACAAGTGGTATCAGAGCTTGGTCTCTCATTTATTAGACTTAACCGTCTAGAGAGTAAAGGATGGCAACTAGAGATTTAGTGCACCTAGGTAAAGCACCTATCTTTGATGGCACAAATTATGCTTATTGGAAAATCCGCATGATTTGTTATTTTAAGGCCATGGGCCTAAATATATGGCGGATTGTAGATGCGGGCTTTTCTCCTCCAAAGGATCCTCTTGCTCCAACAATTGAGGAAGAGAAATGCTCGCATCTCGATGCTCAAGCTACTAACGTTTTATTTAGTGCTTTGAGTATAGGCAAAGGTAAGCGCCCTGATCGTAAGAACGATAAACCAAGGTGGTGTCCTTTTCATAAAAAGGAAGGACATGACCTCCGCAACTGCCGAGTTTTCCAAAGAAAGCTCGAAGACTACTACAACGGCAAGCACCACTCCCTACTCTCGGCGGGTAGGACATACGAGTGGCCAAAAGTCGTCGGATGATGAGGAGATGCCGTCCAAGATCCGCAACATACCGTTGAGCACATCTACGGAGGATCATCGACATCGACTCCAAACGACAACTTAAAGTCACGGACGAGAGGTAAATTCTCTACATACTCCTCTCGTCAATAAATTACCAAGTGGTCGGAAGTTACCATCTCTTTTGAGAAGGATGTTGTCCGATCACTACGAGTCGATCAGTCGATATCCGATTGTGGTCGAACCCACCATCAACAAGCTGTCGGGTCAATCGAGTGTTGGTTGATGGTGGCGATTCTTTGAACATATTATTTACTAATGCCCGGACGAGATGCAAGTACCGGGACAAAGGTAAGGCGATGACGATACTCCTTTCATGGAATTGTGCAGGGGTCTTCACCAAACCTATTGGCCAAGTTTCTCTTCCTTTAACATTTGGCTCACCAAGTAATTTCGTGACGAGAGAAAGTCTCCTTTGATGTGGTCGATTTCGATCGGCATATAATGCCATACTCGGACGACCAACTTTGGCAAAATTCTTAATGGCTACTCATTACGGGTATCAATGTCTTAAGATGCGGGTCCCAAAGGTGATCACCATTCGATGTGACAAAAGATGGCGTATAGTTGCGGCCGTCGATCCTCGAGATGGTTGGTCAAATACCAACTCGAGATGAAAGTCGACCGACTAGCAAGTCGAAGCCTAAAAAGCTACACAAAGCCGAACGACCAAGTCAAAGAGGTTCCTCCGGGCGCAGAGAAACCCTCGAAGATCGCTCGCATTGGGGAGACTTCCGATCCCAAATAGGAAGGCGCCCTCATTACCTTCCTCCGAGCTAACGCGAGATGTCTTGCGTGGCAAGCATCCGACATGCCCGAGTCCCGGGAGGTAATGGAGCACGAGGCTAGCTTTACGGCACGATAAAGTACCGTAAAACAAAAATTACGGAGATTTGCCCTGATCGGCGAGATGCTATTAAGTCGAGTTGGATAAGCTACTTAAGCGGGCTTTATAAGAGAAGTCAACCACCCGAGTGGTTGGCTAACCTGTAATGGTCAAAAAGTCAAGCGGCAAATGGCGTATGTGCGTGGACTTTCTTGATCTTAATAAAGCTTGTCCAAAAGATGATTTCCTTTACCTCGTATTGATCATTGGTTGATTCAAGCTGCGAGTTGTGAGATATTAAGTTTTTAGATGCATATTGCGGATACCACGGATCAATATGTGTTTAAGCGATGAAGAAAAGACCGCATTCATTACTCCATTTGGTACCTTTTGCTATGTCAAAATGCCATTTGGTCTAAGAATCGGTGCTTCTTTTCAACGCTTAATGCAATCGACTTTTCATCTCAATTAGGCGGAATTTGGAAGCCTATGTTGATGATCTAGTCGTAAAAAGCATTAAGAGACTTAATCATATCACCGACCTACAAGAAACATTCGACAACCTCGTAAAGCACCGCTTAAAACTCAATCGAGAGAAGTGTGTGTTTGGAATTTCTTGAGAAAATTGCTTGGATTCCTAGTATACGAGCGAGGAATCGAAGCAAATCTGAAAAAAAAAAGCCATCCTCGGATCGTCCTCCAAACACAAAAAGGAAGTCAAAAACTCACTTTGGGTGCATGGCGGCTTTAAGTCGTTTCATCGCATGCGACTAGGAGAAAAGGACTACCTTTCTTTAAACTTCTCGGGAGACATGAAGGTTTTGAGTGGTCGAGCGAGGCAAGCGTTGCCTTTGAGGATGTCAAGAGGTATCTTCGAGTGCTCTGATTACGGTTTCTCCAAAGCGGAAGAGGCGCTCTTAATTTACCTAGGCGCCACGCCACAGCGACAAGCGCGATACTAGTCGTAGAGCGTGGCGTACAACGACCGGTTTACTCGTCGCCGAAGTTTACGGGCCTAGGGCGTTACCTCGGTCAAAAACTTCTATATGCCCTCCTCATGTCTTCGAGAAGCTGCGGCATTATTTTGGTAGCACAAAATAGTCATGCGTCGAGTTTCCTTTGGGAGCAATCCTCCATAATAAGGAAGCAATGGGACGCATGGCAAAATGGTCAATCGAACTTGGGAGTTCGACCTCCATTCGTGTCGACGGCCATAAAATCCCGGATCTTGGCGGACTTTGTCGCCGAATGGACAAATCTGAACTGTTCGGGATCCCGATCACGATTCCCACGACCGATGGATGATGTACTGACGGGTCACTTACTTTAAGTGGCTCGAAGGGGTCGGGTGGTCTGGTATCTCCAGGAGAAACCTTAAAGTATGCCATACAATTAAACTTTCGGGCTACTAACAATGTGGCGATCACGAAGGTTTGCTAGCGGCATACGAGCTGCGAAGCACTCTCAATTAAATCGACTACTCGTGAGAGAGACTCTCAACTAGTCGTGAATCAAATCGGGAAAGAGTACCGGTGCTCTAACTCAACAATGGCTCGGTACTTATCAAGCACGTAAGCTAGAAAAACATTTTTAGGTTTCGAGGTACAATTTATCCCTCGAAGGATAATTTCTCATGAGACCAACTTGCTCGGATGGCTTCTTCCCGATCCACAGTACCAAAAGGAGTTTTCTTGGAGCAACTCCAAAAACCGTCTCTGGTCGAAGAATCAGAAACACCTCCTCTTGAGATGGCCTCATTAGATTACGAGGATACCTGGATGACTCCCATCTACGAGTATCTTTACAAGGGTTCCGTGACCAAGATGATCTTGAGGCGATCGATTATCGAAAGCCAAAATGTATACTTTGGTTGAAGGAGTCCTTTATAAACGAGGAACCCAAGGAATACTCATGCGATGCATTCGCAAAAGCGAAGGAATAACACTCCTTCACGATATACACAGTGGCATCTGTGGGACGCATGCCTCCTACAGAACATTGGTTGGTAAAGCCTTTCGACAAGGTTTTTACTGGCCTACAGCCCTGTACGATGCTATGGAGGTGGTTAAAAAGTGTATCGATGCCAATTCCATGGTAGATGATACACCAACCGGCTCAAGCATTACAAACAATACCTCTTTCTTGGCCTTTTGCGACTGGGGCTTGATATCCTAGGACCGTTTCCCAAAGCTCCGGGAGGTTTGAATTCCTTTTGTGGCTATTGACACGTTCACAAAATGGATCGAAGTGAACTTCATGAATGGGATAACAGCTAAGCGACAAAAGGTTCATGATGAGAAGCGTAATTAGTCGATTTGGAGTTAAGTCGGATAATTACGCACAATGGTAAACAATTCGCAAGTGCAAAATTTTGAATTTTGCGGCGAGTTGGGTACCAAGCTATGCTATGCTTCATTGCACATCCCCAAAGCAATAGGGCGGTCGAGCGTGCAAGCGGCCAAATAATGCGAGGAATTAAAACTCGAGTCTTGACCCGACTTGTTAAGCGCTCGGGGCTTGGGTACAAAATTACCCTCCATATTATGGGCGGTTAAATGCGACCACCGATCGAGCAACAGGAGAAACACCATTTTTCTAGTTTTTGGGCGAAGCCATGCTTCCTCGGAGCTAAAATTGCGGTCGACACGAGTTGAAACCTTCAACAACTCGGACCAGAACAACCGAGCGGATGACATTAACCTACTCGAAGAGAGGAGAAACCTAGCCTTAATCCGTTCGGCGGTCTACCAACAAGCCTGCGCGAGATACTATAATCGTAAGGTCAACCTCGCGACCTTCTTTGTAGGTGACTTAGTATTGAGGCTCGCCAATCCAAGTCTAATCGGAATAAACTTTCCCTAAATGGGAAGGTCCTACACGATGGTGAGTAACTTCGGCGAGTGACGACTAGCAATGGAAGATGGACGAGTTCTCTCAAACTCTTGGAACATCGACCGATTCATAAATTCTATGTGTGACCGGTTTCTCGGGCAATAAAAGTCGAGTTCTTTCTACCTCTTTTTGCCTTAATTTTTGAGTAGTGCTTTTTAATCTTTCGACTATGATATGAAAACACGCGAGTTTTCTTTACTTTGGCGGCGAGAAACATCATCCGTGAAACTTCTCCTCTCGCATGTGGTTCTGCCCACTAGAAGGAATTTCCTAGCATCGACTCGTTACTCACTTTTTCTGCCAATACAAAGAGCTCGGGTTTTATCTAGTCGTAATGTTATCAAAGCCAACTCTCTCAATCTTAGTCTATTTTTTCGAGTAAATTCAAAAAATATTCTAAGTAGAGTGCACTTTCTTACATTTGTTCGACCACATTTAGTGTACTCGATTTGTTTTAACTGGTCGAAGGAAGAGACACACCTAGTCGAAGTCTTTCCTCTCTGCATTGGTCCTTGCCCACTAGAAGGAAACTTCCTAGTGTCGCTCAGTCTCCTACTTTTGCTCCTTGGAAAAGACTTATCGAAGTCCACCAAAAAGGACGAACGAATGACTAAAGTACTCTAAGACGTTTGTTTAACTCAAGTTGCTGTTCTTGGTTTGATTAAACTAGTCGGAGATGGGAACATCACCTAGTCGAAGTCTTTCCTCTCTGCACGTGGTCCTGCCCACTAGAAGGAACTTCCTAGTGTCAAGTCGTTTCTACTCTTTTCGACCAGTGCTTAACAACCGTAACAAAAGCTATAAGTTAAATAAACCTCTCTTTGTTTTCAGAAACCCCATTTTTAAACACTATTTATTTAGATTGTCTAAACAATCTAAGCAAATAGTCGGGGGCTAGGATAAAGTTATTAATTTGACTTCAATTCTTAGTCTTTCATTCGTTTATTATCTTTTGAGTTACTAACTACTCGACAAGATGATTTTCAGGAAATGAAGCGGATCATATATTACTCATTAACAAAATTATGCGCCTTACAAGGTAGTTACAAGATTACTCGAAGGGGAGAGCCTAGCTGCATTTCCTCGCCACCTTTTTACCAACTGACTGCATTTCCTCAATCAGACGACTTGCCTCTGATTCAGGACAGTCGAAGTCGGCTTCAATTGGTTTAACATTAAGGCGGGGGTCTTGAGCTTTAAGTTTCGCCAAAGCGTAACTACTGCGACTTCATTGCTTCCCTTATCGATTCGATTTTGATTAGTCTTGAGTGGTCACCATTTCTTGCAATTTTCCGACTTGTTCCCCAATGGTACTTGTGTGGCAGCTATGGTATCTTCTCGAGGAGTTTTCCCTCGAATGTAGCTCATTAAGCACATTGTTCGGGAGAGTGATGTTGCCTTGAAGACTAGTCTTCATCGACTCCATCTCTGTTGGGTACAAGTCGAAGCCTCATGAAGCTTCTTGTTTTCGACCACTTGTTACGAAAAGAATAATATCGGTCAAACAAAGATATACTTCTAGAGGAAGATAACACAAAGATAATTATAGGTAAAAGCTTTTCTTACCTACTAATTGAGAATCCAATTTCTTGACCTCTTCTCGATGGGAAGCAATAGTTTTGACATGCTTTTGCTCCCATGCTCGATGTCCTCTGCATTCATCTTAGCAATGCGGACGGACTCATTGCGGATTAAGGTCTTTGCTTGGATTTGACCTCGAGGCTTCTCAATTGCAATTTACGAACAAGAAATTGGCATTAGAAAAGGAAAATACTCAAAAAGAATAACGGTAAAGATTTACTTACTGTTAATCGAGTTCTAAAACCCTCGAGTTCTTGATCCTTATTCGCGTAATCTGGAAAACTCTGAATAACCAAAGATTTTCTTGAACTTGATGCGGAGCTTCGCATCTCTTTTCTTTATCCGGAGAAGAAAGGAAGGTCGAGTAAAGGTTAAAGATCAAAAGCGATCTTAAGTTCGAACTTCTTGTTTATTTTTTCTGCAATCTTTTAGATCGAGACAGTCTCTCGAAGTCTATCAGAGAGAACTAATACTTCATTCCTTAGCCTTCTCGACTCCTCTTTTTCACGATCAGGTGAGTCATTAAGGTCTTCGTATCTTGTTTAACCTACAAAAAAGCGAGGCGAAGATAAACATCGGTGAATGGTTGTGAGTACTTCTACAACCACCGACCTAGTCGTAAGTTTTTCTGCGACTAAGATATGGTTGTAAGTCTTTCTATGACCACCACCGGTCGTAAATAGTCGTAAGTTCTTTTCGTGATACTTAAATCATGAGTTTCTTCCATGACTATTCTCGTGAAACTTTTTACAGTATTTAAGTCAAAAACAACTATGAATGATAATTGACTTACCACCTCTCGCCTCTGCGAGTAGTTCCTTCTCTTGTCTTAGCTCTAAAAGTTGTCGATGATACTCACCGACAACGACAATTTGCTCGAGCTTTACGCAAAAGAAAGCAGTGAGAAGGAAGGAAAGCCACATATATAAGTATTACGAAGATACTTACATTCATAGTCGTTCTAGCAAAAATCGAATATACAAGGTCAGGTCTTGTGACTTATCTATCCTCGCGACTTTGTCCCACCACACCTTCTCGAGGCTCGTTGTCAAAAGTATTATCCGTATTGGGAATATCTTTGGGATGGGGACTCGGTCACAGATATGTGCGAAGACCCTACGACGGAGGCGGGCCCAAAGTCACCACGAAGTTGAAATTTTCTCCTTCAGTTGTGATTTCTCTTTGGGTAGGGAAGGAACGCCTCCTACGATTTCCTTCGGAGGCGGTCGCGGTGGTCACCACCTTGACCAGAGGCTTCCTGGTTGCCTCTGTTGTTTCTCGACTCCGATGGTCGTGGCGGCCACCTCAACGATAATACCGCTACCTCAAGAGTCGTGAGTTACGACTTGGCAGATGTGGAGACACTCAGGAGTCTCGACTTCATCGGCCACAGGGCCAAGGGTGATGCTTCGACCACCTCCGTTGCTACCTCTCCGATGGTGAAGGGATAGCAATGGACTTCTCGTGAGAGAAGCATTCCCGAAATTGAAGGAGTCGGTGAAATAAAGAAAAGCAAATCGGGTTGTGAAAAGAAAAGGTAAATGTCCTTCTTACACTTGGTACATTTCACATACCTCGCACTGGTCTTAACCAGGAATTTTGGAGCAATCCTCCCAACGGAGGACCTCTTCTTCTCCACGACCACGTGCAGTCGAGGTTCAACATTTGGCTCGGCCTACGACCACGCCGGTCATAGAGTTTGAGCAGAACGAGCTACGGTTTCTCGATCTTGGATGGGCGAGAGGTGTCTCGACCATTCGAATAAACCGCGCCCTCGATTGCGAGTTGTGCCGATCGACATCGTCCTTCATAAAAGACATAAAATCCTTCCGATTCTCCCTTTCCGGTTGTTTAATAAAACTAGGAGTGGCACCAAGCTGCGAAATATTCCGTGTCATAATAGAAGGGTACCTTAGCCTTGCGAGGTTTGCGCTTGAGAGGTTCAAGCGCTTCAACCTCCTCGGCCGGCGACTGCGGCCTCGGCCAGATACAACTACGGTGCCGTGGTTCCGCAGAGAGGTTTGGTCGAAAGACCGTAACTCGAACTTGCTCCCCCTTGTCGGCTGATTTTACAAGTCGGCGTCTCTTGAGGAGGAGCGAGTCTTTGTCTTCGACAACCCGGCGCCAATAGTCATCGAGCGACTTCTTCGTCGTCTGGCGATTTTCCATGCCTACTTTACGTAAAGCAAAGCGAAAAAGAAGAATCACTAATTAGTCGTAAGTTTTTCTACGACTAGTACCAAGTCGTAAGTTTTTCTCGACTTTTTCTTGATTGTAAGATATTCTCGATCACCATTAGTCGTAAGTATCTTCTCGACTATAAAGTCCTAAAGAGAGAATCAGATTTCTGATTACCTTTAGGCGCTCTATCCTTTCATCTGCGGACAAAACCGCAATGACTTGAGGAACCGCCCCTCGGAGTGGCGGGGACTTCTCACAGATGAGTCTGACTCTGGAGTCAACCTCGGCTGTGAAAGATGCATGTAAGCAGATAAAAATATTAGACAAAGTTGAGAAAGACCAAGCGAAGAGTTAAGTCGACAATTGCTTACCCTCCTCGTAGTCTCTGGTGGGGTCTCCTCTTCCGAGTACCTCCACATAGGAGATGCTCGTTTCTTGAGAGGACTAATTGGCGTGTGATGAAATCTTTCACCACATGCCATCCGGTCACCCTTCTTCCTTCAAGTCCTTAATGGCTTGAATATAAGGGCTAATCGGCTAATATCTTCGAGGTTGAATCCCATGAAGATTTCTTTTCAATGACTTTCCCCACGAAAGAAAGGTGTCTTGAGTGACCTTCGGTGAGAACCACCTCTTCCTCCCGGCTCGACCCACGAAGACCGGGTGAAACTCAGAATGTACTCCTTGACTTGAGTCGTGGAGCTTGAGACCCGACTTCCGGCGATTCGGTTTGTCGAGCCATCCCATAATAATATTGGAACAGCTCGAGATCATGGAATCCCAGTGCACGCCTCATGAGATACACGAACACACTCAACATGGTAATGGAATTGGGACCTAAGTTCACGGTTCCACCCCAAAGTGTTCGAGTACTCTGTAAGAAAGGGGGTGGCGAGCAATCGAAGCCGCACTCTCTGTACGCTTGGAAGGCGGGATTTGCCCATTTTCCCCGATGGCGATCTTTGCCGATGGCGGAATCCACTTCACGAGCCTTCTCGGGATCTTCCGGCATCGACCAAGATCTTGATCTTAGCGCATCCATCTCGATTCCTCCCATTCGAAACTCTCTGGCCATTTCGCTCGGAAGCAAGAAGTTTTTGATTGGGTTGGCGGCGAGAAGATGAAACCTAGTCGAAGGCGGAGAAAGCAAGAGCTCGAAGAACATGGAGTGATTTGGGGAAAAGTAAAAATCCAAGTCTACCTCTGGTAAGTTTTATAACAATACGATCTCGCCGCTTCGAAACCGTCCGGCTATAGGTCTATGATAGATGGTTGTACCGCCGGGAACCGCTTCATCGGACAAGTCTATGAGAGGCGGTTGCAATTCTCCGGATGGTCAGTTCGAGAAAAAAGTAGAGTGCGTATTGTCACCTCCAAGCAAAATTACATTCTTGACCAAGTCTTTCTAGTCGAAGGAAGTATCAATCGGAAGAGCTTTTCTCCGATTCCCTACCACGACCATCAGACGGTCATAGGGTTTTTATGACTTTTGATAGTCGTAAGCAACCTTCTGATAAAGCAAATTCTGGTCAAAGCAACACTCAAATGTCGAAGAGTTTTTCCTTCGACTATCATTCTCGACATTCTCATGGTGAAAGTCCATTTACAAAACCTTTATCAAGTAAGTTACTTTCACTTGAAGTGGGGGCTAGATGACGAGGATCTAATAATCCTCATTTTTCTCTTTTATCTATAATTCTTATTATGGGTAAATATGATGTCACATAGTCCCAGAGGTACCCTTATCTAAAGGGAGAAGTCCAATAAGTGGTTGTAAGTCTTGCTACGACTATATCATGGTCGTAAGTCCTTCTACGACCACTACATAGTCGTAAGTCCTTCTCGATTGCTACACGGTCGTAAGTCCTTCTCGACTCCTACAGTCGTAAGTTCTTCTACGACCGTGTAAACTACGCACCACCTTATAATCAAACCTACTGAGCGAGTGGGTCCAATTGATTAAGGAATCGAGCAGTCGCACGCACTATTATTCCGCTTATTAATGGTGCGTAATTACCCCATTATCTACGGAAGATAATTGCGGACGGCGTGAAGAAGCCGAGGCGCGATAATTATTGCCGACATGCTCCGTTCATTGGATTAATCAGGCGCATCTCCCGCAGGGCAAAACGGCTACTTCTTCACGACTATATAAGGGCATCGATCAGAGAGATAGGGGGCAAGCGAACAAGAGCCAGTCAAGTAGGAACACAAGTGCTATTCTCTGTAATAGTCTTAGTCTTTTACTTGATCATCAAGAATACCATACACACAGGATTAGGGTTATTATTCTCTCCGGAGAAGGCCTGAACCTGTCTAAACATCCCGTGTCAATCCACTCTGCGTGATCTTATCTCTAGAGACCCCGAATCAAACAATCTTTACGTAAGATCGGTTCTAATACACCGACAAGTTTGTTCAGAAGCATTTGTTGCATGTATATCTTGATAATTATTGTTAATCATTGTGGGACTAACATTTTTCATGAGTTGGATGAATAGGCTATGTTCTAGGGTGACGAAGACTTTGGATGACATCATGAGTTGATCATCATCAAGTCAAGGTTCAAGAAGAGGATGTATCATGTGTTGATGCATAACAAGATATCGAAGAAGGAGATGATCATGAGTTGATCGTCAAGTCAAGAAGACCCATCATGTGTTGATGGAGGTCAAGTAAAGGATGCATCATGGGTTGATGCATGTCAAGACGATGACCGGACTTAAAGTGAAGATGTGCGTCATCAAGCTTCAAGAAGATGCTCATGGCAAAGGTATGACTAGCTAGGGCTAAGGATGTGTTCCTAGTCTTTTACCGGTCTTGGTGTTTGGTTGGAAGACCGGATTGCTAGTATAGGTTGCCGTTACTATTAAGAGGGTCTTGTCTAGTAGCTTGAGTCTCATCATGTGTTGATAGCTCAATCTTACTTGCTCTAGCTCTACATGGCATGATGCTATTATTTGCGAATGTGTTTTGCAAATAGTTGAGGCTTATCTGATTAATCCTTGTAGCATGTGACTATACTTTTGCGAATGTGTTTTGCAAATGGTTGAAGTCCATGTACCTACACCTTGTGGCATGATCTAAGTTTGCAAATGTGTTTTGCAAATCGTTGGGATTCATGCATTTTCCCTTGGCATGGTCTAAGATTGCTTATTGCTATTTATTTGGACTTAGATCATGATAGTGGCTCTTTGGAGTTGTGCTTTTTGATTTGATCAAATGTGTTTGAGGTCAATCAAATAGGTGGGTTGTTTAGCCCTCTGAATAAGCTTTCCATAGAGTCCGAGATCACTCAATTCCGACATCGGAGTCAAAAGTTATGACATTTTTACCGAGTATCGTCTGTGCTGAAATTGGGCTGCGGAAGTTCCGATTTTTGTACTGCGGAAGTTCCGATATTTGTACTGCGGAACTTCCGCACCAAAAGTTTTAACGGCTAGTTTTTGAGCCGTTATGCACCCGTACGGCCCATGAACAGTAGAAAACGGTAGTTCCGCATATTAGTTGGCGGAACTTCCGATTTCCCTGATTTTTCTGCAACTTTGCCTCCAACGGCTAGTTTTTGTGTGTGGGCTATATATAGCCACCTTGGCCGGTTGGGAGAGGGTGCTGGTGCCCATATTCATTCTATTGAGCTAAGAGCAAGCCTCTCATCTCTTTTGTGCATGTGTTGCACTTAGTGAGTGTTGAGAGCAAACCCTAAGTGCATGTGTTGCCTTAGGTAGTGGATTGAGTATCCACTTGAGCGTTGACACTTGATTAGTTCAAGTGATCGTTGAGACTTGTTTCTCTTGGTGTTTGCCGACACCTAGGCGGCGTGGGCGTCGTGCTCGGTGACCTTCTCAAGAAGCTTGTGAGAAGGCCGACGGTTGTGAGTGGATTGGTGCTCGCCATCTCGGAGTGGAGGA
Organism: Hsuehochloa calcarea; assembly: GCA_036346395.1. Taxonomy (NCBI): domain Eukaryota; kingdom Viridiplantae; phylum Streptophyta; class Magnoliopsida; order Poales; family Poaceae; genus Hsuehochloa; species Hsuehochloa calcarea. Next base: position 9,207,132 of record CM070595.1, on the reverse strand, counting down.
AGAGCAACCACGGTTGAGCGAGTGTTGGTTCGGTTTGGAACCGGTCCAAGTGTTGGACTTACCTCGGAGGTGTGTGCTCATTTGAGAGCCGGTCCAAGCGGGTTGGGCTTACCTCAACGTGGATTAGGGAGACCGGCAAGTCTCCGAACACCACTGTAAAACATAATCGTGTCATCTTGTTTTTACTTGTGCTTTACTTTGAGCTATTTACATTCTTGCTTTAATTGCTCATATTGTATTGTGTTCATATTGTCGGTGCACTTAGTTGAGCCTAGTTGTTTTAGGTTTTAATTGTGCAAAACCAATTCGATATTAGCTTCGCATTTATATATTGGTTTAGCGCGATAGATTTTAAAACCGCCTATTCACCCCCTCTAGTCGGCCACCTCGATCTTACAAGTGGTATCAGAGCTTGGTCTCTCATTTATTAGACTTAACCGTCTAGAGAGTAAAGGATGGCAACTAGAGATTTAGTGCACCTAGGTAAAGCACCTATCTTTGATGGCACAAATTATGCTTATTGGAAAATCCGCATGATTTGTTATTTTAAGGCCATGGGCCTAAATATATGGCGGATTGTAGATGCGGGCTTTTCTCCTCCAAAGGATCCTCTTGCTCCAACAATTGAGGAAGAGAAATGCTCGCATCTCGATGCTCAAGCTACTAACGTTTTATTTAGTGCTTTGAGTATAGATATTTTTGATGCCATATGCAATCTCAAGAGCGCTCATGAGATGTGGACCAAAATTCAAGATAAATATGAGCTGTCCACTTCCACAAGTGAAGATTGCACATATGAGCGGTCGTCGGAGAAGAATGCTCAATCTCAAACTCAGAGCGATTATGAGGACTCCTCCACTTCCTCCACATCAACTCGATGCTTCATGGCTCAAGGTAATAATGAGGTAAACGAAAACGATGAGCCTTCATATGATGAGTTGATGGATATGCTAGAAGAGCTCAATGAATATTTAGGAAAGGAGAAATTGAAATTCAAAGTTTTGAAGAAAGAGTATGGCTCTCTTCAAAATGATTATGATGTTTTAAAAGATGAACATGAAATTCTCCTCCTAAATAATCTAAATAGCTCTAAGGTGGATATAGGCATTGAATGTAATTTATTAGATGATTTGCCATGTATAGCTTGTACCTCATGCATTTCATCTAAGGTTAATGTATCCACCTCATGTGAGGATTTACTTGAAATGCCTTGTTGCTCTAAATTAGATACTCCTATTTCCTCTATGCTTGTTGAGACTAATCTTGTAGAGGAAAATAATGAGCTCAAGGCCCAAGTCACAAATTTGAAGAATGACTTGGAAAGAAGCTATAAAGGAAGGCCACTGACGAAATATTGAGCAAGCAAAAATGCTTGCAAGATAAGAGTGGTGTTGGCTACACTCCCAAGAAAAGGGAGAATAGCAAGACAAGGCACAATGCGAGACATACGAAGAAATATATCAAGTGCCATGGATGCAACGGAAGGGCCACTATGCCTCGGTGTGCCCTAATCAAAAGGATGTCAAGACAAGACATTCAAAATTGAGGCAAACCGCAAGAAGCAAGAAATAAAGACAAGTAGGAGAAGCAAAGTCCTAACTTGCTACAATTCTTAGGAAAAGGGGCATATTGGTAAACAATGTCCCAAAGGTATCACTCCTAAGCCCATTATTTATAATGATCATTATTTGCTTAGGAAGGATATTAATGGCAATGTGTTTGCTAGGAATGTTAGTTCTTCTAAAACAATTGTGAGGGCCATTTGGGTGCCCAAATCTATTGTGACTAACATTCGTGGACCCAACCAAGTTTTGGGTACCAAAGTGCTTAAATGATGAATAGGTACTTGAAAGGCATTGGATGTTTGGCTCATATGAAGAGGTGGACGGATCACCATATGCTAAATTGGAGCCAAGCCTAAGGATAATCATGTCGTATCATAAGCCAATGTCATTTCGGTAACAAGTACTTACATTGAAGTATCTAGCCCCTTATGCCTTGTGTAGGTTGCATTTCATGAAAATTATTTTAAAAAGGGGTGCTCTTGCTCTATGTTCATAATGTTCTTTATTAAATATCTTGAGCAAGATGGTAGTGGCACATTAAGGGGGAGTGCTAAATCATAGCCATGTATATCACATCCCTAAATGTGCCCAAATAAATTAAGTGCTAGTATTGCTTTTCAAAAATAAGCCTTTTAGCCAAAAGTCAAAAATTTGATAACTATTAGTAATTCTTTGAAAAATTAATTGCAAAATGTATACAAATGCTTTTGGAAGGTTTACCAAAGGTTTTTGGCTTTAAAAAAAAACCTATTTTAAGTAAAAATGCATTTCTAGCCAAAATCCTACATTATAGTATCTTGTTTTTGACATAAACTAGATTTTTGTGTAAAATCTATTCTAAAAGGAATTTGAAAATCTTGCCAAAAGGAAAATCCTAGAGTTGGTTATTCTAAACATTTTTGGTATTTAAAGGATTTTCAAAAGACCAACCTAGAAAAAGATATTTGATTTTCAAACTCGTCCAAAATACTACTATGACCTAAGTGGTCACTTTCTAGCACTTAAGTGAGTTTTTCCATATGAACCAAAATTCTTCATATGAATATGTTCATAATGATATTTATGACTCATACATGCAATTGGATGCTTTAAAATTCATCATTTGCTCAATTTGGATCTTTTGATGAAAGTTCATGGAAATATGTTTCTTTTCCGAAAACCAAAAGCTTAATTTATAAAACTATTTTAAATTTTATTTTTATGGGCTATATAAGTTGGAAATACTCCAAAGATGTTTATTTGATTGATTATGCAAAGATTTGGAGTAAAATACAACAATTCCTTCTTTTCTTCAAATCCCAAGATCAATCCTTGAAGTGTCAGGATAATCGGAACTACCGGCACTCCAGGTTCGGAACTTCCGATGTCCGGAACTTCCGCACATTAGTTGGCGGAACTTCCGATTGTTCTGACAAGTCAGTCATTTCTTTCCATTTCAATTCTAAATCTTTTTTGGCTGCTTTCTTTGGTCAAGTTGATCCTTGATATCATTGCTAGCTATCCACTACTACTTTTCCTTGATTTCAAATGCAATTGCATCTCTCAAGTGGAATTCTTTCAAAAGTGATAGCTTATTTTGATCATCTTGATCTCGGCATGAGATTTATCTTTTCAAGTGATATCATCTTATTCGTTAAAGTGGTATCCTCTATTCATCCTTGCCGATCAAAATCTTCTTTTATCTAAAGCTCTCTCCGTTTTGTGGTATCTTTTACAAGTTGTATAAAATCGGATGGGCATATGCTAAAACGATGACAAAGGAGAAGATGACAATGAAATAAGAAAATCATTTGTATGTCAAATGAGAAGAAAGGAATGCCAAGAGGAACCCTTTGTGTAAGGGGGAGTTTTTCTTTGTCAAAAATTCTTAAAAGATTATGGTGTTACAAAATTTATGTAATTTGAGAAAACTATTTTACTTGCCTAAAATGATTTATTGGATCTTGTGAATGAATGTGTTTCATTCTCATTTGCTTCATTTGGTATTCTTGGAGTGACATTATAAATCATATGCAAGATTAGCTTTTCAAAATCAAGCCTTCCATTCGAAAGTCCAAATATTTTTTACAAGTGGCTTTTTGCTCAAAACGGTCAATCTTGTGAAAAACTATACAAAAGTATTTGAAAATGTATTTCAAATGTTTTCAAATGCTTTTGAAGTAAAAATTCCTCTTTTAGAAAACAAATAGCAAATTTGGCCTCAAAAGGATCTTATATGATCTTGATTTTGAATTAAATGACATATTTCCTTAAATCAAAATCTATTGAGTTTTTGAAAAAGTTTACAATACCAAACTCATAGGGTTGGTCATTTCAAACATTTCTCAAGTTCAAAGTTTTTACAAAAGACCAACTGTTGAAAATCTATACTCATTTGAAATTCACCGAAAAACTCGCTTTGACCCAAAATGACCTATTCTTGCATATAGTGAGTTTTGCTATTTGAGCCGGATTTCTTTGTGTATCTTGTCTTGAAATAGTATTTCTAACTCATACAAATCCAAGAAAGTGAAAATCTCCATGAAACCCAAATTAGCTTGCATTTTGGATCTTAAAGGCAAAATTGCTCTCTTTATATACCTTCAATGCGCATTTTGCCATATCTTTTGAAAGAAAAGCCCTGTTTCAAAAATTCTTGTTGGAAAACACTCTAAATAGTCCAAAGTTAAAATCTAGAACTTTTCAAAGAATTTGGACTTCATTTGTAAAAGTATTGACTTTTCTTCTCTTTAAACTAAAATCTTACCTTCAAAGCTTAAATTGGCATATCTTTTGATTGGAGACTCCTTTTTCGAAAATTCTTCTTGGATAAGTTTCTCAGGAGTCTAAAGTTTATTTCTGCCAAATTTGAAGGTATTTCGACTTGAATTGAAAAAGTTTTGACTTTTTCTCTCTTTGCTCAAAAGCTGAAATTTCAGATTTGTGCATGGTTTTGAGCAGATTTGTGAATTTTGTATCTTTAAATGTGTTCACAATTAGAGGAAGCTATAATAATGAACTTTGATCCTCTATAGTGGTTCTATGTTGAAAAAATTTCTCAAATTTATTGGAACTATTTTACCCATTTTCTCAGCTGTCTTTTGAGGCTCAAATGAATTGTCAAAATCTGAAAATCCTGAATTTTTCAGTTTTATGAAACTTTGTGATTTTCATATATTTAAATTGGTTTACATTTGGTTAAGCCTCCCAAAATGAAAATTGTGTGTATATGCCAGCACTAGCTCCATGATTAATTTCATATTTTTCTGAGCTTGCTTCCATATATTTTCAATATTGGCCATCTTTGATCTTCTCGTTTTGGAATTTGAAAATGTTCTTGAGAAGACTTCAAAGAAGGAGATTATTTGAATGTATTTCAAATATCATTTCAAGTCGAATCATTTCAAGTGGTTCTCAATATTCTGATTTAAAAGGGGAAAATATTATGATCAATAGGTTTATAACCTATCTTTGTTTCTCCTCTCATATCTTGAGAACAAAATCTCCTTTGGTCATATAAGTTCAATTCATACTTTTGTGACCAACCTCGATATTTGCAAGTGGTATCGATTTGCAAACCTCCCTTTGTGTCCTTTTAGTGATTAATGCCAAAGGGGAGAATGTTTATATCAATACTCTTCCATTTGGATGTTTCATTTGTTTAAAATGCCAAAGAGGAGAATTGCCAAAAGGGGAGAATGCATTAAATGTATAGTATATCATTCTCATATGCATAATGATTGACGTTTTAAAATTTCACCTTATGGCATGCATAGACATAGTTCATTAACTTAAATTCTCTGTTATGTCTATTTATATCCAAATGTTGTTATTGAAAAGGATTTGTCATCAATCACCAAAAGGGAGATTGAAAGATCTAGACCCGCCATTATGAGTTAATGGATTGTTTTGGTGATTAATGACAAATCCAAATATGAGACTAACTCTTTTATCTAGTAATATCTTGTGTAGTCTCATTTGGATATAAAGGTGAAATTCAATGAGGTATGCAATCGACATCTTAATCTTATATATTGTTGCATTCCTCGAATCCAAAATATAGGTTGAACTCAACCATAAGTTAAACTTGAATATATGCATATGTTCTTATTACACATTTGTGTATGCACACATTTAGGGGGAGTTCACTCTATATTTTGTGGTTTCATAAGTATTGATCCATATTCCATTCTCCTCACATATTAAGGATCATTACTTTGAAACAAATCCTTTGAGTATATAAAACTTGTGTAGTTCATATATACTCATATTGCTTTATATTCAATTATTTGCAATTGTGTTGTGGGACTAATGTGTGTGCTAAGATGTGTTCAAGGCTTAGTCCCGGAGTCTGAATGAAGACATGAAAAGGAAATGCAAAGATGGTAAAAGATCAACTTAGGATCATGCATTGTCTTTTGGTTTGGTTTTAAAGCAAAATCTTTCTCTCTGCACAATCGGAAGTTCGGCGTTATCGTGCGGAAGTTCCGATTATCGACAGTCCGATTTCCGGCTTGATTTTTCCAGAGAGCATCCGGTTTGGGACTTAGCCGATTTCTCGAGTGCGGAAGTTCCGCAATGATAAGCGGAAGTTCGATTATCGGATGGTCGAAAAATCGCGGTTTGATTTTCAGAGTACCCTTTTAGGACTTAGCCATTTCGCAAGTCGCGGTAGTTCCATAATGAAATGAGCGGAACTTCCGATAATCGGAACTACCGAATGATAGTTGGCGGTAGTACCGCACCCTTCTACAATAGTTTGTTCAGAAGCATTTGTTGCATGTATATCTTGATAATTATTGTTAATCATTGTGGGACTAACATTTTTCATGAGTTGGATGAATAGGCTATGTTCTAGGGTGACGAAGACTTTGGATGACATCATGAGTTGATCATCATCAAGTCAAGGTTCAAGAAGAGGATGTATCATGTGTTGATGCATAACAAGATATCGAAGAAGGAGATGATCATGAGTTGATCGTCAAGTCAAGAGAAGACCCATCATGTGTTGATGGAGATCAAGTAAAGGATGCATCATGGGTTGATGCATGTCAAGACGATGACCCGGACTTAAAGTGAAGATGTGCGTCATCAAGCTTCAAGAAGATGCTCATGGCAAAGGTATGACTAGCTAGGGCTAAGGATGTGTTCCTAGTCTTTTACCGGTCTTGGTGTTTGGTTGGAAGACCGGATTGCTAGTATAGGTTGCCGTACAATTAAGAGGGGTCTTGTCTAGTAGCTTGAGTCTCATCATGTGTTGATAGCTCAATCTTACTTGCTCTAGCTCTACATGGCATGATGCTATTATTTGCGAATATGTTTTGCAAATAGTTGATGCTTATGCAGTTAATCCTTGTAGCATGTGACTATACTTTTGCGAATGTGTTTTGCAAATGGTTGAAGTCCATGTACCTACACCTTGTGGCATGATCTAAGTTTGCAAATGTGTTTTGCAAATCGTTGGGATTCATGCATTTTCCTTGGCATGGTCTAAGATTGCTTATTGCTATTTATTTGGACTTAGATCATGATAGTGGCTCTTTGGAGTTGTGCTTTTGATTTGATCAAATGTGTTTGAGGTCAATCAAATAGGTGGGTTGTGTAGCCCTTTGAATAAGCTTTCCATAGAGTCCGAGATCACTCAATTCCGACATCGAGTCAAAAGTTATGACATTTTTACCGAGTATCGTCTGTGCTGAAATTGGGCTGCGGAAGTTCCGATTTTTGTCTGCGGAAGTTCCGATATTATCGGAAGTTCCGATATTTATCTTCGCGAACTTCCGCACCAAAAGTTTTAACGGCTAGTTTTGAGCCGTTTGGTGCCACCTCGCGGTTTGGGCGAGCTCGGGACAAGCGGCAGGAGGTCGAGTGTCGTGCGACGTCATGCAGAGATGGCGAGGTCGAGCACCAGGTGACGTCGGGCAGAGACGACGCGCCTAATGGATCCAAGTATGGCCGCCTTTGGGAGCGAAGATAGCTCCTCTAAGGGTAGCAGCGTGGAAGACTAGCGGAGGCTAGGAGTAGCCAGCGGCGGCTACAGTAAACATAACCATAACCTTTGCTCTGATATCATGTTATGAATATTGTGTGTGTATTGAAGAAACTCAATAGGTAATATATATATGGTACAAAGGGGACACAAGGCTAAACTACAGTACAATAAAAAAAATACCAGAAATACCTTTAATAATGATATCATGTTCTCATATTAAGGGTGATGATTAAGGCAGCAGATGAGTCTGACACAGAGCGCCCGATTGGTTACTCGGTTGGTAGTGCCGATCACGAAATCAGCTACATTTTTTTACTTCCCAGCATTCTGTGTAGGAATCGCGTGTGCCTGACGACGACTCTGGCTCGGGAGAAGGCTGAAAAATCCACGGCAAGTCTGGAAAACGCGCGCTTCGGCGCTTGCGTACCAATCAGACAGAAATGCACCGAACTGATTAGTACACCGTATAAAGTGCGTACATGCAAGCTGCTCCTCCAAAATTTCATCAAACTGGTCACAAACTCACCACCCATGCGTCCATCCGAAGGCAAGGCAGGCAGGCAGGCATGCATGCAGTGCTGGTGCTGTCTGTAAGTCTAGTTGTCAGATTCATTGGCAAATAGTATATAGACGAGCAATATATATAATTGATTTGCCTGGGTCCCTTAGTAAGTCTTAAGTATACGCAAACACACATGTATGCACTTGGAATACATCAACCAACTCTGGAACCGGAAGAAAACACACTTTTTTCTTCTCTCGTTCTAGTAGCACGCAGTGTGCTACTTTTGATTCTTGAAAGGTATGGTCCGACTACACTAACGACGACGACGACGACGATCGAGTCCGGTGAAGCGCTGTTCATTCGCTTGGACACATTCTGCCGCGCGCGGAAGCAGGCTCGAAGCCACTCGAGATGATTACTGGAGAGCAGAAAGGAAACTGGGGGGAAAGAGGTAGCAGCACTTTGTGGTGAGCTGATGCACGGCGTGATCACAGGACGAAAAGGAGATCACGAGGCTTAATTGGGCCCACAGTTTTGCCTCGGGGTACGTGCTAATTTAGGGTACACATGTTTGCTTAGCTCCCGACAGTGACTCACAGGTGAACCCTGTCGAAGGATGTTTTTAGTGATGAGCAGGGTGCACATTCTATTTCTAACAAATAAAATCGTAAGAAAAGTAAACTCGACGATCACCTCCACTCTCTGCGCTCGCTTGGGCCGAGCCAATTAGACTCGCGAGCCGCCGAACTGAGTTTGGCTCGTTTGGCGAGCTGAACCCACAACCTAAATGTTCTGTGCTCTGTGGTGATTTCCCACGTCAGCGTTCAGACCATAATACTATGTACGTTGTTCTGGTTCCCTTTTGTTGGTTTCTGCACTACTTTGGCATTTCGCAAGAAAGGCAGGGACTGGGACGGAGGAAGAGGCCAAGACCGGGAACGAGGGCCAATGGTTAATTTTCTTGGAACTCCCTCACAGCAAGTAGATGTGTGACAATATTGAGTTATTTGGAAACACGCGCAAATAAACTAGACAGTATATATATATATATACACACACATACTGTATGATATATTGTTTTCATATTTCTCCTTATCGTAATTTATAAATCGTACTCCCTCAGGTTATAGACGAATTTGACACGGTCTAAACACAATTTTGATCACTAATTTCTATTGTAATAAATTTATAAACCTGATAAAATTATACTTTTGTGAAAGTTTTTTTCGAGACAAATCTATACATACTATTTTATATGTTCAATCTAAATATTGATAAAGATACCAATAGCCAAAGTTTAGAAATTTTGATTGCACGTACGCTAGAACTACCTTTTTATGACTGGAGGGAATATTTGTCAAAGAGATAAATTTGTTGTAACAGTATACCTAGATACTTGCTTTCATGTGCATTGTGTTAGATGCATATATCTATATATAAGCATCAAATCACTTGTAACTAGACATGTTCATGGGTAACCCGACTAGTTAGCCTGACCTGGTCTGATTTTTCTGGACTCGAGCCCTGATTTCCAGCACACATGGCTGGTCTGAAGCCCGAAAAGGCCGATAAAATTAAATAATTAAATATTTTTATTCAAAAAAATAACTAAAAACTTATAGTTTATTTGGAGAAATAATTTTTTAATTGGAAAAACAAGGAATTATGATTTTTTTTGGACTTTGGACCTGGCCATTGAAGGTCGAGCATGGCCGCGCCGACATGGCCGCGCTGGCCGTGCGCGCGAGCGCAGCACTCTCGGCCATGAAGCCACAGAGGCGTGGGCGCCGCGGCGGCGGGAAGAAGAAGGTGCGCGTCATGCCGGTGCACGAAGACGGCGACGACGTCTTGTTCAACGAGAAGCTTAACGAGCAGACGCTCGGGGAGTTAGCCATATCGCTGATCCCAGCGAAGAGCGACGAGAAACTCGCCGCGGCGGCGACACGGTCACGGTTGAAGCGGGCGCTGAGCATCATTCAAGAGGATGCTGAGTGAAGCAATGATACAGAAGCAAGAGAGATAGATATCTAGGTTTGATTTTCTTTTTGGAAACCATTTTTGCAAGTCTTGAACCTAAAGGTTGAAATGGTTTAGTAGATTTAAGGAGAAAAAAAGGGAAATACTGGGGAAAAAAAGGGCCTCCTCTGCATATAATAATTCAGTAGTTGCAAAGCTACAGGAATGCAAAAAATAAAAAGGTGATTCGTTGATTTTATTTCTGATGTACATATTTTTGCTATCTCTAATATTATATTCTTCTGTAGTGAAGTATAAAGATTTTGCAGAAATGCATTGAATTCACGTGGTCTTTGGCTCACCATTGAATCCTTAAAAAAAGGATGAAGATTTTCACCGTCTCGCAAGAAAGCGAAAACGAATTATGTATGAATTATCCTGGCAAAAAAATATGTACTCGCTCCGTTTCACACTATTAGTCTGGCGTGTATACCTGGGAGGCAGAAAATTTAATTAGTACTACTCTACCTAATAATGATAAGTATAATCCAATTATATTAAATATTACTTAAATAAAATGCCTCCTTCCTACGCGTGCTAGACTAATATTGTGAAACGGATGGAGCATGCCATAAGATTTTCACATTTTCTAGGCTAGTAGAAGCGAATCCACAGGGTAAGTTTCATCAGGCTGAAGCTTACGCTCCACCGACGCCCCCCGGTCAACCCAAGTTCAACCTCCGGCGCTACCAGCTTGCAATGGAGGTGTTGTTGGCGTTGGAGTTTGCGTCGTCGGAGCGGTGGTGTCGGGAGGAGTCAAGGCGATGAGGGAAGGAGCTGAGCGCAAAGACCTTGGGGATGGAGATGTTGCTTGTCTTCCGCCGGAGCGATGGAGATGTTGCTTGTCTTCCGCCGGAGCGCTTTGTACGACATCGAGGAGAGGTATCTACCGCCGTCGGCGACGTTGCTGTCAGCCCCGTTCTTGGAGGCGAGGACAAGGAGGAGGTGCTCCTTGAGGCAGTGGACGCAGACGCCACCGATAAGCTCCCTGGGGTGGAAGTAGCAGAATGAGGTCAATATATGCACGAGACTGCCTTTGTGCTTGGATTGGAGGGTTTTCTCTAGCGTGAAGCCCGGTACCGACCAATTTCTGAAGCGCCGAGTCTTTGTTAGGCTGGTGATTGTCCTTGACGCCGAGTCCGAGAACTGCCGCCGCACGTCATTCGTTTCCTTGCTTGGCCGACGTGTTTTGGTTGGTAATTCTTTTACCGATTTCTTTGTGCTGTTGACTTTTAACGGAAGTGATGTCTTGTGGTTATGGTTATGATTAGTTCTATCGGGATGTGCCATGCAAATGCATGTGATTAGTAGAACTAAGTAATTTTAGACTGAGTTAAGAGCTGTGATTAGAAAAGTGTATCCTGTACAGTGGAAGATGAAGAGATGAATTGAATATTGCTAAGTAGAAGTTAACTAGTTGGCTGTAGCATTTCATGCACGCAGACTAGAGTGTTTGGTCGGAACATTAAGGAAAATTATTATGATGTTTGTAGTCGGAGATATCAATTAATAGATCCGTTTAGCCTGCTGTCCGTTGTACGATTTATTCGGGTACCTTAATGGCGAATTTTGGAAATATCATCTACTAGTTAATTGTAGATAATTTCGATATCTTTCTATAGCATATTTAATCATGTCAATCGGAAAAGTATAATTCGAGTTATGAATTTTGGAAGACTGCTGTCTTTACGGTTGTCGTCTTTCGGCGCTGTTTTGGTAGACTGCGGATTAAAAATAGTAAATAGACTAATTAGAGTTTTTGATCTACATGAAAGTTGTAGATAATTGTCCAATGGTTCTGTAGAATCTGAGAACGCGAATTTTGGTTGAGTAAAACAAAAGTTATGAATTTAGTAAGACTGCTGTTCCGAAGCGGACAGACCGACTTTCTGGGCTAGAAACGGAGGGTTAGATGATTTAATTAGAAGTCTTTGTAATCTAAGAAAATGTGGATAATTTTATAAAGAATCCAGAATGGGGTGGTTTGTTGTGATCGGACTTTTGAGTCAAAAGTTACGCTCTTTTTAGTAACAGGACAGCTATGGGTAACTTTTCGATACCGGCGTAACGTGGTATATTTGGGGACGTGTAGGAGCGATGTCGAGTGATTGTTGTTCTTATGATGCTGTAGCTTGTATTGAAATTTGAATATTTATTGTAGGAGAGGCGTCGTACTTGTTGCCATCCTCTAGTCAAATCGTGCGTCGCAACTAGTAAAGGCAAGTGCATGGTAGACAGCGATCAATGATGATCACTGTGATTCTTTATCTTCCATTACCATTATTGTTATGCTTTTATTTTGTTTAATTGCAAACAAAGAATTGATATGTTTATATCTTGGTTGATAATCATGATGAGAAGTTGGATATGATGTTTATAATGGAGTTTGCATTTTCATACATAAGCATCTTTGCATATGAGCAGGTGATCATGAATGATCACAACTCCACGGAGTGGAGGAGGTCCCGATCCTTATGGAGGAGCGGGCTTGAGAGTGAATGTTGTCGCGAGCATTCACTCATGCTATACTGATATCTGTGAAAGAAGTGCATGTGGACATGCACAAATGAAGCTTCATTTTTCCATTCTTTAATCAGAAACGAGGGCCATGAGACCAGAGAGAGAGAGAGAATGATTAGTGTACAAGCTGAGTGTAGAGTGTATTAAATTAGGACTGTTTGGGTAGGCTACCTGCCTGCCTTGTGGTGGAAGCCTGCTTTTATGAATTGGGCCTATCTGACTGACAGAGCATGGGGAAGCAGCAAACACATCTCAAAATATTGTTAGAGTTATTCATATGCATGTCTTATCTTGACTTAAGTAACTCATTATCTAAGTTTAATGTTGATAAGCTTGTTCAACTTGCTGAGATTTATGCTGATAATTTCATAGTGGCTGATCGATTCTTGTTAAGAAATTAGCTTTAAACCTTCATTCTCAACATTAGGAGAAGTGAGGAATTTCATGGATGCTGTGATATTTCAAAATTTGCTCAATTGATGGTTAAAGTAAAATTAAAAAATAGAACTTTTCCATTGGTATATCGCCTATCGAGCTAACATTGATCCTTTCAGTGGCAACAACATCTGTTAAGAGAATATTTTTGGCAATGAATATCATCAAAAGCAAGTTTGCGTGACAAAGTATCAGATAAGTGGCTGATTGATTTGATGGTGTGCTACACCGAGCGAGACATATTTAGATCCATCGATGATGATACAACCATAAGATCCTTCCAATGCATGAAATCTCGCTGAATGAATTTGCCTCGTGAAAGTCATGATTCAAGCTAGCACCTTAGTAGTATTGTTCTTTTATTTTGAATCACTACTACAAAAAGGCTAAAACTAGACGCCTCATCCCAAACGGTTGACCAAAATCGTCTGTATTAAATACAATCACAAACGGTTTTAATTTAGCGACCGTCTGTGTTTCTGACTACACTAAAAACCGTCTTTGAATAAGTAATATCACAGACGGTTCGTGTTGAAAAACGTCTATGAAGTATCACGGACGGTTCTGAATATGAATTGTCTGTGATAGTGCTAAATTGACAGACGGTTATTTATTGGAACCGTTTGTAATTAGAAATGACTTATTAGCCGATTCCGACTACCACTTCTGATCGGGCCAAATTGATCTTTTAGAGTGGTCGACTTGAAGCGATTTCTCCAACAGAAGAAAGCAGAAGATATGTAATCCGGTAGGCACTTTGTTTCGTATCATATGTAACTTCACTGTCTTGACGTGTAACTTTCGATCAACAGAAGAATGCAGAAGTACTTCGCGTGATTGATTGATAAGAAGTAACACATCATAGACAGTGAAGTGCTCACCTGATCGTAGGGATATGATCTTCTACCAATTTTTTGAAGACTTCAAATTCATATACCAAATTGACTTTCTGACCACCTAAATTGAAGTAGTCGATAGGTCATTCATGAATTTTGTTTTTTCATGCACGATGGTCGAAAAGTAAATTTATTCCATGAATTTTGTCTTACTAGGGATCAAGATGAGAACTTTAAGAAGAAATAGAAGTAAGAAAAGATGATAAATTTGTGAGTGTTTTTTTTCTTAGTTTTGCGCGCCCCCTTCTAATCGTTATTTATAGGCTTAAGAACTTGTGGCAGGATTAAATTAACGAATAAAGACGAAAGTCTGACGGATAAGATTTATTAGAATATGCTCCTATTAAATCGTTGGTAACCATAGCATCACCACCTTTTTGGGAATTATTTTCCATAAATACAGTTGACACTTCTTTTCCTATGCTTACAACTGAAGTATCACATATGGTTTTTAATAAGAATCGTCTGTGATTACATACTTTAAAGGTGGTTTTTAATAAGAAACGTACGTGATTAAATACTTCACAGACGATTTTTTAAATATAACTGTCTATGCTAATTTAATGTTTTGGCTTCCACGCGATGTGTCTATTCGTCCCACGCGCCAACGTTACGATGCGTCTCTTTGACGTTTTAGAAGAATGTCACAGACGATTTTATCTACAAACCATTTGTGATAGTCAACTATCACAGACGGTTCTGAGTTAATAACCGTCTGTGATAGTCTGCATCACAAACGGTTCGAAAACCGTCTGTGATGACCTCATATCATTATTGACTCATAAACTCAGATGGCTCATGAAACCATCTGTGATGACGTTTTTGAACCGTCTGTAAAGATTTTTTCTATAGTAGTGAATGTTCATGATTATTTAAGTACAATTTGCTATTGTATCACTAATTTTTCTAATTTTAATGTACATGTTGTTATACCCACTGGAACCATATTTACATGTTAACCGTCTATGATGACCTCATGTCATTACTGACCTATAAATTCAGATGGCTCATGAAACCATCTGTGATGACATTTTTGAGCCGTCTGTAAAGATTTTTTCTATAGTAGTGAATGTTCACGATTATTTAAGTACAATTTGCTATTGTGTCACTAATTTTTCTAATTTTAATGTACATGTTGTTATACCCACTGGAACCATATTTACATGTTTTGGGGATACACTTTCCATTAACAAGGTACCTTCATTATATTTCTCTTTTTTACTTTGTTTTTATTCATATATAAATTTAATTATATAAGAATACAAAACTATTTTTATTACAAATTAATTTAATCATTCGAAACTTTAAACCTACACTCCTTTTTCATTCTGACTTTGCCACGGTAGGCTGGGACTGACGGAGTGAGTGAAAGAACCAAATCAGCCAGTGCCAATGTCGTTTTCCTCACAATCACATTCAGTACACCTTATATGAATCCGACAACGTACGTTGCAACTATATTAAGTAACAGTGAAGTAATATGTACAATTAATTACGCAATCAGCGAACCAGCACCGGGCACCGGTAATACGAACTACGAAGTGCATGTACGTAGACATCAAATGCCACATTTCAGTCAACTTAATTGTAGTAAGCAAAACTTAGCTTAAAATAGATGGACGCAAACTCCCACTCCAGCCCGTACAATTATCTATGTATCCAGTAATTTCACAATATAAATGTGTTGAACTTAAACATTACTCGTCCTGATTAAATTTTTTTTTAAAAAAAAAACAAGTAGGAGGGTTGTCTATTATGTTAATAGAGAGGATAGCACAAAAAAACAAAAGACCAAAAGGCCTAGTACACGACTTAGGGTTTAATTACACGAGAATTATTTGCTCCAAGCACTTTGCCCCTGCTATGGTCCAAGCTTTGCTTTCCTCATTTATCTTTACAAACAAATCCAGAGGAGCGGAAGACCTGCTATTGAAAATTATAGCGTTGCGTTCTTTCCAGATCTCCCAAGTGATTAGAGTGACTATCGTGGTCGTCACCCTCCTTGGAAGGTGTCCCAAATTACTAGTTTTCGTCCACCAATCCCCAATGCTGTAACTGGAGGTCCAAAGAGATGGCTTGAGCGGTGCACAACCTAGTCAATCAGCCATTGACTTCCAAACTCGTCGAGTGTACCTACACTAGAAAAGAGATGCAAAACCGCTTCCGATGATTGTCTGCAAAGTGGGTAGGTGCCCTTGTTCGGTCAATCCCGCCCTTACAGTCTGTTGGAGGTCCATAGGTGGTTTTGGATGGCTAGCCAGGCGAAAAGCTTGCCTTTTGAGGGTGCCGAAGTTTTCCAGATTAGTGTTATTGTACTCCGTTGCCGTTGAGCTGAGGAAGGAATTGCAGCACATAAATGGATTTCACAGTATAATTGCTCTTTGGGGTTAGCTTCCAGACGATCGCATCCGCAGCGGTACATACTCATCCTGATTGATTGGATCGCGATTGTGAGGGAATTTAACTGGCTTAAGCTCTTAGGGAAAAGCACGCAGGCGAATACAGCTCGCTTGACCCCCTCCATATCATATCACAGGCTCCGCACAATCCATTAATCATCGCATCTGTATCTCGCCAAAGAGAAACTAATCCAGAAAAGGGAACCAAATTGTTCCACAGATCAGAATTTCGTAGTAATTTCCGGCTGCAACGTAAGTCTACAAGTCCGATTTCGTCAGTTGCACGGGCAACAAGGCAACGACGAAGACCAAAAACCAAAGAAGCAGAGAGGAAGTTACTATAGCAGGGTCAAGCTAGAACAGGCCAATAAGCAATGAGAGGTGTCACTGTCTTTTTCACTTCACTCTAGTCAGTAATCACTCATCAGTCATCGCATCGGCGGGTAGTTACTTCCCCAGAGCGGCCAGCTCCCAGTGTGAGTGTATTCGTTTGACGGATGGATGGTTCAATCAGGGCGGCGCTCAGTGACCCGCAGTATGATCATCTTCTCGATCTACTGGGTCTCCGCTAAGCAATTATCTGGTCCGATGCCGTGGTTGCCTACCTACCGACCGACCTTAGCTCGTCTCCCTAAGCAATCTCTAAAGTCTAAATTGGCTCTACAGTATACATGGGTTAATGGAAATAGATAAAAGAGCAAATCCTTTGAAATCTGCAAGTATGCTCTCCCAAAATTCCAGTAGACTGAACTGGTCCTGAACTCACCAACCGTATCCATTAGGAGGCATGTGTAATTAATCCTGCCATCTTAATTTCAGTGGTACATATAGATGGGTCGTCCAGCTAGTACAGCAAGTCTTACTGGTATGTACAATTCATCAACAAGCTAGCTCCAGAAGCAAATGCATTATTCTCTCTACTTCTGGTAGCATGCATGCAAGTGTGCTACTTTTGATTCTTCAAAGGTATGGAATGGTACTTGTACACTAGCTGATAAGCCGATCGAGTCCGGGGAGGAAGCGCGGTTCGTCGCTTGGAACATTCTGCTGCGGAAGCAGGCTCGAAGCCTCTGAAGATGGTGATCGGAGAGCACAGAGGAAACCGATAAGAAAAAGTACGTCGCAAGTGGATGGATCTGACGAGCGGTGCGGACATGCAGTTGTTGACCCGAAACGGTGACCGGAGAGGTGGATGACGAAGATCAGAGTTTAAAAACCTTGGTGGGGTTCGACCGATTTTACGAACCGCGATAAAGAACAAAGAACACAAACACAGTGGAAGCCTTGAGTTAAAACAGACAAACCATGAGATAAGAACACAAAATAATCTCAGAAGGGCATACAGCTAGTCTGACCACCAGGTTGGGCAATCTTACCGCCTAATGGCCGGTCTGACCGCCTGTGGCCTGGGAGCAGTCCGAGATAGTCACAAAACGACCTAACTTCTACTCCGGTGGTCCAAATTCTTTGAAACTTCAACCATAGCTCATCAAGAAGGTCATAAACCTATTCTAATCGACAATAGGGAAGATCGAAGGCAATGTTCCATGAATTTCTTGGATGAGGTCAAGAAGATAGAAGAACTGAGGAAATTCATATTTTAATCCAAAAACATACTCGTGGGTAGATGATGGTCAAGATGACCCTAGATGGATTCTCAAATGTCCTAGCAAGCTAGATCACAGCATGAACACCAAAAAACTAAGAGAACATACAAAATCTCAAAATGCATCAAAGAGAGAGTAAGAACAAGAGAAAACTTATCTTGGAGGAAATCTTGCTTGTATTGATTCAAAATATTGTTGGTTTACAGCCACTCCACTATAGAGGATAAAAGTTTAACACTTGAGTACTAAATCAATCCATTTCCTTCAAACCCTAGCTTCCTCTACTCCACTTTTCCCAAATCATAAACTAGAGTTTCTACATGGGAAGGCTCAAGAGGCACAAATCCTGCACCTCTCCCTTTTGTTATGGAGGCTAGGTTAAGAGATAAAATTTATTGGGCACCCTTTAAGTTTACACAAAAATGGATCTACACTCACGCACATTTCTCAAAGCGGATGACAGATCGCGCTTCCCAAATTCGTATCTTCATGATCTTCATCTTCACTTGATATAAACCACCTCTCTTTGCGCCGCGGTTTCAACAAAGGTCACCAACCCGGTGAAGATACCAAAATACCTCTTTTCGATCATTCTCCGAAGACCGGGTTCAATCGTCGTGAGGTAATCACATGCTTCACCACATGTCGATTGATTAACGACTCTCTTTATTTCGACAACTCTCTCCCATATAGCGCTCACCGGAATCACTATGTCACTTGCACTGATCCCCACACAACTTGATGCAACCTGTCACACCGAACTTCTCGTTCGGTCATCCTTGTCCATCTTGCGTCATGCTTGAGCCCAATGACTTCACCCAGCATCTATGATCGTTTGGACCTCAGCTCTTCTAGCCTAGTCCCGATCATCCTCGTTGTTGACCGTCGTTTACTCCAAACCTCATGCACAACAATAGACTAAAAAATCAATTATAGATACAAGTTTTTCACAACTTAACTCATGTTAGTAAAAAACATGCATCTAACAACACATATACACCAAAAACCATGACTAGACAATCTAACCCATGAAGTTCACTACCCTTGGTGCATGAACACACCGATTGGCTGATTAAACCGTCACCCATAACCGGACTAACTGCCCCCTAACTGGTTAGACCGCCAACTGATGGCTGATCAGACCTCTCAAGAATTTAGCCAAAATTTAAAAGTCCAAATCTGCACCTCTTTGGAAACGTAATTTGCTATCTACTTTTCGCCTCGCCTGCGTATTCCGACCTCGACCTGATTTGCCCCCTTTTTTGTCATCCCGTTTGAGCAGATTTTCGTCCGCGCGGTTAACTTTTTTTTTTTTGTGGGTTCGCTTCCGAATCTTTGTTTTGCGTGCTTTTGCTTCCGGATGATCTCCCATGTTAATTTCTTTGTCCATATTTGCTTCTTTGTTTTTGCTGCAATTGATCGGTCCCTCTTTTTTCTTAAAGGTAATTTGCTTCGTTATTTTTAACGTGCTTCCTTCCGGATCGTCCCCGTTTTGCCATCGTTTCGCCGCGCGCCGGCGCTTCGGCCATCTTTGTTTCTTCATCCATACTTCCCTCAAAATACTTCCCTTTTTGCATTACAGTGCTTCAGCTTTTTCCACTGGCTAACACTATCAGAACCATTCTAGAGACTAGACAATCTATCACTTAAGAAACACTATCGGATTTTTCCTTAGAATTACAGTTCCTGCTATATATAGGTGCTCAATGCTACGTTTGTATGTATGTAACCTTTGTGTACACTATGCCATAAACCATGATCAACTCTCACTGCTTTATCTCCATAACAGCCAACTAACTCCTATTTTCTTTTATGCCTTCTTACAAAACTACAGATGGAGTACGCACTTCTTCACCAAATTAATCCAAGCAGCCGACAGTGGGTCATCTGTGTAAGGATTTCTCGCCGTTGGCACTACCGCAGGGGAAGTGATACCGGCCCTATTGATCACACCGATCTTGTGCTTCTCGATGAACAGCTACTGGTGTAGACTCATCCACTCCAGTCTCACTTACTTATCTCGATCTGTCTCACCTTCACCACATATTTATCTAGCTCCTGTCTCTCTCACCTCATCCTCTCTTCTTGCAGTCCAGTCATATATACGCTGAGATCGGCCTTGATAATGTTACCCGATTCGAACCTCTGTTGCAAGAAGGGAAGATCTACGAACTACGCAAATTCAGTAATTTCAGCAATTTCTGAGGTGGAACACATCCAGGCTGCCTCACGACCTACAGCTTCGTTAAAGAGGACAGTCATGCTTCGTGATGTCGGGTGTAAATCTTGCTGCAGCTCACAACTCTTACCTATCTTATCAGTATACAGACCCAGTTTCAGCCAGTGCATCCTATTGTAGCGCCTACGCGTGCAAGTCCTAGCTCCTCACATTCAGCCTACATGCAGCAAATCAGCACTGAACAACCAAATGTCTCATTAGCCCAACTTGGAACAGAAACACCATCTTCGATACATGACAGCCCACGCTCAACTGAATTACGGCACCAGAGTACTCATCCAGATACACTGTTACAAGTACCTACCTGTTTTTCCAATTATCCTCCTTAATAGATCTTTTTTTTGCCCTCTCTAATAATTCCTTTATCTGCTACTCTTAATAAAATAGCTAAAAACCGTTATCATTCAACACACTATTCATTATCCATCCTTACCATTATGAACTATTTCTGTAGCTTTTTCCTTTTCCTAACACACTGCGATGTCTTCTCCACAACAAAACAGCTATATAAGCTACAGCCACATCAAGAACACACCTGCTGTTACACCAGACCAGGCTACTATCACTGCCATTGGCTCATTGTATTTACCTTTCTATCCTGTTTTCTCTGCTCTAATCAGAAAGAAAAAAAAAAACACTCCTTGCTCACATCGAGACTTTATCACTAAAGCTGCACCTGCATCTCATTGTTTTCAGTTCGAAGAAGACACCGTTCACAGAAAACGAACGGAAAAAGCTATTTACTGACGAAGCTCCTACCGAACCAACTCCTGACCCACAGGTTCGCACTAAAGATTAGCCATTGGTTCTCTTATGTCCATAACATGCTTCCAGCAACTGTAGCTGCATCGCTGTATATAGCACATGCCCATTTTCCTTCCATCTAGACACCTCAAGTACACCTTTACAGACCGTTCAGTGTTTAAGAGATATAACAGTACCTCTTTCCAACGAACCAAAACTGTTCTTCAAAAGATCTCCTAGCCTACTGCATGCCTCTCTGAAAATAGCTCATCAGCTTAGCATCTAAAAAAAAGAAAAAAGAAAAAACCTTCAGTACCTTACGAATCTTGCCTTTAAACACTTGCAACAACCTGCCGCTCACTCACAGACAATCTTTTGCTTGATGTATATCCTCTGCTGAATACAAATCCCTTATCTTTTGTTGCCGTTTCCCCGGCTTTACAAGTTTTGCTTCCATACGCTAGATATAAAAGCCGCTTTCCTTGTTTCTTTATCAGTATCTACTGAGCTTCATTTACATTAAGTTCACACACTTCACACATGCTGGACAATTATTCACCGTCTTACAACCATAAACTCTTCTACCAACCATGCTACTGCTAATTGTGCTTCCAGACTTAATATCCTCATATTGTTCGAATAACAAACATAGGATTCTACTTTGCCTTTTTACGCTACACATTTTTTTACGTCGTTACATTTACAAACTTACATATAAAAACAAATCCTAACAGACAGTGCACATTGTTAATTATTCCACACAAATTGTCGCTCGCTAGGAAAGAACTCACCCAAACACAAATGAAAATACCTGCTTTCCTCTCCCCTAGCACCAGTCGTATCCGCGTCATTGGCGCGGGTTACCTCCCCCCACCATATCGCCCGTTGACGCACAACACGACTCAGTAATGGTTGCCGCACGGCAGTTGTGCGGCAACATTCCCACGCCGCCACATGGCTCCCTCTCCCATTCGCGCCACCTCAACCTCACCAAATTTATTTGATAAGAGAATGTGTAAATCTCAAAAGTATAGAAATTTCAACTGTTTTTTTAATTAAAAAAACATCGAATATTGTGTAGCAAAACGGTACTAAAAATGTAACAGAATTCGACCCCAAAATCACCGTATTCTGTTCGTGTCCGAAAAACGCGATCTTTTCAGCCTAACCGCTAGTACCTCCCAAGAATAGAAGAGAAGGAATCGCCGTAATCCGATGGAACCCAATCCTGCGTCGAGTTGTACACCGCCGAGAGCGAGACAAACACCTCGTCCATGGCCAGCCGCGACCGGGGCTCCCTTGCCACGCACTGCAGTGCCAGCGACGCCACGTCGAAGGCGAGGTCGAACGGGTAGTCGTCGTGCAGCCGCGGGTCCATGAACGCGCGCACCTTGCCCCGCGCGTCCTCGCCGTCGACCAGCCCCTCCGCCGACTCCCACAGCAGCGTCTCCCCCTTCTCGACGTCGAACGCCGCCCCCTTCCCGGACAGCAGCTCGAGCATGATGACGCCGAAGGCGAACACATCGAGCTTGGGCGTGATGAGACCGTGCTCGAGATACTCGGGTGCAAGGTACCCCTGCGTGCCCACGACGTGGCGCGTGAGCTGCGCACCGCCGCCGCCGTCGGTCGGGGTGATGGCGCGCGCCAGCCCGAAGCTTGACACCTTGGCGCGGAGGTCGGCGTCGAGGAGGACGTTGCTGCTCTTGAGGTTCTTGTGCACGCACGGCGGGTTGGTGTAGTGGTGGAGGTAGTTGAGCCCGTCGGCGACGTCGAACGCCACCTGCACGCGCTGCTTCCACCCGAGGCCGGCGCCGCCGCCTCCTCCGTGGAGCCAGTCGCTGAGCGCGCCGTTCTCGGCGTATTCGAAGACGAGGTAGGTGTCGCTGCGGTGGACGCAGAGGCCGGAGAGGCGGACGAGGCTTGAGTGGTTGACGCGCTTCAGGATGCCGACCTCCCCGCTCACGTCGCCGGCGACCCTCTTCACGGCCGCAGCGTCGGCGTTGATCACCGCGCGGTAGACCGACGTGCCCGCCACCCTGCGCTCCTTCGAGAAGCCCGCCGTCGCCCTCTCCAGCTCCGAGTAGTTGTACACCGTCAGCGACTCCACCGCCACGCGCACGTCGCTGGCCACCAGCTTGCCCGACGCCAGGGCGCCGTACTCCGCCGACGAGGACACGTCGAGAACCACCTTCCCCGGACGGCCGCTTTCCTCAACGCCGCGACGCCGCCGCCGGACCCACAAGAACATCAGGCCAAAAACACCCGCCAACGCAAGAACGCCGCAACCTACACCGACCCCAATTACGACACCGCTGGTCGACCCGCCCGACGGCGCCGGCGGAGCCTGCTGCGGCGGCGTTGGCGCGGGGGGCGGCACCGGCGACGCGAGCATGTCTGGCGTGGGCGCGGTCTTGAGCGGGATGAGCAGCGTCGTGAAGGGGTATATGTCGTCGTCCTTCGTGAGGCTGTTGGCGTCGAGCACCGCCTGCGCATTGACGCGGAACCGCGTGGCGATGGCGGAGACGTCGTCGCCCCACATGACGAGGTAGGTGAGCAGGTGCCTTACCCCCGCGGTGGTCTGCGCAGGCGAGGGGCAGGCGCAGCGGAGCGGCACGGTGAGATTGTCGCCGGCGAAGAGGCCGCGGCTGTCCAGGGCGGGGTTCTGGGCGATGAGCGCCTGGCAGGTGGAGAGGCCCTGGTAGGTGAGGTTGGCGATGATGAAGTAGGTCTCGCCGCGGAACTGGATGGTGTAGGAGGCGTTGTGCTGATAGTAGCCGCCCGGCACGCAGGCGCAGGGGACGGGCGCGAGGACGAGGCGGGAGGCGTCGACGGGGGAGACGGTGGTCACGGCGTTGGCGTCCGCGACGGCGGCGGGGGTGGAGTTGAGGAGGTAGGAAATGGAGACGGCCGAGGCGTAGAGCGGGGGGGACGAGCGGAAGACGAGGTAGGCGTCGCACGGCCTGGCGGCGGCGGCGTTGCAGGTGTAGCCGAGGACGGAGCTGCCGTTGGCGCCGGGGCAGTTGTTCTGCGCGTTGGCCTCGTACTGCTGCTGCGCTCGCGCGACGCGGCATTGCGGCGCCGCGACGACGAGGAGGAGCGCGAGCGCCGCCACCGCCGCAGCGAGTCCACCTTGGCGTGGCGAAGCAGACATTTGCTTTTTTTTTGCCGGAACGGACGCTGTTTTGGATGGGGGTGTTCGCGTTTGCGAGGAGCGAGCGGCGCTGAAGTGATGAACGGAGTTAAGGTGACGTTTATAGATCATTGCGAGGTCGCGTCGTCTAGCTCTCTTTCTCTGAATTTGTGTTTTACACTTTAAGCTGTCAGAATTTGTGAGTTTATAACATTTAACTCTTTTAACTTGTATTTTATCTTTTCAATCTCTTGAATTCGCGAGGTTGTGTTATTTCGCTCTCCAAATTTACATTGAAGTGAAGTTCGTTGGATGCGATGCCGGTGACTTCGTTTCATTCGAGTCTAGTGGATTCGTTGTCGTCCCGTTTCGATCGTGTTCATCGTCCATGTCACCTCACGTAAAAAATGGATTCTTCGGGCCTAGAATCACACCGTGCTCGTATCTTCGCCGGAGCTCCACCGTCATAACTTGTCACCGTCCTCGCCCATGTCTTCTTTAAGACGACCGTAAGATAGATAAGTATATTCTAGTGCCAGAGCAGGGGCGCATTACTTCTCTCTCACGGTGATTGACCCGCTCAGCCTTTTCTGTTAGCAAACGACCAAATGAACTTCGTACAGGGTGAGTAGCATCTGCTCTAGCACTGGGAATGTACTTTTCTCTCTCTTGACGACCGCTCAGAGGAGGCAAGGCAAGGGTGGCGACAAACTGCGGCGGTGGAGCTTTGGCGAAGACGCGAGCACGATGCATTCCCGAACCCGGAGAATTTGTTTTTGTCGGCGTTAGGTGACGAGGATGAAATCGTAAGCATCACATCCGACGAACATCATTTCAACGTAAGTTCAAGTGATTAAGTGGCACAACCTCGTAAGTTTAGAGTGATGTTGTAAAAAACTATCGGAACAATCGATTAATCGCCGTTTACACGGAGTCGTCAGGTAAAACGTTATGTATACACGAATCAGAGCGTATTTAACTTTTGTGAACACCAAATCGGCCACATTGATCCTATTAGTCGAGCATTTTCGTATAATCGCCGCATAATCCATTTAATTGATCAAATTTAACACTTTAGTCAAGTTAGAATTCAGCTAGCGTAGTTAGAATCCTAATATACTCAAGCACAAAATACTTGATTCGGAGTAACTGATTCATATATAATCATTATAAAACTAAACTGTTGACAATGATTCAAAGTAACTGATTCTCTCGTGATTGTGAGTCATTTTAAGTACTTAAATTTAAAACTTAATCCTTTTGATCGTCATCTCGTCAGTGTGTTTAGTTAGTCTAATGTATGTGATAATGCATGCGTTTAATTTGTTACTTAAACTCGTCACACGTCGTATTTTGATCTAGAACTATAATAGTGCACCGATCAATGTTGTTATCTTTTGAGTTAGTAATAAAGTTATTATGTACAATCGGAGGGTGATTCAAGTTTTTTTTTATATAGTATTGATAATATATTATGTTCAAATATCTCTAAAATTAGTTTTACCATTAAATATATAAGATCATCAAATTATCCGCATAATTTCAATTAATCATCTTTATTCCAATTAGATAGTATCGTATCCACCCGTCTGAATTTTTACGACGCTAGTTCAGCAGCGTAATTTTCTCTTACATTTATTTCCCGTAGTGGCTGCACTGCAGACTGTAGTCAGTGATTGCCTTGTCACTCCTGCTGCTTCGCTTCGTACTACTAATTTGGCCTTTTCTTTTTAAGGATATAGTAAATGTAGGTTTTTCCATGTGGGAAATTACAAAATTGGCAGTACAGTACTGTACATTCCTGTCATGGATGTAGAATCAAACCTGGACCGCGTACCACGACTATTAGAGGCTTCTTCCGCGCACCTAGGGCTTGTTTGGTTAGGCATCCAGATAATTTGCCGGGCAAAAAATTGACACATGTAAAAATTAGATAATATTTATCTAGTTAGGCAAACTTAAAAATGATTTTTTTATTGAATACATGTATCCAGGATTGGTGAATAAAAATAGCACAATGGCTCCTAGACGCTTGTTTTTTATGACCTAGGCCTGGCAAAAAGCGAACCAAACAAACAAACAAACAATAGACAGCTTCCTTTGCTGCCAGAGCTCAAAGCAAAACACGCTGCAAGACTATCGCAGGAGCCCACAACTCTCCAGTGCGCCCAAGTTACCTGACACATGCATGCACCGGTCGGAGAGGTGATCTACCACCCAGAGTGAAAAAAACCTGCCTTATGTCTGGATTTTTTTAAAAAATATATTATTATTTTCAAAGATAATTACAAAATTAAATAATCAATTCTTTTTTTATACAAAAACTATGTCCCTTTCGTCAATTTGAACAGTGGGAGAGGTTGCTGTCGATAATACCTGTCACCATTTGAACTAACGACAAGATGGTTCTGTGGCTTTTTATTTATTTATGTGTAGTGTAGTCGAATTTTTAATTTTTTTAATTTTGTTTTTAAAATTTGGTAATACGTTTGAATGTCGCGTAGTTCGGAATACAAAAATCGGAGAAGACAATGTAATCTGAAGTAGAGAATGGACAATACACAAGTTCACTGTCATTTGGAACTTTATTTTTAGTGACAACCTCCACAACACGTCTTTTGGACCATTATTTTTATGTTGTTTCATGTCTTGCTACGCCAAGAATTGAATGCCAAAAGAGAGCGAGATTTAAAGTCAGCTTTACAACGCAGTTGCGAATTGAAATGGACTTTATAATAAAGTTGCGAATTACACGGCACGCAGGGTTTGGTTACGTGCATAAGGAACGACATCATGCATGATGCAACAAATCGAAATAAACCTACGATACGTATGCGCCTTTTTGGAATAGAAATAAAGTCGATTGGAACAAAGATCATTAGTTTCGTCGGCCAAACGCTCCCTTCCCCTTGTCTCCTTGCTACCCACGGCGGGAGCTAGTCTCGAAGTTATCCATGTCCCGCGAGATGGCCCGGATGGTTGAATGATGTTAGAATAACACAACGTCCGGCCAAATTAGTAATCATGACATATATTGAACATAACTTACTTCTTAGATCCAGGTGCGCCTTGCCAACGGTGAGCGGTAGTATGGCCGACATTCTCACTTGCACGAGCCTTCCCATTATTTTTATTAGGCTTTACAAACCGTAGTAAACTACTCTGCAATTTTTACAGATTTGTAATTTGTATCTCTCTACTTTTCTTGTTTAAAAAGTATCTTCGGTATTTTTTAAATATTACTGTATGCAAATAAAAATAAAAAATAAAGTTCATAATATTTCAATTCAGCTCTCGTAAGCTACGTAGCAACTACATATTTTTTTACAATTTTAGACGTGTCATGCTATTTTCCATATTTAAAAAGTATTCTCGACACTAACAAAATAATTACCACGCACAAACAAAAATCAAAATCATGTTGGGATTATTAAAATTAGGTTCTACAAACCGTACTAAGGTAGGCTACAATTGTTACATATTTTTAGTAGGTATCTTGCTACTTTTCATGTTTAAAAAGTGTCTCTAGTATTTTTAAATATTTATCATGTGCAAATGGAAACAAAAATAAGCTCTACGTAACCTATGTAGCAACTATGTTTTTTTTTACAATTTATGATGTGTCATGCTATTTTCTAGTTTAAAAAGATTTTTGGTATTAACAAAATAATTACCGTGCACAAATGAAAAACCAAAATTAAGCTGGGATTATTTTCATTAAGCTCTACCTACCCTACTTAGCTACTCTCCATTTTTTAGATTTTAAAGAGGACCCTAGCTATTTTCCATAGTGTCTTCCTATTTTTGCAGATTTATTCTAAATCGTTCGAGTACTGCTGCACGATGAACCAAAGTACACACGGCTCAAATGATGTACTACATAAAACATCTAAAATTATCTAATGTATCCAATCTTATATCACTATATTTATTTGCTAACCGACAAGGTTTCGAAATAATGTACGAAGTTGCAAAAACATATACCTGCAAAATGGCCTACCAGATCTGATGCTCCGACTGTCTCCTCCGCTACGAACTGTCAGGGCTTCGCTGAGTCTCTTCTCCCTCTCTTCTCTTTTTTCTGGAATTAAAATGAGATTTCCACCTATTTTGAGCTTAAAGTACATGGCGACAGGAACCCGCGGCTTCCTAACGTCATCTCAACTAGCAACATGAGCACTGTTCACTTCATGTCACAAGTCCACATGACAAGAGGAAGTTGGACTGACGACAGATAGTCAACAGGTCCTCGCAACCAATTAAAATAGCGATAGGAGTTTGTCGCCATTTGAAATGACGATATATACATAGTTTTGTAAAAAAATAGCTATTTTATTTTTAAAAAATAATATTGTTATTTAAAAATAATTCTCATATATGCACTCAGATATCCGAGCCAATTAAATTAACCATGCGCCAGATCCCATCACATTACACACAGTCTCCCCTCTTTCGCCATGTGTTACTCCAACAACATCTCTCCTCTCTTTTTTTACGTCTCTTTCTCTCGGCTCCTCTTTTTCTATCGTTTTAGCCCTTGCCTTGGACTTGAGCCGGAGTAGTACTACAACAGGAATTTTGGACACTATTAGCCCTCTAGCACCCCAAAAATTCCAAATCTAGTCTCTCTATATACAAAATTCCAGATTTAGCCCTGTAGAGCTGCCTACTACGCCAGGGGACGCAGCAAGCAAGTTGTTGCACCCACCAAGCCGCAGCACGCACCTGTTGTGCACCCCAGCCGTAGCAAGTGACCAGTGCACCAACCGTCCCGCAACAAGTAGAGGAGAGAGAGTGAAGAGGAAAGAAAAGAAGAGAAAAAATCTAGAAAAATTCAAAAAAATATGAAATTTCAAGAAAATTATATAAAAATCTTAGGAATATGAATAGGTTTAATAAAATATATTTTTTGTACTTATTCACTTTCACATGCGTCATTGCATTTGGAATTAAAATTATGGAATTTCGATTCTCGATTAATCCTTCCGATCCAAATTAATTTCCTTTGATTATAACTTATGTTTTGCTTGTAAAGAGACATGATTTGAAATGGAATTTAATCGGTGATAGGTGAATGCAAAAAGACGACGAGATTTGTAGTTGCGAATTCATTATGGAACTCCTATGCTTTGAAGATGTTTATCGCTGCGCAGTTTTTTCTTAGTTCCTCCAAAATTAGAATGCATATGAAAAGAAAGGAACATTGTAGAAGTATGCCTAACCCATTGAGCATACTTTGTAGGAATCTTTCTTTTTCCTGTTACAACTTCCTCCTAGAACTATTTTTATCCGGCCATCAATGGCAAAAATAAATCATTGTATTTGAGAGACCATGTGAGTAGTGTCCCCATGTGAGTGATGAGTATTTGACGCTGTTGTTGAAAAGTTTGTGATTTGATTCACTGCCGTTGCGCTACTACCGTTGTGGTTCTGTGTTGTGCGGAACTTCCGCCCTGGGAATGCGGAAGTACCAATCATCGGAACTTTCGTCCTGGGAAAGCGGAACTTCCGATTATCCTGACAAATGTGTTCTGTTTTGGTGTTGTGCAGAGCTTCCGCCCTGGGAGTGCGGAAGTTCCGATCATCGGAACTTCCGCCTTGGTAAAATCAAAACTTCCGTTTGTGCGCAGAACTGTGCAGAGAGTGCATAGTTTTGATTTTGAGTTGTGTATGAGTTTGAGTTAAGTGCAAATGATGATTCTATTATCTTGAGCAATGCTATGTGATGTGTTTCTTATGCGGCTTGATTGCGGGGCATCGGCGAGTCGTGGCGAGACACGTGGAGACCGGACTAGACGCAGGTGGCGTTGAGGTCAGAACGGTCAAGGTGTGTCGAAGACGGCGTGCACTCGAGGCGGTTGCGAGTCGTGGACAACAAAGAATGCGGGACCTTCCAGAAGGTGCACGAGGGGCGAAAGGGTAATTTCGCAAGGCGGCACAAGTGGAAGCGGGATCCGTTAGGGTTTAGCCGGCGTAACGGGTTGGAGACCCGTTAGCCAAGGGCTATAAATAGAGGTGAAGTCCTGGTTGTTAGACTTTTGACACAAGAGATTAGGGTTAGCTTTTTCTAAAGAGCCTTTGGAGAGGTTGTTTGCTTTGTGGCTTTAGTTGTTGAGATGGAGAGGGAGAGGATGAACTGATTCTCTTGTAATCATTCCTCTGGTTGTGTCTATGTAATCCGTTGTTGCAAGGAATGAAAATCTCTTGTTTACTTCCTGTTCTTGTCTCTGTTCTTACTAAGGCTTGATTCGTGAGATTTTGGTTTTTGGCTTGATTTTTGTTGGGAAGTACCAAAATGGGTTGCTCTTTGTTTGGATGATACCACAAGATCATTTGATCAACTTTCCCAAGAGCAAATCAACTGGAAGCTTAGTTCTTGATTTTGGTTTTTCTCTGTTCTTCCTTCCCGTACCTAGGTCTTGGATGAAAATCTTGTTTTCCTTCTTGAGATGTCATGAAACTTGGCATGTTGAATCTATAGGCTATTAAGTAGCTACCCTCAAAGTTTAATCACTCAAGAATCCAAGAATCATGCGAATTTAAGGTTTTTGGTCTTTCTTGCCAAATACTCAAGAAATCCGATTTTGCGGTGATTAATGAATCTTTGTCTGCGATTCCTTCTCAATGAGGTCAAGATATTGTTTAGGATGATGTCCTGTGAAACTTGACCCGAGAAGAGCAGCAAATTGTGAGGATTTTGGATTTTTGGTAAATTCCAGTACGTGCTGTTCTTCGGTAATGACAATCGGAACTTCCGCTATTTACACGCCGGAACTACGCGCGCGAACTTCCCATTTGGAAGACCAAACTACCGCGATCGGAACTACCACCGTATAATCGGATCTTCGATATCCGATGTAACCGCCCGCTTTTTGTTTAACTTCTTGGATTTGATTCACTCCACGTCTTTTGTTTATCAGAGGGTTTTGGGTTACTGTGTGGACACTTGAGAGGGGAGAATCTTAATTTTTAAGGCACCATTCACCCCCCCTCTGTTGCCATTTCGGTCCTTCAGTATTTTTATGCAGCAATACTGAAAGGGACATTAACATCAAGGTTCTTGATCACACTACCTCACTATAGTGGAGCTAAAACAGAGTACTTTATGGAACTTCTACATAATACAATTGAAGAGGTTGAGAACACTCATTGTGATTATGAAGATACCCTAAAACGTTAGCGGTCCAGAGGATGAGGTCAGTCATGTCGCTTTGCTAAAAAAGAGAAGATTTGATAGTTGGGAATTTATAATAAAGCTATGAATTATACAACGTATAGGGTTTGGTTACGTGCGTAAGAAACAATATCATGCACGATGCAACAAACTGAAGTACTCCTATGATACATGTGCGCCCTTTTGGAATGGAAATAAATTCGACCTAGGCCATTTGCCCTTCCTTGCGACCTCGGCGTTGAACTCCTCACTGGCCTCCCTGGCCTTGGTCGCCATTTCTCTCTTTTTCTCGCACTCCCGCGCCTGCATGCCTCGAGATGGGCTTTCGTCTCCCAACAGATACACTCGTTTTGTTCATTGTTGCGGCGCTCCTCCTCCCGAATCTCACGGGATAGACGCAAGAGTAGTTCACGCAACCCCAGTAACACATGCCCAAGCTGAGCCGCTGCTTGGACTTGAAGAACTTGCATGTGTCCCTGCACAAACAGAGGGGCGTCATCTCCCCCTTGGGTGGGTGTTGCGGCGAAGGCTCGGCTGGAATGTGCAGGATGGGGTTGCTACTATGAGAGCATCATTGCTGGAAGGTGACCTCCTGGACCGGGGGAGATGCAATTAGTGGGCTCCTACTGGGCTAGGCCTGGGCGACCGCCGAGCAGAACTTGGCTCGTGATCTGACTCGAGCTTGGCTCGATTTTTCAACGAGCTACAAATGGGGCTCGGCTCGGCTAAAAAATTCACGAGCACGAGTCGAGCCGTGACGAGTTCGAGCAGGCTCGCGAGCCCCGAGCTATTTTTCCAGCCCTAGACACATACGGCGCCCTAAAGCACGGTACGCTGTAGCCGTGGTGCAAGGGACACGTTTTGCTTGTTTGAATTACCGCAATGCCATTTTTTAGGGACGGTTGAAGGCTAAGTTTGCAAAAGTGAATAAAAAGAGGCCAAATAAGAAAAAAAAAACTCTATGTACAGCAGGTAACATCAAGCATCTATAATATTTAGAATGTAAGATTTTTTATGATGTGTATGAGAGAAAACGCTAAGAGAGGATGAAGCTATCTGGCACACAGCAGACGATCTATACGGCTCTTATAGACAATTTTGTTATTGTTGTATGCATGACGTCTGCATCTCACATGTTTGAGAGTTTTTGGCTCTTTTGGTCTATTTTGTCGATGAAATAAAAAACTTAGCCCCCTCCTCGCGGAATTGGCAAAAATAGCACCGTGGTTAGATAGACAGACGACATGTGTCCCATACAGTGCTCTCGGAGCACTTCAAGATCTGCAGTGACAAGACGGGGTGCACAGCAAGCGCCCTTCCGTGGTCCCAATTCACGGCAAGTGACTTTCTACGGCGACTTCACACGACACATCGCCTTTAGCGGTGGTTTTACACTGTAGAGGTATCATTTTTACTATTTCATCTTCGTATAAATTAGTTTTACTATTTTGTTTAAAAAGTGATCTAAACGGGGAAAGTTGCTTAGTCGCATTTGTGGTGCAAGTGCCCAAGAACAGACTCACAGCGTGTGTAACTTGCTGTGTTCGTCACGTTTAATATTAAAAACGGATCCTGCAGAGAGACATGGACCAAGGTTAGCATACGAGGTCGTGCATGCTTGGAGAAAGAATGGTCAATGGCGTGGTCATGACGCCCGTCCTGTTTCCCCATCGTTTCGCTTAGACCTTCCCGGAACCTGATTGGCCGCTGTCCCGATCAACGTCCTCTTCTTCTGCCCGCGCAATTTACCGTGTCCGCGACGGCAGAGCTTGACCAAAGAATCAAGAGGGGCTGTTTGCAAAGACGAAGCATTGACGTAGAAAAATTAAGTTTTAAATTTAAAAAATGATGAACTAAAGAGGTAAAACTATTAATTTTTTAAGTCTAATATACAGTATCACTAGCTTCTTAATTACACATATGCATATAGAAATATCAAAACAGCCCATATTGGCCTGCATGAAGTTCTGCCCTGCACGTCGTGTGAAGCAATAATACTGTAGCGACGATAGATCGTTCAACAAAAAACAGCTGCCGTTGTTTGCCACTACGGCAACTGCGTTGCAAGCCTCGCTGTGCCAAATTCATCTTTTTAGACCCGTTGGGAACGCCGGAGTTTTGTTATTATTATTTAATTTTAATGTATGAAAGAAGAATGATATCTTTAGTGTATTGAACCAACATCGATTCAAAGATATGATATGTAAACATTCAAGGAACTGAGTTTGTTTTGCTTAATTAATTCATACTAATAATTTGGATTCACGTTACATTTAGAAACCACAAGAAATAACATCATCTCTCAATCACACACTCTTTCTTATGACTATGCTCATATGAGTTGTTTAATATTTTGAGTTGACTCTTATGTAGAGTTCGATTTGAATTTTTTTTGTTGGAATAGACTCCTCTAATATATCAAATCGATTCAATCCTTTCTCTCTCCTTTTATGAACCAGCTAAAATAACACATTTGAGATGATCTTACCACTGGTGCTGTTCTACGAACTACAAAAGCTAGTCCGAGACTCTGGCTGGGCACGCTGACGTAAACCTGGAAGGAACACAAAAAGAAGACCATAAAATGCCCATACGACGGGAGAAAGGCCGTGAGCAAATATTTCATACTTGGGCTGAACTTAACTAGGATGCAAGCCCACTATCAATTAATGGCCCAACCTCTCCCACACTACTGGGCTGCCTACTTAATCGGGCGCAGCAACACGACGACCACACGTTCCGCTTCCGCGCCAAACGAACCGAAGTTACCGAACGAACCAACCAACCAACCAAATCCCGCTACTTGCTATCGCGTCTCACGCAGGCGCGGCCCTCCCACCCATACGCTTCCCAAGGACAGCAACAGATAGCATTTCCTCGGACACCTCGTCTCCATGGCCACCGCAGCTCTCTCCACCCTCTCCTCCTCCGCTGCCACCGCCGCCCCCGGCAAGCGCTTCGTCGTCTCTTCCTTCTCCCAATCCTTCTCCTACTGCCGCCTCGCCACCCCCGCCCGCCCCCGCTTCTCCGCCTCAAGAACAAGAAGAGCCGCGCCCGCGTCCGCGTCCCCAATCGTGGCCGCCATCGCGGTCGGGGACAAGCTCCCGGACGCCACGCTCTCCTACTTCGACCCGGCCGACGGGGAGCTGAATACGGTGACCGTCGCGGAGCTCACGGCGGGCAAGAAGGCCGTCCTCTTCGCGGTCCCGGGCGCCTTCACGCCTACGTGCTCGCAGAAGCACCTGCCGGGGTTCGTCGCCAAGGCCGGCGAGCTCCGTGCCAAGGGGGTGGACACCATCGCGTGCGTGTCGGTGAACGACGCGTTCGTGATGCGCGCGTGGAAGGAGAGCCTGGGCCTTGAAGACGACGTGCTGCTGCTGTCGGACGGCAACCTGGAGCTCACCCGCGCGCTCGGCGTGGAGATGGACCTCTCCGACAAGCCCATGGGGCTCGGCGTGCGGTCGCGCCGGTACGCGGTGCTCGCCGAGGACGGCGTCGTCAAGGTGCTCAACCTCGAGGAGGGCGGCGCCTTCACCACCAGCAGCGCCGAGGAGATGCTCAAAGCGCTGTAAACCTGCGAGGCTGTTCTTCTTGCTTGAGCTTTTCGTCTCATGGTCGCTGCTGCTCGTAAGTGTTTGCCTAGTAGTAAATAATAATCGCAGGAACGGGTGTAGCTCGTGCGTCTCCTTCGATTTCGATGCGAGTGTATTGTGTGGGTTAAAACTGATGCTAAAACTCGATCTAGATAACTTAATTCTAGCTCAATGAAGAACACCTAGTCTGAACATTAGGGCGGATGCGTGATTATATACCCGATCTTGGTGTTCCTATCACGGTTTGAGGGTCGGTCGGAGTCGCAGTGACGTGGGGGCGGTGATGCAGTGGCACGGTGGTGACGACGGCTCCGATCTTCGCTCACCACAGCACACGGAACAAATCGAGTTTTGTGTTGAATCTTCACAGCCTAGCACACCCACACGAGGTCTGCCGAGTCCAACCCTTTATTGTTGCGCTAGATGAACGGGGCCCAGAACCAAGTAGTTGGTTGCGCCCCTGATCAGGGCGCGAGTGCGGCTTTGCCCCCTTGAATCTCGGGCTGGTTAGTCAAGATCATCCCAATATTCTCCCATTTGATCGTAAGGCTAACATCATAAGTTCATTCTCAATAAAAGCATGACCAATGAAGTGTCATACAACTCCAGTACCTGTAGTGTACTATCCTATCTTTGAAATGGATATTCATTATACTTAATGGGAGTTGGTTTGTTTTGAGATCCTTTTATCCAGAATCAAAAGTCTTTCTAATAGACTCATGCCGGCAACATGATCACGAAAGATATTGGGTAGTAAGCATTTAATAAGCGGATCCGCAAATATGGACTTAATACTAATATGCTTGATACTAATGGTTTGATCCTGGATTCTGTCTTTCACAACATGGTACTTAATGTCAATATGTTTGGCAGCACCACTTGACTTGTTGTTACTAGCATGAAAGACTGCGGGTTCATTATCGCAGTATAAGGCGAGTGGTTTAGAGATGCTTTCTACCACTCTAAAACCCGGAACAAAGTTATTAAGCCATACAGCCTACCCGGTAGCCTCATAACATACCACAAACTCAGCTTACATCGTTGAAGATACCATAAGGGTTTGTTTCGAGCTTTTCCATGAGATAGCCTCCCCAGCGAGTGTGAAGATATAACCTGATGTGGATTTCTTAGTATCAACACATCCCACAAAATCTGAATCTAAATAACCGAGAGATATAAAAGCTAGAAGAATTGGGAAAACCCTAAACCTAATGCATTCGTCCGATTCTCCTCTGAAAACTCGGCTGGAGGCGTCGGCGGAGTCGTGCGGGAAGAGAGCGACAGCGGTGGCTCCATCGGCGATGGCACAGTGGCGACTTGAGGCGGCGCACAACGTGAGGCGGTGCCCCCGCAGCCCTTCTCGCCGGCGTGCGCGTGCGACCAAGGTCGCACACGTAGCTGTCGAGTGGAGCGACGGTGGTGCCCGAGACCGGAGAGACTCCAGATCTCAAAAACCGTAAGTATTCACCGCATTTTGATACCAATCTGAGTTTTTAAAGATTGAGGATTTTTTAGGGTTCGAGATTTCATTATTTCGTTAGGATCTTACAAAAGTTTGAAATCTCATTCTTCTAAAATGCTAAGATGAGCTCCTAAACCTTAGATCCGGGCGATTAAGACTAATACGTGTTCAAACTGAGCTAAAGTGGCTCTGGTACCATTTGTGGGCTAAAGCTGATGCTAAAATTTGATCTAGATAACCTAATCCTAGCTCAATAAAGAACACCTAGTCTAAACATTAGGGTGGAAGCGTGATTACATACCCGAACTTGTTGTTTCCATCACGGCTTGAGGGTCGGTCGGAGTCGCAGTGACGTGGGGGCGGTGATGCAGTGGCGCGATGGTG
The DNA here is from genome assembly GCA_036346395.1 of Hsuehochloa calcarea. Classification (NCBI taxonomy): domain Eukaryota; kingdom Viridiplantae; phylum Streptophyta; class Magnoliopsida; order Poales; family Poaceae; genus Hsuehochloa; species Hsuehochloa calcarea. The sequence continues at coordinate 9,170,492 of CM070595.1, read as the reverse complement.
ACATCGGCTCCGATCTTCGCTCACCACAACACACTGAACAGATCGGGTTTTGTGTTGAACCTTCGCAGCCTAGCACACCCACACGAGGCCTGCCGAGTCCAACCCTTTATTGTTACGCTGGATGAACGGGACCGAGAACCAAGTAGTTGGTTGTGCCCCCGATCAGAGCACGAGTAGGACTCAGTCCCCTTGAATCTCGGGGTGGTTAGCCGAAATCATCCCAACATATTGTCGTCATTGCGGAGATGAATTTTTGTTGAACATTTGCGTGCGTGTTCGATTAAACGACTTGAGATTTTCATGGCATTTCTAGTTTTTTTTTTGGGTTGAAAAATGTGAATTGCATGCATATACGACACTGAAAAGGCCGGAAAATTTACTGAATGTTTTACCAAGCCTTACATACAAATCCGCATCGCATTGTGATTGTAGGCAGCTTGGTCAGCACGGATGAATGATGTATCGAATTTCTTTTCAAGAATTGTTTGTAAAAAAATTCTTTTCAAGAAGAAGAAGATAAAATCCTATGTATATCAACTAGAGGTGATCAAATATGATGTGTCAAATCTTGGATGTGTCAGCTAGAGGTAGCCATATGGGCCATACTGTCGGCCTAGCCCAGAACGACATAATGTGCTGTGTCATGTTTGAGTTGTGACCTGGCCTAGCACGTATAGTACTGTGCTCGACTGGCTGGGCACAACACGATGCGCGGAGGAGGCAACAACGTGCGGTGGAGGGTGAGGAGGCGGGAACCATATTTCTAGATGGACTAAACAAACCGATTTTAGCTCATCGGACTAATCGTGCCTAGGTCGACACGATATGGCCCGTCAGTGAGACATAAGAGGAGACATCGGCGAAGCCCATAAACCGATACGACCCATTTAGATTTTTCCAGATGGACCGACTCTAACCCATCGTACTAATCATGTTCAGACCGACACGATACGGCCCGTCAACGAGACAAGAGGAGGAGACAACGGCGAAGCCCCTAAACTGTTACAACACGATCCATTTAACTAACTGGACCAACCGAGGCGTGCCTACACGCTGTCGCAACATGTAGATGCCGCGTACAGATAAGACTTGCTATTATTTTGTTAGTAATCGAGGCCCAGAGACTACACCACGGCCCATTAGTTAGTCGAGTTTAACGGCTCGCGGCGTTGTTAGGAATCGATGGCTATTGAGTCTTGACCGACGATTCTAGTCTTCTTTCACCGACGTTTAACAGTTGACACACCGTCGTAGATGTCCAACTTCCCATTTCTTTCATTCTTTTTTTTTCCAACTTATTCGTTCTGTCTGTTCTACGTTGACGTCAACAATGGAAGATTAGTACAATTACCAGAGCCTGACCAGCAGAAATGGTATTGGCACCCCTAGTAACTATTACCCGTCTATCATTTTGCTCGCAAGACTGAAGAATATGCCTGACGATTGCATGGACTCTATTTCATTTGATGTTCATGGCCGGCCTGGATTTGGTGCTTTAGGCATATATAGTAACCATGTCAGGCCAAGCATGAGTGCCTGACCCAACCAGACCCAATTGTGGTCTCCTTTTATCAGTGTAAGGCCTCGTTAGGAACGCAGGAAATTGACAGTAAATTCCCAGGAACTTCACAGGCAGAAGTTCAGTCCCGGGAAGAATGGAGAAAAATGCTGTACATATTCGAAACTAGGCAGTCTAACAGAGTAGCTCCAGAGACGATGGCTATTTGTTAGCCTAGTCTGCATCTTTGCTCTTGTCTCTTATGGATCTAATCAAGTGTGCCCAACGTGGAGGTTTTCTTTTCGATGAGCGTGACCTAAAGATTGGAATGATCAGTGTTAGAAAGTGTAGATCACACGCGACATATTTTTATTTTTATATTTTTTAAAATCTATTTACTTCTCATGTATGTACACGTTTTCGTCGTCGTGGCAACCGACAATTCTACGGTACATAATAACACACAAGGGAAAAATTAGTACTGCTAGTGCTCATAAATTATCCTGCGAAAGTGCGAAGTAACCTAGGTTAGCTACAATCAACACGCTGAGGCTGAACCAACTACGTGCACACATGCATGCATCACGCTGAACTGCTGACCAATGGCGCAGACGACGACGGGGTAATCGAGCCAATTCTGCACACTTCTTGATCTCGGAGCTGGTGCAAGTGTATGTGCGACTCCTCCGTGTCTACGAGCGGAACGTTTCACCACGTCATGACGCTCGAGCAGACGAGGAAACGGGGCGGGGCGGGGCCGGGGCCGGGGCCGGATCTCTGCGGTACGGTACTGTAGAGACCATAGTACAGAGATCAGAGAACCAATGTGTGAACAGTGATCCATAGCATTTACCGGAAATTACCGATCATATTTTTCTTTTATAAATTCCGGCCGAATTGTTTTTCAAAAGAAAAAGGAAATTTCCCACTAACGAGTGGGCCCGGGTCTATGAAAAGCTCCACGAAATAGCACCTTGGTGCACGGTGGACCAGGTGTGTGGCATAACATGACTTGCAACGTATGCGTGACACGCGAGCACGACACGTAGACGGGGTGGCTGAGATGGCGCTTGTGTGGCGGCCACGTGGCAGTGGTGCACGAGGACCATAGGTCACCGGTGAGCGGCGGCCCACTGCGAGGGCACCAAACGAGAGAGGAGGAGATGGTGAGCATGCCGCTCACCTCGGCGGTGGTTAGACATGCATGGATGGCCGGCGACGAGGGCGGCAGCGGCAGTGCGATGCGATTGAAGGCGGCAAGGTCGCTCCGGCGGTGCTCTGGCGAGGAGGGTACGCGCACGACGTAGAACGTGCGACAGCGAAGCCGAGGGTGGGGTCGATGGTGGCAGGGCGTCGTCGACGGTAGCACTAAAGGCGGCAGAGAGGCTTGCGGCCGGCGGTAAGAAAAAGTGGATTCGGTGAGAGGAAAGAGAGAGGGGCGATAAGCTTTTCGGATGAGATGAGGAGAAGAAGAGGCTCATGGTGCACCTATTTATAGGGCCAGAGGGGGGCAGAGGCGGGAGATTGGGTGCGTGGTTATTTCACATTGGCGTTAATGGCAACGGTGAAAAAGTGAGTAAAGAAGGGGGGAAACGTTCAGATGAATGCGGGATGAGTTTGGGATCTTTAATGGCCTTGATTGCGCGTGAAAACGGTGGAAGAAACGCTCGCTTTTACGAGCTCTAGAGAGCGTTAATGGCAGCTTGTGCGCGGGCGCTGGAGGAAGAAGAAAGGAACAAATGAGAAGAAGGGGTTGCTGACGGTTGGGTCTCGCTTGGCGGTGAGAGCGAGAGAGGGAGGGGAGGTGAGCTGGCTGGAGAGTTGGGCCGGGCGCGTAAACAAGCAACCGGGTGTGTAAACAGGCCGAAAAGAAAGGAACAGGCCAGGGAAACTAGGAATTTCGGCCTGAGATGAATTTGCAAAATTTAATTCATATTCGATTTTAAGAAGAAAAAAAATCAAATAGGCTTTTAGAAAATAGCAAATAGAGTTTGAAAATTCTCATAAATTCTTTTAATTGTTTCAAACGTAATAAAATTAATTCCAACTTAAAGTTGAATTTTTTTTTGCACATAAATTATTTGTAATTTATAGAAAATAGGAAAAACCTTTTTAAAATCCAGAAAATTCAAGAAATTAATTAATTTTTTTTGTTTTCACTTTAAATCCAAGAAAATCCCAAAAAACTTAATAAATTTTCTTTTTGACTTTAAAATCCAAGAAAAACAAGAAAACTCTTTTAAAACTCAAAAAATCCAATAAAATAATAACTTTATTAATTTTAGTTTTGATAAAAGAACTTTGGAATGTTACACACTCGCTCTACCATGTGTGTATTCCTCGACTATCCAAAGAAACACAAGGGGTATCATTGCTTTGACCTCCACACACAGCGCGTCATCATCTCCCATCATGTTTACTTCAGTGAATCTCTTTTCACCTTTGCCGCTCAGTCACCACAATCCCCTTCCTCTCTTGATCTTCTAGTCGATGACTCCCTTCCCCATTTTCCTCCTGTCGCACACCATACAACACCGCCTACTGCGCCGCCCGCTGTGTCGACTCTAGCTACTGTCGATGTCACCTACCCATCCATAGAAGCATCTTCTTCCTCTAGCTCCATCCATACCACCAATTCTCCCACAACCGCAGGAGCGTCTGTCCACCATCGTATCGCTGGACCCTCTAAACCATTCCATCACATGATCACAAGTGCCAAACATGTTCTCTTCCAGCCTAATTCGAAGTATGCTTCCATTGCCACCACCACCGACAATCCCTCCCCTATCCCAAAATCAGCTCGTGGTGCCCTTCGCGATCCTCATTGGCTTCATGCCATGCAAGAGGAGTTTCAGGCCTTACTCACCAACAAAACCTGGACTCTTGTTCCACGGACTGTGGTACTAATGTTGTGACAGACAAATGGGTTTTCCATCACAAGCTTCATTCTGACGGGTCCTTTGATGGGTACAAGGCGCGATGGGTTATTCACGGATTCTCTCAACAACCTGGAGTTGATTTTGATGAGACATTTAGCCTCGTGGTTAAACAAGCAATGATCTGGATTGTTCTTAGCCTTGCTGCCCCATGCGACTGGCCAGTCATTCAACTCGACATCCAAAATGCCTTTCTCCATGGGGATCTTCGTGAGACAATTTATTATCAACAGCCCACTGGGTTCATTGATTCGTCAAAACCAGATCATGTTTGTCTCATCTCCAAATCTCTATACGGCCTCAAATAGGCACCTCGCCCCTAGTACAATCGCTTTGGAACTTATCTTCGCTCCATTAGCTTTTCACCCACTATCTCTAACTCTTCCCTTTTTGTTCTTCGGAGCGGACATGATCTTGCATTCCTCTTGTCGTATGTAGATGACATAGTACTTACCGCTTCTTCCAATTCACTACTCAATCACATCATCTCTCTTCTGAACCAAGAGTTCTCAATGAAAGATCTTGGTTCATTGTATTACTTTCTTGGCATCTTAGTCATTCGTTATTCTTATGGCTTCTTTCTTTCCCAAAAGAAATATGCCGAAGACCTACTTGATTGTGCTAGCATGGTATCTTGTAAACATGCCATCACTCCCATCAACACAAAGCCTAAGGTTTCCTCCTCTTCAGGTACACCTGTGGATGATGCTTCTTCCTACCGTAGCATGGTCGGAGTATTGCAATACTTAACCATGAAGCGGCCCGATATTACCTACCCCGTGCAGCAAGTCTGCCTTCACATGCACGATCTGCATGATCGCTGATTCAAAGGTTCATGCTTGGTCTCTTGGCCTACTTTACCTTGCTTTGATGTGTGGGATTACTCCTAGAGTCGTCTAGTTCATCAAACCCCCACAAGCAAGTGTTGAATGCTAGGGTTTGTGCACCTCTTTGGTAAAATCTCGAGAGATCGATTCTGAATCGTCGCTAGAAATAGGTCTCTAATATCATTAGGGAGGTGTGCTAGAAATTTGGTCAAGTTTCATTGGTTGAATCAAAAGTTGGCGTTTTGGTTTGGGTGGAGTTTTGATCTTCGAACCCGGTTTGGCGGGTCGAACCGACATGCTTTGCCATTGAGTTCTTTTCTTCTTTTGTGTCATCTCGCTCTTGTGTAGAGCATTCTTCACTATATAAAAGGAACCATTGAGTATGGCCTGCACCTTTACTCCTCCTCAACCTCTGATATGATTGCCTACTCTGACGCCGATTGGGCCGATTGCCCGGATACACGATGCTCCACGTTCGGATATTGTATTTTCCTTGGTGACAACCTCCTCTCTTGGTCCTCAAAGCATTAGACAATGGTGTCCAAGTCAAGTGATGAGGCGGAGTATCACTTGCCGCCAACGCGCCAAATCTCGCTAGATTAACCAATTACTTTCGAATTCCATTACATACGCACATCTCTTGTTTCTTGGTCTTCTAAACAGGTCTTACATTGCCTGATCTGGTGGTGAGTATGTAAGCTTGCGCTTGATGCATTGCTCTCGAGTTCTCTGGATTTTATCCATACTGCGGGACTATGGGTTATCTTTGGGAAGTGTTCCTCTTTTACGTGACAACACTTCGGAATTAATATTGCCAAAAACCCGTGCAACATTCGGGACTAAACACATTGATATTCGATTTCATTTTACGAGAGATCATGTTGAGAAAGGTGATGTTGTGCTTCATTTTGTAGAGTCGAGCAGCGACTTGCGGATATTTTCACTAAGGCTCTTGATTCTTCTCGTTTCTTTGCTGCGGGAGAGTTAGGAGTTATTAGTCCTATTAGGAACATTTTGAGGGAAGTTGCTCTTTTGCATTCATTGTATCATAATGCATGTTTCATTTCATTTGTCTTGCATTGTGTAATAAAATCGGTGGAGCTTTGATTATTATCCTTGTATGACTTATTCTCATATTCTATACCTTGTCATATCGGTGATAGTCGCTAGACCTCTTTTATGGCTCTTCGTGTGTGGCTTAGCTTTTGACTTGCTAGCTTTATATCTGTGAAATTTGAATCAAATCATGTCTTGTTGGATCTTGTGACTAGTTTTGCTCTAGTGATCCACTTATGATTCTCGCCATGTCTTACAAGTTGAATTGAGTCTTGAACTTATTACGAGTTGAAAAATGAGCTTTTATCTTATTAAGTCAAGCAAATGGAAAATGAGATTTTAAATGCGAAAAAGCGATCTCACCAATCCTTTCTCATGAGGCGGCTTGCCATTGCACTAGGCATGAACTTCGGGGAGTTTTGGATGACCTAGATCATTCTTTTAAGCTTATCGCTTGAGATGGTCGTGAGGCTTGAGATCTATGAGAAAAAAAAGGGAAAAAGAAAAAGAAATTGCCCAAAAAGGGCTAAGTGCTTGAGCTTTTGCTTCAAAAGAATTTTCTTAATGCTCAAAGTGCCTCAATTCTTATTTTGAGTCTCTTTTTACTTATAGACATGGCTTGACTCATTTTGGTTGCCTTGAGTGGATCTATGATTTTGAGCAACCTTTCATGATTTCAATTCATTAATCTCAGTTTACGCTATCTTGGTTTTAGCTGCGATTACGTTTTGCCATGATTGAATATAGCGTCTTCTCCTTATATGGCTTGGTATAATACTTATCTTGTCTATATGTATAATGGTCATAGCTCCTTTTCACTAAAATCCAAAAATAAAGTCATTCCTTCATGCTCTTTCTTTTTCATGCATCTTGATGAATTCATTGTCAAAGGGGGAGAAAGATTGTGAAGAAAATGATGTTAATAATGTTGGAGCTTTTGGTTTCATACTCAAGGTTTAATATAAAGAACTTCATAAAATAAAATTTTGAACCTTTTGAAAATCTGTGATCATGGTGAGTTGAGTTTACGGATTTCATTGTCTTATCTTATTTGATTTGCAATTGAAGAATACTCACAATGATCAAAGGTCAAATAGAACATTTTGTTTTCAAATGGACCTTAGTGAGATTTTGGCTACTTTACGGAATGTGAATCCTTTTGTGCTTTCAATGCCTTATCTCACTTGCTTACACTATTCGAAGCCGGCTTGGTGGTTCCTAGGCTTTTGTTGCTTATGGACCAAGTTGTGCCTTTATCTAAAACAGCGAATTTTACTTTTCATTTTGAAAAACCACATTTTCTTGAAAATTGCCAATGTGTTCATCAAGGGGAGATTGTGGATATCGTGAGGATATGTGCATGATCTCGGGATGATGAGTCTATTGGCAATGGCGTTATTAGTTTGCAAAATCTCGCGTTTCGGGTTTGCTCCAAATTTGTCGAGCCCTTGGCGGTCGGCCGGTTGTCTTGGGCGGTCGGACCCGCCGTGGAAGCGATCCGGCCAAGCCATGGTGGCGGTCGGCCGTGATTTGAAAGTTAGGTTTTGGGTGAGCCAAAATAGGTTGTGTAGGCAAGTTAGGGAGTCTCTGGATGTGGTCCCATCATTTTGGAGCTCGGTCAAAAGTTCTATTCGATTGAAATTTCGGAAGGTTTGAATTTCGCTTGAATTTTGGCTAAGTCCTTTGGACGGTCCGACGCCAGATTGTGGGAAGCGGTTACATGAATCGGTCGGACCGGCCTGTGAAATGATCGGACGGCGATCACTGGAGGTGAGCCAAGTGTTGCATTGAGTTGATTCGAGTGTGTGATTCTATGAACTTCAATGCTTTATTGATGTATATTGCATTGCGAGGCCGGCGTGGGTCAAGTTGTGAAGAACTTGTTCCGGAAGCGGTTTGTTTGTCTATTCTTTGTGCGGGTGACTTGCGAGTCAACGGCGTCAGCGGTTTAACCATGAAGCGGCCCGATATTACCTACCCCGTGCAGCAAGTCTGCCTTCACATGCACGATCTGCATGACTGCCATCTCGCTCTTGTGTAGAGCATTCTTCACTATATCAAAGGAACCATTGAGTATGGCCTGCACCTTTACTCCTCCTCAACCTCTGATATGATTGCCTACTCTGACGCCGATTGGGCGATTGCCCGGATACACGATGCTCCACGTTCGGATATTGTATTTTCCTTGGTGACAACCTCCTCTCTTGGTCCTCAAAGCATTAGACAATGGTGTCCAAGTCAAGTGATGAGGCGGAGTATCACGCTGTCGCCAACGCGGTCGCCAAATGCTGCTAGATTAACCAATTACTTTCAGAATTCCATTACCCGCCACAGAAAGCAACCATTGTGTACTGCGACAAATGTGTCCGCTGTTTACATGACGTCAAAACCTGTTCAACACCGGCGTACAAAACATATCGAGCTTGATGTGCATTTCGTCCGAGAGAAGGTAGCCCACGGTGATCTTCGGGTCCCGCATGTTCCATCCAGCTCACAATTGGCAAACGTGATGACTAAATAGTTGTCGTCTTCTGCCTTTGATGGATTTCGTTCCAATTTAAGTGTCAAACCACCGAGTGATGCTACAATCTAGGGGGTGTGATTAGCAGATTATTTAATCAATGTAGTTAGCTTGTTAAGCTGTTGTGCATGTCCCTATTCCTCTACTAGGGACGTAGTTGGCCCATGGTCAGGCTCTGGCCGTGGGCTGGCCCAGTCGTGACCCAGCTCGTGGTACCATTCACATGATTTTTTTGTCAAGTTGAAGGACCATGTGAGGGTCTGGATAATGTTGTGATGAACCATTGAAATTTGGGAAGGTCGGAAAATTGATTTGCAAATTTATTGGAGTTTACAGGTTGCATGAGACATGTTACTGCTAACGTAGGTCAAGTTGTGAAGAACTTGTACCCGAAAACGATTTCTTTGTCTTTGGATGTGCAGGGTCGCCTGGAGTCAACCACGGTTAATGGCAAGGATCGAGGCTAAGCTAACCACGGTCTACATAAGAGTAGAGTGTGAGTTAAAACCTGTGTGTATGGGGTTATCGGGTTTCCCCATTGTGCTAAGTGGATAGTATCCACTAAGGGTTAGCCCATCTATTTAAGGGGTTGGGATGGAGACTTGTGGTAATCCATCTAACCATCCTCTCTTGAGACCTAGGGTTCATGAGTTATAGGGTTAGGGTTTGAGAGAAGTTGAGAGCTATGGTGTGCTCTCTTGTCCTCCAAGTGGAGTGGCTGTAAAACCCTCATCCTCAAGTAGCAATTCATCAATCTTTGTTCATCTCCATGAATCTCTTTTGTGTTGATTGATTTGCTCTTGATTTAGTTGATTTTGCCCATCTCTCTTTCCTTCTTGATCTTGTTGTTCCAAGGACGTGTAAGAGATGGAGATAACCTCTGGAAATCAATCTCCACCCATCTAGGCACTTTCATGGCAAGATTCAAGAAGAAACCCAGTTTTTGCTCTCTTTGGTCTCTTCGAGTGATTTCTTGATTCAGCTATTTTTACCTTGATTTATTTGGTGTTTTTTATTTCTATGATATGTGGGAACATATTTAGAGCCATCTTGGCCATCATCCATCCACGAGCAAGTCATATTTACCATCTTCGATTTTTGCTCGCTTTTGTGCAACTTTCCCTCAAACAGGAAAATTTCATAACTTTGGCAAAAAATTTCTCGATAATTGAGTGGAATAGGTTACTGACATCCTTGAGAGGGTGCATACCAAATTTCAAGTCATTTGGAGTTTTGGTTTGAGTGTTAACTCAATTTTTGGTTTTGACCCGATTTTGGTGCAGCAGAGTTTCACGAATCAAAAGATCCAAATTTTCTCAAGTTCTTTTATATTTTTCTATTGGGATAGGTTCCTAAGGTCATGACCTAGCCTTAGGTTAAGTTTCAAATTATTTGACTTGTGGATCAAAAGTTCATCGATTTTGCTAGCTCGTGCGGTGATTGTTCATTTGCTTTCAATTTGGATTGAAACGATACAAAAGCTAACATAACATTAATTCATTAACTCATGAAGTTTGATTCGAGCGAGCTATCATTACTTAATACTGAAAGCGTTTGATTAAATATTTATTGGAATGATGCGCGCAAGTAGTTCGAAGGACACTTGCGGCAGCCGAGAGATGCACAAGAAATTAAAAGGACTTGGCCTTTGAACACAAGATAGTGGAAGAAAACCATGTCCAGGGCTCAAATATCAGCCCTTGTCAGTAAGGTCTTCAACAACTAAATTTGTTCAATGATATAAAAGCGAATGCTCTGTATGTATGATTGCTACCACCAGTAAACATGATGATAAGTAGAATTCGAGGTCAGATTCTGTTTAAGGGGGGTAGAATGCAATACTCCGAAAAGCATTAGAGAGAAAACAAATTAGGATAAGGGGTTTTTGAAATTTCTTCAAAACACGAGCTATGGGCTCTTAGCCCACACCACCAAGGCCCAAAAAAGGGGGGAAACCCTAAATGTGCTATAGTACCTCCCCTACTATAGTGCACCTCTATGCTACAGTACCGTGGTGCTACAGTACCTCCCCTAATCCCCCTTGCTGCCATTCTCTCCGAAGCACTTCCTCCATGCAAAAGAGAGGAAGGGAAGGAGAAAAGGGAAGCTGGAGGAGAGAGAGAAGGGGGAGAGGTGATCCTTGTGGGGATTTTCAGCTGATTTATGTCTTCAAGGGTGATTCTCAATTCATAGTTGTTTTGTTCATTTTTCCTCCATGCGATTGTTGTTGATTAATTAATGCCCTGCTATGATTAATTCGTGAATCTGTAGTCATCTTGTTCGGCAGTTTTGGACTAAATCAAAGCAAAATTAGGGTTTTGGATATCCTAAATAATTGTGGGTTATTTTGATAGGTTTCTGTAGGATCTGAGATCACATTATTTGGAGTTGTGGTTTGTGAGTTGTGAATTTCACAATAATTGCTGTCCAAAACCCCTGTCAAGTTATAGCAGTCGTGAAAACTAGCAAATTAGGATCTGTTATTGGCCGAATCAGGGTTGTCCACCAACATGAATTTTGTAGGAAATTTTCTTAGATTTTCAGATTGATAAATAACACAATTTTTAGATCATCCTAGTGAAATTTATTGCTATTTTAATGTTGTTGTTCAGAATATTGGACAGTTTCTGTCATTGCTTTTCTTCTGTCTGTTAACATTAGTCAAATGCAAAATTTGAGAATATCACCAACTAGACTTTTGTAGAGAATCTCATAAGCTTTCTAGAGAGATGAAAAATGATTTTTATGATAAGTATATTGGGAGATACATATTTTAGAAGATCGATGTCCAGTTTTGAGTTACTGTTAGTTCATTGTTTCGCAGGAGTAGATTAATTATGTGTAGTATGGGGTTCTTGGGAGTGCGGATTAGAGTGTGCGATTAGCGTTGTTTCCTTGTGTCCAATTTTATTTTGAGTAAATTACTTATTGTAGGAGGAGAGACCTTGGGATTAGTTGCACCTTCTTTACCATCCAATGTGTTGCAACGCGAAAGGTAAGTACAAATTATATCATCTTGTATGGTTGATGTTCAATCTAGTTATATGATTATGACATAGTTAATTTTTATGAATTATGATTATTTTGGTTCATTACATGATTTCGTTCGTTGGTAATGTCAAGTTGTTACTTTGAGAGCATGCATACATTTCAATTCTTTCCATTCAATCATTCATGTTTCATCCATGGGAGTGGGTATTGAGATTCCCATCATTCCAATATGGGCAACTAGATCCCCGTATGAAAGATTCTTCATACGGGCCTTGGATCCACATATTTTGGATAATGCGAGCCTGAGTGAACACCGACGGGTATATCACTAGCTATACCGGTATATGCAGAAGAGAACTAGATTGCATATTCATATTTACATCAAGTGCATAGCATTTTCGTGTGTATTCGATATATTGAAAAAGAACTGTCTTGGATTCGATGTTTATTGTGGTATACAATTGTATTTGCTAAGTCTTGGACCCACTCTTGTTTTATTTGTTTAGGTGACCGTCAAGGATAACTTTCTTTGGAGGGATTTAGCTCACGGTTGCATATCACCTTGCTACACACATCCAACACCTAACAAAATTTTCATTACTTTAATTCAATGAGACTCAAGTATTGTAACAATTGGCCTATTGGTACTTCATTTGGTTCTTTTCATAGTTTCAATTACTAGATGATGCCTATTACTTGTTGGATCTTATTCATAATGCTTATGACCTTGCTGGTGATGTTTAAACTATGATTTTGAGATTAGTCTCTTGCTGGAATTTCTTTGTTAGTACTGTGAGAATAAATATTTTGATTGTTATCTAGCTATCATACGTCGTCGATTTCATTAAGATAATTGTAATTTCAGTTTTGGATTGTAAGTCTTAGTTACATCTTGGCTTCTGCATAGCCAGGGTGTTAAACAAACTCAATCAATAAGATTAAACCTAAGTAGCAATCAAAGATATCCTAGATGGAAAACTCTCAAGAACTCACACACACGATAACAGGAGTAGACCCTCATGGCGACACATCAAATAACTCAACTAATAATTTCTAAACTCTCCCTCCTACATGGTCGCACACTTATGGCTTACATAGCCGGCAGAAGTCCTAATACACAACCAAGGATAGAAATTATGCCCGATTACCTGCGTGCCCGCGGGAGAATACCCTAATGGAGGTGGGTATGGGCATCTTTTTTTGCCCACGGGCAAGAAAACGGGCACAATTCCTTGCCCATCAGGTAAACGAGTGTGAGCATGGGTAAGCTCCACCCGTACCCGCTTCGCCCGATTACCCGTAACCTACCCGCATATGTAAGGAACTATGTCAGTTTGTATTTTTATTTTATTTGTTGAACTTGATTAGTTGTCTTGTCGAATATGATATGTGAATTATGATGAACTTTATTAGTTGTTGAACGTGTGATGCACCATTGATGTGTGAATTATGATGAACTTGATGTATGCATTACTCGCAGGTAACGAGCATGCCCGCGAGCGGCGATGCATTATTCACGGGTAAATGGGCATGCCCGCGAGCGACGGGTATAGGCGAGGTTTTTCGTCTGTTGTTCTTCGCATGTATGCTTGTGGGGGAATTCGGGGTAGCAGGAATAGGTATGAACGAGCGCTACTCGTATCCACCGCGTCCGATTGCAATCCCTATGCACAACGCACACATGCACGTACAAAGACGTACTCGACTAGAAGTTCTAATGGAAAAAATCAAAACGTGCACGTACTCAACTAGAAGTTCTAATGGAAAACAAAAAACAAAACGTGCACGTACAAAAGATGATTCGACTAGCTAGACTCAAACTCAAACTGATGCTTCATCTTTTGTATTGCACCGGCTTCTTTTGTATTGCACCGGCGTCTAGGTGGCCCCCAACCAAGCATACACAAAGATAAGAAGGAACGTATTGATATATACGGAGAAGCATCAGCCATAACAAAAATCACATGGCAAAATTTCCATATTAGTTGTTTGCTTCGGATTTCTTGCCATTTATCTCCAACAAAATCTCCAAACCAGTCTAAATTAGTTGATCGAGTAGTTGTTGGTCTCCTGCTCCTGTAGAATTCTTGCGCCCAAAAAATAGAAAATTGAATTAACGTCCTTTGTGCGTACGGCTTGAAATCCCAACTTATCAAATCTTTGATCTCCTCCCGGCTCCCATGCAAGTAGAAATAGGAAACCTTGTCGGTTTCCCAAAAATACAATTTTTATCCTTAACAACGCATATGCATTCAACTAGTTTTATATGTATATATCTATTTATAAGAGATCCCACTAACTCAAGAGGGGTGGATGACAGACTAACCACCGTCATCACCAAATTCTTCTTTTACAACAGTAAAGATATACTATTTTTTTATGTTCGTGTGTGGATCCAATTATGGTTTGCATTTCTCTTATTACCATTCAAAACACGTCTTGATGTTGAGGGGGGAAATAAATGTAGTTTAGATTCTGGTTTAGCTGATGCCTGCCTAAAACCAAAAGCTGGGAATGGGAGCATTGGACGCCTGGAACTTGGGGGTTTGGGAACGCGAAGACATGTGCTTGCAACGTGCCATGGCTGGGACCAAGAGGTCTTACGAGTTCTGACGTTGCATATGGCAGTCCGCTGCGCATCTGACGGCAACATATTTTTGCGCCGCTGGCAGCGCCGCGGCTCGTGGGAGTTGCGTGTGCACCGCTGATATGCTGCAGGGCATCTACGCGATGCCTGCGTCTTTCGAGGCACAGGTATCGGTGGAATGGAATCCCTTAGTTTTCAGTACCCGAGGTGGATCAAGCTAGTATTGGTTCACCGATCATCCGAATGATTTAAGATGCAACTCGATTATCGAAATTCCTGCGTGAATTGAATTGTCTTCTGTGGAATTACTGCGTTCTGAACAAGGGCTTTAAGATCTAGCTCCATTTTGTGTCTGCGCCATTACTCCATTCTTTCCTACTGATGCCTCGTTTGAAAAGGCCGGAATTCTCTCATATTTATGTGAAAAAATAAACTGTTTTCTACAAATTCCTTTGATCCAAACATTCCCTGAAGATTCCCTGAAGTTAGCTATTATGGGTTCTTTCGATGGATAGTGCCTCGACTTTCTATCCGTCACTCGGTCCTATTTGTTTGTGGCATGGGATTAATATTTAAGAATGCGATTTTAGGCTTTTAAGAGAAAACTGATTAATGTAAGTAACAAGTTAAAAGCCTAACCTACCAACTCCACATGCCAAATCCAATAGAGTAGTATTTGTTAACCTTCTAGGCTACTCCATCGCAGTCAGCTTCATCAGTCTACTACTACTAAGAAGATGTGTGATCACTTTTGCTTTGAAGTTCGTGTGGGCCAAAGTTGTACAACGAAGAAACACTAGTGAAACTCTCTCTCAAAAAAATAAAAAGAAACAGCAGTGATTATCAGTTCTCTCTGATTCTGATAGGAGTGGATTAACTTCTCTAGAGCAATTAGATAGCATCACATATATGAGGAATAAGTCCATTTTAACTTCTCGAACTGATAGGAGTGAATTAACTTCTCTAGAGCAATTAGATAGCATCATATATGTAAGGAATAAGTCCATTTTAACCTCTCAAACTTTCCAGAAAGTCTACTTAATTCCTTCAACTACAAAATCGGTTTTTACCCCATTAATATTTCAAAATCGGGTTAAATAACATCCTAAGGTGGTTTGGTTGGGTGATTTTGCATAAGTGGCAGGAATAAGTCTATTTTACTCCTCAAACCTTCCAAAAAGTACGCTTAATCCCCTGAACTACAAAGCCGATTTTTTTTACCCCATAGTATTTCAAAATTGGGTCAAACAACACCATGAGGTTGTTTGGCTGATGAGGTCCCTAGAGCCAATATATATATATATATATATATATATATATATATATATATATAGAGAGAGAGAGAGAGAGAGAGAATATGAGCCCACCTCCTTTTTGTCCTTCTTCGTCTCCACCGCCACCCTCTTCTTCCTTAGCATCGGCCGCCGCTGGGCCCTGCACCCCTGTCGCCATGGGACATCCCTAGGGGTGCCGTCGACACACCTTGACTCCCCACGGTCCTAAAGACCCATTTTGGCCACCGCCGCCTCCTCTATTTCCTCTACTCCGCTCTCTGTTCTCCCCCCCCTCTCAACCTCTTTATCAATTTGAGTATACCCAAATAACGATTATAAGATATCCAAAGTGAGTTTCATGGAAAATTTCATCAAAGTCCACTTTTTATAGCAAAATTTGTGGATATACTTCTTTTTATATATGAAAAAAGGTATATAGAAAAAAAATAAAGGCACCCAATGAATTTTGTTCAATTAAGTCGCATTGGGGTATCTTATAATTGGTATTTAAGTATACTGAAAGTGATAAAGAAGTATAATATGTTCGTTTAAATGGTATATTGGAAGTGGGGGTACATACTCCTAGGAGTACGATATATATATATAATACCTTCTACTCCCGGGTGTAGTTATTCCTACCTCTGTTATACCACCTAAAAGAACTTGACATACTTTTTATCACTATGGGTATACTCGTATACTAATTATAAGATACTCCAATACGAAGCACACTAAAAAATTACAAGAGAGTCTATAGTTTTTAGCATATTTTGTAAATACCTTCATATTCGCATATAAAAAGGAGTATGTCTAAAAAATTATATATACCACCCCTAAAAATGTATAAATACCATATAAGTGGTCTTATATACTTGTATACTACACATACATACTATCGGTTGCGCAAGATATTCCCTACGTTGTAATATACAGAATAGGAAGTAACTACACCTAGGAGTAGCAAAAAGGCTTCCTATATATATATGCCAGGTGGGCCTAGGAACCACCTTAGGGTGTTATTTGAACCAATTTTGAAATATTAGGGGGTAAAATCCAATTTTGTAGTTCAGGGGATTAACTGGACTTTTTAGAAAGTTTAAGGGTTTAAAATAGACTTATTCTTGCTACGTATGTAAAACCGTCCAACCAAACCATCTCAGGGTATTATTTGAGCTGGTTTTGAAAGATTAGGGGGTAAAAAACCGGTTTGGTAGCTGAGGGAGTTAAACAGACTTTTTAGAAAGTTTAAAAGGGGTAAAACGGACTTATTCCTACGTGTAATATGTGTATGTATACTACCTTAATCCAGGGAATTTTGTATGTTCACGTGGAATGCCGGCCCTGATACCAGTCTGTCTCAGCAAGATCCTGAAACATAGGCATAAATAGCTTTACATGGACCATGGCTTCTCACAGATGGAAGAGGTGCTTTAAAACCATGAACTAGCCCCATCGCAAATTAAAGCAGCGTGACCACTCGTATAACAAGATTTGACAATCTTAAGTACAGCGGTTTTACCCCATTCCTCATTGGACAATCTTAAGTACAGAGGTGTCACTTCGTGGAAGAGGTGAAGTGAGATGGAAAACTGGGATGGGACCAAACTGGCATGCAATGCAAACTATGCAACACTGCCTCGCTCCGCGCTTGGCATTTGGCATATCCGGAACCTGTGCCTCCATGTGCCATGATTCATTCTCTTTCTGCATTCACTGAAACTTAAAGAGTTAATTCCAAGCCTTTGTGTGAGCACAGTAGTGTTTGGTCCAACTGGTCACCGCCCAAGCTACTCTTATTATATATCTTACAACAGAAGTTACAGAACAAAAGACGCAGATGAGGACCATTTAGACTCACTCTACAACAGTGAAGGTCAGGTGTAGAAGTAAAGATATTTCGTTTGCAGAAATTTCGTACGGAAGAAAGCATCCACTCTGATTGAGCTTGTGGTTTTCCATGAAATTCCTATGGAAATCATGCACTCCAAACGAGGCCTTAGTCTGACTAATTAGACAATATAGGAATTTTAGCAACACTAATAGAATATCTTGAATTATAAGTTTAGAACCTAACATGTGATTTATTTTCTTGTTTCTTAGGATGAAGACCATGCATCATGAACTTTTAGCAATAGTAATAGATAGTTTTAGTTGCCACTTGTTTTCCTAGTTACTATCATGCTTGATATGATGAATTGATGATGTGTTTGTTATTGCTGTTGGTAATCAGTGAATGCAGATGAATGCTTGATGACAAGAATGCACGAGATGTCTTTGGATTTTCACTTCACAGTGGAGCAAGAAGTGAGCTCATCCACTTATGCCTTTTTCGGCTTTAACAGTAAGCTCCAACCGCAGTTCATCTCTCCCTTTTCTTTCATGTGACATAAGCTCTTTACTGAGTTTTTCTTGTTTCAGCTTTTAGTATAGTACCGGCATTAGGCATTCAGATCTTATTCATAACATGCATTTCCCTTTGTAACCAGGAACTGCTGGTGTATGGCGCATTTCTGCTCTGAACGAGGCAGGAGGCTGGAAGGACCGAACCACAGTGGAAGACATGGATTTGGCTGTCCGGGCGAGCCTCAAGGGTTGGAAGTTTGTCTACCTGGGTGACGTTAAGGTACATTTATATGAACTGCATTATCAGTTTGAGACAACACATAAACATGCGATGCATATATTTTGTATTGCATTTGTATCAACCTAGAAGAAAATGCAGATGGTGGCATATCCAAGATGTGTGCCTTTTCAGGTGAAAAATGAACTCCCGAGTACTTTGAAAGCTTACCGATACGATATCAGCAACACAGATGGTCGTGTGGCCCTGCGAACCTGTTCAGGAAATTGCTGATGGAGATCGTGAGAAATAAAGTCTCTGCAAACACAGAGCAGACAGCCATTTTCTGAATTTTAGGCAAACTGCAAGTGTTGCTAATGCATACCTGCATGCTATTGATCTTGGTGCAGAAAGTGACACTTTGGAATAAAATCCATATCATCTACAACTTCTTCTTTGTGCGCAAGATCGTCGCGCACACTGTGACCTTTGTGTTCTACTGCCTGATCATCCCGGCAACTGTATTGGTCCCGGAGGTCCAGATTCCAAAGTGGGGCTGTGTCTATATTCCCACAACCATCACCCTTCTGAATGCTGTCGGAACACCGAGGTGCAAATATATACAGATATTTTGCAATGCTCATGAAATATGAATATCAACTGATACTCCTTGTGATCTAAAAAAAACTAGAACTAACTGATGAGTGATGATTGATTAATGATACATCAAGTTACATAGTAAATTAACACGAAGTGTCACCTTATGCAGATCTCTTCACTTGATTGTCTTTTGGATCCTCTTCGAGAACGTCATGTCACTGCATAGAACAAAGGCAACATTCATCGGCTTGTTGGAGTCAGGCAGGGTGAATGAATGGGTCGCGACAGAAAAGCTCGGCGACGCTCTGAAGCTGAAGGTGGCCAGCAAAGCAGTGAAGAAAGTGTTGGTATGAACTGAGAGTAGAACATAATTTAGATAATTTAATCCTAATTCAAAGATGAACACCTAAACAAAAGCATCAGGACGGAAACGTGAAGTATACCCGAAACCGGAGATGCCACCGTGACTGAGGGTTGGTCGGGGTTGACATGGGTGAGGGCACCGTAGCGTCGGTCCTGAGGCGGTGTGACGTTGGGATGGTGACGGTGGTTCGATCTTCGCTCACCTCAACACCCTTAGCAGATCGGGTTATGTATTGGACTTTTGGTAGCCAAGAAGTAATCAATGGCTTGCCGAGTCCAAGTTCCTTTTTATCTGGCGCTGGGTGAACGGGATCGAGACCAAGTAGTTGGAAGAGCCCCCGATCAGGACACGTAGTGGGCATTGCCCTCTGATTTCTCGAGTTCGTTGCCAAGATCAACCCAATAGAAAGCGCGCATGAAGATAGGGGAGAGGTAAATGATAAGAATTTTGACTTCTTTCCGGTGTATGTTTCCCAACCCTTGCAACTAATCTTCAAGAACAAAATCCAGGTTACATATTTTGGAGCTCGGCATCAGAGCCTCCCTCTTCTTCTGTGGATGCTATGACTCCGGATTTGGTAACAGCTACTATGAATATTGTGTGCATGTATTCAGATGTCTAATGGGCAATATATATAGGGTGTACAAGAGATGTATGCCATATACAGATAACAGATAAGACAATACAAAATAAGGAAATACAAAAGAGTTTCTATCTCTAACGTATCTTTAACACCCGCCCTCCCTCAAATGCAATGCGTATGCAATAACATTGTATTTGAAAAGAGTTGACACTAAACTAGAAAAAAAATCAAAAGTTCAAGTCTTGATAATGTCATCGTAGCATGCAACTCTTGGAAATATGTCGACAAAAGATCTCTTCCCATCCGATGTCGTGTGACAACCCATAAAGCACAAGGTGCAGGAACAAAGTCGACCGCGACAACAAAACAAAAAGATGATAAAACTGATAAATATAGATAAAATTGTCAAGTTAAATCGAATAACCTCTGGGAGCGAAGAAGCTCCTCCTGGGAGCAGCAGGCAGCGGAAGACGAGCGGCGGCTAGGAGGCAGTGGCGGCGGTAAGAAATCCTAATTTTAACTTTTGTTTTGATACTATGTTATAAATATTATGTGTATGTAAAATTTAAGATCCCGTGCATCAGGTTATCAGTGTACAAGCCGCCATCCAGCCCCAGCCAGTGCAATCTTTGCATTTGATGCACACCATCCGAATCTCACCGAGTGCAATTCCCGCATCAAAGACGTACGTGCTATCCCCAGCCCATCCCAATTGCGCGGCGTACGTGCAACAGCATCTGCGCCACTGGTAGCGGTAGGCCGTGCTGCTGGCTTCGGCGAGCGAGCGGGCGAGTGCCTCGGCCGGCCGCATAGCTAGATCGGCCGGCCGGGCCGTGAAACGTACCACGCCGGCGAGTATCGGCCGGCCGGGCCGTGAAACGTACCACGCCGACGTAGCTCGCAGCCTCGCCGCACGGCTATCATCCCCTAGGTTGGGCCGCGGCTCGTGGCGTGCTTACCGTCAAAACACCCGGTCTCCTCGCTACTACTAGGTAGTACAAAAACAAGTCGCTCCAATGAACAA
The DNA here is from genome assembly GCA_036346395.1 of Hsuehochloa calcarea. Taxonomy (NCBI): domain Eukaryota; kingdom Viridiplantae; phylum Streptophyta; class Magnoliopsida; order Poales; family Poaceae; genus Hsuehochloa; species Hsuehochloa calcarea. Next base: position 9,149,671 of record CM070595.1, on the reverse strand, counting down.
CTCGGCGCCGTCGTGAATGGAGGGGGGTTAGTGGTCAATTAGTCTCCGTTGAATGCTAGTAGCATTGTACTTTAGCAAAGCCACCTTTGAATATTATACTGCTCACTAGAAGCTGATAAAGCTGCGCCGCATGTTGTGGCGCCGCAAGGGGCGCTAATGGCGAAATTAAGCCCCGCATGTGGCCGGACCGGAGGAAACACCTCCTTCCTTAATGCCCTGTCTCGTGGATGATGCGGCCTTAAAGCAATGAAGTGATTCGCTTTCGTGTGTTAGAAAAATGGTCTCCCTGATACTGTTTCGCTGAGCAGATCGAGAAATTCGCAATGCAGCTCTCTTAAACTGTTAGAATAAGAACTTTCTTATATGACTTTTCTATTTTTTTATATATGTCTGATATATTTCTTTGTAATATCTTTTTTATTTTCTATATATATATATTGCTCATTGGACCTTATGAATATACACATAATATTCGTAACATGGTATCAGAGTTAGGGCACTAACTTAGCTTCATCCACTGCTATCCTACCACTGTCGTTGCCGTCGTCGAAGGCCGCCGCCGCCGCACAGATCTAGTCGCCACCACCGCCGACCCGAGGCCGCCGATGCCGCCTGCTGACACCGCTACACCGAGGATGACGCAGGTCGAGCCCACAGCACACTGCCCTCCGCCTGACGCCATCGCCCGATGTTGGCCGTCGTCGCCCGACCCGATGCCGCCACCCCCGCGCGCCCGGCCCGAGGACAACACGGGCCGAGCCCGCCGCCCTCCACCGCCTGTCACCGGAGTGCCGCCTGACCCGAGACCAATTTTTAAGGAAACCATCCACGGTTTCATTTTAAAAGAGTTTGGTTCCAAAAAAAAATAGAACGTCGATCTAACCGTCTCGCCGTCTAGCGTCGCCTGTCAGACTTCGTTACCTCAGTCGCCGCGCCGTCCAGCGCCGCCTACCGATGGCTTTCGTTTCATCAATTGTGATCCTATTCTCAGGAGCAAAACTTGATGGGACGAACTATAGGTTGTGGTCTTCACTCATGGAGACTACGCTCGATGGTCTCCGTCTTTGGGGATATGTCACAAGTGCTCGACCTTGTTCGCCGCCGCTGGTTTAGCCTCCTCCCAGACAACCTACTTCTGCACCTCCTGCAGAAGATGAGGTCGCCAAGAAGGAGGCAGAGATCGCTGCCATTGCTGCTGACACCGCTGGTGAGGTCTTTTAGTATGTCATAGACGCCTTTGAGCGCTGGTGTGCTGATGATACCCATGTTTGAGCCATCTTGGTGGTCAGTGTCGACGACTCCATCCAGTCAGATCTTGTTGGTCTGCGTTCTACTTGTCAGATCTGGTAGTACTTGCGTGAGCGATACCAGCAGAGCAACGATGTTCACCTCTTTTCGTTTCAGTGTGAGTTGGAGAAGCTTCGCCGGGAGGAGGACTCCGTCGACGACTTCTTCCGAGCCCTGGACAGACTCTGGTGCTAGCTGGACAAGCTGGCTTCTCCGCTCTGCCAGGAGTATCATAAGGTGCAAAAGTCGGGTCGTGGCCGCTTTCGCCTTTATGACTTCATCTGTCGTCTTCGTTCAAAGTTTGAGCCTGCTAGGGCTCAACTGCTGAGCCGCTCACCACGACCGACAGTCATTGAGGCTCTTTGGACGTTTCGTGTTGAGGATCTTCACTGGGGGTTAGTAGCATAGTTTGCTCCTGCTATGCTTGCTACCCCTTCTTCGATGACACCGACAGCTTCTGCTTCGACTACAGTTCCACCTCAAGTATCTGTTTTCGCTCCTGCTTTTGCACCAACTAGGGTTCAGCGCAATTATTATAAGAAATTCGGGCACGACTACCAGAGTTTGTGCAGTGCGAAAAAAGCATAGCAAGGCACATGGGGTGGACAATCCAAGGGGGCGGGGAGGCCCTTCCTTGACGGGAGGATCAGGACCTTCTCAGTAAGGTGACTCTGTTTTGCATCTCTGCCATGCTCTACTTCAGCATCTCTCTTACAGCTCAGCAGATTATGTCTGTCTAGCTCAGACATCTCCTCCATGTACTTCTTGGGTTCTGGATTCTGGTGCCTCTTTCCGCATGGCACCGGACTCCACATCTCACACTTCAGCAGGACCTTCTGTTTTTCCTATCTTTGTTCAGACATCTTACGATACTCCTCTGTCTATCAGCTGTTAAGGCACTCTTTTGTCCACTGATTTTTTTTGTTCCAGCTGTTTCCCATGTTATCCACCTTACCATACAAATTCTCTCGATGGGTCAGCTCACCGATTTCACTTGTATGGTTGGTTTTGACTCTCACACCTGTTTCGCCTAGGATCGACATACATGGATGGTATTTGGGATTGGCCGGCGCCGTAGGGATTGTTAGGGTCTCTACATCCTTGACCGCCTCCACCTTTCATCCACTTTAGTTGCTTCTATTACCTCTACATCTACCTCCACCACCACTGCTGTCACCACCTCTGGAATTTTTGAACAGTGGCATCATTGTCTAAGTCACTTGTGAGGATCTCGCTTTTCTTCATTAGTTCGTTAGAGTGTTCTTGGACAAGTTACTGTTGACACAGACATGTTTTATCAGGGTTGTAAGCTGGGCAAGCAGCTACAACTTCCTTATTATTCTAGTGAGTCATTGTCTTCTCATCCTTTTGACTTAGTTTGTTTAGATGTATGGGGACCTGCGCCTAATATCTCTAAAGGCGGGCATAAGTTTTATGTGATCTTTACTGATGATTATTCTTGTTTTACATGGCTTTTTTCAATGTCTAATCATGGCCAATTTCTTATGATCTATCGTAACTTTGCAACGATGGTTCATAACCAGTTTAATTCTTCTATCTGTACTTTTCGTTGTGATTCTGCCGGCTAGTACTGTTCTGGCGCTTTTAGACAGTTTCTTTCTGAGCAGGGCACTCTTTACCAGTCTTCTTGTCCTGGTGTCCATGTCTAGAATGGGGTTGCTGAGCGCAAATATTATCATCTGATTGAGACTGCCAGCACTCTTCTCCTTGCCTCTCACGTTCCACCGCGATTTTGGGCTGAGACTGTTTTTACGACTGCATATCTCATCAATATACAATCTTTTACTGCTCTTAAGTGTGTCAGTACTATAGAGTGTCTCTATTCTCGAGCCCCCCAGTACACCCACCTTCGTGTTTTTTGCTGCACTTATTTTGTTTTGCTGCAGCCTCGTGAGCGCGCTAAACTATCGGCTCAGTCAGTTGAATGTGTGTTTTTTGTTATAGTTCTGAGCATAAGGGTTATCGTTGCTATGACCCTTCTGCTCGACAGACCAGATCTCACGAGACGTTGTCTTTGACGAATCTCGACCTTTCATCTATCAAGATTCGACTCCTTGTCCTGTTTCCACCGTTGAAACGATTTTATAGTTGTTTATTTCTGACTCTTCACTCATTTCTTCACTATCACAGTCTTCCCCTGGTTTGTTTCCAGTGGTTCCTTCTGTACCCCCGCCTCCGGTGCTGTCATCCGCAACACTGTCTCTTGTTCCTGCAACACCAATGTCTCGTTTCTCTGGTATTCACTACTCCAGGCGTCCTCATCCTTTACTAGTCTCCTCTCCTGGTATCTTACCGCACCTACATCTGATCCTCCTAATGATGCTCACCGTTACGTACTTCGTGATCGGACATCCCTTCGACCTCCTGATTGTCTTGGATTTGCTTCGATAGGTCACGCCCTCTCTGTTATTGAATCTAGTTCTTATCGTGAGGCTACTCCTCATTCTGGCTGGCAGCTCGCTATGGTAGAGGAGCTTGATGTTCTTCGATGTATGAAGACTTGGGATATTGTACCGATACATGTGCATGCTTTCCCTATCACGTGCAAGTGGATGTACAAGATTAAGACCCGGTCTGATGGTGCACCATCGAGCGTTATAATGCTCGTCTTGTGGCTCACGGCTTTCAGCAGGAGTACGGTTGTGATTACGATGAGACTTTGCCCATGTTGTCTATATGACCACTATTCGCACTCTTGTTGCGATTGCTTCTGTTCGCTAGTAGTCTATCTCCCATCTGGATGTTAAGAATGCATTTCTTAATGGTGTTTTACACGAGGAGATCTATATGTAGCCACCACCTGGGTATTCTGTACCCGATGGGCACGTCCATCGTCTTCGTCGTGCTCTTTATGGCCTCAAACAAACTCCTCGTGCCTAGTTTGTATGTTTTACCCCAGTGATTATTGTTGTCGATTTCACTGTCAATTCCTACGATCCTACACTTTTTGTCCATGTCTCATCTTAGGGTAAAACACTGCTTCTTCTGTATATTGATGATATGCTCATCATTGGTGATGATTTCTCATTCGCCATGTATGTGAAGAAGCATCCCAGTGAGTAGTTTCTGATAATTGATCTTAGTTCTCTTACGTACTTCATTGGGATTGAGGTCTCTTCCACGCCCGAGGAATACTACCTCTTTCAACAAAAGTATGTCCATAATCTTCTTGATCAGTCTAGTCTGACTGAAACTCGCACTACCGAGACTCCCATAGAGCTATCCCTTCAGTTTTGTGCCACTGATAGTGATCTTTTTGAAGATGCTACTCGATATCGCCATCTTGTTGGGAGTTTGGTGTATCTTGTGAGCAGTCGTCCTGATATTGCCCATGCTTTTCACATCTTGAGTCAATTCATAGCTCGTCGTACCCATCTTCACTACAGTTACCTTATTCGTGTTCTTCACTACTTGCATGGAACCATCTCCCGTCATTTGTTTTTCCCTAGGTCCAACTCACTACAGCTTTCGGCGTACTCTGATGCGACCTGAGCTAGTAATCCTTTTGATCGTTGTTCTCTTTCTGATTACTGTATTTTTCTTGGCTTCTCCCTGATTACCTAGAAGACAAAGAGCTATACTGCAGTTTCTCGTTCGAGTGCAGAGGCTGAGTTGAGAGCTATATCAGTAGTGATAGCAGATGTTACTTGGTTGAGCTGGCTACTTGCAAATTTTGGAGTGCATGTGATGGATCTACGATTTTTTGTCTGATAGTATATGTGTTATCAGTATTGCTCGTGACCCAGTGAAGCATGAGATCACCAAGCACATTGGTGTGGATGCTTCATACACTCACTCATAGGTGCAGGAGGGAGTACTTGCTTTACAGTTTATGCCCTTAGAGCTACATATTGCTGACTTCTTCACGAAATCACAGACTAGGGTACAATATTTGTATTTTATCTCCAAACTCAGTGTGTATGATCCACCATGAGTTTGAGGGCGAGGGGGGTGTTAGAATAGGAATTCCTTTGTATTTCCTTGTATATGTATGACATATTTCTTTGTAATATCCCTTTGTACTCCCTATATATATTGTCCATTGGGCCTCATGAATATACACACAATATTCATAATATGAACAACTTGCATGGTTAAGGGAATGTTTGGTTTGCTACCTAAGGTTGTCATGTCTAAGCTTAGGCATGCTACATCTCTTTAAAGTAGATGTTTGATTTCTTACTAGCCCTAGGTTGCCACAGTTCCTTAGGCAAATTTAGAAGGCTTTGTCACTGATTTTTTTTTTACCACAAGTGTGACGGGAAAAAGAACACCACAGTTCTTTGGCACACCACAACGCCAAAAAATTCTCTATCTTTTCTGGTTAAGGTTGCCCCTCTATCTTCTTCATTTACACACTTCACTCACCACCACCACCATGGCCGTCATGGAGAGCTTATGAGGGTTGTCTCACTTCCACATCTCTCTTCTTAGGTAACACACATCTCTTTACATCCTTTTCATCTCCATATCCATCATCCCTTCTTTCTCCTCATCTCCCTTTCCTCTCGTACATGCAAATTTGGAGACCTCTCCACATTCTACAGTAGCCGCCGCCTTCTCCCTTGATCCTATCACCAACCCCTTTTCTCGATCTACCACTCATCTACTTGTTCGCCATCTCATAGTTGTTGCCATCTCCTACCTCAAGTTCATAGGCTGGTTTGCGTAGGAGACCAGAGGTAATACCACTTCGGTTTCGGCTGATCTAGTGCGATTCAACCACGTTATGAAGCTCGTTACTACGCTATGAAAATCATATTACTGCACGAAAAACGTAGTGTTACTACACCACCGCTGAAGTGTTACTGCACGGAAGACAATGTATTACTACATCACCACCAGAGTGTTACTGGACGAAAGACGAAGCATTACTACACTACCGTCACAGTGTTACTGGACTTTTATTGTACCGTGAAAGATCGGGCAACCCTTGCACATCAACAAGAGGTTGATCCATATCAATTGTTCTTACAAAATAAACTCACTAGTTGCATAATGTAAACATAATATGCTTTTAACTATTTTTAGCTGATTTTTATTATACCCAGATAGACATAGCTTTGGGTGAAGAGAATACAAGGTTCAAGATTGAGTAGGACATCGAGTTCCTTAGGGATAAACCTGTAACTTTCAACTTCTAGAGGGCATCATCTTCAGTGATTTGTTCTTGTTGCCACTCAAAACCAAGTGAATCGGCGCTATAATTTATACAAGGAGAAGTGGAGTTAGGTGCATCAGGCTATGATTAACAGTGGAAATGAATTCAACGCCACCACATGCCAATTCACTCTTTCTGAATCAGTGAAACAATATCTTAGTGTAAGTCTTTACTAGTGTATTTCTGGTCATTTAGTTAATGACTTCATGCTAACAGTAGATATGTTTTGACTATTTTGCTTGCCTTCCTTTGTATAACAGAAAAAAGTGAGCAACTAACTTATTGGACCTGTCAGGTTCTTTCATCTATTGCAAGAGTTGTTCTCTGACCACTCCCAAGATGATGGTTCACTTGAAGCTGACCACTATGCTGCTGATGATAGTAATGATAGTCCTACAATTGATAAAAGTTGTTATTTCGTCCACACAGTTAGTTGTTGCTGTCAGAAAGTAGCACTTAGTAGTTAGTAATGCAATGTTATTTAGAGGTGTGACATGTTCAAAAATGGTACTATTTACAATCATGGTACTTTGATTCGATGAATGAGATCTGGAACTTTGGTACTAATTTAACATCTAGTCACCTGGGTCACGGTTTGGGAGGCCACGATTGATCGCTTTTATTTTAGTTCTTGCTGATCTAGTGTGATTCAACCATATTATCAAGCTCGTTACTACGCTACGAAAGTCGTGTTACTGTACAAAATTCGTAGTGTTACTACACCACCACCGGAGTGTGATTGCATAAAACACATCATGATACACCACCACCGCTAGAGTGTTATTACACGACCGCAATAGTGTTACTTTTGCCACTGTTCCACCGTGAAAATCGGGCAACCTACATGATTTAATCTCATCTCAAGGTTCGATCTACGTCAGATAATCTCACTACTCTAGGGTTTGGTTGATCATAACCACCTTTGGCTGCAAACCAAACAACTGCCACAGTTTTTTTGCCAAACTATTGTTGTAGCAATCCAAACGACTGCCACACGGAATTTGCCACACCTAAACATAGTTAAGGCTATCAACCAAACATCTTAGTTTTGCTACATAGTTAGACAAGCCACAGGTGTGGCTAACGCCTAAGGTTAAGCGTGACACATTTGACCACTAACCAAACATGCTCTAATTATCTCACCTTGTAAGGTTGCACGATTGGATTCTCTCAACTTGCAAATTTAATTTCTGCAAGTCTCATTGTCTAAACATGTAAGGCTATATCACTTACTTCTTCTCATGTTCCTAAACTTGCACTTGTTAGCCCCTAATTGCTGCCTTTCTCCTGTACACCGGTGTCCCTTGGGTCCTTGCAGCCCGCTACTCTGCCCGTTTTCCGCTCGGTTCAACCCCTCTAGGGCTCCTCATGTGTCCTTCTGCCCCCATATGTCACCACCCTGTGCTGCAACTTCATCACCCTCCTGCTGATTGTATACTGCCACGTCAGTAGATTCATGGGGAAAAATGAGCAGATGCACAGATGGACACTTGTTTAGGGCTAGGAACTGAGTTTGCATGTGAAGGACTAAGGTAAATGATATTACCACACGTTTAGAGACCTATAGTTTGGAATTCCCCTAAACAACAAAGCTCATGATTCAGGCCCTTCCACTGTTGGCAACACATAAAACAAGCATGTCCTGCGTATCTAAGGAACTTCGACTCGTCTATTTTCTGCTTTTCCTTTTGCTTATGTGCTTCTTCTGGCTAAAGACAATCCCCAGAAAACTGTCATCCCCCCTAAACAAAACCACCCTAACTCGCTAGTAACAACTCAACCTCTAACCATAAAAATAGGATCTGGATCCTCTGCCGTGCTGCAGGAAATCACTGTTTTGGTACTATTGCATAATCACTGTATAAAACTTAGAGAAAACACGATAGTAAAATACTATTTCATTTGTGCTGTAGCAGCGACCAACTTCATCCGTCCGCATTCGGTGAGGAGAGATAAGAGAGGTGATATTATGCCTCTGCTAAGATCCCAATCCCAAAAAAAAAGGTGTTATATGACCCCACGAGTCACCACGGTCCGTTTCTAACGCCCCCGGCACCACCGACAACTCTCGCCGGTCCCATTTGCCCGAGCCGGCAATGATGGGCTCATATACCACACTTTGCACTGTTAATCCCTCCTCCGTATATCTTACCGTGGCAACCTACACCGATGATCCCTTTCTTTTTTTTACCGTACTTCACGCAGTCATTGGGATTGATCCAACTTTCACGGGGAGGGCTAGTGTAGTTTTTAACCGGAGATTAATTTGCATAGTGCATCCAAAACCCTACATGTGCGTCGCCTCCTTTATAAACCCCCGCACACACTCACACACACTGACTCACTCCACCCGCAAAGCTAGCTAGCTCCCAGCTTGCTTAGCACCAGTAGCTAGCATTGCCTCACCCGGCCGGGAATCGATTCTATGGATGCGGCGGCGCTGCCGGAGGCGTGGTCGCAGGTGCGGGCGCCGGTGATCGTGCCGCTGCTGCGGGTGGCGGTCGCGGTGTGCCTCGGCATGTCGGTGCTGCTGTTCTTGGAGCGGCTGTACATGGCGGTGGTCATCTCCGGGGTGAAGCTGCTCGGCCGCCGGCCGGAGCGCCGCTACAGGTGCGACCCCGTGGGCGAAGACGACCCGGAGCTCGGCAGCGCCGCCTTCCCCGTCGTCCTCGTGCAGATCCCAATGTTCAACGAGCGGGAGGTACATTCCATTAATTCCATTGTCAAGCGCTCTCTCTCTCTCTCTCTCTCTTCTTGGTTCTTGCAGCGTTTAATTAGAGTGGCATTTTTTTGTGCGCGCGCGGCATGTATACGTGTAGGTGTATCAGCTGTCGATCGGCGCGGTGTGCGGGCTATCATGGCCGTCGGATCGGCTGGTGGTCCAGGTGCTGGACGACTCCACGGACCCCGTCATTAAGGTAAGATCGATCTTGTTCTTGGTCGCTGTGGAGTTATAGTCGTGTAGTACTAGCTAGGTCAGTAATTAATTATGTAGCGTCATGTTTACCGTCGGTGCGTCTCTCTCTCAAAAAAAAAAGAAAAGAAAAAAAAGAAGAGTTTACCTGTCGGTGACAATGTGGTATCAATACGCACTTCGTACGTATCGAGTCCGTAGCTAGCTACACCGGACTCGCTAGCTTTCTCCTTTGTCTCCGTCTTTTTTTTTTGTGTGTTTCAAAAAGAGAAAAAGCCGTGACACCGGGCACTCTGCTGTGCCAGACGCCGACCAGGCCTGTCTTTTTGGCACGTTACAAGCGCATTATAGTACGTCCGTACAGCTCCAGCCACAAATAGATATAACCACGCCTTCCTCTGCTCCATCTAGTCTCGCTTGGGACATTGGCAACTGGTATTGCCGTGGTTTTTAAATTAAGCATTTTTCTCTCACTTTTGCTACTTGTATACGCGAGTTAAAAATCCAGACTCGAACTTTTCCCCGTATTAAAAAAAAAATGCTGCTACACCACACGACTGTCTACTTTGCGAAACCGCAACAGTGAAATCTTACCGGTCGTCAGAGTTATCCCCGGGACCAGTGAGAGCCGAAGCTGCTGCAGTGAAATCTCATCGGTTCTCTCGCTGCGCCTTGGAGCATTGCGTAGGGGACGTGCAAGCCACCGTTATAAATGACCATTTATGCTGGTACTACCACCAGGTGGGCGGGCTTCTGTACGGGATCCTCGCAACAAAGGAGATTAACTCCAGTAATTGGGCATGAACTGAAGTTGTGTGAAGCAGCTAGTCTAGTCTAGTCTAGACCAACATCGAACTCGGTTTCATTAATTTGGCCTGCCCGGGCTAGCTAGGCCACTTGTCTAGTTCAATTTCTTGTATTACTGACTACAAAACAAGGCCTTGATTGAGCCAGGCCACATCATCGTGGATGATTTCTCAGCCACACAAACCGTAGGACAGTTAGTTTTTTGCCTACTGACAAGACTTGATCGGCAGGAGCTCGTCCGGATGGAGTGCGAGCGGTGGGCGCACAAGGGGGTGAACATCACGTACCAGATCCGGGAGAACCGCAAGGGGTACAAGGCCGGCGCGCTCAAGGAGGGCATGAAGCACGGCTACGTGCGCGAGTGCGAGTACGTGGCCATCTTCGACGCCGACTTCCAGCCGGACCCCGACTACCTCCGCCGCACCATCCCGTTCCTCATGCACAACCCGGAGATCGCCCTCGTCCAGGCGCGCTGGAGGTTCGGTAAGTGCCCTCCCTAGCTAGGTATCTCCCTTCCCTTCTATCTGCATGCCTATGTATGTCTCCTTGCAATTTATGTTGTTTTCGAGGGTTTTAGTCAACAAAGGAGAAGTCAGGATCAGACCGAAAATTAACAAACAAAAACAAATGTTTACAAAAGGATACAGACAAATGGAGATACAGGGATTGCGAGACGGTCTCCTGAACCGTAAATTAATAAACAAATGTTTAATAAGGGATACAAACAAATAGAGACACAGGGACAGCGAGAAGAGGGTACGGGGATCCTAGTTTCCCTCCAGCTGTCCATGTCCAACCAACTCGTCTGTTGTCCCATACAATACAAAACAAAACAAAAAAAAACTACACTGGGAATTGGACAGATGAAGTTTAGAATTTGCCTTTGGGATGTGGGGAATCGTATCGCAGGAGAACTGATCTTAAAAATAGGATAATAATGGGAAGATCGGCATCCGGATCGAGTATTCTTGTGGTATGGACTACCGAATCTTGATCCAGGCCATCTAAAACTGATCTAGCGGCCGGGACGTGTCAAGTCGTGTAACATGTAGCGTGCGATGGTTGGGTCGAATTAAGTCTGACGGGACGGGACACATGCTAGTTAGTACCTTGCACGTCTGACACCAACATATAAGCGCCTCGTGGGATTTTCTGCGTGTGCGGCTTGTATCCTGCGGGCATATGCGTACCTAGATCTTCCCAAGGACGAGTGTCGGCTGGGATTTACTTCGGTTTCTCGCCGATCGATCGAGAGAGATTCGTCCGATGGAGTGCGTTTGCGCAATCTCCAGTACTCATCAGATGCGTTTCGTGTAAACATACGGTCTTGTGGTGTAGACGACGCTCCATGGCCGGCCGCGAGCTCGCGCTGGATGATGTCTCCACCATCCGCACGTGTCGGACGTCGTCAGCAGGCACGGATCCCACGGCTGTCGTCGTCAGTCGTCGGTGACAGACACCGCGGCTGGATCGGCCTGGACGTCGTCGGTGATCTCTTGCAATTATGTGTGGCTTCTGCTCACTGGGTTACCAGTTATCTGTGATTTTTTTTTTTCAGAGCAGGACAGTTGGGCAGTGCAACTTATATGGTCATATCTTATAAAATCGTATTGAAAAAATCTGCAAAATTAGCTTATCTAACTCGCGGTTAGCAAGAGTCCAAATCTAGCCACCGGCCAAAAAAACAAAGGAGCTATCTAACGGTTAGCATACGGGGACTATTTTGTCGACCAGCTGCATGCTGCGTTTGATTGAAAATATCAGTTAGGCAAAAAAAAAAAAACACTATTGCGTACTATGAAATATCTCTAGAATAATAAACACAAGGAACATGGCAAAAGCTTCACCTACCAACTCCATAATATGGTCCAAATCCAATCTCTCTGCCCTGACGGAGACACTCTGTCCTAAACCTACATAAACTCTGTCCTGACCCCGGCAATAGTACAGGCTAACCCATCTAGCGTTCTAGCTATAGCACGGTAATGTGGGCCACCTAGACAAATTCTCGCGTCCATGTGGTGTGGTGTGGTCCGCCGGTACATGACGTGTGGGCCCAATGTCGGTGATCCCTAGACGTAGGCGTGGGCCCCACTGACCATGACTTGCTGTCCCTGGCTCAGTGCAGGCGTGCCTTGCCTTGAGCCCTCTCAAACAGTAATTAAATTGAAAGGAAGCGGTGGAGGGTTCGATGGGTGGTCCGATGAAATGTAATTTATATTAGTCTGATGGAGTTCACGAAGAGAAGTGTTGATATTTGAACGGGATGTCTGGCCCTTGGCTAACACCTTGAGACTTCGAGGTAAACTGGCAGGTCAAGCACACCGATTTGGAAATCTAGAATGGAGCCAAATTAGCAGAAAGTGACCCCAATTCTGCCTCAGCTTGTCGTCCGGTGCCCGTGCTTCATTGTACCACGGTCCCTTTCTCTGTCTGCATTCTATGTAACTTCTTGATTTACTTTCCAAGCGCCAGTGTGCCCACATTGTTAGGTCCAATTGCTTTTTGTCACTGCCCAAGCTACTGTTATGTCTTACAGTAGAAGTAACAGAGCAAATCCTGTTCAAAATATGTTAAAAACAGTAAAAAATAGGAACACACACAAGAAAAACTGAGTACCATGCACAGTTGCACACTTCCTCCACAACAGTGTAGCTATGTAGGCCAAAGTGCAACAGTAAAATATTAGTCTGGTGAACACAACTGTACAGGAAATTTTTAGCACCTCGACGGATCTCTGAATTTTTTTTCTTGATCTATTTGTTCTAAATTTCTAATGATAGACAGTATAGTTGTTACATGTTTTCGTGGTAACTATGATGATGATGTGTTTGCTGTTGTTGTTTGTGGTGATCAGTGAATGCGGATGAATGCTTGATGACAAGGATGCAGGAGATGTCCTTGGATTACCACTTCACAGTTGAGCAAGAAGTGAGCTCCTCCGTTTGTGCCTTCTTCGGCTTCAACGGTAATCTTCACCCCAGTTCTTCACTGTCCTTTACTAAGGTTTTCTAGTTTCATCTTCTAGCATAGCACCGCATTCGACATTTGAATTTTATTCATAACGTCTGATTCATTGTGCAAGCAGGAACTGCCGGTGTGTGGCGCATTTCTGCTGTGAATGAGGCAGGAGGCTGGAAGGACCGGACCACAGTAGAAGACATGGATCTGGCCATCCGGGCGAGCCTCAAGGGATGGAAGTTTGTCTACCTCGGCGATGTTCAGGTACATATCAATCATGCACACCATCAGTTTTAGATAGCATCCAATGCAACCTTTTGCAGATAGCATCCAAGGCATCTTTTGCATTACTCCTACAATACATTCTTTTTTTTTTAGAACAGTACATTCATACTGCCCAAGATAAAAATGAAGTTAACCGAGAAGTGTGTCGTTTTCAGGTTAAAAGTGAACTACCGAGTACTTTCAAAGCTTTCCGGTTTCAGCAGCACAGATGGTCGTGTGGGCCGGCAAACCTCTTCAGGAAAATGTTGATGGAGATCGTGAGAAATAAGGTCTCTCCAAACACAGTGCAGTCGATCAAATTCAGAAAATTAAGCTAAGTGCCAAGTGTTGCTAACTGGCATGCTATTGTTCTTGGTGCAGAAAGTGACAATCTGGAAGAAAATTCATGTCATCTACAACTTCTTCTTGGTGCGCAAGATTGTCGCGCACATTGTGACCTTTACGTTCTACTGCTTAGTTATCCCAGCAACTATCTTTGTCCCTGAGGTGAAGATACCAAAGTGGGGTTGTGTCTACATTCCTTCAATCATCACCCTTCTCAATTCTGTTGGAACTCCCAGGTGAAAATATAGTAAAAACTTCACAATGCCAATTAAATATGATCATCAAGTAATGCTCCTTTGGTGATCAATGATACATGATCAGACTGCATGTTTACTTAACCATAAGGCATCAATTTTTGCAGGTCTTTTCACTTGCTTTTCTTCTGGATCCTCTTTGAAAACGTCATGTCGCTGCATAGAACGAAGGCCACGTTGATTGGCTTGTTAGAGGCCGGCAGGGCGAACGAATGGGTCGTCACAGAGAAGCTCGGCAACGCTCTGAAGATGAAATCGTCTGGTAAAGCAGCCAAGAAATCATTCATGAGGATATGGGAGAGGTACTGAGCAGGAAAAAAAAAACTGCAATCTTCGCACTGTTTCTCGACTCGTGTAACTAATTCACAGTAACAAATCTCAGGTTAAATGTTACGGAGCTCGGTGTGGGAGCCTTCCTCTTCTCCTGTGGATGGTATGATCTTGCGTTTGGGAAGGACCATTTCTTCGTATACCTCTTCTTCCAGTCAACGGCGTTCTTCGTTGTCGGCATCGGCTACGTTGGCACAATCGTCCCTCAGTCATAACAGAATTACAGAAGCTGAGATCATCCGCCTTCAATTCACAATGTCGTCAGCAATTCTAGTAGTGCATAACCAGTTTGAAGTAAAGATCATGCAGCCTTCTCTCATTTTCTCTGTGTTCTTTCTTCTTGGGGAGACTGATCATGCAGCCTTCTCTTGTATGTGCTATTGTAAAAAAAAATGCAGTCTAAGGTCACTGCAGGAAAACCTAGACATTGGTGTCATCTGGGCAGGAATATTGTGAGTTTTTTTTTTTTGCTTGTAGTAAGTACGTACCGTGATTAAGGTGAGCAGGATGACTGCTTCCAAGTTCCAATGTAATAACACACGAAAAAAAGAGAGGTTCAGACATGTGTTGAACAAAATTAAAATTTTCAGCCATGTTAAGTTCTCATGTATGCCAATTTAATATAGTCTGTTCATTCTTTTTTATCACATGGCGCAAGAGTAATATTAGAATTTAGTTATACTACACCTGGTAGTATGAGTAATAGAATTCCGAGAGAGATAGAATTGTAATTGCTCATGTGGGAATCATATAACATAAGAGTATTTTCAACCCTAGTTGAAAATTTTTATAATATCATCGCGAAAAAATTATAAATATAAAGAAAAATCTATTATGCCATTAATAAATCAATGGTGAGATGTAAATGTACCGTAAAAGTATGGTTCCAAATTTATCGGATGTCTCTGAATAGACCACGCCACTACATTTCACATGTGTTGAATGAGCAAAGTTCCCTCATGCCACTACATTTGACTTATAAAATGGGTACAGGACCATGCCAAGTAGCTTTTCTTGCGGATGAATTATCCAGACTTGTGTAATGTGTTCTAACTGTGCCAGAGACTTCAGAGATGCCCCGTTCCCTTACAGGCGACCTAGTGCTAGACGTGGGACGATGAAACTTGAACAGAAAGGTTGTTTGGTTGATGTTCAAAATAGTTCAAACAAAAATTTTGGTAGCCAAAATATGGACAAAGTCAAATATTGGCAAAATGTGCCAATGAGCGTTGTCCAAATTTTGGTGTTACTAAAATTTTTGTGAGCGATTTTCTTGTCATTGGATTGTCCATGTGTGTCATTGGATTTCATTGATGTTACTAATTTTTTGTGCGTGTTACCAAATTTTGATAGCAAATCAAATAACAACCAATTTATTTAGTTTGCAAGAGTAGCAAACAAAATAGCTCCATAGGAGTCTTGACTCTCCCCCAAGAGAAAAAGTGGACAAAAAGTTGAGTATGACTCTCGAGATACCTGAAGGGCGTAAACAATACGTTTTTTTCCAAACAAATAAATACCCAATGCACATATGCAGAGTTTAGGTCTACGGAATGTTCCCACGTTCCAGTACTTTTAGACCAAAAGAAATTTGTCCAGCTTTATTAGGAAGAAAGAAATCTTGCAGTCTATGGGAATGGGATACCAGTTTATTGAGTTTGAGTGTGATACAAATTGAGTTTCCTACTTCAACTCATAGTTCTATTTCTATACAGAGTCTTTCATGTATTACTATAAATAAATCCCTATAGTCCATAGAGAAGGGTAAGCGCTTCATTGTAAACATCTCATCCTATAGTGATATTGCTTTTATGCCCTTGTGGTTTTTCCCAAAAGGGTTTTTCATGTAAAATTTGTCTCTCATTTCTATTTTTTGTGCATTATTTGCAATAAATGGTACCAGAGCATAGGAGGTTCGAGCAATGATTCTTCTTGCGTCTTGCGAGCTGCAATCCGAATTGGCATCCAATTCGAGGTCGTCTCCGCGTCGCAGACAAGGAGCAACTGTTTCTCCTTGTGGAATAAAGCAGGAAACACACACGAGCAAGTGTACCAGTAACTCCGGTCTTCATTGCTTCACGTACACAGAAGTGTACCCAAGATTCCAAAAATTATTTGCTAGGTACACACAGATTTGCACCAACAAATTTGAGATTTCTTCTGCATAGTGACTTTGAAGTATGATCTTCCACTGCTAGATCGAGAAACGAAGTTTTCTCTATGGCAAGTCAAAATGCAAGTTGTTCTTGAACAACTCGATTTGGAGGACGCTTTAATAGGGATTGACAAGATGTTCGCTGCATGGTCTCTTGAGGAGAAGCAAAGAAAAAAACCATACAACCTTATCTCAGATTCATCTTCATCTATCAAATAATATTATGCATGAGGTTTTGAAGGAGAAGACCACCGTCGCATTATGGTTGAACCTGGAGTAGATTTGCATGACTAAAGATCTGACCAGTAATATACATTTGAAGCAGAAGCTTTATTCGCACAAGATGATAGAAGGCGGATCATTATTGAACCATCTAACAACGTTCAAGGAACTATTATTGGATCTTGAGTCTATGAAGGTAAAATATGATGATGAAGATTTGGGTCTTATTGTTTTATGCTCGTTATCTAGTTCATACTCTACGTTCAGAGATATTATTCTATATAGCCGATATTCTCTTACACTTCATGAAATTTATAAAGCACTACATGCAAAGGAAAATATGAAACTCATGGTTCGGAAAACAAAAGTTTAAATTCACAAGTATAAGGATTGGTTGTCCATGGCAGACAACAAGACAGTAGTTCAAATGGTGATTCAAGAGGCAAGAGCTTGAGAAGAAATTACAAAGGCAGATCAAAATCCAGAGGTAGGTACAAGTCGTGCAAGTATAGCAAGAAAGATGGACATGACATATATGAGTGCTGGTGGGTAAATAAAAAAAAATGAGAAAATAATAATAATGTCAAGAATGATCAATAAGAGGATGATTTTAAAGCCACCATTGTTACAAAGCATGATTATGATAGAGACGTTCTCGTTCCCTTTACTGGTAATTGTAAAACCAATAATGAATGAATTCTTGATATGGCCTGCACTTTCCACATGAGTCCGAACCGATATTGGTTCGTGAATTATAAAGCTACGCCAAGTGGTTCTATGTTAATGGGTGATAATTCACCATGCAAGATTGCATACATTAGTTCTATCCAGATCAAGATGTTTGGTGTCACCATCAGAACTTTGTCGGATGTTCAACACATTCTGGGTTTGCAGAAAAATCTTATCTCACTTAGTACTCTTGATGCTAAAGGGTACAAGTATTCAGGTGAAGGTGGAGTTCTGAAGATCTCCAAAGACTCTCTTGTTGTGATGAAATGTGATATAAAAACTGCCAACTTATATCATCCGTAAGTTACTAGAATTTCAAGTAATGCTATTGTTGTCTCAAATAAATCATCTGATTCCGATACTACTAATCTTTGGCATATGCGTCTGGGGCATATGAGTGAAATTGACATGATGTAGTTATGCAAAAGGAGACTGCTTGATGGTCAAAGCATGGACAAGTTAAACTTTTGTGAACACTGTGTCTTCAACAAGCAAAAGAGGGTGAAGTTCAATGCAACAATTCACTCTACAAAATGCATATTGGATTATGTTCACTCTGATTGGTGGGGAGAATCATGTGTTCTATCCATTAGAGGTGTTGGCTACATGTTGACCACCATTGATGATTATTCAAAAGAGTTTGGCCATAATTCATGAAACACACATCGAATGTATTCAAACATTCAAGGAGTGAAAGATAATGATTGAAAAGAAAATTGGTAAGCATGTGAAGAAGCTACGTAATGATAATGGCTTGGAGTTTTGTTCTAGAGAATTTGAAGCTTTATGCAAACCGGAGGGTATTGTGAGACATTACAATGTCCTAGGTACTCAACACTCAACAAAATGGTGTGGACGAACTCATGAACAGAACCACTATGGAGAGAAGGTACGTTGCATGTTATCTAACCCCGTCTTTTCTAGGAGTTATTGGGTTGAAGCCGCCTCCACTTCTTGCTATTTGATCAATCAGTCACCCAACTTGGCAATTGATAAGAATACTCCAATTTAGATATGGTCTGGTTCTCCAGTAGATTATTGAAAATTGAGAATATTTGATTGTCTTGCTTATGCTCATGTTAACAATGGTAAATTAGATCCTAGAGCCGCTAAGTGCATTTTCTTTGGTTATAAACTTGGTGTGAAATGATATAAATTGTGGAATCTGGAAACTAGAAATGTAGTTATTAGCAGAAGTGTTATTTTTGATGAATCTGCTATGTTGATGTTCCCGCTGAGAAGCCATAGAAATCAAGCGTGCTGGTGGAGCATGTTATAAAAAGAAAAAAACATACAGGATATTTCTGTTCCCTTTCAACCACCACAATGTTCCATTGCAACCGACAGACATGAAAGGAATATTCAACCTCATAAGAGATTGATTGCAGAAGATGATGTTGTTGCTTATGCTTTGAATGTGGTAGAAGAAATTGAAGGTACTACAGAACCTCCCACTTATTCAAAGGCTCCCTTTTGGAGATTCAGAGAGATGAATAGCTGCCATGCACGATAAGATGCAATCTCTTGAGAAGAATGACACTTGGGAGCTAGTCACATTGCCAATTGATAAGAAGACTATTCATTGCAAATGGATTTTCAAGAAGAAAGAAGATAATTCACCAACCTAAGAGGTTAGGTACAAGGCAAGGCTCGTTGCTAACGGATACAACCAAATTCCAGGTTTTGATTTCACATGTCTTTTCCCTAGTTGTGAAGCATAATTTCATTCGTACTTTACAGAACATAGTGGCTATCTATGATTGTGAGCTTTAACAATTGGACGTGAAAACCACATTCTTATATTGGGAATTGGAGGAAGACATTTACATGGAGCAACCAGAAGGTTTTATCTTTTCGGGAAATGAGAATTATACTTGCAAGTTGAAGAAGTCTCTTTATGGTCTGAATCAATCACATAGACAATGGTACAAGAGAGTTTACTCCTTTACAATCTCTCCAAATTTTAAAAGATCCGATTATGATAGCTAAATTGGAGTATTGATAGGATTAATAGTTTCTACTCCCTGGTGTAGTTACTCTCACCTCTGATATATATAGGATTAATACTTTCTACTCCCGGTATAGTTGCTCGCACCTCTGATATACCACCTAAAAGAACTTGGCATACTCCTTTATCACTTTGGGTATACTTATATACTAATTATAAGATACTCCAATATGAACCACACGAAAAAATTGCAAGAGAGTCCATAGTTTTAGTATATTTTGTAAATACCTTCATATTCACATATAAAAAGGAGTATATCTAAAAAATTGAACATACCACCCCTAAAAATATATAAATACCACATAAATGATATTATATACTCATATACTACACATACATACTCTTGGTTGCGCAAGATACTCGGTACGTTGTGAGATACGGAATAGGGAGTAACTACACCCGGGAGTAGCAAAAAGGCTTCCTATATATATGTGTGTGTGTGTGTGTGTGTACTTCCATCCATACACAAAGACGCAATCTTTGACAATTACAAAATTTGTAGCATTTATAAACTAATAAGAGAAACTTGTTGACAATAAGGCCAAATAGGCATTATACACACTCACCTTGTGTATCTTCTTTCTTCACCCTACATTAAAGAGAGAATTCAGGAAGTCTATGAACACTTCATTGGACATTTCAAACAAAACATTTAATACCTAAAAATTGAGATGATATAGCAATACAAACAAAATAAGAAAAAACGGTTTCAAAAAGTTTAACCTGGCTGCACTCAGTCCTTTATATCCAATCTTCTCTGAAAGTTCGTAGTGGCAGCAACAGCCTCAAGAAATGAAACTATGTACTGCAACCTATCACACAAAGTAGCCATTTTTAGTACATATCTTAGATGGATAGTTTCAGTATGATCACTATACAACTAGTTATCTTGAACAGACTATTATTGATGATTTCAGTATGATTGTTTTAGTGCAATAACTTGATTTAGATTTTGCAACTGTACATATATTAGAAATGTGATCGCAGAGTTTTTTTAGTACAAGAACATGAATTTATTTCTTTAGTACACGAACTAAATGTATGGGGGTAAGATGCAGTACAAGCCTCTAACTCCATTGCAGTAATATAGTACAAGCATGAAACCATTGCCTATCACACAAAGTAGCCATTTTTAGTACATATCTTAGATGGACAGTTTCAGTATGATCGCTATACAGCTAGTTATCTTGAACAGACTATTATTGATGATTTCAGTATGATTGTTTTAGTGCAATAACTTGATTTAGATTTTGCAACTGTACATATATTAGAAATGTGATCGCAGAGTTTGTTAGTACAAGAACATGAATTTATTTCTTTAGTACACGAACTAAATGTATGGGGGTAAGATGCAGTACAAGCCTCTAACTCCATTGCAGTAATATGGTACAAGCATGAAACCATTGCCTACTATCTTTACTTCCACTAAGTCAGGAGTTAAATGAAACAAACTAGAAAGATAGAAGCCACTGCCAAGTTCTTAACAAAAAAAATATCATTAGTTTACCTCATGGATGGCACTGCTTCTAATTTATAAACAAAAGAACATTTGATTTTGATCCCTTTCAGTTCTTAGTTCTCACCCTTCTGCAGTTAGAAAACAAAAACAAAAGGATTGACTAGTCTTATTATAACAAGACTTGCAACTTGCATCTAGTCATTAGCTTCAATATTTATAGATGAAAAACAGAGGAATGCAAGCCTAGAGATACTACCTGTGCATTGTAGCAGGCCAAGCAAATGTGGTTATCCCTTCGACATTTCATCGAGCACATCATGGATGACATTTCTTGAAGGTCTGAAGTTATTGGTGCCATGGAACTCGTTCCCTCAGTGAAAAACATGTGAAGACCCAATCGAAATGATGGAGCAAGCAGATTGGTGGTGATGGCGACATCGCTGTGGTGGTATGATCTGGTGGCGGCCACATCCAGGTCAAGAGATAGAGAAGAGTATGAGTGACAAAGAAAGAGCTTGGGAGCAGTTGTGGATCGACTCACCAGGGCAATAGTGATGGCACATTGTAATTCCTTCGTGCTAGTGAAAAGTGAGTCAATACTATAAAACTTGACCAATTTTTTAAGCAGTGAATCATGTTGAACATCACGAAAACATAATTTTTAATGATGTAGTTGCATAAGCATCATATATTTCGTATTTTTAATGACAAATTGTATTTTATTTATGACGATATTTTTCATTGAGTCAATAAAGTACCTGCCCAACCTGTCCGGGTCCAAATTTATGACGAAATCACTCGGATCGTCACAACTAATTCACTATACATGATATTTTTTGTGTCTGACATAAGGAATTTCGTCGTAATAGGCCAGATTTGTTGTAGTGAGTCCACAAGGAAGTGTAAGAGTTTCATTGTAAACATCTCGTATAGTGATATTACCTTCGCGCGTCCGTAGTTTTTTTCGAAAGGGTTTTTCATGTAAAATTCTTGTCTCTTATTCCTATTTTTTCAATGCATTATTTGCAACACAGTCTTACAATACTTAGCCAAAATGTAGTAACAAAAGGCCATGGTAACATAGGGACAACACAAAACAATGTAGTAATACTAAAAACTGTAGGAAGTTCAGAGGTTATACCAATAACACTAAGGTTATACCAAGTAACACTGACAACTGATTCATGTTCATCTTTTAATGACTTAATATCAATATAGGTTGGTGCCACAGTATTACTCAAGACCGCGAAATGCCAAAACAAAGAATGTGTGGCATATGCTACTTTGTTGAGTTGCAATCCATATGCAAAAGTTGGTGGTGTTGAGCTAGGTAATCAATTTAGGAAAGTATATATCAATCATCCCGTTTCAGAAAATGAGGCACTTGTAAGACCACTGGACCACTACAAGTCAATTGGTCATGCCCATGCTAAAGGAGTATGTTGATGTTCTACTATCTATTTTATGAATGAATGATGGGGGCTCTCCAAGAGCGAAATTGTCGGACCGAGAGTAACACCCCCAAATCCACTGTGTATTCTATACTAGTCCCTGGAACAGTAGCTAGTGCACACAGCAAATAAATATGTTAACATCCATAATTCACATAACTTTATTAATAAATATAAGAGTTTTACAAGAACAACTTACAAACCAATAATAAAAAACACAGCGGAAGACGAAGAAGAAGTAGTAGAGCCCAGCAAATCTGCCACAGACAATCGACTAGGGTAGCAGCCTAGTCGCCGAGATCCACACCGGTAGTGAAGTCCTTCTCTTCTGAACAATATTTTATTAAGCAAGTGTGAGTACAAAAATATATTTCGCAAGTTACACCCAATAACATATTATAATACATGCATGGATATATCAAAGGAGAGCTTATATAACTATTTGTGCAAAAGCAATGTTTGATATTTTAAATACAATAGCTAAGTTCAAAAGCTCAAGTTTTACAATATCTAAAATTGTATTTTAAATGAATTCATAAAGTTAGTGTAGGCACCAACCTAACACTGATTTAAACACAGGCACCAACCCGGGGTTTCAACTCACAAATTTTCTTATGGACATCCATCCATGTCATAACTCACAATTTTCTTATGGACATCCATCCATGTCATAAACTATTTTATAAAATATTTTGAAAATAAAACCAAAGTCTAATCCTGTGGATATCGTGGGGATATGTGCATGATCTTATGATGATGAGTCAATTGGCAAGGCGTTGTTGGTTTGCCGAATCTCGTGTTTTCGGAAAAGCTTCATGCTGTCAAGTTACAGCCGGTCAGGCCGGCCGTGTGGAAGTCCGACTGGCAGGCATTGCCGGTCCGACCGGCTACGGTTCTTGATGGAATTTAGAGCTAGGCCAAAAATAGGTTGTGTAGGCATGAGAGGAGAGTCTCCTGGATGTGATCACATAATTTTTGGAGCTCCCAGTCAAAAGTTCTATTCAAATAAAAATTCCAGAGAGTTTCGGATTTTCAAGTTGAAAATTTGGCTAAGTCTTTTTGGGCGGTCTGACGGCGTTATAGAATCGGTCAGACCGGTTGTGAATCGGTCAGACCGGCATGGTAGGGCGGTCAGACTGACTTCCACTTGTTCATCGGCCTTCTTAGCGACGTTGTGTTTTGATTGTGTCTATTGCATGAGTTTCAATGCTTTATTGTTGTATATTGCATTGTTGAGCTAATGTGGGCCAAGTTGTGTAGAACTTGTTCCTGGAGACGATTTCTTTGTCTATTGCTGTGCAGGTAGCTTGCAGGTCAACGATAGTCAACGGTGTGGAGGATCGGGACTAAGCTTGGAGAGCTGAGGTCCAGAACGATCATGGATGCCGGGTGAGGTCGTGTGACTCAAGCATGGTGCATAATGGACAAGATGGCTTGAACGGGCAGTTCTTTGCAACTGGTTGGATCAAGCGGCGCAGGAGTCGGTGCAAGTACCTTGGAGGTTCCGATGGGATTCGGACGGGAGAGACTTGCCGACATGATGAGAGCCGCTGATCAACCTACACGTGGTAAAGCAGGCGATTGCTTCAACAGATATGTGTGTGTGTCCCATTTGTATTGGGCCTTAATGGGAGCACATTGGAAACCCTAGGCCACCCTATAAATAGAAAGAGGGAGATGGAAAAGCCCCTAAGCATTCATTTAGAAAAACCCTAATTTTTTTAGGGTTTGGAGAGGAGAGGAGAGGCTAGGGTTTATAGAGAAAATTGTTTGTGTGCTCTTTGATTGAGCTCTTGTCCTCCTTGAGGGAGTGGTTTTGACAAGCAACATCTTGAATCAATCTATGGATGTGTGTTCAAAGATGAGGTTTATTGCTTTTGCTTCTCTCTTTTGATGATTGTGATGCTTCTTTGATCCGGTTATTTTTGATTGGTCTCTTGACCTCTTTTACCTTGCTATGATGTGTGGGAATACTCCTAGAATCATCTAGATCATCAATCTCCCACAAGCAAGATTTGGATCAAGTTTTTTATTTTTCTAGGTTTTGAACTCTCCCTTGGTAAAACCTAAAAATATCAATGCATTGACGTGGATCTGGACGATCGTTGCTAGGAATAGGTCCCAAATATTCTTAGGGAGGTGTGCTCCAAGTTTGGTCAAGTTTCATTCGGTAAATCAAAAGTTGGACCAATTTTCGTTTTGGATTTGGGTATTGTGCACTGGTACTGGACTAAATCAGTCCGACAATTCAGTAACGGCGGTCAGACCGCCAACTTTTCGGACCGCCATTGGTCACGGTCAGACACACCACCGCCGACCGCTTGCTTGGCCGTCGGTCAGACCGGTCTACCTGAGATCAATTCTCCATTGTTGAGTCTTGTGGTTAAGAGGGTAATCGAATTCAGCACAAGGCTTCCTCTGTGCATTTACTGATCTTCTTAGCTTTTATAGCTATAGGAGAAAAGTGCGTGTTGAATTTGATCGATGCAAAAATTAAGAAAGCGTCTATTCACCCCCCCTCTAGTCGCATTTCCGGTCCTACAAATCCACAAAAAGCTTTGTTCAGCATGTCCATGACTGTGAACATGGCAATTCAAATTATTTTACACTCTGCAGAGGTTGTACAACTTTACCCATAAGAGATAATCAACTTATAATGTTCGTCTGACACTCTTCCGTAAGTGTGCGACCAAGTGATTACCACAAGACCTTTATAGTACTCCATCCCAAAGCAGTTATGTCCACTAAGATTTCACCTCCATTGGGCCACCAGCCCGCCGGAGGTCTCCCTCTTGCGCCAAGTGAAAATTTCTGTCTACACGACACCCGCACATTCAAATGGCACAACTAGTAGAGGGATATTGTGAATTATTTAGTTAGGTCTGTCCCATACCAGACTTGTAGTAGTATGGAGGGGGTTTACAAGCCCCAGCTCGTAGACCGATCCTTAATTGACTTGGACAACTTCCAAAAATAACTCCTGGGCCTCAAGCATTCACTGAATTGAGCCCGTGCATAAATCTGCACCCACCAACTATCTATTTCACCCAAGTCTAAACCAGTTTTCATTTTATTTTGCTTTTCAAAATCATTATAAACTTCCATAGCACACCAATGCTATGGTTATAATTTAAACCATATTTGATTTTTTGCTATAAATTTCCAAATCAAATATTTTAGGTCTAAGCATGGCTAAGCTTAAATTTTCTTCTGAAATGTTCCAGTTCAAACTATTGTACCAACTATATTTTATCTAGGGTGACATGGTATGGATATTCAAATGTCAAAGTTTGGCTATACAAACGCATTGGGATTAACCACAATTTCAAAATAGGAATTTAAATTAAATTGAATACAAATAAGCATCCTAGTAATAATTTAAAATAGAATTTAAAATAATTTAAAATAATGATATCAAACATGATTAAAGATGTAACTTGCCTTGCTCAAATAAATTTTGTTCTGAAACAGTGTAGAAATCTGACTATTCAAAGTCGTCAAAATCTACACACGAAAATAAGTCAAATTCAAATAAAAAATCAAATGAACTCTAAATTAAATAATTTTTGTAAATTTATATGTATTATTATTTTAGAATAATTTAAAATTTTGAATAACTGGAATCGGAGCTCGAACAAAGGAGAAAGAGCTCTCAAAAGTTTGAATTTGACATGACATGATAGAAATATAATTTTTTGAATTTGTGGAATTGTTTTTCTAAAGGAAAATCAATTTATTGCATTAGAATGATGTCAGCGAGGATAAATGATTTTCTGCCGAATTATAGGGATATAAAACTACAAAGTATACAAAGTTGAAATTGGCAAGAACCTAACTTACCACTAGCATAGCACGAGATAGTTGGGTCCAACGTGTCCAACAGAGGTGCCAGAGCGACAAGCTCTAGCAAGCAACAACGACAGTTGGAGGTTAGGCAAAAGACAAAGGATGCGGCGTATGGGCTGGGCTAGGCCTATGATAGGTTGCGGCAGCGTAGTGCTAGATCAGGAGGTCGAGATGCATATCCCTGATGCACGATTCACTCTGGTCGAGAGTCGAGGACGTCTTGCCTAAGCCCAGCTTATTTAGGACTCGGCTCAAACTCGTACCATAAATGAGATGAGCCGACCTGGCATTTCTGCTCGTTAAGTTAACGAGTTGAATTCGAGCCAGCTCAAGAGTAACTTGTTTAGCTCATTTAGCCAACTCGTGCCATAGCCCACGAGTGATTCAGTCTGGCCCAGCCCAACTAGCCACCAGGCGCCGTAGGTCCCGCAAGGAAACCAGCCACCAACACATCCTCACCCTATCCAGAGTTCCAGATCCATACGACTAGATCACAACGCCCGCCACCTCCACCTCGACTTTGCCCTCTACCTCCCGCTCCGACCTCCGGCCACCCGCCTCCGGCTCAATCCTCAGCCTCGCACTCCACAGAAGCATAGTGATGCGCCGCCAGCACCTCTCACTCCGCGCCCACCATGTTACCTCCACCTCCGCGTCCGGCCTCCGCCCGGCGCCCTCCCTCCATTTCCATCCTCAGCCTCCCGCCCTCGGGCTTTCGCTGCTTCCGGCCCAGTGCCCTCGACCTCTGTGTTCGGCCTTTGCCCGGCGCCCCCCTCCGCGCCCGGCCTCCTCCCACGATCTTGAGCTAAACGAGTCAGCTCGTGAGTTCAAGCCAAACCGAGCCGAGTACATATTTTTGCTCGTTTGCTTAACGAGTCTAGCTGAGCTAGCTCGTTATCCACCCCTAGCTGCAACATGCTCATTATGGCCTTCATATTAGGCCGAGGGATGAGGCCATAGGAAGGAAGGTCCGAGCAGCAGGTCCTGACTAGCTCGGGCTTGCAAGTCGCGGCTGGCTAGACCATGCCTAAAGGTGCGAATGTCTCGTAGAATTTATTTCTATGTACAACTAAACTTTTCGCTACATACAGAAGTTGGTGTACTTTGACCCTTTTGTCCAGACCTCAAGTGGATGCGCCTGATTGCCATTATCCTCCACACTGAGCACGCGCAACTTTCTCAGATCGATCGCCATACCCAAAAAAATGATTCCTCCCATCACCCTGGATTGTTTTTGAGAGAGCTGATCCAACGGCTGATGAGGAGGGCCTCACGTGAGGCACTCCCCCAGCAAATTTCCTTCCCCTTTTAACACTGTCGGTCAGGGACGAGCTAGAAATTTTATACGAGAGAGGTTAATTGAACAAAGAGATGCTATGTTTCATTTAGTTTCAAGCGAGAGTTATAAATATCAAATATAACAATATATTGCTTGACATCCATCTACCTAATGATGTACCAAAAAAAACTTCATATTATTGTGATGTCAAATAGTTGCATGGGAGTGAGATATACAAAACGCAAGTATAAAAGATAAGAGAAACCAATATGTTTTGTGTTTACTTAACTCGTGCTCGCTGATATTTCATTGCACTGAATTATCATAAGCTCATACCGCACTCTTTGAGAATGCAATCCATCTTTGGTTTGAAGAGTTTTTAGGTAGAAGAAATGCAAAAAAAAAAAAAGAGGGAGTTGTAGGTTTGTACAGTTTACTGGCTCATTGTGCTCTCTTTTTTATGTCTTGAGTATTTGTTATTGTAAGAGATATTTTTTAAAAAAGAAGAGGTTGTAGCTACTAGCTACTTCTTGGGAATACAAAAAGATGATTGATCTTTGTGCATAAATACATGTTAATATTGATTACATAACTAACACATAGCCTTTAAG
Organism: Hsuehochloa calcarea; assembly: GCA_036346395.1. Lineage (NCBI taxonomy): Eukaryota > Viridiplantae > Streptophyta > Magnoliopsida > Poales > Poaceae > Hsuehochloa > Hsuehochloa calcarea. Next base: position 9,121,567 of record CM070595.1, on the reverse strand, counting down.
ATTTTAACATTTAAGTAATTGGAGGGACAGTTTTGTTTCACGCAAGATCAAAAGAGTTTAAAATGTTTTTGAAGCATTAGGGGAGCTATGGCTCCAACTAGCCCATGCTGTCTCCGTCCCTGCGGCCGGCGAGGCGATGTACTAGATGCAGAAGGCTCTCAGCTGCGCGCAGCGGTTCCGACCGGAGAGCACCAGCGCGGCCGCCGCGTCGACGATCCTCGCGACCACATCCTCTCCAGGCCGTACCGGCGGAGAGCAACTCGCTGGCCATCCTCGTGGCCGAGACGCCGTCGGGGGCAGCGCTTCGGCGTAGCCGAGGTGGAGGAGCGCCCCGAAGGCGGCCGCCCCAACGCCGTTGACCCGTAGCGCCGAAGACTTCAGAGATCGCCCGTTCTCTGACCGAGTGCGAGAACTGAAACTTTGAAGAACAGAAAGTCAGAAAGTCTATATTTACCCCCTCAACTATCCCGAAGAAAAAGTCGGCCATGAATCATGATAGTCGAGGATGAACAGTTGACTCTTGGGATAGTCGTGGTAACAGAAGACCCCAAACAGACTAAGTTCAGAAGCTACACCAAGTAACGCAGACAGAACAGAACAAGAACTCACCTAGTACTGTTTAGTTTAGCTTGCATCCTTGCAGAGTAATTCTCACAAACGAAATTGGGTAGGTGTCTACTCTTTTTTGTTGACGTTGTATTCCTCCCTTAAATGGGGCAGAGCTCTTGCCCTCTTTCAATAAAAATATGGGTGTTACTCGCCTCTCCACTCGGCGGCCTCCAAGGCACATTGGGCTTCTGCAAGTTCAGGGCGTGTACACGCCGGCAATCGTGTTTCCGCGCACGCTGGTTGTGATCGGAACGTTGGCTAGGAGCAGAGGGGCGGATGCATGCAAAAATCTCGTTAGGTCATTCACTCGTTCTCACTAAATTACTTATCTACAAAGTGCCATGTGCTATTTCTACTTAAATCTTAATGGGATATATCTACCTATTCTTATATTATTAATAATCTTGAGTGTTAAAAATTACCATATTAATCGTAGTAAAAAGAAAAAGATCTACACTGTCAATTCTTGATGGGTTCAGATTACGACGGTGTAAATTGAAGTTAAATCACGGAGTAATTCGAAGAACATTAAAGCACGGAGTTAAATCGTGTGTTATAAAAGTAAACAGACAGAGTTATTAAGATTGATAGCGGTGCTCACCAGCCAATCAACTAATTAGACCATATGGCATTGGAGTAAGGATATCTTCAATAGTGTCATTTCAACTGTCTCTAAGGTTGCCATATAGATTTCTGGTAACGTGGAGGAGAGCGGAAGAGGAGAGAGAATAATGTCGTCTTCTCACGAAGCAACGGGTGTATCACGCAAAACAATGCACTAGCTATCGTAGCAAATAAAGACTAGACAGTAAGAGAAAAGGGGACCTCCGCTACCTTCAAGAGAGCCGGAGGGTCCTCGGAAATGGGATCAACAGTTGTAAATATGTATTGATTGATTGCTTCTGAAAAACCAGAAAATCATCTTCTTTACATGGGGGGTTCCCTCCTATTTATAGGCCTATTTTTACATTACTATCTTAACCCTACGAGGGAACTGTACGCGTAGGGGCTGCAGGGACTTTTCATCCCCCTATACGTAGGTCTTGGTCCACGGTGGGTCTTCCTGCACTTGGTCCATTTTGCTGGTGCACCTGGTCCACCCGCGCCCGGAGTACTACACCGCAAGGGGGCCCTCCGGGTTTTCCGAGGCACCTTTCGGGGGTGCTTCAGGTCTCACTCGAAGGCGGCTCAGAGGGCTTGCTGCTCTGAACCTTGCGAGGCATCGAAGACCGTCCGGGGGTGCTTCGGGTCTCGCCCGAAGGTGGCTCGGAGGGCCTGCTGCTCCGGGCCTTACGAGACACCAAAGACTCTCCGTGGGCGCTTCGGGTCCTCGACGAGGGTGTCCAGGAGGGTCTGTTGCTCCTGGCCTTACGTGGCCCTTGGCCCCGAAGACTCTCTGAGGGCGCTTCGAGTCTTAGTCATGGGAGGTCCGGAGGGTCTACTGCTCTGGGCCTTGTGTTGCCTCGGGGTTTGGCTTCGCGAGTTTGACATGACTTTGCCTGGCCGTTGAGGCCGGTGGGGCCGCCCCTACGACACTAGCGATTAAGCTTTTTGTTGTTAGAGCGCAGTCGTCATTTATTTACGCGAATCAAGACACTTGATTCATATAAAGCTTAAATGTTTACGAGGCTTTAAAGAGCAGCTCAAGAGACAATGTATTGGAATAGTTATCTCTAAAATTGCCTCAAGGTGATATGGTGAGTGTAAGAGACAACCTAAAACATAAACTATTGAACATGGCCTAGTGATGTTTAGCAGGTTCGAATTTAGGCATGTGCAATAGGCTATCTTTAAAACCTCCACATCATCTAGAGACAAGATAACCCCTACATCCATTTGTCACTATCACCATTCCTGTTATGGTATCTCCAATAATGTCTTCATTGTCGTCTCTTAGTTATGTCACGTCAACAAAATCTTACGTGGATGAGAGAGTGGGAGGAGAGAGATCACAGGTCGTCTCTTTCTGAAGAGACTGTCGTGCACGCGAAATAAGATATGATACATTAATCTACTTTAGTTGACATGTAGACATGTTTCAAAGGAAAATTATAAAAATTAAATATTGGAGTGTGTGCTAGACACTATCTATTGGAGATATTGTCTCTGAAAATGATATACAGCATATATTAGAGGTAAAATTATCTCTAACTATTGGAGATGCTCTTAGTTGTTTATTACTTTCGTTAGACCTTTTCTCACTAGCCTCCCCCACAATTCTCTCTCTTGCACCATGGTTTGTTTTCACGTCTCCTGAATAAGAGATATCTTCTCTTTCTTAACATTCTCTCCTCTCCATCTAGGATTTTGGGTGGTATGGCAGGGAACAAACAACCTATGTGGCAACCATTGTGCATGCCCTATGAAATTAGAAGTCCATCGGAAGGCCAGGTGCGGCACAAGATAAATCCAAAGAAAGGAAAGGGGTTTACCTCATCTATGCATGGATGTGCCATCCGCCAAACAGGTGGAGACGTTTGTGCGAGGGACAGGGGACAAACACCATCCTCTAATACAAGGTCAACCAATCAGGTGGGTTCCGAATAATGAATTCGAGAAGTTCGGAGTAGCTAGGGAGACATTGAAGCCAGTTTCACACTTCGCATTCGAAGAAAATTAAAGCACGGAAGGCTAACGGTGCAGAACGCGCGCACGATTCATCTTCCCAGGCGCAGCATAGTGTGCGGGTGTTGAGAAGTGAAGGCTAATCGTCTCGACTACACTCCGGGTCGGGACGTGGTCGCCGGGAATAAATTCCATGGGGAGAGCCTCCGTGGGGCTCCTCTCTAGAGTCAGATGCTCACTGTAGCACGTGTGTGGAAGAGAGGATCCGACGGCTCTAGGGGGCTCCGATCCCCTCATAGAATTTATTTATGTGGTTGCGTATGTCTCAGTGTTTCGTAAAGAAAGTCGGAACAAGCAGATTAATCGTCTATTTACACGAAGGTCAACTGGCAAAATATCACCTATATAAGAATTGGAGCGTGTTTAACGTTTGTGAATGTCAAATCGGCTGTATTGTCCGATTAATCATCCGTTTCGTATAATCACCCGCATAATCTGTTTAATTGACCAAATTCAGTCTTTCAATCAAGTTAGAATTCAGCTTGTTACAACTAGTCAAATAGCAACCTAGTTAGAATCCTAATATACTCAAACACAAAATACCATTCATATATAACCATCACAAAACCAGATTGTTGATAATGATTCAGAGTAACTGATTCTCTCGTGGATGAACACGTACCAAATTATCCGTATAATTTTGACTAACCGCTTAAACAGTATCCTATCCGTCCGACAGTCGTATTTCGTTTTTTACAACACTGCATATGACACCTCCCTCGGTAATTCATTCTCCCGGTTTTTTCAAGTTCTTAATTCATTCGTTTTTACTTGTTGCTCTGCCATGTGTGCAGTTTACCTTTTTTAACTTTTAACTACAAGCACGCATAAAGGTATTTGGATTTATCATTTGAATTACTTGTAGATTTGTCATCAAGACTACTTCTATATCATTGTATTTTTAATAAATTTTTCTGACATATAATTAGAAAAATAAGTGGTCAAAAACATGCATGAGACCATGTTTTTCTGACGTACAATTAGAAAAATAAATGGTCAAAAACATGCATGGGACCATGTCTTAGTCGGCAGTAGCAAAGACCTCCACTTCCTATGGAAACTGTAGGCTATAGACCTATAGCAAAGAGAAGCATGTCTAGCAAATTATGTCATCCAATAGTTGGTCCTTTCCTACATTCTCTAACATGGATATTTTCTTTAGCAAACAAGATTATCAAGAGCTTAAGCCGCTTAATTTATTTGGGGCTCTCGGAAGTTATTCCCGAGTGAAATACTCTTTTTGTTTCGTAATATTTGTTGTCCATGTGCGCATGAAACATTTGTCCATGCCGCATTATGTACACGGACCAAGAAAACACTAAAATTTTAATGAGTGATGACCAAACATACTCTTATTAAATATCATACTATAATTACTATTGATTTCCTAAATAGACAAACATTTCAAGCCACAGGCTCTCGAGACCATGAACAAACGCTGTTTCGGAAGTAGTGGTTAAAACTCGAAGAAGTAAACGGGAAATCAATGCATCATCCACACAAAGGGGAGAGGGGGTATTCATTTTCATTTTTCATTATTAATTTCAGTTTAGTTACAACCAAAGTTACATCTGTTACGAGTAAAGACCCGATTCCAATTAGATGTTGTAAGGGCACACATGAATGCAATGCCCAATACCAAAAAGCATGAGAAACATCACCACTACCCACTGCAGCTAATAAAATCAAGGTGGGTAGAAATGGCACAAAGCCTCAGACCTAACATGTCTATATTCCAGAGGAGATTAGTCCAATAGACAAGTTGTGCTGCTGCTCCTGGCGGAAAAGGACTAAACGCCAGCACTTGCTTGTACCATCCTTCAAAAAAAATTACACAGCGGCGTCAAGGGCAAATGTTCGCAGATAATATCATTCTCGTTTCTTGGCCCTAAATAACAACAGAAGGCGCACATCGGTAGGCTGGTAATTATGACAAAAAAGAAATGGTCAAGGTTGCACCCTTGCAGGGACACCAGAATCAAAACTACCATGCTACCTTAAGGGACCACATATCCAAAGACTTTGTATCATCTATCATCGATCTACTTGACAGCAGCATTACATTCTTGTGCTGCCTGAGCAACTTCTAAATTTGGAGTCTACAATGGAGTGCCCTACATTATGACGCTGATGGTTCTGGCTCTTTCCTCCTCCTCCCCTTGTTTACGACCCTGGTATTGTCAGCCGGCTCAATGTTTGGAACAGGATCCTTGGCGTAGATGATACAGCCATCAAGAGTGTAGATCCTGAGCGCGAGCGAAGATACAGTTGATGTCTTCATAGCTGCCGTGAAGGAGGACCAGTACCACCAATCATTCTTCAAGAACTCGGCTCTTATCATGCTCTCCAACAAGTTGGTCGCCAATACCATCTAAAAGAGCCATGGATATGATTAATCAGTACAATGGATATTAAAGCGCTCTCAAGCATAACTTACACTGCATTTTCACATAATTAATTTAAAAGGAAAAAGCTAAATTACAGCTCAGACCCTGTATTTCCTGAGACTATTTATTTATGTCCACAAACTTCCAAATCAACCATTCAAGTCCCTATACCTCTAAAAATTGCTATCACCCCTGTAATCTCAATTTGGTCACAAAAGACTCTGGTTTTGAGTCGAATAAGGTGTGACAACCACAAATAAAGCCAAAGAGTAAACTAACATAGTCATTAATTGAACAAAACTTGCCATTGCATTGTGGACAGAACTATTCACATAAAATTTAGTGTACTGTACTGTGACAAAAACTTGCAGTGCCCCAAGAATATACAAAATGGTGTATAAACTCAAAAAATAAATTAACAATACTCCTTCAGTTCTTTTTCATTTGATGTCATTGACTTTTCGCGGTCTCTGAGATGTTACTTTATTCATTACTTTCTATAACTTTATATTAGTGTTAATTAATACTGTAATAATATTATAAAATTACTTTCAACAAAAAAATATAGTGATATAGTTTTCAAATTGTCAATCTAGATCATTTTAAGCATATCAATGGCTAAATTCTAATAAGTTTGACTACACAGATTCTAAAACATCAAATAAAAAAGAAAGGAGGGAGTATATTTTTCCTGTGATAGAAAGGTAAATAAATAGATTAAGGCACCTGGGATATTGATTCTGCATCCTTGACAAAAGCACGCCATGACCGTCTTCTGATTTGCTGAGACTTTGAGGCTCTCAGTGCTTCCTCGGGCAATGCTGCATCTATATCAAGCAAAATTATCTTCTGTTGCTTTAGGATATGAGAGTTTCTTCCTATAACAGGCCTCAATGATGACTCCGGAACCAAGCCTCCATTAACAGCCAGCAATCTTGTTGGCTTGTCTGTTGCAGAAGATGCTTCCTCACCAGAAGTACTATCAGGGGTGGTCTTCCTAGATTTTGGCACCTTTTCATCACCCGTATTGCCAGGACAATTTTGACCAGACTTGGACCCCTCTTGCCCTAACTTTTGGGCGGACATTGCCTGGCATGCTTCTAAAGAGGAAGTCCAGTCATTTGGGAGATCATCTTTTTTATTTTGACTTAGTACAATTGCAGGTTCAAGAAAAAATGCAGGTGATGGCACAAAAGATGGAACTCCATTTGATCCAATAAGCCCAATGTCCTTCACTGTCTCCTTGTTTGAATCATTTGTGACGAATTTTCTGCAAATTTCTTCAAAGTCGTATGGGCATGGCTTCAATTTTCTGTTGCTGGATGGCTCAATGGCAGTGTTACGATCAATGGAAACTTTTTCTTTGGTATCAGACTTGGTACCCTTCACTTTTGGCTCATCATTTTCTTTGCTTTCATTAGGAGAATGATTGCTTCTATTGCATTTTCCACCATTATGCACCTCATACTCCGCTGATGTGAGATAAGTCTCATGACATGTTAAACAGTGGTGTCGAGAAGGCCATATAGGTTCTAAACAGTCGCAGCGATATGTTCTTTCTTCAGAACCTAACTTTATCTTCCTTCCTCGCTTTTTCGAGAGATCACTTGTGTCATGGTCCAATTGCAGGCCATATTTTTGCTCCAAAATTACTGCAGCCTTGGTATTTGGAAGGTCCATAAGCTGTTCACTCTTCGTAAACTTGGACACTGGAGGATCACTGACAGGAAAACTACCTTGGTGATAAAGATGTCTTTGCCACTGCAAGATAGAGTCTTTCAGTTCCTTCTCCCTTGGGTCATATTCCCTTAGCCAGTCAACAAGACATTGGATTTCTTCATCAGATTCATAAATAATAACAGATGCTGAATTCCAACCTCTACAATCAAAAGTAGACTGAGGATAGCTGTTAACCATACTAATGTCTCTCTCCTTGGGTATCAGCATGCTTCCATCAGCGGCCAACCAAGGACGTTTACCAGATCTTCCTATAACCCAGTACAGTCGGCCCAAGGAATCCTTTCCCAGACAATCTCTTCTCAAGGATGACACATTAAGCTGTGACTCTACTGTGCTAATTGAATCCTGCAATTTTGAAATCTCATCCGACAAAGTATCCATTTCATTATCATCAGTATCATGCTCAGTTAATCTAGTTGTTGATGCTTCAAGATTATCTTGGAATGATGTGCTAGCATTTTCATCAGGCAACTCTCCACCTGGCGTGCTGATAACTGTAGCTACTGGTCTTTCAGCAAAATGAGTGTCTCTCGAATTCAAGTTATCACATGTACCGCTTTTACCACCTAATGACTTTTTCTCACAACTCTGGGACCCTTCATCGATAGCATCCCCATCAATCTGGTCAGTAGCTATCCCTGATGGTTGTTCAGAAAGTTCCAAAGATTTATGTTCTTCGATCATAGGTATACTGGATATGTCATTGTCACTTTTGTAAGGTCCGCCTACATTCAATCGGTCAGCAGGAGTCCCTTCAGCTGGGTGGTTGAGGTTCACTCCAACATTACCTCGTTCAACATCTTCAAGATGGTCCGATGCTGTGGGCGTGCAATGCTGTTGATTTTCCGCAAGTCCAGAACTATTGTTAAAATTCTGTTCATTTTTACTCCATCTACTTTGTCTAGCATTTGAAGTCCTTATTTCTTCCTTATATTTCAAATCTTTCAATTCAAAATTCAAAGCACGAAACTTCTGCTGGAGATCACCCGACTTATCTGAAGATTGATCAAGATGTTCTCTAATTAGAGCTGTGTTGAGCATTTCGTCGCATAGGAATTTCAGCAAATATATTCTCTGCATTTCGGAGATCACAATGAAATATCAGAAAATGTAGGTTGTCACTTTGTCTATTTTCGAAATCAGCATAACAGTCAATCTTAAGTAATAGTACAGAACAATAATAGAGAACAACATTCATAATCATAAAGAGATATGCTTGAAAGTGTCAATAGGAAATGTGTTCAGCAGCAATATATTTAACCACTGGGAAAATATACAACACGCAGCAACTCCTTACATAATGCAAAGCTTCAAAGTCCAAAGCAACAAAAGATAGGATATACTATGCCATAGTTTGGTGACATATTTAGGGACCGTTTTAGAAGAGCTTAGCTATTTTTAGAAACCTTACAAGCTGATCTTCTTAGAAAAATTTGGGGCGAGCTTAACCTTCTCAACATAACTGAGGCTTGCCTTATCTGAGAAGCCACATCAGTGGCAAACTTACAACAGCCCCAAGCTCATGCCACATTATTAGCTTGACCTTAACTGGGAGGCCTAAGTTTATACCAGCTCCAAATTCCAGCTTAAGCCCTCCCACATAGGCCCTTAAACTGGCAAACTTATATGTAGTGCTGATATTTACTACTTCGCAGCGAAAACAATGAACTAAATGGCAATAACCTTCTTCTTCTTCCATACAGACTTAAACAAAAGCATACAATAATTTGGCATGAAGTTCAACATATAAATTCAGACTTCAATTAAAACATCAATATAGTTTCTCTAGATCATGAAAATAGAAGGCATCAGAGGAAATTGTTCTGTTTATGTTTTTTTAAGAATATGCAGGAGGACATGTGCATCATTGTAAGGTTTCATTGTTTTTTTAAAGAGCGTGGGGATATGAAAGCATGATCTCTTTCGTTTCCCCCCACCCCTCTCGGCTGTAATGGAAAACTGAAGTTATGCTGGTCCTTTTTAATATAATGTTGTACAAAGCTTTTGCACTTCCTTTAAGGAAAAAAAAAGCATGATCTCTTGCACCACAAACAAGTACTATACCACTGAGGTACATGGGCCACCCCAAATTATTCTGTTTGCATAGCATAAGTACATTCCAATGAACAACAAAGTTTGATATCCAAGAATGAAGGTGATCAATTTTTTCTGTTGAAAAATGCTGAAAAGCATGGTTCCGTTTTTCAGGCAATAACATGACAGGAGTTGTGGACTTGAAATGCTACCATGGCGTGGGGGATGGGCAATTGAGAAGAGGGTAGACTTTGTCTGTTTGCACCATGTGGTGCCCTTTACATATGCATATTATAGAGGGGGCACTGCGGATGGGAGGGAGGGTGTAATATATAAGCTCCCTGAGTGCTGAGTGTATATAATTACGATAAAGTACAAAATTCAAGGAAACCACAACTAGTAGCGGTAAATCTAAAACATCTGTATTTTTTGGGGGGTGCCCGTGAATCCGCAGCACTATAGCTGGACAGGCCAACGAGAAAATTTTGGTTTAGCTACAGAGTGAGGTCTGATAAGGTTACCCTATTTGGTTTCACCAAGATCAATTCTCAAACAAGTTAACGAACTTCACAATTCCCTGCCCTGTTATTAACAGGGTAGATTTGTGATTTATCTGGTGGTCACACTTTCTTTATCAAAGATGAACGGACACAAAATAGAACTAAAACTTTCAATCACTAAACAACAGAAAGGTTTACTTTATTTCAAAGGTAACGATAATAGACAAACCTCTGGTATACTAAGCTCCCAGTATTCCTTCTCTTCCATTGCAGCAGCTAACTTATTAAGTGCCTCATGAAAGGCATGAGCTTCCTCCCCGATATGCTTCTTTTGTTGTCGCCTCAAATCTTGCACACCCTGATCAAGATGTGCTTTCTTTTGACCTGACATACATGATGGGCAGTACCAGTTTCCTTCTGGTATACGAGCTAGTGGTGGATTCAAGCAGTAAGTATGGTATTCTGAGTCACATTTATCGCATAGCAGAACACTATCATCGTCTCTATCAATGCCACATACTTTGCAAACACCATCCTCCCATGGAGCTTTGGGTAAGTTGTTTGCGGCAGTCAGAATATCATGTAGCTCCTCATGGATTTCTAAACCAGCATTCTCGTTAGAGAGGTAACTATCAAACTTCTGAACAAGGTTGAGCACCTGCACGAGCCAAGTAAAAAAAGGAAAAGAAAAAGGTTTACTACAAAATCCTGAACATATTATTTAATAAACAGAAAAGTTAACAGTAAGGCTAATATATACTTAAGCCAGCATCAGTAATCCCTATAAGATAATAGAAGCCCAATTCAGTGCTTCGTTTATTTTATAGTAATAATAGCATTTTTTACCATTAATGCATGTGAAATGAAATTATGAAATCATATGAGACAGGTAACTAAATTGATGATCACTTACAGCATGGCCCTAACAAATGCAGTTTGCATCATAGTCAAAGTATATTATTGTCCATTTATTCATATCCTTCATGTACTAGTTGTGCTGAACTTCTACTGTAAGCCATGAATGGCAAATTATTGGCTCCCACTCCTCTATTTTTTTTGTTTAATCTCCATGGTTACCTTGAGGGAGCAGGTATGCAGCATTAGACATTTGAACTCATAACTAGTTTAACACAGTTACTGCAACTGAGTTGCACAAGGTCTGGGGGCAGAACTACTATAAATATTTCACAAAATATGGTACACCACTAGAAAATGGCAGCATAAGGACACTTCTGTGTTTCCCTTGGTGGGAAGGTGGTACTTGAGCATTGTCCAAAGTCCAAACAACATAGGAAACATGGATTCAAGTTTTATAATCACAACTAGTTAAACACAATCTTTAACCAGTTGAAAAGTAGGTGGTCCAAAGTCCAAACCACATAGAGAAGTGAACTAGTAGTAAGTAGCAAATCAAAGGAATGGTGACAAGCTGCCATTAGATTTATCTTTATCCTCAGCATAATCTGATCCATTTTGTGAGAGTATAATGTAATAGAAGGTTACCATCAAATATGGTAGCAACTAAAATTATGGATCACTGAAGGCTGAACAGAAAAGCAAGATGCTACGGAGATAGGGATAACAAACCTCTGTCTTATATAATGACTCAAAACTCCCAGATAATGATGTAACCATTTCCACCACATCAGGTCGATCACCAAATGCGGTGTGCAGATTACGGATTACCTGCAGGTAAAAACATAATGGCATCATAATTTGACCAGGGAACTTCTTGCATATGCCTTAATTCTAAGAAAGTACAGGGGTAAATCTGCTGAAAACAGCATAACCATTAAAATACATGTATTTCAGTATTTTCCCACTCCTCAATTAGCCACATAAATTAGCTAATGTAACCATGGATTGAAATACCGGCCGGTAACCGGTTTACTGGTGGGGGCCGGGATTTGATATCCCAGCCGGTTTTTCCGGAGTTTGCAAATTCAAATTTCGAATTTCGATTGAATTTTAAACAAAATTTAACGAAATTCAACCGGGAAAAACCGGTAACCGGCCGGTAATTGGACCGGTACCGGTTTTTTAAACCCTGAATGTAACTCTAGTAGGTCCACAAAATATAATATCAAATTTGCTACATGTCTTAAGCTGAGCTCACAGAATGAACAGAAATCATATGCTGAACATAGAAGCTAGTCCTTAAACTCGCTGGACCAGTTCATGCTTGAGCTAGTCCTTTGTAAGTTGGCTCTATCTTAAGCCAACTTAATCTCATCAGCATAGTAAAAGCTCATTCTATCTACAGAACTATTGAAGTGTGCGAAGGTAATAAAAAAGATATGTGATATATCATATATGTGCTGATTTTTTATAAAGAATCAAGAAACCTGTCACTTCACAAGCATAGTCCTGATAGATTCTCGAAAAAGAAGACTGACTAGAAAAGAAAGAACGGGTCCAAAGAAATGGCAACAATAAGCCACAAGCTGTCAATAGAAAACAAAATAAGAACGGCTCATGGATAACAGGTTTCCCTGCATTGTCAAAATGAATAACAAGGTTGATGAATATATAGATATCATAACTAAAGTAAGGCTCAAGATGACGTTTATGTTTATTGTAAACTAGCAGGGTGACACGCGTATTTGTACGGCTACATTTGTTTCGAAGTTTGTATAAATAATTGAGAATATATTTATGTATCTTACAGGCTATTTAGTTTTTTTAAAATATCATAAACATTGAAAATGACAATAGAAACTTGAAGGAAAATACAACCTGAGGAACATAATTGAAGTACGAGCTTTGATTGAAGAAAATCATTGAACATAATAAGTTTTAGGGTTCTTAGATACTAATCACTCTCTATTATGCATAAATCATGTAGCTGCATGCCCCTATTCTCAAACAATATGTTGATTATGTGTACGACAAATTATCTTATTAGTTTACATAGTATTAGAGTACCTTACTCACGCATACACTGATACACCATGGGTGGCCTACCTTGAACTTATCTTCCCTCACATGCTGACTGACCCACTAAACCGTGTGTCTTCTATCTCTTCTTTTCGTTGTTACGAATAATGTGTGTATATTCAAGAGGGCCCAATAGGCAATATATATATATATATATATGGAGTACAAGGGGGTCCGCCATATACATATAAGCAAATACAAAAGAGTCATATTCTAACACCCCCCTTAAACTCATGGTGGATCACACACACTGAGTAATACAAATATTGTGCACTAGTCTGTGGCTTCGTGAAGAAGTCAGCAACATGTAACTCTGATGGCACAAACTGTAAAGCAAGTAATCCCTCCTGCACCTGTGAGCGAGTATATGAAGCATCCACACCAATGTGCTTGGTGAACTCATGCTTCACTGAGTCCTGAGCAATACTGATAGCACCTGTACTGTCAGACAAAAGAGTCGTAGGTCCTATCATAGGCACTCAAGATCTGCAAGTATCCACCTCAACCATGTAACCTCTGTTGTCACTGTTGCCATAGCTCTCAACTCAGCCTCTGCAATCAAACGGGAAGCTGTTGTCTGCTTCTTAGTCTTCCAAGCTGCATGTTGATGAGGTATGCAGCTGTAGAAACAGCCTCAGCCCAGAACTGTGGTGGAACATGAGAGGCAAAGAGAAGAGTGCGAACAGTCTCAATCAGATGACGATGTTTGCGCTCAGCAACCCCATTCTGAGCATGGGCACTAGGACTCGCGGACTGTGCCTTTCTGTGTAACGCAATAAGCTCGCCCAACGTATAACTACGCAATGGTGGGCCAAAGCGGGTATTGATCAGCTCGGCGAAGTGGCGCCACAATGTTCCCATGTCGCGCTCCAAGTGATGGTAACAAAGCTGTGCCGAACCACTCATGTGAAAGGAGCCAAACCTTGTCTTCCTCCATGGTGTGTTATCCCTAGAAGAATTGTTCACAGTGATTTAGCCATGGCAATAGATCTTTGCGACCGTCGAACATCGAAAAGTTTAGCTTGTGGAAGTGAGTGACACCACCACGGCCGGCGGCGCGCCCCTCCCCCATGGGACGATGCGCCGGGGGCCCCTCCAAGTCGGCGCCATGGTGCACCCCTCCCACTGTCGCCTAGAGTCCACGTGCAACCCAGCGAGAGTTAGGGAGCAGGCCCTCTACTGCCCAAAGGCCGGCGTCAACAATGGTGATGCGGTCGAAGTCAGGGTCTGGCTGTTGGTGGGATTGCTCTAGGCATGTGATGGCGAAATGATGGGCACGTTGTTGGCTGTCGATGTAGCGGATGGAGCCGGCCAACATATCGACCTTGTCGTAGAGCTTGAATCTGCTGCAACAAGGTGTCCAACTTTTTGTTAAAAGTATCCGAACTATCCCCGTCTGACATGGTTGGCGAAGCAACGAATGTCTCTGATACCAAATTATCCCGAATAGGATTGGATCGAAGAGGCTTGTCGTGATGAGTCACTAGATGCGACCCTAGACCCCGATGGCGCGGCAAAGGCAGGGGGCACAAACAGAGGGAGAGAAAGATTTGTGTTATCAAATTTTCTTCACACTCATACCGAAATAATTGGGGTCTCTTAAATAGAGACTTATGCCTAACAATTTAATACTAATTCTATCTCTTAAGGAGAGCAACTTGAAACGAACTCTATCTCTTAAAGAGACCTAATGAATCTAAACTCTGCATGAGAACTATCCTAAGATACATGATGTTTCCGAAAACTTGGGAGTCCTGCTGCCGCATGCCTAGCTTCCGCTCCCGTGCGCTGGCTCTGGTTGCCTGATGCTGCCGCCGTCGCCCTTGATTGTTGGATTGCACTAGGAATATGTTAAGCCCCACATGACATGTCAGTATGTCTGCTTTAGTCGTTGCCTAACGATATGGAGAATCTTTTCACTATCGCCGGCAACGACATACCGCTTATCAATGATGGCACGCTCCTAGCTACCCAATGGTCTCATATCGTCCATAGCTCGCCTTCAATGCAAAGCTTTATCTCCTCTCTGTTAGGGCTTCCCCATCATTGAGCTTCTTTGGCCACTAATTTCTTCAACAACGCTGACGCTCACCACTTGTCATCGCGGCTCTTGACTCCTACAACACTACTTTCTCTTCAATGGCTCCGGCGAATAGGAATTGTCATCGTTGAACGGCTAAGGTGAGCAACACGATATTGTCCCCATCTCATCGTCACCGCCTCAGCTCTTCACGTCCCCGTGGATCAATATCTTCTTTGTAGGATAGATCGATGCTATTGCACTATTTCGTTGTTTTCTCTTGTACCATTCGTTCCGTCCTCCTTATAACTTTTATTTTTTATTCAAAATTCCAGTTATTTTTTTTATTCGATAGGAAGCAATAATAGAAACACGTGACCTTGAGAGCGAACGCGGTGGCTTCTTGTCCCCTCCGATACCATTTCTGACATCCTCTATATAACTTTTATTTTTATTCAACATTTTAGTTATTTTTATTGGAGTTCGTATACAAATCAAATTGTTAAATTTATTCTGAATTTAGTTATTTAGGGATTTTACTTCGGAATTCCTATGGAAATCAAATTGTAAAAAAATAATTATTCTGAATTTCAGTTTTTTTCTCTCCTTGGAATCCATATCCGAAACCAAGTGCTATTTTTTCTTTAACTTTTATTCGAATTACAATTATTTAGGAATTTTACTTTGGAATTTGTATTGAAATCAAATTTTTTATTATATTTTATTCCGAATTTCAATTATTTTTGGCTAGATTTCGTATACAAGTCTAAATGTCAATTATTTTTTATTCCAAAATGTAATTTTTGGAATTTATATTGAAATAAAATTGGTTAGTTTATTTTATTTTTATTTCTGAATTTCAGTTTTTATTGGATTTCGTATACAAATCTAATTGCCAAATTTTGGTTTATTTTTAATTCCGCATTATAATAATTTTTGGGATTTTGCTTAAGAATTCGTATGGAAATCAAAGTGCTAGTTTTATTTTATATTTATTCCGAATTTCAGTTTTATTATACTTGACATTGACTCTTTTACCTAGGAACTCCTATGGGACTCAAATTGCTTATTTTATTTTTATTCCGAATTTTAGTTATTTTTTTGTTAGATTTCGTATACAAATCTAATTGCCAATTATTGTTTATTTTTATTCCGAATTATATTTTTTTGAATTTACATTGAAATCAAATTGCTTATTTTATTTTATTTTTATTCCGAATTTCAGTTTTGTTTTGGATTTTGTATACAAATCTAATTGCTAAATTTTGTTTATTTTTATTCCGAATTATAATTATTTAGTAATTTTACTTAGGAACTCGTATGGAAATGAAATTGCTAATTTTATTTTATATTTATTCTGAATTCAGTTTTGTTGTACGTGGCATGGACTCTTTTTTACTTAGGAACTCGTGTGGAAATCAAATTGTTGATTTTATTTTTTTATTTCAAATTTTAGTTTTATTGTACTTGACATGAACTCTTTCTTTTAATATAAACCGTTGTAATCTGGACTCACAACGATCAACGGTGTAGATCTTTCACCTTTTCCATCGATTAATGCGAGAATTTCTAGACCTTGAGAGCAAACGTGGTGGCTTCTTTTGACTCTGCTTTAATAAGATAATATATTTGTAATACATGTTGTCCATGGGCTTAAGCTTGCATAATGAACAATTGGTGGGTATTAATTGCAGCTCTAAACCTGTAGCATAAGGCATTATACTGCAATAACAGTAAATTGGCATCCCAACATAATCAAAGCCTACTTAGAGTAAACACACACAAGACTGTCTAGTGTCAAAAAGGATTGTAGGTTAGTCAACAACTCTGAAGTCTGAAGCATTTCCCATACGCCGACCTCCTCCGGGCTTCCCTTCCTCTTCCCTTCTCTTCGCCGCCTTCGCGCGGTGATGGTGAGGTGGGTTGGTGGAAGCCAGAGAAGGGGGACGGCTTTTCTGAGGGAGAAGCCCAATCCCCTTTGGGGACTCAAGGAGAGAGAGATTTCTTCTTGATTGGTTGCTTGCCGGCGCATGATGCGGAAAAGAGGGGCGGAGGGGCCGACGGAGTTGAGGCGTGCGAGAGATCAGGTGTTGGTTTCTGGTTTGGGGGTGGAGATTGAGATTGGGTTTTGTTGCTGCTAGTTCCGGTTACACGGTTTTGCTGCTGCTAGCTCCGGTTACACGTTGCTAGTTTTTATTATTTTATTATTTGTGTTGTTCTTCCGTTGCGTCTATCCAAGTCCGTAGCACTCAATTTTTGAGTTCGTCTAAGCCATGTAATTCCACAAATTAATTGTCAGTCATAGAAGTATAGGAATTGCCTTATGGATGGCAGCAGCCGCCACTCCCGCTCTTTTTTCCGAGCCGCGTGCAGATCGTGGAAGTCGTTATGATGCCGCCGCTTTCTTAGCCGCAGCCCTGAGCTTTTAAGGCCGCCGCGCTTCTTTCGCGCCGCCGCCAACTTGGGCTTCGATCTGCGCTGTCATGCTTCCACCTATTCCTATTTGACTTGATTTGACAGCTCTCTCTATTCATGTCGGTTTCATCATCTTCTTCGACCTGTTGTCGCGGTCGACTTTGCTCCCGCACTTTGTGCTTTATGAGCCGTCGCACGACACCGGATGAGAGATCTTTTGATCGTGAAAAAATCTCACGCAGAATCGCCGACACGGCATTCACGGGTCCGAGATCCAAAATCCCGACCGGTTTTCTCGGATTTTGCAAACTCAAATTTCAATTTTCGAAATTCGGCTGGCTTTTAATCCAATTCAAACAATTTTCATCCTGAATTTTTCCGGTTTGAACGGTAACGGTTACCGGCCGGCCGGCGGTAAGTGGTCCGGTACCGGTTATCTTAACCTTGCTTTTGATACTCAACATATTTTCCAAGAGCTGCATGCTACGACGACACTATCAAGACTCAGATTTTGGATTTTCCATATTTTAGTGTCAACCCTTTCCAAATGCAATGCTATTGCATACGCCTTATCTCTAACATATTCTTATATGTACCCTTGTACTCAATAAACACACAATCTTCATAACAAGAACAATGCTGAAGCAACACCATGATCTGGTATTGGCTGAAACTGAGAAAAAACAAGCTGACAGTGCTACAACCAAGGATTCAAAAACCGGTCCCGTCGCAATTCGTACGTGTCGGTGGTTTGCCATCGGTTTTCCCAATCAATTTCGTTAAATCTTGCTTAAAAATCAATCGAAATTCGAAATTTGAAATTTGAAATTGCAAACTCCGGAAAAACCGGCAGGGATTTCAAATCCATTGCCCCATCGTAAGGCGGTTTCTGCGCAGAATCGCCGGATTTCCATCCCTGGCTACAACTACTGCCACAGGTACCATCAGAGCACTGTCTAGTTTTCATGGAAAAGAAGAAAGAAGAAAATACCAAAGCAATGCATTATTTCAAGCTAACACAAGAGTGCAAGGAGAATTCCTTGAGGGCACATGAACAATCCATCCATGAAAAATATGAGAAAATATCTCATGTGCATCATCATTGAACAATATAAAAAAGGTGCTTAAGAAAAAACATACTTCTTGTACATCCTCAAGAAAAGCCTCCCAAGATCCACAATAAGCTCCCATAGCCAACCTTATATCAATTGTGCGAAAGTCCAAAGGGCGTGACACCATTCCAGGAAATCCAAGGATGCCCTCATCCTCATTTTCATTGGAATTCATTAGAGTAGTTCCAAGCAAATTTCCAAAAAGCTTTGATTCATCTGAGGAAATAGCACAGCGCAGGGCAATACGGCACTTTTTCAAGATAGCCTCTGAGATGGAAATAGTGTTTCTTTCTTTTCTTGCTTTTTCTGGAATCGGTGGCACTTTTACACGACATGCCTCTGCCAGCACAGATAAAACAGCTTTCTGTAATACCCACAAAAAAAACATCTTTTAGTATATTTTCCAAATAATATCCTAGCCATAGGGACTTGCTCAGAATAAAAGATACACAACAAACATCAAGGTGAAGATCAAATCTAATTTGATGCTGAACCCATTTCTTTTTAAAACAGTTAAAATGGCCTTGCCATGCGGTGACTTTTCTCTTTTGGCAGCTATATACTAAAACTTCGGTAAAATTGCAATGTCAACAGTAAGTTCATGTTAACAAAAGTTTCCTGCTCAAGTAAGCTATGGAAGCAAAATCATGTTAGTAGAGCATCTGACTTATTTTCAGCCTTTCTGGGGGAAAGGCATCTATGCTGAAAACGAAGCTATTAAATTGTGCTTCTGACTTACAAGAGTATAAGTTATTAAACAGACCAGCCAACCGGATAAACATCACAAGCTCGCTGTGCCCTTCAATCCTCCTACCAAAATCAAATGTGACGCTGATACCTAGGTTGTTGTCATAGACCTTAAAAACTGGCATCCCTCTTTGTTCTGCCAACAGTTCATGTCACCTTTTTAGGGAATCCAATAGTTCATATCATAACATAGTGAATGCATAAACTGTTAGGGAAACAGGGAACTCAACTGATGTATCGACGCTGTAGACCAACCAAATATATTGAGTACATGAGGACTGCTAATCTAGACCGAAACAAATATGGTGCTAAACCTAAACTAATACAAACTCATACTCTAAATACTCTTTAACATAAACCAGTCATGAGCTTCACTATTTTGAGTAAGGATGTTGACGATGTTATGGAACTTATTTGATCATCAGATAACCTGACTTATCTTTTTACCGAAGAAAACGATGAATAATACAGAGGGGTGTAATAAAAACACACATATAGGCAAAGTTCTTGTATTATTTATTTCTAATGGTTGACTGAACCAAAGCGGCAGGAAGGTTACTAACCTTGGTCGGTCCAGATGCATTACCCTTGTAGACATCTTTACTGATTGAATGCTCCAAAATTTTCCTTGCCCATTCTGGAGGTTTTCTCTCCAAAGCTTCATAAACGCACTTTCTAATTCTCGTTCCCACATTTGTTGGTAATTTTCTCACAGGCTCCAGTGGTTTTGCCCAATCTGGCAATGTTTTATTATCAGTAGCAGGCACCTCAGGTGAGTCTACCATATCAGTATCCTTGTAATCCATCATAAAAACCTTGTTTCCTTCATTCGCTGAAGAATTGCATATCAAATTTTCAGCGTCCAAAAGCAGCTGAAAATACAAGAAGATTATTGCACAACAGCCAAGATATGCATAACCGTTGACATTGTCTAAAATTACAACCCAAGCAACTTTACAATGTCTCCTTAGTGGGCACAAAATTACTTTTAGTATGGAGATTGCATTAATAGTTATTTTACATAACTGCAGATGGAGATGACCTCAAAACAAAGATTCATAGATAATTTATGGGACAAACAGTACCACAGCACCCTTAAAAGCTATATTCATATTGAGAAAAATATCACATAGCTGGACACGGAACTATTGTAGCTGAGAGATCTCTCAATTTCAGCTGAGACTTCGAACATTTTTAAAAAAATCTAATCAAATAAGCAAAAAAAAAAAAAAACTTGTGTCTCTATAGACAAAATTTAACAGCAAAATCTCTGCAAACAGGTCATTAAGTCAAAAGCTCCTTATAAAATAAACCATAGGAAAACAACTGTGTAGGTTCGCTTAACTGATTATCCCCACCCTGTTAGGTTTGTACATACCTCTTTCTATTACTATTGATATAATAAACATATACATACACAATAAGGGCCTCCCGTACTGTTTTCCCATCAAGAAAAGAGAAAACACTGCTGATGCTTCTTGTAACCAATAATGTTTTTCCAGAAATATTATTTTCCCCAACATGTGTATCAAAACACAATACATCATAGGTAGAATTATATATACGATAAACAGTCTGGGACAATTTGGAAAGCTCATAACAGACACTGATTGATACCAAACCTGTTTCTCTATCCTTCTGGCATCAAAAAAATTTCTTGGGAATTTTCCTTGATGATAAACAGTGAGGAAAAACAACGTTGTATGCTAGCTTGGCTAGAGAATCTCAGATAGCTTTTCTTTTCGTTTTGTTTTATTTTTCCCTCTAGGAAACAACGTAGAAACGAAACATAATCTTAAAAAATTGATGTGGATATAACAATTGTACAGGGGTTGCAATTGAACTTAATAATAGTTAATGGGAAATAAGAAGCTAAAGATAAATCCAAAAAAGGATAGAAAATAGCCATAACATCATATGTGAATATGACCAAAGCAAGCTAAAAACTACAACAGTGCTAGTCAACCGATATTGGCAATACTTTATGTCTGATTGAAAAATGAAAAGACAGGCACAATTGGGAAACTTATGTATTTCCTTTGCCAAATAAATCAGAAATTCAGCTAAACTAACAAGCAACTCCTTACCAACGCATCCTTCTCCATGCCAGCAACCCCAGGTAGTGCCCCACACAAGATACCACCATCGCCTTGTAGACAACGGAATAACTTCACTCCTTCTCGACTGGAAATATCAGACAAATCCATGCACCCACTTATGGAAGAAACGGCTAAAATATACCTTCTAGCCAACTCCGGCCAAGTCAACTTGTTAGCAGTTAGCATATCAAACTTTAATTCTTTTGTTGAAATGAGACTCTCAGTGTCCCTCTTTCTTCCGCGTCTGGGTTTTGATTCTTTAGGATCAATGTTCGGATCTACAAAAATTGCAACCTTCGATAATAGCTCACCAAAAAGAACCCTAAAGAGTGTAAGGTGGACCCCAGGCAATACTAGACCACTACATCTCCCAAGTGTCTGGGCTGCCAATTTATCTTGAGCAGCTTCCTTCATGGCAGAAGTTTCAACAGGAATAAACACAGACACAATCTCTTCATTAGTGGTTAGACCCGATTCACCATTTGAATATGATGTAGAAACATTAACCGGGGAATTAATTGGTGAAGTGTGATCCCTACAGTGTTGAATATCCTTTGATAACTTTTCCTTCTGATTTGCACAAATTGGCCATGGGTCAATAAGTTCATCTTCTAGTTGCTCATATGAAGGAATTTCTTTCAGGCCAACGATTTCAGCAAAGCGCCCCAAAAACTCCCATATCTAAAAGAACATTGCAAGGAGAACATGGATGCAAGAATTAGAACAAGAAATGAACAAATATGTAAAGATGTCTTTCTCCAAATAGTAGAACAAGTGACAGAAATATATATAGAGCTACCTGGAAAACATCTCCTGCCAACTCTGGTGGAAGCTTACGGCTAATAGGACGTCCCAGAGGAAGCTCACGGATGCTAAAACTGCTAGGCTGAGCATGATCCTGTAGCCCAGTTAACACAGATCCATGTCTACCATATGACATGACATCTCCATTACTCTGGCCATTCTTATGCACAGCTATAAGAGAACCACTTGCAACCGTTAAAGAAGAGACAAAATCAGCCCTATTACACAAAAAATGGTAGTTTGAACAAGCTCTGGATCTAGGAAGAGATTCCACAATTTCTTGAACAAATTCCAAATCAAACCCAATTCTATCTTGATATAACCATTCTTTCAGTAATGTATAAGTAGATTCCACATCATTCCCCTTCTCTATAACTCGTGGTATACTGGGCCCATTGGATGAACAAAATCTAGTCAAGGGAGTGCAAGCACCATCAAAGTTCTGAAATCCACTCCCATTATCGAATGAGTGCTTTTCACTACTGTGCGTGCAGAAGAACACCAAATGGCCATGTTCCTTGTACATTTTTTCACAAGCTTCCATCATAGCACAAGAAATCATCCTCCATACTGAGGAAGGCGATGTTCCCTCAAATGTAAACTCACCAATTCTGTCATGAATATTAGCTTCTTGACTCAGCACCCAACTAATAGTCCCAGAATGTGATGGCGGTGTTGGTACTGTCATATGTGAACTCTGTACATCATTGCAACGTAAAGAAGTCCTTTTACCCTCCATATCATTGCTAAGACATGATAAGAAATCTTGATTGGTCTCAGAGGGATCTGATAGGAGCATTAAAATATTATCATCCGTATCATTAGCAGTATCTTCAACCAAGCTGCTACTTTCCTTTGTTTCTATTGTATCGGCCTTTCTTGCACCATTTTGAGAGAGAATGGTTGATGCATCTGGAAGTGGGAACACTGAACATGGTAACCTTCTCACCTTAAACAAAGGCCCAAAATTCCCTCCATCACACACCTCACACTCAAACAGTGAACCAGTAACTCTATCATGCCAGTAAGACGTAAAACCCACAGGCCATATCTGGTTGCAATTATGGTAGCTTGCCCGTTTATCAATTTCTCCCAAGCTGGTAATAAAGAAATCTCTATATTGAACAGGTAGGCCAACCTAGAATTACACCACAACAAAGCAATACTGTCAAAATCAGTATCAAAGCGAATAGAAGATTAAAAAAATGCACTGTCAAAAAACTAAAAATTTGTACCGGTGGAAAACAATAACATATAAAATGGACACTGGATGAAGAACCAGAATCTGAAAAGGACAATAAGATACTCACAGTACGATGATGTGGCCGACGGTTACTATTGTCCGCAATAAATTTTGGAGGCTTCAATGAACTTCTGTTTTCTGTAGAACTAGGCTCCGTTGCATTCGTGAAAAAAGATGGATCCATAAAAATGTTGGCACTTCCAAACTCTTGGTTCTCAGCAAACTTGGGTGCTGTTGATGTTTGTGCAAGATCTCTTCTCCTTCTGCGTAAATGAATCGACCTTTGTGCTACGTTTCCATCAGCAATGGTATCTCGGTCCATGGAAGTAAATTGTTGTCTCATGCTCAGACAATGAGCAAGACCAAATGTTGGCATAAACTGACTCCCATCTGCAACAAGATAGCCAGAAGTGGAATTATTTAAGCTGCACCAATGATGGTCAATAGTCACTTTTGAAAACACATCTATAATATATGAAGCTCCGAACTCCATGTGGGTGACCTCAAATGTTAGTAAGACACAGAATTTCTTGGGAACTGGTAACTAAATTACCCTTTACTGATAAGCACATATTATGGCCTAAGTGGGCACACAATGACATACTGCAAATTTCCTGACTGACTATGCACTGAGCATAGTGGCTGACAGTATTTGACTTTGATGGCTAGCACAGCAAATTGCTGTCTAAAAAGTTACAGGGCTTAAAAAGCGTAGCACATCTCCAACCAAAAGCACCTACACACCTCTCTTACAGTAGATATGATTGCTCTGTTATCCTTACCATAAAGAGAAGTATTCTTCAAATGAAGCCCCTCGAAATGTGGCAACTGCGTAGCAAATTCAGTCAAATGAGCTCCATCGGCAACATTTATCCTGCAGGAATCAAAAGAGCATATTAACTACCTAATGATAATAGTGTCTGTATAACAAAGGGCATTAGAAAACTTCCAATAACTTCACAGACATTGTTATTGTCAGAGCACCCAAAAACATTCCAGGTTATAAAGGGTATTGCTAAAATAGCTGCCACAAGTTACTTGTAGTTTCATTTTGCTTTGTAAGTTGCAACAAACCAAAGTTTCAAGAAATCAGAAGTGTTTTTGTTCGAACAGATCTTTCAAGTAAATGATGATCAATACAATAACCACTTGACAAGAAAAACAGCAAGTATCATGCATGACGATGAAAGGACTGCTTTGTAACACAATGAACTAGCTATAGCGCATCCAAACATGCTTTCACAACTTACTCTCTTCAGTATAGCACATAAAAGCAATCCACAACAATGAAAGAACAATATTGGTTGGATTGTTTACACTTTCTAGCTTGTAGTACTATTGAGAATTATAGGGACAGGACCTATTAAACTAAAAGGATACAGGCTTCTTAATACATTGATATGCAAAAGCAAACGTGATAAAGCAAATTTGACTCCATAATTATTAAGGGAACAGAGCAACATTTATCAAGATAACTAAATGTGCACAAAATGATGGTGAACTAAAAATACAAAGAGTAGTTGCCCTAAAAAACAAAGAGTAGTTAGCTTGTTATCATGTTTGGTTTCAAAGTAATCCAGCAATCACATACTCAGCTACAATGATTTCACAACCATCGGTGGATGAGCTACTAATGGGATCTACAATCATATGGCTTTACGAAAATTTAAAATCTGAGGAACGAGGCAAGGAACACTGGGACAACTTTGTCCATGAAATCAGGAGCAAAATTCACTAAATAAAAAATAGTGGTACGATGTTGGCATCAAGGTATCCAAAACAAGGTAGGAGACATGTACAGTCTCTATGCATGTACCAAAAATAACAACCAAGAATAAAGTAAGTTTTTTTTGTTCAATGACACTAGAGAACATATTCTGCTAAGACAGGAACCACAAATTGTAAAAATAAATTATATAAGGCGGATCTAACTAACATGTGGCAAAGGAGAAGAGGCAGAGCTCAATGGTGGGGCAGGTGGCAAGGTACTGGCCAGCTACCGGGGAACAGAAATTTTTCATAATGCCACTTTCTACACTAGTTGCCCCTTTTATATGGAATGTATAGACTAAATGTGATGTACCATAGGCCATATATGTCACCTTTCATTTCCTATTATTCCTTCTTTGTGGTTTTTTCTCAGCATTGTTATTAAGTCGTCCGACTAGTCGACAATTAGTGACTAATCGTCAACTAGTCGGCACACTGGCACCGACTAGCGTCGTCGACTCGACTAGTTGCGCTAGCCGTCCGACTCGCCGACTAGCCGCGACTAGTCGGCCAGCGCGAGTCGGACGGCTAGCTGGCCTAGCGTCAGCGACTCAGCCTCAGCTCCCCAACGCGAGTCAAGGAGATAATACGAGAGAGGAAGGACCGAAGGGGCATACCAGATACAATCGAGACTCCCCCAGTCCCCACGGCGACAACGACCACCGGGAGAGGGGAACCCTAGCCCATCGCCGCCCCTGTCCGGCGCCCACCTCCTCCTCAGCCCTCCCCTGCCTCCCTTGTCCCCTATCCACGACGCCACCGCTGCCACCTCCTCGGCCCTCCCGAGCCGTCGTCGACCCACGTCTACGTCTACAACACCGTCACCACCTCCTCCTCGGCCCTCCCTAGTCGCCGTCGAACCCCGTCCACACTGCCGCCGCCACCTCCTCCTCGGACCTCCCCAGTCGTCATCGACCAGATTCCCAAGCCGTGGTGAGCACTGAGCACTGAGCACCGAGCACTCCCTCCTCCTCCTCCCCTTTCTCCTCTCCTCTCCTTCCTCTGGCTCTGCTTGCGCCTTCTGCTTGCTTGCGCCATCTCTGCTTGCGGTAGTAGTAGGCACTAGTAGGAGTCTACTCCTCTGCCGCCGCCTTCTCCTCTGCTTGCTTGCGTCTGCTACTCTGCTAGTCTGCTACTTTGCTCTAAGCCTGTAATGCTCTTGCTTGCTAATGCTTGCTTTGTTTTAGTAGTAGTACTAGTAATAGCAGTAGTAGTAGTAGCAGTATTATATAGCAGATTAGCAGCAGCAGTAGTAGGCACTAGGCAGTAGCAGGATTACTAGTAGTAGTAGAATTAGTAGTAGTTGACTAGTTGTGAATAGCAGTAGTAACAGGCTAGTAGCAGCAGTACTAGTAGTAGTATATCACAATTTGACATTTCCATTTCGCTATTATGCTTATGTTGTTTTTCTCTTTATTTCATGATGTACAATATGTATATGTGTATAATTGTTGCTACAAATTAGTACATTACATGCCCTGTATATATATGTCCTAGTCTGCCGACTAGTCGATCAAGTCGACAAGTCGGTCCCCTTGCGACTTGACTCGACTTTACGACTTAATAACCTTGTTTCTCAGTCACCGTAACCACAAAAATTAGAGCAAAATACGAAAGGGCACAAGCACAATGTATATTTATGCAAATATTGGGAAAAGAAAAACACAGGTCAGGTCTCTGTACTTAAAGAGACTCTCCATTACGTTCCAGTACCATGTTATTTGTGTTCCACCAAGTCCTTCCGGAAGTTAGCAGCTAACACCTAGGTGTCATGATTTCTTATCTGGAATAGGTAAATCATTTTACTGTAACTATGTGATCATAGATAGGACACTCCCAAATAGATCATCTTCTGAAAACCCTAATTCCTATATTTGACTCATCCGATCTGATTTTCCCCTACTTTTTCTTCGCGTCAATACCGAGTTCCACTGTGACTCAGATAAAAGGCAACTGGTTGAAGCTTCAACACCAATCCGTGCCAGGGAAGGCACTCTCAAGAATCAAGATATTGAAGTTGGATGTTTGTTTGCAACACCAGTAGGTGTGATCTGATGCAAGTCTAAACGCTCCACAGAATTGCAAATTTTCAATTGTTTGAAACCCTAGACGCACAACACAGATCAAATCACAGCCCCCACCCCAAAAAAAAACAAATTGAGGCTTGGATCTATACCTCAAGACACACAGGTTTGCGGATCACCTACTTTCCCATCAGCTGAAGCGAGATTTCAGCGCAGATTCCCAAGAATGGTAAGGGCAAGTTAGGGGTTCTCTCTTTTTTCCTCCTATTCTATTTTTTTATTAGGGAGATGGGTTATTAGGATGATAGGTTATATATAAAGGGGAAGGTACTGGAGTGTGGACTCGGTCCATCAACTCCATACAGGAACGCAAGAAAAATATTTCATCATTAAAATAAAATATATATGTTAAAAAATTCCACATCACCATTCCATCAAGTATGTCCCGCAGGACTTTTTTTCAATAACTCTGGCCGAACAATTTTTACATGCACACACCTAGATGAACAATTTCGACACAGACACCTTGTTGAACTATTTTGATGTCCGGACAGCTAGTTGATCACTTTCTCTAAGTACACAGACCTATGACCACAGCCCAATCTCCAAAAGTAATAGATAGAATATCCTTGCAAATATTTGTGGAATAACATAACTAAATAGAAAGCAATTAAATCGCAGTAATATTAGTGCAAAGTCTAATTAGAGTCTTCAAGTCAGATCCAAATCCATCACTGATTCAGCATGCACATCAAGAAAAGCACACTCATTGAAGCACGAAGAGCTATGACCTATATTGAGTTTGTCAACAGAAAATCATTCAATACTAGTGGCAAACATTCTATGCACAACCAGCTTCCAGAAAAAGAAAGCAATACATGTTGCAAGAAAGCACATATATGCTATTACTATATATTACATCCGAATAGTTTAATAAAGGAAACTTAGTTAAGGCATCCTTTTAATCAGATGGAAAGCTAACGAAAGGGTAAAGAATGTGTATGAACTAATCAGAAAGCTAATGAAAGGGTAAAGTCCGGATCTTTGTGTGTTTGGACACCATTTAGACAACCAATGTGGGACTAAACCCACCATCACAACTCCATTTGGGCCACATGGGCCACATGGGCCACTACACACAAGTCGAGTGTTACACTTCAGTTACATGGTGTTTCAAATATTGTACATTTTGTGCTTCCTACTTACTCTTTCTGTTTACCTGGGTCCACCCTGGATATATATAACACAATCCCTATGTTATAAACCTTAGTTCATATAGATCATTACCGGGATAAACACCATACGAAAGTCGGATGGCAGCGGCTTGAAGGGAGAGGAAACAAGTAGAGAGGGACTGGGCAGAGACTATAGACTTGGGGAGAATTCTACTTCATTGTGTCTTGCCAAGCATAGGCTCTTCCCTTCACATAGAGTAGGCCTCCTAACAATTCCATCTACGGGATGTAGATAACCAGGAAGGATATCAATCTAAAGAACATGGTAATATATAATTAGGCAGCCAACCAAGAATCCCTCAATCCTGGGGATTGGTTGCCATAACATCACATCCCTTGTGGACACACAGCTCACCCTCAAGCTGTAGGGCGGCGGCCATGGTTGAAGACCTTGGTGACCCCATGTCGACATGATCAACAAAGCTTCGATGGAGGCGGCGATGACAGGAGCCCCTTATCATGGCCTAGCATCGACGAAATTCCCAGTTCCAGGGGCAACCAGAGCGGGGCAGCAGAGACGCCCTTCCCGCCACAGAATGTGGTGCATATGGGAGGCATATGGCGATGTAGCAATCCCACACATGGCACCCATTGTGCTTCGTAGTGTCAACGGCATGGCACAAGCCTGCGACGTGGAGAAGACAGCCGCGAGACAACAGCGGTTTTCTTTTTCTCTAGCAATGTCACCAATGGTGAAGCCAAAGGCAGCATGACCAGGGGAGGAGACGACACCGATAAGGACCAACGGTGACGCAGGCGTGACACCTATTGCCGCTCCTTTATCTTGGCCAACGTTGCCATCATGGCCCCCAACGTTGGTGTGATTAGGGGCGTAATCAGGTCGGATACAGTCGAATATCACTCATCTTACATCCTATACTATACCACATCTTTTCTTGAATTCGGAGTCGGACATGAATAGTGCAGATACGAATATGAATGCGGATAATGTTGATCCCAAATACATATTGAATTCGAGTACGGTAACGAATATTTAGTCAGATGTTACGCGCAAACACAGAGATCATATATAGTGCACATAACATTGATCAGCCTATCGTACATGTCCAACAGGCAGTGTCCCCTAGGCGCTCGATGCAACCCTCCTGCCTTGCTGATTTATCTCGCCTAGGCGATAGGCGCTGGTCTACCGCCCGACTAGCGCATAGAGTCTAGGGGGGCACCGCCAAATGGCAATAACGTTGTTGGATTTCAACAAGTTAATTCATCCCATTTGAGAGGAAGATCTCAAATATCTTTTTGAGGATAATTTTGTTTTTGAGGGGAAGAGGATCTTAAATTCTTAATTATTAGTTAAAGCGCACAAGAATAGAACTCCTAATGGAGGCCTATCATGCCATTTGAAGCCATGTGAAGGAAAGCCCAACAAGGCCCAAGCGTTGGAAGTTGCTTGCATTCTTTTGCATGCAATGCCCTAGAAGCTGCAAAAATCGTCAAAACTAGAAAAAGGAAGCAATTTCTCTACTCTAGTCTCCTAATTAAACCCATCATCTCGTTCCCATCTGTGATGAATCCATGCTAATATTCCATTCAATATGGGACCAGTTGTGCCAATTTGTCATCTCGTTCCAATCTATGATGAATCTGTGCAATTTTGGGGGAAAGGTCCCATCGGGCCCAACCGATGGCCATGGTGTATGGATTCAAGCGTGGAGGGGGGCATCGAGACGAATACCAAGCTCTCCATCTCCAACATCAACAATGTTGTCCCAAATGAGGGCATCAAGGTACTCATACTCCAGTCCATTCGCACGCATCTTCCTCTGCTCCCCTCGCTCCTTGTAGGCTCTTATCTCTCGGCTGGGTGACATCGGATATCCGATTTATGTTTCTCCGAATAGTTTCGATTAGAACTCGGACAATTCCTGATTCTGACGGATATTTATCCCGAATCCGCCTCCGAACTCATATATTGGGTGTTGTTGGGCTTTGCTTCGATGACCCTACAAACCTACAAGACCCCCATGCAAGCATCGGTTCTTAGCTAAGCATTGACTCTTAACTCTTGCTACATAATATCCAACATGGAGAAGAAACCACCTCTAAGAGCCTTCCATGTTGAAGCATTGGGGATGCCCTCATGTGCCAACAAATGGATGATGTTTTTTGGTAGATTGCGTGAACTCCATTACACCTTGACACATGAAAGGGCAGTGATAAGGAAAACACGTTGCACAAAAGTTACTTTATCCTTCTGTAAATTCGGGAAAGTCAAGAGTCTCGGAGATGATTATTTGGCAATGACTAGACATGGATGCCACTTTTCAATAGAGGTAGGAGTGCAACACCATATTTTGTTGAAAACGCTTTTCTGATTTCCTCAAGTTTAGGTTGCAAATAAATATAGGAAGAAGTCAAGGAAGACACTAAATTGTCATAAAGCCCATAAGATACACAATTGACATAGTTGAGCCATTATGTAAAAGCTACTACTAGACCAAATATATCTGGTGGGATAGCAAACAATCTCCACACACCAATGTCAGCTTTCCATAAGGTGGTTCTTCCTCAAAGCCTTCACAAACTGTCTGTCAGCTCTTCACAAACACACAAAGGTGATTCACTTTCACATCGTGTCTAGGTTCGGAGTTGACGAAAATGACGAAAAGAGCGATGGACAACCTGTCAAATCAAAATGATGTAGAGATAGACCAAATCACATGGCATAGTAAGGCATGGAAAAGGGGTCACAAGGATGACTACGAAAAGAATGTCAACAGCCAGAAGTAACAATGGTGACAAGTAGCAAAGATGGCGACGAAAATAAGGCCGAAACGGTCAAGTCGCAACAATGGTGACAACTGACAAGTCGCATAAAAGGCTACGAAAGAAAGACCAAAAGGGCAAAGTCGCATCAATGACGACAATTCGCAACGAAGGTGGCATAAGAGGCTAGATCGCACTTGATCCAATAAGGATGGACCGTAATCAACCCAAAAGAAAGAACAAGAATGGATACACCAGACTCGGTCCAATAAGGACAAACTACGACAGACCAAGGAAATAATTAGTTGAATTAAACTAAAAATTTGGTGAGATTGGCACAGTTTTAGAACGAAGTCAGAGAAAAAGGAAAAAAAAACTTGGGTTAAACTCAAAAGAAGATCCTTGAACATCTAAAGATTTTGGAGTCAGCAGTGCTAGATCCAAAGAGGAAGATGACAACAAGAGCCAGATGTGCCAATGATGAGCAAGAAAGCGACGACGACGACGCATGAAGCACTGAAAGAGACTAGCATGGTGATTGCGACGAGGCCGTAGATGCCAACGACACGGCAAAACTCAAAAGAAGATCCTTGAAGCGCCATCTAAAGATTTTGGAGCCGTGCTAGATCTGAAGAGGAAGACAACAACAAGAACCAGATCCGCCACGACGACTATGCAAGAAGCACCGAAATAGACTAGCATGGAGACTAAGACGAGGCCGTAGATGCCAACAACATGAGGATGCGATTGGTGCTGACATATAGGTCCCTGTGGTGCAACATATGTCGTCAATGCTCATGGCAACGGTAACGACAGCATGGTACGAGCTTACCAAAGACGAACGATTCAGATTGAGGGGTTGTTTGGATTCACTCTACCTTTACAAATATTGGTCATGGCCAAATCACGGGCGCGGCCAAAATCTTTGTAGCAAACCAAACACTAGCCAAAACTTTGGCAAGCCAAAATTTAGCTTGCCCATGCTTGGCCCACATCATTGAGAGAAATGTTACCAAAATTTGGTCTCCAAGCCGCGTCGCAGCTGGTCTCGAAGCCGCTACCTCCAAGCACCGCCACGAAGCTGTCCATTGCCGCGAACCGTGAGCCGCCGCCTCCTTCCCACCGGAGCAGAGAAAGAGAGCACGAGAGAGAGGAGGGAGGAGAGGAGAGAGAGAGAGAGGACCAGACAAGAATCTCGACAAAAAATGCATGGCTAGGACAGTGCTTGTAGTTTCACATTTTCAAAAAACTTGGCAAGAATCTTGCCAAATCTTGCCCATGGGCATGGGCATGCCAAAAAAAAATTGCCATAAAACCAAGTGAAGGCCAAAATACATGGGTATTACCAATTTTTGGTAAGGTTCGCTTTCGCATTGAACCAAACAGCCCCTGGATCCTAATTACAGCAAGAAACTATGTAGACGCAAGTGCAAATCGATCTGGTAGATGATTTGTCAATCAAATGGATTACAACAGAAGAACAGAACAATAGTGGATTCCTTGACAAAGTCCCCCAATAGACTAACACATTGGTCCCTTCTGGGGGTAGCGGGGGCAGCGGCAACAGTGGATTGGAGATTGTTAGGATTATTATGATTGAGGCGTTGATGCCATGTCAGGGAAATAGGGGCACAACTAATGTATTGATGTGTAGGACAAAGGCCAAATATACATAATACATGAGGACTTGTAGTCCAGACCGAAACCAATATGGTACTAGAATCAAGCTAATACAAACTAGTACTCTAATACTCTTTAACAGACCAACTTGTTATTAACTCTAAAACTGATAGATTTGTTCTTTTTAATGGAAAAGACTAAATGGTACCTAACCCCAAACTTGAGGGACCAAAACAAAACCCACATAAGAGTTCATGATTAACGAGTCAAAACTAAATTGGCCTGAAAGTTGAGGGACCAAAATTGTGCTTTCCTAATATAAGGATAGCATCTACAGTAATGAAAACTTAACAGTGTCCAAAAATAAAACATGCAGTCAAAGTTTGAAAACTGTATTGATAGGGCATCAGTTAACTATAAAAACTCCAGACATAAATGGATAGGGTTTTGGATGAAACCTTGGCCTGTAATCTTCCTTTTCCTTCCACAAGCATAAAAAGACAAAATAGATAATAAGTATATCTCAGTCTATACCTGAACTAAACACCTCAACTTCTCACCAATAAAAATAACTAAGATAATCATTTTAAAGAGAACTACCCCAAGATTTCCATACTAGAATAACAGAAGAAAGATCGGGCGGCAGAATGATGCAATACAATCCAATAATATACCTTTCAAATGAAAGTACATAAAAACATTTATAAACATCTCTCCTACGGATTGCACATCAAGGTTATCTGAAATTTCTTAGGGTCCAAAATGCATGTACCTATCATGAACCGAACATGCAGGTGTCCTACTTGAATTAACTGACAATGCAAATCATAAATGACCAAGAAATCGTACTAACACTACAACAAAATAAAATAGCCATGATCGTGCCAATCAAAGGGTTGAAGAATCAAGTCAGCTGCACTATCTCATCTATCCTGTTCTTCGTAATACATTAGGGAGAAACATGCAACAATCACGAATTACTCGGTGTGGCACCTAAATTTAGTAATTACTACAACAAGAAGCTAAAAAAGGATGCAGCACCATGCTGCACTCACTAACACGCTAAAAAGCCACTGATACCAAGTGCTAATTATAGCATTTAAACTTAGTCATGTCAGCATCTATCATGCAATAAGATTCAAAGGCACCAACAGTCAAAAAGAGCATAAAATCCAAAGGTAACATTACATTAACTATGCCATGTAGCAAAACAAACGCAAATGTAAGTCTTTAACCATAGTAAGCGAGGAACCAAATATAAACCATAATAACAAGGTTCAAAGCATATCCCCACGCTCTCGATGTATCTCACCCCTACCGTTTGCAGAGTACCAGCATTTCATAAACGGAAATCTACTTCTTAGAGCTATTCTTAGAGCTATGAAGTCCTTCGATCAAGTAAGCTGCGATCATAAGAAGTTGATTAAAAGGGAGCTGAGATAACTGCCTGCTGACGTCCCTGACGGCGGCTGCGATGGGGTCCTCCCGCGGGGCGGCGTTGATGTCGAGCGGCACGGGTCCGAGCCTCCACCGGTTCGTGCGGGCGCCGCGCATCTCACACTCCGGGCACATCCAGTCCTCGTTCGCGGCAGCACGAGGCCGACGCGCGCCAGGGGGTCCGGGTGGCGGCGGCGGTGGCGGGGGCTGGGGCATGAGAGGCGGCCAGACGCGGACGCAGGCGAGGTGGAACCCGCGTTCGCAGGCGTCGCAAACAATCGTGCCCCCTAGAATCTCGGGGCGGCCGCAGGACGCGCACGGGAGCGGCGGGTGCCCCCAGCCCGCCTCCCCCGGGTGCTGCGCCGGCGGCGGCACCCCCAGCGGCACCCCGGAGGCCACCGACGCAATGGCCCTAGCAGCAGTATCCCTCAGCAACTGCGCCTGGTGGAACCTCAGCGCCAGCTCGCGGGCCTCGTGCGGGAGCAGCAGCTGGGGGTTGGCGGGAGGCGGCGGCGGCGGGGGCGGGAGCGGAGGAGGAGCCGAAATGGGCAGAGCGGCCTCGCGCGGCGGTGACGGGGGAACCGCCGGCGGGGTCTCGCACGGCGAGGGCGCCTCGTTGAGGTCGATGTCGAGATGTGGCGGGCGATCCATGAGGAATGGGGGATCGGGCTCGGGCTCAAGCTCAGGCTAGGTTTAGGGTTTCGGGCATGGCGAGGAGCAGGAGGAGGTGGGTGAGGAGCAGGAGGGGAGTGGGGGTTAGGAGCGAGCAAGAGAAAGGTGAGAGCTCGCACGAGGAAAGCGAGGCTGGGGTTAAGGGGGGATTCGGTCCCCGGGGGTGCAGAGAACTTGAGAAGCAAAGAGGGAAGGGAAGGGACGGGACACATGGCGGAGGGCAATGGGAAAGCGGTGGTGGGGTATGTTCGGGAGAGTGTAGCTGGTGCGGTGGAACAGCTGCGGGCCCGATTGTCAGTGAGTAGTGCGGTGTTTTAGGGGATGGGATGCGGTGGCGCGGAGCAGGGCACGCGGCTTTGCCCGGCCTGTCCGTCCGCGCGCTTGTCTAGGTTGGTATTCGCTGGGTTTACAGGCTAGTGTACACATAGTTGAATGCTTCAGTGCATATTCAACGAAGTTAGAATTGTTGTAATCGTAACCGATTGTTCATTGCTTTAATGAGAATATCTTGGTAGTAAGTAATTAATCAGAACAAAAATGTGGTAAATATTTATTTTAGATGTGTTACAAATATTTTTTATATATGTTCGTATTTAATGTAATTATGTTTTCTATGTAACTAATTAATAAGAACCAAAATATGGGAAATATTTTATTTCCGATGTGCTATGAACATTTAAAAATGATCATATTTAACGTAATTATGTTTCCAATGTAACTAGTTAATAAGAACCAAAATATGAAAAATATTTAGATGTGTTATGAAGATTTTATTATCGATGCTCGTATTTAATGTTATTATGTTCTCAATGCAAATTCAATTATCTTGGTATTAGGTAATTAATAAGAACCAAAAGATGGAAAACATTTTATTTCATGTGTGCTATGAAGATATATTATAAATGTTTGTATTTATGTGGTTATGTTTACGATGCAAATTCAGTGAACCGCTCATGAAGAGGATTGTTGTAGCTGTAACCGGTTGTTAATGGCTTTAATGATAATATCTTAGTAGTAGATAGTTAATAAGAACCAAAATATAGAAAATAATTTATTTCAAATATGATACGAAGATTTTCTTATAAATGTTTGTATGTAACGTAATAATGTTTCGATGCAGATTCGGTGGATTCCTCAAGATGAGAATTGTTGTAGCTGTAACCGATTGTTAATTGCTTTAACGAGAATATCTTGGTGGTAAGTAATTAATAAGAACCAAAAGATGAAAAATATTTATTTCAAATGTGTTTTCAAGATTTCTAATAAATATTTTCATTAATGTTATTACATTTTCAATGCGGATTCGGTGAACTCCTTAGGATGAGGATTGTTGTAGCTATAACTGGTTGTTAATGGCCTTAATGAGAATATCTTAGTAGTAGCTAGTTAATAAGAACTTAAATATGAGAATATTTATTTCAAATGTGCTATGAAGATTTTCTTATAAATATTCATATTTAATGTGATAATTTTTTTCGATGCAGATTCGGTGGATTTCTCAAGATGAGAATTGTTCTGGCTGTAACTGATTGTTAATGGCTTTAAAAAGAATATCTTGGTAGTAAGTAATTAATAAAAATATGGTAAATATCTATTTTAGATGTGTTATCAAGATTTCTAATAAATATTTGTATTAATGTGATTACATTTTCAATGTAGATTCAGTGAACTTCTCAGGATGAGGATTGTGGCAGTTGTAACTAGCTGTTAATGGCTTTAATGAGAATATCTTAGCAGTAGTTAGTTAATAAGAACCGAAATATGGAATATTTATTTCAGATGTGATATGAAGATTTTCTTATAAATGTTCATATTTAATGTGATAATGTTTTCGATGCAGATTCAGAGATGATGTTTTCTGTGTTTTTGGAAATTTACACAGAGACGGATAATCCGGATCAACCCGTACTATCGAGGCATACCATTAGTCTAGAGAGGTTGTTTTTCTATGCCCATTGTATTTTACACTAAGGTGTATCATGCGGGTTGAGGCGTACCATCGAGGAGTATCATCTCTTCAGAGAGGATTGTCGGACCCAGGAGTAATACCCCAAATCCTCTATATATTCTACACTAGTCTCTAAAATAGTAGCTAGTGTACACAATAAATAAATATGGTAACATCCATAATTCGCACAACTTTATTAATAAATATCATAGTTTATTACAAGAAAGGCTTACAAATAACACAACGGAAGACGAAGAAGAAGTAGTAGAGCCCAGCTAATATGCCACATGCAATCAATTGTGGTAGCAGCCTAGTCGTCGAGATCCACACCGGTAGCGAAGTCTTTCTCTTCTGAACAACATTTTATTAAGCAATGGTGAGTACAAAAATGTACTCCGCAAGTTACACCCATAACAGAGTTAATGCATGCATGGATATTACAAAGGAAAGCTTATAAGGTTGTTCGTGCAAAAGCAATATTTGATATTTTAAATACAATGGCTAAGTTCAAAAGCTCAAGTTTTACAATATCTAAAAATTGAGTTTTAAATGAATTAATAAAGCTAATGTAGACACCAACCTAACACTGACTTAAACACGGGCACCAACCCGGTGCTTCAACCCATAATTTTTCTAATAGACATCCATCCATGTTATAAACTGTTTTATAAAATATTTTGGAACAAGATAAAAGTATAACTTTGAGTGACTTTGCTCAGCAAGTTCATGACCGTGAACACGGCTATTCGAATAGTTTTACACTCAGTAGAGGTTGTACAACTTTACCCACAAAAGATAATCAACTTATAATATATGCCTCACACACTTTCGTAGGTGTGCGACTAAGTAATTATCAAAAAGCCTTTACAATGTGTCATCCCAAAGTAATCATGTTCGCTAAGGTTCGCTACCGTAAGGTTTCACACGAAACGGAAGCCCCCTCTTACGCTGTGTGGGATAATAAAAAGTAGGTCATTCTAACACACACATCTGGATTGCACAACCACACTGGAATATTGCAAATTAATTAGTCAGATCAGTCCCACTCCAGACTTGTGGTAGTACGGTAGAGCTTAGCAAGATGTGGCTTTCAGACTGGTCCTTAGTTGACTGGGTGACTTCCAAAAAGAACCCCTCGGCCTCGAACATTCACTGAATCGTTCCCGTGTATAAACTTGCACCCACCAACTATCCATTTTCGCCCAAGTTCAAACCAGTTTTTATTTTGCTTTTCAAATCATTTGTAAATTTTATGGCATAATAATGGCATAGACTTATTTTTAAATCCACAGTTGAATCTTTAGCTAAAATTTCCCAAATTGAATATTTATTTATCTAAGCATGACTAGGCATATATTTTTTTCCCAAAGTGTTCTAGTTCATACTATTACCTAAACTAGATTTTCATATAAGGTGTCAATGTATGTTTAATTCAATGTCAAAGTTGGTTATACAATGGTAATGAGAATAACTATAATTTTAAAATATGAATTTGAATTGAATTGAATACAAATAAGCACACAGTAATAATTTAAAACATAATTTACATAATTTTAATTAATGGGATCAAATATGATCAAAGTATGTAACTTGCCTTGCTCAAATAATTGTTGTTCTGGAACGGTGTCGAAATCTGACTCCCCGAAGTCGTCGAAATCTATACGCGAAAACAAGCCAAATTCAAAAAAAAACTCCAAATTAAAAAATTTATGTTATTGGGGATAGATATTGAATTTATATGAATTTATAAATTTGAATCACTTGAATCGGAGCTCGTACGAAGGGGAATAATCTCTCGGAAGATTCAAATTCATATGAAATGATAGAAATGAAACTTTCTAAATTTTCTAAATTGTTTTTATAAGGGAAAAATAATTTATTAAGTGAGCTAGGATTATTGAATTTCAGGCCGATTTATTTTTCTGAAAGAATATTAGATTGAGCCACTCACATGTAGGTTGGGGTCTATGGATTGGGTCCATGGAATTACGCGTGGTCCACGGTGGACTGGGCTCGTGGGTGATGGGGTGGTGCCACGCAAGCGTGACAAGTGGGCTTGACAAGGCTGACACGTGGTGTAGTGGCACACACGTGGCCATGATGTGGCATGCCACGTCGGCACGATTTACGACGGTGGCTTGGCGAGGGGCAGAATAGAGAGAGGGGACTACGGGGAGGATGATGCTCACCGTCTCGGCTGCTAGGTACACTAGGATGGCCAGCAGCGAGGACGGAGGCGGCGACGCGTTTGGGTCTGTGGTGGTGCGGGTGCTCTAGCGATGCTCTGGAGAAGGCGACACGAGAACGACGTAGAACGTGCGACGGCGATGCCGACGGTAGGGAAGATGTCGCCGGTGTTCCACGAGCGGTGGTGAAAGCACTTGCAGCTGGTGGGGAAAAACGTGTATTCCAAAGAGGAGAGGGGGAGAGGAGGTGAACTCCAGGGTGGAGGATGACAAGGACGAGGGGCTCGCGGCACTCCCATTTATAGGGCAAGGGGAGGCCGAAAGAGGGAGATCGTGGGCGACGGTTACACAACGGCATGGGCGGCTACGTAAATCCACTTTAACGAGAATAAAAGAGGGGAAACGGGCGGGATTGAGTGCGGTGGATAGTGGGGTTTTAATTTGACATCTAATGCGCACGAAAAAGAGGCGGGTGCAGCTCAGCGAAACGAAGAAGAAAGGAAAGAAGGAAGAAGGTGGGGTGAAACTGACGTGCGGGCCTGGGGTGTCGGGAAGAGAAAGGGAGGCAGGGGAGGCGCTGGGCCAGGCATGCGCGCGAGAGAAGAGGGCCGCGGGAGTGGGCCGGCCGAGAAAAAGAAAATAAAGAAAAGGAGAAGAGAAGAGAAAGTGGCCTGGGCTAAAAATAAGAAAATGGGCTTGGGCAAAAGGGATTCGGCCTGAAGGGATTTATGGATTTTTTAGGCCTTTTGATTTTCACAAAAAATAACAAATCAAATAGGTTTTTAGAAAATACCAAATAGAGTTTAAAAAATTCTAGAAAAATTCACAAAAATTCTCTGAATTATTTTAAACTTAATAAAATCATTTCTGACTTAAAGTAATCATTTATTTTTGCACATAAATTATTTTAAATTTATGGAAAATAGGAAAACCTTTTTAAATTCCAGAAATTTTAAGAAATTAATTAAAATTTTCTTTTTAACTTTAAATCCAAGAAAATCCCAGAAAACTCAATAAATTTTATTTTTGACTTTAAAGTCTAGGAAATTCAATATAACTCTTTTAAAACTCAGAAAACCCAATAAAATACTAACTTTACTAAATTAAATATTTTTATACTTATTTTTAGTAATAGAACTTTGGGATGTTACAAGGATGTTTTTGGGTAAGTGCAGAGGCGGATGGCACGGCTCGTAGCGTACCATTGGTCCAAAAGGTTTCTATTTTAGTGAAGCATTGAGGTGGATGATCTGGGTCAAGGCGTACCATTGACCCATACCATTGTTCCATAAAGGTTACACGGTGTGAGTTCACTGTGGCAGATGGTATGGCTCTGATGGATGATTCAGGTCACACGGATTATCCGAGTCAAGGCGTATGATCTCGGTCAACATAACGACTAGTTTTTAAACCATTGGAGCTGAGGAAAATTAAACTGAGGTGGATGATTCGGGTCGAGGCGGATAATATGAGTCTACAGACACTTTCATAAAATGTGTCAAATGGATATTTTTTAATGGAGAGTTTATATAAGTGGGCCCATGGGCATTCAAGATTGCACCTTGGTGACTCCAAAATAGTGGCTTGCATAGTGATGAGTTCAAGGGCACTCAAGATCTTCAAGTTGAGATTTTGAGTGTGTGATAGTAGATTATGCCTTGGTATGCATCACTCTTTGTTGCTTGACCTTGTTAGGTTCAAGTGACATTTGAGCATATTACTTTTGGAATTCAGTGATTCCTAGATGGCTTGTTGGCATACTATTGATGAATTACAAGGAGAAGCTTGTGGAAGACACCGCGAGGGTGGTGAAGGTTCGGAGTCCACCTATCCGAAGAGAAGGACTATCATGAGTTGATTGCTTAAATCCCTGCGCGGGTTGAACTCCAATTTTGAACCTAAATACCCCTAATAGTCCCTGCGACGTTCTACCATAATCCTGACGAATCTTGATAGAAAAGTCATCTACTCTTCCCCTTGACCAAACGTTCTAAAAACGGAATAGGGATTAACCTAGGATAAATCTAATGGGTTCATATCGTTACCCTCAAAAACACAAAGCCAAAGCATGAATTTTCCTGTGAGATCTTTCCCTCTCTTCCTCCTCTGGCCGAAACTCCACTGATTCTCCTCCTTCTGGCTTGCAGCAATGGTAACAAGGGGGAGGGGCAGCAGGGGTGGCGACTCCATGGGGAGAGCCTGGTGCAAAGGGCCAGGGGGAGGTGCGCAAGGGGGGTGGGTGGGGTGGTGGCTAGGGTTTGGCCAGCCCCTGCCTCCTCCTTTAAGTGGCGGCTCCCCTTCTTAGGCCACAACGCGATGGGCCTTCGGCCCAAGTTCTAAAGCTTCCCTCGTTTTTTTTCTGGATTTTATCTCCCAAATTCTCATTTACTAATTACTAATTCTCAATCATAATTGGGATATTACAAGTGGTTGACACCTCAGGAGTAGCAGGTTCAGAGGCAGCTCTCGTACATGACACTTCCACTTCTCTTGCTGAGCCGACAACTTCAGCACCCCCTCCAGCTAATTCAAATACAGCGCAGGTCGACGACGATGACATCGACACTCTCATCAATACTGTGGCCGCCTCGATCTCCAATGACTTTGATACTCCAGTTGTTTCTCCAGGCGCCAGTTTGGAGTTTGAGCTCCGTCCTCGTGCTCCAACAAGCGGGCCTTGTCCTCCACCCAAACACTAAGTAGTGCTTTCCCTTTTTTTTGCTTGATGCCAAAGGGGAGATATCATAAGTGTGAGAGAGGTTTAGAGAGGGGTAGGACTTCTTTTGAGTTTTGATCCATGTACTTGATATTTCCTTCTTGTTTCTTGTGTACACGAGTCTGCTATTTTTGGTACTATATACTCTATATTTGCGATGTAATGCTTAATCTTTATGTTTGCATCATTTGAATTCCAATTGTTATGTATGCTTGAATTTAAGGGGACCTATGCTATTGTTTAGGGCTTGTATGCTTTCAAATCATATTATATCTTGCTCATTTGTGCCTAGTATGTCTATTCTTAATCATATACCTCTACGCTTATATTTTGGATCAATGCTAGTTGTATCTTGTTGATTTTTATGCTAGTTCTAAAATGAATCTGGTTGTCTCATGTCCACTTCATGTTTCCACACTTAACTTCTTGTTCTTTTAATTCTTATATTACTAGACTTGTGTAGGATTGGAACTTAGATTGCAAAACTTCACTAGCATGTTTAGGAGTTGATTGAGCTCACTAGCAAACCATAAGCACTTAGGTTGGGTGTAGTTTCAAGGTTGCTTTGAATTTGTTAATTTTGGCCTTGTTCGAAAAAGGTACCCAATTCACACCTCCCCTCTTGGGCATCCGATCCACTTCAAGATGTGATATGAAGATTTTCTTATAAATGTTTCTGTTTAACATTATAATGTTTTTATGCAGATTCAGTGGATTTTTCAAAATGAAGATAGTTGTAGATCTAACCGATTGTTAATGGCTTTAATGAGAATATCTTAGTAGTAAATAATTAACAAGTACCAAAAGATGGCAAATATTTATTTCATATGTGCTATGAAGAATTCTTATAAATGTTCGAATTTAATATGATAATTTTTATGCATATTTAGTGAACTTCTCACGATGAGGATTGTTGTAGCTGTAACCGACTATTAATGGCTTTAACTAGAATATGTTAGTAGTAAAAATAATAATAAGAAGCAAAATATGGAAAATATTTATTTTAGATGTGATATGAAGATTTGTTATAAATGTTCGTATTTAATGTGATTATGTTTATGATCTTAAGAGTAACTAATTAATAAGAACCATAAGATGGAGCATACTTATTCCATATATGCTATGAAGATTTTCTCGTAAATGTTCGTATTTAATGGGATTATGTTTTCAAAGTAGATAAAGTGAACTTCTCAAGACGAGGATTGTTGTAGTTGACACCTATTGTTAGTGGTTTTTTTACAATATCTTAATATTAACTAATTAATAAAAACAGAAAGATGGAAAATATTTATTCACATATGCCATGAAAATTGGCCTATAAACGTTCAGATTTAATGCTATTACGTTTTTGATGTAGATACAATGAACTTCTCATGACGAGGATTATTTTAGCTATAACTGATTGTTAATGGTTTTAGTGAGAATATCTTAGTAGTAACTAATTAATAAGGACCAACATATGGAAAATATTTATTTCCAGATATTCTATGAATATTTTCTTATAAATGTTCTACTATGTGACTATGTTTTCGATGTAGATTTGGTGAACTTTTCTCTTGAGGCTTGTTGTATCTATAACCAATTGTTAATGGCTTTAATGAGAACATCTTAGTAGTAACTAATTAATAAGAACGAAAAGATAGAAAATATTTATTTCAGATATGCTATGAAGATTTTCTTATAGATGTTTGTATATAATGTGATTATGTTTTTTATGCAGATTTAGTGAACATCTCAAGATGAGGATCGAGTTTAATGAGAATATCTTAGTTTTAACTAATCAAGAAGAACAAAAAAGTGGAAAACTTTTATTTCAAATATACTACGAAGATTCATGTTCATATTTAATAGGATTGTCTTCAGTGGATTGTATATTTGTTGCATTTAAATCACAATTTTGAATAAAAATTTTAATTGCAAGCGACTATTAGTTAGAAAAAGTGAAGTAACTTACGTGATGGTATACTGTCAAGATTTTTTTAGTGGAGATTTTATTTGTTTATGTTTCCTATAAAATTTAGAGTTTTATAGAACTATGTTCAATTTATAGATATGGTAAATCTAGATATTGATTAGAAATTCAAATTATTGTTATTCATCTAAAAGTACAACTCTTATAGTGAGTAAATTACAGTTTGCATAGCCTAATGTGACTCCTGTTGCGCAAAGCACCATGCTTAGTCTTTATTTGTACGTAACACCATGTAATCCAACATTCTGTTGCACTTTGCACCAAGTCTTGTCTCCAGCCGGATCTTACCCGCATGCCCGACAAAGTAGACCCACCCACAGGAGCCATGCGTGCGTGAGCTGGCATCCATGCTGGAAAGAGGACGGCGAATTGGTTTTGTTTAGTCCACGTCATATAACCAACTAAAATCAATAAAAAATCATTAGGGATATCTATAGGATGCCACCTCGTATTAAAGCTGAGGTGGAGGGGAATTAAAGAAGAGATAGATGTAAGTGTTCTTGTGGACCAAGGAGAGAGAAATGAAGGAGAGGGAGAGGGTGAATGGAGGGTGGGAATGACGGCTGGAGCCAGTAAGATAATTAATTATGGAAATAATAGTGTAGATCCATTGCAAAGATAGAATGACTGGAGGTGTTGTTTCTATAGTTATATCCAGATGACATGGAATGGTCTATATATGGCGATAGATATGATGCACTAGCAATGCCCTTAGACGTCGCCATCTATTTCTTTCCCCATGTTTTCTTATGCGATAACCAGATTATCAGAAGTGTACATTATCGTGACACTGACCAAGCTAGAATTCAATATTGGCGCTCCCTAACAGCTTCTACCAAAATGAAAAGAAGTTATGA
Source organism: Hsuehochloa calcarea (assembly GCA_036346395.1). Classification (NCBI taxonomy): domain Eukaryota; kingdom Viridiplantae; phylum Streptophyta; class Magnoliopsida; order Poales; family Poaceae; genus Hsuehochloa; species Hsuehochloa calcarea. Next base: position 9,077,131 of record CM070595.1, on the reverse strand, counting down.
CGTATCACTAGTAATCTAACAATCTAGTGTACATTCATAAATCATAATGTCTAATATATGCTGCCATCTTCCAAAAATTGGTCAATAAAATCATTATTAAATATGCTTCATAAAACGAGTGCAAGAACAATTTCTAGCAGCTTCTCTGAATTCGCAGGCCCAACTACAACCACCTCTACATTATTTGTAGGATAAATCATGCTGACGGCTGACATGAGGTTCCATCTTACCTTTCTGGCAGTGATTTGTCCTCTCACGCGAGGCCTGCCGTCAACGGCCTCCACCGCGGAGATTGTTGACTGGTTTCTTGAGGCCCATGACTACTTGCTGGTTCGTGCTCTCTGTTGGATTTTTATGTGTCTTTATATATTTATTGTGGTTATTGTCTGTCTTAACTCAATGTGGAATTATTCATATTATTGATGTATGTGATAGGTAATAATTTGATGTGGAAATAACCTCGAGAAATTAATACTCGATGTGCTGAGGACGGTTGTGCAGGAATATGGTAGACATATTTATTGAGATCGAGTCTACTGGAATTTAATATGCATGCGTATGATTAATCCAGATACAACACAGGATGAAATAGTTGAGTTTCTTTTGCAGGATCAGCTCTAGAGGCTGTTGATCCATATGATCATATTGGAATTGATCTCGTAAATAATCTGATCATGGTGCATGACTCGCACATGTGTGCTAGAGACTAATATATTTTAGACTCATTAAACTGGCATATCTGATTGTGGTTGGTGATATGGTTTAGGAGTCTCACAGTGTACCGAAAACAGGTGGGTCAATATATAACACCTGGAAGTGGAGTATATAAATAGGTCCCTACCCTCTAGCCTTATGAATGCAATTGTGAGTGGCACCACAGAAAAGACAGAGAAATAGAGTGTAGACTGGAAAGTCTCTACAAAATCAATCTAAAGTTTGAATAAATCCTAACATTTGTATCAGAGCCGAGGTGGTGGTGGCGCGCACGGCCGGCGGACGTCCGAGTCTGAAGCAAAGTCACCGTCTGCATCTTAAGCCAAGTCGTCAACACAGCGTGTCATCTTGTTCGTGAGCGTCACATCAAAAGCGACGTCGCTACGCGTTGCACCCTCAATTACGTCCAGCACGGGAGGCGTGCGCCTTCCGTCCGCATTACTGCATCAGTTTTTTTGTGCACGATGATCGAGGAAAGAAGAATCAGGAGTTACTATATGCAACGTAGAATTTCTATGGTCTGAAGCACTACAGATTCATGTATCTTCTCGCAATGGCAACCAACAACATATTTTATGAACTGCTTAGATCTTGCAAATTGGATGGCTCAAATTTCACGGTTTGGAAAAGGAAAATCTTGTTTTTGCTTTCTGCTGAAAACATTGATGATGTAATAGACAAAAATGAACCGAAAGAGCTAGAAAAAATGCAATTGTTGAGGAAAAGGAAAACTATGCAGAAGAATAGAAAAATTGGACAATCGATAATAAAAAGGGCTCACATTTTTATGTTGGGATCAATGACTGGTTCTTTAGCTCTTGAGTATGAAGGTGAACGAAATGCGTTGAAGATAATGAGTAATCTGAAATAAGATTTTGGTGAGGTATCTCTTATTAAAGTGCTTAATCTTGTTAATCGTTTTCTCTCCACCAAGATGTATGATGACACTTCAATTAATGAGCATCTCAATATACTTTTTATTTTACCAGAGGAATTAAAAAATGTTGGCTATCCTTTTTCTGAAGAAGTACATGTCATGGTTGTTCTAAACTCTTTGCTACATTCATGGGAATAATTTAAGATATATTTATGTGATTCTGAAAGGATACTCAATATACGCACTCTGAGGCATCATTTTCTTATGGAAGAAGATATAAAACTCTCTCGGGGAAAATAAAGAAATACTCACAATTCTAAGTTACACCTTGGAGAGGAAAAAGGTATTGATAAAAGGAATTGGCAAAAGAGGAAGCCTAATGGTGATTTGAGAGAAAAGCTTAACAAGAAACGCGATCAGGATGATCGTGGAAATTATAACTCAGTTCAGAGGAATGATAAGTATAAGAATTTCAAATGTTACAACTGTGGTTAGTATGGGCATTTCAGAGCTGATTGCAGGAAAAAGAAGAAGCAGAATGAGCAAAAGAATCAAAACAAGCAACCAGTTGAGCGTAAAGGCGATTCATCGTCTAACGGTATGTCTAATGTTTTTGTATGCACTGAATCTTTATTTACTACTAATTTTCCAAATAGTTGGGTTGTTGATTCTGGTGCTACATATCATATTACTAAAGATAATAGAGATTTTACTTCTATGCAAACAATTCCAAGGGGAAATAGATATGTCTATTTGGGCACTAATGCCAAAGCTGATAATTCGGGGTCGTCCGATCTTCTCTATGTAGGATCAAAATACTCACGTCTAACCTCTCGAATTGTAGTGATCATCCGTTGCTAATGCAAGAGCTGGCACTCTTTACTTCGTAAGAACACACGTGCTGGACTTCACGACCACCAAGTAAAGCCCTATCACGCTTCCAATTCCTAGCGAAAAGGTTGAACGATCATGATTATCGATGAACTCCCAATTCCTTTCATGAACATGACTCGGCCATGCGTGAAGAACAAGAACAAAACAATCTATTCATCTCAATATGGTAGCCCCCCCTGTACAATCGAAAAACCTTTTGGTACTTGTGGCATCCTTTCCTAATCACGTATGGCTAGGGCCGGCTGGAGTGATGTCAGCCAAACTAACCAAGTCCAACTAATCATGTATGGCTGCGATTACATGAGAATTGCCTAAAATTTGGACTCAATTTGACTAAATAAAGTACATGGCCAAACCACATGGGCTTGACCGAAAACTTGGCAAGTCAGCCAACTCCTTTGGTTTATTTTCCCACACCTTGGATTTTCCTCTCATGCGCATGGGCTTTGGACTTGGTGATCGCATGGGCTGGTAATGCCTTTTCCCTTGACTGGCCGCACGGATTGGGCCTCACCCCTTGCTTGCTCAGCCTTATGCACTTCTCCCTCCTTGGTTCCAAAACCCTCATGTTCTTAAAACCTGTTATTGTAGTAGTTTAGCTCTTGCCCTTGTCATGGGACCTTTAGGTACATCATATATATGTAATACTACGAAACTTAATGGGTAATTAGAAAGGAAGCCGGGGGGAGAAAATCAAAGTAAAAGAATGGAATTTTTTCTGAAAAAAGGGGTTATCTATAAAATTTCGCCAACTTGGGCCGCGGGCCGCGGCCCAGGAGGGGAGGCCGGCCTAGGGGGGCCCAAACCCTAGCCGCCCCCACTCTCCCTTCTTCCCCCCATAGCCGCCGCCCCTCTCCCCCTTGCGCCTCCCCTGCGCCACCACCTCCCCAACAGCGCCACCATCCTCCCCAGCGAAGCTCCTCGCTGCTGCCCACTGGAAGAAAGGCGAGAAGACAACAGTTGGAGGGCCGGCCAAAGAGGAGGAGCACAGAGAGGAGGAAGAAGAGGAGAGGAAGAAGGAAGAGGAGGAGGGAAGCGGAGGAGAAGGGCACTCGCACGCAGCGAGGTGACATCCTCTAGCGGTTCAACAGGGGTAACTTCGATCCCCGGTAGATAGGTAGCATTTTCAATTCACGTTGGTACTGTCAGTAGCAGATCAGATTTGTTCAGCGTTGTTTCTCGTCAGTTTTGGGTGCAATGCATACGTTTTCTGATCTGACCACCTCTTAGAAAGTTGTAGCCCTCGGTCTTAGCTTTCTTTAGGCACTGAGATCACCTAATTTAGAGTTATGGATTAGAACTTATGGTAGTTTTATTGCGATTATCCGGGAGATGCTGACGAGAATTGGCAGTTTGCTTGTCTGGCCAGTAAGAATTATTTAGAGACCGAATCATAAAGGTCAACCAACACGAAACTTGTGGGAAATTCATTAAGCTTTCCAAGTTGATAAATAACACAATTTTTAGAGTTGGCAATCAAAAGTTATGGAATTTTTACCGCCGCTGTTTTCTGACTGTCAGATTGAAGGGACAGAAAACTTCACCTGAACATTAGGGTTAATAGAAGGCCGAATCAGGGGACTTTCCCAACTATATTATCGTAGACATTTTTGTCGTGATTCTAGAGAGTCCAAAATTACCCCGTTCTGAGTTTCGTAGTAATAGTTATAACATTTTTAGCGTTGCTGTCCCGTGGAGGTTTCTGCTAGTCAGTCGGGAGGAGGCAGTAAAACCTTTATTCGAGCTCTAGGTCTCGAGGAGTTGGGTTAAGGGTGTAAATGAAGTCTTTTTTCCTCAGTGTATTTATTGTTAGCGCTACTCTTGTGTAGGAGGCGGACTTCCGGAGTAGAGACATCATCCTCACCTCCTCACGCGTCGTAGCGGAGAAAGGCAAGTACAACTGAATGTTTGAGATTGATATGTGTTTTACATGTTTGGTGAATATATGATGAAACATGATGTTATTTACTTGTTCATGATGGATTTGTTTTACTTTGGTTTGATTACTGTTGTTTCATTATTCATCATATTCATTCATGCAAGCAAGAGTTGCTCTTGCGACACCCACAGGAGTGGGTAGAGAAGCCCCATTATTCCAACATGAGCACGTAAGACCCACCATTCCAATGTGGGCAATATGGGTCCCCAATTTGAAATATTCTCAAACGGGTTTTGGATCCCCGCGTTTTGTAGAATGCGGGCATAAGTGAACACCGACGGGTGTTCACTCGCTATACCGGTATGAGCAAAAGAGAAGAGCATGTGCATTCATTATTTCATATAATAACTCTATTCCATATGTTGGTTGGTTATACGATGATGAACGGTATTGTTATGTTCACATAATATTTTGTACTTGTTGAGTCGTAGACTCACCCTTATTGTTTCTTTGTTTTTAAGGTGAAACTTGATGGCGGCATTCGTGGGGGAAATTAGACACAGTTGCACACACCATAGCAATAATTCTTTAATTTTACTCTGCATTTATGGACTAAAATTGTATTAATAAATGACTCTCTTGGTTGAGATCGTTATGCTTAGAATTGTCAAGTTTTGAACTCTTGCTCTTCATTACTAGTCTAGTGGTGTTCTTTTGAATGAGGAATCTTATTTGGATTAAGATGATCGATTGGTTATTATTGAAATTAGTTGGATTGCTTGCTAAATGTCATTCAACTTGTTCCTTAATCCACTCTTATAGTTTAGTATGTCAGACTTTTGTTCAAAAATTGATGACTTGTGGTAATATCTTGGCTTCCGTATAGTTAGGGTGTTACATTTGGTATCAGAGCGGGCTTCAGGTCCGTGGTAGCTAGGAAGGAAAATTAAATTGACACACTGTGCACAGTAGGTGGGAATGGGAAAATTCATTGCATCCGCGATTCTAATTGGACTGTTTCATTGTGCTGTTTGTGTTGACTCGTTATGATATTATCGCTTTGCTTGCTCCAATGTTAAGTGGATAACTTATTGTTTTTGGGGACTAGAATGGCAAGATGTAGAGGATGTAGGCGTGGTGCGGGCCGTGGTCGTGGTCATGGATGTGGCTCGGTGGCGTCCTCATCCCCGACCGAGGTGGCTGTTGGCGGGGTAGCTGATGAGGTTGCATATGCCGCTCGTCCGATTCTCGATGCCTGTGCCGCGTCACCGCCTTACTTCAGAACTTGAGAGAGAGGTTCGGCCGTTAGCAGTGCAGCGGCTCCTCTGCTATGGGTGCACTGTTCGCTCCGATGGCTGCACCAGCTCCTCTTGAGGCTAGAATGAGCCTCCGGGAGTGGATGTCCCGTCGTCTAGACACCTTTGACGGAGCGGGTACCCCGGTACAGGCAGCTGACCGGCTTCAGTACATGGAGAGGCAATTTGGTGCATTGGAGATGACTTCAGCGCAGAAGGCGCGCTTCGTGGCTTTTCAACTAAAGGGCCAAGCGGATATCTGGTGGGAGGGGGTCCTATCAGCCAGGACTCCACTGTAGGGACCAATTACTTGGAAGGATTTCTTGGAGCAGTTCAGGGCTAAGTTTTATCCTGATTCTTTCCTTGAGAGGATGGAACATTCCCTGATGACCTTCGTTCAGGGGAAGCTGTCTGTAGCGGACTATGAGGCGGGATTCAACAACTTAGTCTGTTTTGTGCCAGCTGTGGCTGGCAATGATCAAGAGAAGACAAAGAGGTTCCGTAGGGGATTGAACCCAGAGTATTGTCACGTCCTGGGGGCGACCAACTTGCTTGACTTCAACAGTGTGGTCGATCAGGCCAAAGGTATGGAGTTGGAGCGGGAACTTACTAGGGAGAGGCAGACTCCTAGCAGCTTTACCTCTACTGGAGGATTAGGTAGTGGACACAAGAGGAGCTTCAGCGGTGGAGGTGGGTCCTTCCAGCGACCTGCTTCCAAGAGATTTCAGAGAGGCCATCGCTCCCAGCTGTCTGCGCGTTCTAGTCAGCAGAGGCATACCGCTTCTCCTACCCAGCATACTCCTTCGCCAGCCTTGCGCCCATATGCAGGTCAGGGAATGATGTGCTTCAAGTGTGGTGACAACCATCGTGCTTCTGAGTGTTCCTTCACGGGAGATTGTCGCCATTGTGGCCTGTCAGGCTACAAGATGATAGTGTGCAAGAAGAATCCAGCAAGCATCATTAAGTGGGAGTCAGTCCCTGCAACATCTTCGTCTACCACTCCACGAGGTTCAGTTCAGACTTTGGTAGCTGCTCCCACACCCCAGTACCCTCCTGGCTGTGTTCCACCTGATGCGTTCTCCCTAGTGCCGCCACCAGGGTTCTACTGGAACCCCGCACCGCCCGCAACTCCGTCATTTGCTCCATCAGCAGCAGTTTCTGTGCATCCTTCACTGAGTGTTGGGGCATCTTCTGCACCGATGCCACAGGGAGTCTACGCCATGCCTACACCTGCGACCGTAGGCCGTCCTGATGTGGTGACATGTACTTTATTAGTTGATTCCTTTGAAGCTTTTGTCATTTTTGATTCAGGGCTACCTATTCGTTTGTCTTTACGACATTTGCTAGAAGAGTGAATTTGAGTATGCAGTGGATTTCTCAGTCAGTGTTGGTTAGTTCTCCTTGGGGTATGATTGCTAGTTCAACTGTCTGTCCTGGGTGTGCTATTGTTATTGAAGAGGAGAAGTTCATGGCAAACCTGATAGTAATGCAGATGGAGCCGTTCGATGTTATCTTGGGTATGGATTGGTTGCACGCTTACCGAGCGGTGATATCCTATTTCAGTGGGACAATCTCTGTGCAGACCTCGTCCGGGGAGACTTTGACCTATCAAGGGAGTGCGCTTCCGCGCTCTCTTTCAATGCTAGTCGGGTTCTTCCCGGGTCAGCGTGCAGTGAAGACTGGACTTCTCTGAGCTCTTACTGAGAAACCGAGTGTGGTTTCGCGGATTGAAGAGGTTCCAGTGGTGAGTGACTACCCAGATGTGTTCCGGATGAGCTTCCAGGCTTGCCACCTGAGCGAGGCGTGGAGTTTCGCATCGACCTTGTTCCAGGTACTCGGCCCATCTCGTTGTCCCCATATCGATTGGCATGTCAGTTTCAGGACGAGTTGAAGAAATAGTTGGATGAACTACTGGCTAAGGGTTTGATCAAGCGCAGTGTATCGCCATGGAGAGCTCCGGTCCTGTTCACGGAGAAGAAGGATGGGAGTTGGCGCATGTGTATTGATTATCGTGCGCTTAACGTAGTTACAATTAAGAACAAATATCCTTGACCCCGCATTGAGGATTTGTTTGATCGGTTGACGGGGGCCCAAGTGTTCTCCAAAATCGATCTCCAGTCTGGGTATAATCAGATCCGGGTGCGTGAGCAGGATATAGAGAAGACTGCATTCTCCACCAGGTATAGGCACTATAAATATACAGTTATGTTGTTTGGATTGACTAATGCACCTGCCATGTTTATGGAGACCATGAACAACATGTTGCACAAGTATTTGGATGACTTCGTGGTGGTATTCATTGATGATATTCTTATATACTCCAAGACCCATGAGGATCATGGGCGTCAGTTGAGATTGGTTTTAGAGACTTTGAGAGAGCACATATTCTATGCCAAGCTGAAGAAATATGAATTTTGGATTTTAGAAGTAAGTTTTTTGGGTCACGTGATTAATCCACAGGGCATTGCAGTTGATCCTAGCAAGGTCCCTGCAGTGGTGGATTGGGAGAGGCCGACTAGTGTGAAGGAGGTGAGGAGTTTCCTGGGTTTGGCAGGTTACTATCGGCATTTTGTGCAGGACTTCGCCACTATTGCCAAGCCAATGTCGCAGCTTACCCAGAAAGGTGTGAGATTCCAGTGGACTAATGAGTGTGAGCGCAGTTTCTGCATACTGAAAGAGAAGTTGGTAACCTCTCCTATTCTCACACTTCCCGAGCCAGGGAGGCGGTTCACTGTCTTTTCGGATGCGTCTCGAGTGGGTCTTGGTTGTGTGCTTATGCAAGATGGTAAGGTGATTTCCTATGTATCGAGACAATTGAAGAAGCATGAGCAGAATTATCCCACTCATAACTTGGAGTTGGCTGCAGTTGTTTTTGCTCTCAAGATTTGGAGGCATTATCTGTACGTCGAGCCTTGCGATATCTTCACAGATCACAAGAGCCTCAAGTATATCTTCACTCAGAAGGATTTGAATTTGAGGCAAAGGAGGTGGTTATAATTGATAAAGGACTATGATTTGACTATTCAATATCATCCAGGCAAGGCCAATGTGGTAGCGGATGCTCTCAGTCGTAAGGCTACTCCTGCTACTCTAGATAGCCTCATTGGTGATTTTGACCGCATGGGGATATCCTGTTGTTACGCGGGCACAGCACATATTGAGACCCAGTTGATCCTCGAGTCAGCGATCCCAGACCATGTGCAGGAGACGCAGCGGAGTGACCGGTTACTACAGGAGGTCAGGAAGCGTTTGGACGAGGTAAAGAAAGAGATTTCAGTGTGGATGATTTGGGTGCCTTGAGGTTTAAAGGCCGTCTGTGCGTACCGCAAAAGGCGGAGGTCAAAGATGACATTTTGAGGGTGGCACATCGCACTCTGTACACCGTTCACCCTGGTGAGACTAAGATGTATCGAGATCTGAAACAACACTTTTGGTGGAAGAGGATGAAGGTGGACATTGCTAATTATGTAGCTTCTTGTGGTGTTTACCAACAAGTAAAAGCTGAGCACAAACGACCTGCAGGGTTGTTGCAGCCTTAAGAGGTTCCCCAGTGGCCTTGGGATGACATCTCTATGGATTTTGTGATGGTGTTACCTCGCTCGCCGCGAGGAAAGGATGCCATTTGGGTAGTAGTGGATCTTTTCAGCAAGTCTGCGCACTTCATTCCTATTCGCACAACCAGTTTAGCGAGTGATCTAGCTTCTATCTATGTGCGAGAAATAGTGAGACTGCATGGGGTGCCAAAAACTATTATTTCGGACAGGGATGCGAAGTTTGTGTCCAAATTTTGGGAGAGTCTGCAGAGTGCCTTGGACACACAGCTTCGACTTAGCACAACATTCCATCCTCAGACAGATGGACAGTTAGAGCGCACTATTCAGACCATAGAGGATATGTTGCGGACCTGCGTATTGTCATGGAAGGGCAGTTGGGAGGACCAGTTGCCATTTGCATAGTTTGCCTACAATAATAGTTATCACTCTAGCATTAGAGCCGCACCATTTGAGGTTTTGTATGGGCGGAAATGCAGATCGCCACTCTGTTGGGATGCAGTGGGTGGGAAAACAGTTTTGGGACCGGACTGGATTCAGAAGACAGTTGAACATGTAGCAATGATGAGATAGAATCGCTAGCGTATGCAGCACTGTGCGAGAAAAGTTATGCAGATGTGAGGAGACGTGACTTGGAGTTTGCGGTGGGAGACAAGGTGCTTTTGAGAGTGTCCCCCACCAAAGGCATTATCTGATTCGGTACCAAAGGGAAGCTTAGCCCAAGGTACGTCGAATCGTTCCTGATTATTACAAGGATTGGGAAGCTAGCCTGTCGGATCCCAAAATTTCGATTCGGAATCCTCGTGTTTCGTGCACTAGTCCAGATCACGCTTAGTGCACACAAGTGTTAACAAAGGTGGATATCGATCCACACAAGCGAATAATAGCATAAACGATAAATAAATAAAGGTTTGACCTTACGGTCGAGTTTACATTTATTTAAGCCACGCAGGGCTAACAGAGAAATAAAGCAGCGGAAACATAAACGGCAGCGGCATCCCATCGATTCACCACAGGCAACCGACTGGGGTCAAGACCTCGCGATTAGGCACCTTCGATAAACTCCTCCTCGAAAGCTGGTGAAGACTCCTCCTCTTCTGCTTGATTCGTCAAAACAAGCGTGAGTACACACCGTACTCGCAAGCCACACCACAGAGATGCAATATATATATACATGCTGGCTTTTTACAAGGGAAAGGCATTCGGTGGTTCTTTTGCATAAATGCAATGTTTGCAATTGAATAATAAATATACATTGATAACAAGTAAAATAATTAGATAACAATAATTTGATAATTGATTTCACAAAGACGCACACAGCTTAACCGATTATTCACATAGCCAGATGATTTATATCACACAGCTCCCTCCCCACACAGTTTTATGAAAAACTACCCCTAGTGTGAAATCCCCGAGCATGCCCATGATCATGACGCGCTATTCGAATAGATTATATTATACTGCAGAGTTGTACACTTTACCCACAAGATATAATTAGTGTAGCTAGCACTAACCATAACAAAGCATTTGGATCCCATCGTACTATGCTAGGCCCGTCTCAAAATGACATGTGGTTGTGCAGATAGGCTCAGTTCAATGGCACACATGGTGAGGTCCTTAATTGACCAAGGCAAGACTACCATTTGCTAACTATGCCACATGATTAGCTCCCATGCACACAGATTCACATGACCCACCATTTCACACAAGATCCACCACATGCCTCGCCTAAATCCTTTTTCCACGGTTGATTAAGTGCAACACATGCCATAACAAAGACACAAGACACACAGATTTTACCACACGATTGCATATTCACTTAGTCGAGTTTAAATAATCTGCAGTCTCACATGACATGGAGATTCGTGGCATGGCTAAGCAATCTAATCGCACTAACCAACCCACGTTGGTGCTACAATATTTACCAACTAAATATCAACTAGGGTGACAAAGGATCAAGGCATAACAATTATACAAGGAAGGCATAACAATATGGAATTAACTACTACACCCAAAACATTTAAATAAATACTTGAATTAAGATGCAGTAATTTAAATTAAAATACTTTTAGCAAACTGGGAATCAAGATGGTCAAGGGTATAGCTTGCCTTGGAATAGGTTCAGGTGCTGGTCTTGGTCTTGGAAAGCTCCTTCTTCCTCAAACCCTCCAGAAGTATCGTCGAAGTCTACTCGTAACGAAGCAAACAACAAGAATAAATAAATAACAGAAGCAATTAACTCCAATAAAATAATTAAAAATCTCCAATAGATAGATCTTGATTTTATACAAATTTAGAAATTTGAATGGATGGATTTGGAGTTAGGATGCAAAAGTTATGAGGTTCCAAAGTTTGAAACAAAAGAAAACCCTAAAAATAGGATTTATTGGAATTCCGAATTATTTCTCAACAGAAAAATCGGATTATTGCTCAAGCATGACATCAGCATGACGTCATACAGGAAAACCGGAAAGATAAATAAAGAAATCGACGTGTGGGGCCCACACGCCGTGGACACGGCCACGGTGGACCAGTCCACCGAGCCCCGTGGATCCGTGGTGCCGAGCGGGCGCGCTGCGGCGCGTGGCGCCGACGGCGGCGCCCACGCGGTGACACGCACGTGGAGAGGAGAGGTGGTTGGCGACGGGCGTCCACGCCACGACGACAACGGCCGGCTGGCGGCTCGACCGACCGCAACGGCGGCTGCGCGGTGATCGCCATGCGAGTGGGTGGCACCGCGGAAGCTCTCTCTTGCGAACCTTTGGTACCTGGTCTAGGCCCAAGAGGACGACGGAGGTGGCCGGCGGCGAGCTCGGCGGCGGAGACGCCGGGTTTTGTTTCGGATGGCTACTCCGGTGAGGTCCAGCGGCGTGGGTGGTAGCCGGAGGTAGGTCCGGGACGGCGGACTTGGCGACGGGCTCCACGGAGGCAGTGGCGCCACCGCGGCGCAATTGGAGTTTTTAGGGTTTCGTGACCAAACCCACTCTAAACCGCGCGCTCTAGGGCTCTTGGGGTGAGGTGGGTGGCGGATCCGTAAACGGAGGTGTCGGCGATCCACAGGACCTATTTATAGGCCCCGGGTGGACTGGGTGGCGAGATGGCGGCGGGTTCAACGGAGTCCAAACGAACGCCAAGAAAACGGGATAGAGGCGGCGGATTTGAACTCAAACGTGTTTGAAAGAGTCCGGAGGTGAGGGCTTCGAAGGCGCCGTCCGCCAAGAATCGGGGCCGTTTGCGAGATTGTCTGACGGAGCTCGGAGACGCGAAAATGGCGGGACGCGGTGTTCACGCGAGACGAAGAAGATCGGTCGGAGACGACGACCTCGGCGGCCCACGCTACGTGACAGGCGAGGCGCGCGCAGACGGAGATCCGGTCGTCCGCCGCGATCCAACTACCGAGATTTAACGAGCGCGTGGAGGAGAGAGACGCGCACGAGATCCAAGCGCCCAAATTGACGGACGGCCACGAAGGATCGGGTGAGATGAACAGGATGGGTCAAGGAATTCGCCCAAGAAAGAGATTTCAGTGTGGGTGATTTGGGTGCCTTGAGGTTTAAAGGTCGTCAGGCTGCGTCTGCAAAGGCGAGGTCAAAGATGACATTTTGAGGGTGGCACATCGCACTCTGACACCGCTCACCCCGGTGAGACTAAGATGTATCGAGATCTGAAACAACACTTTTGGTGGAAGAGGATGAAGGTGGACATTGCTAATTATGTAGCTTCTTGTGGTGTTTACCAACAAGTAAAAGCCGAGCACAAACGACTGCAGAGGTTGTTGCGACCTTAAGAGGTTCCCCAGTGGCCTTGGGATGACATCTCTATGGATTTTGTGATGGCGTTACCTCGCTGCGCGCGAGGAAAGGATGCCATTTGGGTAGTAGTGGATCTTTTCAAAGAAGTGCGCAGACTTCATTCCTATTCGCACAACCAGATTTAGCGAGTGATCTAGCTTCTATCTATGTAGAAATAGTGAGACTGCATGGGTGCCAAAACTATTATTTGGACAGGATGCTAAGTTTGTGTCCAAATTTTGGGAGAGTCTGCAGAGTGCCTTGGACACACAAATGACTTAGCACAACATTCCATCCTCAGACAGATGGACAGTTAGAGCGCACTATTCAGACCATAGAGGATATGTTGCGGACCTGCGTATTGTCATGGAAGGGCAGTTGGGAGGACCAGTTGCCATTTGCATAGTTTGCCTACAATATGATTATCACTCTAGCATTAGAGCCGCACCATTTGAGGTTTTGTATGGGCGGAAATGCAGATCGCCACTCTGTTGGGATGCAGTGGGTGGGAAAACAGTTTTGGGACCGGACTGGATTCAGAAGACAGTTGAACATGTAGCAATGATGAGATAGAATCTGCTAGCAGCGCAGACCAGGCAGAAAAGTTATGCAGATGTGAGGAGACGTGACTTGGAGTTTGCGGTGGGAGACAAGGTGCTTTTGAGAGTGTCCCCCACCAAAGGCATTATCTGATTCGGTACCAAAGGGAAGCTTAGCCCAAGGTACGTCGAATCGTTCCTGATTATTACGAGGATTGGGAAGCTAGCCTGTCGGATCCCAAAATTTCGATTCGGAATCCTCTGTGTTTCGTGCACTAGTCCAGGATCACGCTAGTGCACACAGTGTTAACAAAGGTGGATATCGATCCACACAAGTTTAATAATAGCATAAACGATAAATAAATAAAGGTTTGACCTTACTACGAGTTTACATTTATTTAAGCCACGCAGGCTAACAGAGAGAAATAAAGCAATGAAACATAAGCAAAGAATGCATCCCATCGATTCACCACAGGCAACCGACTGGGGTCAAGACCTCGCGATTAGGCACCTTCGATAAACTCCTCCTCGAAAGCTGGTGAAGACTCCTCCTCTTCTGCTTGATTCGTCAAAACAAGCGTGAGTACACACCGTACTCGCAAGCCACACCACGAGAGATGCAATATATATATACATGCCGGCTTTTACAAGGGAAAGGCATTGGTGGTTCTTTTGCATAAATGCAATGTTTGCAATTGAATAATAAATATACATTGATAACAATTAAAATAATTAGATAACAATAATTTGATAATTGATTTCACAAAGACGCACACAGCTTAACCGATTATTCACATAGCCAGATGATTTATATCACACGCCTCCTCCCACACGCTTTATGAAAAACTACCCCTAGTGTGAAATCCCGAGCATGCCCATGATCATGACGCGCTATTCGAATAGATTATATTATACTCTGCAGAGTTGTACACTTTACCCACAAGATATAATTAGTGTAGCTAGCACTAACCATAACAAAGCATTTCGGATCCGCATCGCACTATGCTAGGTCTGTCTCAAAACAGACATGGTTGTACAGATAGGCTCAGTTCAATGGCACACATGGTGAGGTCCTTAATTGACCAAGGCAAGACTACCATTTGCTAACTATGCCACACTGATTAGCTCCCATGCACACAGCCACACATCCACCATTTCACACAAGATCCACCACATGCCTCGGCCTAAATCCTTTTTCCACCCGGTTGATTAAGTGCAACACATGCCATAACAAAGACACAAGACACACAGATTTTACCACACAGATTGCATATTCACTTAGTCAGTTTAAATAATGCGGTCTCACATGACATGGAGATTCGTGGCATGGCTAAGCAATCTAATCGCACTAACCAACCCACGTTGGTGCTACAATATTTACCAACTAAATATCAACTAGGGTGACAAAGGATCAAGGCATAACAATTATACAAGGAAGGCATAACAATATGGAATTAACTACTACACCCAAAACATTTAAATAAATACTTGAATTAAGATGCAGTAATTTAAATTAAAATACTTTTAGCAAACTGGGAATCAAGATGGTCAAGGGTATAGCTTGCCTTGGAATAGGTTCAGTCTTTGGTCTTGGTCTTGGAAAGCTCCTTCTTCCTCAAACCCTCCGTAGTATCGTCAAGTCTACTGAATGTAAGCAAACAACAAGAATAAATAAATAACAGAAGCAATTAACTCCAATAAAATAATTAAAAATCTCCAATAGATAGATCTTGATTTTATACAAATTTAGAAATTTGAATGGATGGATTTGGAGTTAGGATGCAAAAGTTATGAGGTTCCAAAGTTTGAAACAAAGAAAACCCTAAAAATAGGATTTATTGGAATTCCGAATTATTTCTCAATGAAAAATCGGATTATTGCTCAAGCATGACATCAGCATGACGTCAGCCCCGGAAAACCGGAAAAGATAAATAAAGAAATCGACGTGTGGGCCCACACGCCGTGGACACGGCCACGGTGGACCAGTCCACCGAGCCTCGTGGATCTGGTCGGTGAAGTGGCGCGCCGCGGCGTGGCGCCGACGCGCGCCACGCAATGGCTACGTCACGCGGAGAGGCGAGGTGGTGGCCGACGGGCGCCCACGCCACGACGACAACGGCCGCGGCGGCGGCTCGACCGACCGGCACCGGCGGCCTGCGGTGATCGCCGGCGAGTGGGTGGCACCGTGGAAGCTCTCTGTCTGCGAACCTTTTGTACTGGTCTAGGCCCAAGAGGACGACGGAGGTGGCCGGCGGCGAGCTCGAAGCGGCGGAGACGTTCGGGTTTTGTCGGATGGCTACTCCGGTGAGGTCCAGGCGGCGTGGGTGGTAGCTGGAGGTAGGTCTGGGGACGGCGGACTTGGCGACGGGCTCCACGGAGGCGGGCGCCACCGGCGGCGCAATTGAGTTTTTAGGTTTCGTGATCAAACCCACTCTAAACCGCGCGGCTCTAGGGCTCTTGGGGTGAGGTGGGTGGCGGATCCGTAAACGGAGTCTTGGCGATCCTCAGGACCTATTTATAGGCCCCAGGGTGGGTGGAGTGGCGAGATGGCGGCGGGGTTCAACGGAGTCCGAAACGAACGCGCGAAGAAAACGGGATAGAGGCGGCGGATTTGAACTCAAACGTGTTTGAAAGAGTCCGGGGAGGTGAGGGCTTCGAAGGCGCCGTCATGCGAAGAATCGGGCCGTTTGCGAGATTGTCTGACGGAGCTCTGAGACGCGAAAATGGCGGACGCGGTGTTCACGCGAGACGAAGAAGATCAGTCTGAGACGACGACCTCAACTTGGAAAAATTCCAGAAAATTCTAGAAAATACAACCAAGCTCATAGAATCCAAATAAAATAGTTTTGACTATTGTCCATGTTGGAAATATTCATATTATATTGTTTGTTACACAAAGTCCAATATTAAGCTTTTAAATTAAATTCAAATAAATCCAGATGGTGAATTTTCTTCCTACTAACTAATCAAAGGATTTTGAAAGCTCTGAAAATTGGGATGTTACATAGCCTACCACCTAGACCTTCCAGAGTCCATGCGAGGAGTCCACAATGTGTTTCACCTTTCGATGTTGAGGAAGTTCTTGAAAGACCCAGAGCATAGGATTTCCTTGGAGCCGCTGATTATTGAGCAAGACCTCACAGTTGAGTCGCGTCCGGTATGTATTCTGGAGAAGTCAGAGCGAGTGCTGAGACACAAGACATTGGTTTACGTCAAGGTGCTGTGGACGCATCAGTCAGAAAGAGAAGCCACCTGGGAGTTGGAGTCTCGCATGCGCGAGCAGTATCCTGGGCTATTCACAGCAGGTACATGATAAAGTTCTAGAGGTTTATTCTGATGTGTTAAGTTTGTTTAGAATTCGGGGTCAAATTCCGTTGAAGGGGGGGTAGAATGTAATGCCCCGAAACTTAATCGGGTAATTAGAAAGGAAGCCGGGGGGAGAACACCAAAGTAAAAGAATATAATTTTTTCTAAAAAAAAGGGTTATCTATAAAATTTCGCCAACCTGGGCCACGGGCCGCGGCCCAGGAGGCCCAAGAGGGGAGGCCGGCCTAGGGGGGCGGCCAAGAGAGGGGGGGGCAAACCCTAGCCGCCCCCACTCTCCCCTCTTCCCCCCATAGCCGCCACCTCCTCTCCCCCTTGCGCCTCCCCTGCGCCACCACCTCCCCAACAGCGCCACCATCCTCCCCGGTGAAGCTCCTCGCTGCTGCCCATTGGAAAAAAGGCGAGAAGACGGCAGTTGGAGGGCCGACCAAAGAGGAGGAGCACAAAGAGGAGGAAGAAGAGGAGTGGAAGAAGGATGAGGAGGAGGGAAGGGGAGGAGAAGGACACCGGAACACAGCGAGGCGACATTCTCTAGCGATTCATCAATGGTAACTTCGATCGCCGGTAGATCGGTAGCATTTTCAATTCACGTTGGTACTGTCAGTAGCATATCAGATTTGTTCAACGCTGTTGCTCGTCAGTTTTGGGTGGGATGCGTACGTTTTCTGATCTGATCACCTCTTAGAAAGTTGTAGCCCTCGGTCTTAGATTTCTTTAGGCACTGAGATCACCTGATTTGGAGTTATGGATTAGAACTTATGGCAGTTTTAGTGCGACTGTCCAGGAGATGCTGACGAGAATTGACAGTTTTCTTGTTTGGGCAGTAAGAATAATTTATAGACCGAATCAGAAAGGTCACCCAACACGAAACTTGTGGGAAATTTAGTAAGATTTCCATATTGATAAAGAACACAATTTTTAGAGTTGGCAATTAAAAGGTATGGAATTTTTACCGCTGCTGTTTTCTGACTGTTAGATTGAAGGGGCATAAAACTTCACCTGAACATTAGGGTTAATAGAAGGCCAAATTAGAGGACTTGACCAACTAGATTATCGTAGAAGTTTTTGTCGTGATTCCAGAGAGTCCAAAATCACCCCGTTCCGAGTTTCTTAGTAATAGTTATAACATTTTTAGCGCTGCTGTCCCGTGGAGCTTTTTGCTAGTCTGTCGGGAGGAGGCAGTAAAACCTTTATTCGAGCTCTAGGTCTCGAGGAGTTGGGTTATGGGTGTAAACGGAGTCCTTTTTTCTCAACGTATTTATTGTTAGCGCTACTCTTGTGTAGGAGGCGGAGTTCCGGAGTAGAGGCATCATCCTCGCCTCCTCGCGCGTCGTAGCGGAGAAAGGCAAGTACAACTGAATGTTTGAGATTGATATGTGTTTTACCTGTTTGCTGAATATATGATGAAATATGATGTTATTTACTTGTTCATGATGGATTTGTTTTACTATGGTTTGATTACCGTTGTTTCATTATTCATCATATTCATTTATGCAAGCAAGAGTTGCTCTTGCGACACCCACGGGAGTGGGTAGAGAAGCCCCATTATTCCAACATGGGCACATAAGATCCACCATTCAAATGTGGGCAATATGGGTCCCCAGTTTGAAATGTTCTCAAACGGGCTTTGAATCCCCGCGTTTTGTAGAATGCGGGCATAAGTGAACACCGACGGGTGTTTACTCGCTATACCGGTATGAGCAAAAGAGAAGAGTATGTGCATTCATTCTTTCATATGATAACTCTATTCCATATGTTGGTTGGTTATACGATGATGAACGGTATTGTTATGTTCACATAATCTTTTGTACTTGCTGAGTCGTAGACTCACCCTTGTTGTTTCTTTGTTTTTTTAGGTGAAACTTGATGGCGGCATTCGTGGGGGAAATTAGACACAGTTGCACACACCATAGCAATAATTCTTTAATTTTACTCTGCATTTATGGACTAAAATTTTATTAATAAATGACTCTCGTGGTTGAGATCGTTATGCTTAGAATTGTCAAGTTTTGAACTCTTGCTCTTCATTACTAGTCTAGTGGTGTTCTTTTGAATGAGGAATCTTATTTGGATTCAGATGATAGATTGGTTATTACTGAAATTAGTTGGATTGCTTGCTAAATGTCGTTCAGCTTGTTCCTTAATCCACTCTTATAGTTTAGTATGTCAGACTTTTGTTCAAAAATTGATGACTTGTGGTAATATCTTGTCTTCCGCATAGCCAGGGTGTTACAATATTGCATCCTTATGCACACTTAGAGAGTTAGAAGATGTAGTAGTAGTAGAGATGTCCTTATCAGCTGATGTACTTGGAATTAGAAATTATGTCCTAGAACTCCCCAATGGAGGAAAATTATCATTATAGGACACTTTATATTCACATAGCAAGAGAAGGAATTTAATATCTGTTGCTCAATTAGAATATATTAATATCTGTTGCTCAATTAGAATCTATTAGTTATGATATATTGTTTGGAAAAGGAATAGTTAAAATATTATTCAATGGGAAATTACTGCATACTGAAACTCGTTATGAAGGTCTTTATTTTCTTGATGAGCTCTCAAATGATGACAATATTGATTGCTTGGTTGGCGAAAATAATTCCATAGTGAGGAATACTAATGACAAGAACACATGCTCAGAATATTATTTATGGCATTTACAGCTTGGTCACATATCTAAAAATAGAATTAAGATGCTTATTAATTCTAGAATTTTGCACTTTAAGTGGAAGGATTTTGGTATTTGTGAGGCATGCATAATGAGTAAGATGATCCGTGCACCTTTTCCAAAGGTAAAAAGATCTAATGAGCATCTTGCCATTATACATTCTGATATTTGTGGTGAGATGTCTACTCCCACTAGAGGACAAAAGATTTATTTTATCACATTCATTAATGATTATTCAAGATTTGGTTATATGTATCTTCTTAAACATAAGTCGGAAGGATTTGATGTATTTAAGTCATTTAAAACTAAAGTGGAAAATCAATTGAATAGAAAGATCAAAGTTTTGAGAACTGCTTGTGGAGGAGAATACACTTCAGGAATATTAAATGATTTTTGTATAGACCATGGAATTATTCATCATTATACCATACCTTACACTCCGCAACAAAATGGTGTTGCCAAGCGGAGGAATAGAACATTTATGGATATGGTTAAGTCTATGATGGCTTATTCAGATCTGTCTTTATCTTTTTGGGGTGAAGCTTTACATACTGTTGTTTATTTATTAGATCATTCATCATCTAAGGTTGTAACAGTCACTCATTATGAGTTGTGGACTGGAAGAAAACCCTCACTTCGCCGCTTAGCCATTTGGGGTTATAATGCACAAATTAGTGTGCCAAATCAAAACCGTACAAAATTGCAGCCTAAAAGCACGCCATGAATTTTCATTTGTTATTCTTTGGAATCAAAATGGTACATGTTTTATGATCAGGAAAATGATAAACTGGTGGAAAGCAGGGATGCAAAAATTTTAGATCAAAACAAACTTTGCCGTGCTAAGCGGGCGAGGATGGAATTATTGGCAACTCCACCGGAAACACGGATGAATATATCTGGTATTAATTCTCACACTGAAGGAGGTTCATCTCGTTAAGAAAATGCAAAGCAAACTCCCAACACTAACCTACTTAGGACAAGTGGGAAGAATTTTTGTACACACCAATATCTAGATGATTATTTTTTGTTCTTGGGGGAAGTTCACTCTAAAATTTTAGATTTAGAGGAAGAACCAAAGACTTATAAAGAAGCAATAAGCTGCTCATAATCAAAACTATGGGTGGAAGCAATGCGAGAAGAATTAAACTCAATGAAAAGGAATAAAGTTTGGGAACTTGTTGATCTACCAAACAACTGTAAACCCATAGGTTGTAAATGGATTTTTAAAAGGAAATTTAACGCAGCAGGTTTAGTGGAAAAATATAATGCTAAGTTTGTTGCTAAAGGCTTTACACAAAGGGAAGGTATTGACTTTGTAGAAACTTTTTTCTCGTATTACAAAATTTACTTCAATTCGTATTATTAGTGCTTTGACAGCTTATTATTATCTTGAACTCCACCAAATGGATATTAAAATTGCTTTTCTAATGGTATTTTGGAGGAGGAAATATATATGAAACAGTCGAAAGGTTTTGGAGAAAAAGAATATGAAAATAAGGTTTGCCAGTTGAATATATCAATTTATGGTCTTAAACAAGCTTCACGTCAATGGTATATTCTTTTTTATAATTATGTCATGTTAAATGGTTTTTCAATGACGGAAGGTGAACATTGCATATATACAAAAGTTATGGGTAATTATTTTGTCTTACTGTCTTTATATGTTGATGATATTCTCATTGCTTCAAATGATAAAAATACATTGTTGGAAGTGAAAGCTTGGTTGTCTTCTAACTTTGATATGAAAGTTATGGGAGAAGCTTCCTATGTTTTAGGAGTTGAAATAAATAGAGATCGGAATAAAAGGATTCTTGGGTTGTCCCAAAAGACATACCTTCGAATCATTCGAAAATGATTTTCTATGGAAAACAATAAATCTTTTAATATACCTATTGTGAAGGGAACTAAATTCAATGAGGAATTATGTCCAAAAACT
Organism: Hsuehochloa calcarea; assembly: GCA_036346395.1. NCBI lineage: Eukaryota > Viridiplantae > Streptophyta > Magnoliopsida > Poales > Poaceae > Hsuehochloa > Hsuehochloa calcarea. Next base: position 9,055,660 of record CM070595.1, on the reverse strand, counting down.
CATGAGGAAAAAGCTAGAATGAATGATATTCCTTATTCTTCAGCTTTGGGATGTCTTATATATGCTATGTTATTTACACGATCTGACCTCAGCCATGCCATTGGAATTCTTAGTAAATATCAAAAGAATCATGCGGAAGAGCACTGGAAACAAATCAAATATGTACTATGTTATGTCAAAGGGACTATGGATTATTCATTATGTTTTAATGGTCATAATCTTCAGCTGTAGGGTTATACAAATGCTGATTGGCAAGGGGATCCAGATGACTAAAAATCAACTTCTGGTTATCTATTTACTTTGGTAGGATGTGCTATTTCTTGGTGCAGTAGGAAACATGATTCAGTTGCTCTTTCCTCCATGGAAGCTGAATACATTGCTGCATCTGAAGCAGCAAAGGAAAGTGTATGACTAAGGGAATTTCTTACATCACTTAAGGTCGTGGAAAGTGTATCACAACCTGTCACTATTTTATGTGATAATCAGGCAGCAATCAAGGTCTCGAATGATCCTAAATTTCATAGTAAAAGTAAACACATTGAAGGAAGGCATTACTATATTCATGATGCAATAAATAGATTCAAGTCTGTTTGTTTGGTTTATTTGTCTAGCATTGATGGTTGCAGACCCATTGATTAAGCCAGTTAGTTAGGAATTATTTTCTAAGCATGTTAAAGACATGGGACTTCAGTTTATTGATTAAAATGTTTTTAGCCAAGTGGGAGATGTTGGATTTTTATGTGGCTTTCAATATTAATTGTGGTTATTGTCTGTTTTAAGTCAATGTGGAATTGTTCATATTGTTGATGTAGGTGATAGGGAATAATCTGATGCGGAATTTAACTTGAGGAATTAATACTCGATATGCTGAGGACAGATACAACGCAGGGTGGAATAGCTGGGTTTGTTTTGCAGGATCGGCTCTGTAGGCTGTTGATACACATTATCATATTGGAATTGATCCCGTAAACAATCTGATCATGGCGCATGACTCATACATGTGTGCTAGGGACTAATATATTTTAGACTCATTAAACGGGCATGTCTGACCATGGTTGATGACATAGTTCAGGAGTCTTATGGTGTACCGATAACAGGTGGGTCAATTTATAACACCTGAAATTGGAGTCTATAAATAGGTCACTACCCTCTAGTCTCATGAATGCAATTGTGAGCGGCACCACGGAAAAGACAGAGGAATAGAGAGTATACTAGAAAGCCTCCACAAAATCAATCAAGGGTTTGAAGAAATCCTAACACTCTCCTGAGAACGAAGATGGCGACGTAGATTAGGGCTAAGAGAAGAACACGAGTGGGAAGAACGAGAGAACGTCGAATGGTTTTTCTCTGATCGATCTCGATCGAGTAGACGATGTGGACGAAGAATATCTTTTCGCCACCCTTTTTCCTGCATGGACGCTACCTCGTTCACGGGTGTGTCACCTGTTGGCGGGCCAGGCTTGTCAGGCTTATGGGCCGGATCCGGATAGAGATAAGAACCGGTGCAAAGTGTAATACATTGTTGAATTATATGGTGTTATGTGTTAAAAAATGTCTAAACCTGGTGCTTTGCGCAACGGGAGTCCTACGTGATGCAAAGTGCAATTTACTCTTTTATATTTTCCATGTAAGTTATATGCCTTTGAGATATGGTCAATTGAGAAACACACTTAATTTGAACAAAATTTCATACGGAAGATATTTATATGATGACATACTTTGAAGCTTTTTTAAAAAGTATAGCTATTTGCTTTGATTAGGTTCAATCCATTAGAGTTATGGGCAATCTTGACATACACCTAATTTGATGGGAATTTTGTAGGGAAGCTATTTATAAGATGATACACATTCAAAATTTTCTTCTATAGAGATTTTTTATGGGTTATATTCATTATATTGTAGATATGCATGGACAACCTAGATACACACTAGAAGGTATTTGTGTAAATAGGGGAACCACCTCTTAGTGGGGTGGCGGAGTTGTGGGTGTACGACCCACCAGGGTACAAATTCTGGTGTCCACCTTTATTATGCACACGTGAGCACACTTTCAGTAGAAATTTTGTAAGATCGTGGCTTTATCTCCGATCTCTGTCTTTCTGGGCGTGTGCCGCGCGGGGGGGGGGGGACTCGTATAGTCGTATGTGTGGGTGTGTCTTTCTACACTTTTAATATTTTTATTGTAAAATGTAGAGATCCGATTGAACCATGGGATCATACATTTAGTCAATCTAAATACACATGTAATTTCTTTGAAAAATCAAGTAGAAGGTATTTATGTGAAGGCCCACTTGAATTGCTTTTCTTGTAATTTTATTGGCTTAATGAAATTATGTTTAATCGATCATACTATCATAGGATATGGTTAACCAAGAAATACACTTAGTTTTTTTCTGAATTAATAAAGTTGTAATTGTGAATCACTGTTAATAATTCCAATGATTCATAGTCACTAAGGAAGAAGAAACAATTGAACAGGTCATTCAACTAATGTAGGTGTTGCAAAATAAATCTATATTATAATATTATGAATTGGCCAAGATTACCGCCATACGGCCCATACCACTACAAAAATAACAATTTTTCCAAATGTATTATTACCCGTGACAATGGAAATTATTTATACCCCAAACCTGCATGTCAATGAGATACGTGATGATATTTGGTATTTTGCAGCGGTGAGCAAGCAAATCTCCTGACGAGCTATGATGTTCATTTTGGAAACCTGTTAGATAACTGCCTCGCTCTGACACTACATCAGTGTCTAAACTCCACGATGACTATCACCTGAAGCTCAAATGGTGAGCTATTCCTCACTTGGTTGTTCCAACTAGTACACTCTTCAGAAACTGCGAACTTTACATCCAGATTTCATAATTTTTACAGTGCAGGTGAGGGAGTTAGTTTCTTAGGAATAGATAGCTCAGTTGTCTGGGACTTGGTTTCTTAGAGAGATTCATAATGAGCAGTAGAACACCATAAACACCGTGTCATGCAAACACTCTGCACACACAGTAACAAAACTAATAAGCCAAATTTTAGAAACAGACATAGTTCATAATTAGACAGATTTCCAAAAACAATATCAATGCACTTACCTTTCAGGAGGGGAAAAGTATGTTTTTCGAAGAAACAGCGGAGTTTACAGGCATAGAACTATAAAATACTGTGGTAAAATTAATTCTAAACAAATGTATATTTCACATACGAATTTCAATATATTATATGCTTCGAATGACTCATGAAAGCTTATCCATGTTCTGCGAAAAAAGAAAATTTTTCAGAAAATCCAACAACTACACTAATGAAACGTAAAGCAGCTTTGGATGGCAAAACCACCACCATGGAAGTCAGGCCTGGGGGAAAGGAGAGCTGGATAACAATGTACATAAAACTTTCAAATGCTTTCCGACTTTCCCCAATTCTGCCTAGTGGGAAATGTTTAATCTAAGTACTCAATAATGTTAGCCTAAGCACAGCAGCAGTACAGCACTACTTCGAGCTATAATTAACAAACATGGTTATGTTCCGCACATTATCCGATAAACGATGATTTTCAGATAAAGGTTCGACTAGAGTTCATAAAGGACCACAAAAGCAACTACAAACATAATTTACATTTGAGAACTCATAACAAAGGCAATCTATGCTGTGATAGGGACTTTGCAAGTTGCTTTGTTGTGCCCATAACCCTTGCACCTGCTGCAGCGTACTGCCCTTTTAATTGCAATACGGGGATCAGCTGGCTTTTCCTTTGGTCGGCCAACTTGCCGTCGGGTTAGAATCGGGCATGGATGTAATGCCATGTTCTGCGATGGGTCAGTTGATGCAGTAGGTACAACAACATCAGGTATCGGATTGATTGACATGGCGTAAGTCAAGCGGTAGCAATCTGTTGTGAAATATTTGACACAGTAGTCAAGTGGACTCTGATCAGTGCGCTCAAATCCCGCAATTGCATGCGAGCAAGGAATCCCAGACACATGCCACTTTCTGCAGGTGCACTCCCATGTATCAATGTTGACAACATTAACCGAGCCATCGCACACCTCAAACACATTACTGTTTGCAACATTTCCAGTCGAGCAAACAACATTTAGTGTAAGAGCTTTGTTCATCTCTTCCTGAATTTTCTGGTTGGCTGATGGTGTTAATACCTCTGTCCATTCATTGGAAGATTCCCTGCGCGTATACATCATCTCCATCAGGTTGCATCTGATTGTATCAACCAACTGCACTACTGAGAGCTCATATCTGCTGGGGATCCACTCAACAATTATCTCTGAAATATTGCATGTGTACTGGCCAAGTCGTGACCCCTTGAAAAAGGCATCTGACCAGCGCTCAGGTTTAGTCTCTAAAAGCCATTCAGCAAGCTTATCAGATTCAACTTTGATGAGTTCAATATACTGATTGAATTCATCAACTTTGCACGAATATATGGCTTTCTTAAGATGCTCAACCAGTGTATCTTTTACTTCTTCACTCCAACTGTCATCCAAACGTGTCTTGAATTCTTCAATAAAATAGTTGACATGGTACCCATGATAACTATCTGGAAATATTAGAGAAACCTCATCCCATATACCACTTTTGTCATTTGATATGAATGTTATTTCTCCAGATGCAGGCAATGAAGCTTTCAGCTGTTCGAGAAACCAATGCCAATTTTCTTGACTCTCATCATCCACTACAGACAATGCAACTGGGAATATATCACCTTCGCCATCAACTGAAGTAGCAGCCAATAGCTTCCAATGCTTATTTGGTTTCGCAGATATCACATCAAGAAAGAGGAGAGGCCTGCAGCCATGCTCAAAACCATGAATGGAGGCATGGAATGCAACAAAGAAGCGGAATTTTGAATCATCCAAGGCCACTACTGTTGCCACACTCCCAGGGTTTGTCTCAACAATCCTTTGGCAAAACCAAGGTAGCTGATTGCATGCCTCTTCATGTGAGCTGTAAAGTTCTTTTTGGGCTATTAATTTGCCTCGCCAAGCTTGGGAGTAGTTCAGGCATAGTCCGTATTCACGCTGGAGATCATTTGCAATATCTCTTGGCCTGTAGTTTGGACTATCACGTAATTTTTCCTTAATAACACTAGCAACCCATTTTTGAGACGCTAGGCGATGACTTTTGACTGTCTCTGATTCACAAGTATGACTTCCAAACACTTTCTTGATCATGAATTCCTTCTTTGCAGGAGACTTGGATGCATGTATACGCCATGGACATCCTTCATCAGTACATTCCACAGTGACACGAGAAGAGTCATTCTTGACAAATCTGTAATGAAACCTATGTGCAATGGCATACTTGTGTAATGCATCACGGAATTCTTTTGGACCCTCAAACACTTGGCCAGCTCCAGTGATCGCATTCTCCCAACTTGCACAAATCTTTTGCCGCTTAGATCCATCTGGAGTAGTCGCTATTACAGCAGAATCTGCAGGAGCACCGGAGTCTGCAACGGAGCTCTTTACCCTGCAAAAATGTCTCATGTCAATTTTGGAAATCCACTTAAAAGGATGTTTATGCCAGTCAGAAGGGTACCTGTTGTCAACCTTCTTCATGACGTAGATGTATGTTGTCTCTGACCCTGCATGGAATTCAACCATGCGCCTAAGGTCTTTGTCATTGGAAATTGAAATCAAAGTCTTGTTATTTCTCGGAAGAAAGTACTTGAACACATAGGAATCAAGTTTGAGATTATTGAGTGTTGAAGATATCTCCTGTTTAAACGCTTTAAAAGTCCAAACACTTTTCACATGCATCGCGTGCGCCTCTCCACCAGAATAGGACATCCGGCCATCATCATCAGTTGTGAATTCTCCACCTACTTGAAGAACAGCCACAATTTGTCTGCTCCCCATAACTTACTACTCCTTCCTAAAAAGATATAGCCAATCCAAAGATCCCCCTCTATTTAAGATGATCTGCAGAATTTCAAGGATTTATGCTTAACAAGTTAGTCTACACAGAAAAGCACTTACTGTTCAGTCAGTACTTACTTGACCAGTTAAAGACAAGGCCTATAGTTCAAGAAATTATTATGCTGCCATATTGCCCAGAGATAAACTTGTTCCTCAAACTTAAGTCAGATTGTTAAGAGATAGAAACGGCAGGCCATCAATACACACAGGGGACAGAGAAAAAAAAACTGCAGTCTGTACATGGCTTATCTACATCTCATTAGAGTTCTATACCATCTAATAAGCATAAGAGCCAACTAAAAATAATATCAAATAGCTGTATGGACTAAATAAATTTCGTAATAAAAAGCACACTACAGATAATCGAGTATTTGGTTTGACTGAGTTTTCCAATATTTCATTTTCTTCAAAGAATAAAAGCAAATAAGCAAATAATCTTTCGACAGCTAATCCTAATTAATTGTAATACTTTCTGTTCAGGTCAGTTCAGTTGGTTAATTTAGTGTAAATTTATTAATTTAATGATTAAGTGCTTCACGTGTGCGCTACAGAAATTTACGAACTATATGATGGTATTGTTGGCGCTGGGGATGTGCATGGACCCCATGCAAATCTAAATTTTGTAGATACACCCTTGGTAGCTAGTTCAATGAATTTGGACTTTGTTCCAAATTGATAATGCTTGAAGGACAAAGGTATAAGCCTAATCTATCAATGTATTCCATGCATAGCGGGGCGCTCCCCCATGCTTTCTCTCTCTACCTTGCTACGTGGCAGCTCATGATTGGTAGAGAAAATACTTGATTTTTTAGCTCTTACTCTTAGCTTACAAATTTCTTCTGGTCATTACTCATTACAGAATACCTAGTATATGATTCTTCATCAGTTTGCACATGCGATGGTTTAAGACCATTATTAGCAATATTTTAAGAAACATCCCTGTGTATCATGTACAGGTTTAAAACCCAAATGATGTAAAATTGTAAATAGGGCAGATAAATACTCACACCCCATGCTAAACATCAATGGTGAACCCTGATCCAAAATTCCTGGATCCGCCACTGCTTTTACTCTAGGTGTAGCTTTCCCTTGCTTTAATAAAATCAGTTCAACTACATGATCATTTTTGGGAACAAAAGAGTCCACCTTGCATGTCGATGGCGGCATCCAAGATCAATCATGCTCACTGTAAACACGCGTGTAACCATGCGAGGCGCAAACGAGCTTCGATGGGTAGGATAGGACATGCTTCTCTGCTTACAAGTCCCTGATAACCTTCAGTGCTGAACCTAGTATGTTCTACTCAAATCTTTCAGGCCTCTCAGACACCAGTCAACACCTAGGTCTAAATCGAATCGTCTTGCAACCGCAACATAGCTAGCCAACAGACCGACCGACCACAAATGCATCCAGGGACGGAGTTAACATGGGGGTTCAGTCGAGCCCCCAAATTGTTGATACTGAATTCATCCGCAAGAGTATCGAGTAGGAGTAAATAAGTGAAATCACAAAAATCCCAGCACCCGAATTCCCAAATACCTGCTCAAGGTCAGCTAGTCAGGTAACAAGCTGCTGCGCTGCTGTCCGCTGCCGTGCTGTGCGCCCTACCGCCCGGCCGCAGTGTGCCACACGCCTGCGCGCATACGCGAGGGGCCGCAGTGCCGCTCCCGCACGCCCGCGTGTGGCGCGCCTCCAGGCCCCGCCGACGCACGCGGCACGCCCTTGCAGCCGCTCGCCGCTCGCCGCCGGTCCAGTCGTGGAGTCGCCGCGGCCGCCCTAGGGAGAGGCGAGTCCGCGAGTGGGGAGGCCCGGTTATCTCTTGCTGCGAATCGTCGTGCTGCCCTAGGCCTAGTTTGTGGCCCAGCTAGCCCACAGGAAGATGCGACATGCGCAGCCCACCCGCAGGTGGAGCCCACGTTCCAGCCTTACAGGCTCCCCCTCCTTTATCCTCTCTTAAAAAACACGTAAATTTCACACGTAGAGTTTTGCCAACATATATAAATTAAACAACTCTAGTAACATGCAATACATCTTAATCGGCTGGGCCGCTTGACAGCGTCCCACTTCTCGTTGGCTCGTTCAAACGTTGGGACATATCAAATGCAATACATCTTAACCGACGTGGAGACGCACACGAGACACGAGAAAAAGGCAAATTGGAATGGCTACGAAAAGATGCTAACATCGTAGCATCTTTCCTAGCTCAAGACAAGCATTTGTGGTATAGCATCGCTTAATAGCTAGGCGAAGCTCCGAAAATTTGCCCAAAATTGGGGAAAAAATACAGATTGATTTCTGTGAGCAGTGCAGACCTCGCTGAAGAAACTCAGAAACAAATAGGACAAAACACACTGCATGAACACATTCGACCGTTTGTTCTCTATTCTCTGCTGTAGATATTCATGAAGCAAAAGGACCATTGACTTTCATCTCTGCAAAGAAATAAGAAATGGCTATCTAGCGTATGAACATTTTTAATCTACCAGTGTCAAAAGCAGACTCGGCAAAGAGGTCATAGGAGAAACGCATAGGCATAACGAATTAAACTACCAGCGAATGCAAAACCTGAAGAACTGTAAACAAACCGCAAGCATGCCATTGCAGGTAGGACACATCTATCTCTATGTTCTTAGACCACACAATGCAAATTTTGTTTACAGGAAATCCGCACAGCAAGAAAGCTTACTAAAAAAGTTAAATGCACGAGAGCAATTGTACTAATGGAAAAAAAAAAACTTTCATCAGGTACCTGCATGCAAGGTCCAATAGATCCTATCATTCCGTCCTGATGAATTTCCAACCTACAAATTCGACGTACCAAAAGAAAACGTATGAACCAAGGTAAGAGGAATGAAAGTTATCATCGTAGCATACCTCTGGCGGGATCTGAATACGGCTGCCGGAAAATAGAAGGCATGAAAGAACATTATAGCAGATAATGACAGGCAAGGAGACGGCCAGTACAATGCACTGGAAAGGGAAGCACGCAAGCAAGAACATGGTACGCTGAAAACATAAACATACGGCCGAATCAAGCTTGAATACGAACATGGTAGTCTAACATAATAGGAATAACATTCGAGGGGAATATATTAGGGGCGTAGTCCAACTGAAACAGAAACTATGATGGCTTTCCAGGCAACGACCCAAACTACCGATCGAAATGCAAACAGGTACAACAAGTATCCGAGCACACACAAACGAAAACACAAACAAGGACCTAAAATTGTAAGCAATAGGCATGAAACCTGGAAACGATCCGGAACTGAAAGGATGGTGGGATCCATATTCCGATGCGGACGAAACAACGGCCCGACAAACAGAACCTGGAAAACATAAGCAAAGAACAACGGGGAACAATCGAAAACAAAATCGAGAAGGGCGTAAGGAAATGACCTGAAGAAACGACCGCGGCGGAAAAAATGGCGGAGAGGCAGAGCCGACGAAGCAAGTTCCAAAAAAATTTGGCAGTTCACTGAACAACACAAATGTATATAACTAAATCGGTAAATATTGTCTTAGGAGTAACCAAGGTGTCTTAGGAGTAACCAAGGAGTTAATCAAGTTGATAAATGATAGCTACCGATCACAACATTGGTTTCATACCTGGCATCGATCACCTTAAGAAACTTGCTCTGGTACCAGTTACCCAACATCTAAATAAATACACAGTTCATGAAACAATCCTCTAATTGAACACTGGATAAGTCAAACAATCCTACGGTGAGATTAGAAGAAAACTGCCCAGCAAAAAGACGAGTCATCTCCGTAATGTACTCCCTTATGTTTCCTTTATGTTTATACTTCATTGAGATAAGTGCGTATTTATTTCAGCCTTTTCATTTTTTGCAAACCTTTGCTCAAGAATGTCAAGGAAACCCTTAGTTATGGTGGCATATTCTGATGTACTATTCCAAAAAAACATCCGAAATAGCACACCTCATGATCATAAGATGTCGGACCCGGATTTCTTAACCCAGAATCCTCTGTGATTATCCTGCGCTACTCCCTCTATCAGTAGGTAGCGTTCACAGTATACATCGCTGAATCATTTCATACACAACGTTGACAGACTCAACATAATATTACATTCATCAGAGTTTAAATAGACCACGTCGGGTCGAGTTTACAGCAGGGGCCGAACATGCCAAATAAGTTCATTACAAAAAAAATTCAGAGACAAGAGCGGAAGCAAAAGGGGTAGGGTGCAACACCTTATAGGCGAGCGATTGCGGTGACTTACGTACAACCGATTTAAACCAAAGAGTTGGTGAACAATGGTTGTACGCCGGCACCTGCGGAGCCAGCTATACTGTGGCGAGCCCCTGTCTACGAAACTAACTACTCCTCGCCTTGATCTTGGCCGTCGAATCCTTGGTCCTCGTAGTATGCGTATTCGTCCTGCTCAGCGGATTCTGGGGTTTGGGGGAAAAGAGCAAGAGTGGGCACAACTACCCTGCTCGCGAGCCAACACAACAGATGCAATAATGTACATGTAAGGCTAATCAAGGATGGCTCGGGTTATTTTATTTGCACAAAGCAACATTTGTAAATACACATAATATAAATATCCTATTACCTAGCATTTTGACTAAATCATGATTTCTTAAAAGAGAATAAATGTGCATTATTAATATCAGGGAGGTTACCTCCACCTCATGCTTATTTTTATTGATGATCACATCCACCTATTATCAGCACTGAGTAAGACTACCCAGGAAAAATCCAACATACAGGCTAGATGAGCCCGTCACATTTTTCAACCCACCCACAAAGGTTTTCGAAATAGAACTAACTCTTGTAAGTTCCCATGTCCGCCCGTGACCGTGGGCACGGCTGTTCGAACAGTTTATTTATCTGCAGAGATTGTACACTTTACCCACAAGAGATAACCGGCTTGATATAATCACATGTTTCCTTGGACATGTGAATCAAGGGGAGATTACCACAAGTCCTTTACAATGCATCCCTCGGTACTCATTATACCCGCTGAGGTTTCACCTGAGGTGGGTTACGCTCTCACACCTGCGTCAACCCTTGCCCCAGACCCCCCTTGTGCCCTCTTAACGACCTTCGTTGTGCACTCCGACCCTTCGCCACGAAGTCTTACGGCGTCACGAGTCATCTACCTGGTGCAACTCGTATTGATGGATACAAATTATTTGGCCAGGTCAACACCATCATAGACTTGTGGTTGTACTGTTTTACAATAGGAGGTCATCACATGATTAAGTCCTTAAAGTTATATGGGCGGTTCATACCACATACCAACATATTCTGGGCTACATTAGTACCTAACCACATACCCTCCAACATACCATCCGCCCAGATAGGGTATTAGCAAGTTTTTAGGGTTTTGAAAAGAGTAAAACAAATTAACTCAACCATTTCAGTCATTTACCCCAATGACTGCCCAAAACAATATTTAAGTTTAAAGGATGATGATTGGGGTGGTTATTACCCGGTACTCAAGTAAGGCTAGCATGACACTTGAGTACAGAAGATAACTAATAGGTTACCATATAATTACTAGGGTGACAAGGATCCAGAATCCAATTTATCAAGGACAAAGTATAATAATTACTTAATAATCAAATTGACATTTAACTACCTTAGGACCATTTAACATACGTTTGCATAAAAATTAAAGCATGCAGTTTGCTATTTTAAAAGAACATAATTTGCATAAAATGTAGGTTCAGCATGATCAAAGTGTTGACTTGCCTGGGTTAAAGGCTAGAGGATCTTGGAAGTCTTGAGCTTGGTCGAAGTGGGAACCTCCGGCTTCTTCGAACTCTACTCGAACGATCGCACCGGAAATAAAAAGACAAGCAAACAAGATAAATAAATACAAAATCTACAATAAATGAATTAAAAAATTAATCAAACCAGTACCAAAATATAGGTTTTGAAATTTCAAATTTTTGGGCACAAGTTTCATAATTTTTGGAGTTATAACGAAAAAGATATGGATTTTTGAAACTTTATAAAGAATTTTCAGTTAAACAAAAAATTGGAAAAGCCGAAAAAGTGCATGGACCGAGTCCACGCACGAACGCGCGGGCCATCGCACAGTGACAAGTGGGCCCCACTTGTCAGCCGTATGAGCGACGCTGTGGGTGGGGCCCACCCGTCAGCGCCCGCATGAGCGTGGGTTAAGACGACAACGCGTTCAATTGAACGCATCGTCTCGTCTTCTCCGCCGCGCGGAGGAGACGAGGGGCGGGGGCAAGGAGGAGAGGGAGGAGGCGGGAGCGCGCGCGCGGCGGTGGTGCGAGAGAGAGGAGGGAGGGCGGCGGCACCGAGAACGAGGTCTGAGGCGAGGCGAAGACGGCGGCGGCGATCGGGCTCTGGGGGAGGAGGCGAGGCGGCTCGGAAGCGAGACGACGGCAGAGGCGAGTCGCGCTTAAATAGCCCGGGAGAGAGGGAGGCGGCGGGTGCGCGGTGGAGAATGGGAGAGGGCCCGCGGTGACGGATGTGCGCGCGGCGGCGTGGCGTGGGAGAACGCGGCGTGGCAGCGGGAGAGCAGGCGAGAGGCGAGCGACGCAGTAGAAGGGAATCGGCGAAGCGCAGAGGCGCAGGAAGACCGTGGCGAGGTGGTGGCAGCAGAAGAAGTGGTGGCGCGGGTCCAGGGCGAGACCCGAGGCGAGCTGCAGGGAGACCGAGGCGAAGCGGGCAGGCGCATGAGCGCGGGTCGGGCCGGGAAGAACGACCGATGGCCTAAAGCCCAGGTAAGAACCCTAATCAACTACGAGTTTTGATTTTGAAATTGAGGATTAAGTTTTTGGAAGGTTTGAAATTGAAACAATTTTTCTTTTCTTGCTTTATAGATAATGGGTGTTACATAAGACTCATGCGATTTGAACGATCTCACTTGTCAAACTCCATCTTTTTCCCAATGGAGCTGTTAGCCACAAGAGAAGCGGGTTGTTCTTTATGAAGTACAAGGTCTATATCTATTACCCCAAGAACGATCAAAATGCACTCTTTCCATTCTTTAAAGTTTGCACCAGTAAGCATAGGTATAGAATTGGTGCTAGTAGAAATATTGGAAGCATGATGTGCAACTGAAATAAAAGAATGAATAAATGCTCACATCATGACATGAATAAAATACTTAAGGTTTGATTCAGAATTTGGTATATTCCATCTGCAATATACCTAGCGCTATAGTCTTTGGATAGAAATATTAACTTGCAAGTGGTAATCTTGGCGTAGCAATCAAATACTAACAGTAAATTCCATCAAACAATATACTTTACTTTTGTCCGACTTATTGTTCACATGGAAACTTGATAACTGGTACATATTTGTTGCCACAGTTGCATATATAATTCGGCCAAATATTGATTTTCCTTTGGGCCAGTCAATAGATACATGAATTATACATACAAATAAAAAAAATGCCTAGTTGTTACAAATAAATTAACCTACATAATAGATGTTGTTTTGGCAACATAGAACTTTAATTAACCTATGCAGAACACTAACTGGCCAAATTTGAATCAATCCATTCAATCTTAAAGAGGATATTTTATAAGAGTCCACAATTTGTCACCATAATGCATAACATAATCCTCAGAAGCACCAGACAAAAATAATGTTAATCAAAGGGCATAACCATATGCAAGATAAACAATATTGCATCTAATTGATTAATACCAGAACCTAGATAAACTGAAGATGCATGGATAATCTGTAATGCAAAAGCTTAACCCTTCATTGACCTTATCAAGGAACTAGAAGCCACAATTACTCAAAACTTCGTGAGCTAAACTGAAGGTTTTCTTGTTGACTATGCGGCGGTGCAAGGAGGCGGGCGGGTGTGAGCATCATCGGCGACTGCAGCCGGGGGGCGAGCGACACACGTAGATGACGACAGAAGGTGGAGGGCGCACGGCGAGATGTGAAAGCATCGGAAACTGGAGAGCACACGTACAAATGTGAAGGCATCAGAATCCAGAGGGCGGCGAAAGCTGATGGGTGATCAGCGCACGCGCACCTGTACATGGCGCCGCTGCTCAACTCCATGCTCTGGGTCTTCTACAGCCTCCCCATCGTCCACACCAATAGCATCCTTGTCGTCATCGTCAACGGAGCAGGGCTCGTCGTTGAGGTCTTCTACCTCATCATCTTCGTCCTCTACTCCACAAACAAGAAGCACTCGTAGAGGCGGCAGAAGCCAGATGTGAACGGTGCTCACGGAGGTGGCACTAGATAGATGACGCTCGGCGCAAGGGGAGGGGTGGAAACCAGATTCCGCTTGCAGCGGTGGCTCACCAGATGCGAAAACCGCAGAAGCAGAGGGCAAGCGACGCAGGCTGAGGGCCGCAAAGTGCGGAGGCGGCGCAATCCGGAAGTTGCGCGGGGGGCAGCGGAATCCGGAGGGGCGACGTGCGGCACCCGAGCAGACCCGCCGGGGAAAGACGTGAAGCAGTAGAGGGCAAAGATTAGAACAGATCGAAAAGAAAACTGATCTGGCCGGGGGGACGATGCGCAGCAGATCCGGCAAAAAAACGATACGAAGGAAGAACCTCCAGAATGGGTTGCAAAACACACACAAACATATGCTCTTATACCAATTTTTAGACCAAACAAACAATCTTGACTAGAAGATTGAAACTGAAACAAGATCACATATGTGGTATTGCAATACCCATAAAATCTATAAACGCGAAAACATACTAGATGACGATGCCATTGTTCGTCGTAGGGACGATCTAGAGCAGTAGATGTGCATGTACTCAATCTATCTATGTTAGGTCTTTTCTAGCAAGAGGTAAGTCAAATACTACAACTACAAATGTGGATAGGTGGCATGGCATGTGTTACTAGGGCTGAAAAAAAGCTCGCGGCTCGTGGGCCGGCTCGACTTGAAACGAGCTCGAGCCAACTAAAGCTCGTGCTCATGAATTTTTGAGCCGATCCGAGCCCAACTTTCAGCTCGGAGAAAATACGAGCTGAGCTCGAGCCGACTCGCGAGCCAAACGAACCAGGCAGCCAGCCCTAACAGCCTAGCTAACCCCACCGTCCCACCCTAGCTAACCCCACCGTCCCACCCAAAATCCCCAGCCTACTCGGCCATGTCCCTAGCCCAGCTCACTAAACCCTAAGGTCCCTAACCCCACGCGATTCCCCAATTCCCCTTCCTCTCCCAGTCTCTCGTCCAGCCGTCCCAAATTCCCCTTCCTCTCCCGGCTTCCGCCCTGTCCAGGCTTCCACCGTGCCGCTCGCCCCTCCACTGCACCGCCGCGCCCCGTCCTCCCCCTGGCCGCGTGGTGCGTGCTCCCCCGTCCTCCCTCCCCTGGCCTCGTGCCCCCGTGGTCCCCTTGTCCTCCTCCCTGGCCCCGTGCTCCACCCCACTCCCCAGTCCACCGCGTCGCTCCCCTCATGCCTCCGCATCACCGCTCGCCGCCCCGTGCTATACCTCGCCCCGTGCAGCCGTGCTCCCCCCACTCCTCCACGTGATTCCATTTCTAGATGATTTTGGATTTTTATTCCATGGTGAATTGTTTTGGCAGTGAGGTTGCATGTGAATTTGTGATTGGAATGCCCTCTAATGACGGTTGCTGACTACAATGTATCGATTTCTTGGTGATTTTGATGTTGTTTGGTCTGGATTTTGCGAGTTAATTCTGTAATTCATTCTAGTGTCATGTGTTGACTGCTATGCAAGTTCCACATGTTGATATGCTGGTGAATTTGGTTAGTTTGGATCTCCTAGATGGGTGTGGAATGAATATGGAATCATATCATTGTTTGCTGGCTTGCTGTTGCTGGGAAGCGAAGCCTTCCTCAACTGGATGGCTGTTGGCTCGGGAGAGCTCGCGAGTCGGCTCGAGCTTTAATTCGAACTGAGTTGAGCCTAGTTCCCAGCTTATTTTCAAAACGATCCGAGCCAAGCCGAGCCACAGTTCAGACCGAGCCTAAGCGAGCTTGGCTCGAGCTGGCTAGGCTCGGTACTTTTCCAACCCTATGTGTTACCTTGTTGAGAGGATCTGACCCTTATTTATAGTCTTTTAATATAGAATCCTATCCCATCCCATAATTAGAGATAAATTCCAAACATGTTTCTACATAGATTTAAATCTAAGTTCATATCTTCCTTAATAGATACTTGGGCTCTTAATAAATACTTAATTTGATCACTTTATATATTTGAGCCAAACCAAATGATAGATAGCTAATATGTATATAAACTCATGTAGATCTGTATAACATGAAATTAATCCAACATCCTTATCTGAGCAGCGGTTCCTCCCTCCCTTATCTGAATTTACTTTCAGCAATGTTCTACCTGATGTTGCACAAGACACTACTGTGGGAGCTCAACTGGGATTTTGCTTCTATGATTAGCAGTTATATATTCATGACATTTCAAATCTGAGGAAGAATGCACTGTTGCACAGCTAGATTTATTCTGGAAGCAACTGTAGTAGAAGTCTGAAGAATCTTTTTGGCAGTTGAGATTTCTACAATGTAATATCTGTATTACACTTCAGCTGCAAATCAATACCTGAAATAAATTTTTTTTTCCAGACATTCCAGAAGAATAAAAGGATCCCTGATTGGCTAAAGGTAAAAATTATGCCTGGCAAGCATGCCGGGTTATGTGCTTTCCCTGTACGAGGCTTAGAGGAGCGAACAAGAATTTGATAGCTAGCTAGGGATTTGTTAAGATTCGTGAGGCCACCTGTCAGATTTTGGAGCAGGTCCTCATATGATGGGCTTTAAGGCCTGTCGTCAGAACATTTTTCTCCCCGGATTAACACAAGTGAATGTTATCATTCGGTAATTTTCGCTCAACAAAATTCCCACAACCGGAAGATCAGGAAAAGATTATTGGTAAGAACTCAGAAGCTCTCATTTGAGCAGAATTCGGAAGCACTGATTTGAGCAGCCGCTCCATTACCTGAATTTGCTACTTAAAAACTCAATTAGTCCTATAACCCAATATACTCCACATGCACCAGCGAGAAACAATAGACTAGTAGTATTGCAAATTTGCAGGTCCATGAACAAAACTGCTCACCAATCACCAGCCAAGGATGTTCAGTAAACAGCAAGATCGTCCTGCTGAAGAATCTTAATTCTGTGAACGCACAGCGTTGCGTGCGTGCGCGCGTGCGTCATACGTGCGCTACAGTCTAAACCGCGCTGCAAGTTGCAAGGAATAACTCTGCTAGCTCTGCTATAAATTGCGTGTAACATTCTGGTTTCCAAACGGCGAATAGTACTTACCGTTGTTATTTGGATTTTCAAACCTTATGTCAATTATTAAATAATTTCAAAACTTCTAGCTTCTAACTAAAAGCTTGGGTTTGTGTTTCAAACCTTGTTGAAGATTCCTTGATTCAATTCTTGGATTGGAATCTCCTTTCAAAATTGGGTCTTCTCAATTTTGCTCTCTCTCCTCCCCTTGGGCCAGCCCACTTTCCCTTGGCCCGATTGCGGCTGCCTCTGGCCGCCGGCCGGCCCGGCCGCCCTACCCCGTCCGCTCGCTTGAGCCCTATCTCGGCCTCTGACGCCGCCCCACCACCAGCGCCATCCCTACCACGCCGCCCCACTGCTGCGCGCGTGCGCGCCACCTCGCCATTGTGTCGCCTCAAGCTCTCGCTTCTTTCGCATCGCCTCCGCTGCCGCGTCGCGCTTCGCATCACCATGACGTCGACGCCATCCTCTCGGGCTCTGCGCACACGCCTCCGACCTGTCCGAGCCATGCGGTGTACCCCCCGTCAATGTCCGTCCGCTCCGCCGCTAGCTCCACTTGCTCCGCCTGCGTCGCCTGGTCCCATCGGCGCCGTCCCCTGCCTCGCCCAACTACCGCCATGGCCGCCTCGGTACCGTGCGCCCATTCGATCACCCATGCCGCCACCTCCCCCGACGTCACCACCTCCAACGGCTCCTCGCCCCCGCCGGCTATAAATAGCCCGACCGCGCCCCTTCATCTCCTCCCCACCTCGCCTCCTTCTCCTTCCTCGAGATTGTCGCTGAGCCGTTCCCGCCTCGACCTCGCCGCCTCCTTCACCTCCGGCCGCCTCGGCATCGCCGCCCACTGTTGCCCCCAACTTGAGGTGCCACGGAAGCCGAGGAGGATACCTCTCTGCTCCCCTCTCCTTCCCCACCACCGGCGCCCTTCTCCTCCGCCTCGGTCGCCGCTGCCATTTCACTCGCCTCCGAATCGCCCCGGCTCCGCCTCCGGCTCCACCTCCGGCTTTTCCCCCACCTCCGGCGGCCGCCCTCGCTCCCGCTCCCTCCCCTCCCCGCGCCGCCCCCCGCCCTCCGGAGTCGCCCGCGCCCCTTCCTCTCCTCCCCCTCTCACTGCGTGTCCGGAGAACGCGAGGCGTCAGCCAACGCCAGCGTCGTCCCCTTTTAATTCCCCCCCGGCTACAGTGCCCCATGTGGCTGACAAGTGGGCCATACCGGGCACTATGCCGTGGACCCGTATGCCGATGCGCGTGGACTCGGTCCACACACTGTGCGGTGGAGCGAGCCCTATTCATGTGCCACGTGTCAGCACGTTTTTTTTCCGGTTTTTCCGATTTACTTTCAATTAAAATTTATGTTAGAAAGCTTCAAAAATTCATATCTCCTTCGTTATAACTCCAAAAATTATGAAACTTATTCCTAAAATTTTCTAAAATCAAGATCTTGCTAATGGCACTAGTTTTGTTTAATTTGGAGTTCATTTGACTTGGGTTTTGTATTTATTTGCTCTCTTTGGTGTTGTGTCTTTTTCCGGTACGTTCGTTGGATAAGGTTTCGAAGACGCGGGAGACCTCTACTTCGGACAAGCTCAAGAAGACCAAGACCCTCTTGCCTATAACCAAGGCGAGTCAATACTTTGATCATGTTGAATCTACATTTTATGCAAACTATATTATTTTAAAATATCAAATTGCATGCTTTAATTTCCTATGCAAATGTATGTCAAAAACCCAAAGGTAGTTAAATGCCTATTTGATGAGTAATTAATTACTATACCATCTCCTTGATAATTGAATTCCTTAATCCTTGTCACTATAGTAATTATGTGGTAACCTACTAGTTATAGGTCGTACTTAAAGGCCATGCTAGTCTTGTTTAAGTATCGGGGTATTAACTACCCTAATCATCATCCTCTAAACATAGAAATTGGTTTGGGCAGTCATTGGGGGAAATGACTGAAGTAGTTGAGATAATTTGGTTTACACTTCTCAAAACCCTAAAAACTTGCTAATACCCATCTGGGCGGCTAGGATGATGGATGGTATGATGTTGGGTGCTAATGTAGCCCGTGAAATGTTGAAATGTGGAACTATGGTTGAACCGCCCAGATAACCCTAAGGACTTAATCATGTGATGACCTTCTAATGTAAAACAATACAACCACAAGTCTATAATGGTGTTGACCTAGCTAAATAATTTGTATCCGTCAGTACGAGTTACGTCTGGTAGATGACTCGCGACACCGTAAGCCTTCGCATCGAAGGGTCGGGGTGCACGGTGAATGTCGTTTGAAGGCGCAAGGGGGGGGGGGTCTGGGCAAGGGTTGACGCAGGTGCGGGAGCGTAACCCTCCTCAGGTTAAACCTCAGCAGGTGTAACAAATACTGAAGGATACATTGTAAAGGCATTGTGGTAATCTCCCTTGATTCACATGTCTAAGGAAACGTGTACATATCAGGATGATTATCTCTTGTGGGTAAAGATGCACAATCTCTGCAGAGAAATAAACTGTTCGAACAGTCGTGCTCACGGTCATGGGCGGACATGAGAATTTACAAGAGTTAGTTCTATTTATAAAAACCTTTGTGGGTGGGTTGAAAAATGTGAGAGCTCATTTAGCCTTTGCTTTGAATTTTCCTAGGTAGTCTTACCCGGTGTTGATAATAGGTGGTGTGACCACCATAAAAATAAGCATAAGTTGGAGGTAGCCTCAGCTGTTAGTAATATTGCACTTTATTCTTTTCAAGAAAAACCATGGTTTAGTCAAAATGCTAAGTGATAGGACTTTCTAATATTTGTATTTATAAATGTTGCTTTGCACAAATAAAAGAACCCGGGCCACCCTTGTTAAGCCCTACATATTTATTATTACATGTGTTGTGTTGGCTTGCGAGCACAGAAGTTGTGCTCATCCTCGCTCTTTCCCCCAAACCCTCAAAAGCAGAAAATCCTAAAGACTACGACTACTATGAGGAACCAGACATCTGAAGACCAGGAGCTATTAAAGCATAGTTTAGTCTGTAGTCATTCCAGTCTTACCTCAGTCTAGCTGACTCTGTCGGTGCTTGCGTACATCCTATATTATTTGAGTTTTCGGGTAATATTGGACGTACTCAGGTTTCCCCAGTCACTTACCTGTGGAGAGATATGCTCTCACCCCTTTTGCTTCCGTTGTCGTTTCTGCTACTTTTTGTGATGTAATCATTTGTCTTGTTCGACCCTTAATGTAAAATTTGGCCTGAAGCGGTCTATGTAAACTCTGACGTGTTAAATTAATGAATGGTATAGTTATACGCCATGTATGTTTTGATTCAGCAATGTGCATGTGAGTGCTATCTACTGATTCAGGGAATAGCATAGTACTTTCACAGATGATTCGGGATTAGAAAATTCGGGTCCGACAGAGCTGGTATAAGAGCATATGACTGTAGGAGTCTTAGTTAGACTGGTTGAGCCTAAGGACTTGAGTCTTATTTTTAAAACTTAAGAAAAGTTTTGGAAAAATATAACATACTTATTACTCTTACTCATCTCTTTTAGTTCTTCACTTTCCTTGATTTCACTTGAGTTTTTACTCAGTCTAACTCCCCTGCTTGTTTCAAAAATTGTAGATGGCAACCCCGTCATCTGATGGCCCGTGGGACTTTTGCTCTCATGAAGAAGATGGGTTGAGTTCGTGGACATTCTCCGTCAGTTCATGCATCACTTGGATTACCACCGCAAGCCTATCTTCAGAGGCCGAAAGATCCAAACCCTGGACCAAGAATCATGGACTATGGAGGTTTTCCTCTATGCCAGAGAGGGTGAGATCATCGCTCACACCTTCAAACCCGAGACCCCCCAGAGCAGTTGTTCCGAAGTAGTCCAAGATCCAACACGCTTTGCCTGCAACCGCTTGAGCCTGATGCACGAAGATCTTCTGTGAGAAGTGCCCTTCTACTACTACCGGCCTCTCCAGGAGGGGGAATCCGACCCCGAGGTCTTCGTCATTGTGTGGGAGTAATCAGGCTAGTCTAGGTTAGCTAGCAGTGTTTGCTTTAGCAGCCTTTGGTTGCAAGCACTTTTATTTTCTTCTTTTGTAGACGTTGTGTTTGTATCTTGTGTCATGGCTTAGCATGGCCTATATGCTGTGTTTTAGGAGTCATGTAACACCTAACCCCCTTAATATAATGCAATCATTCTAGACTTTGTATTGTATTTGATCGATTCTCCTCAGTTGGTTTGAATTTCTCTTGTTATGCTCTAGAGGGCTAGTACCCCTCATATACTCCGCCCCCTCTTCGTTCTAAGCTTCAGTGATTCTTCAGATGTCGCCTAGAAGAGCCGCCGCTCCAAGACGAGGTGCTTCCGCAACGGGCCGAGGAAGAGGTCGTGGAAATAGCCGTGGTTGTGGCTAAGGACAAAATCTACCATCCCCGCCGCCAGCAAACCCAATAATGGCTCAAGTCATGTTCCAGCAAACTCAAATTCTGCATGCTATGCTAAGCAATCAGCAGACTGGACCAACTGGCCACAACTCAAAACTTGCAGATTTCCTCAAGACGTGGCTACTCACCTTCACAGCAGCAAATGAACCCTTCGAAGATTTCCTCAGGACTGGCTTAGGGACTGGCTTAAGGATACTGAGAAGAAGCTCAGACTTGCCCATTGCTCAAAGGAAGACAAGGTGGATTTCACTACCCACCGGCTGCATGGTGGGAAAACTACCTCGTTGCCCGAGGTGGTGAAAGTCCAGAAGAAGAAGAAGAAGCAGAAGGACTAGAGGTTGTAGC
The DNA here is from genome assembly GCA_036346395.1 of Hsuehochloa calcarea. Lineage (NCBI taxonomy): Eukaryota > Viridiplantae > Streptophyta > Magnoliopsida > Poales > Poaceae > Hsuehochloa > Hsuehochloa calcarea. The sequence goes on along the minus strand of CM070595.1, from coordinate 9,033,745 downwards.
ATCTATGACTAGAGTTCCACCAGACCCCACAACCGTGGTAGAACTAGTTGCTGAAGTGCAACTAAAAGAGACTGAACCCGAATGGTAGGTAATACCTTGGGCTGAGTTCAAAGCAGCTTTCAGAACCAACTTTGTATCAGCAGGTACAATGGGGTTGAAGAAGAATGAATTCAGGGCCATCAAGCACGGCCACATGTTAGTGAATGAGTACTTGACTAAGTTTAATCAACTAGCCCGCTACGCCCCCAATGATGTAGCTGATGAAGAAGAAAAGATCGACCGCTTTGTGGAAAAAATGCATGAAGATATGAGAGTCCATCTTATCCTTCATGATTTCCCCAGATTTCACCACCTAGTCAACAAAGCCCTCGTGCTAGAAAATGAGAAAAAGACTACGGAAACCAGCCACAAAAGGAAGATGGCATTTTAAAGGCCACAAAGTAGCTTTCCGCAATGATCAGCTTTTCAGGGCAGCGCGTCTTTCAGGTAGTTAGCCGCCCTGTCACCAAGAGTTTCAATTCCAACTCAATTTCGCTCCAGTCGCAACTCCGCACCCTAGTGAGAATGTTTCCCGCGCTCCTCACTCCGCTGGACAGCCTGCAGCAGCCAACCCAATAGCTCACCTTCACTGCTTCAAGTGTGGTGAAAAGGACACTTCGCCAAATGGTGCCCTCAACACCACAACACTTCTATGGAGTTCAACTCAGGAGCCACACCAACTCAAGACCAGACGTCAGTTGCAAGCAAAAGTCGTCAGACCTCGCAGGCATCCAGAGCCGATTCCACACCAAGCCAAAGCCAGGCCATGTCAACCATGTCACCACCGAAGAAGTCCAAGCAGCTTCAGAAATAATGAGAGGTACGTTATCTGTCTAATCCGAGTAGCTCCAATCTCGGAGTTGAGATCCGTTTAAGGTGGGTAGGTTTGTAACATTCCCGTTTCCAAACAGCGAATAGTACTTACCATTGTTATTTGGATTTCCAAACCTTATGTCAATTATCAAATAATTTCAAAACTTCTAGCTTCTAGCTAAAAGCTTGGGTTTGTGTTTCAAACCTTGTTGAAGATTCTGGATTCACAATTCTTGGATTTGAATTTCCTTTCAAAATTGGGTTTTCTCAGTTTTGCGCTCTCTCCTCCCCTATTGAACGTAGTACATGATGCATGCGACATCTTTCATCGATCGAAAGAACCGTTTGCTCATTGCCCACCGTAACAAAGTTCAACAGAGCATGGTCACTGGTGGTTTCACTCACCAAGTGAAAGCATCTTTCAGTTCATTATGAGCTGCAAGTCTAAAGATAAACACTCTTCGGTACCCAGAGAACTTATGGGAAGAAAGACTAGAACAGTGATAAGCTAACTCCAGAGTGACCCAGGAGAAAGAGAAACCATGTTGCCCCTTTTGTTAAATGAAGAAGATTCAGTTCATACATGTCCTACATGTGGCCTTCCTATCGAACGCCTAATTAATTTCCATGCGAAGCACGATTTGTTCGACCTGATCAAACTTGCAGTTGCACAACACTTGCACTGTTGTAAAATAATGCTTAGAAAAATAGACACGAGCGACATTTGCACTATTGTAGAAAATCATTTTAAGAAAACACACGGGTGTACAAAGGCAATATCACTATATCATGAGGAGATGTTTACAATAAAGTTTTTGCTCTTTCCTATTGAGTGTAAGGATATATTTACAGTGGTACATAAAAGATTTCGTGTCGGAGCAGAACTATGAGTTGAAGTTGGAAGTGAAATTTGTATCACACTCAAACTCAACAATTTCCACCTTGAGACGAATTCCTCGTGTATACAAAACAAAACGTGGTCTCCTCAAAACATATTAATATGAATACCTTGTGTTCGAACGTCCATAAGACTACTGGATGATACCAACTAAGTCTGAGCAAATCTCAACTTAGCGCTAGAAACTGACGTTGTCATCATATCAGCTGGATTATCATACATACTTATCTTATTGTCTTTAATGTCACATTGAGCAATAACACATCGAAGGTAATGATATCTGATGTCAATTTGTTTCATTATCTCATGTAACATATAATCATTCGTAAGGTAAATAGCGCTTTGGCTGTTGCAGAATATTGTAGTGCAAGATGTACTTTCACAAAGTTCTTAGCCAAACGACCTCTTTGCAAGCTTTAGAAATAGCCATATAATCGGCTTATGTAGTGGATAAGGAAACAGTAACTTACAAGCTTGCTTTCCAACTAATGACACATCCTTCAACAGTGAACACATAACCAGTATATTCTCTTATCCAAATCTCCAGCAAAATCTGAGTCCACATAACCAACGATTCCATGTTTATTCTTCTCAAACTGTAAACAAGCATCAGATGTGCCCTACAAGTATATGAAAATCCATTAAATTATTTTCTAATGTTCTTTGCAAGCATTAACCATGTATCTACTAACAATATTCAACAATTGAGATAAATAGGGACGAGAACATACCATGACATACATCAGTGAACCAACTGCACTGACATATGGAACACTAGACATGTACTCAACGTCATCATCTAACTATGGACATGACGCTTGCCAGGACCCAGGAGTAACACCCCCAAATCCTTTGTGTGTTTTGAATTAGTCCCATGATCAATAGCTAGCTCAGTAAGTAAACAATAATAGTAACATCCATAATTCACACAACTTTAATAATAAATATAAGAGTTTATTACTAGCAAGGCTTATGAGCCAACAATAAAAAAACACAACGGAAGACAGAAAAGAAGTAGTAGAGCCCAGCAAATCTATCACAGGCAATCGAATGGGGTAGCAGCCTAGTCCTCGATATCTTCAACAGTTGCGAAGTCCTTCTCCTCTGAACAATATTTTATAAAGCAAGAGTGAGCACAAACAACTGTGTCCCGAAAGTTACACCCAATAATAGATTATAATGCATGCAGAGATATATCAAAGGAAGACTTATAGGGTTAAATTTGCGTAAAGCAATATTTCTTTAAATATTTGTACTAAGTTCTAAAGCAATTATTCCATAACTAAAATTCATATTCTAAATTCTCAAGTTTTATAGTAAGATAACATTCATCCAAGAGTGGTGAAGGATATCTTCCTATCACATGGCAAACCGCTCAATTTTTCAATTGGATAAACCATCCAAAAACATTTGATAAAGTCTTTTGAAAACAAAAACCAAAGTCTAACTTTGCGTGGCTTTGCTTAGCATGTCTATAACCGTGGAAACAGTTATTCAAATAGTTTTACACTCTGTAGAGGTTGTACAACTTTATCCACAAGAGATAATCAATTATATTGTCTGTCTGACACACTTCCGTAGGTGTGCGACTAAGTGACTATAACAAGGCCTTTACAATGCGTCATTCCAATCGTAGTTATGCACACTAAGGTTTTGCTTCCTTTGGATAAAAATCCACTGGATTTAAGCCCCTTTTTGTGCCATGTGGAAATATATAAAATTAGGTTATAGTGACATGCACACAACCAGATGGCACAAACACGGTGAAATATTGCAAATTAGTAAGACAAGTCATGCCCATTTCCCGACTTGTGGTAGTACGATGGGACTTAGCAGGATGCGGCTCGAAGACCGATCCTTAACTGATTGGGGCTACTTTCCAATTAAAACACTAGGCTTGATCATAGAAATGAATCGATCCTGTGCATTAACATACACCAACCAAACATCCATTTCGCCGAAGTCCAAATAAATTTTTATTTATTTTTCAAGTTAAATCATTTGCTAAAAGATGTCCATGGTAAGAACAATACCATAGCCTCGTTTTAAATCATAATAAAACATTTGGCTAAAATTCCTCAAATTAAACATTTTTGGTCTAAGCTTTGTCTAAGCATCAAGTTTTTAAACAAAAGCATCATGTTAATACAATTCTATTAACCAGAGTTTTAGCTAGGGCAACTAGGTGTGAGGGTTTAATGTCCAAAGATTGTCAACTACAAGATCAGTAAGTCAACCTCCAAAATTAGAATCATAATATCCAAATTATTCTATTATCTATTGATCCACCACGTCACTGTTTACGTTATTCCACTAATAACTGTAGCTTAACCAAACACTACTTATTCAATTAACTCCACCAATCTCATCAATTCTCTATAATTCAACCAATGCACCTGACTTCCATTCATAACTTACTATAATAATCCAACTTCATTCTTTATGCATCACCTATACCTAATTATCTTGTCAAACTAAACTTCCCACAATCACTAATAATACATTCTTTTCCTCTAAGATTCCTTCTAAATTCAATTTCTTTATTCAATCATATCCAATACATCCAATATAACTAAAATACCCAATTAATTTCATACTTCTTGATTCAACATAATATACCAAAATCGGCATCATGAATTATTATGTTAATTCACTCTTTTCGTATTTCAATCACTGTCTATACTTGGGGTCAATTTCTCGATACTAATTCTCCAACACTTACTAAAATCTATTTAATCCACCAAGATGTGTTTCTATAATCCAACCAAGATTTATTTCCATAAACCAACAACAATCTATATCTATAATCCAATCTCCAACAATCCAATAATTCAACAATAATCTAATTTTATGATCTAATCTCCAACATCAATGTATTTCTACAATGCAATATCCAATGACCATGTATTTCTAACAATTCAATATCCAATATTTGTATATTTTTGATAATCCAATATCCAACAATTGTTTAATCCTATAATCCAATTTCGAATAACCCAATATCTAACACAATCTATTTTCATCAATAATATATTTTTATAATCCAATCTTTTCAAACTCTAACTCCAAAACATAACACACCTAGAAGGATTCACCATACTACCTATCTTGATAATAAATGGCTATACAATGGATTTGGGAATAAATATAAAGCTTAAAACAGGAATTTAAATTACTTGAATATAAATACGCATGCAATAATAATTTTAACAGAATTTAAATAATTTAAAATATTGGAATAAAACATGATCAAAGATGTAACTTGCCTTGCTTAAATTATTGTTCTCAAATGGCATCGAAATCTGACTTTCTGAAGGCGTCGAAATCTACACGTGAAAATAAAACAAATAAATACAATAATTTCAAATAAAATCCAAAAATAATAAAATTAGAATAAAAAGGAAGATATCGTCTTTATATGAATTTTGGAATGAGAATCGACGGAATCAGAGTTCGTACAAAGGAGAACGAACATCCGGAAGTTTGCGACCACATGAAATGGTAGAAATTCATAAGAGAGAAAAATCTGGGAATTTTGGAATTAAAGAATTTATAGAAATGGAGTGGCTGTGTTGAGGGACCCACTTGCAAGTGAGAAAGGTGGAGAGAGAGGAAGGGATGTGTGTATGACATGTGGGTCCCATGTGCTAGAGACTCAAGGAAGGAAGGAAGAAATAAAAGGAAGGAGCAGAGAGCAGGGAGCTGAGTGGTGGCTTGGAGCATGGGGCGGTGCTGGGAAATTAGAAAAATGGAATCCCCCGAGGGTAAGGATTCCAAGGATGGTACTGGCGTTGCCGGTGGTGGAGCGAGGCAGAGGCGTGGCAAAAGGCGACGGCGGCTGGGGAGGTTCACAGGGACTCCGGCAAACCGGCGATGCTCTGGAGAATAGGAGGGGAGTACGTTGTAGAACACAAAGGTGCGAACTTGACGGTGGTGGTGGCTCGGGTAGAGGACCTTCGATGTCGATGTAGTCCGACGGAGAAGGGGATTCGGCAACGCACGGTCGACGATGAAATCCGGGCAAACAAGGAGAAGTTTGAAAGTGGGGTTGGCGACGATTTGAAGAGGGAGGTTGGGAGAACACGGTGTTCACTTATATAGGTGAAGACGGGACACGGTTCGGCGTGGAACGCGAGCGGGATCCATGACAGCGTCTGTGATCGGCTGGAGACGAGGACTCAAATAATCGCGGCGGTAGCCGGAGTAAAGGAAGGGAGCACGACGTAGAACATAGTGATACGAATCCAATGGTTGTGTCAAAGATGGTGAGGAGTGGTTGGCGGCAAGGAACAGCGGTGGAAGGCGATTCGGCCGGCGTGAAAAGCTTGATTGGAGAGGAGAATGGGAAACGAGAGGGAAAGCTTGGGGAGGTGGAAGAGGTCCTTTGGGGGCACACCGTGACGTGGGTGGTTCGGGAAGAGAGTGACCAGAGAGGGAGAACTATGGTGGTTGCACACGATCGGTGTTGGGGAAGAAAAATGGGAGCTCAGTGGAGGTGCTTCCAGGCGAGGTGAGGGGTGGAAAGGAGGGGGAAGGAGTGGAGGAAGAGCTTCCCAGCTTACATAGAGAAGAAAATGAAAAAGGATGGGAACTCCGGGGGGGGGGGGGGCAGGTGGCACGGCGACGTGGCGCAACGTCCGTAGGGCAGGGGATGGGCAGCCAGCGTGGAGGGATGGGGCGCACGGGTGGCAGGTGGGGAAAAGACAGGGCGGCGACTGTGGCATGGGCAAGGGCTTGGGCTTGCTGGGAATCCTGGGCGTAAGGGCGCTGTCGGTCAAGGCAGGACTGAGAAGAAAAGAAGAGAGGAAGAAGAAGAGAGAAAGAGAAAAGGAGAAAAGGAAAAGGAGAAAAAGAAAGAAAAGAAGAACATTTTGGAAAATTCAAGAAAATTTTGGAAAATTCCCTGCAACCTGGATAGATTAAATAAAATAATTTTGGATTTAACTCACATTTATTTCAATCAATTAAAATGTTTTCCTTTTTCTAAAAATTCAAATTAAGCTTTAAATTAATCCAATAAATTGCAATTGGTTCCTTTTATTTTTAAACCTTCCAAAAGACTCTCAAAATAAAATACTAGTTTTATTTAATTGGAGTTTTATTTAATCACATTGAATTATTTTTATTTATGAAAGTTTAATTTAAGCTTTAACAATTAGGAAAAATAAAAAGGTGATTTTAATTTTGCAAATTTCAAAAAGGTCTGAAAAACAAATAGATTAGTTTTGAATTATCAAATTATTTTCAACTTAAGGTTGGCTTTTATTATTTTTACACATAAATTAGTTTTAAGTTCTGGAAAATAGGAAAAGCCTTTTAAAATATTGGAAAATTCAAAAATTAATCAAATTTTCCTTTTTAACTTTAAATCCAATAAAACCTTAGAAAACTCAAATAAATTTTCTTTTTGACTTAAAATCTAGGAAATTAAAGAAAGGCAACAACACTCTTTTAGTTATTAGAAAATTAATAAAACATTTATTTTATTTTGGTAACAGAACTTTGGGATGTTACAACGGTGAAAGCAGTTTGAAATATGCATCTAATGGAGTATTCACTGGTTTGGCCTTATGCATGTTGAAACAACGAAGAACTTTATTAATATACCCTTTCTGACTTAGGTATAATTTTTCAAACCGTCCATCTCTGGTAATTTCTCTACCAAGAATCTTCTTTGCTGCAACGAGATTCTTCATATCAAATTCACTGCTTAATTGTGCCTTCAACTTTGAAATTTTTGTCTTGTCTTTTACAACAATCATCATATCACCAACATATATGATGAAATAAATAGATGAGTCATTGACAGTCTTCAAATAAACACATATATCATAATTGGACCTTTTTAAATACCGAGTGATCATAAAGGAATCAAATCTCTTGTACTGCTATCTGGATGATTACTTACGACTATAAAAAATGCTTCAATTTGTAGGCATAATTTTCCTTTCTTGGAAAGACAAAACTTTCTGGTTGCTCCATATAAATGTCTTCCTCTAATTCTCCATGTAAGAACGTAGTTTTCACATCCAATTATTTAAGCTCAGAACCATGCATAGCCACTATGTTGAGTAAAGTATGAATGAAACTATGCTTCACAACAGGGAAAAATACATATGTGAAATAAATACCTGGAATTTAGTTGTATCTTTTAGCAACGAGTCTTGCCTTTTACCTAACCTCTTCGGTTAGTGAAATACATTCTTTTTTCATGATGATCTATTTATAGTGAATAGCCTTCTTATAAATTGACAACTTAACCAACTCTCAAGTGTCATTCATATCAAGAGATTGCATGTCATCACATATGATAGTCATCCATCTTTCTGAATCATCAGAAGAGATAACCTCTGAATAAGTAGAAGGTTTTGCAATACCTTCAATTTCTTCTGCTACAATAAAAGCATAAGCAATAACACCAGCTTCTGCAATCAATCTTTTAGGAGCTTGAATACTCATTTTAGGTCTGTCGGCTACAACGGAACGTTGTGGTGGTTGAAAGACAATATGAACATCTTGTATGTTTTCCTTTTTGGCTTTTGGTGTAGATCCTAAATCAATAACACGCTCCATCCGCACGCTTGACTTCTACGACTTCTCAACGGGAATATCAATAGATGGTTTATCATCCAACACAGTAGATTAAAAAATAACACTTATGCTAATAACCACAACATAATGATTCTGTTCATGCGTTCGGGCACACCATTTTGCCGAGGAGTACGTGGGAAAGTATAATGTCTCACAATGTCCTCTAATATATATTAAGATTCAAATTCTCCAGAACAGAACTATGATCCAGTATCAGTACGTAGCTTCTTGACATGCTTGCCATTTTGCATTTAAATCATAATCTTTCACTCCTTAAATGTCTTAAACACATCCGATCTGTGCATCATGAAATTTGGCCAAACTCTTATTGACTAATCATCAATGATGGTCAACATGTAGTCATCATCTCCAATGACCAGAACGTAGAATTCTCCCCACAAATTAGAGTGAATGTAATCCAATATACCTTTTGTAGATTGAATTGTTGTACCAACTTCACTCTCTTTTGCCTGATGAAGACACCGTATTCACAAAACTTCAACTTGTCGATGCTTTGCCCATCAAGGAGCCCTCTTTTGTACAACTATATCATGCCAATTTAACTTATATGCCCGAGACGCATATGCCAAAGATTAGCAGCATGAGAATCAGATGATTTATTTGAGGCAACAACATCACTTGAAATTGTAGTACCTTGCAGATGATAAAAGTTAGCATTTTTCATATCACTTTTCCCCACAATAAGAGAGTGTTTGGAGATCTCCAGAACTCCACCTCCACCTGAATACTTGTACACTTTAGCATTAAGAGTACTCAACGAGATAAAATTTCTCTTCAAACCCGTAATGCGTGAAACATCCGACAAAGTTATGATGGTGCCATCAAACATCTTGATCTTGATACAACCAATGCCTACAATCTTGCATGGTGAATTATCACCTATCATTATAAATCCACTATATGGATATCATGAGGATATGCTCATTATCTTAGGATGATGTTACAATTAGTAATGACGTTGAAGGTTTGCCGAATCACGCATTTTTGGCAAGTTTTAGTCTTTGTCGGGTCTTGGCGGTATATTTGGAGCGAGGCGGCGGTCGGCGTAGCTTTGGCGATCCGACCGCCACCCATGGTGGTCGACGATCGGCGGTCCGACCGCCATAAGCGTGATCGAGCCGGTCAAGGGTCCGTCCGTAGCCATAAGCGTGATCGCCGACCGCCAATATATGATTGTTCGATTTGGGTGGGCCAAAAACAAAGGGTGTAGGCAAGAGAGGGGTTTCTCATACACTTGGTCTTATAATTTTTGGAGCTTCCAGTCAAAAGATCTATTCATTTGAAATTTCCAGAGAGGTTTCGGATTTCAAGGTGTGAAATTTGGCTGAGTCCCTTTTGGGCAGTCTGACTGGCCAGGGCGGCGGTCAGACCGGCCCTTGAGTGGCGGTCTTACCGGTTTTCACTTGATTCGTCATCTTTCATAGCCGCGATGTTTGTTTGTTAGGTCAAGTTCATGGGTTTCAGTGCATATATGTTGCATGATGCATGTTTTGACTAACGTGGGTCAAGTTGCGAAGAACTTGTTCCCAGAATCGATTTCTTGGTCTATTGTTGTGCAGGTTGCTTGGAGGTCAACGACGATCAATGACGAGGATGATCGGCCTTTGGAGAAGGATCGAGAAGGGGTATTTTTGTAATATCACTAAAATACTCCCATGATTGCTTTTGGCTAAACCGCGGCGCAAGACGACGCAAGGAGAAGCAGTTTAGGTCAAGAGAAGATGAAGATGGCACTTTAAAATGTGTGCGTGAGTTAAACCCGCTTGTGTGTGGGCTTAACGGGTACCCAATAGGAAACTCTTCTAGGAGGTTAGCCTCAACTATAAATATGGGAGGGTGCTGTAGCACCTCATTGATCCTTTTGCTTATTTTGAAACCCTAGTTTGCTTTTGAGATTAGGTAGTGCAGAGGTTAGGATTCTTGAGAGGAGATTGATTGTGTGCTCATGTATTGAGTTTTGTCCTCATTGATGGAGTGGCTGTAAACCAGCAACAATCACAAATCAATCTATACAAGTTCTCTTGAGATGAGTCTCTTTTCGTTCTTGCTCTCTATTTTGTGATTTTGGGGCTTTCTTTGATTCTCATGTTTTCTTTTGGTTTCTGCCCCTAATCTTGCTTGCTGTGACATGTGGAAACTCATCTAGGATCATCTTGATCATCTCTAACCCACGAGCAAGTTTTTGGAACTAGTTAATGTTTTGACTCGGTTTTGAACCATCCTTCGCTCAAACGAAAAAATATCAGAACTTTGCCAAGGATCTTCGCAATCTTTGATTGGAATAGGTTCTTGATATCCTAGAGAAGGTGTGTTCCAAGTTTCATCGAGTTTGGAGTTGTAGATCAAAAGTTATACCTATTTGCAACTTCGTTTTCGGGTTGATTTTACAGTTCATCAGGCTGTAGGACAGACCGCCCAAGGTGACCTGTCAGACCGCTCAAGGTGACCGGTCAGACTGCCATTGATATAGAGGTCAGACCGCCCAACACTTGAAAATCGAGTTTTAGTTGATTTTTTTTGTTTTGCTCCAGGGTTTCGATTGGATTCAATACAAGACTTCTGCTGTGCTTGTATATTGATCTTCATAACTCTCATAGCTATCGGAGTAAAAATCGTGTTGAATCCGATCTTGGTGCAAAAGAGATCGTACTCCTATTCACCCCCCCTCTAGTCGCCGTTTCGGTCCAACATGTGGTATCAGAGCCCGGTTAGTTCAATCTTGATCTTAACCGGTCACTGAACTTGGCGATGGAGAAGTAATCCACGAAACCGCATGTCTTTGATGGGCTCGACAATGCCTATTGGAAGAATCGCATGCGTGTCTACCTTCAGAGCGAAGGCCAAGCTATATGAGAGGTTGTTCGAGCTCTGCTCGTTTTGCCCGAGATTGCTACGCCGGATTCAGCAGCCCTTTTGGCTAACAATCATAAGGCAAAGAACCTTCTGTATACCGAACTTGGTAGACAAGAGTACGATAGGATCTGTCACCTTGAGACTGCGCACGAGATTTGGAGCACCCTCGAAACCTATCATGAGGGTTCGTACCAAATCAAGCAAGTGCGTCAGACGGTCTTTATATGAGAATATAACAAATTCGAGATGTGTCACTCGCTTCAACAAGGTGCTCAACCAATTGAGAGCGGTTGATATTGAGTATTCTCAATCTGAGAATGCCACCCACCTCTTGACTGCAATCAACACAAAGGAGTGGGAGATGAAGGCTACTGCCATTAAGGAGAATGTCAATCTTTCTACTCTCACTTTGGAGTTGCTATATAGCAAGCTCAAGACTCATGAGATCAATTGAGTTGATCATCCCAAGAAGGAGAACATGGCTTTGGTAGCAGACCCTCTCTAGAAATCTTTTGATGGTTTTTCTGAGTCTTCTTCTGGATTTTCTCTTGTTTGTTTATCTGCTATCCATGAAGAGGAACTTGAGAGTATCCCTGAGGCTGAATTAGCCCTTCTAGCCAAAAATTTCACACGGGCCTATAACAATACGAGAAACAAAAAGAGAGACGACCCTGTGACTTGCTATGAGTGTGGAGAGCTTAGCCATATTCGGGCAAATTGCCCCAAGCTGAAAGGAAAGGGCAACCACAAGGATGTGAAGGCGGCTTGGAGGAAGCCTCATGGGAACAAGCCCAAGTTTGATGTTGCCAAGCTTATGAAGGCCGATCACCGGGTTCTTGCCGCTTTTGGAGAGCAATCCATGAGCGATGTAGACTCCGGGAGCGAAGAGGACAAGGAGGAGGAGATCCCTCAAGACAAGAAGAAAGGGAAGGCCAAGGAATTCACTAGCATGTGCTTCATGGCCGACTTCGTCGACGTCGATGACATCAATGAGGTAGCTCTATCCTATGATGTTCTATTTGCTAGATGTGATACCATGTATGAGCAACTGATTAGTCAGGATGAAGCTTTAGAGTTTACCATGGCTTGGAATAAGGATTTGGAGTCACAAATTGATAATCTAAAATTAGAACTTGTGAATGCTAAGAGTCTTGATGTTGACGAATGTTCTTCCTGCCATACTTTACATTCTGAACTCGCTAAATTACAAACTGCTCATGATGTTGCCTTACACCAACTTGAAAATGCTAGAATTGAGCTAATTGAAGTTAAATCCGCTCCTTGTGAAAAATGCTTAGAATCAGGCAATTTGGTTGCTTCTGGTAATGCTGATTCTAACCTTTGCTCTTTCTCATTGAACGAGAATATGAAGTAAAAGACATAGTAGATGCAGTTAGAGCTAAGTACGCTAAGCTTAAGGATAAAATTGATTCTGCTACCTGTGCTTCATGTGAAGCTCTTAAACTTGAATTAACTTTCGATAAGAGTAGGCATACTAGGGCTATTCAAAATAAAACTTGTGAATCATGTCTTAATCTCGAAAAAGAAAAAGCTTACCTCAAGGACACATTAGAAAAATTCTCTAAAAGTAAGAAACAGTTAAACATGATTATGGACAAGTCTAAAACAACTTACAAGAAGCAAGGTTTAGGCTACAACTCTGCCCAAGATAAGTCCGAGCCAAATATCATTCACGTCTTGGAAAATGGCTTAGTTGAATTCAAAACCCAACCTGTAAAATAATTTTTAAATCTACAGGTTTTGTCCAACTATCTGTTAAGTCAAAGGGTGCTTCTCCCAGTGGTACCAAGTACCATTACACCTATTGCAGGAAGGATGGGCATTTGGTTGAGTTCTGTTGGTGTAGGTTGAAAAATGATAGGAAAAAGTTTGCTAGAAATTCATCTCATCAACCTAGAGCCGTCGTGAGATATAGTCATTTTGAAAAGAATAAATCTGGTCTAGTTTTTGTTTCACATTCTCATTATCATCATGTTTCTAGATAGGATGCTTCTTATGTTCGTGTGACCATTGCTTGTGATAGAACTTCAAATAGAATCAAGGATAGCACTTCTGCTTTGTATACTACTCGCAGACGTGTGTCCCAGTACTGGGTTCCCAAGTCATGTTTGACTAACCCCAGTATTGAGACACATCGTTCTTTTTGTGCCTTGATTTTCAAGATCGCCACGGAAGGGGGAAGAACACGTGATTAGTCGACTCCGGGTGTTCACGTCACATGACCGGAGATTCAAGATGGTTCACCTCCTTCACGCGGGCGACGGGTGATGACTTCATCACCTTTGGAGATGATACACTGTAATACCCCGAAGGTGATTCGGCTTATTAGAAAAAGTTTCGGAAGAGGGAGCTAATCGAAAAACCAGAATCGTCTTTTCACCGGGGGGTTTTCTGTGATTTCACGGCAACTGGGCTGGGCCACGGCCAGAGGGGCCCATGTGGTGGCTGGCCATAAGAGGGGTTCCACCCCAAACCCTAAACTCCACATTTCTCCCTCCCACCCTTTGGAGCCGCCGCCCCCCTTCCCCCTTGCTGTGCACCGCCTTGTACGTCGATTTTAGGTAAGATGCGTTCGTTTTATGTCCTGTCCATCTCTTAGAAAGTTGTAGGTATTTTCTTAGCTTTCCATAGCCACCGAGATCACGTGATTCCGCCTTACGGTTTAGGAGATATGATTTTTTTAGTGCGCTTGTTGCATGCGTCTGACGAGAAAGATCTGTCGGCTTGATCCTAGGTTTTGATTTAGTTAGAGGTATTTCCAGAACCTCCAACCAAATAAGTTATTGTAGCCCTTTAAATTATATTTCAAAGCTGATAAAGATCATCTCTATTGGATCTGTATAATGAAAGTTATGATATTTTCTTTACCTCTGTTCTGAATTTTGGGCAGATAATTGTTAGTATTTTCATCTATTGTTTAGACTACTGTAGAGGCCGAATCTGGGGTTTGTCCCTTCTAGAGTTTTATTCCTGGGAACGTTAGCTTTCTTTTGGCACCGAGATCAGGAAAATCCGATCTGTAGTTTGGGAGATATGAATTTTTGATTATGAACTGTCCGGTCTGTCTGAAAACTGAGGTCAGTAGGTTTGTCCCTCGGTTTTGTTCAAATTAGGGGCCGAATCAGAACCTTCACCCAACTAAGTTATTTTAGCCCTTAAAATTATCTTTCCAAACTGATAAGAATCATTCTCATTGGATCAATAGGTTGAAAGTTACGCCATTTTCTTTATCTCTGATCTGTATTCTGGACAGACGTAGATGGGTTGTGTTTAGCTGTTAATTAGCCCTCTGTTTTGGCCGAATCAGGGGATTTCGCCAACTAATGTTTTGTAGCCTGATCTGTTAAGATTAAGTGAGCACTGGTTTCAGGTCTTTTGGAGTTACATATAATTAATGGTGATTTTTCTAGTATCGCTGCCAGTTTAGCGGTAATCGGGCTGTTGGGTAAACTTGGTAAAAATTGATCCCGTTGTTTGGGTGGGAGAGATAGAGAGGATGGAAGGGCTCTTGTAGCAATGTCATACCTTGTTATTCTTATTTCGATTATACATTTGTGTAGGCGGTGAGGCGGTGAGTGGAGGGGCATCTTCGTGTCCTCCTATTACGTCACATCGCGGAAGGCAAGTACCCTATACTGTTTGGTGATGTTTCCAATTGTTTGCTTGATGTTGGGATAAATTGTGAATGCCTTTTTCTATCCATCCTGATGTTTATTTCATTTCAAGAAGATGATTCTTGTGATTAAAAAATTAGCATTCATTTCAGTTGTTGCATTCCATTACATGCAACTAACTTGTGTGGCATCCTTGATATATTATGTTGTGTGGGAATGCATACTCATACTTGTTTACACATGTTGTTGAATGCCATGTGTCTTTTCCACTAATGTGTGTTATTCATTCATACCATGAGAAATCATCATATTCATTCATAAAATTCATTATGACCACGAGTGGATTCTTTTGGTAAGTCCCATCAATTCCAGTATGGGCATTTGAAAGACCCATCAATTCCAGCATGAGCATTTGAAAACCCACCATTCCAATGTGGGTAGTGTTGACCACCATTCCAATGTGGCAACTTGGACACCCGTATGAAACGTTCTTCATACGGTGATTGGGTCCCGTGCTTTGCAATCTGGGCTTAAGTGAACACCGACGGTGTATCACTCGCTATCTCCCAGTATAAGCTGTGATTAGTCCATTCCTTCAATGCATTCTTTCATTCCATCCATTCATGTATTCATTCCATTCAATCATATATGTGTTCCAAGATTTGTTCGTAATTCAAGCTGGATTGTGTTGTCCACTCTATGTTTGATTATTCTTGTATGTACTTGCTTTGAGTCTTGACTCACCCTTGCTTTGTTTGTTTTAATTAGGTAATTGAGGAGAAGACAAGGTGATTTGGTGGGGTAGTTCGCTGCTGCACTTCACTTTTATCCAATCGAATAATTATTATTACCTTTCATCAAGCCAACTTGTTAAATAAATTTCAGTTGTAATAATCCAACTTTGGTATTGCTTGGTATGCTCGTGGTATTATATCTGTTTATCCATTCTTTTCCATGAATCGGTGATCGTTTATGGTCATTCTTTAGAAATTATTGTTGATTGAATCAGTATAATCCGGCTTTAATGCTATTCTTAGTAGTTTGATAGTTTTGCGTGACATCTTGGCTTCGAATAGCGTGGTGTTACGATTAGTATCGAGCGAGCTTTAGGTCCGTGGTTCATTCAAACATATTAAATTGACACTTGTGCACATTAGGAGGGTTGGGTAAGCTGTTGCTTCCGCATTTCAATTGTGGTGACTCGAGTATTGAGTCGTTGTTAAATTGTGTTGTGCTATGATGTGTTAATCCATGATATGATGTGATAACCTCTATCTATGAAATTATTCTATGATCGTCATGAGATGATCCGATATAAATATACATATTCATAATTGATTGCATTAGTTATGCGTTTCGCTAGCGGCGTTGATCGATTGAGTTCGTGGTTGATGTCACAGGTTTTGCGGGCTACACCCCTTGTTTGTAGTATGATATTAGAGAACTTCTTTACGCATGCTCCATAAGCTCTGTATTGAGCATGAGCTCATTGATGAACTTGTTGCCTTTCTCGAAGCGATATCTGGTTTCTGGTTGTGGTTCTGGCGGTTCGTGAATTCTTTTGAAATTGGGGTTTTAATGAAGAAGGCAAGCTCGGTAGTTCTCGATTCGATCTTTGAAACAAATATTGCCCTTTCGACTATTGTGATATTCTGCTCCACGTGAGCATAGTTCAAATGCAAGATTCCTCTTTTCACAAAGACTTGTTTTACCTGTGGGGAAATTTACCTCATTCGTTCGTTTGGAATCTCGGTATTGGAAGACTTCTTTTGCAAGTTCTTTATCAAGTGTGTATTGATCTTGCATATTTCTCTTGAAATTGCTTTAGTACGTCGTTCTCTTCCTTGATTTTCGAATTTGACAAATTCTTGTCCGGTGGCGATTGATGAATTTCTCTTGGGTTCATGATGTTGGTAGATGAGTTTAAATAGGCCTTTAATGGCACTCCGAAAACATTATTGTTTTTCGATTGTCGAATTGTTTTTACTACGAATGATCTTTGTAAATTGGCAACATTGATATTTTCATAGTTGTTCTTTCTTTCTCATTGGAAAAGAGCGACTCATTTACTCGTTTGATGGTTTGCCTAATGAGAATTCTTGTTGCAAGATCGTTAACACGAGAAAGCATTGGCTCAATGTATTCCTTTTGGAACCCTCTGCTTGTTGAAATTTGATGCATCTCTTTTCTGAAGAAAAGCGTTAAAACCCTTTTGGAGTGCTTGGTTATGCTTAAGTCGGGGGTTGCACCCAAACAAAGATTGTGGGCTCTGAGGTTTCTATTATACCCTATTTGTTTTTCAAAATAGTTTCTTGCCTTTACGGCTGCGGAGCTCTCATTCCTTGTTGGTGAACGTTATTCTTGACAAGATCGTTCTCTTTATGTTAGCCCTATCTCTCTTGTTGATAAGGGTAGCTCGGTTATCCGTTTGACAGTTCGGAGAATGAAAATTTCCTTTCACAAAGTTCATTGAAGAAAATTTCGACTATGTTCATTTCTTTGGAATATTTGGAGTGTTGGAGTTTAGAACCTCCCTTTGAAAATAAAAGTGTCGAAATCCCATTTCTCTAGAGTTTTGTAGTGCTGGGTGTGACGTTTGTTCAACTTTGTGGTTTTCGTACCTGAATTCTTTTTCTAGAATAAGTTGTTATTACAATTCCATTTGATCTTTGAAAATTTTTATGACCCGATTTGTCATGTTCCTTTAGAAGGTTTATTGACACGATCAGTAATGTGAGAGTAAGGTTGATTCTGTTATAGAGAAAGAAGTTTGACCACCTTTCTTGTTGTTTCTAAAATGATCCAATTTCAAGTTTTGTGTTCATGACCTTTTGGGGGTTCAAGTTTATTTTGGTAAACGATGTCTGCCGCGTAAAACAATTTGTTGTAAAGTTATAATAGTTCTTGATGATCGGCGCTTTGATATTGAATGCTCATTATTCTTATCTGCTAAGGTCAGACATTCTCTTCTTTTGAGGCTTATGCTTTCAACTGTTGACTCCCCTTATGTTCAATGAGTTCATTACTTAATTGGTTTTCTCCTTGGTCTGGTGTTTGTGGCGAGTGGTAAATGATTTTCTAGTTGGTGAAAATCGTTTTCATGTGCCTCTTCTTTTGAGAAATATTCGACCCATTATTTTCGCATGAGTCTTTCGAGGTGTTTTCTAATTGACGTTGTGAGATTGATGTTGAAACTTGTAGTAAAAATAATCACCTCTGTGATACCGCCTAAATGAGAATACTTCAAGTTTAGTTTCCGTGACCTTTTGGAGTTCGTGAATATTCTGGTAACTGAGATTGTTTTAAGTAAAAGGGTGCATGGAGATATCCTATTGCTTCTTAAGAGTTTCGTGTGATTTAGTCCTAAAGGCTCCTTGGTTTGAGTTCGCAAAGTGAGGTTGCAATCAAAAGAAATTTTTGTTGCTTTCGTTGAGAATCCGTTTGCTTTTCGTGAAGTCCTGTAAAGGAAAATGCTTGTTTTGTGGCTGAGGTCATTTGGATTACATGTTTCATGAGTAGATGAACTGTTTCGAACAAATTTGGCGTATTGAAAATTTTTATTTTTCTTAAGTAGTTCCGTGGGTTGAACTGAAGAACTTACTTTGTTCATATGGCAAGGTGTTATTAGTTCAAGAACTAATTGTTGTGTTAAAGGAAAGAGTGCAGTAGAGTATTTGATAATTTGAGTCAAGTTTTGTAACTTGTGATTATTTGAATCGTTCCTAAACCTCTTACTCTTTCCGCTCAAGAGATGTCGAGTTTCAATCGCAATATCTTTCTTTCGTATCGGATGTTATTTGCTATTCTCTCTTGAGGGATGTGTGCCCTCAACTGCGAACTTAGTTTTCGTTTTCCAAGATCACCTTTAGCAGAATATTTCTTTTGGTTTCTTGGCCGCCGTGGTGAGCAACGCTTTCCTGTATGAATGAACTTGTTTTTGTTCGCCTCTTCCTTTTGAGAAATGATCACAGTTTTGTGTTGCGAAGTGTTTGCAAGGTGAAAGTTTGGCAACTGTTTGGTGGTGGATGAGTAATCGTAGCAATGATATTTTGCTACCAAGTTAGCGGAGGACTAGTAGAATGTGAAATGGTTTTGATCTGTATCCCTTGGAGGAAATTGATTCACGAGATGTTTGACTTCGAAGTAAGTCTGAAAAGTGTTACGGCTGATTAACACCTGGTATAGTGAAATTCTAGAACTTCAATTTAGGATTTAAAAGGTTGGTGATTATCGGAGGTATGAAAACCTTCATTGAATTTTTTAGAGTAATGCAATTGGATAGCATCGCGAGATGGTGTGGATGATGTATTTCAGTTTGAGCATAATTTGATAATGTTGAATTAAGAGGTTTAATCTCTTGAGGTATGCGATGAATTCGAATTCCAATATTGGAGAGAAGTTTTACTCCTCGAAGAGAAGCGGAAGAAAGGATGTTTCTTCGGAAAATGATGTGTTTCCTTGCTTCTCGTTTGGGTTTTGTCTTTGTTGATAAGTGTTTTACGCACTTTGAGTTGGGGGCGTGTTGGCATGGTGAATCTTTCGATTCGATCGAGTAAAAGAAATATTTGATTTGAGTATTCAAGCAAATTTCTCTTTTGGTTTTCGTGGTGTTCTTTCACAAATTGATTCATTGAAAGTGGAATTGCTTTACTGATAAATAGTCACATTTGGGATTTAACCTTTTTGGTGAAGAGTTAACATTGCGTGGTTGCGATGAGAACTCTCTATTTTTGATTGGATTCTCTTCATCTCGTGAGAGAAGAAATTAGGAAGGCGGCTTATCGCTTTGACCGAATCACGGGTACATACGCGACGCACGCATAGCGTAAGGTGCGTCTGGTCTTGAAGCAGCGGGACCATTCAAAGTTTGAGATTAAGTTAAACACGTTCACCATCGAGTAAGGTCTTACCTTGATCCTCTTCGATGAGTGTACCTAGAAAGTTCAAGTTGATTGTTAGGTCGACGTCGCTTCACATCTTTGCTTTGTGGTTTCTCTATTCGAGAGAGAGGCTACTTGGGAGATAGAGTCTCGCATGCGCGAGCGATATCGAACCGTTTGTTTACGGTACATGTTAAATCCGTTGAATTCAACTCCTTGGAAATTCGTTACGGTATTAGTTGCGGTTAGAATTCGAGGTCGAATTCGTTAAGGGGTAGAATGTAATACCGAAGGTGATTCGACTTATTAGAAAAAGTTTGGAAGAGGAGCTAATCGAAAAACAGAATCGTCTTTTCACGGGGTTTTCGTGATTTCACGGCAACTGGGCTCGGGCCACGGCCCAGAGGGCCCATGTGGTGGCTGGCCATAAGAGGGGGTTCCACCCCAAACCCTAAACTCCACATTTATCTCCCCTCCCACCCTTTGGAGCCGCGCCCCTTCCCCTTGCTGTGCACCGCCTTGTACGTCGATTTTGGGTAAGATGCGTTCGTTTTATGTCCTGTCCATCTCTTAGAAAGTTGTAGGTATTTTCTTAGCTTTCCATAGCCACCGAGATCACGTGATTCCGCCTTACGGTTTAGGAGATATGATTTTTTTAGTGCGCTGTCTGTCATGCATCGACGAGAAAGATCTGTCGGCTTGATGCTAGGTTTTGATTTAGTTAGATGTATTTCCAGAACCTCCACCCAAATAAGTTATTGTAGCCCTTTAAATTATCTTTCAAAGCTGATAAAGACCATCTCCATTGGATCTGTATAATGAAAGTTATGATATTTTCTTTACCACTGTTCTGAATTTTGGGCAGATAATTGTTAGTATTTTCATCTATTGTTTAGACTACTGTAGAGGCCGAATCTGGGGTTTGTCCCTTCTAGAGTTTTATTCCTGGGAACGTTAGCTTTCTTTTGGCACCGAGATCAGTAAAATCCGATCTGTAGTTTGGGAGATATGAATTTTTGATTACTAACTGTCCGGTCTGTCTGAAAACTGAGGTCAGTAGGTTTGTCCCTCAGTTTTGTTCAAATTAGGGGCCGAATCAGAACCTTCACCCAACTAAGTTATTTTATCCATTAAAATTATCTTTCCAAGCCGATAAGAATCATTCTCATTGGATCAATAGGTTGAAAGTTACGCCATTTTCTTTATCTCTGATCTTTATTCTGGACAGACGTAGATGGGTTGTGTTTAGCTGTTAATTAGCCCTCTGTTTTGGCCGAATCAGGGGATTTCTCCAACTAATGTTTTGTAGCCTGATCTGTTAAGATTCAGTGAGCACTGGTTTCAGGTCTTTTGGAGTTACAGATAATTAATGGTGATTTTTCTAGTATCGCTGCCAGTTTAGTGGTAATCGGGCTGTTGGGTAAACTTGGTAAAAATTGATCCCGTTGTTTGGGTGGGAGAGATAGAGGGGATGGAAGGGCTCTTGTAGCAATGTCATACCTTGTTATTCTTATTTCGATTATACATTTGTGTAGGCGGTGAGGCGGTGAGTGGAGGGGCATCTTCGTGTCCTCCTATTACGTCACATCGCGGAAGGCAAGTACCCTATAATGTTTGGTTATGTTTCCAATTGTTTGCTTGATGTTGGGATAAATTGTGAATGCCTTTTTCTATCCATCCTGATGTTTATTTCATTTCAAGAAGATGATTCTTGTGATTAAAAAATTAGCATTCATTTCAGTTGTTGCATTCCATTACATGCAACTAACTTGTGTGGTATCCTTGATATATTATGTTGTGTGGGAATGCATACTCATACTTGTTTACACATGTTGTTGAATGCCATGTGTCTTTTCCACTAATGTGTGTTATTCATTCATACCATGAGAAATCATCATATTCATTCATAAAATTCATTATGACCACGGGAGTGGATTCTTTTGGTAAGTCCCATCAATTCCAGTATGGGCATTTGAAAGACCCATCAATTCCAGCATGGGCATTTGAAAACCCACCATTCCAATGTGGGTAGTGTTGACCACCATTCCAATGTGGCAACTTGGACACCCGTATGAAACGTTCTTCATACGGTGATTGGGTCCGTGCTTTTCGAAATGGCACGGGCTTAAGTGAACACCGACGGTGTATCACTCGCTATACTGGTATAAGTTGTGATTAGTCCATTCCTTCAATGCATTCTTTCATTCCATCCATCCATGTATTCATTCCATTCAATCATATATGTGTTCCAAGATTTGTTCGTAATTCAACTGGATTGTGTTGTCCACTCTATGTTTGATTATTCTTGTATGTACTTGCTGAGTCTTCGACTCACCCTTGCTTTGTATGTTTTAATTAGGTAATTGAGGAGAAGACAAGGTGATTTGGTGGGGTAGTTCGACTGCTGCACTTCACTTTTATCAATCGAATAATTATTATTACCTTTCGATCAAGCCAACTTGTTAAATAAATTTCAGTTGTAATAATCCAACTTTGGTATTGCTTGACTGTTCGTGGTATTATATCTGTTTATCCATTCTTTTCCATGAATCTGGTGATCGTTTATGGTCATTCTTTAGAAATTATTGTTGATTGAATCTGTATAATCCAGCTTTAATGCTATTCTTAGTAGTTTGATAGTTTTGCGTGACATCTTGGCTTCTGAATAGCCAGGGTGTTACATACACAAGGGCGGATTGAATGGACGTGATCGATCAGGGTGAACGACAAATTCATCCTGAAGGACGTCGCTCTTGTGGACAAGCTAAGGTACAACCTGCTTTCTATTTCACAGCTTCTTGATGATGGCTATGAGACTAGATTTAAGAAAAATACTTATCGTGTGCTTGATTATGCTAGTGAGCTCGTTTTTAGGATTTATAGAGTTGGTAGAATCTTTGGAGCTGATTTCTCTGAGTCTCTTGCTGGATCACTCAAATATTTACTTGCATCTTCTTCTGATTTATGGCTTTGGCACCGACGGTTGGGGCCCATTGGTTTTGATCATCTGACGCGAGTTAGCAACCTCATGAGAGGTTTGCTCAAACTTAAAGCTGACAAGAATGCTGTATGTGCGCCCTGTAGGCATAGCAAGTAAGTTGCCGCCTCACACCCATCAGTGACTATGGTCATGACTGACGGACCGGGACAGTTGCTTCATATGGATACTGTTGGTCCTGCTAGGGTTCGGTCAGTCGGTGGCAAATGGTACATTCTTGTCATAGTTGATGATTTTTTGAGATACAGTTGGGTGTTCTTTCTTGCTTCGAAGGATGAAGCTTTTGGTCATTATCATGATCTTGTTCTTCGTTTGGCTTCTGAACTTCCTAGTGCCTTGAGAGCGATCCGCAGTTACAATGACACAGAGTTCAAGAATACCTCATTTGCCTCTTTCTGTGCTGAGCGTGGTGTTGAGCATCAGTTCTCTTCTCCATACGTCCCTCAACAAAATGACGTGGTGGAAAGGAAAAACAGTACCATAGTCAAGATGGATAGGACGATGCTAGATGAGTATGACAGACCGAGGAGGTTTTGGGCCGAAGCTATTGCTACAGCTTGCCATATTGCAAATTGTGTCTTCTTGAGACCTTCTTTGGGCAAGACTCCTTATGAGCTTCCGTTTGGTAGAAAACCTTCTGTTTCTCATTTTCGAGTTTTTGGAGCCAAGTATTTCATTCTGAAGACAGGAAACCTAGATAAATTTGAATCAAGGACTTTTTGTGGTTTATTTCTGGGTTATCCTGCACACTCGTGGGATTTTCGGGTCTTTAATGTTGAAACTAACATTGTCCAGGAGACATGTAATATCACTTTTGATGAGACTAGCCCTGGAGTTAGATCAGATATTTTAGGTGACACACAGGTGACGGAGAGCGTCTTTGTAGAGGTAGATGATGATGAAGTCGATGATGTTTTTCAACCTGCTGCTGACGCTCCTGTTCCGGTTCAAGAACCTGCTTCGACTACTTCACCTTCAGTTGAGGCTCATGCTGCATCTTCAGCATCAGCAGTACCTGCGGAGGTTGAAGAGATGATGTCTCCCCTAGGCGCTCCACTTCACATTCAGAAGTGTCATCCCCCAGATCAGATGATCGGTCAGCTTCATGAGCGAGTCACTCGCTCCAGCTATCATGATCCGAGTCTCTACTCCCATTCTGCTTTTGTTGCCTCTTTTGAACCCCGCGATATATCACATGCATTGTCTAATTTGAGCTGGGTTAATGCCATGCATGAGGAGTTAGAGAATTTTGAGAGGAACAAGGTCTGGAACCGAGTAGAACCTCCTAGTGGTCATAATGTGATAGGAACTCATTGGGTGTTCAAAAAATAAACAAAGTGAGGATGGTTCTGTGGTTAGAAACAAGGCTAGATTGGTAGCTCAGGGTTTCAGCCAAGTGGAGGGGTTAGACTTTGATGAAACATTTGCTCCTGTTGTTGGATTAGAGGTCATTCGTATTCTGCTTGCTTTTGTTGCATCTAAGGGTTTTAGGCTGCATCAGATGGATGTTAAAAGTGCTTTTTTGAATGGTTACATAGAGGAGAAAGAGTATGTTTAGCAACCCCCGGGCTTTGAGAATCCCAAGTATCCACATCATGTTTTCAAGCTATCCAAACCCTTGTATGGTCATAAGCAAGCCCTTAGAGCCTGGTATGATAGACTTAATACCTTCTTGCTTAAGAATAATTTTGAGATGGGTAAGGTGGATAAGACTCTATTCATTCTTAGGCATAGCACTGACTTCCTACTTGTTTTGGGTTCTTCTGAGACCATGTCTAGAGAATTTGAGATGAGTATGATGGGAGAGCTCAACTACTTTTTGGGGCTTCAAATCAAGCAATGTAAGGAAGCGATCTCCATCTATCAGACGAAGTACACTAAGGATCTTCTCGAGTGCTTCGAGATGGGTGACTGTAAGCCGATCGCCACTACCATGACGACTTTGACTGTTTTGGATCCAGATGAGGAAGGAGAAGCAGTGGATCAACGCGAGTACCGCAGCATGATCGACTCCCTCCTGTATTTGGCGGCCTCAAGACCGAACATTCACTTCGCGGTCTGCCTCTGTGAGAGGTTTCAGACGTCTCCGAGGACTTCACATCGCCAAGCCGTCAAGCGCATCTTTAGATACCTTTACTCTACCCTCCAGTATGGCATTTGGTATTCCTGCTCTCCTTCCTTGTCCATTCGGGGGTTTTCTGATTTTGACTCTGCGGGCTGTCGGCTAGATAGAAAGAGTACCTCAGACATTTGTCACTTCTTAGGCACTTCTCTTGTCTCTTGGTCTTCTAGGAAGCAGTCTTCTGTTGCACAATCCACTGCAGAAACTGAGTATGTAGCTGCTGCTAGTTGCTGTAGTCAGATTTTGCGGATGGTGTCCACTCTTGAGGACTATGTGTTATCTTTTGCTAGTGTTCCTCTTCTCTGTGATAACACTTCTGCCATTAACACTGCTAAAAACCCTGTGCAACACTCTTGGACCAAGCACATAGATATTCGCTATCACTTCCTTAGAGACCATGTTGAGAAGGGTGATATTATGCTACATTTTGTGGAGTCCGATGCTCAGTTAGCTGATATCCTCACAAAGCCTTTAGACCCAACTAGGTTTGCCACACTGAGTAGTGAGTTAGGGGTAATTTACCCTTATGGGTTGCTTTGAGGGGGAGTTGGTTCTTTTTTGAGCTTTCCTTGTTCATATGATCTTTCCTTATTCTTTTCTGAACTTATTGATCCTTTTTGATCTTTTTAGGCTTTTAGGTTTTTCTTGCATCTCATTGTATTATATTGCATTCACATGAAAATCATAAAAAAATGCATTGTAATATAAGATTTACTATTTGTCTTTTAAAACTGATGAAGCTTTGTTTATTACCCTCTTGAGCTTTCGTATTTTAATTTTTTCTTAATATCATATCTAGTTCTTTGACTTGCTAGAATTATCATGCTTTCACATGTATAGCTAAGTCTTTGCTAAATGAGCTAGAACTTTAAAACAACTTGAATTAAAAATTACAATTTGTGGATCTTTTAGCTAAGTTGCACAATTAGTGATCCTCTTGTGACATTGCCCCTGTCAAAATTGCTTTGTTAGCTCTTGAATATAGGATTGAACATCTCTTGAGCTTCTTGTTCCCTTGCGAATCTAAAACTACTCTTATGCAAAATAAACAATCAAATTTCAAAATATGTGCCAAACTATTCTCACGAGACTTGTTATCAAAGAGATGAACTTGGAGATAGTTTGATGATCCAGACGATATCATGGGGATTGCTTGTCAAAATTGACATGAACCTCAAGATTTGTCGCCCTGGCTGAAGCTTAGAAAGAGTTTGTGGATGGCTCCTAGTCTAGGATCTTCTTCACTAAGATAAGCCATTAATTGACTTGGTTGAAGCTTAGGAAGTGTTTGTGTTTGGCTCCTAGTCCAAGGTTTTCTTCACTAAGATAGACCTTTAATCAACATCAATATTCATTGCAAATGAAAAATTGTTGTAAAAAATGGGTGACTGAAGTTCTTTGAGCAAAATGATTCAATTCCGGACTTTTTGTCTCTAGGATAGTCATTGTTAGCTTCTTGATCTCACATTAACATTCTGACATGGCCATTATCAGTTTAGGATCTCTGCTTGATGAACTTGCTATTTTTGAAGCTTTGCTTAATTTGTTACAATTCATCGCTTTACTTTGAGCCTTCTAGCTTAGCTTTGATATATATGTCTTAACATGATCTTGCTAGCGCTTTCAGGCTTGATATGTATTGTGTAATTGTAGAAATGCTAGCTTATTTTTTTGGGTAATCTTCAAAGCTTCTTGTACCTAAATATGCAAAAAAAATTAAAAAATGAAGCCACTCCATTGCATTTCATGCATGCTCTTTCTTATGTTTCTTCCTCATTTCTGCATTTATTATTTCTGGATGAGAGGAAGATGTGATTCCTTGATGACTCCATTGTCAAAGGGGGAGAAGATATAGCAAAAATGTTAAAAGGGGGAGCTATTTGGAGAAAATAGAGAAAATAAATTTTTATGAAAAAATGATGATCAGAGTGAGGGGGAGCTTGTAATTTGTATTCTTATGATCTTATTGCCATTTCTGAACTTGAATTACAATTCTTGGAACCTCACAATGATCAAAGGTCAAATTGAACAATTGTTCTTTCATATGGACCTTAAGTGAGATTTTTTACTCTTCTCTGAAAATTGATGCTTTCTCGCTTGCTTATACTAATCTGAAGCCAACTCAGTCATTTCCTTTGCTTTCTCTTGCTCTTGGATCAAGTTGTGCATTTATGTGAAAATGTGATTATTTTTACTTTTCAAACCTTAAACTTACATTTTTGGAAAATTGCAAATGTGTTCATCAAGGGGGAGATTGTGGATACTACGAGGATATGCTCATGATCTTAGGATGATGTTACAATTGGCAATGACGTTGATGGTTTGTCGAATCACGCATTTTCGGCAAGTTTTCAGTGCTGTCAGGTCTTGAGTGGTCTGACCGGCCAGGGCGGCGGTCCGACCGGCCATTGGTGGTCCGACCGGCCACCAATGGCGGCCAGACCGATCAGGGGTGGTCCGACCGACCATAGGCAGCGGTCGGACCGGCCAGTATATGATTGTTGACTTTGGAGCTGGGCCAAAAATAGAGAGTGTAGGCAAGAGAGGGGATTCTCATACATTTGGTCTCATAATTTTTGGAGCTTCCAGTCAAAAAATCTATTCGTTTAAAATTTACAGAGATGTTTCGGATTTCAAGGTGTGAAATTTGGCCAAGTCCCTTCTAGGCGGTTTGATCGGCCAAGGCGGCGGTCAGACCGGCCACAGGGTGGTCAGACCGGCCCTTGAGTGGCGGTCTAACCGGTTTTCACTTGATTCGTCTGCTTTCATAGTGGCGATGTTTGTTTCTTAGGTCAAGTTCATTGCTTTTAGTGAATGTATGTTGCATGATGCATGTTTTGACTAACGTGGGTCAAGTTGCGAAGAACTTGTTCCTGGAATCGATTTTTGGTCTATTATTGTGCAAGTTGCATGGAGGTCAACGGTGGTCAACGGCAAGGATAATCGGGACTAGGCTTGAGAGCTGAGGTTCAGAACGATCGAGGATGCCGGGTGAAGTCATTGGATCTGAGCATTGCGCAAAATGGATAAGGATGACTGAGCGGGAAGTTCGGTGCGATGGGTTTCATTAAGCGGCGCGGGGGTCGGTGCAAGTGCCATGGTGGTTTCGGTAAGAGCCGGATGGGATATACTTGCCGACATGATGAGAACCGTTGATCAACCTATACGTGGCGAAGTATGGGATTACTTCATGAAGATTGGACTCGGTCTTTGGAGAAGAATCGAGAAGGGGTATTTTGGTAATATCACTAAAATACTATCTTGATTGATTTTGGCTAAACCGCGGCGCAAGACGATGCAAGGAGAAGCGGTTTAGGTCAAGAGAAGATGAAGACGACGCTTTAAAATATGTGCGTGAGTTAAACCCGCTTGTGTGTGGGCTTAACAGGTGCTCAATAGAAAACTCTTCCAGAAGGTTAGCCTCCACTATAAATATGGGAGGGTGCTGTATCACCTCCTTGATCTTTTTACTTATTTTGAAACGCTTGTTTGCTTTTGAGATTAGGGAGTGGAGAGGTTAGGATTTTCATGAGGAGATTGATTGTGTGCTCATGTATTGAGTTTTGTCCTCCTTGATGGAGTAGCTGTAAATGAGCAACAATCACAAATCAATCTATACAAGTTCTCCTGAGATGAGTCTCTTTTCGTTCTTGCTCTCTATTTTATAATTTTGGGGCTTTCTTTGATTCTCAAGTTTTCTTTTGGTTTATGCCCCTACTCTTGCTTGCTGTGACATGTGGGAACTCATCTATGACCATCTTGATCATATCTGACCCACGAGCAAGTTTTTGGATCTAGTTTTCGTTTTGACTCGGTTTTGAACCATCATTCACACAAACGGAAAAAGGTAAGAACTTTGCCAAGGATCTTCACGATCTTTGTTTGGAATAGGTTCCTGATATCCTAGAGAAGGTTTGTTCCAAGTTTAATCGAGTTTGGATTTGTAGATCAAAAGTTAGATCTATTTGCAACTTCATTTTCGGGCTGATTTTACAGTTCATCAAGCTGGAGGTCAGACCGCCCAAGGTGACCGGTCAGACCGCCATTGATATAGAGGTCAGACCACCCAACACTTGAAATCGAGCTTTGGTTGATTTTGGTTGATTTTGGTTGTTTTGCTCCAGGGTTTCGTTTGGATTCAATACAAGACTCTTACTGTGCTTGTATATTGATCTTCATAGCTATCAGAGTGAAAATCGTGTTGAATCCGATCTTTGTGAAAATGAGATCGTGCGCCTATTCACCCTCCTCTAGTCGCCGTTTCGGTCCAACACACTCGATGTAGCTTCATAATTCACAGACCAATTTTGGTTCGGACTCATGTGGAAAGTGCAGACCGTATCAAGAATCCACTCATCACTGGTCTTAGAACTATCGGCAAAGGCAACGAGAATATCTCTATCAGAATTTTTGCTTAGTAATAATGGTTGATTTAACATCATCCTCTTGCTGATCCTTCTTGAAATTGTTATTCATTTTCTCCTTTTTATTTACCCACCAGCACTAAGAAATGACGTA
Organism: Hsuehochloa calcarea; assembly: GCA_036346395.1. Taxonomy (NCBI): domain Eukaryota; kingdom Viridiplantae; phylum Streptophyta; class Magnoliopsida; order Poales; family Poaceae; genus Hsuehochloa; species Hsuehochloa calcarea. The sequence continues at coordinate 9,004,377 of CM070595.1, read as the reverse complement.
TCCAACTTTTTTGCTATACTTACACGACTTGTACCCGCCTCTGGATTTCGATTTGCCTTTGTAATTTCTGCTCGAGTTTTTGCCTCTTGAGCCGACTTTTTAAATCCTCTCCTATTGTTTGCCATGGACAACTAGGCTTTCTGCATGTGAATTTGAACTTTTTGTTTGGAACCATGAGTTTCATAATTTCCTTCACGTGCAGTGCTTCATAAACTTCATTAAGTGTAAGAGTATATCGGCTATATAGAATAGTATCTCCGAACATAGAGTATGAACTAGGCAGCGAACATAAAACAATAAGACACATATCTTCATCCTCATATTTTACCTATATAGACTCGAGATCCGAGACATTCTTTGAACGTTGTTAAGTGGTTCAATAATGACCCGTCTTCCACCATCTTGTGTGATAAGGCTTCTTCTTCAAATTCATCTTACTTGTCAGATCTTTGGTTATGCAATTTTGCTCCAGTTTCAACCATAATGCGGTGGTGATCTTCTACTTCAAAACCGCCTACGTAATATTATTTGATAGATGAAGATGAATATGCGATAAAGTCTTGCGATCTTTTCTTTGCTTCTCCTCAAGAGACCAAGGAGCGGGCACATTGTCAATTCCAATAAAGATTTATCCAAATCGAGTTGTTCAAGAATAGCTCGTATCTTGGCTTGCTATAGCATGAATTTACTTGTATGAATTTGTGTGTACCTGTAAATTAATGTGAATTCCTTGGTGCACCGAGTAGTCGAGACGCTGCATCGCAGATCCATCGAGACGACATTTTCTCTCTCTCTCGAATCGAATCCTCTCACTCTGATACCACTAGTTGTAAATAATGCACATAAAAATAGGAATGAGAGACATGAATTTTATGTGGAAAACCTGTGGAGACCATGTGGTATGGTTATAATCTTAGTGTTAAACAATTGACATCAGTGTTGAGGTGTTTGGCGATCTGACTGGCCCAAGCAGGCGGTTTGACTAGCCGGGGCTGGTGTTCTGACCGGCTAGGGTGGCGGTCAGACTGGCCATGGCCAACGATGAGAGCTTCTGAGTATTGCACACCAAACACATGTGTGTGAGTGTTTGAGGGTGTGTTTGCACTAGGTGCCTTTGAAAATAGAGATTGAACACTACACTAGATAGACTTCTGCCAAAATATCTCGAGAGGATGTTCCGGAGTTGGGAAGAAGTTTGACCTTCTGTTGGTTGGCGGTCAGACCGGCCTATGGTGGCAGTCTGACCTGGTAGGGTGTGATCATGCACATTGAACTGTGGTGATTTTGTGTGGTTTGGTCAAAGGCTTGAGATTCGGTGCATAGGTGTTGTGTGGTGCATGTTTTGGCTAACATGGGTCAAGTTGTGAGGAACTTGTGCCCAGAATTGATTTCTTTGTCTATTTTTGTGCAGGTGTGTAAGATCAAGGAGACCGACTAGAGGGGGGTGAATAGACGGTTTTAAAAATTCTTTTGGCTAAAACCGAGTTTTATTTGGAATTGTAAATCAATTCGGTTTTGCTCACTTAAAACCTAAATCTGCTAGTCTTGATTGAGTGCACCAACAAGTTAAGACTAAGACAATAATTGCAATCCTAAGGAGACAAGAAAACAATTTAATTCTATAAATGTAAATTACACGAAAGTAAAGCTCAAGAAATCAAACCAGAAGAACACTTGAACTTTTTCCCGTGGTGATCGAAAACTTGCTGGTTTTCCCTAGTCCAAATTGAGGTAAACTCAAACGAATTGGACCGGCTCCACAAATTAAGCCTACACCTCGAATACACTCGGGGTTGCTCTTCCTCCACTCGGGATATGGTGAGAACCAAGTTACTCACAACCATCCGGGTCTTGTCACAACCTTCTTTGAGAAGATCACCGACGCAATTCCTCCAAGCCGTCTAGGTGTCAGAAAACACCATGAGTAAAATTTTGGAGACGTTCACTTGAACGAATCAAGTGTCTAAACTCAATGGATACTAAATCCAACACCTAATAAAATAAATGCACTAGGATTTTGCTCTTTAAGCTCATTAAGTGCAACATATGCACAAAGAAGAGGAGATTTCTTGCTCTTTACTCAAGAAGAACGAAAATGGCACCAGCATCGTCCCACAACCAGCCACAAGGGGTATTTATATACACACAAGAAAACTAGCCGTTGGAGGAGAATCTGCAGATAATCGAGGAAACTCGGTCTGACCGTCAACCAATGGCCGGTTAGACTGCCCTAGCTCCAACGGCTATAAAAACTAGCCGTTGGACACTCAACCGGACTGACCTCCCTCACAGGGGCCGGTCAGACTGCTCCACAGAGCAAACAAGCAAAAGGGAAAACCTACCTCACTAGAAAAAGCAAACCGGGGTGACTTACTTTGGGGCCGGTCAGACCAGCCAACACATGGCGGTCAGACTAGTTGCCCACCGGTCAGACCGATTAAACATGGCGGTCAGACCGCCAAGACGAATGGACCAGCACTTAGCCCGGTCTCACCCAATAGTGGCCAATCAGACCGGCCTTAGGCTGTGGTCAGACCACCAGAGATAAGAAAAATAGATTTTCAATATCGCTTCAACTGAATTTTCAAAAACACAATTGCTAATTGATGCGAGATGCAAACAAGGGATGAAAGAGATATTCTCAACAACATGCAAAACACATTTGTTGACTTTTAGGATTACGCCACAAGGAATTTTGTATATGGATTTAAACTATTTGCAAAACACATTAGCAAACTAAAGTCACATGCCACAAGGATTATGCATGAGCCTATTTACAAAACACATTCGCAAATATCGGCAACATGCTAAAGAGAGCTAGAGAAAACACTAAGAGCTATCAACACATGACACACTCAGGCTACTAGTCAAGACCCCTCTTAATAGTACGCCAACCTATACTAGCAATCCGGTCTCCACACCAAACACCAATACAGGTAAAATGACAAAGAAACAAATCCTTAGCCTATGCAAGTCATACCTTTACCTTGAGCATCCATCTTGGTATGATCACTTAATGACGAACATCTTCATTCCAAGCCCATGATCTTGACTTGAATATCATAAAAATATGATGATCTTCTTCACTTCATGATCTTGTCTTCATGCTCATCAACATCATGCTCATCAACACATGATGACTACATAAGTCTTCATTATCATGGGACTCAACCTGTTTCACCAACTCATGCAAAATGTTAGTTCACATGATGATTGTCCTTAATTACCAAAATACTCCATTAACTTATAATGACGTGTCTAGATTCTTCAATCTCCCATTTTTGGTAATTGATGACAATCCTCAACAAATAAGGAGTTGAAAGTGATTTTTCGAGTATACATTGAGTAAAAAATAAATTGTATACTGTAGGATAGCTTTGATAGCAATTAACTCATTTGAGTGGAATCAAAAGATATTTTGAATTAATTGCTAGCAAAACTACAACATATAGGTAGAACTCCCACTCAACATATGCATATGAGATTTGAAAGAAATTCATGCACATATGTGGATTTTAAAAATTTTGACGGAGTTTCCTCTATATATTGGATCCATGGAAGTATGACACAACAGTTATAATTAAAGAATTAAATATGCATGCAATAATAAGGATCCAGCATAAACATACTTTGGATAAGGATACAAAATAAAACACAATTCATAACAAGAGTCATAAACATTCATGTGTCCAAAATATGTCTAAAAGCATTCAAGGTTCAATAAGCTTACACAAGATATTACAATAAAGAAACTAAGTTGTCCTCACAAGAAAAGGTCTCTTGACCTAATTAAAAAAACACACATGCTCCAAACTTCCATTCTTCTCCCCCATTGGCAACAAATACCAAAAGGGACTCTCCAAGAAACTCTAGGAAGGAGGAGGGGGTGTCCGACGAGGTTGGATGATCAACTCGCTAAAAGACGGAGATTGGGCGACGACCAAGCCCAAATCTCTGATAGACCAAAGGTGCCTGCTGTAAGATCGAGGTGGCTGACTAGAGGGGGGTGAATAGGCGGTTTTTAAAACTTTCGCGCTAAACCAATATATAAATGCGGAAGCTAATAGCGAATTGGTTTTGCTCAATTAAAACCTAAATCAACTAGGCTCAACTAAGTGCACCGACAATATGAACACAATACAATATGAGCAATCATACAAGATATATAAGCAATTAAAGTAAGAATGTAAATTACTCAAAGTAAAGCACAAGTGAAAACAAGATGACACGATTATGTTTTACCGTGGTTCGGAGACTTGCCGGTCTCCCCTAATCCACGTTGAGGTTAGCCCAAACAAATTGGACCGGCTCCACTAATTAAGCCAATACCTCCGAGGTAAGTCCAAACACTTAGACCGGTTCCCAACCGAACCAACACCTCACTCAACTATGGTTGCTCTTCCTCCACTCCGGAGATGGTGAGCACCAAACCACTCACAAACCGCCGGGTCTTCTCACAAGCTTCTTGAGAAGATCACCGCGCACGACGCCTCCACGCCGTCTAGGTGTCGGCAAACACCAAGAGTAACAAATCTCAACTCTCACTTGAACTAATCAAGTGTCTAAGCTCAAATGGATACACAATCCACTACCTAAGGCAACACATGCACTTATTGTTTACTCTCCAAGCTCACCAAGTGCAACACATGCACATCAGAGAGGAGAGGCTTGCTATTAGCTCAAGAGGATCACAAATAGTTCACAATAGCACCAGCAACCTGTAGCGTCCCATTTTTCGGAGTTTTTGAAAATTTTAAAAGAGAACCATTTGCTTCTATTTGCCAAAAGCTTAATTTGGAAATTTCAAAATCCAATTGCAGTTTAATATGAGTTAATCAAACTTCAATTAAATTAAAGTTGGTTTAATTGAGTTTTCTGGAATTTAAAATCAAAATTATTATTTTAAGAATTTTCTTGGATTTATTGGATTTTAGAAATTGATTTTCCTTTTTCCTGAAATTAAAAATTAATTTATTAGCAAAAGAAAAAGAAAATTTAAAGTTAAAAGTATTTTTATTAAGTCAAGAATAATTCGAGGAATTTCTGTGAATTTTCTAGAATTTTTGGAGTCTATTTGCTATTTTCTAAATTGCCTTTTGATTTGTTTGAATTTCTAAAAACAAAAGGTAATTTAAATCCTTTTCTGTTGGTGGGCGAAACCCCAGGCCCATCATCATTTCCCTCTCCGGCCCATTCCATGCCCGACCTCCGCGCCTCCCGCGCTTCGGCCGTTCTGGCCGTTGGATCTCCATCCGGCGTCCTCGTTCTTGCGTCGCCTCCCTCGCCATCGCCGTCCGTCGCCATCCTCGCTCCGCCTCACCGCGCTCCCCTCTCTTCTCGCCGTCGGATCTTCATCCGCGCCCTCGCTTCGGCGCGTCTCCCTTTTTCCCCACCGTCCGTCGCGATCCGACGCCATCATTTCGCCGCGCGCCTCCCTTCCTCCGCATGCCGTCCGTCGAAATCGGACGGCGCTTGTTTCATCTTCCTCCGCGCCCGTTGGACTTCTCAACCGTCCGTCGAATCGGACGGACCTTCCGTCGCCGCGCCCTTCGCTCAGCCGTCCGTCGAAATCGGACGGCTCCTGTCGTCGTCTTCGCCGCGCCGCTCTCTCTCCACGCGTCGCGCGCGAATCCGCCCGCCGCGAATCCGTTCGCCTCGCGCAAGGCCGCCGCGTCGTGCCACGCCCGTCCGTCGCCTCGCCGGCGCCTCGCCCGCGCCCGCCACGACAGCGCCATGCTGTCCCGCCCGCCGTGGCCTCGCTATAAAGCCGCCGTTCGCCTCTCTCTCTTCTCTCTCCTCCCTCTCGCCTCCCGCCGCCTCGCGTCGCCATCTTCCCGAGCGCCGCCAGCGTTCCCGCCTCCGTCGCCGCCGTTCTCGATGGCGCCGCCGCCCTCCCTCTTCTTCCTCGCCGTCATTGCCGTCTTCCCAGACTCACGCCGCGCTTCTCTCTCTCTCGGCCGCGGGCGAGCCACGTGGTCACCCACGTGGCGCCACGTCGGCGCCACGTGGCGGGTTGTGCTCACGTGGCTGCCACGTAGCGCACGCGTGTCTTGTTGACGTCAAAACCGAGATTTTTGGTTGAAAAATAATTCGAAAATCCGAAAACCCTAATTCTATCATTTCATGTGATTTTCAACTTCTTTTGGCCATAACTTTCACATCAGAACTCCGATTTGGGTGATCCAAATTTCTAAATTCATATAAATTCATCCTCTTTCATTTGGTTCTGGTTTTGTAATTTTGGAGTTCATTTGGTGCTGTTTTATTTATTTGTTGCTATTCTCGCGTGTAGATTAGCGTTTGGAAGATTTCTTGACCGACGACCAGAAGACTCGCTCCTCGCCAACGAAGGCAAGTCGTAGGCCTTTGACCATGTTGAACCCATTTTATAAATGTATATTGTATTAAATTATCATGCATGGCTAGTTTTATTAAAAATGGTTTTGGGAGTAGATAATTACCAAATTGCCATTATGCCTCCTTGATGAATTGAAAATGAAATGTCTCCTTGAATGACATATATCCTTGGACACCTTAGGATGGTTAATACTAGTTGGACATAATTGTATACCAACTTGGGAGCGTAATATTGCTTAGACATGCTTTAGTTACCCGCGAGACTTTCGATCACATGTTCAATGTTTAATGAAATTTGACTAATGGAACTATGGAATTGTGGTGTGAGGCCACTTTTATTAAAAGATGTTGTGCCATGGCGAGGATTGCCATTTGGTGGGAATGAACAAAAATGATTTATGCTCGGGCTTGAGGTAGGGAGCTAGAGTGGGTGCGTAATGCACATTGGGTTGTGGTAGACTTGTGCGAGCGACCAACTAAGGACTTAACTTTGCAAGTCATTGATCAGGTCACCTCGTGCAACCATAAGTCCGGTATGGGACGGACCGCCAATTAATTAGGAAAGTTTTGAGTCGGTTCTGTTGTGGTCATTTATTGGCGCAAGAGGGGTTGTGATGGCGAAACCTTAGCGAGCGTAACCGAGGCAAAATGGAACTTTGTAAAAGCCTTGTCACGTGCTCTAGACTACTCACCTAAGGAAGTGGCGGTGGTATCAACGGATGCCAAACAAACTAGAGAATTCGTGTCTTGTGGGTAAAGTCTGTACAACCTCTGCAGAGTGTTAAAAATCTATTCGAATAGCCGTGTCCCGATTCACGGACATGCACAGTGATTTCGCGCAAAGGGTAGTATTTTCAAAAATGTGGTTTGGTTCGATAGAAAGCGTTTGGTTGGAATGGTTGGGAAGTGAGCGAGATGTTCACTATTTGATTCAAAAGAACTGGATATCTATGTATTATTCTTTTAAAATCACGCTTTGCAATCTAAATATTGTATTCTCGTTAAACTTGCTTTACGCAAATTAGCCATAAAGCCATCCTTGCTTAAGCGACATGAATACTATGTGCATACATTTCTCTCGACTTCTTGAGTACTTTATGTACTCACGGCTTTATGCCCTTTGTTGATCGGTCAATGGAAGAATCGGAAATATTGAGTTCTACGAAGAAGGCTACTTTGAAGACTTTGCGAACTAGGTCACGTCCTCCACTCGATTGCCTGTGGGCATGTCGATTGTGCTCCACGTATTTTGAGATTTCCATTGCGGATACTCTGTTGTTGCTAAGCCACGTGAGGCGACTTATGTAAGAACTTGACCATAAGGTCTTTGTTGTTTTAAATAATATTACTTTGTCTGCTTCATTAGTTCGTTGTGAATGGTCATGATTACATCATTGTTGCAACTGTGCAAGCTAGCTACTGATCATGGGACTAGCTTGGTATGCACAGAGGGTCTCGGGGTTGTGTGACACCCGGGGTCCGACAAGAGATGGTATGAGAGCCATATCGACTGTAGGACGTAACCTTTAGTTAGATTGGTCGTCTTAGTCAAAAATTCAAAATATATTTTCTAAATCAAACCAAGCAATTAACTTGACTAGATATTCTTCTCTCATCTTATTCTGTTCTTTCTTATCTTATTCTATTCTTATCTTATCATCTTACCCTCTTATATCATTCTTGAGTTCTTTCATCTTATCTTTTCTGGAACTTGGTTTTCAAAATTTAAATTGACTCCCTCATCTCTGGATTATCCCTAGGATCGAGCCCTTCAAGATCAAGCAATGGAAGCTTTGGAAGCTCAAGATCCGCCGTCTGTTCCCAGTTGACCCTCCGTAAAGATTAGATTGGTAGTTGCCCTCCCTAGTTTTAGTATCGTTTAGTCTGCGTAATAGTGCTTTTGTGCTTAAGTGTCTCTTTCTTGTTGATAGCTTTCCGGCTATCCGTTCTTTGGATAAAACCAACTTTGTCCGCATTAGGTTGATCCATCTATCTCCCTTGTTTCTCGCTCATCTCCGTGCTTTCCCTCTTATCTAAATTGCTTTCTTCTTCTCGTCTATTAAACGGTGAAGCTTTGTCGCAGATGGTTCGGACCATAACTCATGAGCCGGATGAGACTCAAGCGCCCGATGCCCGTCTTCCCAGCCGCTTGATGCAGATCCGGGTTTGAGTCGATTCATGGCAGCCAGACGCGGTGATGAGCTCTATGATGCGAACATGACTCGGATGATGAATCGTGAGAACTGCATCGCCGCCCTTCTCGCGATGTTGAATCGAGCGATCAAGCGGTGCCACGCCACGCTGCTCCACCCCAGTGTTTCCTCGGTCTAAGTGGCGAGTTTCTAAGGACCCATCCGCCCACTTTCTCTAGCTCCTCGGAGCCATTGGGCCATGAATGGTGGTTACGTTCCATGGAAAGAAACTCGCTATCACCCGTTGTGATGATCGCGAGAAGGTTACATATGCCACTCACCGGCTTGAAGGTACCGCTGCGAATGGTGGGAGAACTATTGTGCCGCCCATGGAAACCACGAGAGTATCACTTGGGCGAGTTTTGAGGAGCTTTCCGCCACTCCCATATCCACGATGGAAAGGTGGAAATGAAGAAGAATGAGTTCCGTGAGTGCGGCAAGGCAACATGTCGGTGAGTGAATATCTTAATGAGTTCACTCGGTTGTCCGTTATGCCCGGAGGGCGTTGCCACAGATGATGCCCGCTTGAAGCGCTTCAAGAGAGGACTCAATCCCGGCTTGAAGGTGCAAGTCATTGGGAATGATTATGCGATTTCCGGACTGGTGAACAAGGCCATGCTCATCGAGGAATCCGCCGTGAGTTTGAAGAATCCCGCAAGAGAAAGATGATGCGAAGAGTGCCCATCGGTCTCACTCCCGAGAGAGAATGAATGTGCGCCTCCGCCGTGTTGCTCCACTGTCACATTGAGCCCTCAGCGACACCTCGCCCAGCCAGTTCCAGTAACGCGGCTTCAACAGCTCCGGCAACCGGCAACCAAGGAATGGCAACCTGCGGCGGGATCACTCGCTTTAAGTGCCATCGGTGGGGCACTTCGCCAATACGCCCGCAGAGGCAAGGCCCTTCTCTGCTCGTTTCAACATGGGAGCCACTCCGACCGGGACCCCACTCCAGAGTCGCACGTGGAGCCCTCAAACTCCAGTGCACAGTCAAGACTCCTCGGCCTTTTGGAAGAGGTCGTGTGAACCACACCACTATGGAGGAAGCCAGACGACCCGGACGTCGTCTTTGGGTAAGTTTCTTGTCAATTCGGCCGCCATGTTTTGTTTGATTACGGAGCTTCGCATTCGTTTGTTTCTCGGAGTTTTCTTTGAAAGGCACCGGTTGGAAGTTTTGCCTCTTAAAAGTGTTTTGTTGGTTCGATCTCGGTTGAATTGAGTACGAACCAAGGTTGCCCTAAGGTTAAAGTGACCATAGAAGGGTAGAATTCCTTGCCAATCTCATCATCATAGACACCAAGTCTCTTGATGTGATTTTGGGAATGGATTGGCTTGCCAATCACCAAGCCCTCTTGGATTGTGGTGGTAGAAGCATCACTTTGGTCGATCGGATGGAACCAAGGTAAAGTTTGAAGCCTCCCAGAAGCTATTTGGATCTTTAGTCTGCAGTGCCAGTGTTGTATCTTTGGAAGAAGTGCCAGTAGTCAGAGAGTTTCCAGATGTCTTTCCTGATGACCTACCTGGAATGCCGCCAGACCGAGACTTGGAGTTTGTCATCAATCTTGTTCTAGGAACTCCACCTATTTTCAAGAGACCCTACAGATTGCCTGTCAATGATTTGGTTGAGCTGAAGAAGCAAATTGAAGAAATGCAAGAGAAAGGTTTTGTCCGACCAAGTTCTTCACCTTGGGAGCCCGGTGATCTTTGTTGCAAAGAAGGATGGTACCCAACGGATGTGTGTGGATTACCGAGCCCTCAATGAGGTCACCATCAAGAACAAGTACCCTCTGCCCAGGATCGATGATTTATTTGACCAGTTGAAAGGAGCCGGAGTGTTCTCCAAGATAGACTTGAGGTCAGGGTACCACCAGTTGAAGATTCGTCCAGAAGACATTCCCAAGACAGCTTTCTCAACCCGGTATTGACTGTATGAGTTCACGGTCATGTCTTTTGGATTGACCAATGCCCCTGCTTACTTTATGAATTTGATGAATAAAGTGTTCATGGAGTATTTGGATAAGTTCGTCATTGTCTTCATTGACGATATTTTGGTGTATTCCAATAGTGAAGAAGAGCATGAAGAGCACCTCCGTTTGGTCCTGAATAAGCTTAGAGATCATCAACTCTATGCTAACTTCAGCAAGTGTGAGTTTTGGATGGAAGAAGTTACTTTCTTGGGACACGTCATGTCTGCAGAAGGAGTATCTGTTAACCCCAGCAAGGTTACGGATGTGCTTAATTGAGAGTCACCCAAGTCAGTGCCTCAGGTCAGAAGTTTTCTTGGAATGGCAGGATACTATCGCCGATTCATAGAAGGATTCTCCAAGATAGCAAGATCCCTCACTCAGCTGTTAAAGAAAGAAAAGAAATTTGCTTGGACAACCGATTGTGAGCAAAGTTTTCAAGAGTTGAAGAAGCGTTTGACCACAGCTCCGGTGTTGATTTTGCGGATGTCGGAAGGATTTTGAGATTTTCGTGATGCATCCGGCAAGGACTTGGTTGTGTCTGATGCAAGAAAGGAAGGTAGTAGCCTATGCTTCCGTCAATTGAGGCCTCATGAAGTGAATTACCCACTCATGACTTGGAGTTAGGCAGTAGTGCATGCTTTAAAGATATGGCGTCATTACCTTATTGGTACTCATTGTGAAGTCTATCTGGACCATAAGAGCTTGAAGTACATTTTCACTCAGGCTGATCTTAATATGAGGCAAAGAAGGTGGTTAGAGTTAATCAAGGATTATGATATTGGAATCCATTACCACCCAGGCAAAGCTAATGTTGTGGCAGATGCCTTGAGTAGAAAAGTCTACTGCAATACCCTGACGATCAAGGAAAATCAGCCAGCCCTTCATGAAGAGTTCCTGAAGCTCAAGTTAGAGTTGGTTGAGGAAGGTTATCTAGCTGCCTTAGAAGTTCAACCCACTTTGCGGAATCAGATCAAGGAAGCTCAAGTTGAAGATGCCAATATTAAGGAAATCAAGAGCAACATGAAGAAGGGTAAAGCCCTGAGATTTTCAGAAGATGAGCAAGGCACCATTTGGTTTGACAAGCAAATCTGTGTTCCAGATCAGAAAGAGCTTAAGCAGCTGATACTCAAGGAAGCCCATGAAACTTTGTACTCCATTCACCCTGGAAGCACAAAGATGTACCAAGACCTTAAAGAAATGTATTGGTGGCCTAGCATGAAGCGTGAGATTGCCGAGTATGTAGCTCAATGTGATGTCTGTCAGCGAGTTAAAGCCGAGCATCAAAGACTTGCTGGACTCCTGCAACCCTTGAGAGTGCCCGAATGGAAGTGGGAAGAAATTGGCATGGATTTTATCACTGGTTTGCCAAGGACAAGGTCAGGATATGATTCTATCTGGGTAATTGTGGATCGTCTAACCAAAGTTGCTCACTTTCTCCCAGTCAAGACTACTTACTCTGGTGATAGACTGGCAGAATTGTACATGGCAAAGATAGTGTGCCAGCATGGAGTGCCGAAGAAGATCGTGTCAGATCGAGGATCCCAGTTCACCTCAAGATTTTGGCAAAAGTTGCATAGTGTTCTGGGTACTAATCTAAATTTGATCTGACTTATCATCCCCAGACGGATGGACAGACAGAAAGAGTAAATCAAATCCTTGAAGATATGTTAAGGGCTTGTGCCTTAGCAAATCGCACCGATTGGGATCAAATGCTACCTTATGCGAGTTTTCCTACAACAACGATTACAGTCAAGCCTCAGATGTCTCCATTTGAAGCTCTTTATGGAAGAAAATGCGAACACCGTTGTATTGGAATGAAGTAGGCGAAAGACAAGTGTTTGGGCGGATATTTTAGAAAAAGTGAAGAGCAAGTTCGATCAATCGGAGAAAGGTCAAAGCAGCATGGACTCAGCGGAAGAGTTATGCCGATAGCAGTCGCGAGATCTAGCTTTTGCACTGGTGATCTGTGTACTGAAGGTGTCGCCTCTCAAAGGGATCGTCGTTTGAGTAAGTGGAAAGCTTGCACCAAGGTACATCGGGCCTTTCCAGTTCTAGCAGAAGAGGAGAAGTCGCTTACGGTTGGAGCTCCGCCTCGGTATCGGATGTGCACAATGTCTTCCACGTGTCACGGTGAAGAAGTGTTTGCGTGTGCCCGAAGAGCAGATGCCAATGGAAGCAATTGCCCTGCAAGAAGACCTCACCTACAAGGAGCATCCCATCAAGATTTTGGAAATAGCAGAGCGAGTGACAAGAAGCAAGATAATCCGTTTCCGCAAGGTCGATTGGAGCAACCACAGAAGAAGAAGCCACTTGGGAACGAGAAGATGACTGAAGGTGAGTTTCCCCACATTCTCTAGTCACTGAATCTGGGTCGAGATTCCCTTTAAGAGGGGTAGGTTTGTAGCGTCCCGTTTTTCGGAGTTTTTGAAAATTTTAAAAGAGAACCATTTGCTTCTATTTGCCAAAAGCTTAATTTGGAAATTTCAAAATCCAATTGCAGTTTAATATGAGTTAATCAAACTTCAATTAAATTAAAGTTGGTTTAATTGAGTTTTCTGGAATTTAAAATCAAAATTATTATTTTAAGAATTTTCTTGGATTTATTGGATTTTAGAAATTGATTTTCCTTTTTTCCGAAATTAAAAATTAATTTATTTGCAAAAGAAAAAGAAAATTTAAAGTTAAAAGTATTTTTATTAAGTCAAGAATAATTCGAGGAATTTCTGTGAATTTTTCTAGAATTTTTGGAGTCTATTTGCTATTTTCTAAATTGCCTTTTGATTTGTTTGAATTTCTAAAAACAAAAAGGTAATTTAAATCCCTTTTCTGTTGGTGGGCCGAAACCCCGGTAGGCCCATCATCATTTCCGCCTCGGCCCATTCCATGCCCGACCTCCGCGCCTCACCGCGCTCGGCCGTTCTGGCCGTTGGATCTCCATCCGCGTCCCTCGTTCTTGTGCGTCGCCTCCTCGCCATCGCCGTCCGATCGCCATCCTCGCTCGCTCACCGCGCTCCCCTCTCTTCTCCGCCGTCGGATCTTCATCCGCGCGCCCTCGCTTCGCCGCGTCTCCCCTTTTTCCCCACCGTCCGTCGCGATCCGACGCTTATCGCCGCGCAAGGCCTTTCTCCGCCGCCGTCCGTCGAAATCGGACGGCGCCGTTCATCTTCCTCCCGCGCCGTTGGACTTCTCAACCGTCCGTCGAATCGGACGACCTTCCGCTCGCCGCGCCCTTCCGCTCCCACCGTCCGTCGAAATCGGACGGCTCTGTCGTCGTCTTCGCCGCGCCGCCTCTCTCTCTCGCGTCGCGCGCGCGAAATCCGCCGCCGCGAATCCGTTCGCCTCGCCGCGCCTCCGCGCGTCACGCCACGTCCGTCGCCTGCCGCGCGCCGCGCCGCGCGCCGCCACGACAGCGCCGCGCTATCCCGCCCGCCGTGGCCTCGCTATAAAGCCGCTGTTCGCCTCTCTCTCTCTCTCTCTCCTCTCTCGCCTCCGGCCGCCTCGCGTCGCCATCTTCAGCGCCGCCGCGTTCCCGCCTCCGTCGCCGCCGTTCTCGATGGCGCCGCCGCGCCCTCCCCTCTTCTTCCTCGCCGTCGCCGCCGTCTTCCCCAGCTCCGGCCGCCGCGCCCCCGTCTCTCTCTCTCTCTGACCGGCGGGCCCGAGCCCACGTGGTCACCCACGTGGCGCCACGTCAGCGCCACGTAGGCGGGTTGTGCTCACGTGGCTGCCACGTAGCGCACGCGTGTGCGCTGACGTCAAAACCGAGATTTTTCAGTTGAAAAATAATTCTGAAAATCCGAAAAACCCTAATTCTATCATTTCATGTGATTTTCAACTTCTTTTGGCCATAACTTTCACATCCGAACTCCGATTTGGGTGATCCAAATTTCTAAATTCATATAAATTCATCCTCTTTCATTTGGTTCTGGTTTTGTAATTTTTGGAGTTCATTTGGTGCTGTTTTATTTATTTGTTGCTATTCTCGCGTGTAGATTAGGCGTTTGGAAGATTTCTTCGACCCGACGACCGAAGACTCGCTCCTCGCCAACGAAGGCAAGTCGTAGGCCTTTGACCATGTTGAACCCATTTTATAAATGTATATTGTATTAAATTATCATGCATGGCTAGTTTTATTAAAAATGGTTTTGGGAGTAGATAATTACCAAATTGCCATTATGCCTCCTTGATGAATTGAAAATGAAATGTCTCCTTGAATGACATATATCCTTGGACGCCTTAGGATGGTTAATACTAGTTGGACATAATTGTATACCAACTTGGGAGCGTAATATTGCTTAGACATGCTTTAGTTACATGAGACTTTCGATCACATGTTCAATGTTTAATGAAATTTGACTAATGGAACTATGGAATTGTGGTGTGAGGCCACTTTTATTAAAAGATGTTGTGCCATGGCGAGGATTGCCATTTGGTCGGGAATGAACAAAAATGATTTATGCTCGGGCTTGAGGTAGGGAGCTAGAGTGGGTGCGTAATGCACATTGGGTTGTGGTAGACTTGTGCGAGCGACCAACTAAGGATTTAACTTTGCAAGTCATTGATCCGGGTCACCTCGTGCAACCATAAGTCCGGTATGGGACGGACTGGCCAATTAATTAGGAAAGTTTTGAGTCGGTTCTGTTGTGGTACATTTATTGGCGCAAGAGGGTGTGATGGCGAAACCTTAGCGAAGGCGTAACCGAGGCAAAATGGAACTTTGTAAAAGCCTTGTCACGTGCTCTAGACTACTCACCTAAGGAAGTGGCGGTGGTATCGACGGATGCCAAACAAACTAGAGAATTCGTGTCTTGTGGGTAAAAGCGTACAACCTCTGCAGAGTGTTAAAAATCTATTCGAATAGCCGTGTCCCGATTACGGACATGCACAGTGATTTCGCGCAAAGGTAGTATTTTCAAAAATGTGGTTTGGTTCGATAGAAACGTTTGGTTGGAATGGTTGGGAAGTGAACGGGATGTTCACTATTTGATTCAAAAGAACTCGGATATCTATGTATTATTCTTTTAAAATCCTGCTTTGCAATCTAAATATTGTATTTACTGTTAAACTTGCTTTCTGCAAATTAGCCATAAAGCCATCCTTGCTTAAGCCTGACATGAATACTATGTGCATACATTTTTCTACGACTTGCTGAGTACTTTATGTACTCACGGGTTTATGCCCTTTGTTGATCAGTCCCAGCAGAAGAATCAGGAAATATTGAGTTCTACGAAGAAGGCTACTTTGAAGACTTTGCGAACTAGATCACGTCCTCCACTCGATTGCCTGTGGGCATGTCGATTGTGCTCCACGTATTTTGAGATTCCCGCTGCTAGATACTCTGTTGTTGCTAAGCCCTGTGAGGCGACTTATGTAAGAACTTGACCATAAGGTCTTTGTTGTTTTAAATAATATTACTTTGTCTGCTTCATTAGTTCGTTGTGAATGGTCATGATTACATCATTGTTGCAACTGTGCAAGCTAGCTACTGATCATGGGACTAGATTGGTATGCACAGAGGGTCTCGGGGTTGTGTGACACCCGGGGTCCGACACAACCTCTCCCAACCGGCCAAGGTGGCTACTTATAGCCCACACACAAAAACTAGCCGTTGGGAGACAAACCCCTGAAAAATTAGGGAAATCGGAAGTTCCGCCATGCAAAGGCCGGAACTACCGCATGAGAGAGAAAAGCACCGCAACGGCTATGTCAGACGAGAAACTAGCCGTTTGATTTTTAGTGCGGAACTACCGCCAACCAAATTTCGAAAGTTCTGATCTTCGGAAGTTCCGCTCAACACATAGCGGAACTACCGCACATCAAATTTTGGCTAAGTCCCCAAAATGGTGCTTCTCTGGAAAAAACGAACCGCCGGAATTTTGGAGCAACCGATAATCGGAAGTTCCGCTCGTAACACGTCGGAACTTCCGCACTTCGAAAATCGGCTAAGTCCCTAAACCGGACGTTCTCTGGAAAAAACGAGCCGCTGGAAATCGGACCGTCCGGCCTGCGGAACTTCCGCCGTTAAGCCACCGGAACTTCCGATTATCCTGATTGAAAACAGCAATGGTTTTTTTCATCAACTTCAATTGCAAAACACATTTGCCAATTGATAAGCCATGCCAACAAGGATCACAAGCAAGATTCCCAACAAGTTGCAAAACACATTTTGTCAACTTTTGGAATCATACCACAAGGAAAAAGGTACATAGACTTACACCATTTGCAAAACACATTTGCAAACTTAAGTCACATGCTACAAGAAATCAAACATGAGCATCAACTATTTGCAAAACACATTCGCAAATAACAGCATCATGCCATAAGACTAAAGTGCATGGACTTCGACCATTTGCAAAACACATTTGCAAAATATAGTCCCATGCTACAAAGATTGAATGCATCTTCTTGAAGCTTGATGACGCACATCAACACTTCAAGTCCGGGTCCTTGACTTTGATAATCATCAACTCATGATGATTTCTTCACTTCGGGATCTTGTCTTGATCATCATCAACACATGGTGATTTCTTCATCCCGATTCTTCACATGCATCAACACATGATGCATTCCTTCACTTGACCTCCATCAACACATGATGGGTCTTCTCTTGTCTTGATGATCAACTCATGATCATCTCTTCTTGATAAGCATCAACTCATGATGCATCATTTACACCAAGCTCTTGACTTGATGATCAACTCATGATCATCCAAAGTCTTCATCATCCTGGAACATAACCTATATATCCAACTCATGAAAAATGTTAGTTCCACAATGTGATCATCATTAATTACCACACCATACCATTAACTCATAATGGTGGGACAAGATACCTCAATCTTTCCCTCTTTGGTAATTGATGATAACCACTTAAATTCTCATAAATTTAATGATGATAAATGAGAGAACAAATGAGTATATATAAACTACACAAGTTATATATACTCTAACATGAGTATACAAGAACTACACAAGTTTTGTATACTCAAACGGATTTGTTTCAATGTAAAGATCCCAAATATATGTGGAGAATGGAACATGGATCAATACTAATAAAACCACAAAGTATAGGATAAAAATCCCCCTAAATGTGTGCATACACAAATGTGTAATAAGGTCATATGCACATATTCAAGTTTAACTTATGGTTGAGTTCAATCCTATATTTTGGATCCGAGAAATGCAACAATATATAAGATTGAGATGTCGATTGCATACCTCGTTGTGTTTCACCTTTATATCCAAATGAGACTACACAAAGATAATACTTGATAAAAGAGTTAGTCCCATATTTGGATTTGTCATTAATCACCAAAACACTCCATTAACTCATAATGGCGGGTCTAGATCTTTCACCTGCTGCGGCTGATACTCTGTGAACCTCTCATCCAGATAAGTGACCCTCGAGTCCAATACATCAAACCTCGTGTTCCATCCTTCTACCATGGCTCTAGTCTAAACCTAAACCTTACACATTTGAACAAACTTGGTATCCATTCAGTTGAAGCTAGATCGAAGATGAAGAAGTGCTGCCATGACTGGATCATGCTCTTGAGGAGCCTACTGCCCTGGATGTGCTTGAGGAGGCCATCCTTACCCTTGAGGCTGAGGAGGAGGAGGAGGAAGCACCTAAGGAGGAGGTGGAGCATATCTTGGTTTGTACTGTTTGTGCTCCACATCACAAAGACAATCAAAATCAATCTTGCTTTGAATGAGCTTCATTATGTAGGGAGCAAAGTAAATACTTTTTTGCCTAATCTCCCTTTGATATGGCAATCTCTCTCATTATTAAATTCATCACATTAAATACATGAGCAAATGCTTCAATTTTACCTCTAGGATCTAAAACAAATGCAAATGCATATAGGTAAGGGATTTCTCTCTAATATTTAAGGTATTTAGTTTTCATAGCAACAATAGCCTCGCGTAAAACTAAGTTATTTTTCATACATTTTCAATTGAGTAGCAATATGTAAAATACTATGCATAATAATAGGAGATATTAGATAGTACACAGCAGACAAAGCAACAATGGTCTTACAAATTTTTTCTAAAAATTGTAGTATCTTCTCAGCAACGAACCAATGTTATTAAATCAATAGTATACTACCATCAGTGCTCTGATAGCTCGTTTGAATAAAAACAAAAAAATACTCTTAATGGTAAAAGACTCTTAAGCATCAGGTAAGTAGAGTTCTATCTTATCGGCATGTCCAAACTGAACTTTCTTGGACATACACCCATTGCTCTGCAGAAGTTCTTATATGGTGCTATTCTTACGTTAGAATTATTCAAGAAAGATATCACATCATGAAAAGATTTAAGATACACATACAACGTCTTCAAACCGAATTTGATTATAAGGTTAATAATATAACAAGCGCATCGCTGATGTAGCAAGAAAGAATCGGCGTATGTACTGAAGACTAGAGTAAGAATATCTATGGTCTTAGAGTTTGTAGTGGCATTGTCTAGAGTAATTGAGAATATTTTGTTTGTAAGACCAAAATCTTCCACGACTTTGATTATACAGTCCACAATATTCTCAGCCGTGTGTGCTACATCAATTAATTTCAAACATATAATTCTTTTTCTCCATTACCCAATCATCATTAACATAATGAGCAACTACACTAAGATAATCCTCCCTAGCGCGACCATTCTATATGTCCAAGGTCAGGGCCACCGAAAATATGCATGTAGCAAATTTATCTTTTAATTTATCACGACGTTTATTGTAGTATTTTACTAGATCCCTAGTTGCTGTCTATCTAGAAACGGAAGAGAATTTATGATTATGCACAGTTCTAATTTAAGTTTGGAAAGCATTAGACTCCCCAAAGCCTAACGGTAAATCCTCAGAAGTAATTCAATGACAGAGAGATTGACGGGCTACCTTAGGATTGTAGTCCCAACTACGTATTGTACCATCGGGGTTGTACTGCAGCTGCGTCTGCCTCATCAGCAATGCTTGCTTGGCCTTACATTTTATAGCATGTCTTTGCAAGTGCCCCGTCCCTCCTGTAGACTTTGCAAATAGTTTCCGACGATAAATTTTGCAAATAGCATATGGTACCTCATTCCCCTATGCGTTTGGCTTGGTTATCCTGTCGAAATTCTCCCACACTTCTGATGTAGATGACCTCAACATCTTTCCTCCAGTGGTCACCGACGAAGATGCTGTTGTGGAGCCTGATGACAGAACTCCGCCCTACCCTTCTGCTAACCACTGCAGATTATTGAGGAAGCCGCAGCCTCTATGGATGCAACTTCCTCCGGTGAAATTCCGTAATCACTAAGAGCAAAGTTATTGTAATTTTCCATAACGAAACAAACATTATTATTACATTCATCTTAGCATAACAAATAATAACAATAAAATTATACTAAAAATATTATTGCACCTATTTTGCGGACTTACTGTCAGAAATTGAATTTTTCAAATTTTGGCATAATTTTTTTTTTGAATTTTGCCAAATGATTTCACAACGAATTTGATTTTGCATAACTGAATTTCAAAGAGAGATTGAGGAATGGATGGGTGTTGAATGAGGGGGTGGGGGTACGATGACTATTTTATAGAAAAAAATTCATGATTTATTTGATTTATTTGCTTTTTTTAAAGCACCAAATGGTAAAAAAAATGGGCGACTAGTGGATTCCCATCCGGGTCGTGCCGTGCTAGGCACGGCCCACTTGGGCCTCCCCTCCCCCCCCCACCGCCTGGCCCTTCGCCTGTCTCACACCCGTCGCCCGCACATGGCACTGCTGGTCTGTCGCAATGCCGCCACCCTCCACGCCACCCCACACCAGCGCCGCCCCCTCTCGGCCTCCTCCCTCCACGCCATGCCGCCTCCTCCCTCTTCTCTGATGAGGACATCAACCCTAAGGATACATCCACTACTTCAACCCGCTGCATTGCATCCTCTACTTCAATCAGAACTTCTCCGATAGGACTTTCATCTACTGCACTGCCATATTCCCCAGTTGGACCGAGTTACTTCTACTCATATGAGCCAAGCTTCGTCTACATGCTATGGTGCTGCGTCACCAGTTGTTGGCTCATGGGCTTTGTAATAAATGGGCTGATTTGGCACATATGGTAGCCCACCTAGGGTCGGCCCATACTGTTCATGTGGTACTCTTCACATGAACAGTACCTTGAATAGTCCACCTCTATCTCTTAACTATGTGTGGCTTCCCCCTCCCTCTATTTAAGGTGGTCACATCTTTCTAATTTCCTTGGATTTTGTTTAGTTAAAAGTTAGGTACATTACAACTTTGTGTATTAGCTTGTGTCGATTAGACCAACTATAATACCGCTTCAGCATTCCAACTTTATAAAATATTTTAATCATATTTACAATTTCAGATTGCTTATTATCTTGTCCTTGCATGCTTCTTCGGTGTATGTAGGGATTGATATTCGTGATCAGGTTATTCGGGTATTCGTGCACGGTTGATAATGACTTGTCGAGCAGTTCATCAATTACGTGGTTTCGGGCCTTGCGAGTTCGCAGCCAGGATCGTGAGAGTTGAGTGACTTGTACCGAATTTACCTTTTCATTGAAAGATCGGGCCAGATCAGGACCTCCATAGTTCATCATTCTCCCTCTACTCCGGCCGCAGCCCCGTCCCCTCCTCCCTATTCTCCCTCCGCACCGACCGCCGCCCCGCCGCCTCCTCCCTCTTCTCCTTCCACTCCGCTTGCGACCCCACCTCTTCCTCCCTCTTCTCCCTCCACTCCGACCGTCGGCTGCACCGCCTCCTCCCTCTTCCTTCTTCCTCCGCGCCGGCTCCTTCGTCCTCCTTCTTCCCCCGCGCTGGCCCCTTCTTCGTCCATATCGGCGCTGCCCCGCCCTCCTCCCTCTTCCTCTGCATCGCCTCCACATTCTTCCTCCGCGCCGGCCCCTTCTTGTAACACCCAGCCCAACAGTGAGCCTGGAATGCCACTAAACTACCCTTTCAACTAATATTCATCAACAAAAAAAAAATCAGCAACCAAAGTATTAATAAAATCCGTTCACGGGTCATAATAAAACGTGAATAAAGACTTGTCAAGTATGAATAAAATAAGCGAGGGAAATATAGCAAGGTAAACAGTCTAAAACAACACCAAACCAATAAATCCAAAGTCTTGGAACAAATAGACTAGTCCAAAACATTCATCTAAGCTTATTCAATTTCTAACATGTCCTAAAAGTAGTCCAGAAATAATGAATCAAATGGTTCTCATGACAAATAATCATGTGTATGAAGTACGAAACTATCCCATGTGCACTAGTCCCTCTCCATCGTGACGCCCTCAACGATCGCCTAAAAACAACAAAAGAGTAAGGGTGAGTCCATCATCACATGTGCTTCTATTAATATTCTCATGTTGTTCTCTTCTCTTTGTTTTTATACACATTCATCTCATATATCAATGCAACTCTACTCTACATGTTCACATGCACTTCTTTCGCGTATACCAGTATACGTGAGTGAACGCTTGCGACAACCTTCACTCTCAAGTCCCCTCCTCCTCAAGGATCGGGGACCTCCTCCACTCCCGTGGAGTTGTGATCAATCATGATCACCTCCTCATATGCAAAGATGCTTATGAATGCAAAAATACATAATTTCATCATATTCATTATATCCTATTTTCCTCATGATCGTTAACAAGATATAGTTATATCATTCCATTGCTTGCAATTAAATAAAAATAAAAGCACAACAATAATGGTAATGGACGATAAAGAAATATAGTGATCAATCATTGATCTCTGTCTAATATGCACTTGGCTTTACTAGTTGTGACACATGGTTTGGCTGGAAGATGGTAATAAGCAAGACGTCTCTCCTACATTAAACACTCAAATTTTAATACAAGCTACAACATCACAAGAACAATAATTAATTGACATCACTCCTACACATCCCCCAAATCCACAACGTTTCCCCGGTATCGAATAGTCACCCTTCGTTGTCTTGGTACTAAAAAGGGTATAACTTTTGACTCACAAGTCCGATCATGGCAAGCCACCCAGTACTGGAATATACACAAAATTTTCCATATTTTTTAGATTACCATGACTTCTAATTAAATAATCTACCCCCCCTTTTTATCCCAGAAGACCGATCTGTCATCTTCCGGACAGCGAGTCTTACTAAATTCATTACTCGAAAACTACCTGTCTTCCCGACATGATTAAATATTATATGGAAAGCTACTCAAATTCTCTACAATTAACTAGTAGATGATATTCCTAAAATTCGCCATTAAGGCACCCAAAATAATCGTACAACAGAACAGTAGACTAAACAGATCTATTAATCGGCCCCTCAGCTAGAAAATTATAAAACTTTCTCTAATCTCGATTCTAATCTCTAATTAAATTAAGAAAATAAGGAAGAAATAGCCAGATCGTTACCCACGACGAAAACTGAGATCCCGACTTCCTCGTAATTCCCCTTCTCTTTTCTTTCTCTTGATTCTTATCTCTCTATCTACTGTTCAAGGCAGCATGCATCTATGAAGAAAGTGCAACACGTAGCTAGTGCCAAGTATTAGTTGCAAAAGAAGGGCAAACCTCGGGAGCTGTTGGCGACGTGCACTGCCGGCTTCCACGCATTCGGGAACTATTGGCGATGTGCACAGCCGGGCTTCCACACATTGGCAATCGCTGAAGGACGACGCGAAAAACACGCCATGAGGCGGCGCGGTAGCACGGTGCGCATTCACGCATGCAGGAGCCATTCACACGGCGATGCACTTGATCGGCTCATGTTCGACAAGACAACTAATTAAGTTTAACAAATAAAAGCAGCGACCACACATGTGGGCCACGACGCGGCGATGCAAGATGGGTAAGCAAGCTTCACGTGGCAAAGAAAGCGCGCGACACAAGCGGCATCTTTGAGAGCATGCGCTGCCGCAAAGCATGGGCGACGTGCGAGCAAGCTTCAGCACGGCGACGCAAGCACGGAACAAAGCGGATGCCGCAGATGGCGCACGGAAAACAAGAAAATGGCTAGGGTTTTCTAGATCCTCTAAACCTATCGTCCCCTTTTACACGGTAGACTCAACTCCCCTCGTATGACTCGTCCGAGGAAAACAACTTCTCTCTAAAATTCAAAGCATCCTATTTTCACTTATCCCCTTTTCTCTAATTATACATAGGTTCTCAAGATGGTTATTTTCTGGGTATTACACTTCTTCCTCGCGCTGCCATGTCCTCTCCATTCCGGCTCCTCTCCTCTATGCACGCTGTCAAGGATCGTCTTTGGGCTTGTCTTTGTGTTCAAGACAACAAACCTTTCGTGTCGTGTCGGGCCGGCCCATCATATCAGGGGTAACCCAAGCACATCACAAACCTTTGCGATGTACGTGCTGATCAAATTCATAAACATTAGGAACATATACCTAAATCAAATCAACAGTACCGTACTCTGCCAGCCCAACCCGGATCGACGTACCGTACTCTGGCCAGCCCGGCACGTCTGGCCACCGCTACCCAAAGGGCCAGCGTGCAAAACTATCGAGCCTACGCTCCAAAAGCCCATCCCGTCCTCCACCGTCACCGACCGACTTTCACAACGAAGACGACGAACCAAAACCAATTCTCCGAAACCCTAGAAAAAAACCCCCACCAGACAGCCTCCTCTCGACGCGTTTCCGCCGACCACCGCGAGGTACGTGTCCTCCTCCCCGTCGTCGTCGCCCGCACGCGCCTCAATTTCGTTCCATGTCTCGATCCTTTTAGGCTTTAGTTAGCCAAATCACGAACTAGTTCGTATGTGCGGGTCGATAATCGCGAAGCGGCGGTTGCTGTAGTTGTGATTCGCCATGGGGAGCAAAGGGCGCATGCCCCTTTACCACCACCGGCCGCTCCCCGGCCCCAGCCCTGGCACGGCGCACGGCGTGATGCACCGGGACCCACACGGCCCGGGCATGCACCCGCCGCCGAGACCCGGGCCATTTCCCTACGACATGCTGCCCACGCCGGAGATCCTGGAGCAGAAGCTCGCGTCGCAGCGCGGGGAGATGCAGAAGCTGGCTGTGGAGAATGACCGGATCGCCGCGAGCCACGTGTCGCTGAGGAAGGAGCTGGCCGCCGCGCAGCAGGAGCTGCAGGGGCTGCAGGCGCAAGGGGAGGCGGCAAGGTCCACCCAGGAGCAGGAGATGAGGGGGCTCCTCGATAAGGTTGCGAAGATGGAGGCTGATCTGAAGTCTTGTGAGTCCGTGAAGGCGGACCTGCAGCAGGCTCACGCAGAGGCACAGAACCTGGTGGCGGTGAGGCAGCAGGTGGCGGTGGACACGCAGAAGCTGAGCAAGGACCTTCAGAGGAACATCGGTGAGGCACAGCAGCTTCCGGCGCTCAGCCATGAGTGCGGTGCTGCTAGACAAGAATATCAGCACCTCAGGTGTGTTGCCGTGCACTGCAATTGTTCTCTAGCATGTCTTTTCTTCAATATGCCACTAATCTCAAGTCTCAATGTTGCATGCCCTATTTATATTTCAGGGCTACGTATGAGTATGAAAGGAAACTCAGGACGGACCACTCCGAGTCGCTTCAGGTAATGAAGAGAAATTATGACTCCATGGTTACGGAGCTAGAAAAGCTTCGTGCTGAGTTGACAAACACAGCTAATCTTGACAAACTTGGTATGTCGTTATCTGTTATTTCATTTTATTACTCTGTACTGTAGATTGATATATGTAGAAACCTACATTTGTAGTTGCAGTTTTTTTAAATCCATAAGACATTTTTTTATATGTAGGAACTCTGTACAATCCTAATATTGCTCAAAAGGATGATGGTACATCTAGCCTTCATTCTGTTGGACAAATTGCTTTTGATGGTGCCTATGGGGGTGCACAGGTGAGCAGCTTTACTTCCTGCTATATGGATACCTCACAAGTTGTGCCATTTATTATTTTTTGAGGCATGTTTTATCTATATGATTGTGTGGATCACAATCTCCGCCACCACAAGGCAACCCTTACTTCAATTTTGCCTCAACTTGAGAATTTGTCTTTCAAATAGCAGTTGAGCCTTTTTGTTGTATATACCTTCATGGGTTAGTCTCATGAAACACGCTTAACATGAAGTTTAGAATTTTGTATCACATGACACTCATTTGGGGGCATATTTTGAAGAGACCAAATGATGAAACACCAACCAAACATCACCTTAACTCTCAAAAGGCACAACTGAGGTGGGTTTTGTGAGCTACAGACCTAACTATCAAACAATTCATGTCTGCGGAGACTAGATTTAAGAACATATGGACTGGGTCTGACTCATAACAATGAAAGGTTTGGTAGAAGTTGTGTTAAGTATATCTGGGGAGAAAGGAATAAAAAGTGCAGCATTTATGTTTATGCATGTGTCTGCTGAGTTAAGTTACAATATGCGCTATGCAGGCCAATACCCCACTAAATAGCAAGAACATAATGCTTTGTCCCATTAGTTCCAATTTCATCTGATCCTAATCATAACTTTCAATGTTTCAAGCATTTTTTTCTTTGGTAACTTTTGCAGGTATTATTTTATTCATACAAATTACAACTGCCATGTATATTTTTTCAGACTTCTCAGATATTAAGTTCTTAATTCATAAATTACATTGCATTTATTTGTGTACTTGGGATCTCTGTTCTTACTAAAGCTGGTTTTGTTTGGTTTGAAAATTTCAGACTTGAAGTATGGCACTGAATTCGACAAACTATTCCAGTTAATTTAAAGAAGCCACGCACCCACCATATAAATATTTCATAACGTAGATACTGTTTAATCAAGGATCTGCCTTAACCCCTGTTCTCCCCGGGGCATTCAAGGCAGCGTTTCTCATAGCAAATGCAAAATAACGTAAATGAAAGCTGGACTAGCTAGTTGGCTACTTTAGTTTGTCCTTGATGCCTTTTGTTCTTTCTTTCTTTTTCTGGCTTGAAGTTAATGGATGCTTATCTTGCAGTGCAAAATGGATCATAAAGCAGTTATTCTAATTTTCATATCCCCCCCCATGGCAATGATAATGTAAATTTTGTCTTCAGCTTTTTAACTAGGTGCTGGAGTATTTTTTGTATATTAATAACAATAGAAAATTTTATGTTAATTCAGGCAAGGACGCCCCCTACTGGTCTGGCAGACCCTTTAAGCGGAAGCCCAGCTGGCAGTGCTCCTTGTTCTGGATTTGATCCATCAAGAGGCAATACATATGACACTTCTCGTCTTGCTAGCTTCAGTTCTTCGAAAGCTGGAGGCCATGATGCATCAAGGGGTGCCACTGGCTATGACTCTTCGAAAGGTGCTGGATATGATGCTTCTAAAGCACCTGCACTTGGAGCACAGGCAGCAGCTGCTCATGGGAGTAGTGCTGGTTACTATGGATCAAGTCAGGTGCCACCACCTTCATATGCATGGGCACCAGCTGCATCCACTCATGGATCGATACAGGTGCCACCATCATATGCATGTGGGCCAGTTCCGTCTTCATCCTACGGCGCAACAACAGCGCGACCCTATGGCTCAGCTCAGGCACTACCATCATATGGACAAACACAGGCGCCATCTTCATATGGACACACACAGCTACCATCATCCTATGGTCTAGCACAGGCACCATTCCCCTTTGCCCCAGCACAGGGGGTGTCGCCCTATGGGTTGGCTGCACAGCCTCCGGCCTATGGATCTGGGCAAGCAGCAACTAATGCTGGCAGTGCTTATCAAACTCCTCATGGACTTAAATAAATTGGTGACAAGTGTCTACTGATGGGGTCTTATTGGGATATTGGCAAAAGAGACACGGTGCTGGTTTGTCCACCAGAGCTCAATTTCCTTTCTGCAGCCACCAAAGTACCAAACTGTTGTTTAACCGATCTGAGAAGAATCTTCCTTACAATCTGTAAGAGATAATCGTGCAAACATTCATTTTCTGAGATGGTGATGCTTCTATAAACATTGCTTGTGATGCTTTTAAAACATTTTCTATGAAATGGTGATGCCTCAAAGTTTGGCGAGTAATGGTGTAAATTTTGGCTAGTGTACTGTTGATTGGCGCTCTTGAGTTATCAAGCGATATTTATTGATTGTCAGCTGACTTGTTGCATGTATGACATGAGATGCACACTGCTAATACCGGGGCTAAATATATGGCTGTTGTTGCCCTTACCATAGCCTATCTGTTGAATCTTATCCAGTAACTGTTTAGCTGTCTTAGATGTTTGATGACTGCTTCAATGACATGGTAGGAACTGATGCCAGGCGTGTTGATTTGCATTCGGATGAAGTTTTGCTTTTCTGAACTTGGTTACAGCTTCCTGTTATGCAGCAAATCATTAAAAGTCTAAAGAGAACTCCATATCAATCAAGTTGCTTTGGTGAACATGGTTGCAGCCTCCTGTTGTGCAGCAATCGTCCAAGTTTATTTTGAAATTGAGATCAAAGATTTTAGCAGCCGTGCTCACATACATGAGGATTCAATGTGTCGACAGAAACATCAGTATTAGGCTACTTAC
This sequence comes from Hsuehochloa calcarea, assembly GCA_036346395.1. NCBI lineage: Eukaryota > Viridiplantae > Streptophyta > Magnoliopsida > Poales > Poaceae > Hsuehochloa > Hsuehochloa calcarea. The sequence goes on along the minus strand of CM070595.1, from coordinate 8,976,361 downwards.
ATGCGAAGACAGTTTTTTCGCTTCATGTTTTGTGCATCTAACTTTCTAGCCAGCACTATACTTGCGGAACAGAAGCTAGCAAGAGATGAAGAGATGCCTGCCTGTCTTGAAACTTCTCTCAGTGGTGCAGGACAGACTGTGAACACGCATAATAGCCACTCATTCACCAGTTACAGCAGAATGACAGATTGAGCATAACATTTTACATCCCCATTTGCTGACAATACACCATGAATCCAGTTTAGTGCAGTGTATCAGAGGCACCATGAATACGTCTTGTGAACCTGCATTTTAGTGGTCATGGATGCACAGAAAAATTTCCGGTCCAAGTCGTCAAATTCCAGCCAAAGTTCTTGGTGCCCGCACTAGCATATCGATGGCTCTAAGCCTCTAACCGGACTTGAGCAGAATAAATTCATACAACCTTTACAGAAAGCAGAACAGAAAAAGATTGAAATGGTTCCAACTCTACACACTGGGGAATATAATAGGCCCTATACCATCTCAAGTTTAAACTTGGCACAAACAAGATGTCATGACCAGGAGGGCATAAAAATGAAAAAGAAAAGAAGCATTTCCACGGCAGGTAGAAGTGAAGCTCTTAATTAGAAGATGGAAAAGGCAAAGCATAAAAATGAAAAAGAAAAGAAGCGTTTCCACGACAGGTAGAAGTGAAGCTCTTAATTAGAAGATGGAAAAGTGAAGCTCTTAATTAGAAGATGAAAAAGGCAAAGCATAAAAATGAAAAAGAAAAGAAGCGTTTCCACGGCAGGTAGAAGTGAAGCTCTTAATTAGAAGATGGAAAAGGTAAAGCAGAAAAATGAAAAAGAAAAGAAGCGTTTCCAGGACTTTATTGCTACAAGCAGTTGATAGGGTATAATGTTACTGTAGGATTTATTCGTCTGTTTTGATAACGCGGTAGCTTTAGGAGAAGCCGGTCCATTAAACCACTTGATGATATATCTGTTTGAAAAATGACTTACATTATTTTACTATGACTTATATTATTTTACTTTTGTGATGATGCCAGTCAAAATCTATGTTGCCTGCCTACATATTAGATATTGTCTATATAACTAGGTTGCATTGCAACAACTAGTGTTGAGGTACTAGCAAACTATTAGATCAAAAGAAATCTTAAAGTAGATTACAATTTACTAAGTCTGGCAGTTGATTAAAATTTACTTCATGAAACAGATCACTAACTTTTGCACAATGCTTTTCTCATAGAATTGCACATTTGCGCCGCAATACGAAACTGAGATATTCTTGCTTTCCATGCCCTCTAAATAGAGATATCACTTGCATTGTTGGTTGTGTAAGTAGTTACAACCATTTGTAAGATTATTCTTCGTTTGTTTGGCACACACAAAAGGAAAGGAGGTGACAAATTAGTACTAGTTTGATCAAAAGGGGTAAATACTTTGCCTTATAAAAAAATATCAGTTGTAAAGATGAGAAATATCTTAATCTCCTCTCTTTTTCTATGATTGCTACATTTCTTTGGAAGCCATGAACTCTCCAATGCCAAGATTCATCTCTAGCTACTGTTATGAATAACGCTTGTATTCCATATGAGGCCAATGAGCCAATATATATACAAGTATATGGGTGTTATATATGCAAAGAGACCCCTATACAACACACATCAAACACACAACCCCCGCATGTAGGATGCATCAACACCAATACACTTTGTAAGCTCATACTTTACCAGATTGGTAGCAATGCTAATAGCCCCTGTACTGTCAGACGAAAGAGGAATGGGTGCTGAAACAAAAGCACCAAAATCCTCAAGTAACCACCGTAGCCAAGTTACCTCCGCAGTCAACAACCATAGCTCGCAACTCTGCCTCAGCACTCGAACGAGAAATTGTTGTCTGCTTTTTAGTCTTCCAAGCAATGAGAGAATCACCAATAAAAACACAATAGGAAGAAAGAGACCGGCGATCAGAGTGATCACTAGCCCATGTAGCATCAGAATATGCCTGGAACTGTAAAGAGCTGGAACAAGGGAAAAACAAACGACAAGTGATGGTTCCACGAAGATATCGTAGAACACGAAGAAGATGACTATAGTGGAGCTGAGTGGAAGTAGAAACAAACTGACTCAAGATATGCACAGGGTACGAAATGTCAGGACAAGTGACACCCATATAAACAAGACTCCCAATAAGATGACGATATCGAGTAGGATCAGTAAGAGGCTCACCATCAGTGGACCGAAGATGAACATTAAGCTCCATGGGAGTCTCAGCGGTGTGCTGATCCGTAAGAAAAACACGATCAAGAAGGTCCTGAATATACTTTTCTTGGGACAGATAGAAGCCATCAGGCGTAGAAATAACCTCAATCCCAAGAAAGTAGCGAAGAGGACCCAGATCAGACATGAGAAACTGCTCATTAAGACGCTCCTTGATAAAAGTAATGTACTAAGAATCATCTCCTGTAATGATCATATCATCAACATATAAAAGGAGAAGCGTCCGACCACGAGGCGAAGTTTGAATAAAAAGAGCAGGATCATGAGTACTGGCAGAGAAACCAGCTGTAGTGACAACAGAGGAGAAACGATCAAACCAAGCACGAGGAGCTTGCATGAGGCCGCAAAGAGATCGGCGCAGTGTTTTCGCTACCGGTTCAAAAAATTTGGATCTTCGCCGATAGGGCGGTTCTGCGTGAATCGGGTTTTTGGATTTTTTCACGAAAATTCAAAGCAGATTTGAATTTTTACGATTTTGCGTCGAAATTTTCCGAAATTTTGCCAAAATTTCGCCGAAATTTCGCATCAGTAGTGCAAATAGACATATTATCAGAATAAAAGAAATATAATCTCAAGTGCTCTACTTTCATGATCTCAAACAGGCCAGCTATTACAGTCAATAAACGAAATCGTTTTCCCTGGTTGTGCCCCAATACTTGAGAGCTGCCAGATCATAAGCCCTTGCTGCCTTGTCCTCCTTGTCATAGCCACCTAAGTGTTCATGAATACAATGACAAGGTGCGATCACTAAAATAATAAAATGAAAATAAAACGGCAAGAGATAGGTGCATGCATGCATACCCAGATAAACTGCACGTTGTCAAGGATATTATAGTGTCATTCCCGGAGGCAATAGGTGAAGGCAGTGTGTTGATGGAACAGAAGATAGAATGCTTGATCAGTACTGTAAATTGTGTATATATTGTTGTGCAATTGATGGGAAAAAAACAGGAGAAGTAAATCCATTCAGTACCTTGCCTACCCTTGCGACTCTGCCCTTCTCTTCTACAGCTATTGTCCCAGAGATGAGCCCCGTAACGCCCTGTCCATCTTTGTCTGAAATCGAAAATTTCAAGAAGAGGGGCAAAGATTTGGTTTGACTTATTTATGGGGTTATGCATATTTGTCCCTACCTAATTAACATTAAGTACTTTGTTTTAGATCCATTAACCTTTTCAGAAAGGTGTACCGAAGCATACCTAGAAACTAAAAAGCAACAAATAATCGTACATGCCAGTCTATAAGATAAGAGAATTAAATTTCTGGCTCAGCACATACATTACTACCATTACTACAATACTAGTCGTATAAATTAATTTTCCCAGCTCACCACATACAACAATAGTAGAATCGCATTCTATGCATGAACAATGTTAGAGACAGAGTGGAGAAGTACCTCACAGTGATCATGATCAAAGCGAACAAGAAACCTACAACGACATCCTCTTACATCCTCAAATGCCAAACACAAAGGAACAGAGGAGAGGAACATCAATCTATTATATTATAAAAATGAGAGAAAAAGAAGCTATCAAGCTATTATAGCATACCTAATGGCTAGTACAGGCTACTGAGGTCCTTCTTCTTAGCAACCCTCGATGGACGAGAACCATGATCTGCATCCTGTGTTGCATGTGTGAAGTGATCCTCTTGATAAATCAAGTGGCGGAGTTAACATTTGCAAATGTGAAACAGAGTGCATTAGCATTTTGTTGAACTCGGTTGGAAAGACTCACAATGATAACACAAGTACCTTGAGACTCGATTGCTTGGACATATTGTTGTCCTCCTCTTTCTCCTCCCTTGCCATCCGGCGCTTGTCGTTGTCATCATTACCATCATCATCATCGAGAATCTTTGTCTTGAGACTCGGCATAATCAAGGCTATTGGGAGGAGTATCGTGTCATCACTACTTCCCACACTATCCTCTTCGCCCAAAGACCGCCTTCTTTCCTTTCTTCGTCTTTTCCTTCCTTGAACAATTTGGATGTTTCCTCTTTGAAGCCCTGAGTTGATGGGCTTGTCAAGAACGCCATCACTTGATTTGTCATTCACCACCTTAGAGTGTTTTGGGGAAGAACTCCTTCATTCACTTTGTAGGCTCGTGCTCACTAATGGATTTATTCAACCAATCCATAATTGGGTTTCGCTATCAAAGAGTGCGGCCTCCATCAATATTCCACAAGCATCTAGCTCTGTCTCTTCCGGTCCTCCTCCATTTGTTGGAGGCGAAGCTTCAAATTGTAGTGGACATAGACTAATTTGTGCGACTTGGCATAACTAAGACGGTTTCTCACTTTCGTATGAATCAACGCAAAGCGTGCTCCAATTACGCTCGCACCCACTTGAAGACACACATTGCGACACAACTGCAATGCATATTTACGCAAAACTTTCACGTCTCCTCCATAGGTCCTCCACCACGTAGCGCAACAAATAGCATGTTTTTAGTTCAAAATTATTGAAGCACACTAGAAGTAAGGCGAATTAGTGCTCACTTACTTGGAGTCATGCGTGTTGCTGCAATTCGAGCCGTACCACCATCAAACATCCCTCTATGGGCACGAAACATCTCAAATTCAGCAAGTGCCTCAACTGCTTCTTCCGGGGAGTCGGCAATCCTCTCTACTGTCAACGTGAGTTCCTTCATATATGTTGGGTAGTCACTTAATCCATATTTGTAGTTGCTCTCGGGATCGAGAAGGCAGGCTGCATCAATCAATGAAATCAACAAGCATGGTTTGTAAAAATAAAACTTCATGACAAAGGAGTGTATGTTATGTTACCTGCATAAATGAGTGTGTCTTTGCAAAGATATTGGACCCTCCTCTTGACCACACTCGTGAACCTCATCAAAACTCCTGGACTCTCCTCAAAATGAGCTTCCAACTCTTTCATACTGTTGATAATGGTTGGCATAAAACCAGAGATTGTTCCTTTCTTTTGTTGATCGGCGAATCGCAACGCACGGTAGAGAGGCTTCACCGAATCTATCACCCACTTGAGCTCATTCCACCATGTCCTGCTTGTTAGACAGTCGCCCGCATAGTCATAGTCTGGATCGTCCACCCATTCATCGTTTCTTCCAGTTCTCCGACACAACCCATTGTCGAACTTGTCTTTCTGTCCCAGAAACTCTCCAAGAAGATGAATACAGTCCCAAACCTCGTGGCATTGGGTCGGACCAACTCTCCAGCAATCTTCACTTTCATCTCCGCATGCAACCTGCCATGATTGTAGAAGAATCTACAAATCCTCTTGGCGCTAACGACCACGTTGTTAATTTCATCGAAACAACAAATCTCCTTGAGCATAAGGTTCACGGTGTGGGCAGCACATGGCTGCCAAACAATGTGGGGGTACTCCTTTGTGATACGCAAGCATGCTTTTTTGTAGTTTGAACCATTGTGCGTGATTACGGACAATGGACTTATGGCCAATCTCGTCTACAATCACCTCTTTGATCCCATCATACAAAAAATCAGCATTCTGAGTTTGACCGGTTGCATTGATAGACTTGTGGAAGAACATGCGCCCATTGCAGTAAATCATAAAGTTGATGATGCTCATTGAGGTAGGTCCTGTCCAAGAATCACACATGACAGTAACACCATATGTGACCCACTCTTTTTTGAATTGCTCTACATACTTTTCTAGCTCATCAAAGTTGTCTTGCAGGTAGCGTCCATCAATTTCGGACCCTTTAGGGATGTGAGCACCTTTACCGAGCTGCTGAGTTAACTTCATTGCACCTCTGAAGTACGGACAGTTGGCTTTCTTTCCAGGAATGTCATTGGCATGAAACCACTTTGCCCAAGCTTTGCCAATGTCCTCGTGAGCTGTCTTGTTGAACATTGTGTCTACACGAGCCTGCACGGATGCTCTACTACGTGACATATCTACATCAAAGACTCTACCGGTAGCACTTGCATTGCGAAACATCAAACCAATTCCACTATTACCAGCACAACTAGCAGCACCACTGCCACTACCACTACCGCTACCACTTCCACTGCCTTGCCCAACTATGCCACTCCTCCCCTATGAAAGTGTAGCTCCCTCATTAAAGCAGCCAATGCCATTTGCATTTCCTCATCATCGTCATCGTCAACTCGTTCGCGCCGATCCACCCCTTGCGTAAGCTCATCCTCGATTCTGAGTTTACGCTCCTTTGCATCTCTTCTCTTTTGTTTGCCTATCCTTATGGCTCTCCTCATTGCATCTCGAACATCAGGCGGTACGACATTGCATGACATGACATTCCCTGATATGCCACCTAGGTGCTCCCTCAGCCGAGTCGCACCTCCACCTTTCTTCATCCAATAGCAATATCGACATTTGAACCCAGCACCAACTCTTAGCCCATGATTCCAGACATTCTCAATATTTCCATCATCTACAATTCCTGCAATAAAAAACTATCAGTGAGTAATCCACCGGGCGGCAATCAACAACAATCAAAAGCCAAATCAAAAGCGAAAATTTCAGATCGATTTCTTGTATCACATCGAAACAATTATCTCATTCAATTTCAGAATAATTTTAGTATATGACAAGTTTCATCACTATGTTAGTGAGACATAGTCGGTAGTCGGTAACCGTTAGAGCGTTCTCACATGAGGGGGATACTAATGATTTTTTTCACACATTGCAAATAGGAAAGCACGAAAACAAGATAACAAACCAAATGCCCTGTCCTGTATTGTCAACAAAACCATCACCCTTTTTTTTCCAAGGTTGAAGCTCTAGGAGCTATATGATCTGACCCTCTCCATGTTAGACAGGGAGACTTTGATGTCAACATGCATGTGCCAGTAGTCCTCTCAAGTTCTCGCATGACAAGTACCCCGCAAGCTACCAACCCTGACCACACATGCATGTATAGACATTCTCCTAGTCGAGATGTACATGTGTAGTGGTCTCAGACTATGCAGAGGTGGCATGCATGCAACTTTAGTTTGGTCTATCTTTCTCCATCGAGTGGTACTGTGAAAATGATATCGTATAAATAATCAATGCAAACATGCTCGAGCTAGCCTCCTACAGTCTCAAAGGTCACATTTGAGCAGTTGCAATCTCTGCCTCCCTAGATGCGACGGGTAAACAACCATTTTCTAGCTGCAATATTTAAGCACAAGTTGGGCAAGGATGAAAGATAGGGACAGAAGATCTCTTGGTAATATATTACATGGCATCTGTATCCAGTGACTGGATTCCAGTCTCATAGCACATAGCCCAAATCTCTTGGTAATATATTATGCTCATCGATCAATGTCGATCAATGTTTTGATCAATTGAAGGAAGTTTCACATATAACCATAATGAATTTGCAGCCCCAATTTGAGTAATCCACAGTGCAGTGATCAACAATCAAATGCCAAATCCACTCGACTTACCGAGGTCCTCTTGCGGCGGTGCTTGCTGCGGCAACCCTCGTGCCCGACCCTGCCGCTTCCGCCTCCACCGTCTGGGATGCTGCCACGGCCATCTGTGCCCCGACCCCTTCCGGTTCCTCTGCCGCTTGCACCACCAGCGTCTGGGATGCTGCCGCGACCATCTTTGCCCGACCGTGCCGCGAGATCGGGAGGTTGGGAGTCCGGACTCAGAGCCCGTCCATGCCCGATGCCCCTAGCCTGGAGGCGGAGAAGGGATCAAGAAGATGAGAGATAGGGAGAGCAGAGGGAGAGGAGGCGGGACACAGGATTCGGGAACTCACGAGTAGGTATGCACCGACGCAGGACGGCAGGAGCAGCGGAGCTGACCTCACGGACTGTCGGCGCCGCCGACTAAGCCGCTGGCCCGCTGCCGGAGCCGCTACTGAAGCCACCGCCGCCGAAAGAGCTCGTCACGCCCGGGGACCTCACGGACGGGGCAAACGCGCAGGTGATGAGAGCCGGTGGCACCACAGAGGGGCCTCACGACCTCGTCGGCTCGTCCTCGCGTCGCGCCGTCGCCTCAGCTCAGATTTGGGAATCGGCCGCCGAAATCGCTTCGTCGCGCGAGGGAGATGGAGTTAGGGCTGGCGACCGAAGGGCAACGCACTGTGATGGCTACGGTTGGATGGGTGGGCCCAATTCAAAGCGGGCGAATATTTTTGGCCGATCGTTTTCACTGTGAGCGACCGGTAAGGCCGATTTTCGCCGGTTACCGCCGATATTTCGCCGAAATCGTTTTCCCTGGATCGGCGAAGGCGAGAAACCATACCATCAGGAACAGAATACCCAGGTGGTGGTTGCATATAAACCTTCTCATGTAGCTCACCATTGAGAAAGACATTCTTGACATCAAGCTAAGAGATGGACCATGCCCGAACAGATACCACAGTAAGAAGAGTGCGAACAGTGGTCATGTGAGCCATAGGAGAAAAAAATCTTATCACAATGACGACCATGCTCCTGCTGAAAGCCACGTGCCACAAGACGAACCTTGTAGCGCTCAAGAGAACCATCAGAGCGGGTCTTAATCTTGTAGACCCACTTGCATGTGATAGGAGTAACACGCGGGAAGAGCGACAAGATCCCACGTGCCAGTGAGCTCAAGAGTAGTAATCTCCTCTATCATCGCATGCTGCCATTCTTGATGAAAAGCAGCATCACGATAAGAAATCGTTCGGCAAGAGTCGCTAAACAAAAGCACGCAGAGGCCGAATAGACTAGCGATCATGAAGAGCATATCGAGGAGAGGCCGAAGAAGATGAACCATCAGAATAAGATGGCGCATCAGAAGAATCCTCAACTCACGGAAGACAAGTGTAGTAGAGAGGATAAGAAGGACGAAGGCCGGGGGGAGCCTCTGGAGAGGGTAACGGGTCAAAGGAGATGGTGAATGAGGAACCGAAGCGGCCAAAGGCAGTGATGGAGGTGTGGTGACTATGGGGGTAGCAGGAAAAGTCAGAAAAGAAAGCGGCTCAACAAGATATGCTGGAGTGGTGGAAGGACAAGGACAAGGGTAAAAAGGACGAGACTCATCAAAAGTGACGTCCCGAGAAACCCACATCCGTCGACCAACCGGATCCCAACAACGATATCCCTTATACTCAGCGCTATAGCCCAGAAAAACACACTCCACGGACTGAGCAGTTAGCTTGGTGCGCTCACGAGGTGCAAGAAGAACATAGTACACACACCCAAAGAGGTGAAGACTAGAATAGTCAGGAGTCTTACCACAGAGACGCTCAACTGGGATCCCACCCTGAAGAGCAGAAGAAGGTTGAATATTAATCAGGAAAGTGGCAGTAGAAACAACTTCAACCCAAAAGTGTGGAGGGACAGCAGAAGCAAGCATAAGAGCACGGGCTGCCTCAAGAAGATGATGGTGCTTCCGTTCAGCCACACCATTCTGGGCATGAGCACCAGGACAAAAAACTGAGAGAGAGTGCCCAGCTCAGCAAGAAAACCACGAATGACCCTTGACAAGTATTCCCCAGCAGAGTCAGCACGAAAGACACGAATAGGAGAATCAAACTGAGTACGGATCATGGTGGCAAAAGTTTTGTAGATGGATAACACCGCACTACGATATGACATAAAGTATATCCATGTGTGGTGAGAAAAATCATCAATAAAATGATATAATATCGATAACCTCCTTTCGAAACAAAGGGCCGGACCCCATACATCCGAATGAACAATATCAAAAGGACATTGTGAAATTGACTCACTGGAAGGATAGAGAAGTTGAAGATGTTTACCAAGCTTACAACCCTAATAATTTAGAGAAGCATCACCAGACACAGACTCTAAAAAACCGCAACAAAGTAAAGAAGATAGACGCGACCCGCAAAGATATCCCAAACTTTGATGCCACTGAGCAAAAGACGCAGTGGAGGATGCAGCAGAAGTAGTGGCGATGGTGGAGACAACAAGACTGGCAGGGGGGCAGCGGAAGGAAAATGAAGCCAGTCAAGCTCCGAAAGACGTAGTGAGTCACATCAGTGAGGGCCAGTACCAACCAGAGTTCCCATGCGTCGATCCTGAACACAACAAGAATCAGAATCAAGAATAACACGATAACCATGATCAGTGAGCTGACCGGTAGATATGATGTAACGTACCAAAATTAAGCTTTTCAAAAATCTTTCGAGTAGTTTAGGTCCGTGGAAAATTTCACCAATTTTATTTGAATTATTAAAGCTTAATTAGAATTTTTATAAATTGAAAATATTTAATTTGACTAATATAAACATCAATTTTAAGAAAAACAATTTTGGTTGGGTTCCTTGTGCTCCAAGGAATTTTCGTGTATTTTCTTGGATTTTTCTGAATTTATTTGCTATTTATTTGAGCTCATTTGGATTTTCAGCTTTTATTTAATTCCTAAATCAATTTATATTTCCTAAAATTCTTGTGGGCTGAATTGCCTTCGGCCTACTTCGCCTCTCTCCTCTGTCCGGCCCAGCCACCAGCTTTTCCCCCTCCGGCCCATCTCGCTGCGCCCCCAACTCAACCCCGCCGCCAAACCCTAACGCCACCCGTGGCCCACCTGTCAGCCCGAGTGCTTTGCTCACGCACGCCTGGCATTGCTACTCTGTCGCGCGCCAGCACCGCCCGCGCCGCGCCGGGAGTCTGCCTCCCACACGCACGCCGAGGCGCTATAAAAGCCGCCACCCTTGCGCGCGTCCGCTTCGCCCGACCCGCCGCCCTCATGCCCTAGCCCCTCTCCGCTGGAACGTGCCCTTGCGCCGCCAATGGCCGCCGCTCTGGTTGTCTCCTCCAAGCCCGACGCCGGCCTTCACAGCTGGATGTCCTCCGTCGACGGTCCCCAGGACCCACCGTCCGCATCGCGGTGACCACAACGTCTTTCTCTTCACGTTTCCGCCACTCACGGAAGCTCGCACGCCCTACAGCGCCGGCGTGCACTCCATCTTCATCAACTCCGACCGCCGCCTTCAAAGCCGCGATTCGCCTTCTCCGATGATCTCCGGCGCGCATGGACACCACCATCGTCTTCCTCGTGCGACGTTCTATTCGGTGCTCACCTTCTCATCTTCGGGGCACCGCCGCAACGTCGTCGCCGCCGACGGCCGGCGCAGACGCCGCGCTCTTACGCTGCGCCACGGCGGTTGTTGCCGACTTCCGCCGCCGCAACCGCGTCACCGAGACCGCCTAAGCCTACTCGTTCCGTTTTGTTCATCCCCTTGCGCTGTCGTGACTCGTAACTCCGGCGAGTCGGCAAGCCCGAGCGCCACCGAGAGCCATCGTGCCTGTGCCCTGCGTTCGTTGCCCAGTGCCACGTCACCCGCCTCGTCACCGCCACCTTTCGCCAGGTCATCTTTCCCTGCCAAGTAGGCGCACATGTGGCACACCTATCCAAACCCAAAACCCAGTGTTGAGTGGACATGGTTCACCATGGACCAAGTCATTTACCCGTGGACCCCGTTTGATAGTGCACTGTTTTGTGAACCAGGTCCACCGTGGACCCAAGCCCTAGCCCGTGGACTCGGTCTATAGACCGTGGGTCCCACTGTCAGCCACTGTAGCATTTTACCGAGTTTCTTTTAATTCTGAAAATACCATGCTGACGTCAGCCGACATCATTATTCCGGATTTTTCAATATAAAAATAATTTGGAAAATTTTAGAATTCCAATTTAGGGTTTTAATCATTTCCGATCTTCGAAAGCCCATAACTTTTGCATTCGAACTCCGATTGAGCCCATTCAAGTTTGTAAATTCATATAAAATCAATATCTATTTAATGGTGAATTTTATTTGATTTTTGGAGTTTATTTTGCCTCTGTTATTTATTTATTTTTGTTTCTTTTGTCTCGTTTGCGAGTAGACGTCGATACTTCGGGAAATTTTGGAGAAGAAAGAGCACCTCAAGATCAAGACCAGTACCTAGACCTATTCCAATGCAAGTTATACCTTTGACCATATTGCACTTAGTTTTCAAATTACTTTGATTTGAATTATTGCATCTTAATTTAAGTATGTATTTAAATGATTTTGGTGGTAGTTAATAACCCAATTTTTTATGTCCACCTTTTCAATTGTATGTCATATTCTTTTGTCACCCTAGATTGGTTTCTTACTAGTTGGTATTATTGTAGCACCAACATGGGTTGGTTAGACACGAGTAGATTGCTTAGCCATGCCATGAGTCATCATTTCATGTGAGTTGCAATTATAAACTTGACTAGGTGATTATGGAACTGTGTGATGAAACTGTTTGTGCTGTGTGCTATTACTCGTTGATGGCATGTGTTGCACTTAATCAACAGGATGGGAAAATATTTAGACTGAGGCAAGTGGTGGATCTGTGTGAATGGTGGAGCTGTGTGCTTTAAACTTTGTGATTTAGGAAAAACTGGAAGTCTTGCCTTGGTCAATTAAGGACTTAACTTTGTGCGCCATTGAACTGGGCCTTACTGTATGACCACATGCCTAGTATGGGCTGGGCCTAACTTAGTAAGTTATGGAGTCTTAACATTGACAACTCAGGTTGTATTTTAAGCTATGTGATGGGCTGGAGGTGTGATATGTCACATCGCGGGACGGTTCGTTGCATCCCTATCCAACGATGTGTGTCGTAACCAAACACTGTGTGTATCAGTTGGCCGGTAGGAAAGCACATCGGGAGTGTCATTGCTTGAGATGAAATCTCTGAAAGGTTTTGTTATGGTCAGTGCTAGCTACACTGATTGTATCATGCGGGTAAAGCGTACAACCTCTGCAGAGTGTTTAATTAATCTATTCGAATAGCCGCGTCCGCGGTCATGGACATGCTCGGGGATTTCACACGAGGGGTAGTTTTTTCATAAAACAATTGGGAATGGTCAGCTGTGTGAGGTAACTTGTTCAGCTGTGTGGAAGAACTTGATTAGGCTTTGTGTCCTTTGTGAAAGAAAATGTTAAACTATTATCTTTTATTTGTTTTGAATTATATTTTCATTCTATTATTTGTATTCAATTGCAAATGTTGCATTTCTGCAAAATAACCACAGAAGCCATTCCTTTGGAATAAACCATCATCTATAAATTGCATTCTGTGGTATGACTTGCGAGTACGGTGTGTACTCATACTTGCTATAAACAATCAACAGAAGTGGAAGAATCATCAGCCAACAAGGTCTACTTCAAGGATCGTGGAGAACTAGGTTGCGCTACCCCAGTCGATTGCCTGTGGGCATATGGATGGGCTTCACTGAAGTTATTCTGTTACGTTCCGCTGCAGCTTTATTGAGCTATTTATCTTCTGAGACATTAATTGTAAGCTTTGACCTTAAGGTCTTACTCTGATAAAAATTGTTATTTGTTTATTTATTAGTCATTTGTGCACATGGAATTGATATTTTATTGATGTTACCACTGTGTGCACTAGCGTGATCCTGGACTAGTGTAGTATACACAGAGGGTCCAGATTTGCATATTTGGGTCCCGACAGAGGTGGTATCAGAGCCATATCGACTGTAGGTCGTGACCTTACTTAGAATGGTCGTGTTTTAGAAAAACTTCAAAACTTATTTTACAAATGGAAAACCTTAATGATGTGCTATTCTCATCTTGTCTAAATTCTATTCTCTTGCACTCTATTCATTTCTCATCCATATTCTTCCTTACCATTTTGAGTATTAACTTGGACCTTCTTTCCTCATAACTTCCATAGTTGTCGTTATCGGTGCCAAATGTCTCGATGGATGCCCAAGAGCTGTTTTGAGCAACTCTTTGAAGACCATGCAGACAACAACAACATATCGACATCTCCCCAAGTGTTCAAGGCAAGTTCGTCGCAAGAATTGAAGACCCAGAAGAAGTTGTACGTCGCCCCTGTCTTTCTCCAAGATTCGTCTGCAAGGATCGCAAGCAGTCAACGTTTGATGAAGACAGTGATTAGTTCGAGTTTTCTTTAGACCTGCCATATAGGATAAATCAGCATTGGTTCCTCCCGTGTGTTGAGCCAAGTCACCTAGTTAAGTTAGAGTTTAATCGACTAGACGATTAGATTATCGTTTTCCTTCTTCTGTGTGTAGTTTACTTGTGAGTTTTATGCTTCTTAATAGCTTTTCGGCTATTTCTGTGTTCCTTGGTGTTCTTAGGTTAAGCCTGCTCTCTTAGTAGATTGTATTCTCCTTACCTTATACTTTTACCTCTCATCTATTAAGCCTTGGTCAGCCAGCAGATGAAGAACCCCATTAAAGTGAACATTGTCAGTAATCTTGAGACAGTCTGTGTCAGCTCAGATCTTGTTAATCCCAGTGGATAGTTGTTAGTACCATGAGTAGCAGATCCAGTCATGATACAATTTTGGCAGCTCAGACTCAACTCATGAATGCGATGATGAAGAACATGAACAACATGATGACCCTACAAAATCAGACCGTCACTACCTTGGCCAATTTGTTGAATCATAATAATCAAGCAAGCGCTGTTCCATCACCAGTCTCAATACCAAAGCAGACGCCAGCCAGCAGCTATCACCAGTGCTAGTAGTGAAACATACCGGAACCAGTTTCCGTCATCCAAAATCAGCTCATGTCAGCGACGATGCAACTGTCGGACAGTATTAACTTTTGAAAGGATGCACAAATCGTTACTATCCCAACGGCACACTCTCAGTTCAAGTTTGTGAAGTTCATAATGACCAAACTGCCTATCTTTGAAGGATCAGTCAAGCTCAAGGATGTAGAATCTTGAATTCGCACCATCGAAGAGAAGTTAATTGTTGTGCAATGTAATGATAACGAGAAAGTTTTCTATGCTGCTCACCAACTGGAAGGAGTTGTATTTGATTGGTGGAAAAACTTTCGCGTCGCCCATCAGGACAAGTTGACCATCATTCGGTCAGAGTTTCCCCCAGCTTTTCGTCAGCAGTATCCAACATCAAGTAAGAGTGATAAAGAAGAACTTGCTATTTCGATATCCTACATCCAAGCTATCCATTGTCCGTTGAAGTGCTGCCAACTAAATAAGTCGGAAGATCGTGCATGTACCCGTGGTGGAGAAATAAGTCATAGTGCCGATGAGCACAATATCAATTGTCCTAGTTGCGAAGCAAATAATTCCGTTGGAGAATGTCCAATGAGCAATATCAAATGCTTCTTATGTGAAGGCGATGATCATTGACCGAGCCAATGCTTTATGTATTCAGTGTTGATTTTCGCAATACAATGTCAGCGAGAAAATTTCCGAGCCGAAGTCAGAGCTTTAGCAAAAGAAGGCAAACCATTGTCAGTACAAGATATGTCAGCTAAAGAATCGTAAGAGCAGAATGTTGACTTTACTAACCAGCCTCAAAAGAGAAGCAAGTCGGTATCACCAGTAGAGTGTCTTGAGTGTGGTAAGCAAGATCACTATACCAAGAGATGTCCTGCAAAGTGACAAGCTTCAACCCTCAAGGAGGATAGTCATTCTGCCATAGCCCTGTCAGAAAAGTCGCAAGATTCGACACGTTTATACTACAACTGTCATGGAAAAGGCCACAACATCAGCCAGTATCCTCAGAAGAACTAGCCCTCACTCGAGATGCCAGAATGTCAGAAGTCGTTTCGGTCAAGCTTGTAACACCCAAAGCAGATGGTAAAGTAGTAGGACCTGTTTGTCCAAAGAAGCAGTTAAAGAAGAGACGTTTGTATAATGATATCACCAAGAAAGCCTAGATTAAAGATACCAGATTATGCATGTCTGTGTCGTAACAATAAAGTCAAGAGAAGAGTTGTAATCCTTTCCTTTGTTTGAGAGCAAAAAGTTAGACATCTTCATATACAAGTTATGAAGAAAAAGAATTGTTAATTGGATATTGAATCATTGGATATCTTTCTAAGTATATGCCTGTGCAAGTTGAGCAATCAAGATTTGAGTTATGTTGATTAAAGGCCGCATAGTCGTAATTATGGAAGGTGATGTTCCCTCTTATCATTTTGCACAGCTGTGAGACAACAGTAGTTGAAGAATTTAGCGTGGGGATAATATTCATACCACAAAAGAATATGCAGTTGTCATTGCAAGTGATCTATACAGCATGCATCCACATCAGAAGTTAAGTTTGTCTTTGACTTGGTACCCAGTATCAGCCAATTCCTAAAGGATGTACATTAGAGATGATATACGACAAAAGTTGCCAATGAGTTTGCAAGAATGATACAGTTGAGAAATGACTTTCTCAGATAAAGGCACTGTCGAATCAAGTTCGTCAGCTTGGCAAGCACCAATGTTGATTATAAAGTAAATTATTAGCACAGGGATGTGCGAGAATTTCAGTTTATTCAAGAGCTAATCCTCAGAACCTCAGAATCAGCTTGTTTGAGTTCTGAGAGAGAATTGCAGTTTCTTTAAGATCATCCATGAACTGGATAGTGTCAATTGAATACTAGTGAGACAACCATTTTGAGACAGTGTCAGCAGAAGATCAGTAAGACAGTCATTGCAAGATAGTCGAGACCCTCATCGTTGTAAAAGAACAAGTTCACCAGATCGCTAGAAGTGGGCTAAGTTAGTGAGAATTTCAGAAATAATCGATCACTTCTCCAGTGTTCATACTACCAGCTACCTGAAAGAAACTTGATAACTTTTATCATAGAACATCCAAGAATTTGTGTGTTAAGAAGTCTCGCTAGCACTTTCTAACAGCTAAAGTTTCAAGCAGTGAATTATTCTAGTCACAATTCGGAGTTTGCTATCATAGAGCATTAAAGATGGTTTTATTGGATTAAGAACCATGAGGTTGGAGTCGGTTCCCTCAGTTCAGATCAATATAGTGGCAGATGCCTCGAATCGGAAGAGCTACCACAAGAACTTGTTTATTAAATGAAGAGTCATCTAAAGTTACTTGTGAAACCCTGAAGCCGAATCTTGAGTCAGTTGCAAGAGGCTATTTGTTGAACCCCAGAAGTTAAGCCGATGCTAAGAAATTTTTGTTGAGAAGATAATAAGATGACAGTTTTATCAAGGGAATCAGTCCTCACATGAAGTAAGGTAAAGCATGAGAACCTGCCGAAGGTGAACCAGATGATCCACGAATAAATGACTATATATGTGTATCTGATGAGAAGAAACTGAAGTAGTTGATGCTCAAACCAACATCTGAGTGCAAGCATTCCATTTCCCCTGAAAGTACCAAGGTGTACAAGGATCTCAAAGTTGAATTGTGATGATCCAATATAAGGCAAAAGGTCATAGAATGTATTACCATTTGTTCGGTATATCAGAAAGTCAGCTAGTATGTCAAAGGCCAGTCAGAGTACCCCTATCTTTGAGAATTCGAGCATGGGTTTTCCCAGGACCCAACCGAGATGTAATATCTTGAAAAGTGATTGTTGAGCATTTGATAGAAATGGTCCCCTTCATACATGTCACTATCACCTTGTTTGGAGGTCGTCTAGCAGAGTGGTATACGATAGAAGTTGTATACAACAGAGATGGTATTCGCCAGAATTGGTGTAGTATCAGATCGACAGAGATTGTCAGTTTGCACGATGTGCCAGAAGGAGTCAGTGTCAAACCAACGATCCCAGTGTACCTCGTGTCAGTGACAGAGTGTGTATGCAGCCTAGGATGCCCGTTCAGTTTAGTATTGTGTATAACCCTGAATCAGTGGGCACATTGAAAGGGTGAGTTTGTTCTTTAACTCATGGTACCAAGTCGAGCAAGTAGGTGTTGTGTTCAGAGTTCCCCTACAACACCAGATGTAAGCCAGTTCGCAATGGTTGATCATTTGAGCCATCGCTCCCCTATAAGCAGATCAAATCACAAAGTATGTGTATTTTGCATTAATCATGAAGCAGAAGAGCAAGTGTCTTTAATCTTAAAAGGATTTTATGTAGCTTGGTTCAAGAAGAAAAGCTACGTAGATTATGCGGATTATCACCCTCGCAGTCATGTTTATCTTCAGGATACCTGTTGAAGTTCTGTGTTAAGAAGTTGCGACAGAGCTAATAGAGGTGTGTCGATCAGATCAAGATTCTGAAGCTCATAAGAAGGCTTAGTTTGTCAACCTAAGTTACCAGCCCGCAGCAAAATTTCCTTAACTCCCGAAGTGTCTTTGAGCATCAAACTGCTAGTGAACTGCAGCAACTGTGGGCAGATTTAGATCATTATGATCCACTGCAGTTGACATGTACTGGTGATATTGAGGCTGGTAGGGTGTGGCTGCAACGCAGATGAGTTACACACTTTCTAAAGGGGTTGAATCCAAAGTTTGAGAGTAGAAGGGCTGCCATGTTTCACTTGACAAACTTGCCTATTATGGAGGAGGCTATTTTTCCTATAGTGCAGGAGGAAGTTCGACTACTAGTAATGGGGGACAACAACCCGGTCAGATCCGCATACACCATACATGATGATAGAGAGTGCTACAACTGTGGGATGAGAGGACATCTGATCCGTGCTTGTCCTTCTCCACAGTATGGAGGTCGAGGTGGAGGTCGTGGTGGTCGTGGAGGCCGAGGTGGAGGTCGTGGTGGTCGTGGAGGCCGAGGTGGAGATCGTGGTGGTCGTGGAGGTTGAGGAAGGAGATGAGTTGGCCCCAGGGCTAATGTGGTCCTGAAAGAGGAAAACACGTCTGTTACTCTAGCAGGCGAGCAAGCTATGTAGTGGGAAAAGTGGCAGCAGGGAAAGGCATTGGAGACTTCTCATGATTCCACCTCCTTTGGTAACTTTGCAAACTACGCCTATGTAGGCGAAGGTACTCAGGCACATGCACTTGCATCCACATATAAGCACTCGCATATTGATTGGATCATAGAATGAGGGGCATCCAAGCACGTCATGGGTTCACTTAGTGCTTTCGCATCTTACACCCCTGAAGGATCTAGACCCGCTATTATGAGTTAATAGAGTGTTTTAGTGATTAATGACAAATCTATTTGTGAGACTAACATTTCTATTGTTATATTAGTATGTAGTCTCATTTGGACATTAAGGTGAAATTCAACAAGGTATGCATTCGACATCATATTTCTTATATATTGCTGTATTCCTCGGATTCAAAATATGGGTTGAACTCAACCATAAGTTTAACTTTAAATATATGCATATGTTCCTATTACACATTTGTGTATGCACACGTTTAGGGGGAGTTCACTCTATGTTTTGTGGTTTCATTAGTATTGTTCCATATTCCGTTCTCCGCATATATTTGAGATCTCTACTTTGAAGCATATCCTTTTGAGTATATAAAACTTATGTAGTTCTTGTATACTCATGTTGTGAGTATATAAAACTTGTGTAGTTCTTATATACTCATGTTGTGTTACTTTTAAATATCTACATTCAATTTATGTGTAATTGAAGTGGTTATCATAAATTACCAAAGAGAGGAAGATTGAAGTATCTTGTCCCACCATTATGAGTTAATGGTATGATGTGGTAATTAATGATAATCATATTGTAGAACTAACATTTTCCACGAGTTGGATGAATAGGTTATGTTCCAGGGTGATGAAGACTTGGGATAACATCATGAGTTGATAAGTCATCAAGTCAAAGTGTTAGAAGAAGATGCATCATGTATTGATGCATGTGAAGAGCTTGAAGAAATGTGAATCATCGTGTGTTGATGATGTTCAAGATAAGATCCCGAAGTGAAGAAGATCATCATGTGTTGATGATTAGCAAGTCAATGATCCGGACTTGAAGTGATGATGTGAGTCATCAAGCTTCAAAAAGTTACAAGGCAAAGGTATGACTAGCTAGGGCTAAGGATGTGTTCCTAGTCTTTTACCGGTTTTGGTGTTTGGTTGGAAGACCGAATTGCTAGTATATGTTTCTGTACTATTAAGAGGGGTCTTGACTAATAGCATGAGTTAGTCATGTGTTGATAGCTCATTATGCATGGAGCTATTATTTGCGAATGTGTTTTGCAAATAGCCGATGCTCGTGCATTTAATCTTTGTAGCATGTAACTATAATTTGCAAATGTGTTTTGCAAATGGTTGAAGTCCATGCACATTAGTCTTGTGGCATGATGCTATTATTTGCGAATGTGTTTTGCAAATAGTTGATGCTCATGCTTGATTTCTTGTAGCACGTGACTTAAGTTTGCAAATGGTTTGAGTCCATGTATCTTATTCCTTGTGGTATGATTCTAAAGTTGGTAAATATATTTTGTAACTTGTTAGGAATCTTGCCTGTGATCCTTGTTGGCATGGCTCATCAATTGACAAATGTGTTTTGCAATTGAGATTGTTGTGAAGCCATTGTTGTTTTCTCAGGAAGTTCGGTAGTTCCGGCGTTATAACTGCGGAACTACCGCTGTGGTAGTACCGGCACGATGAGAGCGGAACTACCGCATGTCGATTGTACTGAAAATCCGGCGGTATGTTTTTTTCCAGAGAGACACCTCTTGCGATTTTCTTTGCTTCTCTGTAAGAGCGGTAGTACCGGCGGTACATGGGCAGAACTACCGCACATGGGTCATTCCGATTTTTGTGCAGTATGTTTTTTACAGAGCGACACCTTTTCTGGTTTTAGTTCGCCTTTTGCAAGAACGGTAGTACCGCTGTTGTTTTAGCGGAACTACCGCATATCGGTGATTCGAAAAAGAAGTGGGGTACGTTTTTTCCAGAAGGTGCCATGTGTTAGACCTAAGTGGAAGCGGCAGTACCGCCCCTCAGAAACGGAACTACCGAAGTGTGGAACTACCGCAAGTTGAACGTCGGTAGTACCGCGATTCACTTTTCAACGACTAGTTTCTCGTCTGATATAGCCGTTACTGTGCTTGTCGTTTAGGTGCGGTAGTACCGGCCATAGAACGGCGGTAGTACCGCATGTGCTGATTTTTCAGCAGATTTTTCTCCAATGGCTAGTTTTTGTGTGTAGGCTATATATACTCACCTTGGCCAGTTGGAAAATTGTTGTTGGAGTTCTTTGGCACCTCTATTGAGTCCCTTGAGCAAAGAGCTAGCCTCTCATCTTATATGTGCATGTGTTGAACTTAGTGAGCTTGGAGAGCAAACCCTAAGTGCATGTGTTGCCTTAGGTAGTAGATTATGCATCCCCTTGAGTTTTGACACATGATTAGTTCAAGTGAATGTTGAGTCTTATTACTCTTGGTGTTTGCCGACACCTAGACGGCGTGAAGGCGTCGTGACTGGTGATCTTCTCAAGAAGCTTGTGAGAAGACCCGACGTGGTTGTGAGTGGTTTGGTGCTCACCATCTCCGGAGTAGAGGAAGAGCAACCTGAGTGGAGCGAGGTGTTGGTTCGTGTTGGAACCGGTCCAAGTGGATGGACTTACCTCGGAGGTGTTGGCTTAATTCGTGGAGCCGGTCCAATTCGTTTAGGCTTACCTCAACGTGGACTAGGGGAGACCGACAAGTCTCCGATCACTAGGGTAAAACATCATTGTGTCCATTGTGTTTGATCTTGTGCTTTACTTTGAGCAATTTACATTACTTGCTTTAATTGCTTATATATCCTTGTATGATTTCTCTCATTCAATTGCATTCATATTGTTGGTGCACTTAGTCAACCCTAGTTGTTTTAGGTTTTAATTGTGCAAAACAAAAGTGTTATTAGCTTCCGTATTATAAATTGGTTTTAGCCAAAAAGATTTTTAAAACCGCCTATTCACCCCCCTCTAGTCGGCCTCCCCGATCTTACAACCCCATATACTCATTCTAAAACTGTCCAAACAGCTGATGGAACCTCCCAGCTTATTCAGGGTGTAGGATTTATAGAGTGCACACCATCCATTACTCTATCCTCCATTTTGCATGTACCATCCTTTCCAGTTAACCTTCTTTCAGTCAGTTCTATCATTGACCAATTCAAATGCACTGTCATATTTAATGAGAATTCGTGTTTGTTATAGGAGAAGAGAACTGGGAAGAGGATTGTGACTAGAATAAGGCGTAATGGGCTGTGGTACATTGATCAAGTTGATACGGCATTGACTATGGCTATAGGAGGAATCGAGGGAGAAGTCTTATTACACCATTGTCGCTTAGGACATCTATGATTTGAGAGTTTAAGTCAGTTATACCCTGATTTGTTCAAAATGGTAGACAAGAGTAAACTTGTGTGTGATGCTTGTGAGTTTGGAAAGCATACACGGTCTACATATTGTAGCATTGGTCTTCGGAGTTATGAACCTTTTATATTAATACATTCACATATTTGGGGTCCATGCCCAGTTACTTCTGTGAGTGGTTTTAAGTGGTTTGTCACATTCATTGATTGCTAGACTCATATGACTTGGATTTATATGATGAAACACAAGAGCGGGGTCCTTCGATGTTTTAGGACTTCTGTAGGATGGTTGCTTCTCAGTTTGATGCAAAAGTTCGGATTCTTCGATCAGATAATGGAACTGAATATGTCAATAAGGAGTTTGCAGCATATCTCTCAGACGAGGGGATACTTCATCAGACTAATTGTCCAGGAACCCCACCTCAGAATGGAGTCGCTGAAAGGAGAATCTACATTTGTTGGAGATAGCACGTTCACTCATGTTTAAGATGAATGCGCCAAACATATTGTGGAGCGAGGCAGTTATGACAGCAGTGTATCTCAACAATCGAAGCCGTCTTGAATATTCGGGATGATGTCTCTAGCTGAACTTCTTTTGGCTCAGCGGGAGTTCAAGGTACCTCCCAATGTGTTTGGCTGTGTGTGTTTTGTACGAGATCACCGACCAGCAATTGGCAATCTGGATCCACAGGCATTGAAATGCATCTTTATAGGCTATTCATCAAGTCAGAAGGGCTATAGATGTTGGAACCCAGTTGAACGAAAGTTGTTCGTGAGGATGTGACATTTCAGGAGTTTGAGTCGTACTACATGAGTGGAGGTACTCTTGATCAGTTTTTTGAGTTATCTCCTATCACTGAGGGTGGCAATTGAGAGGGGGAGAACAAGGAGAGTCAACGAGAAGAAGAAGAAGTCATTGTAGGGACAATTTCGTGCCCGAATCCGTGCCCAAACCTAACGGAATATGCGAGAGATCCAAAAGAATTGAATGTTTATCAGCGAAGACGCTTTGGGAAACAAGAGGAGAAGTAGAGAGACAAGCAATCAACACCTGAGCCACCAACTACGGAGCTTTCTGAATAGCCAGCTTTGCTAGTTGATCCAGTCCCAAATCCCTCCTCAAGTCTCTCTCCATCAAGTTCCTAGCCTCCCCTTGGGGCGAGTGATAATGTTGATTCTAATCACTACTATCTAGAGTTACCACTTGCACAACGTAGGAAAACTAGATCTAATGCAGGAAAGCCTCCAGTCTGGTATGGCTTTGAGCATGACATTTTAAATTTAATCTCATATTCTCATATCTCACCTGCATACAAAGCATTCATTGCATCTCTTCAGACCGTGCATATTCCGAAGGATTGGCGAGCTGCTAAGCTGGATCCTAAGTTGAAGGATGTCATGAAGGAGGAACTTAGTGCACTTCAATAGAACAAGACATGGGATCTTGTTCCACTTTCAGTAGGAAAAAGGGTAGTAGGATGCAAATGGCTGTTTACAATTAAGCAAACTCCTGAAAGCAAGATAGAGAGATACAAGGCACGGTTGGTTGCAAAATGTTATAGTCAAACATATCGGATAGACTATGATGAGACCTTTGCACCGGTGGCGAAGATGAGCACGTTAAGAACGTTAATCTCTTGTGCAACTAACTTCGGATGGTCTCTACATCAATTGGATGTGAAGAATGCTATTAGATGTGAAGAATGTTTTTCTACATGGTGATTTACAAGAGGAGGTATACATGGAGATTCCTCCAGAGTATGAGAACAGGCAAACTGAGAGGAAGGTGTGTAAACTCAAGAAGTCTTTATACAGTTTGAAGCAGTCTCCAAGGGCGTGGTTTGATAGATTCAGGCGTGCAGGCTGTAGTATGTGCTATTCTCAGCGCAATAGAGATCATACTATGTTTTATAGGCATAGAGGATCACATCTCACCATATCGGCAGTCTATGTTGATGATATTGTGATTACTGGAGATGATGTCAAGGAAATCAAGTCCTTGAAGAAAAAATTGGGAGAGACATTTGAGGTAAAAGATCTTGGACCTCTTCGATATTTCCTTGGGATTGAGATTGCCCATTCTTTGAATGGTATAGTTCTCTCCCAGAGGAAGTATGTCCTTGATATGCTAGCAGAAACATGTATGCCTGGGTGTCGCCCTATTACTTCACTTATTGATAGGATTCTGTTGGACCGAAAAGGCGACTAGAGGGGGGGTGAATAGGAGCACGCTCACTTTTTCCCAAATAATGAATTAAACACAATTTCACTCCAATAGCTATTAGGAAGCTATGAAGATCAATATACTAGTACAGCGGAAGACTAGTATTGAATCCAATTAAACCCCTAAGCAATACGACAGAAATCAGCAAGAATCAAATCTAACGAAGTGGCGGTCGACCGCGATTATCTTGGCGGTCGATCGATACCAAATCGATCGACCTGCGGTGTGGGGCGGTCGACCGTGAGCTCGAGCGAAAAAACGGCCGATGACGAAGTTGCAATTAGGTCTAACTTTTGATTCTCAACTCCAAACTTCACGAAACTTTGTACACACCTTCTCTATGATATTAAGGACATATTCCAATCAACAATTATGATAATTCTTGGATGAACAAAGATCTTTTATGATCTGATTGAAGAAGGGTGCAAAACCGGGCAAAAGTGAAAACTAGATCCAATTGCTTGCTCGTGGGTGATTGATGATCAAATTGATCCTAGATGGGTTCCCACACATCACAGCAAGCTAATCCACGTGAAAGAATCAATCACAAACTCACGGATCAAAGAAAGTCCTAAAATTACGAAATTGAAGGCAAGAACGAAAAGAGACTTATCTCAAGCAAACCTTGCATAGATTAAGAACGTGATCGTTGCTGGATTACACCCACACCATCATGGATCAGTGGTCAATCCAAGATCACGAAATTCTCCTCAAACCATGAAAAGCCCAAGCCTCCACCTCAACTCTCCCAAAGCCAATTAGGGTTTGAAAACACAAAAGAGGTGAAAAACAGCGAGAGAGAGAGGTGCAGCCACCACCTCCTCCTATTTATAGTGGAGGCCTAAAACTCTCTAGGGTTTGACTTAATTGGGCTCCCGTTAAGGCCCACTAACAAACGGGTCACACACGCACGCTTCGCAAAGCGCCGTCTTTAACCTTTTGACCTAAACCGCTTCACCATGCGCCATGGATATGCCAATAGGTCACCCTTGTCCATCTTGTGTCACGCTTGAGTCGTTGACCTCACCCGGCATCGTCGATCATTCTGGACCTCAACTCTCCAAGTCTAGTCACGATTCTCCTCGCCGTTGACCGTCGTTGACCACCAAGCAACCTGCACAACCATAGACAAGCAAACACGAATTTGGGAACAAGTTCTTCACAACTTGACCCATGTTAGTAAAAACATGCATCATGCAAAACATATGCCATGAAACCAATGACTTTGACCTAACAAAACAATATCGCCACGAAGTTGGCGGACGTTCAAGTCAATACCGGTCGTAGCTCCATGTGAGCGGTCGGACCGCCCTAACGATCGGACGCTCCTCGTGAGCGGTCGGACCGCCCTAAGGACTTAGCGAAATTCATACCACAAATTCAAACCTACGGAAATTAAAACAAATAGAACTTCTTCTTGGAGACTCCAAAAATCATGAGACCAAGTGCATTGGCATCCCCTCACTTGCCTACAACACCTATTTTTGGCCCACTCGTTTGACCACTTTTAGGTCACGGTAGGTCGGCCACGCACATGGTCGTCCGATCGGACCGATTTAGGACCGGTCGGACCGCCTGTCCAAAATGCTTGTAGCTTTGTCGAAAACTCGTGAAACGACAAACCGTAAACACCATTGCCAATTGTGACATCATCCTAAGATCTGGAGCATATTCCCATGATATCCACAATCTCCCCCTTGATGAACACATTGGCAATTATCCAGAAAATGAAGTAAGAGGTTTGAAAACGAGTTTACTCGCAGTTTTCGCACAAAGGCACAACTTGGTCCATAAGCAAGAAAAAGCAATGTAAATGACCAAGCTGGCATCAGAATAGTATAGGCATGTGAGACAAGGCAAAAGAAAGCATAAAAACTTTGATTTCCAGAAAAGGGTCAAAATTCTCACATGAGGTCCATATGAAAGAACAATTGTTCAATTTACCTATGATCATTGTGAGGAAAAAAGAATGCAATTCAAGTTCAGAATATTCAATAAGACAATAATAATGCAACTCAAGAACTCCCCCTCACTATGATTGTAACACCCTGACCCAAAATCGGCTCAATGTCCAGCCCACCGTGGGGCGGACCCGCACACACATAGCACCTCACTTACACTTTCGTCCTCGCCGTGTAAAGGGTTAACGGAGGTGCTACGTTTGGATCCACGGGCATTATATACCACTACAACTCACTTGAGACAAGCAATGTGGGACTAATCCCACCACACAACTCCTCATGGGCCACATGGGCCACGCTACTGGCGGTAGGGGTATTACACTCACCCCTTAAGGGTGACGCCCTCAAAGATATCGCATACGCTGCAAATGCCCGAACCACCTCGGTACGTCAGTGCGTCGTCTTGGCACATATGCCATGCCATGTGTCCACTCCGGGCCCACATGTGCCATCGCCATATGCCCACGCCGTCATCCTGCGCGCGCCTGCTGTGAAGGTTGATGCTCGATACCATCTGTAACACTCGACCCAAAATCGGCTCAATGCCCATTGCAATGAGGCGGACCACACACATAGCACCTCACTTACACTTCGTCCTCGCCGTGTAAAAGGGTTAACCGGAGGTGCTACGTTTGGATCAAAGGCATTATATACCACTACAACTCACTTGAGACAAGCAATGTGGGACTAATCCCACCACACAACTCCTCATGGGCCACATGGGCCACGCTACGAGCAGGCCGGGGTATTACAATGATCCTCAAATTTCAGTTTCCCCCCTTTGTATAATCTTCTCCCCCAACAATGAAATATCTTCTCATTAACACAACTTCTCCCCCTTTGACAATGGATTCATCAAGGAATCACGTCTTCCTCTCATCCAGAGATAACAAATAGAGAATAAAGAAAGAAGCAAAAACAAAAGAAGCATAAAGAGGAGTATGCATGAAATGCAATGGAGTGGCTTCATTTTTGTATTTTTCAATTTTTGATTACAAGAAGCTTTGGAGATTACCCAAAAGAGCTAGCCAGTATTTCTAATATTGCACAAACTGCATATCAAGCCTGACAGCGCTAGCAAGATCATGGTAAGACATGTATATCAAAGCTAAGCACAAAGGCTCAAAAGTAAAGCAGTAGATTTGATCAATTTAAGCAACGCTTCAAATTCAGCAAGTTCATCAAGAGGGATCCTAAAGTGAAATTGGCAATGTCAAAATGTCAAAGTGAGATCAAAAATCTAACAAAGACCACATTAAGAGTCAATCAGGTCCTGTATTGAATCATTTCGCTCAATCTTTTTGTAAATGCCCATTTGTCAACATTTTTCTCATATGCATTGAATATTGAAGTTGACTAATGATCTAACTTAGTGACAAGATCCTGGACTAGGAGCCATCCACAAACTCATCCTAAGCTTCGACCAAAAGTTGATTAAAGGTATATCTTAGTAAAGAAGATCCTGGACTAGGAGCCATCCACAAACTCTTTCTAAGCTTCTACAGGCGACAAATCTTGAGGTTCATGTCATTTCTGACAAGCAGTCCCCATGAGATCGTCTGGTTCATCAAACTATCTCCAAGTTCATGTCATTTGACAAGCAGTCTCGTAAGAATAGTTTAGCACAATTTAAGCATAAGACAATCTTGATTTTTATTTTTCACATGAGCAGTTTTAGAAACTCAAGCTCAAGTAATGGTCAATTTTAGATCAAAGAGCTAACAAAGCAATTCTGACAGGGCCAATGTCACAAGAGGAGCACTAATTGCGCAACTCGCTAAAACATCCACAAATTACAATTTCTTAGTTCGAGTTGTTTTAAAAGTTCTAGCTCATATAGCAAAGACTTAGCTACACATGTAAAAGTATGATAATTCTAGCAAGTCAAAGTACTAGACATGACATCGAGCAAGAATTGAAATACAAAAGCTCCAAAGGGTAATAGGCAAAGCTTCATCAATTTTAAAAGATAAGCAGAAAATCTTATATTACAATGCATCTTTTTGGATTTTTCATACCACCTGTTGTATTTTTCATATGAATGCAATATGATACAATGAGATGTAATAAAAAGCCTAAAAACCTAAAAATTTCAAAAATATCACTAAGTTCAGAAAAAAAATAAAAGATCAAAAGAACAAGGAAAGATCAGAAAAGATCAAACTCCCCCTCAAACCAACCCATAGGGATAAATTACCCCTAACTCGCTTCTCAAGGTGGAAAACCTGGTTTGATCTAAAGGCTTGGTGAGAATATCTGCCAATTGAGCTTTGGACTCTACGAAGTGCATCACAATATCTCCTTTTTCAACATGATCTTTAAGGAAGTGAAAGCGAATGTCTATGTGCTTAGTCCTAGAATGTTGCACTGGGTTTTTAGCAATATTAATAGCAGAAGTGTTATCACAGAAAAGAGGAACACTAGCAAAGTTTAACCCATAATCTTTGAGTGGGCGTCATCCACAAAATCAGCTACTGACAACTAGCGGCTGACTACATACTCTGCTTCAAAGATGGATTGAGCAATGTAAGACCGCTTCCTAGAAGACCAAGATACAAGAGAAGTGCCTAGGAAATGGCAGTGCACGAGGTACTCTTCCTATCTAGCAAACGACCATAAAATCGAATCGAAAAACCCCTAATGGACAAAGTGAAGAGCAGAATACCAAATGCCATATAAGAGGGTAGAGTGTAAATACGAATATGCGCTTAACGGCTTGGCGATGGGAAGTTCTCGGAGGCGCTGCAATCTTGCACAAAGGCATACCGTGAAGTGAATGTCCGTCTCGAGGCCGTCGATCTGAGAAGGAGCCGATCATCTTTGCGGTACTCGCGTTGATCCACGACTTCTCCTTCCTCATCTGGATCCAAAGCGATCGAGGTTGCCATGGGAGTGGAAATTGGCTTGCAGTCACCCATGTTGAAGCGTTTGAGTAGATCTTTAGTGTACTTTGTCTGATGGATGAAAGTTCCTTCCTTGCATTGCTTGATTTGAAGTCCCAAAAAGTAATTAAGCTCTCCCATCACACTCATCTCAAATTCCCTGGACATAGTGTCAGAAAAGCTGGAAACAAGATCATTAGAGGAACCACCAAAAATAATATCATCCACGTAAATTTGAGCAAGCAGGAAGTCATTGTCACGCCTAAGAATAAATAGAGTTTTATCCAATTTACCCATCTCAAAATTATTTTTAAGCAAGAAGGTCTTAAGTCTATCATACCAGGCTCTAGGGGCTTGTTTAAGACCATACAATGCTTTAGATAGCTTGAAAACACGATTTGGATACTTGGGATCCTCAAAACCAGGGGGTTGCTTAACATACACTTCCTCCTCTATGAAACCATTTAAAAACGCACTATTAACATCCATTTGATATAATTTAAAACCTTTTGATGTAGCAAATGCGAGCAAAATGCGAATGGCTTCTAGTCTAGCAACAGGAGCAAATGTCTCATCAAAATCTAAACCCTCAATTTGGCTGAAACCCTGAGCTACCAATCTGGCCTTGTTTCTAACCACAGAACCATCCTCACCTTGTTTATTCTTGAACACCCAACGGGTTCCTATAACATTATGGCCACTAGGAGGTTCTACTAGGTTCCAAACTTTGTTTCTTTCAAAATTCTCTAACTCCTCATGCATGGCATTTACCCAGCTAGAATCAGATAAAGCATGTGATATATCGCGGGGGTTCGAAAGAAGCAACAAAAGCCGAATGAGAGTAGAGATTTGTATCATTATACCTGGAGCGAGTGACTCGCTCATTTAGATTCCTATTATCGATCAGGAGGATCTTTGTTTACGAATCACGAAGTGGGCGCCGGGTGAGATATCGTTTCTTCGACCTCCGCAGGTACTGCTGATGATGATGATGCAGTAGGAGCCTCAACTGAAGGTGAAGTAGACGTAGCAGGTTCTTGTATCAATATGGGCACCTCAGCAGCAGCAGATGAGGGAATGATATTAGCCTCGTCCTCATCTTCCTCCACAAAAATGCTCTCTGTCACTTGTGAATCATCTGTAGCAATTGATCTAGCTCCAGGGCTAGTCTCATCAAAAGTGACATTACAAGTCTCCTGAATAAGGTTAGTCTCAGTATTAAAAACCCGAAAACCCCTCGAATGAGCAGGATAACCCAGAAATATCCCATCAAAAGTTCTTGATTCAAATTTATCTAAGTTGCCTGTCTTAAGAATAAAACATTTTGATCCAAAAACTCGAAAATGCTAAAGCAGAGGGTTTCTACCAAAACGAAGCTCATAAGGAGTCTTGCCTAAAGATGGTCTCAAAAAGACACGATTTGCAATATGGCAAGCTGTAGCAATAGCTTCGGCCCAAAATCTCCTCGGTGTGCTATACTCATCTAGCATCGTCCTAGCCATTTCGACCAAGATCCTATTCTTCCTTTCCACCACGCCATTTTGTTGAGGGCGTGTGGAGAGGAGAAGCGATGCTCAATCTGCGCTCGGCACAAAAGAAGCAAAAGAAGCATTTTTGAACTCCGTGCCATTGTCACTGCGGATCGCTCTCAGGGCACCAGGAAGTTCAGAAGCCAAACGAAGAACAAGGTCATGAAAGTAACCAAATGCTTCATCTTTTGAAGCAAGAAAGAACACCCAAGAATACCTTGAAAGATCATCGACTATGACAAGAATATACCATTTTCCACCATTGGCGAGGACTCTAGCGGGACCAACGGTATCCATATGAAGCAAGCGTCACGGTCGTCGATTATGTAATACCGACTGCTCGTAGCGTGGCCCATGTATTATGAGGAGTTGTGTGGTGGGATTAGTCCCACATTGCTTGTCTCAAGTAAGTTGTACTAGTATATAATGCCTGTTGGATCCAAACGTAGCACCTCCGGGTTAACCCTTTTACACGAAGCGAGGACGAAAGTGTAAGTGAGGTGCTATGCATGTGCGGGTCCGTCCACGGTGAAATTTGGGCATTGAGCGATTTTGGGTCGAGGTGTTACAAATGGTATCGAGCATCAACCTTCGCTACACGCGCGTGCGGGGCGAGGGCGGGCATATGGCGCATGGCGCATGTGGGCCGGTGGACACATGGCATGGCATATGTGCCGCACCGACGCATGACGTACCGAGGGGTGGTTACAGGCATTTGCCGCAGATGCGTATATCGCCGAGGCGTCGCCCTTAAGGGGGTGAGTGTAATACCCGACTGCTCGAAGCGTGACCCATGTGGCCCATGAGGAGTTGTGTGGTGGGATTAGTCCCCATTGCTTGTCTCAAGTAAGTTGTACTAGTATATAATGCTGTTGGATCCAAACGTAGCACCTCCGGGTTAACCCTTTTACACGAAGCGAGGACGAAAGTGTAAGTGAGGTGCTATGCATGTGCGGGTCCGTCCCACGGTGGGCTGGGCATTGAGCCGATTTTGGGTCAGGGTGTTACAGTCAGTCATAACCATAGTCACAGAATGATGTGAGGCGGCAACTTGTTTGCCATGCCTACAGGGCGCACATACAGCATCTTTGACAGCTTTGAGTTTGGGCAAACCTCTCATGAGATCAAGGTTGCTAACTCGCGTCAGATGATCAAAACCAATGTGCCCCAAACGTCGATGCCAAATCCAGAAATCAGAAGAAGATGTAAGCAAACATTTAAGAGATCCAGCAAGAGATTCTGAAAAATCAGCTCCAAAAATTCTACCAACTCTAGATATTCCAAACACAAGCTCACTAGTAGAATCAAGCACACGATAAGCATTTTTCTTAAAAACAGTCTCATAGCCATCATCAAGAAGCTGAGATACAGAAAGGAGATTATACCTAAGCTTGTCCACAAGAGCGACATCCTTTAGGATGAATTTGTTGTTCACCCTAATTGATCATGTTCCTTCAATTCGCCCTTGTGTATCATCTCCAAAGGTGATGAAGTCATCACCTGTTGCCCGCGTGAAAGAGGTGAACCATCTTGAGTTTCCGGTCATGTGGCGTGAACACCCGGAGTCAACGAACCACGTGTTCTTCCCTTTCGCGGTAATCCACGAAAATCAAGGAGCGGAAGAAGCGATGTGTCTCAATATCGGGGTTAGATAAACAAGATTTAGGAATCGATCTTGAGACACACGTCTGAAAAGGAGTATACAAGCCGAAGTACTATCCTTGATTTTATCTAGAATTCTGTTATGAGCAATGTTTAAATTAACATGGGAATTAAAGCATCGGGCGGTCGGCCGGCGTTGTCTCAGCGGTCGACCGTGACCAAATCGGTCGACCGGTGACCACGGTGATCGACCGGCGACTGAAGGACATGAGAATTAGGATATGTAGAAACATAATGATTAGCATGTGAGAAAAATCCTAATCCAGGTTTATTCCTTTTAGTGTTACCATGTCTCATAAAAGCTCTAGGTTGCCTGAATGAAATTCTATCAAGATTTTTCCTATCATTTTTCAACCTTCGCCAACAAAATTCAATCAAATGCCCACCTTTCTTGCAATAAGTGCAATGGTATTTGGTACCACTAGAAGAAGCACCATTTGAATTAATACAAGGTTGGGCAAAACCTGCAGATTTAAAAGATGTTTTTGCAGGTTGGGTTTTGAATTCAATTAAACCTTTTTCCAAGACTTGAATGACTTTTGGGATTGAATTGTGTTGAAAAGAATTGAATCCTAAACCTTGCTTCTTATAAGGAGTTTTAGACCTGTCAAGAATCATGTTTAATTGTTTCTTACCTTTAGAAAATTTCTCTAATGTATCATGAAGGTAAGCATTTTCCTTTCTCAAGTTAACGCAAGCATCACAAGTTTTATCCATAGATTTCTCCTTATATAAAGCAATTTCAAGCTTAAGAGCGGAACAAGAAGCACAAGTAGTATTTTCAATATTGTCCTTAAGCTTAGCATATTTGACTCTAGCAGCTTCTAAGATATCTTTGATTTCACGTTCTTTTTCTAAACATGAAGTGCAAGGGCTAGAATCAAACACATCAAAAGCAATCAATTTACTAGATTCTAAACATTTTTCACAAGGAGCACTTTTAATTTCATTTAGTTCAGATCTAGCATTCTCAAGTTGTTGAGCGAAATATTATGAGCGATTGTAACTTGGTAATTTCTGAATGCATAGCATGACAAGATAAACATTCATCAGGTTCAAGAGTCTTAGCATTTTTAAGCTCTACTTTCAATTTGTTAATCTTTGACTCTAATTTCTTATTTTTTGTCATGACAAATTCTAGCGCTTCATCTTGACTAAGCAATTGCTCAACTATAGAATCATATTTAGCAGAAAGCTCATCATAAGAAAAAGATACCTCATTATCATCAATGTCGTCAGTGTCAGCCATGAAGCACATGCCAGTGAAGTCCTTGGCCTTCCCTTTCTTTTTGCCTTGAGGGATCTCCTCCTCCTTGTCCTCCTCACTCCCGGAATCCACATCCCTCAAGGATTGTTCCTCAAAAGCGGCAAGGACCCAGTGAGCGGCCTTCACAAGTTTATTAGCCTCATACCTTGATTTGTTGAAAGGGGGCTTCTTCCAAGTTGGCTTTCCTTCCTTATGATTGCTCTTACCTTTCAGCTTGGGGCAATTTGCCCGGATATGATTGAGCTCACCACATTCATAGCATGTCACTGGACCACCTCTCTTTTTATTTCTCACATTATTGTAGGCCCGTGTGAATTTTTTAGCTAGGAGAGTTAACTCTGTCTCAGGAATACTTTCAAGTTCCTCATCAGAAATCGCAGATAAGCAAGTAAATGATAAGCAAGTAGATGACAAGCGCACCATATAAAATATTTTTAGCTTTGTTGTTGTTTGCCACAAGAATCGCTGAAGCAGGTGTTGCAATTTCAGGAATAACAAGCGGGGCTCTAACAACATTCCAAATAGCTTGTCCCTCGCTCTCAAGAAAGACTCGCATACGATTCTTCCAATAGGCATAGTCGTGCCCATCGAAGATATGCGGTTTAGTAGAAAACTTATCCATCGCCTAAAGTTCAGTGACCGGTTAAGATCAAGAGTGAACTAACCGGGCTCTGATACCACTTGTTGGACCGAAAAGGCGACTAGAGGGGGGGTGAATAGGAGCACGCTCACTTTTTTCCAAATAATGAATTCAACACAATTTCACTCCAATAGCTATTAGGAAGCTATGAAGATCAATATACCAGTACAGCGGAAGACTAGTATTGAATCCAATTAAACCCCTAAGCAATACGACAGAAATCAGCAAGAATCAAATCTAACGAGTGGCGGTCGACCATTGTTATCTTGGCGGTCGACCGTACCAAATCGGTCGACCTACGGTGTGGGGCGGTCTCGGTGTGGGCGAGCTCGAGCGAGCTCGAGCGAAAAAAACAGCCCGATGACGAAGTTGCAATTAGGTCTAACTTTTGATTCTCAACTCCAAACTTCACGAAACTTTGCACACACCTTCTCTATGATATTAAGGACCTATTCCAATCAACAATTATGATAATTCTTGGGCGAACAAAGATATTTTATGATCTGATTGAAGAAGGGTGCAAAACCGGGCAAAAGTGAAAACTAGATCCAATTGCTTGCTCGTGGGTGATTGATGATCAAATTGATCCTAGATGGGTTCCCACACAACACAGCAAGCTAATCCACATGAAAGAATCAATCACAAACTCACGTATCAAAGAAAGCCCTAAAATTACGAAATTGAAGGCAATAACGAAAAGAGACTTATCTCAAGCAAACCTTGCATAGATTAAGAACGTGATCGTTGCTGGATTACACCCACACCATCATGGATCAGTGGTCAATCCAAGATCATGAAATTCTCCTCAAACCATGAAAAGCCCTAGCCTCCACCTCAACTCTCCCAAAGCCAATTAGGGTTTGAAAACACAAAAGAGGTGAAAAACAGCGAGAGAGAGAGGTGCAGCCACCACCTCCTCCTATTTATAGTGGAGGCCTAAAACTCTCTAGGGTTTGACTTAATTGGGCTCCCGTTAAGGCCCACTAACAAACGAGTCACACACGCACGCTTCGCAAAGCGCCGTCTTTAACCTTTTGACCTAAACCGCTTCACCATGCGCCATGGATATGCCAATAGATCACCCTTGTCCATCTTGTGTCAAGCTTGAGTCGTTGACCTCACCCGGCATCGTCGATCATTCTGGACCTCAACTCTCCAAGTCTAGTCCCGATTCTCCTCGCCGTTGACCGTCGTTGACCACCAGCAACCTGCACAACCATAGACAAGCAAACACGAATTTGGGAACAAGTTCTTCACAACTTGACCCATGTTAGTCAAAACATGCATCATGCAAAACATATGCCATGAAACCAATGACTTTGACCTAACAAAACAATATCGCCACGAAGTTGGCGGACGTTCAAGTCAATACCGGTCTGACCGCTCCATGTGAGCCGGTCAGACCGCCCCTTGGCCGGTCGGACCGCTCCCTGTGAGCCGGTCGGACCGCCCCTAGGGACTTAGCCGAAATTCATACACTGAAATTCCGAAACCTTCTGGAAATTAAAAACAAATAGAACTTCTTACTGGAGACTCCAAAAATTATGAGACCAAGTGCATTGGGATCCCCTCACTTGCCTACAACACATATTTTTGGCCCAGCTCGTTTTGACCACTTTTAGGTCACAATGGTCCGCCGCGCATATGGCGGTCCGACCGATTTGGGACCGGTCAGACCGCCGTGCTAGGACCGGTCGGACCGCCCCTGTCCAGAATGCCTGTAGCTTTGTCGAAAACTCATGAAACGACAAACCGTAAACACCATTGCCAATTGTCACATCATCCTAAGATCTGGAGCATATTCCCATGATATCCACAGATTCAATCTACGAGTGTCGTTCTTCGACGGTTACATTTCGATGCGAGGAGAGTTGATCGTGCTGATAACGTGTTGAGTAACCGTCGCTGGAGATTCCGGTCCGAACGAGTACCTCGTATACAATGATCAGAATCGTAAGAACGAATGAAGAACGCAAGAACACAACAGTAGATTGAACACAGAGATATGAGAGGACTTCAGGCTTCGCTTTATTGCTTCGAAATAACCAGGGTTACAATGAGAGGGGGAGGCCCTCTATTTATAGACTACGGGATGAGGAGTTCAACTGGGCCAGGACACTTCGGAGTCCTGGGCTCGGTTTCTTAACACTCCCCCTTGGACACCCATCCAACATGTTCATGTCTCGTCAAAACTCCATAAAAATCAAGTGAAAAAAAATTGGAGAAAGAGTACATGTCATGCGTTATGCTGTGTTGCACGAATTGCCTCATTAAAAACCTTAGCTGAGAAACTTCAGGAAAACTCGTCAAGTGAAAAAGAGTACAATCCACCCTGCTTTATTTAATCTCCAGGATTTATTCTTTGGGTACTTGATCTTCGTGATCAAGATTCAATAATGAGTTCGTGAACATTCTCCTCCTGAATTCTGCACTTGTCTAAGTCTTATCATTCCAATTCCACGTATGCATCTTTCAAAACTAGAAGCTGGCAGTGACTTAGTGAATAAATATACAAGATTTTCACGTGACTTAGTATACAGTACCTTAATTTCGTTCATCTTTTGCATTTCGTGAGCATAGAAGAACTTGGGATTGATATGCTTTGTAAGGGGACTCTTCACATAACCCATCTGCACTTATGCGACACAAGCTGTATTATCTTCATAGATAATGGTGGGGGTTTGCGCGATATCCAATCCACATGACTGCTGGATGTGGTGAATCATCCGTCGAAGCCAAGAACATTCCCGTGAGGCTTAGTATAGTGCTATGATTTCTGAGTGGTTCGTCGAAGTAGATACAAGATTTTGCGTAGACGATTTCCATGAAACTGCAGTTCCACCACACAGGAATACATAGCCTGTTTGTGACTTAGCTGTGTGCGGATCTGACAGGTACCCGGCATCTGCGTAGCCAATCATGGTAAGGTCTTGGTTCTTTCTGTAGAATAGACCAAGATCTTTGCTTCCTTGGAGGTATCGAAAGACGTCTTTTATTCCCTGCCAATACCTTTTGGTAGGTTCTACACTGTAGCTTGCTAATAGGTTTACTGCAAATGCAATGTCCGGTCTAGTACAGTTTGCTAGATACATGAGTGCTCCTACTGCACTCAGGTATGGGAATTCCGGTCCCAGGACTTCCTCCGCCTCTTCTTTAGGTCTGTATGGGTCATTGTCTTGCTGTAAGGATCTTCCGACCATCGGCACTTTCGAAGGATATGCCTTTTCAAAGCTGAACCTTTTCAACACTTTTTGAGTGTAGGTTGAGTTATGTACTAGAATCCCTTCATGGGTATGCTCAAGCTGTAGGCCTAGGCGGTATTTGGTTTTACCCAAGTCTTTCATTTCAAATTCTGACTCCAGGTAAGAACTTGCTTTCTTAATATCTTCTATGGTCCCGATGATATTCCGATCATCTACATATACTGAGATTATACAGAATCCATCCTGGGATCGCCGTATAAAAACACATGGACAATGCTCATTGTTCGTGTAGCCTTTCTTGCAGAGAAAGTGGCTTAAACGATTATACCACATTACGCTGATTGCTTGATCCATCAATGACTTTCTAAGTTGCACGCTGTACATATTTCTATTTGCCCTGTCTTGGTTCGGGACAGGGATACCTTCCGGAACCTTCATGTAAATGTCCGAATTCAAGTTCCCATAAAGGTATGCAGTTACCACATCCATCAATTTTATTTCCAAATTCAAGTTTACTGCCATTGAGATTAAATATCTAAAGGTAGTTCGACCCATGACCGGGGAATAAGTTTCTTCATAATCGACTCCTGGTCGTTGGGTGAAACCTTGTGCAACAAGCCTTGCTTTATGTCTTAAAACTTCATTATTTTCATTTCTATTTCGAACAAATACCCACTTATGCCCTACTGGGTGCACATGGGGAGACGTGCGGCTTACAGGCCCAAACACCTCTCTTTTATTCAGAGATATTAGTTCTACTTTATTGCCTTCTTCCAATCTTTCCAATTTGATTTTTTCTTACATTCAGCGAGCGATGCAGGCTCTAGATCAAGATCGATGATTGTGGTAATTTTCTTTGCAAAATAAATGTCGACATTAGCTGTTGTTCTATTCATAGATTCTACCGTGGTCACATAATTTATAGTTATTTCTTCATAGGGTGATACTTCTAATGCTTCTACTTGATTACCGCTGCTTTCAATTGCGGGGCAAGTCCCTTTAGTTTTTCAGCTCCAATGTGTGCGCACACATCCATGCTGATGTCTCCCTCTGTGGGAATATTCAAATCTGGTATGCCTTTTGCTGAATGTTTCATACCGGTGCGAGGTCTCAATTGGCTCCCTTTCTGGTTGTGGGGAACTTCAGTGATCGGCTGTGTCAAGTCCTTCTTATCCTTTTTCGCCAGGCGTCCCCGGTTACTTGGTATTCGAGGGGCCGAAGTTCTCGTCCTTTTATTCTGAGGCCTCTGGACGGGATTAGGGATACCTTCAATTTTCTTTGGTATTTCAACCCTCTCCCACGCATTGCGTGCAAGCACATGCGACTTGGTCACACTTTTCAAATCACTAAAGTGGTCAGGCAGTTGATTCGCTAATGCTTGCAAATCAATTATCTTCTAGACTTCCTATTTGTTTCACTAGTGCGCGGGTTATGTGCATGGATTCCCGTGGCTTGCCACGTTAGTTCCCGATATTTTTCATTAAGGGGTTGATTTCCTCCCCCTAATGACGGGAAACTATCCTCATCGAATATCTTTGTCGTGGTGGTCAGTATGCAAATCTCCAGTCATGGGGTCCAGATACTTGATTATGGATACTGTCTCATAACCAACGTATATCCCAGACTTTCGAAGAGGGCCCATTGCAGTTCGTTGTGGTGGTGGTATAGGTATATAAACCTTGCAACCAAACCTTCGAAGATGGGAGATTTTCGGTGTTGACCCTTGCGCTAGTTGCATAGGTGAATGGATGTTATATGCTGATGTCGAAAATTGATGAGAGTTACTGCGTGTAGGACTGCGTGTCCCCAACATGTAGTTGCAAATTACAATTCTGCAAGAGCGGTCGGGCAATAAATTTAATTCTTTTAATTAATACTTCTGCTAGTCCATTCTGGGTGTGGACATGTGGTACAGAGTGCTCAACGGTAATTCTCATTGCCATACAATAATCATCAAATGTCTTTGAAGTAAATTCTCCGGCGTTGTTCATCCTGATGGACTTCACATGATGATCAGGGAAATTATTCTTAATCTTAATTATCTGCGAGATCAGCTTTGCAAAAACGTGGTTTCTCGTAGACAATAAGCATACATGCGATCATTACGAGGAAGCATCGATGAGCACCATAAAGTATCTAAATGGCCCTAACAGGGGCTGTATAAGACCGCAAATGTCTCCCTGGATACGGTCCAGGAATGCAGGGATTTTATCCTTTACTTTCAGAGTAGAGGGTCTAGTAATCATTTTCCCGGTGGCACATGCAGGGCACACAAAATCTTCTGGATTCGGAAAATTCTTTACATTGATATTATGTCCCTCAGAATTAGTAATTCTATTTCTCATCATTCTAAGACCGTGGTGGCCTAATATATCATGCCAGAGACATAAAAGTTCAGAACTTCTAAAAGTCATTTTCAGGACAATATAGGCTGCAGATGCCTTAATATGAGTGTAGTATAGCCCAGATTCATATGAAGGAAGTCTTTCTAATACTCTTTTTTTTCATTTTCCTCGCACTTTGTAATGAGTAGGTATTCCTTACCATACTCTTCTTCAGTCTCTACGTGGAGACCGTTAGCGCGAATATCTTTAAAGCTTAAGAGAGTCTTAGTCGATTCTGGGTACAACAAGGTTTCTTCAATGACCAATGTTGTGCCCATCAGGAGTATAATTGTGGCTCTTCCTGAGCCTATTACATAAGTATCGCTGCCTACGATTGTCGTAAGACTACCAGCATTCTTGCTGATAGACTGGAAAATTTTTGTCTATCTTAATATGGTATTCGTTGTGCCGCTGTATACTAAGCACACTTCCTCCATAGGGCGCCACACGCGTTCTGATATACATATAAAATATTTGTTAATATAGGGTAGCAAGCAACCATACATATAAAATACTTCAAAACAGAACACAATTTGCCTTTTTTAATACGAGAAAAAGTCGTGCGGGACTCATAATAAGAATTTATTACTTTGCTCTCCTAGAGCTTACAACCATTATGCAAAATTATTATTCTATTACAACCAAAAACTACAAATGACAATAAAAGTAAGTGCAATGCGTGCACTAGATCGAATCAGCGAAGTATGAAGATACTTCTGCCTAGATCTGCGCTACGTTCATCTGCTCCTCGTCGGCAACTACAGCTACTGCTACTGCGATGTCCAAAGAAGGTGTGATGCACTACTACAGAACAGACCTTTGGTCCCGGGCCTAAAGGGCCTCTAGTCCCGGTTATAGAGCCGGGACTAGGAAATCGGGACTAAATGTCTCACCTTTAGTCCGGGTCCCGTGCAGGGACTAAAGGCCGGTTTTTAGACCAACAGGGACTAAAAGGTCCATTGGTGAGCCACGGGTGGCCCTTTTAATCCGGTTGGTATTACCAGCAGGGACTAAAGGTGTTTTTTCCTTTTTGTTTCCATTTCAATTCATTATTGATTTTGGTTTTACAATTACATTAGGTTTTCAAATGCGTATTCTTCGCTGCTAATATATGTATACGCCCACATATAATTTAGTTTGGAACATTATTACACACAAATAAAGTATGAAACTATATATATTATGGAGCTATATATATGTATAATATATATATATATGCACATAAAATTTACAACATTATTCATGAATCCTTGGTATTTACAACACAAATGTTGTCCTCCACTTAAATGTCATACAAATGTTCGTCTGGTTTGGCTTCAATTGTTCATCGGGTTAAAGTAGAACTCGGTCTAGGGCTTGAGGACATGCTCATTAAGAAATCTGCGATTGTCTCTTGAATTCCTTTGAGGCGGTCCATATCCAACACCTGTTCCTTCAACCATATCTCCTTCAATTTGCATTAAACGAAAGAAGTATTAATATACATAAGATTTATTTAATAGCAACAAATAAATAAAATGGATTTATTATATATACTTGTTACGTACTTTTCGCATCTGTAGATGGGTTCTTTTGCATACACCGTGAGGAACTCGCAAACGTAGTATCCACACAAATTGTTGCTGGTGGTCGCCAGTAGAACCCATGCGATATAAAAGATTACTCGCTCATCCCGCGTGAGTGAAGCATGATAAGGTAAAGATGCGGGAGCTAGTACAACTTACATCCAATCGGTGTGGATCAGAAGTGGCGCTTTCGGATCCGGACGGTGTAGTGAACGAACCAAGCCCAAACCACGCCTAATAATTGGATCGTTAATTAACTATTGCGAGTTAAAGAGCAGGAATAAATATTTAAAGATCGAAGTTACCGGATAATGTCTATCATATCTTGGTAATCTTCTGCGGTTTTCTCAACGAGTCATAGATTAGCAAATGACCGTCGGAGAGATCGAAGACAATCGGTATCGATGAAAGTTGCATTTGTTTATAGAGTCAACATATATATCTTTATGTTGGATTGAGTAAGTAAAGTAAAATGTGCACACGATAACAACACTCACCCAAAGTTGTAGGGAAGAGTATAAA
Source organism: Hsuehochloa calcarea (assembly GCA_036346395.1). Classification (NCBI taxonomy): domain Eukaryota; kingdom Viridiplantae; phylum Streptophyta; class Magnoliopsida; order Poales; family Poaceae; genus Hsuehochloa; species Hsuehochloa calcarea. The sequence goes on along the minus strand of CM070595.1, from coordinate 8,934,353 downwards.
TCTTTTGTTCTTTTGGTTGATCAAGAACCTCAGGAAATTCCTCTCCGTTTGAGGTCTCCATTGATCGTAGGGAGTGTTTGGGTCCTTGAATACGATATATGGATCAACGAAACCAATGTTCTTGTCGTTTCTACGTGTGAGGTCTCTCATCATGTCTCTGCATATGTATAGACATGCTAGCTAGTGTGAGGATAATTACTTATACATATACATATGCTAGAGTGAGATTATTAAAAGAAAGAATCACGTACAGACAAAAGCAGCTGATGAGAGATTTGTCTAGAGCGTTCATGTGGCATAGCTGGTGTAACTCATTAAATCGAACCATTATAATGTCATCGCCACTAAGTAATGATGGTTTCTAATTTTGACGCAAATATAGTCATCCGCTTTTCTGCGACACGCCGCCATGTACCACTTGTTTAACAAGTACATTTGCGTACGAAGTTCCATGAGCTTCTCAGGGTTGTATAGACTCTTGCCATATACATATTCCTTCTTCCAATGATCAACTTCCGGAGCACTTTTGATGTGTGCTCCGCCGAGCATTTGGAAAATGCTTAGACCAGTTTCCGCGAAAAATTCATCAAGTTGATCCAAATGCACATTTCCGGATATCTGTTCTAGCACGTTCGTGTTTGAACCATATTCATTCCCAATAACTAGCGGGGGCACTGATTGTTGTGATTGTTCCCCGAGCTGTGCAACACCCATATGGGGGTTTCCATCAGGCTGTCCACATCCATGGGTGCATCCCATGATTGTGGATCCTCTATGCCTGCAATGGCGAGGTGTGCCTCATGCTGTCCTTTGCCCTTCTTCTTGGCCTTGAAGGCATCGATCACGTGCTGCGACTCATGGCAAACACGTGACCAATGACCCCAAGTGCCACATTTGTAGCAAGTTTGGTCCTACTGACCATACGGCTTCTCGTCACGCTTCTTTTGTCCGCCCTTCTTGGCTTGGGTAGTCTGCTTGGTTTTGCGACCCATGACCTTACCCTTCCTGTCTCTTTCTGCTGAGTGAGGCTTTCTCACCTTGTAGCTGCTTGCGTTGACTTCATGACCAACTTTGCTACTAGGTGGCTATGAGATGTAGTTCTTTCGGAGAACATCATCTTGAGCTTCCGCAACTTGCATGATATCGATCAGTTCGGCATACTCCTTGTAGCCATCCTGTCGATAGTTGCGTGCGGATTGCACCGCGTTGGGGTGGAAGGTAGAGAGAGTTTTTTCTATCTTCTGCTCGTCTGTGATTACTTTACCACATAGTTGAAGACTTGTACAAATTATGTGCAATGCACAATTGTACTCTCCCACGGTCTTGTAGTCGGCAAAACGCAGTCGGTTCCAATCCTGCTCTGCACGAGGAAGGATGGTGTACTTTAGCTTCTCAAACCGCTTCTTTAGTGCGGTCCATAAGGCTAGTGCGTTCTTTTCTGCCATGTACTCATTCTTGAGCGTTAGGCAGAGATGGTGTTTGAGGGAATGGAGTGTTTGATCATTCTCCTCAGCAGTTGGAGCGGCATCCTTCAGGGTGCCAAGTCCAATAGCAGCACGGAGCTTCTTTGCTCCAAGTACAATCTCGACATCTGATGCCCAAGTCAGATAATTGTGACCATGCTGGGCCAGCTCTTCGAACTCCCGGTTCGTAATGCCAGACATCTGCATATTCATGCAAATAGTGTATAAGATTACTGCTGGTAACTTGCATAAAATGGTTGCAAAAATTCTTATAATATTTCCGTATTTTTCTATGCATTTTTCATGATTTACTGCTATTTCCAGTGATTAAAAGTAATGTAAATAATCACAAATAATCAAAAATAGTAAATACAGTAAATAAATTGCATAGAAATAATAATAACAAGGTAAAATATGATTCAAATGCAAAAACCGATTCAAAATTTGAATTCCCGATGCCCTTTTCTGCTGGAATATGAATTTTTGGCAAATTCTGCAATTTCCAGGGGCTAAAATGTGAAAAATTCAGTTCTGAGAAATTTTTCGTGTAATTTACGGAAAAACCGAGGCCCTTTTTGCAAAATGTCCTTTTTTTTTTTTTTTTATTTGACGCTCGGTTATACAGGTCGGCCCGTTCCGAGACATAAAAACCCGACAGGGGGGGACTCGGGGGTAGGGAAACCCTACCCCCGAGTTCCTCTCGGGCGGCGGCGGCTCGGGCTGGCTCCCGAGCGGGAGCTCGCACCCGGTGGCTGTGCCGCATTGCGGAGACGGCGGTCGGAGGAGGAGCGCACTTCGAGGCAGTGTATGGCTTCCGAGGAGGTGGTCGGTTCAAGCGGTGGTCGGCCGGCGGCGAGGCGCCCTTCTGGCGGCGGTCGGTCGTCGTTGCCGATGCGTGATGGGGTAGTTCAAGTGGCGATGGCGGGCGTCGGGCGGCGGGCTCGCGACCGGTCTCTCCCTCTCGGCTCGGCGGCTCCGTGTGGGACACGGCCGCCGGCCGTCTCCTCCTCCTCTCGGCTCTGCGGCGTCGGGGCTTGCGGTTGGGCGGACGGTGGCGCCTAGCGGCCGGGGTTCGGGCGGCACGGCCAGGCGAAGCGAGCTTGCGCCTTGCGGCCGATGGCGGCGACGCCGAGGTGCGCGTCGTCTCTTCGGGAGGCGGCCACGAGGCGACGGCTCGGCCGAGCTCTGAGCTCACCCTTTGTGGAGGCGCCGGCAAGACACGCCTTCCCCTTCGGCTCGGTGGCTCTCCCCTTCCCCGCTGCTCTGTGATGTGTGTTGTGCGAAGGCCGCCAGCCGAGGTTGGGGGTGGTGCGGCGACGGCCGATGGAGGGTGGCTTCAGGCCGACCGGGCGGATGGGGTGGCAGCTGCTGGCCGGTGGGGGCGTCGGGATGACCGTGCGGGGTCTGTGCGCGGAGGTGCAGCGCGGCTTCGATCTGGCCGGGCGAGCTGCTGGCCCGAGGTCGTCGCGCCAACTCCTTCCTTTTTTCACTATTCATGTAAAAAATACTATTTATATGTAATTACTTTGCATATGTAATCACTGTTTATACGATGTAATAATCTGCGATGCAATCAACATCCGATCTTTCATACAATCCACCGATCGGCATTGTGCCAGCGACTTCAAGTCTGCTCGCAGTAGATTAGAACGGATTTGCACTGCAGAAAACCAATCTAGAAAGCCAAATTTGCAGAATTGAAAAGCAATCAAGAAAAATGATTCAATCTACGAGTGTCGTTTTTCGACGGTTACCTTTCGATACGAGGAGAGTCGATCGTGCTGATAACGTGTTGAGTAACGTCGCTGGAGATTCCAGTCCGAACGGGTACCTCGTATACAATGATCAGAATCGTAAGAACGAATGAAGAACACAACAGTAGATTGAACATAGAGATATGAGAGGACTTCAGACTTCGCTTTATTGCTTCGGAATAATCAGGGTTACAATGAGAGAGGGAGACCCTCTATTTATAGACTACGGGATGAGAAGTTCAACTGGGCTAGGGCTTTCTGGAGTCCTGAGCCCGCACTGGAACATGACTCTTCGGAGTCCTAGACCCAGTTTCTTAACAAAAATTATGCCTGGCTATCATGCTGGGCTATGTGCTTTCCCTTTACGATGCTAGAGGAGTGGAACAAGAATCTGAGAGCTAGGGATTTGTTAAGACTCGTGCCGCCACCTGTCAGATTTTGGAGCGGGTCCTTATATGATGGGCATTTTTCTCCCCAGATTAACGCAAGTGGATGTTATCATTCAGTAATTTTCCCTCAACAAAATTCCCACAACTGGAAGATCAGGAAAAGATTATTGGTACGAACTCAGAAGCTCTCCTTTGAGCAGAATTCGAAGCTCTCCTTTGAACAGCCGCTCCATTACCTGAATTTGCTACTTTAAAACTCAATTAGTCTGTTAGACCATGTAGCTAAGTTTAATATATTTTAGCTGATAAATAATTAACAATGTTATTTATAGACATTATTTGAGGCGTATCGTGGTATGTGGACTTATGTCGGACAAGTTGGGAAGAACTTGTACCGGAAAAATATGTTACTTTGGTCTTTGCATGTGCAGGATAACTCGGAGGCGATCGTGGTCTACGGCGATGACCGAGAGATGGCTTAGTGCGAAGTCATGGTCCAGATGGTCGAGGATGCTGGAGGAGGCGGTCGAGCTCGAGTTGGAGCGTGTGGTGATTAAAGATGGATTATGCGTGTTAGAGCTACGGAGGTGCGGTCCGGAGGCTACGACACATGACATATTTTAGAGTGTCTAAAATAGGATCTTTTATAATTAAGTTACAAACCCATGGATTAGACCTATGTAATTGGGCTTGGGTAATTAAGATTTGAAGGCTGCATGAGTATAAAAGGTCATTAGAGGCAGCCGAGACTGAGGATTGATTTTTCCTCGCAGTAGCGGCGTAGAGTTTTCCTTTTGGCTCTGGTGGCGGCAGCTCTGTTTGTTCCTGCACTCGGCATAGAAATTAGCGGAGCGCAATAGCTGGGCGCGTGAAGAACGAGATCAAGAGGCAGCAGTCTTGATGCATGCTATTGATGATCAGGACCGGCTAGTACGTAGTATTCAAGACAAAGTACTCTCTTATATTGATATATGACTTTTTTGGTGCATACCTGTCGTCGTGTCGTGAGGGCATACTAGATCCAGCAACCTGCCATTAAAATTTTAAAATTATTGTAGTTAAACTTGTACCTCTTAAAAAATCCCAAACCATCTCAGTCTGTTTTTCCAAAATCAGATTGCACTGTTAGACCAACCGAGCCACTTTGACTCGGCCGAACCCAACCGCCTAACTTGAACTAACCGACCCTGCCCCTTTCTCCGTGACACTGGTAGACCGGCCCCACCGCTGCAGGCGTCTTCCACACGGCCAGCACCCGCTCGCCACCTCGTTTGCTCACGCCTTGGATTAACACCTCTTTATGAGATTTGATGCTTTGCAAAAGTGGAAGACAAAAGGTGCTGTGGTCGGTTCGCTATGGATGCAGGTTTATCCTTAACTGATGGGTGTTGTATGGCTATCAAGACACATGACCGACATAATTTGTGGAAATCAGTAGGACTGGCTGCAGAGGATTAAAGCGTGCGGCTGGTTTTTGAGACATCGAGGCGAAGCCCGACGCAGGCGATCAGCTCAGCCAGACGTCAGTACTGCTGTTCTTGATCTAAGCTGATTCTAGTGATTTTTCTCGGCGCAAAAATTATTAATTCTAATCATTCACCCTCTCTAATTATCATTAACTATCATTCTTAATCCTATAACCCAATATACTCCACATGTACAATAACCCACTAGTAGTATTGCAAATTTGAGATATCGACCGTCGAAACCGCGCTGCAACTTGCAGGGAATAACCGTACGTGTACGTAGATTCTGCCTGAATGGCACAGCTAGCATAGTAAGCTAGCTTGCTAGCTTAGCAAGCTAGCTTAGTCGATTCTGCCTGAATGGCACAGCTAGCTTGCTAAGCTAGCCTGCTAGCTTGCTAAGCTTCAGGGCCCCTTGTCAAGCTAAGCTTCAGGGCCCCTTGTCCAACTCAGCTTTAAATTGCGGCCCGAGCGTGTGTCAAGAAAACCTAGGAAGAAACACACACAAAAGACTCGTATACAATGGGAGGGTGCTTCTCTTCCGGGTCGTACGAGGAGGACGGGTGCCGGCCGACGAGGGTGCGGCCGAGCGACGAGGATGGCATGTGGCCGTGCGTCGGCGAGTGGGACGTGGACATCAAGGCGGGGATCTACATCGACAACTTCCACCGGAAACAGTCCGACAGCACCGAGGGGCCGGCGTCGTACGAGGAGGACGGGTGCCGGCCGAGCGACGAGGATGGCATGTGGCCGTGCGTCGGCGAGTGGGACGTGGACATCAAGGCGGGGATCTACATCGACAACTTTCACCGGAAACAGTCCGACAGCACCGAGGGGCCGGCGTCGTACGAGGAGGACGGGTGCCGGCCGAGCGACGAGGATGGCATGTGGCCGTGCGTCGGCGAGTGCGACGTGGACATCAAGGCGGGGATCTACATCGACAACTTCCACCGGAAACAGTCCGACTGCACCGAGGGGCCGCCCACGCCGGCCCCGTCCCCGGCCCCGGCCGCGGCTTGATGGAGCACGCATGCATGCATATGGCTGTGCAAGGGTTGGGTGATCCGGAGCTAGCTCGAGGTACTAATGAATAACGGTTTGGTTCTGCCATGGCTAAATCTAAGGGTGAGGTACTAATGAATAACGGTTTGGTTCTGTTATCGCGTTGCGTTCTTTCGCTTCCTGTGTTATTACTGTGAGATGTTAGTCGTTATGTAATACACAACATGCAGTTTTCTTTGAATGCGTAAGTATTACTTCCAACATGTATACGGATCGGAGAGGCGAAGTAATTAAGCAAGAAACTAACATCCTGGTAATTGGAATTTCATGTAGTGTATATTGCATGCGTGGTACTCTTTGGTGGCCAGCAGTGAAACTAACTATCTAGCGCATATCCTCGTTCAGGTTAGACATTCAGGTTGCCCTCACTTCCATATTGAACGTACTACATGATGCATGCGACATCTTTCATCGAAAGAACCGTTTGCTCGTTGCCCACCGTAACAAAGTTCAACAGAGCATGATCACCGGTGATTTCGCTCGCCAAGTGAAAGCATCTTTCAATTCAGTTAATTATCAGCTGTAAGTCTGAAGATAAACACTCTTCTGTACCCGGAGAACTTATGGGAAGAAAGACAAGAACAGTAATAAGCTAACTCCAGAGTGATACAGGAGAAACCATGTCGCCCCTCTCGTTAACCGAAGAAGATTCAGTTCATACATGGCCTACTTGTGGCCTTCCTATCGAACGCCTAATTAATTTCCATGCGAAGCACAATTTGTTCGACTAGATCAAACTGCCAGTTGCACAGTACTTGCAATGTTGTAAATAATGCATAAAAAAATAGAAACAAGAGACACGAATTCTACGTAGAAAATCATTTTAAGAAAAAAAAATACGGGTGCGTGAAGGCAATATCACTATATCACACGGTGATGTTTATAATAAAATTCTTGCTCTTTCCTATAGAGTGTAAGGATATATTTACAGTGCTACATAGATATCACACTCAAACTCAAACTCAATAATTTTCACCTTAAGACGAACTCCTCATGTAACCAAAACAAAACGTGATCTCCTCGAAACAGATTAATATGAATACCTTGTGTGCCGAACGTCTATAGGACTACTGAATGATACCAACTAAGTCTGAGCAAAGCTCAACTTAGTGGTAGAAACTGACTTTGTCATCATATCAATTGGATTATCATACGTACTTATCTTGTTGTCTTTAATGTCACCTTGAGCAATAACACATCGAAGATAACGATATCTGATATCAATTTGTTTTATTATCTCATGTAACATTGCTTTCCCTGTACGTGGCTAAGGAGCGGAACAAGAACTTGATAGCTAGCTAGGGATTTGCTACGATTCGTGCAGCCACCTGTCAGATTCGTGCAAACATGATGGGCTTTAAGTCACGTCGTCAGAAACATTTTTCTCCCCGAATTAACACAAGTGAATGTTAGCTTCAGATCACACACACACGGTGTGTGTGATGTACTACCGACATCACGGACTCACGGATCAACGGTGCCTGTGATGTACTAATCTTGACCGTCGAAAAATACGCAATGTTATATTGGTGTATGTACGTATATATATATATATATACACACACACACGGTGTATGTACGTATATATGTGTGTGTGTAAATTAATGTGAGATGTTAGTACTTCGTCGTAGTGTAATACACAACATGCAGTTTTCTTTGAATGCGTAAGTATTACTTCCAACATATATACGGATAGGAGAGAAGTAATTAAGCAAGAAACTAATTAACACTCTGGTAATTGGAATTTCATGTGTAAATTGCATGCTTGGTACTCTCTGGTGACCAGCGGTGTATATCCTCATTCAGGTCAAGTGCCTGATGTATATATTGCTTTGCTGATTTAGACATTCAGGTTACCCACACTTCCATATTGAACGTAGTACATGATGCACGCGACATCTTTCATCGAAAGAACCGTTTGCTCAGTGCCCACCGTAACAAAGTTCAACAGAGCGTGGTCACTGATGATTTCGCTCAGCAAGTGAAAGCAACTTTCAGTTCAGTTATCGGCTGTAAGTCTGAAGATAGACACTCTTCGGTACCCAGAGAACTTACGAGAAGAAAGACTAGAACAGTGACAAGCTAACTCCAGAGTGACTCAGGACAAACCATGTTGCCCCTTTCGTTAACCGAAGAAGATTCAGTTCACACATGACCTACTTGTTGCCTTCCTATCGAACGCCTAATTAATTTTCATGCGAAGCACAATTTGTTCGACGTGATCAAACTGCCAGTTGCACAGTACTTGCACGGTTGTAAATAATACACAAAAATAGAAACAAGATGCATAAATTTTTCGTAGAAAATTGTAGAATCGTTAATGACAATCAGAGGAGGGTGAATGAATGTGATTCTGATGAAAGCTCTTTTTTCCTGTTAACAATCCTGTTGTTTTCTGTTTTGTTTAATCTGCCAACAAAGCAGCTAAAAGATCACAATCCTGCTGTTTTCTGATTTGTTCAATCTGCCAGCAAAGCAGCTAAAAGATCACGATAAAAAGGAAGAAAGAAAAATATTATTTTTCCTTTCTCCTGAAAACAATTTATATTGACTACTTTCCTCTGTGCGTGCGTGTATAGCAAGGCGTACAAGAAAAAGGAGAGCCTTGCTATCAATCTTAATCTCTCTCGCACACACACCTCATGCCCTTTCTCTCGCACACACACCTCATATCCTGCAAGCATGCAGAAACAAAAAGGCTCGAATCCTCACCAGAAGCCACGCACAAGGCAAGTCCACCATCAAAAGCTTGTATGGCCATAACATCAAGCATACAAGTCACCTCATGTTACACTTCCAAAAAGTAGTCACACTGTCTCACTGCCACCCTATGACCTCGAAGACAAAAAGAAAAACGAAACAAGAAACAAAGCTGCAGACCGAGGGAAGACGGGCAGCCACCGCCAGCAATTCTTTGTTCTCTGGAGATACGCACGCACGCGCAAAGAGCTGCCGCCGCGAGAGTTTTTTGTTTTTGTTTTTCGTGTCGCCCCTAAAAAATCCCTACGCCGCCGCCTAAAGCTGTCAGCTATTTATAGAGCCGTAAACCTAGAACTATTAACGGGCGTTCTAGCGTTTGTATATAAATAATCACATATAGCTTAATAGTCTTAAAGCCTAATATATGAACTTAACATCTGATTACAAAATTAATTTTGGACACTCCAAAATTACCATGTGTCGAATATGTATCATCTATCTTTAATCTCCGTGCGCCCAACTCGAACTCGACCGCCTCTTTCAAAGATCCTCGCCCCTGGACCATGACTTCACACTAAACCATCTATCGGTCATCGTCGAGACAACGATCGCTCCAAGTTACCCCGCACATGCAAAGACCAAAACAACATATTTTCCCAAAGACAAGTTCTTCCCAACTTGACCGACATAAGTCCACACACCACGACACGCCTAAAATAATATCAGTAAATATTATTGTAAATTATTAAACAACCAAATGATATTAGACCTAGCCACATGATCTAACAAAAACCATTTTAAGAAAAAACACGGATGTATAAAGGCAATACCACTATATCATGAGGAGACGTTTACAATAAAGTTATTGCTCTTTCCTATGGAGTGTAAGGATATATTTACAGTGGTACATAAAAGATTCCGTGTAGGAGCAGAACTATGAGTTGAAGTTGGAAGCGAAATTCGTATCACACTCAAACTCAACAATTTCCACCTTGAAACGAATTCCTCATGTAGCCAAAACAAAACGTGATCTCCTCAAAATAGATTAGTATGAATACCTCATGTACCGAATGTCCATAGGACTACTGAATGATACCAAATAAGTCTGAGCAAAGCTCAACTTAGCGGTAGAAACTGACTTTGTCTTCATATCAACTGGATTATCATACATACTTATCTTGTTGTCTTTAATGTCACCTTGATCAATAATACATCGAAGGTAACGATATCTGATGTCAATTTGTTTCATTATCTCATGTAACATATGATCATTTGTAAGGTAAATAGCGCTTTGCCTGTCGTAGAATATTGTAGTACAAGACGTACTTCCACAAAGTTCAATAAACAAAGCTCTTAGCTAAACGACCTCTTTGCAAGCTTCAGAAATAGCCATATACTCAGCTTATGTAGTGGACAAGGAAACAGTGGCTTGCAAACTTTCTTTTTCAACTAACGACATATCCTCCAACAGTGAATACATACCTAGCAAGAGATCTCTTCTTATCCAAATCTCTAGCAAAATCTGAGTCCACATAACCAACGATTCCATATTTAGTCTTCTTAAACTGTAAAAAAGCATCAGATGTGCCCTGCAAGTATATGAAAATCCTTTGAATTATTTTCTAATGTTCTTTGCAAGGATCAACCATGTATCTACTAACAACATTCAATGATTAAGATAAATCAGGACGAGAACATGCCATAACATACATTAGTGAACCAACTACATTGAAATATGGAACTCTAGACATATACTCAACTTCATCATCTAACTATGGACATGACGCTGAAAACAGTTTGAAATTTTTATCTAATGGAGTATTCACCAGTTTGGCTTTATGCACGTTGAAACGATGAACAACTTTATCAATATACCCTTTCTGACTTACGTATAATTTTCCAAACCGTCCATCTCCGAAAATTTCTCTACCAAGAATCTTCTTTGCTACATCGAGACTCTTCATTTCAAATTGACTGCTTAATTGTGCCTTCAACTTTGAATTTTTTTGTCTTGTCTTTTACAACAATAACCATATCATCAACATATATGAGAAAAATAAATAGTTGAGTCAATAACAGTCTTCAAATAAACACAACTACCATAATTGGATCTTTAGGAATCCTAGGATATCATAAAGGAGTCAAATCTCTTATACTACTATTTGGGTGACTACTTCAGACTATAACGAAATTTCTTCAACTTGCAACTATAATTCACCTTACTTGGAAAGTTAAAACTTTTCGATTAGTCCATATAAATGTCTTCCTCCAATTCTCCATGTAAGAACGTAGTTTTCTCGTCCAATTGTCCAAGCTCATAATCATGCATAACCACTATGTTGAGTAAAGTATGAATGAAACTATACTTCACAACTGGAAAAAAAGACATGTGTGAAATAAATACATGGAATTTAGTTGTATCTTTTAGCAACGAGCCTTGCCTTGTACCTAACCTCTTCGGTTGGTGAAATGCGTTCATTTTTCTTGAAGATCTATGTACAGTGAATAGACTTCTTATCAACTGATAATTTGACCAACTCTCAAGTGTTATTCTTCTCAAGAGATTACATGTCATCACATATGACAATCATCCATCTCTCTGAATCACTATAAGAGATAACCTCTGAATAAATGGAAGATTTTGCAATACCTTCAATTTCTTCTGCCACAATCAAAGCATAAGTAATAACACCCGCTTCTGCAATCAATCTTTTAGGAGCTTGAATCCTCCTTTTATATCTGTCGGCTACAATGGAACGTTGTGGTGGTTGAAAGATAACATGAACATCATGTATGTTTTTCTTTTTCGGCTTCTGGTGTAGATTCTAAATCAATAACACACTCCATCCGCACGCTTGATTACTGTGGCTTCTCAACAGAAATATCAATAGATGGTTTATCATCCAACATAATAGATTCATAAAAAATAACACTTCTGCTAATAACCACAACATAATGGTTCTGTTCATGCCTTCGGGCACACCATTTTGCTGAGGAGTACCTGGAAAAGTGTAATGTCTCACAATGCCCTCTGATATGTATTAAGCTTCAAATTCTCCAGAATAGGGCTCTAATCCAGTATCGGTACATAACTTCTTGACATGGTTGACATTTTGCTTTTAAATCATAATCTTCCACTCCTTAAATATCTTAAACACATCTAATTTGTGCTTCACGAGATATGACCAAACTCTTATTGAATAATAATCAATGATGGAAAACATATAGCCATCACCTTCAATGACCGGAACACATAATTCTCCCCACAAATCAAAGTGAATATAATCCAATATGCCTTTCATAGAGTGAATTATTGTAATGAACTCCACCCTCTTTTGCTTGCTGAAGACAAAGTGTTCACAAAATTTCAACCCATCGATGCTTTGGCTATCAAGGAGTCCTCTTTTGTAGAACTCTATCATGCCAATTTCACTCATATGCCCTAGACGCATATGCCAAAGATTAGCAAAGATCGTAATTGGATGATTTATTTGAGGCAATACAATATTACTTCAAATTATAGTACCTTGCAGATAATATAAGTTATTCACTTTCATATCACTTTTCATCACAACAAAAGAGTGTTCGGAGATCTTCAGAACTCCACCTCCACCTTAATACTTGTACCCTTTAGCATCAAGAGTAGTCAGCGAGATAAAATTTCTTTTCAAACCTCGAATGTGTCAAACATCCGACAAAGTTCTGATGGTGCCATCAAACATCTTGATCTTGATACAATATATGCTTGCAATCTTGTATGGTGAATTATCACCTATCAATATAGAACCACTCGACGAAGTTTCATAATTCACGAACTAATCTCGGTTCGGACTCATGTGTAAAGTGTAGACTGTATCCAGAATCCACTCATCACCGGTTTTAGAATTATCGACAAAGGCAACGAGAATATCTCTATCATAATCTTACTTAGTAACAATGTTAGATTTAACATCATCCTCTTGTTGATCCTTCTTGAAATTGTTATTCCTTTTCTCCTTTTTATTTACCCACCAGCACTCATAAATGTCATGTCCATCTTTCTTACAATACTTACATGACTTGTACCCGCCTCTGGATTTCGATTTGCCTTTGTAATTTGTGCTCAAGCTTTTGCCTCTCGAACTGCCTTTTTAAATCCTCTCCTATTGTTTGCCATGGACAACTAGACTTTCTGCATGTGCATTTGAACTTTTTGTTTGGAACCATAAGTTTTATCTTTTCCTTCGCGTGCAGTGCTTCATAGACTTCATTAAATGTAAGAGTATCTCGCCAATATAGAATAGTATCTCTGAACATAGAGTATGAACTAGGCAGCGAGCATAAAAGAATAAGACATATATCTTCATCATCATATTTTACCTACATAGACTCGAGATCTGAGACTACTTCTTTGAACGCTGTCAGGTGGTTCAATAATGACCCGTCTTCTGCCATCTTGTGTGAATAAAGCTTCTGCTTCCAATTCATCTTACTGGTCAGATCTTTGGTCATGCGAATCTGCTCTAGTTTCAACCATAATGCGACGGCGGTCTTCTACTTCAAAACCACCTATATAATATTATTTGATAGATGAAGATGTATATGAGATAAGGTCTCACTACTACAAAACAGGCTATAGTAGACGGCCCATCACAGACGGTTCTTTTGGAACTGTCTGTGTTGGGTCTGTTACGAACTGGAATAGCCGATGCGAGCCTATCACAGACGGTTATTATTTAGAATCGCTCGTGATAAGAATCTATCATGCACGGTTTAATAATAGAACTGCTCAGGAATTATCACCGACGGTTCTATTATTAAACCGCTCTGTGATAATCTAGCCATTCGCTGCAGCGGTTCTAATTAAGAACCGCTCGTGATATTCTCACCCTATATATAGCGCGCCGACACACATCTCGCCACGCCGACACACATTTCGCGCCTCCATCGCCGCCGCCTCCGCCAGATCGCCTCAAACCTATCCAAAGTCTCTCATTGGTGTAAAGGTATCGGTGTTTAGAGGTAAATAGTGACATACCACTCGGTGATTGCATATGATTATTTTCTTTATAATGTGTATGAAAAGGCATATGTGGTTTTGTAGGCAAATAACAATCTTGGTGTAGGTCAAATTAATTAGTCCAAAGTAATCGCTAATCAATTTAAGTATGTTTGGTAAATAGGAAGCCCATTGTGCCGCCGACAGAGAGGGAAGGGAGGAGAAGGCGAGGATTGTCGAGAGATATTAGGCATTTTCTTCGTGAGCTCCGAGGGTAACGATCTATAACCCTTTATGTTTGCTATAAATTAATCGCTAATCAATTAGACACTAATTTGTTACATGCGTAGTGTAGATGGATCGAAACTGGATGTATGGTGTGAACTGTGTGAGTCAAGAGTACATTAATGGCGTGGTTGCTTTTAGAAGAGCCGCTGAGCAGGATATGTTGAAGAAGGGGATAAAATTTATGTACTGTCCGTGTATTGATTGCGGTAATTTGAAGATGTTTAACAACGCGGCGTAGATCGAAACGCACTTGATTCGAAGGGGTTTCAAAAAAGGGTACACATGTTGGAGTAGTCACGGTGAAGAGCAGATTATACCAGAAGTTAATAATGACGATATCGCTGAGGAAGTCAATGATTTGCCGGATGTGGACTGTGCTTTTGATGAGGATAGGTGGCATGATGACAATCTGGATCAGATGCTACGCGATGCAGAAGAGAACTATAGTGAGAGAGAGTTTTGTAAATTCGAGGGCTTAAGGGAGGACTCGGTGAGACCTTTGTTCCCTGGCCGCAAACCGGGTTACACAAGGTCACAACCGTGCTTGAACTGCTGAAATTGAAGGCAAGCAATCGTTGGTCTGATAAGAGTTTCACGACGTTGTTAGGTTTCCTAGCGGACATCCTTCCGGAGGGAAACGTGTTGCCCAGCACCACCTATCAAGCAAAGAAGGTTATTTGTCCATTGGGAATGAAAGTAGAAAGAATACATGCATATCCGAACGATTGTATCCTTTACCGTAAAGAGTATGCAGACATGCATATATGTCCCGTGTGCAAAGCATCCCGATACAAGCGTCCAAATACTGCTAAGGTGAAGCAAGGATCTCCCGCTAAGATGTTGTGGTATCTGCCTGTAATCCCACGCTTGAAGCGCTTATTTGCGAACCCAAAGGAGGCAAGATTGTCTGCGTTGGCACTCGAGGAGCGTAAGAGAGATGGAAAGCTAAGACACCTGCCGATTCTCGCCAATGGAGAAACTTCGATCGAGCTTCAAGATTTTGACGGAACCGAGGAACATAAGGTTAGGGTTGAGTACGGATGGAATGAATCCTTTCGGTAACATGAGCAGCCGACATAGCACCTGGCCCGTGAATCTATGTATGTACAACCTTCCTCCTTGGCTGTGTATGAAGCGGAAGTACATTTTGATGTCACTACTTATCCAAGGGCCGAAGCAACCTGGGAATGATATTGATGTGTACCTAGCACCATTGCTGGAAGATCTTGTGGCACTGTGGAACGAAGGGGTACAGGTATGGGATGCGTACAAACTAGAGAACTTCACTTTACACGCCATGTTGTTCTGCACCATCAATGATTTTCCTGCCCTTGGTAACCTGTCGGGCTTCAGTACAAAAGGAGCCAAAGCCTGTCCGCACTGCTTACATGCTACGGAGAGTGTATGGCTTAACAACTCGCGCAAAACTGTGTATATGCGTCACCGTAGGTTCCTTCCCAGGAGTCACCCATACCGCAAGATGAAGAAACAATTCGACGGAAATAAGGAGGACGGTTCAGTTTCAAGGGCTTTTAGTGGGAAAGAGGTCTATGATATGGTTAAGGATATCGATGTTGTGCTTGGGAAGGGACGTAAATTAAGAACCCGTGAGAAGAACATCTGGAAGAAGCGGTCAATTTTTTGGGACTTGCCTTATTGGGAGCACTTAGAAGTTCGCCATCGCATCGACGCCATGCACGAGAGAAGAATGTATGTGATAGCTTGATTGGTCTCTTGCTGAACATTAGTGGTAAAACAAAGGATGGTGTTAACGCACGGCGTGACTTGGTCGATATGAACATACGGACCGAGTTAGCACCGAAGAGACCGACATAGACGAACGTACCTTCCCCGCCTTGCTACACTCGCCCAAGGCCGAGAGAAATGAATCGTGCGAGCTTGCATGGTGTGAAAGTCCGTCTCGTTACTCCGCTAACATTAAGAAACTTGTTTCTATGCAAGATTTGAAATTAATTGGTATGAAGTCGCATGATTGTCGTGGTGTCGATGACACAAATGCTTCTGTTGCAATTAGGAGTATCTTGCCGAACAAGGCCCGAGTGGCAATCTTGAGGTCGTGTTATTTCTTCAACTCAATTGCTCAAAAGGTCATCGATCCCCAAGGACTAGATGCTCGCAGCCGAGGTGGTGACGACTCGTGTCATCTTGAGATGTATTTTCCTCCGTCATTTTTCGATATCATGGTCCATCTCATTGTTCACCTTGTGAAAGAGATAAAGATATGCGCCCTGTGTTTCTACGCCATATGTACCCGCTCGAGAGGTACATGGGAATTCTCAAGTCCTACGACGGAATCGATCTCACCAGAGGGCAAGATCATCAAGGTTATGCAACGGAAGAGGTTATTGAGTTCTCGCTGACTACATGGCTCGTGGATCCGATTGGTGTGCCTATATCTCGTCATGAGGGGAGACTAGAAGGTATCGGGACCATCGGAAGGAAATCAATCACTCCCGATCCGATACGCACGCCAAGCCCATTTCACGGTCTTGCAACACATGACCCAAGTGTCCCCGTACATCGACGAGCACAAAGACATGATACGCCAATGTAATCCGCACCGGTCGGAAGTTTGGATCACGAGAGAGCACAACCGTTGGTTCAACGAATGGTTAAAGGTGCGAATCACTGGGAGGTCATCAAGTGATGATACGCTGCTATGGTTGGCAAGAGGGCCACAATTTACAATTGTCACATGACAAGGATACGATATAAATGGGTACACATTTTATACGGTAGCTCAGGATAGGAAGAGCACAGTCCAGAATAGCGGTGTCCGCATAGATGCATTCAATACCGATGGGCTAAGAAGCTCATACTATGGGCAAATAGAGGAGATATGGGAGCTCGACTACGTGCTTTTCAAGATCCCCCTATTTCGGTGCCGTTGGGTCCATCTCCCACAGGTGAAGGTCGGCAAGTACGGCGTCACTACCGTGGACCTCGAACGTGTCGGATACAAAGACGAACCATTCGCATCAAGCAACCAAGTTGTTCAAGTCTTCTATGTAACTGACCCGGCAAATAAGAAGCGCCACATAGTTCTTCATAGAAAAAGGAGGATTGTCGGAGTTGAGAATGTAGTGGACGAGAAAGAATACAATCAATTTGACGAGTTGCCACCTTTCGGAGACGGCATCAAGCTCGAGGAAGAACCCAGTGAGGAAGCTAGCTATATACGCGTCGATCATCATGAAGGGCTGTATTTTAATTAAAAATTTACTCCATTGTAATTAATTAATTTATTCCATTGTCATGTGTTAATGTGTTATTGACTTGTGATCTTTAATATTGATGTCAATGTGGATGTTCATGGTAATGTTGAGTTGAATTAGATATGAATTTTTGAACTCAAACTTGTCATCATACTGCTTGTCCAGCCAGCTCATACATGTCGTTAGGGGATATCACTGACGGTTCTAGAATAGAGCCATCTGTGATAAGGAATCACAGACGGTTCTTTTGTAGAACCGTCTGTGAACCGTCTGTGATATGAACACATCACAGACGGTTCTTTCGTAGAACCGTCTGTGATGGGTGAATATCACAAACGGCTCTTTCGTAGAACCGTCTGTGATGTGTTCATATCACAGACGGTTCTTTCGTAGAACCGTCTGTGATATGAATATCACACACGGTTCTACGAAAGAACCGTCTGTGATGTTATTTTTATAAGGCGGGGACCGCTAGGGTTTTGCTCTTACTCTTCACCTCTCCCGCGCCCCTTTGCTGTCGCGCGATCTTTCGCCTCCCTTCTAGGGCTCGCCGTCACCGCCGTCCAGCCGCTGCTCCGCCTCCGGTTCCTCGGCCGCTCCTCGCGCTCTAGCCTCGCCTCCTGTTCAAGGCCGCTCTCCTCGGAGATCTCCGCCTCCTCCTTCGCTCGACGTGGCGAAGGCCCGGCGCCGCTTGCCGCCTCCGCTGCCTCGGCCGGCCGCTCCGCTCCCGGCCGGCCCGGCCTCTGCTGCGCCGACCGCCCGCTGCCCCAAGACCGCCGGCGCCGCTTACTCCACCGGCTCGCCTCACCGCCCTCGCCCGATCTCCTACCCGGGGTACTCCGGCCCGGCCTGGGGTAAACCCTACCTGATCTTCCCTCTCTACTCCTACCTGGCTCTGCTGAGGTGAACTGATAGCTACTAGACTATTCTACTAAGATCTGGTGATTACTGAAATCTAGTGATTTGGGAATGGTATGCAATGCAAACTGATGTGTGCTGGGTTTACCTCTTGATGGATCTAGGCTGGGAGAGGGGATGGCAGTGCTGGCTTGGGCTGGTGCTCTCCCTTCTCTTCTCGCTCCGGCTCCTCGTTGCGGCCCTGGCCGGTGGCTCCTCCTCCGCCTCGGCTGCCGCTGGCCTGGCATGGTGGCTCCTTGCTGCTGCTGGAATCACTCCCTCACTCAATGTGTTTTTTTTCCACAAAGACAAACTGATTCACTCAGTCTTCCTCTTGGTGGGCTTTATGCATACGCACACATGCTAGAAAATGGAGAAACACATGTACAGATTAACTAGAAACCCATACACACTGACGAGCTACATTTCCCCTCTGTACTTCATCTCATTCTTCAAGTAATCAACTTAGCAATGTTTAAATACATGTGCAACACATGCACACTCGGAGAAACTGCTCGGCTCGAGACTCCCGTGCACCACTACTGCACTCACCCAACTACCACACAGCCATGCACTACTAGCAGCCTCAACTAGCAGTTCCTAAATGCATGTGCATGACTTGT
Organism: Hsuehochloa calcarea; assembly: GCA_036346395.1. NCBI lineage: Eukaryota > Viridiplantae > Streptophyta > Magnoliopsida > Poales > Poaceae > Hsuehochloa > Hsuehochloa calcarea. Next base: position 8,915,497 of record CM070595.1, on the reverse strand, counting down.
TCTCATGCACTACTAGTATACTGCATGCAACAAACACTCTCATGCAGCTCCTTCGGTGGACTAACTGCTAACTACAAGCAAGCTAATACTCACCACATGCATGGACACATGTAGATACAATATCAATCAAGATTAATATCAAACACTGCTGCAACAACTTCATCACAAAGTTCTTGAAGTATCGGAACCATGAGCAGATCGGCATAAAAAGACCTGAAGAAAATGAGCAGATTAGAACAATAAGCAAAGCCAGCTAAGATTCGCAAGGGAATAAAAAAAATCAAAACCAAACTGGCAAAAGGGCTCACTTGATGTGTAGAAGGAGGCTCACCGGCCATTGGATTCGCAGCTGGGAGGGGTGACCTTGGAGGCGATGAGCAAAGGAGGCGGCGACGAGAAGAGGAGGAGGCTTGCCGGCCATCGGACTCGCAGCTGGGAGGGGTGACCTTGGAGGCGATGAGCAAAGGAGGAGGATCGACGGCCGCTGGAGGCTGGACTCACAGCTGGGAGGGGCGACCTTGGAGGCCATGAGCAGAGGAGGAGGTGACGAGAAGAGGAGGCTCACCGGTCGTCGGACTTGTAGCTGGGAGGGGCAACCTTGGAGGCGATGAGCAGAGGAGGCGGCGGTGCCGTCGAAGGAATGGGGGCACACGAGTCTGATTTCATGAAGAGTATAGACAAGGATTGAGATGGCAAAGACTTGTTCTTTTGCAACTCTCCTTCTGAGAGCACAAACTTTGCTTTATTGCTTTATTTATGCTTTATTGTTTCATATTTATGCTGGAATTAATTATGAATATTAGCAAATATTGCACATGTTGAGCGTATGTAACTTATATAGATAGCAAGTAAGCGAGATGGCGAGGCGCCGCCTTCACCGCTTTCACCGACGCCACACATGGCGTAGGCGCCGCCTTCGACGCCGCCACCGACGCCGCAGATACGTAAGCGAGATGGCCGAGGAATATCGAATTACTCGCATGGGCCGATCGACCATCACGGAGGTCGTGACCTTGGGGTCCCTCCGAGTCCCCGAGAGAAGCGCGAGATTCCTGACCATCTCGCGGATAATTGCAAGGAACGGGTCCCTATCACCACACCAAAGTGGAAGTGTCCGACAGATGATCGAGAGGCGCTGTGGGAAGACCTTAAAGACAAGTTCACTATCCCGTAGCACACATGGCACGCTGCAACGGCATGCGTTGTTCTCGATGTGTCATGCGTGGAGGACCTTCAAGAGCATTCTTGTCACCCAAGACGTGAACAAGAGTGAGACGCCTTCACGGTTTCCATTCTTGACGCTGGAAATATGGGACGCCTTTGTGGCTATGAAGACGACGACGAATTTAAGAAGCAAAGTGCGCGCACAAAGCAATCCAGTACGAAACACTCACCCCCACGCACTCGCACCACTGGTATGCGGCTAAAACCCGCAATGGGAAGCAGAGGAGGAGAATCTATTTCCGATATCACGCACTGCTCCTGTCGGTTAAAAGCGAGGCAAAAGTCTCGCTCGATGGCGTCTCTTTCACAAACCCGCGGACTGTGAAGTGACCCAACGTGGTAAATATGTCGAACTACCTAGTTGTTTATAAGTTCATAACTTCATAGTGTCTATAATAACATGATGACCTCTTGCAGCGTGGAATTGATTGCCCAAAGTTCAAGGCTCCTTCCAAGCACACAGGAGAAGGATATACTATCTACGGCCCTAGGAAACAAGGAGCACCCGGTCGCACGCGAGGCAAGGGGTTAACGTATCTTGGCTACATGGATTCGCAGACGACTACTACATGTATAGAAGTAGGAAGAGATCAAAGGCCGAGTACGACGATGGGTTGGAACCGCTAAAACAACAATCTCAATGATGATAGCAAGTTTGCAGGATCAATCAATCAAGTACTCGCAACCGCCGCAAGCCGCCCCGTTATTGCGGGAACCAGTCCTCCTCGACATCGAGTAGTGTCGCGCCCACGCATAATTTTGAACGTGATTTACGACCAACCACCGATAGACGGCATTAAGGTAATGTACATCTATGGATCGCACCAAAGATAGACCTATAGGACGCCTTAGCTAATCGCAGATCGTTTTGTAGGAGCCGACGGCATGCAAGCTCCAACCGAGGTTAGTTGGGTCCATTCCTATTGAGGTCATGGGGATGGTGCATCCATACCAGATGGGGCGCCCAAAGACGGTGTCGTGTGGCGATGGTTACACCAGGTGGAGGTGGACATGGTACACTAACATTTCATGGCCGCCCCACTAGAGATTTGCCCAACGAAGAGATAACAACACTAGGGGATGCTGTATACGCTTTATCCAAAGGCCCAAGATGACATCGCCCCGACCCAAAGAAGGCAAAGAATCTCGACAGACCATTCCTCTCCAACGGACCTCCATGACTCCACCTCACATTTCGCCTCGTAAGGCCACCTCATTGGTTCCCGTGGAGAAGACGCGAAGGAACAAGACAAGCGCATATCAGACGGTTCCCGAGTCGCCTCGCAGAAGACGCCGCCAATCGTTAAGGCCAAATCGAAATCGACGAACATTAAGTCGCCTCCCAAGTCCTGTAAGTCCGGAAGTACTCCATCGAAAACCGCAGCCCTAACGCACAATTAGCCCGCTACTGGATTTGCTTGTCGGCCTTTGCATGCCCGGTACCGCGGAAGACCGGAAAGAAGGGGTGCGACATCGAATCACCGTCGCATACAAGGATGAGCATTTCTTCAACGGATGGGCAACTTCGCCGTGGGCTTCAACGACTTATTCAACCTAGAAGCCCTCGACGCCGCTTCTACGATGTTGACATCGTAAGTGTGTACAATCAAGTTCTACATTCACATAATACCGATAAATATCGCAACTCATTGCTTATGTATAGATACATGATGAAAATGCCCGAAGGGCGAGAACCTGGTTTTCGACCCACACGTGGTATCTATGCAAACCATCAAAGGCACTCGACCTTCGCCGAGAACTACATAACGGCGGCATTGCTTCTTCGCACCGCAAGAACTACATATCGTGTCCTACAACCAAGGGTAAGTGCTTCACTATTTGCTATACAAATTTCATTTGTACTTAGGTTTAATGACTATAGCGACATACATGAGTAGGTACCATCAATCCTTTTAGTCATTATACCTGTGGAGGAACTATGTGATATATCTTGATTCGCTACTCGTAAACAATCACGACTTCAAAGATTCTCGCAAGGAATACTCAACAAGTATGCTCATTTCTCCATACATATCTCTATTGTAGTCTTCCTTCGCTTGAAATGCCCGAGGATAACTTTCTTCAATCATGTAGTTCGCTCATCTCCTATGTTAGCCAACAAGGAAAATACAATGGATCCAAATACCAACTAACACACAGACTAAATTTCGCACGCGCTACAACACAATAATCCTATATCATACTTCATAATAATATGTCTTCAACCGACTATACGATATATGTAATTCTATTTTTGCAAAGTACACCAAAGAAAAAATGATGAGCTATGTGCATTCTACGCTTGCCATCATATGGAGAAAATCATGAGTGCTAAGATGAAGAATCCCGAGGTTTGTCAATCTCAAATAATTATTTTCTAATTGTAAATTTAAATATATACGCTACCATTTTTCTTGACCTAGCGATGTGGCTTGATAATAGATTTAGATGGACTCGCTGCGCATTTATATCGCGGACGCTCGAGGGAAGCTATGCGCCTTTATCATGTCGTAAATAGTTAACAAAGGAGAGTTTCACGCCATCGTCGACCCGTAGTTTCACGCAAATAATTGACTCAATTGTAATCCAATTGTAACTATAGCGACAATACTTCAACAAATTCGATCTTTTGTAATTTATTTTGAGTAATGATCACTTTGAGTTGTCAACAATTGATTATCCGTGATGTATCTGCTTTTGTACATGCTTGTTTTCAGAGGGCATGGCTAGCAATTCCGAGGCTAGCCAAAAAACAAAGAAAATGTAGTTTGATGATTCACTACACACGCACGGTTTTTTGTTGAAACCGTCGTGATATTTCTAGTATCACGATGGTTCAGAACAACCGCTCGTGATATCTACTTATCACGCATTTGTTTTAATTAAAACCGCTCGTGATACTATACTACATGACGGTTTGAACAAAAACCGCCTCGTGATACTATCCTTCACAGACGGTTTTGAACCGCTTGTGATAACTTCTTGTTATCACAGACGAACAAATATAGACGGTTTGGAAACCGTCTGTGATGACGGTTCCGAACCGTCTGTGATGACGTGTTCCGTAGTAGTGTCTTACGATCTTTTCTTTGCTTCTCCTCAAGAGACCATAGAGTGGGCAGATTGTTAATCCCCAATAAAGATATATCCAAATCGTGTTGTGCAAGAATAGCTCATATCCTGGCTTACCATAGAAAAAACCTTGTGTCTCGATCTAGCAGTGGAAGTTCATACTTCATAGTCGTCGTATGGAATAAACCCTGAATTTCCTTGTACGAATTTGTGTGTACCTAGAAATAAATGTGACTTCCTTGGTACACCGAGTAGTCGAGACGCTGCATCGTGGATCTGTTAATACGACATTTTATCTCTCCCTCGGATCGAATCCTTGCGCTCTGATACCACTAGTTATAAATAATGCACATAAAAATAGGAATGAGAAACACAAATTTTACGTGGAAAACCTGTGGAGACCATGTGGTATGGGCTTAATCTTAGTGTTAAACAATTGACATCAGTGTCGAGGTGTTTGGGGGATCAAACCCACGGTTTAGCAAATTATCGAATTGTTGTCAGGCAACCGACTATCCGATTGGCCCTAGCAAGCGTTTTGACCGGCCAGGGTGGCGGCCAGACTAGTCGTGGCCGATGATGAGAGCTTTTGAGTATTGCGCACTGAACACTTTCTGTGAGTGTTTGAGGGTGTGTTTGCACCAGGTGCCTTTGAAAATAGAGATTGAACACTAAACTAGATAGACTTCTGCCAAAATACCTAGAGAGTGTGTTTTCCGGAGTTGGGAAGCAGTCTGACCATCCATTGGTTAGTGGACAGACCGACCGAGGACGACAGTATGACCGTCCAGGGTGTGATCATGTGCTGTGAGCTGTGGTGATTTTTCATGGTTTGGCCAATACGGGTCAAGTTGCGAGGAGCTTGTGCCCGGACTTGATTTCCTGGTCTATTGTTGTGCAAATGTGTAAGATTGAGGAGACCGACAAGAGGGGGGTGAATAGACGATTTTAAAAATTCTTTTGGCTAAAACTGAGTTTTATTTAGAATTATAAATCAATTCGTTTTTGCTTAATTAAAACCTAAACCAGCGAGTCTTGACTAAGTGCACCAACAATCTAAGTCTAAGACAATGATTGCAATCCTAAGGAGACAAGCAAACAATTTAATTCTATAAGTGTAAATTGCACAAAAGTAAAGCTTAAGAAAGCAAACCACAAGAACACTTGAACTTTTTTCCGTGGTGATCGGAAACTTGCCGGTTTTCCCTCGTCCAAGTTAAGTAAGCCAAAACGAATTGGACCGGCTACACAAATTAAGCCTACACCTCAAATCCACTCGGAGTTGCTCTTCCTCCACTCTGGATATGGCAAGCGCCAAGCCACTCACAACCGCCCGGGTCTTCTCACAACCATCTTTGAGAAGATCACTGGCGCAACTCCTCCAAGCCATCTAGGTGTCGGTAAACACCATGAATAAAATTTCGGAGATGCTCACTTGTTGAGGATTAAAATATTCATATATTATCTTAATATATGATAAAGACCATACGCTCGTGGTCGTGAATTTAAGACTACCGACCTAACCGGTCGAGGTACTACGTAAGTTATATAATAAATACCCGGCCTGACAAAGTTCCAAACCTCGGTCCACGACTGTAAGTGCTCGTAAAGCTATGAACAGCGCCCGGTCGAGTCCCCGACCACGCCACTCACTATGTGATGAATGAACCACGGTTTCATATTCCGCATAATACAACACTATCCCGGCTGATGGTGTAACGCTTAAAACCATTAACCGCAGTAACGCTTGACATCTTCACCAACTTCCTCTCGCAGCTTGGTGGAACCGCCAAACTACCGCCTCTTCCCGACCAGACGCGTCGCTCCCCAACGGATGTCTCTTCATGGGATAACTGCCACCGCTTCATCAAGTACTTAAGGAGAACCATAGAAGGCCGGAACGAGGACACGAAGACTCGCAAAGAAACATAGACACACAAAGTGGAAGTTAGAACATCGCCGCAGTAAACAACACCAAGCAAGGAATAGCCGGGCATTGTGTTCTTGTAGTGATTAGAAACTCTTAGTGTTTGTAATGCTGAGTTCATAGCAATAAAGAGCAAGCCTGCTCCACTCCCAGGAGATACGCATATTTTTCCTCTTTTTTCTTTATATAATCATAAGATCGGCGATTTGATCGTCGACAGCTAACGCCGTCCGTTGGGAAGATAGTGCAAAACTCCTGAAGAGGCTCCTCGCCAACTCGTCCGCTTTCTTCATATTTATAATTGTAAGTATGGCAGAACATGGGATGAGGAGAATTGGTTCAACTCGATGACTACTCCAACCTTGACATGGAAGCTCGTGATCCAGCCATGCAACATTCGGGTCTTCATCCTCTTCCATTTGGTTCGCAAGTCACGACGACGGTGAATTTGAGCGATGGATGAAGACACCGCTGCGCCAAGAAGCGCCTTCGAGGGACGTGTCGTTCGACCAGTTCGAACATCCGAATGTTTCTCCAAGACCGGTTTTCCGACCGTGAAAAAGGTGACAATGCTTCACCCCACAACCCGAGGGTCAATATACCCTTGACGTAACCATGGTCGATGTGTATTCACCAACGGCTTCGAAAATTCCAGGACCAACCGACACTTGGTAACGGTGTCGATGAAACCTCATCGGTAATGGGCCGAGCGGGACGATAAAACTCAAGATCCGATCGGCAATCCGCCGAATCAGCCGAGCCCACCACGAAGACCTCGTGGAGGTTCTCATCTCCGATCGGTCTCCGTCATGGGAGTCTCGGTAGAAGCACCGAGAAGTTCTCCACTAGTTACAGTGGAAGCTCCCTAGAGGATCATTGCGGGAAGCATGAGGTCAACGCGATCGAAATACTGATCGTAATGCCATGCATACCCCGCACACCGCCTAGCCGCCACTGGCCGATGGAGATGGCGCGGCAATCAAGCACCACCGCCAGAGGCAACAGAGCCGATGAACGCCCATCGCAATTCGCGTGGTGCAGCCCCACCAAGGATGACGGGCCAGACGGAGTTGGGCCCAAGGTCTAGAGGACATCACAAAGTCTAACGGTGACTTCGCCTCGCCTCCTCCTCGAGAGGGCAGCATGGTTATCCACCGGCATCTAGACCTCCTCGGCGTTTCGACTAGCAAGTCATGAAGGAAGAAAGCTATTCAACAACGACCTCTTCCTCGCCCAGAGAGCACTGCCGCCCGGATGATCTCTCGCCATCATCCGAAGTTGTGCTAACGGTCAAAGACGCCATAATAACGCCTACGACCGGATCAGACACCGAGCCTCGGTATTCTAACCACGAAACCGATCTCCTATTGATCATAATCGCCTCTCCCAAGAAGGCGCCACGAATCATTACGTGTTGTCGAGCCTTTTTCGCAAGGCTCCAAGTCGCACGCTGCCCTAATAGGTTTCGACCGCCAACATGGATAAATTCGATGGATCTCAAAATCCATTAGAGTTTCTCCGATATATACCACCGCCATCGTGAGCCGGTGGTGATGAGAACGTGATGGCTAACTATTTGCCCACGGCTCGAAGGATCTCGTCCGGTCTTGGTTGCTTAACCAACCGGCTGGATCTATCTATACTTGGGAACAACTCGCGATCCGTTAATTGTGAATTTCGTGGTACATATGATCGCTCGAAAGGAGGATGATCTCCATCGAACTCGGCAGAACCAAAAGAAACTCTTCGGCAAGACATCAAAAGGTTTAGCCAAATTAGAAATTCCATTCCGTAGATCGCAGAATCTTCGTGATTCGCATTTGTCGGGACCCAAAATTACTTGCTCAGACCTTCAGGTTTAATGCACTAGCCTGTGATCACGCTTAGTGCACACAAGGTTAACAAAGATGGAAATCGATCCATACAAGCTTAATAGTAACATAAACGAATAACTTTGATTAATAAATAAGGGTTTTGACCTTAAGGTCGAAGTTACAACCATCGACACGCAGGCTAACAGAGAAAATAAACGATACGAAACTAAAAGGTAGTGGCACCCCATCGATTCACCACAGCAACCGATCGATCAAGACTCACGATTAAGCACCTTCGATGTACTCGCCTCGAATGCCGGTGAAGACTCCTCCTCCGCTTGATTCGTTAAAACAAGCGTGAGTACACACCGACTCGCAAGCCACACCACATAGATGCAAAATGTATATATGTCTGCTTTTTACAAGGGAAGGCATTTTGTGGCTCTTTTGCATAATGCAACCTTTGCAATTTAATACAATTCAATAGATTGAAAACAGTAAAACAAATAGACAATAATAATCTTAACAAGTTATTTCACAAAGACACACACACTGACAGCTTTATTCACATAGCTAGATGATTTAATCACATAGCTCCCTTCCCACACGCTTTATGAAAACATCTACCCTAGTGTGAAATCCCGAGCATTGTCCATGATCATGACGCGCTATTCGAATAGATTAAGTTACACTGCAGAGGTTTGTACACTTTACCCACAAGATACACTTAGTGTAGCTAACACTAAGCATAACAAAGCACTTCAGATACCTTATCTTACTATGCTAAGCCCGCCTTAAACAGCATGTGGTCGACAGAAGCTCTACCAATGACGCACATGGTGAGGTCCTTAATTGACCAAGGCAAGACTTCCACCTAACCAAACCACATAGACACACTGATTAAAATTATTCACACACCCACACACCCACCCTTTCACACAAGATTCACCCCTTGCCTCACCCAAATCCTTTACCACCTCGTTGATTTAAGTGCAATATATGCCACAAAGACACATAGTACACACAGCTTGTTCACACGGTTTCATATTCACTTAGTCAATTTATGACAAGCAGATACATGACAAGTGATTCGTGGCATGGCTAAGCAATCTAATACGCAACTAACCAACCCACGTTGGTGCTACCATATTTACCAACTAAATACCAACTAAGGTGACAAGGAATCGTGACATAGCAATTAACAAGGATGGCATAACAATGTAGGATTAACTCATCGCACTCCAAAAGCTTTTAAATAAATACTTGAATTAAGATGCAGAATTTGAATTAAAATACTTTTATAAACTGGGAGCAAAATGGTCAAGGGTATAGCTTGCCTTGAATAGGTTCAAGTGCTGGTCTTGGTCTTGAAAGCTCCTTCTTCCTCAAACCTTCGTAAGTATCGTCAAGTCTACCCGAACTAAGCAAACAACAAGAAAAATAAATAACAGAAGTAAATAACTCTGATAAAAATAATTAAAAATCTCCAATAAATAGATCTTGATTTTATGCAAATTTAGAAATTTGAATGGATGGATTTGGAGTTAGATGCAAAAGTTATAAGGTTTCAAAGTTTGAATCAAAAGAAAACCCTAAAATAGGATTTATCGAATTCGAATTATTTTTCAATAGAAAAATCGGATTATTGCGCAAGCATGACGTCAGCGAAGGATTTTCCGGGAATTAAAAGAATTAAAGAATTAACTGACATGTGGGACCCACATGTCGCTGACCGGCCACGGTGGACCAAGTCCACCGAGCCACCGACCGTGGATGGGGTCGAGGTGGCGACTGCACACGCGCGCCGACGCCGCGCCACTGTGGATGACACGCGGCGCACGGCGCCGAGGTGGCAGTGACATGGACGGCGGCGAGGCGGGCGCGACCGACCCGAGGGTCCCGCGAACGGCGGCGAAAGTTAACGGCGATGAGTGGTACAGGAGGTAGAGGGGACACGGGGTCTCGAGGGTGTGCTCACCGGTGCTCCAGACGAGCGAAGCGGCCGGCGCAGGCTTTGGCGGAGGAGGTGGTACGGCTCGACGGCGACGGCGTTAGAGGGCTCCTCCGGCGAAGGCGAGGCGAGCACCAGCCGCGGCACTACGGCGAATCCAACGGTGGCGGCTACGACAACGCAGAGCGACGGAGGCGCGCAATCGAAGCTCCAAGCCCTCGTGTTTCGGCGGGAAATCTCGATTCCGCGAGCATGTGGAGAGAGAGGAGAGGGTGGCGGCTTTGGAATGGGTGACGCGAGGGGCGCCCGGCTCTCCTTTATAGGGCTCGGGAGGTCCGGCGACGCGGGCGGCGTGGAGGTCGTGGGCGAGATCGTGGCGGCGGTTGCGGCTTGGGCGCCGCAGGCGCGAGGAGAGGGGAGAAGACGTGGAGGTCGCGGCGGAGGAGGCGCGAAGTCTCGCGCAGACGCCCGCGTGAGTCGTGGGTGGTTGGAGCAAATCCGCTGGCGAGCTCGCCCTGGCTTCACGATGGTCGTGGCGCGATTTAACGCGCGGAGAAGAAAGCGGCGAAGACGACGACGTCAGAAGGGCCCACATGTCGTGGAGAAGGGCGAGCGCGCGCGCCAAGATCTCGTCGCCGCCGCGATCCAACGATCGAGGATCACGGAGCGTGGAGGAGAGAGACGCGCGCGGAGATCCAAGCGCCCAAATCGGACGGACGGCCGCGATTTAATCGGGCCGAGGTGAACAGGATCGGGCCGAGGATTCGCCCAAACACTATTTGGAGATTTTAAAATAGCTTTTCTTTTTAAGAAAATAGCGTAAATTCAAATAAGCAATGGAAAATAGCAAATGATCTTGGAAAATTCTAGAAAATTCAGAAATAGAACCAAGCCTATGGAATCTAAATAAAATAATTTTGGTAATTGTTAATGTTGGGATTAAGCACATTAAATTGGTTTGTCCTTAAAGTCCATATTAAGCTTTTTAAATTAAAATTCAAATAAATCCAAATGGTGAGTTTTCTTAATACCATTGTTTAAAAGATTTTTAAAGCTCAAAATTGGGATGTTACAAGATTCAAGGTGTGTCTAAGGAATCGCGGTTTACTTGAGGATATCGCTATGAATCCCCACAAACAACCAATAACTTTTGACATGATCGATAAATATGCAACCGCTAGCTAAGCGGTTGAATGGAACGGCCATAGATCGAAAAGACAAAATCTCACCGCTCGTGAGAAGCCGTAAAAGAATCCCAAGAAGATTTCCAAGAAAAGAAGCACCGTAAGATGGGCACTAAAGAGGTCCTTGCGGTTCAAGATAAACCGCTCAGGGCAAGAAGGACTATACCGGTCGGGCAAAGCCAAAGTTCCACTAATAGTCCCAAAGAAGAGTAAGAAGTGGTGTCCACTTCACCGACAAGCAGTGGCATGATTTGCGCACCTCACCGTGTTTGGCAAAAGAAGCCGGAGGATTACTATGCGTGTAAAGGCCCGCTTCCGCAATTCAAGAATTGGGGAAACAAGTTCCAAGAAAGACAAAGATGGCGATGAAGAAATGGAGTACCAGAACCTCAACGCACGGCCAACATGATCTTTGGAGGTTCTTCATCATACGATTCGCGCCGCCATCCAAGGCCATGGAACGAGAAGTCAACTTAGCGTAACCTTCGATCACCGCCTACCATCAAGGTGGTCGGATACCGCAATCTCCTTCGCAAAGAAGACCGCCTCGCCCCGTCAACTCAACCGGTAGGTTCCCTATCATCGAGAGCCTACTATTAATAATCGCAAAGTCAATCGGTATTAATAGACGGTGGTAGTTCTTTAAATATTTTATTTTCGAGAGCTTTAGAAGACATGCAGGTTCCTAGAACAAAGATGAAACCAGTAAAATATGCCTTTCATGGCATAGTTCCAGGCTCTACCGCCAAACCGATAGGACACGTGTCTTTACCGGTTACGCTCGAAAGTCCCGATAATTTCCGAACGTAAAGGATTTCATTTGATGTGGTTGATTTTGAAACCGCAGATAATGGAATTTTGGTCGTCCCAAGATTAGCAAAATTCTTGATAGCCACGCACTACGGGTATCAAAGTTTGAAAATGCCAGACCAAAAGGTGTGATCATGGTTCGTGGAGATCGCAAAATGGCATACGCATGTGATCGGTTGTCTTTAGAATCGGTCGATGAGTTGCCACCGTAAATTTCGACTCATCATCCGTGGGTGTCAAGCACCTGCACTCCAAGATAACACCCAAACCGTCCGACTGCACCAAAGAGGTTCCACTCGACGGCGCCTTCAAGAAACGCCATATCGTGCAATAATGGTGGATCCTTTCCAAAGGTACCGACGGAGCAGACTCGATCCTAAATAGGAAGAGTCGCCGTCTCCTTCCTCCGAACAAACCAGATGTATTCGCATGGCAAGCGTCCGACATTCCCGAGTCCCTGTGGAGGTGATCGAGCACAAAGCTAGCGCCCACCGACAAAAATCCGCCAAGCGTAAGCTCGACGCCGCGACCGACCGGAAGGACGCCATCCACGAAATTGACAAGCTCTTAAAGGTCGGATTCATTCGTGAAGTACATCACCTCAATGGCTCGCTAATCTCGTAATGGTTAGGAAGAGTAATGGGAAATGGAGGATGTGTATAGACTTCACAGATCTTAATAAAGCTTGTCCAAGGATGATTTTCCCTTTCTCGCATTGATCAACTTGTAGACTCTACCTCCAAAAGCGAAGTTATTAAGTTTTTAGATGCCTACCTGTGGTACCACCAGATTAGTATGAGTAAAGAAGATGAAGAGAAAACTTCCTTCATCACTCCATTTGGCACTTATCGTTATGTAAAGATGCCCTTTGGTCTCAAAACGCGGTGCAACTTTTCAAAGATTAATGCAGAAAACCTTCACCACAAATAGGTCAAAATTTGGAAGCCTACGTTGATGACTTGGTAGTGAAAAGTGTCAACTCCGCACCATATGCTTGACCTTAAAGAGACTTTCAATAACTTGAGAAGACATAACCTCAAGTTGAATCCGAGAAATGTGTGTTCGGGTTTCACTGAAAATTGCTTGGTTTCCTAGTTTCGCTAGAGGTATTGAAGCAAACCCGCGAAGATATCGCCATCCATCGATGCGCCCGACCACGAAGAAGGACTACCTTTTCAAACTCCTTCTAAACATGGAAGTTTCGAGAGGACGACGTGGTTTAATGATGCCTTTGAAAAGCTCAAAGAGTACCTTACGAGCACCCCGGCCTTAGTTTCTCCAAGACCGGGAAACACTGTTGACTTACGTGGTCGCAACACCACAAGTCGTCAAGATAGTAATCGGTCGAGAACGTGAGAACGCCCAACCACCAAAGCTGTATTACGTAGTTTAAGTTTTACATGGGCCAAAGGAAAGATACCCACAGTACAAAAGTTGCTTTATAGTCTCCTTATGGCTTCAAGGAAACTAAGTCATTACTTTCAAGCCCACAAAGTGGTCGTGTTTACTAGATATCCCTTAGGTCAAGTCCTTGAAATAGGGAATCGCCGTGACTAATAGCAAATGGGCGGTGGAGCTAGAGACGCTCGACTCCATTTCATCTCACGAACACCATAAAATCTCGACGATAGCGTAATTCATTGCCGAGTGGACAAACCCAGATCTAAGCAAGAACCCGAGTACGAGCACCACGACGAGTGGACAATGTACTTTGACTGTTCCTTAATGCTTAAAGGATCGGGGTGGAGTCGCCTTGATATCCCCTACCGGCGAACACATCAAGTATGCCGCCCGCTTTAACTTTCCGCTACAAACAATGTGGCGGAGTACTAAGGTTTGTCGGCAGACTCGAGCAAGCTGCTCGCTCGGATTCGCAAATTGTTAGTGAAAGACGATTCTCAACTAGTAGCGAATCAAGTAGGGAAAGAGTACCAATGCTCGAGTACCAAGATGTCTTCCTATTCGCTAAGTATGGAAATTCAAAAGCACTTCTTCGGTTTCCAGATTCAACATATTCCTAGAAAGGAGAACTTTCTAGCAGATCGCTTGGCACGGATGGCCTCTACTAGGTCAACCGTCCCACGGAGTTTTTCTCGAGCAACTCGATTCACCCTGTAGTCGAGCATTCCGAGAACATCGATAGTTTACATCAGTCAATCCTATTGACTCTAATAACTTAGATGCTCCATGATCGGTGACGATCAAAGTAGAGATCGGATGACATCGATCTACAATTATCTTCAAGATGACCTAATTCCTCAAGATGATGTAGAGGCCGATCGATAGCACGAAGGCCAAATCATACACTCTAATCGAACGCATCTTGTATAAACGAGGATCTCATGGAGTGTTGATGAGATGCATATCTCAATCGGCCGGCATTAGGTTGCTAACCAAATTCATGAAGGAGTCTGTGGAGCACATCATTCCTGCTGCACCTTGGTCAGAAAGCCTTCAGCAAGGATACTATCGCCAACCGCCTTCATGATGCAAAAGAGCTCGTGACGGCGCGCATAATGTCAGCTTATAGCCGACAAGTACATCACCAAGACAAGCTTTGCAAACAATCCTCTTTCTTGGCCTTTTGCAACCTGGGACTAGACATTCGGGACCATTCCCAAGAGCACCGGGGCTTCAATTCTCGTCATCATGATTGACACGCTTACAAAATGGATTGAAGCCGAGCCGCTTGTAAAGTTATAGCCAAGCCGCTAAGAGGTTCATAACAAAAATGTGATTACACGATTTGGTGTACCCAACAGATTATCACGGACAATGGTACCCAATTCTCAAGCAAAGAATTTCCGTGAATTTCGCAAGAACTAGGAACCAAGATCCATTTCGCTAAGTGGCTCATCCACGAGCAATGGAGCGGTCGAGCGTGCCAATGGTATCCTAATACTGTGGGATAAAATGCCGAGTATTCACCGCTAATAAAATGGTCAGGGCTTGGGTTCAAGAACTTCCTTCGCTTTATGGGTCGTCCGACCACGACTCAATCGTATGCGACCGGTGAAACACCTTTCTTTTAGTTTATGGGGCCAAGCTATGCTTCCTCCGTAATTAAAAATTGGTTCTCGCCGACCGATTATTTTAACTTAAGCAATCAGAAGAACATCGACTGACGACATCAATTTCCTTGAAGAACGATTTAAACCAAGCTTTGATACGCTCGCAATCTACCAACAAGCCATGCGAAGGTACTACAATCGAAGGTGCAACCTCGCAACCTAGCTGTAAGTGATCTCGTTCTCAGAAAAATTCATAGCCAAGTAGGGCGCAATAAACTTTCCCCTAAATGGGAAGGTCCTTACATCGTGGTCGGTTACCCGACTGTGCTCAAGACGATTAGCCATGTCGACTACAGTGGTTTTGTCAAATTCATGGAACATTGACCAATTGCGTAAGTTCTTTGTTTAATTTCTTCTTTTCATTTCATTTCATTTCGTTTAATTCCTTTAAATTTGATAATTAAATTTAGAGTAGCGAGTGATGTTATTTATATGACGTTGCCCAATCCTGGTCGACTGCGGTTCATATGCTTAGAATTATAAAATGTATAATTTATGTTTCAAAATTCTGTTCTACTCTTGTTTGGCATCGGTCGACACGGAAACCTCCTAGTCAAGTCTCTCCTTTTCGCACGTGGTTCCGCCTAATCGAAGGAGCTTCCTAGCGACGGTCTTTTTCCTACAATCCTCGCTGCCAGTCGGACTAAGAGCATGAGCACGTCTTGCAAAATATAATTTTTTATACCTTTATTTCCTAGCTAGGTTCATTCCGACCAGTATTGAGCATCGCATAGAAATAAAACCACTTTCCTGCTTATAACATATGTTTTTTATGTTTTTTCCTCTTATCAAGGAGAATTCTTTATTTTTCCGACCATATGTTGTCTTAGTAAAGTACTTCGATCATTAAAAACAGATTTACAACTAGTCGAAACCTACACGGTTCCGACCATAAAGGTTTCCTAGTATTACCACGATCGCTTTTATCGATCAAGACATACTTACAAGTAATGGTTGAGATTTGATTTATATTCTTGGCTCAAGCAATACTATTATATAGTAAAGATCTTCTACTATATAACAGTCGGGGGCTAGGTAAGACATAAATTCACAAGTCGATCGGATAAATAAAAGAATTTTTTCCATTTTGATAAGAGAAAGGTAAGTCTTTACATTGTTTTCTCCCGCTACATTTATAAACTACTAGAGAATGCCTAAGTTAACTCATCGCTAGATGGAGATCCGATTTCCATCTCTTCGCGACCTTTTCGCTAGAGGCTTCATCTCTCGCGAGGATCCGATTTGCTCTCATGTAAGCAATTGAAATCCTCTTCGATGGCTTGAAGGTTAGTTGATGGGTTCAAGCTTTCGCTTTGCCAAAGCAAGACCGACTCCACAAGCAATAGACTCCTTAACGGAATGGGCATAATTCTCCCTAGTAATCTTGAGCAAAACCTTGAGCTCTTCCAACAAAGAGCCTAGGTAGTTGACCTTCTCCATTGGGTCGCCAAGGAGGGCAAGCTTGATCCCGCGCCCATATCAAAAGCATTTTGTTTAGCGTGGTGATCTTCTCGTCCGCATGAGCACAGAGCTTCCCTTGTCTTGCTCAAATTCCGAGCTTTTTCGCCCGTCAATGCTTGTTTTTGTTCTCGCATAGACAAAGCAAGTATTAAGTAAAAATAATTGGAAGGCATATTGAGTCAAGACTACGACCAGCCATCTTCCTCTCTTTTGGAATCATCCAAAAGATTCTTATTGCTGGTCGTCAAGTCTTCGATCGACGGTTCTTAGCCCCAAGTTCTCCTTCAAGCTTTATCCTTCTCGCTTTTTCAAATTAAAGCCTCTTCTTTTATTTTCTAAATCTATCAAAAGTTTGATAAGGAGAATAAATAAAAGGAAAGTCTTAAAAGAAAAAAGAAGAGGAACTCTTACTCTATTTTAGAGTGATTTTCCTCTAATATCCTAATTCGCTTGCTAGTCCTCCGACCGTAGCGAGGTTTTCGATCGTATGCTACACAAGTAGCATTTCTCCCATAAAATTTCTTGTAAACTTCAAGGAAAATTATGGAGAAGATTGAAGACACTTACCCAATTACGGATCATTGTAATTGGTAAATATTTTATCGGGCTCCACCACAAGTAGGCGATCCGATATTCTCTCCCAATAATTCTCAAGCTCCTTGCTCACGGTAAATCGAGGGAAGAAAGGGAACTTGTTATATCGAGGAGGTACCTTCAGAACTCGTGGAAGTTCTCGCAGGTTTCTACCTCGCCGATGGCATATCTACCATCAAAAGATCTAGCTCAGTTCCTGCATCGGTTGGCTCGGGGCTTTCCGACCATTTCTCCTCCGGTTATTTCCCGAGGAAAGCCTTGGTCGGAACTACCTCGACCACTTTGTCTCCGGGTTCGACCGGCCTAGCAACCGAACTCCAGCAGATCCGACAAGAGTAAGCAAAAGGGTTCAAATTATCAGGATTACGAGGTATGTTTTCATATGATTATTTATTTAAACATACCGGTTGTCTTTTTGTTTTAATTTTGTAGCGCACCGGCTTGAAGTCCGCTGCGCCGCTTTTCTTTTCAACTGTTTCACCAGCTCAGAATCGTAGGTACGGTTGCAACCTCTACACTTCCCAAAGAAGAATTGAAGCAATGTTCTCGACTATCCGTCGAAGCAAGGCCCCGATCCTCGGATCGTAAAGTGTAGTTTCACTAGTTCTCGAACAAATTGCCTCGTGGACAACTATACGGACTCGTTGATTGCCACCGATTAACAAACAAAGTTAATCGTGAAGAATATACTTCATCTTGCGTAAGTTATTTCTTTCGCCATTTACCTAAGCGTGACCATCGCTTTCACGATCGCAGAAGATCGGTCAATGGGCTAACACGTCTCTGTAGCCTCATTGATCTTGAGTCCGACCAACTACAAATAAAGAGGATTAGGACTGATGAAAAGAAGTTAATACACTTACCCTAAGACTTTCAGCCCTCTC
Organism: Hsuehochloa calcarea; assembly: GCA_036346395.1. NCBI lineage: Eukaryota > Viridiplantae > Streptophyta > Magnoliopsida > Poales > Poaceae > Hsuehochloa > Hsuehochloa calcarea. Next base: position 8,897,505 of record CM070595.1, on the reverse strand, counting down.
CTCAGCACTAGCAAGTGCTAGGATTTGAGGAAAGCTAGCCTTGTCGTCGAGTTCGCCAGCACAGATCATCTTGATCCTGTTTCTAACGTCCTCAGAAGACAAGACTGTAAATGCAAATGAAAGATCTTAGTTTTTTGCAAAAATAATCAACTCGCAAAATAACCTGGTCGGGATTCTTCGAAAAATTACCTGAATCAGAATCTTTGGTGGCGTCATCGCCACCGATAAACCAGAGCATCGAGCGTGCCCTGGTCTTCAAGGGACTAATCCTCCGAATGGAAAAATCCCTTACGACATGCCAGGAAGTTAAACCCCTGACACTCAGGAGATGGATGGCCTCAATCCATCTCCCAACATTTCCTTCCTTCTTCGAAGAAGAACGCCAACGCGAGTTTTCGACCGCCTTCTTACCACTGTAATACAGACCGTCTTCTCGCGTAATCTTCATGTAGAACCAGCTCTTCTTCCATGACGACCAAGAGGACTTCGAGTACATACGAATGTACTAGTCGGCCTTGCCGCCATGAAGCCTTAGGTACATTCCCAGAGTGCTGGTCGCTTTCTTCAGATTCGCCATCCGTAGTAATACTTGAAGAGTTCCATCGCGGTGGAATCCCCAAGTATGCTTCGCAGAGGTAGACGAAGATGCTCAGTTTGCAATGGCGTTAGGAGCCAGTTGATCAACTCAACCTCATAGAACTCCAAAGACTTGGGAGAGAAAGGAATGTGCTAGAAGCTTAAGCCCGACTCAACATACGCGAGGAACACCGGATTTCTCCTCCTCGCCGCTGGGCAAGGTTCTCAAAAGCCGATCTCCAGAGATCAACTCCCTATCGGGTAGCAATCCGATCTTCTCTAAACTCTCTAACTTTCTCCCGCCAGATCGGAGATCGACCAGCTTTGTGATGAGATCCGACATGGTGCTTATCTTTTGGGTGAAGAACTCAAGGAAGATTTTCTTGGAGATAAAGGCGTAAAGGTTCAAAACACCCACCGAGGTCGCTTTATAGTCACTTTATCAGAATCACCCCGAGAGAAGTCCAACAGCAAATCCCTTCGCCGCGCATGTAAATGCTTTTTGCTTTTTCCAAAGTGGTTTCTCAACTTTAAAATGAATACAGATCGCTTTGAGCCTCACGGCATTTAATGAGAGGTCCGTCCGATATGATTGCATCGAGAACGTGTCCGCATCGACCAACATTCATTTAAAAGTTCGGGGCTAGCTGTTGAGGATTAAAATATTCATATATTATCTTAATATATGATAAAGACCATACGCTCGTGGTCGTGAATTTAAGACCACCGACCTAACCTGGTCGTAGGTACTACGTGGTTATATAATAAATACTGCCTGACAAAGTTCCAAACCTAGTCCACGCACTGTAAGTGCTCGTAAAGCTATGAACAAAGCGCCCGGTCGAGTCCCCGACCACACCACTCACTATGTGATGAATGAACCACGTGTTTCATATTCCGCATAATACAACACTATCCCTGCTGATGGTGTAACGCTTTAAAACCATTAACCGCAGTAATGCTTAACATCTTCACCAATCGCCTCGCAGCTTGGTGGAACCGCAAACTACCGCCTCTTTTCCGACTGCACGCTGCCGCTCCACAACGGATGTCTCTTCATGGGATAACTGCCACCGCTTCATCAAGTACTTAAGGAGGACCATAGAAGGCCGGAACGAGGACACGAAGACATGCAAAGAAACATAAACACACAAAGTGGAAGTTAGAACATCGCTGCAGAAACAACACCAAGCAAGGAATAGCTGGCATTGTGTTCTTGTAGTGATTAGAAACTCTTAGTGTTTGTAACAGTGAGTTCATAGCAATAAAGAGCAAGCCCGTTCCACTCCCAAGAGATACGCATATTTTTCCTCTTTTTTCTTTATATAATCATAAGATTGGCGATTTGATCGTCGACATCACTTGAACGAATCAAGTGTCTAAGCTCAATGGATACTAAATCCAACACTTAATACAACACATGCACTAGTATTTTGCTCTCTAAACTTACTAAGTACAACACATGCATATAAGAGAGGAGAGGGCTTGCTCTTTGCTCAAGGGGAATGAAAATAGCACCAGCACCCTATCACAACCAGCCATAAGGGGTATTTATACACCCACGCAAGAAAACTAGCCGTTGGAGGATAATCTGCAAAAAAAATCAGAAAACCGGCCTAACCGCCAACTAATGGTCGGTCGATCGCCTAGCTCCAAATGCTATAAAACTAGCCATTGACGGTCAATCAGACTGATCTCCGTCATAGGGGCCGGTTGGAACGCCAAAGGAGCGGTCAGATTGCTCCATAGAAGAAACAAGCAAAGGGGAAAAACACTCCTCTCTAGAAAAATCAAACCAGGGTGACTTATCTTGGGGCCGGTCAGACCAGTCAAACATGGCGGTCAGACCGCCAAGACCAATGGACCAAGACTTAGCCTTGGCTCGACCTAATAGGGCCGGTTAGACCGCCTTAGGTCATGGTCGACCGCCAAAGATAGGGAAAACATATTTTCAATATCAACTCAATTTTACAAAAACACATTTGTTAATTGATGCGGGATGCAAACAAGGGATGAAAGAGAGATTCTCAAGAAGTTGCAAAATACATTTGCTGACTTGTAGAATCACGCCACAAGGAATTTGGTATATGTATTTAAATCATTTGCAAACTAAAGTCACATACTACAAGGATTATGCGTCAGCCTCAACTATTGGCAACATATTCGTAAATATTGGCAACATGCTAAAGAGAGTTGGAGCAAGCACTAAGTGCTATCAACACATGACACACTCAGACTACTAGTCAAGACCCCTTTTAATAGTACGATAACCTATACTAGTAATCCGGTCTCCACACCAAGAATTGAGATCGATAAAATGATTAAGAAACAAATCCTTAGCCTATGCTGGTCATACCTTTGCTTGAGCATCTATGTTGGAGTGATCACTTGATGACGAATATCTTCACTCCAAGTGCAAGATCTTGACTTGAATATCATCAACGCATGATGATCTTCTTCAGTTCATGATCTTGTCTTGATACTCATCAATATATGATGACAATATAAGTCTTCATCATTATGGGACTCAATCTTTTTCACCAACTCATGCAAAATGTTAGTCCACATGATGATTGTCATTAATTACCAAATACCCTATTAACTCATAATGACGAGTCTAGATTTTTCAATATCTCTTTTTTTGTAATTGATGACAATCCTCAACAAATAAGGAGTTGAAAGTGATTTTTCGAGTATACATTGAGTAAAAAAAAAAACAAATTGTATACTATATGATAGCTTTGATAGCAATTAACTCATTTGAGTAGAATCAAAAGAGATTTTGAATTAATTGCTAGCAAAACCACAACATATAGGTAGAACTCCCCCTCAACATGTGCATATGATATTTGAAAGAAATTCATGAACATATGTGGATTTTTTTTAAAAAAAATGGCGGAGTTTCCTCTATATATTAGTTCTATGGAAGTATAACACAACAATTATAATCAAGAATTAAATATGCAAGCAATAATAAGGATCAAGCATAAACGTACTTTGGACAAGGATAAAAAAAAGCTTAATTCATAACAAGAGTCATAAACATTCAAGTGCCCAAAATATGGTGAGCATTCTTGATCTCACTCAAGAAATTCGTGTAATCTTGGCTACGATTGTCTCGATCGTCGGTTGGGATAGGTTTCTGGTCTTTTTATTGAGCTATATTTGAAATCTCAGAGGATTTGGATGGTGGGATCAAAAGTTAGGTCATTTTGTGGATCCTTCGGGATGTTGTTCATCTTCAGGCAGTCAAACAGGCCAGGATCTGCGGTCAGACCGGTCAAGAGAGGGTGAGATCGGGGGTTTTCGGCTTTAACACAAGTCTTCCGTTGTGATCTTATAGTTTTGATCTTCATAGCTTTCATAGCTACTGGAGTGAAAAAGAAAGTTGAATTTCTTAAAGGTGAAAAAGAGGTGGCTCCTATACACCTCTCCCTCTAGTCGCTAATTCGGTCCAACAAAACCATTTTTCTTGATAAACTATGGACATAAACGACTATACGATGAGACATTTATAATGAAAGTTTTACTCTTTTCTATATACTATAGAGATATGTTTATAGTGGTCTATAAAAGACTACGTGTAGAAGTAGAATTATAATTTAAGAGTATAAACTCAATTCAGATCGTTTCTCGAACTCAACCTGCACAGGAGAAAAAAAGAAAAGAAAAGAAGAAACCGAGTGGGCTCAGCCGCGCTCTCGATCGTCGGCTGTATCATGGGTCTGGCTTCAAAATATGCGGTCTAGTGCAGCCAAAGTCTCGGAACATGCGAGAGCTGAAATGTTCTCACAAATCTCTTATTCCTAGACACACCCACTATGTAGATTTAGACATGATTCGCTTGTTATGGTAGGCTACCTAGAGGCTAGAGATCGATCGGTGCTTTTTGGTACCGTATGGAATTTTTAAAAGCAACTTTGCCATTTATGAGTCCTGAGATAAACCAATACTACTTTAATCAATGATACCAAGTGAAAAATAATAAAAGGGTTGTTTTTCCGTAAGGATTGATATTTTCTTAAGTACAAACCATATTTTTTTAATTTATTGTACCAAACTCCAATCATATAGCATATTAATCTTTATATAAATTCATTAATCACAAAAATTAATTTAGACTTACAAAAATTTCAAACAACTTAGAAATAGGCAGATCGAGTGCACACTATCTGATATGTCACCTCTCATCAGCTGGTAACTAATACCAAACATCCACCGAGCAAGATGAGCAGATGATGGCTGATATAAACCTGATATAATACTCTATAATTTACTAGAATGTAGGATCGTTAATGACAATCAGAAGGGGTGAATGATTGTAATCCGCAGTAAAAAAAAATTTCTCAAATTGACTGTCTTCTGTTTGTCCAACCTGTTAACACAATTAAAAAAAAAACAATACAGCACAATATGACTCCAGCCCAGCCTCCCGATGGGCACCGTACGGTGAGCCTATGGTGCTTCCTGTACACCTGGCTGGCGTTCCACCAGCGTGCGGTGCGCTACCACCGAGTCCTGAGGTGGAGACCGGCTCCGGCCGTGCGGTGCACTACAGACCAGGAGAGCGGCACCATGGGGGTTTGGGATTCCGATCGACTCGCGTTCTGAGGGCACGGCGCACGGAAGGAGAGCGCCCGCTGCCCACTAGCCGATCGATCTAGGCGTTCGCGTTTAGCCCCCTGCGCGTAGATACGATGGTGCGTGTGGAGCTGAACCGGCTATCCGCTGTCGGATTTTGTTTTGCTTAAAATCAATCTGCTCCTGCATGCAAAAGATATGGCTGCCAAAAGCATCTATTAAATGTGTTCGCATGCACTTACCAAAGCAAATGCCAGCCAAACAGTAATCACCAAAAGGCAAATACATAAGCACACCAGGCTCTCTCTCTCTCTCTCTCTATATATATATATATATGGTCGCCCCCTCCTCCTCACGTTTCCAGTCACAACTACTGCGTCTCACATATCATGGCCAAGAGCCATAATCCTAGAAGCTCACGTAACAACCATAGAACCATAGTCCTAGAAGCTCACGTGAACAACGTCAACTCATACCTCTTCTATGTGGCCCATTATGCATACCACTGTTGGCATCTAATCTCCCTACAGCCTCACGTACAAAGACTTTCAAAACATAGTCAGCCTATGGGTACCACCGCTGTAGCACTAGACCTCTTGCCAAGATCTCTCAGCTTTCCAGATTTTGGACACCCAAAATTGTCACGTGTCGTAGCATCCGGACTGCACCTCCGTGGCTCTAACACGTATCATCAATCTTTGATCTCCACGTACTCCAACTCGAGCTCGACCACCTCCTCCAGTATCCTCGACCATCGGGACCATGACTTCACACTAAGTCATCTCTCAGTCCTCGCCGTAGACCACGATCGCCTCTGAGTTACCCTGCACATGCAAAGACCAAAGCAACATATTTTCCCGGCACAAGTTCTTCCCAACTTAACCGATATAAGTCCACACAATACGACACGCCTCAAATAATATTTGTAAATAACATTATCAATTATTTATCAGCTAAAATATTTTAGACCTAACCACATGGTCTAACATAGAACCCTGGCCCTTTTTGTTTTACCATAATCATATTTTCATCGTACGACTAACTTAGCAATTTTGGCCTGAAATGGTGTGCCATTCCCTGCTTGTCATGTCCTTTTTGCAGTAATAAACATGTTTGAGAAGCGATCATTTGAAATCTAGCCTCCCTGGAACCAAAGGTGACCTATAGGATTCAAATTTTCCCGGTAAACTATAAGGATCACATAAACATGCCTCTAAACTCTCATCCTTTCTTTCCTTGATTCCCTCGCACTCCGAAAAAGTTCCCTATGAGGTCAGGGCATCAAATCACTTTGACGCTTTCCTTCATTCCCTCTCTTTTGCCACTTTGATAGATAAGAACAAACCAATGATGTCTGACAATGAATTGGACCTTGTATTCAGAGAGAAAAAAATGATCGTCGCTTAGCACTGCTGCAGATTCTTGGACTAGTAGCAGCATATATGTGATGTGTTCAGGCTGATTTGTGCGTGTTTTTTACTGTTCAATTAATCCATCAGTGAATCTGAATGTTCTCTGAGAAATGGCCGAAATGCCGTCCCGGAAAGAGCGAGGTTCCACTGGCATACCCTAGTCCCTTTCATCTTCTGCTGCGCGTGCAACAGAGATATTTCGTTTGCCATTGCAAACCTCTGTATACGCCTGAGGAACAGTAGTACGTACCAAGGATTCAAAAACCAAAAACCACATAAATATCGGACCGCCTCCGGTACCGCTTACCGGTTTTAAACCGGACTAATTTCATTAAACAAAATTTTAAAATTAAAATTTGAATAGACCAGTTTCCTGAATGCTACCGTCCATAATTACTGTTTATCAATTTAAATTTAAATTATGGATTTTTTGAACCGATATTTTTTACTGGTATAGGCCAAGATACTGGTAACCACGGTTTTTTAACCCTTGGTACGCATGGACTAAATCGTTACCCGTGATGTCGTGGTCCACACCGCTTTTTGATCGTTCGGTCTCGTTCGGTCTCTGTTCACACCGCCTCGATATATATATATATATATATATATGTAACACGTGTACCTTGAACTATCAATCAATCAGTTGCATGAATTATCTCTGCCAACATGGTATCCGAGACGGTCGATCCTTCGACTCTTCGCTTCCGCTAAAACTCTAACCCTAGCCCGCCCGCCACCTCTCCTTGTCGCGCCCCATGGCCGGCTCTCCCAACTCCGGCTGGTGGCTAGCCTCCGCTCCCCCCTGGCATCACACCCCTCCCTACCCCCCGAGTCTGCCGCCTCCGAGGGCGACCTCAAGCACGCGTAGCAGGAAGAGGCTGTCGCCCGCGAGTGTGAGGAGGTCGCCGCCCGTGAACGCGAGCTCGTCGTCCTTCACGAGCATGCCGCCACAGCCGCCCACGAGCAAGAGGAGGCTGACACACGGGCTTGCGCCGCCGAGTCCGCCGTGCACACCGAAGACCTCGACCGCGCCCACCTTTTCCACGAGGCTGCCGCGATCGCCAACCTCCACACACAAGTCGTCACTGTTCAGAACATCCGGGCTCTCGTCCCGGCTGTCCTCGACCTCGCCTCGCCCAACTACAGCAAGTGGCGCGGCCTCTTCCTCATCACCCTCGGAAAGTACTCGCCTCCGCAAGACGCATTCGCCGACTGGTGCCACGTGAACTGCGTCATCGTCTCTTGGCTTTACGGCACCATCAGCACCGAGCTCGTCGAGATCATCATGGCCCATGACACCACCGCACGCCACATATGGCTTGGTCTTGAGCAGCAATTCATCGAAAATCATGAGACACGAGTGTTGTATCTCGACGCCGAGTTTCAAAATTTTATGCAGGGTGACCTCGACGTCTCTACCTACTGCCGCAAGCTCAAGGGTATGGCCGACGCCCTCGGTGACCTCGACCAGCCCGTCCCTGACCGCACCTTCGTCCACGCCGTCCTTCGCGGCTTGAACGAGCAATTTTCCTACATAGGTGCCTCCTGCCGCCAACGATGTTCCCACCTTCCTCGAGGTGCGCTCGGACCTTCTTCTCGAGGAGATCACCATGACGTCGTGACCCACGGCACCTCCCACGGCTCTCGCCGCCGTCACAACCCCTGGCAGTCGGGGTGGCGGCGCGGCCCCTCTTCCGGCGGGGGCGCCACTAGCGCCGGCTCCTCCAGCAGTGTGTCAACCAATCGCCACTCGCCGTGGCCCTCCGCGGCACCACCGTGGCAACTCCAATCGCCGCCGCCGTGGCCGCAATAATAGCAAAGAATAGCCGCCGGCGGCACCTCCAAGTCCGCCGGCGCACCACTCGCCAAACCCATTTGGGTGACCTCGTTCTACAATCCATGGACTGGCACCATCTAGATGTGGTCCGGTCCGGTACATGGTGTTCCCGACGGTACCTCGGTGGTTCTCCCACGCGCGCGCCGGCCCCACATGCCGTCGGCTCGCAACAGCCCTCACCGCGCACACGCATCGCCCGCCACCTCCCACATGACGCCGGATGCCGTAATCTCCTCCGCCCTTCCTTGTTCATCATCTCCTTCATCCATCGTTGTCGCACGGGTCCTTATTGCTCGTCACCTCCACCGTTCGATCGTGCTTCCGGTCCCTTTCATCTTAATAATGTTCTAGTTACACCTAACATTATTAAAAATCTTGTATCTGTTCGTCAGTTCACCATCGATAACAATTGTTCTGTTGAGTTTGACCCCACTGGCTTTTCTATGAAGGATCTTCGCTCCAGAATGTGATCGCCAGTGCAATGTACCGAGCTCTCTACCCTTTCGCTTGTTGGCCATCACATCACCTTTCCTAGCGGCCGCCACTATTCCATCCGCACCGCCGCCTTGGTCACCCTAGCCACGAGGCTCTCTAGACTTACTAGTACTTCTGCTATAGTGTGTAATAAAGGTGCTAATGACAACATTTGCCATGCTTGTCAACTTGGTTGTCATGTACGCCTGCTGTTTGCCACTTCGTCCTCTCGTGCTCTCCAGAATTTTGATTTAGTACACTGTGATCTTCTGACTTTCTAGTTGTTAGTGTCTCCGTTACAAATACTATCTAGTAATTTCGATGATTGTTCTCACTTTTATTTGGACGTTTCCATTACGCCTCAAGTCTGACACGTTTTCCACGTTGTCTAACTTTTTTTGTATGTGGCTACTGAGTTTGGCAGTACAATCAAGAGCGTCCAATGCAACAACAGTTGTGAGTTCGATAACTCCACCACTCGCACGTTCTTCCTCACCAAAGGTGTTGCTCTCCTCATGTCCTGCCCCTACACCTCCTGTAGAATGGCAAGATCGAACGCGTCATTTGTTCCATCAACAACATCATGTGTTCGCTCTTGTTTCAAGCAAGTCTTCCTCCCATCGGGTTGAGGCACTCCACACTGCCACATATCTCCTCAACCGCCTCCCCACCACCACACTAAATTCAGTCACCCCATTTTTCGCACTTCATGCTCAACACCCATCCTATTCCCATCTTCGTATTTGGTTGCAAGTGCTATCCCAACTTGTCCGTCACAAATACCACAAATTGTCTCCTCGCTCCACTATGCGCTTCCTTGGTTATTCTTTCGATCATAAGGGCTATCGGTGTCTTGATCGCTCCTCCAATCGAGTAATTATTTCCGTCATGTCATCTTTGATGAGACATCATTTCCTTCGCCGAGTCGATTTCCGCACTAACCCCTATGAGCTTGATTTTTGTTGATTATCGCTGCGTGCGGCGCTTATTGGCCCGCCACGCGTCGCTTCCTCGTAGAGGTTCTCGCCGCCTGCCGTTGCACCGCCGGTGCCCGTGCCGCCGCCGCCACCGGCATCCTCGCCGCCGAGGCCGGGCCTCGGCACTCCGCCGTGCCGCCACTGTGGCCCCCCCCTGGCCGCCTCTCCGATAGGCTCCTCGCTACCGGTGTGGGGCACCTCCTCGCCGACGCCGACCGCGCCATCCTCATCGCGTTTCGCTGCGTGCCGACCGCTGCCGGCCACGCCGGCCGCACCGCCGCGCTTAGCCGCCGGTCGCCGCCGCGTTTACCACCAACTCGCCACGCCGCCGCCCCGACTCCTCCGCCACCACCCGCCGGGCGCCGTGCCCATGCCGCCCGTGGCCAACTCACACACAATGGTCACGTGAGGTAAGCAGGGTTTCTGCCAGCCCGTACAATGCCTCAAGCTGCATGTTGATGCTCTGTCCCCAATTCCCAAGACTTATCGGTCTGCTCTCATCGATCCTCACTAGCGTGCTGCCATGGAGGAGGAATATGCGGCTCTTCTCGCCAATAATACATGGGAGCTCGTGCCGCAACCGTCTCACGAAAATATTGTCACTAGAAAGTGGATTTTTCGTCACAAGCTGAAGGCTGATGGCACACTTGACAGGTATAAGGCGCGTTGGGTTCTCTCGCGGTTTCACACAACGCCCTAGTGTGGATTTTGGTGAGACTTTCACCCCGCCGTGAAGCCCGCCATCGCTCGCATAGTCCTCTCCTTGCACTCTCTGGATTGGTCTATTCATCAACGGATGTGAAGAATGTGTTCCTCCATGGCACCTTGACCGAGATCGTTTCATCGCTTCCTAGCCACCGTTTTGTTGATAGCTCTCGCCGGATTTTCTCTCGTCGCCTCAATAAATCCCTATATAGATCAAGCAGTTCACGTGGTATAGTCGATTTGCTTCCTACCTTGTCTCCTTGGTTTTGTTGAAGCTAAATCGACATCTCTCTCTTCATTTATCATTGCGGCGCCACACGTTGTACCGCTCTTATATGTTGATGATATTGTTTTGACAGCATCTTCAGTTGGGCTCCTTCGTCAGGTTATCTCTGCGTTACAGTGGGAATTTCTATGAAAGATCTTGATGAGCTACATCATTTTCTGGGAGTTGTTGTTCACCGTCGTACTAATGAGCTCTTTCTCTTACAACACCAGTACATGTCAGATATCTTGGAGCGTGCCGGTATCTTTGATTGCAAGCCTTGCAGTACCCCTGTGGATACTCACTCCAAGGTCTATTCTGCTGGCCCGCATGTGACCGATCTGACACAGTACCGCAGTCTCACCTGCGCTCTGCAGTATCTCACATTCACTCGCCCAGATATTGCTTATGCTGTACAGCAGGTCTGTCTCCACATGCATGACCCGAGGGAGCCCCATCTTACTGCAGTGAAGCGCATTCTCTGATATATTCGTGGTACATTGGATCATGACCTTCTTCTACATCAGTCCTCTCCGGCGGAGCTCGTTGTCTATTCTAACGCTGACTGGGTAGGTTGCCCGGACACCCGCAAGTCCACCTCGGTCTATGCTGTGTTTCTTGGCAACAACCTCGTCTCCAGATCCTCCAAGCGCCAGAACACGGTGTCTTGTTCCAGTGCTGAGGTTGAGTACAGGGTTATTGCCAATGCTATGGTGGAGGCCTCCTGGCTGCGCCAGCTTCTTCAGGAGCTCCATACCCCGCCACAACATGCTACACTTGTCTACTACGACAACATCAGTGCAGTCTATCTCTCGATCAATCCGGTGCAACATCAGCGCACCAAGCACGTCAAGATTGACCTTCACTTCGTTCGGGAGCGCGTCGCCATCGGAGATCTTCGTGTGCTTCACGTCCCGATGTCGTCACAGTACGGCGACATCTTCACCAAGGGATTGTCTACGTCTGTCTTCACCGAGTTTTGGTCCAGTCTGAACGTCTGTGAGTAGATGCTCAGACTTTGGGGGCGTGTTAGCCAGATGTCGTGTTCACACCTCGTGTTCACACTGGCCTCTTGACTGTTCGGTTCGGTCTCGTGGTCACATCGGCCTCGGCCGGCTATATATATGTGTGTGTAATCCGTCTGAATTATCTCCGCCAACAGAAACTATGTCAGGATTTTGCAGATCATGTGATTCCCTTAATCCCAATTGTGGCCAAGGTGGCAGGTGCTCGACGATCAAATTCAATATCTTCGGGATTTTGCAGATCATGTGATTCCCTTAGGGTGTGTTTGGTTCGTTGAATGGAGTGGTCCTGAACCATCTGGTACGGGAAATAGGCTCGTTCAGGTGTTTGGTTGGTTGAATAGAACCAAACCATTCGGGATGAGATTGTTCGAGAAAAAGGAATATTCCATGTTTATGTTGTATCATCCCATTCGGAAAAAAAAAAATCTCAAACCACACCGTTCACTCGAATTCCAAGGCGCTTGGTGATGTGGCGGCTTGATTTACGAGCTTTAAATGGTCATATTTCCTAAATCGAGTATCCGATTTGCGATCCGATTGAACCGTTGTGTTCCTTCTCATGTAATCAACAAAACAAGACCACTCTTGGTATATTTTAGTACAAAAAATATCATGCAAATAATCATATCCCGCCAATCAAACACCATCTTGAACCATTCAGGACCATCCTATTCCACCAACCAAACAAAATTATGTATCATCATATCCCACCAACCAAACACTATACTTGTATCATCTCATCCAGGACGATCATATCCTACCTGTATCATCCTATCCCATTCAACCTCATCCTACGAATCAAACGCACCCTTAATCCCAATTATGACCAAAGTGGCAGGTGCTCGACGATCGAATTCAATATCTTATCTTACTACTACTTTAACACAATAATGACATCTTATCTCCTAACTTGCGACGTTCTTTTCGGTCTCTTTTTTCCGGTGGAGTGGAGCGGCGACAAGACGAGGAGAGAATTATGTTGAAACTTTAGACAACAGTGGACGGAGGAAAGCCGTCTGCAAACCGTCGCAGAACTGTGAAGGACTGAACATCCTGGCTCCCTCAAGAGAATGGCCCTTTTCTGTACTTGGAAGGTACTAGCTGTTTTTTTTCTTCTGAAAGAAGCTCACCATGCTTATGGAGAAATCATCGTGTAATTACAGCATGCTTAATTACCTACCTAGTAATTCTAGCAGTAAAACTAATCTTGATTTCATAACGATCACTGGTTCACCAACCGAATTTCAGAAACTAACACTGGTGCAGTTCTTGAAACGAGTAAGCGAGAAAATCCGACGGATTATACGGAGAAGAAGAATTGAACTCCTTTCTTGGTTCTGAAAGTAGTGCCACAATCACTAAAAGAAGACCCACCGTAGAGGCGTTTCTCTAGAGGTGTTTGTCATGTCATCTTTAAAATAAGTAGTTAATTATATCGTCTAGAAACACTTTAAAATTCGTCTTAAAATTTTGTATGCTAGAGATAGTTTTGAAATATTTTCGAGACATATACATAAATTTATCTTGTAAAGATGTTTTTGAAATGCTCTTTAATTCGCCTAAAAGACATTTTTTAAGACATTTTTCAACTCTCTAGAGACGTTTTTTTGGTAGTTGATATGTGTTAAAAGAACTATATAATAATACTGCAACACATAATTAAACACGTGATGTTGTGAGGTTAAGGTGGCTAGTGTGACAAGTATAAGAGAAGTATTTCCCATTAGGTCTTGAGTTCGAGTACCAACTTTTGTAAGAGTGTACAAAACCTTTGCAGTAGTGCAACGTCTCTACATAGCGCATATCTTGCAGAGACGTTTGAAAAAACGTCACTACTATTGTAGCGACAATACATGAGAAGACGTTTATGAGGTGTTTTCGAAAACACCTCTACAACTGCTTAGGTGTGGAAAAAAAAAAACTCTACTATATAATAAAAAAAAATTGTCTCTGTAAGTCAGTTATGCTGTAGTGAATAGACGTTTGGAGCATAACAAATTATTTCTCGTGAATTTGTCGTTGTTAGTAAGCGGTACTGCTCACTGAACCTAGCCTGAAGCCACAATTCCCATCTAATTTTGGAACATCTTCAGATAGAAGATAATTTTCAAATACCATTACCTGAGAGGAAACTTCAGTGCAACCAACCACTAACCTAGATTTGCGGTGATCTCAAGCTGTGTTCCACAGAATCTAGAAAAAAAGGAAGGCAGCAGGAGATCGAAAGAACGGAGCCTTCACTTGATATGTCAAAGTCTGAAACTAGACTGAGCGAGCGCCACTGCATTCTGTATAGACAAATTTGGAGTGCAATGTTCTAGGTTTGAAGTCAGACATGCAAATATAGCCCTCACAAGCCGGGAAAGGTGGCCAAGGGCACCGTTGAATCAATGCTTTGCTAGTTGTTAGACCATGTGGCTAGATCTAAAATAAGTTAACTGATGAATAATTGACAATGTTATTTACTCATGTTTTTTGAGATATGTGTGCGTGTGTGGACTTATATTGGTCAAGTTGAGAAATACTTATGCTGGGAAAATATGTTGCTTTGGTCTTTGCATGTGCAGGGTAACTCGGAGGCGATCGTGGTCTACAGCGGTGACCAGAAGATGGTTTGGTGCGAAGTCATGATCCAGAAGGTCAAGGATGCTGGAGGAGGCGGTCGAGCTCGAGTTGGAGCGCATGGAGATTAAAAATGGATGATGCGTGTTAGAGCTACGGATATGCTGTCCGGAGGCTACAACACGTGACATATTTTAGAGTATTTAAAATAGGATATTTTGTAATCAAGTTTTAAGCCCGTAGATTAGGCCTATGTAATTGGGTCGAATATGAATGATTAAGTGTGCAGGTGCTAGCCCGGTTATATACATATTTGGAATGCAATGTTCTAGATTTGAAGTCAGACATGCAAATATAGCCCTCCCAAGCCGGGAAATGTGGCCAAGGGCACCGTTGAATCAATGGTTTGCTAGTGCACAAGAAAAGCGCGTTTGGTATCTTGCTGCTTAGCTCGTAGGTGTCTTATCGTGTCTGGAATCTGGAATCTGGACTCTGAACTTTTTCCCTGCTGCTTTTTTTGTGAACATATTAGGACGTCCAAATACGATGGCATGTTAGCATATTGCATTATTGGTACGGGCGTGAATCGGCTAGCTCGTGCATGGAAGGACACATATCATCTTTTTTTGAAAGAAAAATATGGATAGGGCTATCATCTATTCATCTTCTGTTTTGTAGAATGGATTTGAGATGACACTAATCCACTGTGATCGAATTCAAAATACACGTTTATGGAAATAACCATTTTTCTGATTGGACAGTGCTGGAGAGTTGGAGTAGAGGAACTTGATGGACAGTTTTTTTTTTTTTTTTTTGCAGTATGAACTTCTTGTTGGACTTGACTGCACGAAAGTACCGAGTAAGAAACCGAGCGGTAGAGCTGAACAAAACAAACCACTTCCGGCTATACAGGCCAGTGTTTACACTACCGGTTGGAATTTTTTTTCGGAGGGCGGCAGTAACCCCGGTTACAACCGGTAGTCAGAAATTTTGGTCAAATTTTGGCCGAAATTTTCAAAAAAAAATTCAAAAATTTCGAACTTTAATTTTTTTAAAAAAATCAAATTCGAACATAATTCATGCAAATTCGAATTTTTTCGAACAAATTTTACCAAAACCAATTTTTTGCCGCCAGTTGAATTCTACCGGCGGTAACCGGCGAAATTCAGTCGGTAAGTTTTTCACTGATACAGGCTCCCACGAGCGAAATCGGAAAGCAGTTGAACTTGGCGTTCAATTTCGCGTTGATACCTTTGCAGATCTTGGAAGCATCAGAGAAGTGAGCCGAATCAACCGACCGGCGATGATCCCCCTTCCTGGCCGGCACCGGCATGGGCACGGTGGCATCGTGGACGCATCGTCAATTCGTCACACCAACCGCGCGTGCCGCGGCGTCCGCGTGGCCCATCCACCGGCATCCTACCACTGGGCCGGCGCCCTCTAGGGCGCGCAAGGCTCAGCCGCATTTAGCGCTACTCACCGTGGTGCTCGACCCGTCCAAGTCAGATCTCGATGCGAGAACAATAATGACATGCTACTGCCGACATCAGATGACTCAGAGCATTTTATCAGACATACCCGGTTTTCTCATTATGGAAAAGTAATTGTACTGCGGTTGAGAGATACTCGTAATGTAGAGTACTGTTCATCCTCTGTGTTTATTCCTTTAATATGGAGTATTCGAATTCGTAGTCATCATATGCAATTCGAGATGTTTTTTCTTTTTTTAGATTACAAGGAAGACACACACGCACCACCACCACGCACGAGCACATGCTTAGAAAGTCAAAGGCTGGGATAAATCTGTGACCTTACAAAGTTCCTACTAAAAGGGGCACTCGCATATGTATAAAGGTGGACACCAAAATTTGAACCATGGTGGGTGGAGTCGTACACCCACAACTCCACCCCTACCAGGTGGTTCCCGAACCGATGTTTCCATCAGTTCACCGATTATGTTCCATGTATTAAGTTCTAAAGGGGAATAGCCAATGTTCCACGTGTTTAGTTTCAATGTTCCAACAATTCATCACCAAATAATTCATCGAAGATGCTCGAACAAAATTTCAAAAAAATAGTGGAACAAATCAAATGTGCTCGTGGAACAATTCGAGACTATTAGTGGAGCAAACCAAGGCAATTAGTTAGAAACAAAACAAAAAAGTTTAACAGAATAATAATGACAAAATGAACATGACAAAAAAAATACCTACTATAAAAAATTGGCAACAACTAAATGATACAACAAAAGAAAGAAAGCGAAATATATTTAAAAAAGAAACCAACTTCCCAAACTGATCCAACCCACAAATCAAATTCTAGAAACCAAACCAATCCAGCCCACATGCACTTTGCACCCAAACCAAACCAACCCATTTCACCGATTTGGATTAAACCCATTTCCAACCATTTCGACCTAACCCAACAGTCACAACCCACAACCCAACAGCAATAGCCCATTTCCAACGATTGAAGCACAGCTGCACAATGGTGATATTTTCTTGACAAGACGCATCTGGGCGAGGATGATGAGGAGGATCTATCACCAACGTCGGCCCTGTTGGGGAAGGCGTAGGTTGTGCGGCGTTCGGCGGACACCCAGCAGGCGGAGGGCGAGGTGCCACCGACGTGGAGGTAGAGCTTGTCGGCGTTGGGGTGCTGGTACTTGAGATCGAGGGATTTGAGCTTGGAGTCGAGGGACTCGAGCGATGCCGGGGGCGGGGGGGATGGTTCGGAGAAGGTCGTTGAACTGGCTCGGGGGGGTCTAGAGGTGGGGATTGGGCGTCCTCCTCCTCGTCTTCCGAAGAGGAGGTGAGGTCGAGGTCCTCGCGGCTGTGGGAGCCGCCCATAGCGGTTGCGATCGAGGGGAATTCGACGCGGAGATGCGAGCTGCGATGCAGGGTGCGGAAGGGGAGGACGGAATGGAAGGGGAAAGTGAGGTCGGAGCAGCGGGAAAAGGGGGTATAAAAATGCTGCAATCGTACAGGTGGGGGGACACCGAGGGGGGTGGTTGGTGCGCGCGCCGGATGCGACACGCTCCACGCGCCGAGGACAGGGAGGATCGGTTGCTTCGCCGAGGAGGGAAGGAAAGGCGCATGAATGGGCCGAGAGAAGCGTTATTTGGGTTCCATGGCGTGTACACTCGTGACTCGCGAATGGGCTTCCAAACCATATAAATTCATGGATTGAACCCCATATAAACCCGATTTTTTTTAACCCACACCGAACCCATCCAATCCGTTTTCAGTGCAAACCTAAACCAAACCAACCCGTTCGTCGCCTCAACCCATTTCAACCCGCTCAAAGCTAATCCAAAGACCAATTTCACCCGTTTCAACCCAACCCATTACCGGATCACACATGAGTGGCGCTGGATCGCGACCAGAGAGACACGGCTACACGCGCGTCGCGGGGAACATTCTCATGGTGGAGTATGTAACCAGAAGAAAATCGCTATCCTTCCTCTAGCGTGAACGTGTAATCACAGGCTCATTACCAAGACGTACCGCCGATGCCGACGACTTTAAATTGGGAATGTCAATCGCAACATGGAATTCGTTTCCCACGACAGCCGAGGTAACCACCCATCAACCCCTTTTATGTTCGATGAACCCGCGTCTTCGAAAAGAAGAAGAAGAAGAAGAAGAAGAAGAAAGACCCCTATGCAGTACGTAGGTACGAAGAAATCTTGCCAAATAAGGCGACAAGAAACACCTTTACTCGTGCAACTGTACACTGCCGCGCGCGCGACCTGTCTGTCTGTCTGAAAGCCCACTCCCCTGACGGAAATCGTTCACATCTCGAATTCAGGACGATTAATTGGCGGATGGAGAGGAGAAGAAAATTTTGGAGCTCCGTTATCCACTGACCACAAGCAGCAATCCAGTTTCCATTTGCTCCCAATTGCGGAAAGAAAGCAAGTGAATGTGGCGAACAAGATGCCTATTCACGACAGGTCGCAAGTCGTCAAAAGCTACCATCATTCTGCTAGCTCCACTAAACTCGTGTAATTCGAGAGCTAGCTAGCCAGCGCATAATTGTGTGCCTCGCCGCAGTTTCTCCGCGTTAGCAGAAAAAGGCTAATCATAGCCAAACCAATTGAAAGGTCAGAAAGTAAGCAAACAGTTTTCAGAGTTCTTTTGGTGGTAAGAAGAGTTAGGCAGAAATTAAGCGACGACTAATTGTTACATGTACTATGTGGCCATTGGGACTGGATTTCTGGTCCAAAGTCTTACTTCTTGAGCTGCAAGTGACAGGCAAATAGTACCCTTCGACCTGAACCTTTCTTTTTTGTTTTGTTTTTGAGACAGCAAGGGGAAACTAATTGGCTAAAACATTTTATTTGGAGCTCTTGTCAATGCTATGGATAAAGTTATTTGCGGTGCTTGTGGCTGTGGGCTGTGGCTAATGCCTGCCGGCCGGGCCGCCACATACGCGACGGCGGACGAATCACCGGGTCGGATCGAGAGCCACGGCTGTTGGATTCGTCAAGAACCGTAGCAGGTACACTAGAAGTTGTTGCGCAGGCCAATAACTGCAAAAGAAGAAGAAGAAGAAGAAAGGGAGAGGAATCATTGCCGCCACTAGCAAGCAACCTGCATTATGTTATGCACGAAGATGTGGTGTGTTGTTTGCAAATGTACACGTCCATGCCAACGACCAGCATGAGAATGATCGATCGATGCTGTCTACCACTAGCTAGCTTGAACAGTTGAATGTTCCATACATGCATGGAGCATTATCCATGGGAGAGGGGTCCTATATATCCAAAATTATGCAGTTTCTCACAATTAATGTTCTGATCATTGGAACCAGTGACGTTGCCACTCAATCGTATAATTAATGTCGATATCTACATTTTTTTTAGAACTATATATTCGGATCAAATTTATACATCAAGTATATATATATATATCAAGTTTCGGACGCGGAACTATTTCCTATGAAATTTCCAAAGTGTTCAAACTCCCATCTATAAGGACATTATAAGGACGCTGGTAAACAGGTTAGCTCTGATCTGAGATTCGATTTTACTGCTTCCGCGGGAAGGATTTGTTTTTTTTTTTACTTAAAAACCCTACTTATCCGAAGAGATTTGATCTAATCCCTAGGCATCCAAACAAGCAGCTAGTACGTAAGGTTCTTACCGAAAGGAAGTCTCTTGATTAACTTTTGGACTTGCATTTATACTCTCATACTTATATAGACCCAATTAATATTCTTCGTGGACGACGACGATACACCGTTAGGGTTAAAGCATGGCATCGTGCTAATTAATGCAGCTTTAACAAAGAGCCCTAGCTTGTCCCTTTCACAGCACACTTCGGGGAGCAGCATGGGCCGGCCTGCTGATGGCACCCCAGCTTAGCTCAGCTAGTGCGCGCTCGCATGGCATGCATCAACGCATGCAGCTGCGTGTTGGGGGATGACGCAGAAACCATCGCAAGTCTTGACGCTTACGTTACCTGTGGAAGGAGTGAGGCTTAGACTGTTGACTTAAAATATCGCAACAATTAATACGCATTTCACCATCGATCCAGATGTGAATCGCATTGGCATGAAACGAATCCACCGCGACGGACGGACGTATATACCCACGTACAAGACGTATGTACGTATATATACCTCAGGAGAATATTTCCATCGGTTAGCTAGAGAGGTGTATATATATCTATTGATCGGTGAATCTTTCCCTTTTGTTCACAGATGAACGTACGCAAGGAGAGATCTGCACCCAACATTTTGTACACAGGTGCTTGAATGTTTCACGAGAAAAAAATATAGGAAATTGAAAAAAACGTAAACACATAATATGCTATAACTACCGTGGCTAGTTTTTGCGCTACAACTTTGAACCAGCAGAGAAGTATTCATTTGAACTTTAAAAATAGGGACAAATTGTCTACGTGCCACTGGGCAAATATCAAATTCTAAAAATACCATCGAAAACTATCTTATCGTTAATATGTCATTGCTTCGTGCACTTTCATCTCGAAATGTCTCTCCGCTACTAGGGTCAAACGGATCGAATACGGACTGATAATGGCTCTGCTATATTTATTTTCATATATTTTTTTCAAATACGGATACAAATATGAATACCCGGATACGAGTACATATACGAATAATACCGAACACAAATACAGAGCGAATACGAATCAAAACGAATACGGTTATGAATATTTTTCAAAACATGAAAACCCCTTAAATTGTATGCCAAAAGTTAACGAAAATATATAACTAGTTTATTTGATGTAAACATTCATGAATTGTTCATATTTTTAGCAACCAAACATAACATTGGCACTAGCAAGATGCATTAATTAGTTCATCACAAACATAACAATAAGTTTACCACATTTAGCTCATAACTTACAAGTCCCAAGTCATCACGCATTCACACTTAGTTCATCATACGCATAAAACTTAGTAAACACTTAGCTCATCACACCTAGTTCATGTTGGTGATATGTTCTAGAGTCAATCATAGAAATGATTGTATCACGTATATGTTTATGAGTTCTTGAATAAGTGTTATTCTGTTTCTTGAATAAATCATCAATTATAAAGATCAACGAGTATGTGACTTGTTGGTAAAGCTCTTTTAACTTATGATGATGTCGTTCTAAATGTATCCCTGGTAGGATATCACTGGTCGGAACACCAGTGATCCTATCGACCAGCGCATGTATTGATTGATGATCATATTTCACTGGTTATGGATATAGGGATATCAAATCAATAATGTGGACACATGTTAGAGAACATGGTGTTGGATTGACCACCTTGAGACACTGCTGAGATTGTTATGATTTCATGTGTTATCAGTTGATCTCAAGCAATGATGATGTATAATCGATAGACCTGAGATCAGCATGGTTTCTTACATGTGTAAGAGTACACTTTGGGGTTACCAAACGCTACTCCATAAATGGGTAGTTATAAAGGTAGCTTTCAGGTATGCTATGAAATATACGGGGGAATGTGACTGGTCGGATATAGGATGCACCCCTCCTAATATAACAGTAGAGATATCTCTGGACCCCTCGATGTGGTCATATGAGGAAAGTGCATGGCCATGCCACTGGTGGTCGAAGAGTTCGATCACATGAAGTTATCCGACACTTGATCGAAAAAGTATTGAATAGTCTATGGATGACACAACATCTCATTTGGAGTTCAACCAGATATCGTGTGGCAAAGGGAGAATACATGAGCAGATCTTTTAGTTCGAATAGATACAGACTAGTCGTATGGAGATACGAACTGGTCGTAGGCTGGTCGAACATGATCACTAAGTGGTCGAACCCTGGTCGTAAGGAGTTACGAGATGGTCGAGACCAAATATGTGCTGGTCGTATAGAGATATGATCTGGTCGTAAGAGATAAGGATGTGGTCATAGATCATATTGCATTAAGGTTCGTCCGATATAATTCATGTGTATTCAAAAATCGTTATATTCTGCTAGGAGACGCTAACGACTCGTGATCAGAAAAAAAAAATCTGAGTCACAACCGATTACACATGAAGCTAATGGGTCACACACACTTAACGGGATGAAACAAACCAATACGGATATGATTCGTCAAATGTGTTCGGATAGGATCCGTCACGAGCACTATATAAGGAGATGCTTGAGGCTGATGGGAGGGGGGATAGACGAGACACACGACAAAAGTTGACGTGAGATGCTCCAAGCCCTAGCCGCCATCTTCTTGAGAGAGATCTTCCCGTGCGACTTGGTGCTTGCACACCGGTGTACGGTGTTCCTTCCTCGGACGTGTGGATACCGTGGAGGCACTAGTCTACTGCGGTTGCTGTTGTGCTTAAGGACGACCCACGACCTTGGCGAGGAACTCGCTTGGTTGCTGAAGAGTACGATCGGCTACGTGGACGATCGACTACGTTGGGCGATCGACTACAACCACTACATTGACGCGCTCTTTGTTCAACCAGGTTGCTCCAACTCTTCTTATTTTGCTGCACTGCACGTCTGGTGGTAACGATCTGTGATCTTTGGCTTGCATGGCATACTGGTTTACGTGGTAGAATTTTTGAATTGCTAGCTAGTGTAGCCTACGCGTATCCATTCAGTGGTATCAGAGCCATCCTGCATAGTTTTTGATCTAGATCGGTCGCATATACTGGATATGTGGCAATAGTAGATTGAATCTATTACTGGTTTGGTCTGGTAACCTAGATTGGTTCATATGGATGGAACTGTCTAGGCACTGGCCGATAAGATCGATCGGTGTTCGGCGATAGAAGATGGGTTTTCGAGGAGGTACAAGTTAAGAGCACCAGATGATTTACTCGACTTATTTTTGAATGCCTTGCATGATACCCCTACCGGTCAAAATTCCACCAACAGAGTATGTTGCAGTGTGTGGTCGTATCAAGGCAGTGATCAGTTTGGTTCAGAATAGCGTTAATATGATTAATCCGATGATTTCTAAGGCTCGATTACATGAATAAGATTCATATCCTGGAAAAGGTTTTTGAGAGTGCTGGCCTCGACCAGCGAGGGGTGCTGCCCCTTTGAACCCCGCCCGCTAACTGGTTAGCAGGACCGTCGTGGTCGTAGCCGCGTTATATGGTATTATGTGTTCATGTCACCCGATAGAATTGGATTCTATGCATAACTTGTTTTTGTAGAGATTGATGTGAATAGTATAGCCCATTGTGTATGTGATACATGCATGGATTTCTCATAGCATGCGTGTCATGTTGTGAGATAGTCATTGAGCTACATATTATTGTATAAAGTTTGCTTACCGACATGTGATGCTTGATATTCTCGTCTGTAATTCATTACTGGATTTTAGGAGTAATTGCTTAGTAGATGAATACGGTCGGAGACTTCAAGCATGATGGTCGAAGGACAGGAAGCATGGTGATGGAGATCGTCATGATAAGAGCCATACTATTTCACAGTTTAATTTAATTATCTGTGAATGTTTATTCCTGTCATGCTATTTAATCATGTTTTATCATTAAATGTTTTAACATGGTAGAATAGTATCCCTCAAGAAAAATAAAGTTAATTTGACGTATTTCCAATTATTTCGCCACTCACAATTTTGATCGTTAATTGGTAGGTTTGCCAGAGTAGGGTGCCATTAACTATCTTAATAAGAAGCGGGTGGGTGGGCCCACATGTATAGTGTTGGTTTAACTTGACAAGGCTATTAAAAGTGTTTTAGGCCTTGAGGCATGGTATTGTTGGTCGTCGGGGCATAGAGATGCCGCCCAACAGACAAGAGTCATATGTGATATGATTGGCAAGGGGTTGCCTACCTAAAATCACTAGGTTTCTAACAGTGATGCCAAAGCTCACTAGGACTTAATGATTTTTGGATCTTGAATTCACTATATGATGTTTGAGGGAAACATAGTTTAGAACATATAGTGAGAGTATCTTTTATTGACCGCTGATGATTAAGTTCGACCAGGTATGGACTGGTTGTATAGATATATGACCAGATTTAGACTAGTCGTACGGTGATACGACCAGATCCAGACCAGTCGTATGGTGATATGACCAGGTCCAGACCAGTCATATAGAGATACGAGCTGGTTGTAGATTGGTCGAACGTGACCACCAACATGAGTGTCTAATAGAACATTTTACATAAACATAGTGTTGAATCTTTGCATATATTTCTCTTGTAGATCATAGCACCTACTACTTCTTCTGCACCTACCTTTAATTTGTGGTATGTTCTTGAGAAAGAAAAGTTGAATAGTACAAACTTTATTATCTGGTTTCGTAATCTGGGAATTGTTCTCAAACAAGAAAAGAATGAAATATTCTAGAGGGTCCCTATCCCGAGGAGCCAAATGTTGATGCTACGCGTGCTGAAAAGAATGTTTATGAGAAGTATTGCAATAACGCAGTCGATGTGCACTGCCTAATGCTTGCGACTATGAACTCTGAGCTTCAGAAGCAATATGAGACCACAGATGCTTACAATATGATTGTAGATCTGAAGGGTATGTTTCAGGATCAAGCAAGTGTAGAGAAGTTTAATACCTCTAATGTATTATTTTCTTGTAGGCTGCCAGAGGGCGGCCCGGTCAATCCTCATGTGATTAAGATGATTGGTCACATTGAGAGCTTGAAAAAGCTTGGTTTTCCCTTTAGCCAAGAGTTGGTTACTGATGTGATTCTCCAATCGCTCCCTGCGAGCTTTCAGTCTATCTTATTGAATTTTCTTATGAATGACATGGAGAAGTTAATGACCGAGTTGCATGTCATTCTTAAAGGTGCTGAGGACAGCACCAAGAAAAGTTTCAATCATGTGATGATGGTTCAAAAGACTACTAGCTTCAAGAAGAAAGGTAAGTTGGAAAAGGGAAAGGGCAAAGAAAAGACTCAAAATGAGATCGAGAGTCTCAAAGCTAAGCTTAAGAAGCTCAAGCTGGGTCCTAAGCCTGAATCAGAATGTTACTATTGTCTTGAGACTGGGCATTGGAAGAGAAACTGCAAGAATTACTTAGCAGAGATGAAAAAGAATAAGGGGAGTTAGACTTCTAGTTCAATTTAATCTTGCCACTTCTCCGACCAGTTCTTGGGTATTTGATACCGGTCAGTTGCTTATATTTGCAATTCGATGCAGAGACTGATAAGGAGTAGAAGTTTGGCAAGAGGAGATGTTGATCTTCGTGTGGGCAATGGAGTAAGAGTTGTTGCATTAGCTATTGACACTTTGCCATTAACTTTACCCTCATGATTAGTTATCTAAATAATTGTTATTATATTCCAGTCTTAAGCAAAAATATTATTTCTGCTACATGTTTAGGAGAAATTTAGAATAAAGAACAATTATTGTTCAATTTATTTTGAAGATATGCTTTATGGCCATGCTCCATTAGTGAATGGATTGTATGTTTTGAATCTTGAGGATATTTCAATCTGCTAAGAGACTTCGACCTAATGCATTAAATCCCACTTTTATTTGGCATTGCCGACTAGGTCATATAAATGAGAAGCACATAATGAAGCTCCATAAAGATGGTCTTCTAAACTCATTTGATATTGAATCATTTGAAACATGTGAATCTTGTTTACTTGGCAAGATAACAAGAGCACCTTTCACGACTAGAGGTGAGAGAGAAAGTGACTTATTGGCCCTTGTACATACAAACTAGTCGTATGGTGAAACGACCAGGTCCAGACTAGTCGTATAGTGATACGACTAGATCTGGACTAGTCGTATGATGATTTGACTAGGTTCAGACTAGGTATGGAGATACGAGCTGGTCGTAGACAGGTCGAACATAGTATGTGGACCAATAAGTTGTAACACCCCAGCTCAACACTGAGCTTAGGAGGCTACTAAACAAACCTAACCATTCAATTTACTTCTACTCACTTTCAAAGCGCAGCAAGATTTTCAACATCTAAATAACAAGTATTGTCCAAACTACATTAAATAACAAGATACTAGACAAAACCTTTGTTCTAATCACCAAATAACAAAACCACATGAAAACATTAGGATACCTCAAGGTTCTATTTGGATGATAGACTAAGCATGTCACATGAAAAATTCTAACAGGTAGGAATAACTAAATTAAGTTCTGGATTACTAAAGCATAACATTAATATCCACAAGACATACTCGACTACTCCAATTACAAATAGCATAATCATCACGGAGGATGAATCCAAATTCTAGAGTAGCAAAGAACGACAAGATCACTTAAATTCAAATAAAAGAACTATATTTATTTGTTATGGATGGACGTGAGTGAAGTGCACCAAATCTACCCCTTCCCATGCATGTCGCCTCCTCGAAAAGTACCTAAAGAAAAACATCAACAACAAGCGTGAGTCCACGACTCAGCAAAATATAACAGTGAAGTAATCAAGGCATACACATGCATGGAATATAACAAGTACTCATATTGCCATCGGTGATTGATCCAATCTCATGCAATGCAAATGACAAGAATGCATCTTTCTTCCTTCTTTGCAATTATCAGTAATGCGGAGTAGTACATCCGTCGATGCATACTCAAGCATGTGCCCTCAGGCACAGGGACCTCAAGCCCACACTCCATTAGTGTGGGCACCCACCCTCGTCCAATACATGACGGGTATCTCGTGTTCGTCCAATGCATGACGGGGATCTCAAAAGAACAATTCTTGGCTACCACGTAGTCCAAGGTCCAAGTATGAATGCCATAATGCAAGTGATCGCCATATGCTCAATCCAACATGAGATAATAGTATCACACATAAAATATCATAAATAAAACATGGCAATCATCATTAATATAGTATCACAATTTACTCTACACTACTTGCACTTGCCTCAACCGAGAGACGGATGATGACGACGGAAGGACTCTATCCCCGGTTCTCATCACCACCTGGCAACCGTAAAGTATTCTAAGAACATCATTCAAAATGCACAGCATAGCAATAAAACAAATCTGGAATCGTTCGCTCCTATTCGCAACCCGAACTTTTACTGATATTATCCCACATTCCAGTCTGTCCAAAACAGACAACCATCAAAGGAAAAAAACATAACTTTTGATTCAAAGCTCCAAAAGATACGAATCCAAGACCACTGGGACCTACACAGGTAGACCTACAACTTTCGTTCTAATTGTCCAAAAAATATGAACTTGGACTCTCTTGAATCATTGTAAAATTATCAACTGACCA
Source organism: Hsuehochloa calcarea (assembly GCA_036346395.1). Classification (NCBI taxonomy): domain Eukaryota; kingdom Viridiplantae; phylum Streptophyta; class Magnoliopsida; order Poales; family Poaceae; genus Hsuehochloa; species Hsuehochloa calcarea. The sequence goes on along the minus strand of CM070595.1, from coordinate 8,870,408 downwards.
GATTCATAAAATATTTCTTCTCTTTAGATATTTGGGATATTACATTCGCACTCCAACCGAAGGTGGTTTTCAATAGTTTACAACATTTACTGATCATTTCAGTAGATATAGCTATGTCTATTTGATGAGGTATAAATCGAAATCATTTGAAAAGTTCAAAGAATTTTAGTATGAAGTGCAAAATCAACTTGGTAAGATAATCAAATATCTACGATCTGATTGTGGAGGTGAATATTTCATGAATTTGGTGGTCATCTAAAGAAGTGTGGAATTGTTCCACAACTTACTCCGCTGGAGACACCTCAATGGATATAGGGTGTCTGAACGACGGAATCGAACACTGTGAGACATGGTTTGGTCAATGATAAGCCAATCTGATCTTCAATTGCAATTCTAGGGATGCGCTCTTGAAACAGCGGCTTTCACTTAAATATGGTTCCATCAAAAATTGTAGAGAAGACACATTGAGAAAACGATAATCGATGCACATTCTCATGCTTCTATCCTTCTTCCTGACAAACAAGACTGACGCTCCCCATGGCGATGAACTAGGTTTTACGAAACGTTTCTCAAGAAGTTCTTCAATCTGCTTCTTCATTTCCACCAACTCATCTGCTGGCATCCGATAAGGTCTCTTGGAAATCGGTGTTGTTCCCAGTATTAGATCCATGACGAACTCGATGTCATGGCCTAGTGGTATTCCTGGCAACTCTTCTGAAAACACGTATGGATATTTCCTGACAATAGGTACATCTTCCAAAGCAACGGCCTTCAAGCTATTGACTAACAGATGTCTATCGCGTACTAAGGTGGCTAGAAATTCTACTTATTTCCATTGGTATCTTCAATTGTTACGGCTCTTCAACCACAATCTAGCACGATTTTGTGCTTTGATAACTAATCCATTCCACGTATGACATCCAAGGTTTTGGTGTCTAAGATGATTAGGTTGGCTAGAAACTCAACTTCAGCTATGAGTAATTTAGCTTCTAAACATCCAACTTTAGAGTTTAGCTCTGCTCCAGGCTACTTGACTAACAGAGTATGCTTAACATGCATAACAATAAACTTATTCTTGGTTGCAAAAACTCTAGAAACAAATGAATGCAAAGCTCCATAATCAAATTAAACTGATGCGGGTACTAAGTTAACCAGAAACTTACCCAATACGACACCAGATGCTTCCTAGGCTCCTTCCAAGGTGACGTGGTTGACACGGCTTTTGACCACAGATTGCGTCGCTCCTCCGGATTGACCAACAACTGGAAAGGCCCACTGGTTGTTGCTTGGCTCTAGCATCTTGGCTAGTGTAGCTCCTAGTTTAAAACGAACTGGAGTCACTGTTCCCTTCTTAGGACAATGGTTGGCGAAGTGCACTGGCTGACGGCAGGTATAACAAACTCTTGGTCCACTCTGCTAGTTGCTTCCTGGATTGGTGCTAACTGGAGCGGGATTGCCAAAGTTCTGAGCGACTGGACGAGGTGTTGAGGTGGGTGCAGGCATCCTGAAAGAATTTTGTGGTGGAAAATGAGTGAACTATTGGGGAACTGTTCTTGCTCTCTACTGAGACTGGTGGCTTCCTTGCTGAGCCATTCTGCACTTCTGGTTGTCCGTCAATTCTTTGCGCTTATCCTCAAGGATTAAAGATTTATTGACTAGCTTCTGAAAATCTGGAAAGGTATGAGCGATTAAACCGACTTGCAGTACGGTATTTAGTCCTTTTAAGAAATGACATCTTCTGTAGCATAACGTGTGAGCTGAGAAAATTTGTTGAGATAGCTAGTCACTGACATGCCTCCTTGCCTGAGGGCACAAAATTCATCGTTCTTTAGATCCATAATTCCTTCTAGCACATGATACTAACGAAAAGCGGTTGAAAACTCTTCCCAAGTAATATTCGGTGGCGTCTCATGTGCGGCATAGAAGTTCTCCCACCATTCGATGGCAATGTCCTCCATTTGATGAGAGACGTATAGAACTTTCTCATGATCGCTGCATTGGGTGATTAGCAGCTTCATTTCGATGACTGAAACCAATCATCAGCTTCAACTGGTGAAACATTCCGAGAGAACATTGGTGGGTGAGTCCTCATGAACTCAGCCAATTTGGACGGTCCATAGTGATTGTGCGTGGTTGGTGCTCCATTGTTGTTCTAATTGTTGCTCATATTCTGCATCTGGTTCATCATCGTGTATATCATCTGCGATTGAGCTGCCATGAAAACTCCAAAGTTCTATAGATCAATTGGGGGTGTTTGTGGCCGGACTGCCCTTGCTAGTGTCTGTTCATTCCTTTGTGACCCATTGGTTCCGTAAGAACCACCGGTAGCGGCGTGAAGTCGAACCATCTCGCGAAAGCTCCATGGGTTAGATAAGGTAGCAAGCACAAGACAAGTTAGGAACTAATCGAGGGGGTAGATTAAACCCAACAAACACAGCTTTAAGAAATCAACTGGAATACTTATATTAATAGAGGTCTTAGCATGGCTGCAACAAATGCCTAAGCGCCTTTGCAGCTCATACTGCACACAAAAAAACAAGCGCAAACCTAACACACAAACTACTACCTAAAGGGCGACACTCCTAATCTTAAACTGGCTAAGCCTAAAAACTTTCGATAACAACTCGATGAGATAGCCTCCACAGCCACGACGGTGCTCCTGCCTGCTGTAGACTTGGAACTGCGTTGACATCCTTGCGAACAGGTCATGGTGCCCGGGGCTAGTGCAGCAGGAACAGACGTCGCTGGTGCAGGCACAACCGGCTCCTCCAGTGCTTCAGGCTCTGCTGGTTCCTCGGCTTCTTCCAGGTCTTCTTCTTTATCTTCTTCTTTCGGGCCCTCGGGTTCTCCTGGCTCTTCCTCGTGCTCATGTTGGCCGTACAAAGCTTCGTCCAAGTACGTGCAACTGCTTCCACAAGTTTGCGGTAAGTCATCCCTTCTCATCACCATAGTTCTCAAGACGTGGCATCTGCCAAGACGGACAAGGGGGTAAGAATCAATTCAAAACAGCGGGAAGAGAATATTTAGCAATAGTTGAGTTGAGAGAGACATAGAACAAGTTAAGCAGTGCATTAATTTTACAAGTTAATTTTGCTTTAGAAAATTATTTGGACACTCTAAAGACAGCTGATCTAACTAAGGTCAAGACCTACAGTTAGTATAGCTCTGATACCACCTCTGTCGGGACCAAAAAATACAATTCTGGACCCTTTTGTGTATAATGCACTAGTCCAGGATTATGCTAGTGCACACAGTGTCAACATAGATGGATATCGATCCACACAAGATAAAATAATAGCATAAATGAGTAATTTGGATAACAAACAATTGTTGTGACCTTAAAGTCGAGTTTACATTTATTAAGCCTCGCAGGGCTAACAATAATTAAATAAGCAGCGAAACAAATAAACTTCAGCGGAATCACATCAATTCACCATAAGCAACCAATCGATCAAGACCTAACGATCCACACCTTCGTAGAACTCTTCGTCAACGACAGGCGAAATTCCTCCACTTCTGTTGATTGATTATCGCAAGCATGAGTACACAACCATACTCGTAAGACATACCACAGAATGCAGTGTATAGATAGTGGCTTATTCCAAAGGAATGACTTCTGTGATTATTTTTCATAAAGCAGTATTTGCAATTGAATACTAATAATAGATTGAAAACGTGTTTAAAACAAATAAATAGTAATAATTTAACAGTTGTATTAACAAAGAACACAAAGTCTAACCAATTTATCTCACATAGCTATATGACTTAGATCACACAGCTCCCTTCCCAAAGGTTTTTATGAAAATCTAAGCCTCGTGTGAAATCCCCGAGTATGTCCACGACCGTGGACGCGGCTATACGAATAGATTATTTAACACTCTGCAGAGGTTGTACACTTTACCCACAAGATATAACTAGAGTTTCAAGCACTAGTCATAACAAAACCTTTTGGAAACTTCATCTCAAACATTGACTCTCCCGGTGTGCTTTACCATCGTCCAACCCATACACAGTGCTCTAGTACGACACACACCATTGGATAGGGAAGCGACAAACCATCGCGCGATGTGTTCTACATGGTAGTCCACACCTCCACCCATCACTGAGCTCCTAACCTACAACCTGAGTTATCAATGTCAAGAATCCATAACTTACTAAGTTAGGCTCATCCCATCGGGCATATGGTTGTACGAAAGGCCCAGTTCAATAGCGCACAAAGTTAAGTCCTTAATTGGCCAAGGCAAGACTTTCAATTTCTGACTACGCCACAAAGATTACCGTTCACATTCACAAAGTTCCACCATATCACTTAGTATCCACCACTTGCCTTAGTCCAAATCCTTTCCCACCCTGTTGGTTAGGTGCAACATATGCTATCACAAAGTAATAACACATAGCCCACCGTTTTACACAAAGTTCCATAGTCACTTAGCTAAATTTATAATTGCAACTCCAATTATATGTGTGACTCGTGGCCTGGCTAAGCAATACTATTCGTCTAACCAAACCATGTTGGTGCTATGATAATACCAACTGAATAATGAACCAACCTAGGGTGACAAAAGATCATGATATTACAATAGACAAGGTGGATATAAACAATTGGGATTAATAACTAACCCAAAAGCATTTAAATAAATACTTAAAGTATAATGCAATACTTTGAATCAAAGTAGTTTTGAAAACTGGGTTTAACATGATCAAACGTATAACTTGCTTTGAAATAAATCCTGGTACTGGTCTTGGTCTTTGTAAACTCCTTCAAAAGCCCCCTAAGAATCAACGTCTACTCGCAACGAAGTAAATAAACAAAATAAATAAAAATAGAGAGTAAAACTAACTCAAAAAAATAAATAAAAATCTCACAAAGATAGAGCTCGGATTTATATGAATTTAGGAATTTGAATGGGCTAAAACGTAGTTCAGATGAAGAACATATGGCTTCTAGAAGTTCTAAATCTAAAGAAAATACTCAAAAAAGAATTCGAGTACTGTTCATCGAGCATTGTACATCGAGCACAGTACATTGAGTATTGTACATCGAGTATTGCACATCAAATACTATTCATCACTTTTGACTACGCGTAGACCACATGGTCAGAAGGTTTCGACTACATGATCGTAGGAGGCTACGACTACCTGGTCGTAGAGGGTTACGACTTCCTGGTCGTACAGGGTTCTACGGGTCACGGGTTCATAGAATAGTGATCTGGCCGGTGGACCCACATGGCATAGACATGGTGTATGGTGGACTGGGTTTACACCAGATCGGATCTGGTTTAGGGTTGCGAGGTGCTGATGCGGCTGACCGAGCAGACACGCGGGCGGTTCCGGTATGTGTGGCAGATGAGGTGGCAGACAAGTCTACCTATGAGTAGATGTGGCACGACAAGGTGGCACGACACGTCAACAATACAACAGCAATGCTCGGGTTAATCTGGCAACATCGAAGGGCGGCACTTCACCGACGGCAGATGCGCACACTGGGTAGAATAGGTTATTGCACACATACCGGTACTGGTATTGGCATGGGAGGTCGTCGGAGTTGGCCGGAATTGGCGACGAAGCACCGGAGTTGGCTGGAATTGGCGACGTTACCGAGCAAGTCCGGTTGTTGCCGGCGACGAACACCAGTGACGTCTCGTGGTCATGAAGGGGTGCTGGAGATAGTTCTGGTGGCGGAGAAGACGACGGCGTGGTCGATGACGACGGGGCGACGAAGACAACGGTGCAATTCGAAGAAAACGAGCTTCGGTTGAAAACCTGAATTCTCCGATTGTGGTGACGCTAGGGTCTATAGGTGCGATGGCTTGGGATTTTTGGATCAAGGTGAGAAGGCGAACCTTGGGGTGCTATTTATAGGGCACGGGCGAGTCCAGGGTGACGTATCGGTGGCGGAGTCCAAATCAGATATGAGACGAGATAAGAAAATTCAAATGAATTTGTAAGGAGATAAGGAGTAGAATCAGTTACGGGGATTACAACGGATTCAAAAATCGTATCGCTGAAGGATTCTTCGGTTGGATATGCCATTGTCGGATGGAACTCGGACACAGCAGCCATAGTGGTAGAAGGCGACTCGGACGCGGTGAAGACGAAGGTGTGGAGGACGACGAAGGGTGGGGCCCACCTAGCAGAGGAATAAGGGCACAGGCTGATGCGGCTACGCAGAAATGGGCGAAAGGAATAGGAATTGGGTTTCGGCCCGGCACTGCTTCTAAGATTTTAGATAGATTTTCCTTTTTATAAAATATAGAAAAGGCAAATAGGAAATAGAAAATATCGAATGAACTCGAAAAATTTCTAGAAAAATCTAGAAAATATATCCAAGCACATAGAACCCAAATAAAATAGTTTTGACCATTGTTGATGTCATTAATTATATTAAATTATTTTGATACTGAAAGTCCATGTTAAGCTTTGACAAATAAGCGACAGCTTTTTCATCTTGCATTAGGACGCATCCTAATCCTTGACGCGAAGCATCACAATAGATATCAAAATGCATTTGAATATCCAGCTGAACTAGCACTGGGGCTGATGTCAAATACTTCTTCAATTCTTGAAAACTTAGTTCACAAGTCAGTCCAAGTAAATTTTTTCTCCTTCTTCAACAATTGCGTAAGAGCCTTAGCAATCGTCGAGAATCATTCGATGAAACAATGGTAATAGATTCTGCCATTCCCAAGAAACTACGAATTTGAGTAACGGTCTTGGGCTGCTCCCAATGTAATACTGCTTTAACTTTACCGAGGTCAACTGCTATTCCTTCGACTGTCATCACATGACCAAGGAAATCGACTTCCTTTTCCCAGAAATCACACTTGCTGAACTTAGCATACAACTGATGATCTCTAAGTTTCTCTAGGATTAACCTCAGTTGTTTGGCATGTTCTTCTTCTGTCTTTGAATAAACCAAAATGTCGTCAACGAACACGACCAGAAACTTGTCCAAATATTCTATGAATACTTTATTCATTATGTTCATGAAGTATGCAGGGGCATTAGTCAGACCAAAATACATAACTAAGAACTCATAATGTTTGTACCGTGTTGAGAAGGCGGTCTTTGGTATATCCTTCGGACAAATCTTCAACTGATCGTAACTTGATCGCATATCGATCTTGGAGAACACTCCGGCTCCTTTCATCTGATCAAACAAATCATCAATTCGGGGTAGTGGATACTTGTTCTTGATAGTAACTTCATCGAGAGAATGATAATCGATGCACATTCTCATGCTTCCATTTTCTTCCTAACAAACAAGATTAGCGCTCCCCATGGCGATAAACTAGGTTTTACGAAATATTTCTCAAGAAGTTCTTCAATTTGCATCTTCATTTCCACCAACTCATCAGTTGGCATTCGATAAGGTCTCTTGGTAATCAGTGTTGTTCCCTGTACTAGATCAATAACGAACTCGATGTTACGGTCTGGTGGCATTCCTGGCAAATCTTCTGAAAACACATCTGGATATTCCCTGACAATAGGTACATCTTCTAAAGCAACGGTCTTCAAACTATTGACTAACAGATGTCCATCGCGTACTAAGGTGGCTAGAAACTCCACTTTCTTTCCATTGGTATCTTCAATTGTTATGGCTCTTCGGCCATAATCTAGTACCGCTTTGTGCTTTAATAACCAATCCATGTGAAGTATGACATCCAAGGTTTGGGTATCCAAGATGATTAGGTTGGCTTGAAACTCAACTTCAGCTATGAGTAATTTAGCTTTTAAACATCTCACTTTAGAGCTTAGCTCTGCTCTAAGCTACTGGACTAACAGAGTATGCTTAAGATGCATAACTTTAAACTTATTCTTGGTTATAAAAACTCTCGAAATAAACGAATGCAAAGCTCCAGAATCAAACAAAACTGATGCAGGTACTAAATTAACCAGAAACTTACACAATACGACGTCGGGTGCTTCCTATGCACTTTCCAAGGTGACGTGGTTGACACAGCCTTTGACCACATATCGCGGCACTCCTCTGGATTGATCGGCAACTAGAAAGGCTCCCTGGTTGTTGCTTGGCACTAGCGTCTTGGCTGGTGTAGCTCCTAGATTAAAACAAACTGGAGTCACTATTCCCTTCTGAGGACAATGGTTGGCGAAGTGCCTTGGCTGACGGGCAGGTATAGTAAACTCTTGGTTCACTTTGCTGGTTGCTTCCTGGATTGGTGCTGACTGGAGCAAGGTTACGAAAGTTTTGATCGACTAGACGATATGTTGAGGTTGGTGCAGGCGCCCTGAAAGTGTTTTGTGGCAAAAAAAAATGAGCAAACTGTTGGGGAACTGTTCTTGCTCTCTGCTGAGACTGGTGGCTTCTTTGCTGAGCCATTCTGCTCTTCCGGTTGCCCTCTAATTTATTATGCTTATCCTCAAGGATTAAAGCTTTATTGACTAGCTCTTGAAAATCTAGAAAGGTATGAGCGATTAATCCGACTTGCAGTCTGGTATTTAGTCCTTTTAAGAAATGATTCTAATGAGGCTTGTCCGTTGCAACATCTTCTGCAGCATAACGGGCGAGCTGAAAACATTTATTGCCATAATTAGTCACTGACATGTCTCCTTGCTTGAGGGCAGGAAATTCATCCTTCTTCAGATCCATAATTCCTTCTGGCACATTATACCGGCGAAAAGCGGTTGAAAACTCTTCCCAAGTAATATTCCGTAGTGTCTCATGTGCGGCACAGAAGTTCTCCCACCATTCGGCGGTAACGCCCTCCATCTGATGAGTTGCGTATAGAACTTTCTCATGATTGCTGCATTTGGTGATCAGCAGCTTCCTTTCGATGACGCGAAGCCAATCATCAGCTTCCACTGGTGAAACATTCCCAGAGAACGTTGGTTGGCGAGTCTTCATGAACTCAACCAATTTGGACAGTCCAGAGTGATTGTGAGTGGTTAGTGCCCTATTGTTGTTGTTGTTCTGATTGTTGCTCATATTCTGCATCTGGTTCATCATCATGTACATCATCTGCATTTGAGATGGCATGAAAGCTCCAAAGTTCGGCAAATCAATTGCGGGTGCTTATGTGGACCCCTCGCTAGTGTCATTCATTCCCTTCGACCCATTGGTTCCAGAACCACCGTGGCGGCGCTATGTAGTCTAAACCATCTAGCTAAAGCTCCATGCGTTAGATAAGGTAGCAAACACAATATAAGTTAGGAACTAATAGAGGGGGTAGATTAAACCAAACAAACACAGCTTCAAGAAATCAAATGGAATACTTATATTAATAGGGATCTTAGCATGGCTGCAACAAATACCTAAGAGCCTTTGCAACTCATACTGCACACAAGATAATAAGCGCAAACCTAACACACAAACTACCGCCTAAAGGGCGATACTCCTAATCTTAAACTGGCTAAGCCTAAAAACTTTAGCAAACTACTCGATGAGATAGCCTCCACAACCACGACGGTGCTCCTGCTTGCTATAGACTTGGAACTGCGATGTCATCCTTGCAAACTGGTCTTGGTGCCCCGGGACTGGTGCAGCAGGAACAGGCGTACCTGGTGCAGGCACAACTGGCTCCTCTGGTGCTTCGGGCTCTGCTGGTTCCTCGGTTTCTTTCGGGTCTTCTTCTGGATCTTCTTCTTTTGGGCCCTCGGGTTCTCCTGGCTCTTCCTCGTGCTCATGCTGGCCGTACAGAGCTTCTTCCAAGTACGGGTCACAGGTTCATGTAATAGTGATCTGGCTGGTGGACCCACATGGCATAGACGCGGTGTATGGTGGACTGGATTTACACCAGATCGGATCTGGTTTAGGGTTGCTTGGTGCTGATGTGGCTGACCGAGCAGACACGCGAACGGTTCCAGTATGCATGACAGGTGAGGTGGCAGATAAGTGTGCCTACGAGTAGATGTGGCACGACAAGGTGGCATGACACGTCGACAAGACGACGACGAGGCTCGGGTTAATCAGGCAACGGCGAACGGCGGCACTTCGCCAGCAGCGGATGCGCACGCTGGGTAGAATAGGTTATTGCGCACATACCAGATCGGTATTGGCACGGAGGTCGCCGGTTGGCGGAATTGGCGACGCAATGGTGGCAAAGCGGTGCAAGGTTGCGGCGACGAACACCAGTGACGTCTTGTGGTCGTGAAGGGGTGCTGGAGATAGCTCTGGTGACGGAGAAGACGACGGCGTGGTCGATGACGACGTGGTGACGAAAACGACGGTGCAATTCAGAGAAAACGAGCTTTGATTAAAACCCTAATTCTCCATTTGCGGCAGCGCTAGGGTCTATAGGTGCGGCGGGTTGGGGTTTCGGGATCAGGGTGAGAAGGCAAACCTTGGGGTGTTATTTATATGGCACGGGTGAGTCCAGGTTGGCGCATCGGCGGCGGAGTCCAAATCGGATCTGAGACGAGATAAGGAAATTCAAATAAATTTGGAAGGAGATAAAGAGCAGAATCGATTGCGGGGATTACAATGATTCAGAATCGACGCCGAAGGGTTCTTGGTTGATACGTTGTTGTCGGATGGAACCGCATACAAAGAACCATGGTGGTCGAAGGCGACTCAGACGCGGTGAAGACGAAGGTGAGGAGGACGACGAAGGGTGGGGCCCACCTGGCAGAGGAACAAGGGAGCGGGCTGGTGCGACTGCGCTGAAATGGGCCAAAAGGAATAGGAATTGAGTTTCGGCCCGACACTGTTTAAGAGGTTTTAGATAGATTTTCCTTTTTAGAAAATACAGAAAAGGCAAATAGCAAATGAACTCAGAAAATTTCTTGAAAAATCTAGAAAATATACCAAGCGCATAGAATCCAAATAAAATAGTTTTGATAATTGTTCATATTGTCATTAATCATATTAAATTATTTTGATACTAAAAGTCCATGTTAAGCTTTATTAAAAATCAAATAAATTCTAAACGGTGAATTTTCCAACTACTAATTATTTAAAAGATTTTTTTAAAGATCAAAAAATTGGGATGTTACAGTAAGGATATGTGATCTCTTGCTTGCATGATATCCTGGTTTACGTGGTAGAATTTTTGAATTGCCAGCTAACGTAGCCTACCCGTATCCCTTCAATTCATTCATGATATACATAGTTCAATAATAGTAAGATACCATGTTTTTTTTTAAAAAAAAAAAGGCATAGCAGTACACATAATTCGTCACATATCCGTTTTCTTAATAAGTAGCAGGCCAGTAACATCTTGTTATTTTCCTCTTCCACTAGCATTGAAGAAGCTTAAATTAAAAAATGGAAAATATCAGGGTCATGTATACCGAAAGTTGAAGATTATCTCATCATATTGATTTAATCAAAAGTGAATGCATATCGAAAGTTGAACCTTAGGCCCCAATTTTAAGCACCATAAGGTGGCCACTTGCTCATGTGACTCTAGGGGATGTGTCCATGTTCAACATGGCAACCATTCCCTACCCACTTTCTTGTGTCCACCAAAGTAGGATTTGGATCCTCTCCTGTCATTGTGTTCATTTGGGATCAGAACACTTTTGATTTCAACACCGAGCCCGAATGCCACTAAACTACCTTCCAATTAATAATTAATGACACGCTTTATAAATACAGCAAGAAATCAATGATAATCAAATAAATGGACCACAAAAGAGCAATACGTAATTATGGATCATGTGGTAATAAATAAGCAATGGGAACTATAACCAGGTAAATAATCCAAAGTAGCGTCAACCAATGAATCCAAATTAATAAAGCAAATAGTCTAGTCCAAATGATGTCCTAAATTTTATTGAACCTCTAACATGTCCAGGAGTAAACCAATATTAAATGAAAAGATTATCATGGTGAAAGATCATGTGATGTCCATGTGCTCTACTCGCTCTCAATTACGGCATCCTCGAAGATCACCTAAAAACAACAGTAGAGCAAGGGTGAGTCCACGACTCAGCAATTACATCATAAACAACGAACAATAATAAATCAACAGCATTCAATAACTTCATTATCATCACATGCACTTCCATTCACATTCTCATTCATCAATCTCAAATATCAATGCAACTCTAATCTATATGTCCACATGCACTTCTTTTCACAGATACCAGATAGCGTGAGTGAATACTCGCGACAACATTCACTCTCAAGCCCGTTCCTCCATAAGGATCGGGGACCTCCTCCACTCCCGTGGAGTTGTGATCAATCATGATCACCTTCTCATATGCAAAGATGCTTATGAATGCAAACATGCAAACTCCATCATAAACATCATATCCAACTTTCATCATGCTTGTCAACAAAGATATAAACATACCAATTCATTGTTTGCAATTAAACCAAATAAAAGCACAACAATAATGGTAATAGAAGATAAAGAAAATAAATGATCGATCATTGATCATTGTCTACCATGCACTTGCTCGTACTAGTTGCGACGACGATCTCGATTAGAAGACGGCAACAAGCACGACGCCTCCTATATTAAATACACAAACTTCAATACAAGCTATAGCAACAAGAATAGCAATCAATATACTTCGCTCCTACACGTCCCCAAATATACCACGTTACGCCGGTACCGAAAAGCTACCCATTGCGGTCCGGTTACTAAAAAGAGCGTAACTTTTGACTCGAAAGTCCGATCACCACAAACCACCCCATTCTGGATTCTTTATAAAATTATCCACATTTTCTTAGATTACGAAGACTTCTAATTAAATCATCTAACCCTCCGTATTTAGCTCCGAAAGCCGGTCTGTCCGCTTCGGAACAGCAGTCTTCCTAATTTCATAACTTTTGTTTTACTCAACCAAAATACGTGTTCTCAGATTCTACAGAACCATGGGACAATTATCTACAACTTTCATGTAGATCAAAAACTCTAATTAAGTTATTTACTATTTTTAATTTACAGTCTACCAAAACAGCGCCTAAAGACGATAACCCTAAAAACAGCGGCCTTTCGAAAAACATAACTCGAATTATACTAGTCCGATTGACATGATTCGATATGCTATAGAAAGATATCGAAATTATCTATATTTAACTAGTAGATGGCATTTTCAAAATTTGTCATTAAGGTGACCGAATAAATTGTTCAACAAAACAGCATGCTAATCGAAGTACTAAACGACCATCAATTAGAAATTCTATAATATCTCTAATTACTCTAAATTCTAATCTCACTTTACAAAATAAGCCTCCTTACTTGAACTCAATACAACACATAACAATCATGAAACAAGTTATCTAACGGCCGAATAGGAACTAATGCAAAGACTCACGTGGAGAGGAAGATGGCTTCGATCGGCTCAACAACAGATCACGCAGACGTCGCTGACGCTTGGTCGGGCGGCCGAAAAAAAGCAGTAGCAAGAAGCGCCTTCGCTCGGCTCGGGCTTCCACGCGCAGCACAGAAAATCAGCAGAGCGGCAACAAGACATGGCAAAGAGGCGGCTCTCGGCGAACGTATCCACGCGCAGCAGAAGAACCCTTGATTCGGCTCGGCAAGAAGAAGGAAAAATCAGCAAGACCAGATCGCTTCCACGCGGCTCGCAAGAACACGCAGCGCAATGCGCAAAGAAGACAGCGCAGGAGGAGGCTTCGCCGTGGCGCTGGCGCCGCGGCCGGCTCGAGGAAAGGTGGCAGATGGAAAACGGTGCAGTAGAGAGAATTCCGAGGCGGCCATCGGGAAAATTATGGAGGTGGCGCACTTGAAAAATAGGATTAGGGTTTCTAAAAAAAGGTCCACCACTATTTATACAAACTCACAAAAATTCCGAAAATTCTATTTTTATCTACTAGTTAATTTAATTGCACACGTGCCTTTAAGACGCTTATTAATTAATTCTTTATTGCTACTATTTAATTAATTACGCTCCACCCTTAAGACGCGATTATTAATATTAATATTATTTTTCGAGTATTACATTCTACCTCTTAATGTAATTCGACCAATTCTAATCGCCGCTCTACTCAAATCAAAACTACATCGCTGAAATTAAACAACAAAATAACACGCAGACGTGAACAACTCGGATATAGCTCGCGCATGCGAGACTCCAACTCCCAAGTCGCCTCTCTCTCGATCGATGCGCCCACAAAGACCTTGACGATACCAACGTCTTGTGCCTCAAAGACTCATCTCGTCATTTTCAGACACTCAACTGGCGGAAGTCGAAGGTACGGTCTTACTTGGTGGTCAACGGCTCTAAGAAAACCTTGTAATCTCGATCTCTCAAATACTACCTTGACATCGGGTTATACAAAATGTTGTGTGCCCTGCGCATGGACACGAGACGGTCCTAACGATACACTTCCTTCCAAAAATCTCTACAACTTCCAGAAACAAACTAATGTAACTTGGGCCAAACTCCGTTTTGGTACCAAACCACACAACTCGTACATAACACCCGAACTCCTCGTCCTGCCTCCCAATCAACCACTTCACATTTGCAAGGAGTACCTCCTTTAACCAGTGGACGACAACCAAACTAGTTTCAAACAAACTCTTTTATAAATAGAACCCAACTGAAAACAAAGGATTCTCATCGCAATCACGCGTTACCAATTCCCCATCAGAATAGTCAAATCCAAAATCGAAGATTCATCACAAAAACCTTTCCATTTTCCAAATAGGCTATTTGCAAATAAACACCACGTAAGCCAAAACAAAGAAAACGTTCGAATGCCAAAATCAATCACTTTTCTTTCCCTAAATTAGAAAGAATCACATGCCAACGTAAAGCCAACTCAAATTGTAAATGACCTCTGTCATACACACGGCTCAAACAAGAATCAAGAGGGCATTTCACTACCCGAGGAATCAATTTTTTTTTTCAATTTTTCTTTTAGGAATAAACTCTCTCAAATCATAGGATTTCAAATCATCACACTAACTCATTCCTCTTAACTGGTAATCTCAAAGCGATGCTCAACCTGAGAGCAACAACCGCGCCCATTTGGAGAGACTCTACCAACCCATAAAGGATACTATAGTCCCCTCCTCTACCAAAGAAACTATTTTGACAAATGATTCCCAATACCTCAAATAAAACCTACACCCACAATCACATCACCTCAATCTTTTAAGGATAATCAACTTGAAATTCTCTACCCACACACACTGATTTAAAACCAAAGGATTCTATCAATGATCATCATACTATTTGGAATCCACTTTTGTTCTACTACCTCTACCCATGATCATTGGGCAACCAAGGTTCTAGCATAAACCACATGCTCAATTTCAACAGCCAGGACTCCTAAAGTGACTTCTGGTATACTTGATAGAAATCCGCATATTCGCTGTCTAGAATTCCCACAATCCAAACAATATCCTCAATCATTAATATCAACCATCATCACTAATCAATTGACTGCCCAAAACGATTTACTTCACTAATATTGGACCCTCAATAAACCACACCATTCTATTTCACCTACATAACCTTGCAAAGTATACCATCACAATATCCCAACTATTCGATAATTCCAATACTCCACCATCATGAACAAACATTCTTGGATCACTATTCACTATAGGTTCTACTATTTGTAACAATATAATCAGTTTTGTCCCAACGACCATAATTCCTTTTAGATCCAATTCTCTATGAGATTTATATCATGAAATGAATTCATCCTCTAATGTTCCTCAATTAACTTGCAACTCAGGGTCTCACAACATCATGTACTTGACCACTATTAACCAGTTCCCAATATACACTCTTTAAGGTTTTGTAAAACAAATCGACTATTCCTTTCTCAAAAGAAGAGACAAATAAAAAGATTTTTTTTTTTTTTTAAAGACCAAATCACGTTAATCACTTAAGAACCAATAAAGCTTTCCGACTCGTCACTTGCTCAAACCAATTTCATCTACCAAATAAGTCATGAACTCCAAAAGTTCATGAATTCAAAACTCCAAACTTTTCATTTAAACGATATTACGAACGGCGATCAAATTACATTCTTTCTAAAAGGATCATCACCACACGAAGCCACAATCCCTTACAGACAATCTTACTAACATTAAGAATAATACACTCTTAACATGACTCATGATCGTCAACTCTTCCATTAATAAGCCCCGAAAAATTCACCAAATTATTCCGTACTACTTTACCATCACATCTTCAAAATGAGATTATACCAAAACCATACGACCTCACTACAACAACTACTTTATATCAGAAGGAATCCACTACACAAATTAAAAGGTTTTATCAAAACCCTTTCATCACGGGTATGCTATTGTCTGACTATTCCACAATTGTCTAGGTATAAGCCACCTATTAAATCACACCAGCTCAACTCTTAGTGATGCTCAACACCAAACTTTAACACTCAGCAATTGCACTCCAACCATTGTTGTTATCAACTAGCTTTCTTATGATGTCTAGCTGCTACCTATTTTCATTTGCGAATCACTTGACTATTTACCAACACATATTCAGTTGTTCCTCCTCACATTTGGTTTTCAACAAAATCACCCTAAAACTTCCAAAGTCAAAATCTTCTCTTGATCAAAAGTCTCAACAACACTATAATCAAATTCATCGTGTCATTCTATAAAGAAGAACTATCCAGAACTCCTCCTGTAAATTCTAGATCCACTGGTATTCAATCCCTTCAACCTTTTTGTACACAAATCCAATAATTAATCATACTAAGGTATATGTAAAGCTATCAACCAAATATGATCACCAAGTGTCTACAGTAAAGATAATACCACAAATAATATCTATTAAGGCAATAACCTAGCATCTCCTCAAGTTTCCCTTTACACACAATTAGATTAATCCATTGGTACCAAATCCAATAACTTCGACAAACTAATCAATTTTAATGTCCAAGCCAGTTCATCAACGTTCCATACTTCTTAATAACTTTTATGACTCCAATTAGGTATGGACATACTCTTAGTCACTACTCAACTCGTAATTAATCTATGACAATATCAAATTAATCAAGTTCAATTCTAAGGATTTGGGTTAAGACCAATCATGCATCACGCTACAGATCCGACCTGATACGCATACCTTATCAATGAACTTCTATGTTTACCACCTCTAGCTTAAACATAACAAGTCAACACAAAAGGATTTTAACTCTTTTGGAAAAAAAATAGGCATTAAACTTCAAAGACTAAATAATCCAAAAGAAATACATAAAGCCAAAGTTTTCACATGTTAAAGAACTTGCAATAGAAAACTTTCAAAGATCCGTAATACCAAGTGAATAAATAAGTCATATTTTCCAATAGGAAGGCGGAACTCCCACTAAAAGATCAATCTTGTCATAACCGATGTTCACACAAAGCAACAATAGATCAACAATCATGAGGACAAGTAATGGCTTTATGGAACCAAAGGAGACCAATGAAATATCACCCGCTGTATTGTAAACACTATCTCAAGGAAAATTCATCAACCGCAACTATAACCAGAATTGCCCAAAATTCAAGCTCAAGGAAGAGAACAACTTTTGTAAAGGAACTCACACTCAATACCTATAACTACTGTAATCAAAGTAGCTACCTCTCTATTCCCATACCACGAATGGTGGTGTGACCTGGTAAAACCTGGCCACAACCACGATCTCAAGCGCCTCGGGGGGGCCCCACAGAACCACGCCCGCGGCCCCGACCTCCACGACCGTGGCCACCACGACCACGTCATCTATCCCTCGACATAGCTATCAATCACAATCAACAATACACAATGAGTTCAAAGATCAAAATAAACTCATGCATCAATAAGCAACATAACGGAAGCGTAAAACTATATTCGTACCTCTCTCTAACCTACTGTGCACTAGTGTGTCAAATTTTAGGTTAGTTAACCATTAACAAATTTTAGTTGATTTACTAAACTAAAACAAATTTTAACAATTTTAGTTTGCCTAAGTTGTTAATCTATTCACCACGGACCTAAAGCCCGCTCTGATACCAACTGTAACACCCCAGCCCAACACTGAGCCTGGAATGCCACTAAACTACCTTCCAATTAATAATTAATGACACGCTTTATAAATACAGCAAGAAATCAATGATAATCAAATAAATGGACCACAAAAGAGCAATACGTAATTATGGATCATGTGGTAATAAATAAGCAATGGGAACTATAACCAGGTAAATAATCCAAAGTAGCGTCAACCAATGAATCCAAATTAATAAAGCAAATAGTCTAGTCCAAATGATGTCCTAAATTTTATTGAACCTCTAACATGTCCAGGAGTAAACCAATATTAAATGAAAAGATTATCATGGTGAAAGATCATGTGATGTCCATGTGCTCTACTCGCTCTCAATTACGGCATCCTCGAAGATCACCTAAAAACAACAGTAGAGCAAGGGTGAGTCCACGACTCAGCAATTACATCATAAACAACGAACAATAATAAATCAACAGCATTCAATAACTTCATTATCATCACATGCACTTCCATTCACATTCTCATTCATCAATCTCAAATATCAATGCAACTCTAATCTATATGTCCACATGCACTTCTTTTCACAGATATCGCAGATAGCGTGAGTGAATGCTCGCGACAACATTCACTCTCAAGCCCGTTCCTCCATAAGGATCGGGGACCTCCTCCACTCCCGTGGAGTTGTGATCAATCATGATCACCTTCTCATATGCAAAGATGCTTATGAATGCAAACATGCAAACTCCATCATAAACATCATATCCAACTTTCATCATGCTTGTCAACAAAGATATAAACATACCAATTCATTGTTTGCAATTAAACCAAATAAAAGCACAACAATAATGGTAATAGAAGATAAAGAAAACAGTGATCGATCATTGATCGCTGTCTACCATGCACTTGCCTGTACTAGTTGCGACGCACGATCTGATTAGAAGACGGCAACAAGCACGACGCCTCTCCTATATTAAATACACAAACTTCAATACAAGCTATAGCAACAAGAATAGCAATCAATATACTTCGCTCCTACACGTCCCCAAATATACCACGTTACGCCGGTACCGAAAAGCTACCCATTGCGGTCCGGTTACTAAAAAGAGCGTAACTTTTGACTCGAAAGTCCGATCACCACAAACCACCCCATTCTGGATTCTTTATAAAATTATCCACATTTTCTTAGATTACGAAGACTTCTAATTAAATCATCTAACCCTCCGTATTTAGCTCCGAAAGCCGGTCTGTCCGCTTCGGAACAGCAGTCTTCCTAATTTCATAACTTTTGTTTTACTCAACCAAAATACGTGTTCTCAGATTCTACAGAACCATGGGACAATTATCTACAACTTTCATGTAGATCAAAAACTCTAATTAAGTTATTTACTATTTTTAATTTACAGTCTACCAAAACAGCGCCTAAAGACGATAACCCTAAAAACAGCGGCCTTTCGAAAAACATAACTCGAATTATACTAGTCCGATTGACATGATTCGATATGCTATAGAAAGATATCGAAATTATCTATATTTAACTAGTAGATGGCATTTTCAAAATTTGTCATTAAGGTGACCGAATAAATTGTTCAACAAAACAGCATGCTAATCAGAAGTACTAAACAGCCATCAATTAGAAATTCTATAATATCTCTAATTACTCTAAATTCTAATCTCACTTTACAAAATAAGCCTCCCTTACTTGAACTCAATACAACACATAACAATCATGAAACAAGTTATCTAACGGCCAGAATAGGAACTAATGCAAAGACTCACGTGTGGAGAGGAAGATGGCTTCGATCGGCTCGGCAACAGATCACGCGCACGCTGCACGTTTGGCCGGGCGGCTGGAAAAACAGCAGGTAGCAGCAGCGCCGCTCGCTCGGCTCGGGCTTCCACGCGCAAAGACCTGAAAATCAAGAGCGGCAACAAGACACGGCAAGAGGCGAAGCGCTCTCGGCCGAACGTATCCACGCGCAGCAGCAACCCTTCAGTTCGGCTCGGCGCAGCAAGGAAAAATCGGCAGCACCAGATCTGCTCCACGCGGCTCAGCGGCAACACGCAGCCGGCGCCAAAGAAGACAGCGCAGAGGAGGCCGGCCGTGGCGCTATTGCTGCTACGGCCGGCTCGTAGGAAAGGTGTGGCAGATGGAAAACGCAGTTGCAGTACCGAGAGAATTGCCGAGGCGCGCTCATCGGGAAAATTATGGAGGTGGCGCAGCTTGAAAAATAGGATTAGGGTTTCTAAAAAAAAAGGTCCACCACTATTTATACAGCTCACAAAAATTCCGAAAATTCTATTTTTATCTACTAGTTAATTTAATTGCACACAGGCCTTTAAGACGTTTATTAATTAATTCTTTATTGCTACTATTTAATTAATTACGCTCCGACCCTTAAGACGCGATTATTAATATTAATATTATTTTTCAGAGTATTACAGGGACCTTGGGTTTATGCAACTAAATAAATTTAGCACTATTCCTGTGCATGCTCTAATTTGGCCTGGGGCTTGACTTGGCAAAGACCCAAGCATCACTAATTAATTCTTTCCTGACCAACTAACTCTCTCTAGCTAGTTGTTGCAGCCAGATGCAAACTTGTGAATTAAATGTGAGTCGGTTTTTTTTTCTTAAATCAAATTTCTTGCCAATTCCCCCATCTTTCCGGAAAATTACAGAAGCAGAGAGAAGTAGAGTCAGTATTTATCAATCGAAGCACGTATTTACTACTACATCATCATCAATTCATCATGTCCATAGGAACGACTCCTTGAGGAACGCCTCCCGCAGCATCATCGCAGCACTCCCTGCAGAGCCGAAGCCCATCAGCTGATGATGGGCGGCACTACTGCAGTACTGCTCAACGTGCACGATCAGGCCAATTTTCATGATCAGGCTGTTATAGGCCCTGTCGTTCAGCTGCTGCTGCTCAAGTTGTTGCGCTGTAGCGACAGGACAACTAATTCTCATAGGAGTAACAACCGGGAAGGATGCCCTGTTCTCAATTGGTAATCCTGACGATTTACACCTAACTAGTTTGTAAAGGAGATAATTTACAACAAAAGGGGAAAAAGTGTGCATGCTTACCTTTGGGAACAGGGCGGCCGATGAGGCGGGTCGCAAAAGGGACCGCGGGCGGAGCCGGTGGAGGTGCGGGGGAGCTAGCTGAGGCGGGCGAGGTGGCCATGAGGGGGATCCGGCGGAGGCACTAGGGCCGTGTGGGGGAGTCGGGGAAGGCACAGGGGAGCCCGCGGAGGCAGGTGAGATGGCGCAGGGGAGCCAGCGGAGGCGGGCGAGATGGCCGGCGGAGGCCGGTGAGGTGGCCGACGACGAGGCGAGGTGGTCACGAGGGGGATCCGGCGGAGGCACTGGGCCGTGAGGGGGTCGACGAAGGCGCAGGGGAGCCCGTGGAGGCAGGCGAGATGGTGCAGGGGAGCTAGCGGAGGCGGGCGAGATGGCCGGCGGAGGTCGGTGAGGTGGCTGGGAGGCGAGGGCGGCTGGCCGCGGCTTGATACTTGTGACTCACATAGTCACGTGAGGCGTGAGTTTGTGACGGCGCCTATGGCCAATGGAGACTGGAGTAGCCGAAGCCGAGTAGGAACCCTAATGGAGCGATGGACTGATGGACGAATCGTCCGGCTAGTTGGGCTGATATGCCAGATATCCGGTCTTCGTATTATCCAGATAATCTGTATTCGTATTCGACGGATAACAGGGCTACTATATTCGTATTCGTTTTAGACAACAAAAAACTATAATCGTTTCCGATCCGAGACAATCCGAATTCGTTTCCATCTGGATTGGTCAGAAATTATCCAATCCGTTTTCACCCCTACCTGTTATCGTCCGTTGGATTCTGAGTGGGCATTGCTAAAGCATTTGACATGCATTGTGAAACTTAGTACAATTGTGTGTGAGTATTACTGACTTTAAAGGACCATTGGCATATGTTCCCAGTCCCAGCCAAAAGAGAGCAAGAAAAAACATCCACCATTTAAGAAAAAAGAGTCAGTAGCACCAAAACAAGCCCTACACAATGTCACATCACATTCTCTAGCTAGTTTTGCAACTTGCAAGTTAATAAACCAGCCCCTCCCCACTCCTTGAAAAAGCAAAACCACAAACAGCTCTCTCTGCCCTACCAAAACACCAAATCCATCAGCTAGCCCAAGTGATCCAAGCAAGCATCAGGTTGATTCTTACAGGTGGCTGGCAGAAACCTGGGGCACACAGTGACAGTTTAGCCACAGTGTGCCCCCACTTCCATAGTTGCATGTACGCATTCTCTCGGTCTCTCCCCCTCCTATATAAATCCACCAGACCAGCACCACCACCTTCCACCCCAGCCCTGCACACACTGCCACACTTTGCTCAGTTACCAGTTAGTACAACAGAAATCTATCCAGTAGGTGTAGATACACGAACACAAACGATGAGGCCTGCGGGAATTGACATGCCAATGGGCGGCGTGGGGGGCGGCGCTTCGTCTTCGATGCTGCCAGTGCCGGCTTACGGCCGCGTCCAGCCGCCGCCGTTCTGGTCGACGCCGACGCCATACCTGTTCATCGGGTTCGCGGTGGTGATGGGGCTCATCGCGGTGGCGCTGGTCGTGCTGCTCTGCTCCCGCCGCAAGGAGGCCCGTGGCGAGGAGGAGGAGCTGGGCCCGGGGGTGATGTCCGTGCGCGTGCTGGCGCCGCTGGACAGGGAGGCGCCCAAGGTGGTGGTCGTGATGGCCGGCGACGACGCGCCGTCGTTCCTCGCCAGCGCCACGCCGCTGGCCTTCGCCGGGGTGGCCAAGGTGCCGCAGCCCTACCCGTACGCCGGTGGCAAGGACGCCGCCGCCGTGTAGCTAGCTCGCGACGACATGCGCGTGTGCCTGTGTCGAATTAAACGGGAGGAGCAATTTTGTTAGAGATTTAACTTTCTTTTCTCTTTCCTAGTTTTGTGACGTGCAATGATACGATGCAACAACGTTGTCCTTGTACATGTATGTAGTCGCTGCAAGTGCAAAATATGCTAATTTGGTCGCATAGTTTCCTGTTTTACAAGGAGGTTTGCAAGGTTATGAGAGGGCCGGTTCGGTACGTGGGAATTTTTCTCATATTGTTTATTGTCAATTTTTTGTGCTCCAAATATATATGTATGCGAGATCGTAAACATAGATTTCTTGTGGCAAAATATGAATTGAGACGAAAGTTTCATAATTTTGTTATCTTTAACTAGTTTAACATTGATTTGGAATCTCTGTAATTAAGTTCAAGCTTATCATCACCAATTAGTGAGTGATCAAATTATCTCAGTCGCTATCTTTTCCTTTTTAAATACAATGAAAGCTCTCTCTCTCTCTCTCTCTCTCTCTCTCTCTCTCTCTCTCTGTGTGTGTGTGTGTGTGTGTGTATTATACGTAGGTTAATTCATTTTCGCGCCTAAATTGAGACGAAAGCTTTGCGACGAACGAATGCTTTAATTTGGAAGCTTTGTAATTAAGCGCGAGCTTATCATCAATTAGAAAGTGATCAGATTATCACAGTTGCTTTCCTCTCTTTTCCCCCTTGCTTTTTAAAGAGAAGGAAAGCTATCTGTCTCTTGTCTCTCTGCCTACCGAGTCACTAAGCACTATCGCATCCGTTCCCATCCGAAATTCCGAATGCAAATTAAGAAACTACTATAAAACTACAGATCTGATACGCGTGCACTAGTGACTAGTGTGGCTAGTGCCAAAGCTAGAAAGCTAGCTAGGCGCACCGAGTTTGCCTTACGGTAGAAACGCACTTTCTGAATTTGGCTACGCCTACATTGCATGCAGTTCTACCAGCAAGAAAATGGAAACTAGCTAGAGCGTACGGTAGTTGATGTCAGTTTCCAGTACTACCTCTGTTAGAAAAGACAAGGCAAATAGTAACAAAGATGATCGAAGAACCTAAGACACAGATATAACGTGAAAACAAAAATACCACGGACGCACAATCAACGATGATCACTGTATATATAGAATTATGAGGAAAAAAGGGGATTTACAATGAGCTGTGAACTCAATCCCGTACGCAAAATGACTTGAAGTGGAATATGAAAAAAAAAATCTGAAAAAGATAACATAATCCGCCCTAGGCTAACACAAACTGTCCTTTCATCGTCATCAAACAAAATTTGGACCAGATAATCAACAACGTCTTATAGCCGTGTGTACGTCCAAGTGCATACGCACACATGATAGTGTTATTATACTTCTGGGCATATAATAGCTTATTCTGTAAGTGAGCCACAACCTAGCTAGACCGTGCGACGCCCTAAACCATGACCCCCCTCAGAACCGACAGTAAAACCCTCAGGCCGCATAGCACGTTGCGTGTTGCGTCGGCGGTAAAATGGCACGGGAACACCCCTGTCGGCAATAAAATTGATTCCCTCGGAACCAATAGTAAAACCTGCAAGTTGCCCTCGGTGGTATTATAAACACATGGCGTGTGAGCCCATCATCCCTTGTTGGCAGTAAAAAAATATCCCCCTTCGTTCGACATAACGTGCTCCACGATTTGCTTCATATGCATCGTTTTACTATCGAGCTGTCATTTCACTGTTGTACCGAACAAAATGATACTATAATTGTGTTGTTTTACTATTCGATAGGGCTATGTAACTGTAAACAGCACGTCGTATTACTGATCATTGTTACTGGGAGTACATACACAGTCGTAAGTGGGTGAATTCGTTTTACTGTTTTGTATGTGCTCTTCTACTGTAAATGACGTGTAATATTACTGCATTAACTTGTGTTAGAAGTTTTTACCGCATTGAAGATATTCATTTCCTGTTATTTCCACCGCATGTACCGTGGCCCGATGTTTTACTATCGAAGAAAGTGTTATTTGGTGCATTTTACGTCACTACCGGGGTGGCACTCGGCAAAGCTCGAGAAACACTCGGCAAAGGCTTTGCCGAGTGCCACCCGCGGTATATCTCACACGGCATAGTTTCTGACGGCAAAAAGCTCTTTGCCTAGTGCTTTTCATCGAGCACTCGGCAAAGGATTTGCCGAGTGCCGAACCGACCCTCGGCAAAAAAAAGGTGATGGACGGTGAGAACACGGTGACGGCGTCGTTTGCCGAGTGCCAGGACGGAATGGCACTCGGCAAAGTGATGTACTTTGCCGAGTGTTTAATCTTTGCCGAGTGTCATGATAATGACACTCGGCAAAATGACGTACTTTGCCGAGTGTCATTATCACGACACTCGGCAAAGATTACGATTTTGCCGAGTGTCATTATCACGACACTCGGCAAAATATTAATCTTTGCCGAGTGTCAAGGTAAAAACACTCGGCAAAGGGAGACTTTGCCGAGTGTTTTTACCATGACACTTGGCAAATATTAAACACTCGGCAAACTATGTTCCCAGAATGCTCAGAAACGTTATTTTGCCGAGTGTTTTTACCATGACACTCGGCAAAGCCTCCCTTTGCCGAGTGTAACACACGGCAAAGTGGCCAAAAACTGACTATTTTAATTATTTATTGCACCCCACTCAAACAAGTCACAATATCACCGATATATCAACAAGTAATCACCACAAGTAATCACATATAGTCCACAATATATCACATATATCACCACAAGTCACAATATATCACATATATCACCACAAGTAACAATATATCACATATATCACCACACGTCACAATATATCACATATCACAAGTCACAATATATCACATATAGTCCATCATTCACCAAGTTGGCCACCCGATCGATGTGATGAGTCACGAGGCACATCATTCGAAGCCGCCGATTGATTCTGCACAAAGGAGAAGAGATTGCATGTGTGAGACAAGATTTAAGGTAAAGCAAAGCACAAGCGAAAGCAATAAACATGGTAAGTAAAGAGCTCAAGGTAGAGAAGGCAAACTCACGGGAGTAGTTGCGGGAGGAGGTGGAGGAGGAATAGCTCGGTGGCGAGGTTGACCCATCCTCTCGCCAAGACTTTGCATCCATCAAACATCTGCTCCATCCTCTCGCCTCGGCATCATTCCTCTGCCGCTCGGCCTCATTCCTCCGCCGATCGGCCTCCATCCTCGCCGCCATCTCCTCCCATAGCCTCTTCTCTTTTTCCATTTGGGCCTACAATATTCCACCCCAATGTTACAATGCAAAGCAAAGGTATGTAAAAATTAATGAACATTTAATAAAACAGAAATAACACGAGTGCCTCCATCCAGATGTGCAAAGTGTCCTACCGTGGGCGTATGGCGGATTGAGCTCGTGCTCCTTGATCGAATCTGGGAGAGAGTGGGAGTAGTGGCCGTGTCGCGTGTGTTGTCACCAATCCAAGATCGCCATGCTTCTTGCCTCCTCCCACCCTCATGACGACTTCTCCATCAAGATCCCGGGTGCTCGGATCGTACTCGCCCATGGACCGCCCTTGCCATCGATGTGTACTCACCGAGGCGGCCGTGGACGATCGCATTCAGACACCGAGGGCGGGTCCTCCGGTTGTAGTCGACGTCGGACGTCGCCTTGCCCTTGTGGGCCAAAGCCCATGCCTTGAGCGGGAGCAAGGTGGCCACCATGTGACGACGATCGCGAAAAAAAGCAAGATGATTAGAAATTATGCAAAATTGAGCGTTATAATAAAGAAATGAATTCGCGTACCCATGTAGCCGCGAATTCGTCGAGGCTACGGTTGCCTTGATGGTGTGGTGCACCTGGCATCATCAAACGCCGCTCCCAGCAAGCGTTGCCAGCGTCTCCTCCCACTCGGGCGCACCACTTGTCCACCATCTGCCGTGCTCAAAGATCGAGATCTTGGGCGCACCACCACGGAGGCACCTACACGTCATCAAGTATATGACATATAAGAAGATCAAATTAAGCGTACTTAATCTCAGAAAAAATCAGTATTAATGTTCTATATTTACCTGTATGTATTCTTCCCGGGTCAGCCTCATGTTTCTTGCTTGAGTTTTGTTGATCTTCGAACCAAGGTAGGTAGCGTTGTATGTTACGATGGCCTGGACGCGTGCCTCGTAATGCATGTCCTTCACGAGTTTATAACAGGCTTTGTGAGCCACACTAGCCGCCTTGGCCTCATATCCCTCCTGGCATCTGAAGAAATCCTGCATATAGACGCGATGTATCCAGTCATTATTTCAAGAATGTCCAATGAATGCGATGTATTGAGCAATGTAGTGCGAGGAAGACTTACCCACAGCTCGGCCGTCACCCGCGCCGCCTTGTTGGCGAATACCCTGCCATCCCGATCTGGTAAATCGGGGAAGGCGACGTAGTGGTCCCACGTGTAGGCCGGCTCCTGCCCTCCGCCAAACTCAACCAGGCCAGGGAAGTGTAGCCTGCACAAAAGACCCAGGATGCTATTGACATGGCGTTTGTGATCACCTGCAGCCACAAGCTTCCAACCCCTGCCCAAGTGATTAAGATAAATTATTAGTTTCTATTGTGATTTTCAACATATCAAATGAAAAGTAGTGATAACATCTAAAGTTACTTACCTAGCCCGGTGGGTTGAATCGTGAGGCGTCTCTCACGAGGTATCGGTCGCCTCGGGAGGGTCGAGAGACCTCGCAACCAGACACCCGACGAACCAGAGGAAGCGGAACCCCCTACCGCCTCCTCCTCCTCCTCCTCCTCCTCCTCCTCCTCCTGCTGCTCCCGCTCCTCCTCCCGCTCCCGCTCCTCCTCCTCCTCCCGCTCCCGCTCCTCCTCCCGCTCCCCCTCAAGAGTGCTCCTGCTCGCCTCCTCCTGCTGCTCCTCCCGCTCCTCCTACTCCTGCTCCCGATCGCCACCAGATCGGGCCGTCTTTGGTAAAGCGACCTTACGTTCCTCATACCGCCCACCATCTTTGTTCAATCACCTGCAATTAAAAAGAGTAAACCAATAAGCACAGCTAAACAAGACGTACTTAGAAAGAGATGCAAAATAAACAAAACATAATTAGAAAATAACAAAGTATTACATGTATTAGAAATAATCAGAATGATCGGGATTAGTTGGATCATAAGTCTCATCATCACTATCACCATGTCCATATAATCAACACTATTCAAGGAGCAATGTTGTCATCACTGTCATTGCGTAAATGTAATCGCTGAAGTAATTCTAAGTCCTTCACATTTTGAACCTCATCTCCAGCGTCCTCGTCAACAACCCTTTCATTGTCTACTTCCATTCCGATTGCTTCGGTTAAGTCTATCTCAAAACTCCCTTCTAGCCCCTCTTCTTGAAAGAACTCTCCGTCATATGTGTTTGGGTCAAAGTTGTAATCTTCATTGTTTGGGACAGGTAGTTTACCGTGTGGCGATACCTTGTACACAACATCCCAAGCCTTAAGACGGTCGTCTTTTGGCACAGGTATGAGAGATAATAAACTTGTGTGGCTGTTGAGCCACAATATACACATCGCCTCTGGTAAGACGGATGATGTCAATTTCGACTAGCCCAAGATTAGGGTCCGCCTCGTTACTTCGTGATCAAACCAATGGCATTTGAATATGACAGATTAAGAGGTTTGCAACCATGAAACGTGAGTTCGTATATTTCTTCAATTCTTCCATAATACTCGACCCCATCAAGGCCAAAGTAAAACTCCAGATTTGTGGTTCTTCGATCAATGACTCGCTCATATCTTGTTGTGTGAAAGCGATATCCATTCACGCCATAACGGGTAAATGAGCTTACCCTATAGGCATAGCCATCGGCAACTTTGTCTCAACTCGGCACTCATAGACGATCGGTTTGGCCCCGCAAGCTCAAGCAGATAATTCGTTATATTATTCGCCTGCATTTGAGCAACTTGTAATGTCGACTAAGTACGAGCTAAATTGACAAGACCTTGCTTGAACCAAGAAATGAAATCGGACATTCCATTTCCGCACTCGCCTAAGAAGGGTCTCACTTCTGCGGGTAGGTTCCCTTGATTCACGCGAATTGATGATGAAATTCCCGCACCAACGAGAAACAAGGGGGTTGGATGCAGAATAGTGACTACTCGAGAACAAGTTTGTTGACAACTTACCGCATGTACGGCTCCACTTCGGAAAGGTTGTTCAACACATATAGCATGATAGTGCGCCACTCTTCATGTTTCAAGGTCTTGGGGTCGATCACTTGCACTTCGAAGTTGCCCTCGGAAAATGCCGAGGTTCGATTCATTTTCGCCAAAGATTGTAACGAGGGGTGGATTGTGCACGCTAGGAAGGTTGTCACCATAGTACGTTGTTGTGAAGTTTGACACCTCCTCCAAAATGTATGCCTCGCAACGGAAGCCTCAATTTTTCATTTATTTTTACATTTAGTTCGATGAACCTTTAGACATCTCTCAATTGATAGCACCAACGCTCAAGACGGCCCCCATTCGTGCCTCATACGGAGGTGCAAAATCAAATGTTGATCGGATTGAAGAAGCCGGGTGGAAAGATCTTCTCCAACTTACGAGCAACACAGTGCCATTCTTTCCAAGTCCGCAATCACGGTCCGAGATAACTCCTTGGCACAAAGTGGCGGAAGAAATTGCTCAACTCGCCAAAGACTAGCCGGACATGCTCGGGGACATAGCCTCAAACCATCACCGGAAGAAGCCGCTCAAGCCATATGTGGTAGTCATGACTCTTGAGCCCATTGATTTGCATAGTAGATAAGTTCACTCCCCTCCTCGATTCACAGATACCCATCGTGGAACATTAACGCTTGGAACCATTCTAGTACTTCCTCCTTTGGGGCCCGGTCAAGACGATCGGCCTTAGGCTTTCTCCATGTCCTGCCGCCTCTAGGAGGCTTCATTTCTTGCTTTGGTCTATCGCATAACGTTGCCAGATCCACTCTAGCCTTAATGTTGTCCTTTGTCTTATCAGGAATGTCCATGATTGTTGCCCAAAGTGCCTCGGCGACATTCTTTTCAGTGTGCATTACATCAATGTTATGTGGAAGAAGAAGGTCATCAAAATAGGGGAGCCTCAACAAGCCCGACTTATGAGTCCATGCATGTTACTCACCATATCCCACAAAATCACCTTCTTGATTGACCTCGAGAGCATCTATCTGAGCACGAACCGCGGCACGGCCATCATCTGCGGTGCGTGGTCTATAACTACGACACCTTCGTAAAGTTCTTGATGTCTCGTCTGAATGCATGGTCAAGAGGGAGGAATTGTCGATGTTTGTTGAACGAAGAATACTTGCCACCCTTCAGCAACCAAATGAACTTCAGAGCTGCCTTGCATACTGGGCATGGGAACTTCCCGTGAACACACGGTATGAGAATATCCCATACGCGGGAAGTCATGCAGGAGTAGTGGTACCAAACATGCATTTTGAAGTTTCTCTTTGTAGCTCGATCGTATGTCCATACCCCTTCCTCCCAAGCACGGACCAATTCATCAATCACAGCTCCATGAACACACTCATATTATTCCCGGGTGTTCAGAATTATCAACGACAAGAATATGTTCTCGTTGGAAGAGGACGCCGGGGAGATTGAGGGGATAACGAACACGGCCAACAAGTGTATGGGCGCCATCATTCCATAAGGATTGAACCCATCTGCTGCCAAGCAACACGTACATTACGAGCCTCTGACTTTCTCACGATGAATCACATCAAAGTGGGTCCATGCTTCACCATCGGATGGATGTACCACTTCTCGAGATTGTATCGACGCCCATTTTGTGCCATGTCATCTGTTTCGCGGTTTCTCGGTCATGTATAGCCGTTGGATCCTCGGATGAACGGAAGGTACCGTAGGATTTTCACAGGATCGCAAGTCGCCTCTTCCGACCATCACCGAGTCTACCTCCCAGAACCTAGAGGATCCACACTTTGCACAGCATGCTTTGCTTCGCGTGTTCTTTCCTAAATAGGATGCACCCTTCGGACAAGCATGTATCCGCTCATATGGCATCTTAAGTGCACGAAGGAGTTTCTTTGACTCGTACATGCTCTTTGGCGTATCGTGACCCTCCGAAGCATGCCGCCAAAAATCGCCAACATAGCATCGGCGCCTCGACTCAAGCTAAACGGGACTTCAAGGCCATTACGCGTCCAATGCCATCCGGCTTGAGAAACCTTCGTCGCCGTGAAGGGGTTTCGTGCGCAGCATAACATGTCGTAATACGCCTTTGCGGTTGCCTCGGCTCCTCCTCCCTACGCCCTTCAATAAGTGTGCTTCATGATAGTCATTTAACATGTCTCCTACCCCGCCATCGCCTTCATAATCCTCGACGCGTGGTCTCACGACCTCCTCTCTCATACGATCGGATTCACCGTGGTAGATCCACCGGGTATAGTCCGTCAAATCCAAACTTGCAAAGATGTTTACCCATGACCTCCTTTGTTTGTCGACGCGTCTTTGCACATCCGCCGCAGGGACACCAAGTGGCACGCGCTCCTTTAACCTTGGCAAATGCTAGTTCCAAGAAAGCATCGGTCTTCTCAATCCATTCATCGGACAACGAACCTCGACTTGAGCGGCCCGTATACATCCACCCACGGTCATCCATCCTCTAACATATCGGGAGTAATATAAGAATCAAATGCATCTACACGATCTTTCTCCTATCTAATAGGTGAAGATAGGTCCTAATCCCACTGAGGATGCGTAGATGAGGTTAGTTTCATGTTTACTCCTATCCGAGAGATTTGGAAGCACCTCACCGCTCTCCAAATACACGCCCCGGCAGGAGATTGTGTATCCGGAGAACAACAGGAGATGTCGCCAAACTCATCACGGATCGGAGTAGACCACTAAACTAACCCCATCTACGTATCCTCTGCGTCCAAAAACGTGGACAATTCAAACAGATACGATTATAGATATGCAAAGATCCGCATATTTCCAACCGTATCTCTTTCGAACGGAGACGCCTAACTAGGTTACGCCTAACCGTAGAATAAATCGGGCCGACCAATCGAGAATGGCATTCAACAAAGTGATATAGTAATAACAAAGTGATATACCAATCGATATGGCATTCAACTCCCCTCATTCTTTAGAACATTAACACATCAAGATAGCAATAGCATCTTTCATAAAATATAACCAAGTGATATATATGTCACTAAAACATCATAGACTAAGCCAAGTAAATCTACACCTTTACAACATGTGTATACAATGATCACTGGTCCACTAAATTCCCACTATTTGTAGAATGAAAATGAGCTACTTCAGTAATCATTTATTTCGATGTATCATCCAGCACTTTGGTACTTGTTTCCACTGTACATGTAATAATTGAGGAACCTATAAAACGTTTCAACATCTTGAATAATGTGCAATTATGCTTAATTTGGTGACAATTAATAAAGTTCCATTGCGCCCACAATTGGTCTTTGTTTGTGTTAGCACCATCGCCGACATGATCGCAAAGATTAGCAAAGACAAGAAAAAGGGGTAATGCAGATTTCTAAAGTCTCAGGTTTGAGCAAATTGAAAATGGGACAGATTTCAAAAGACACAGATATATGAGCCCTGATTTTAAACAAAATGTGATCATTGATTAATTCATGGCTAATTGAGTAATATTTAAAACCTAACTCACCACATAACATCAGCTAACAATCACTAACAGGAATGATTAAAACTGGACTACAGTTTCAGATTTTTGACCAAAACCGAAATCTGGACAGATAGCAAAGAAACACATTGATGAACTTGTTGATCCTCTCTCTCTCTCTATATATATATATGCAGTTAGGTGAGTATGGTATAATGTTTGAATGCTTTGGGGAGCTACTACGTACTACTGATCCAATGCATAGATTCGAATGAAGAGGCCGATCTCGCATATCCACAATGTCGATTTAACGGAGACGCCTAATCAAGTTACGTGATCTACGATCATGATACGGAAAGAGGGGTTATACCTAGGGTGGCGGTGGAGTCAAAGCTAGCGTGGCCGTGGTATGGTCGGTGCAAATGGCGAGGCGACGCGTGTGCAGCAGACCAAGCAAGGCGACGAAGGCGATCGGGGTCGCCGAGGTACTCCGGCGCCGCTCCGACTGGCTCTTCTCTGCAAAAAAAGAAACATAAAACTGTCAATACAAAATTTCGGCAGCACCTCCCCTGCACGGTGAGGTTTCCAAAACCTGCAAGAAAACCAACGGCACGATGGCCGACATGCACATGTGGAACTCTATCAAATAATAAGCACTCATCCCCCCTTAATATATAACAAGGTTCTAACAATGAAGTAATCAAATAATATGATGCATGGTACCATAAAATTTCATACATGTAGCTTGCCTAGTATGCAAGGAGTTGAGTATGAGTACTGTAAAGACACCGTTTTGTGATGTTCAAGTATCAGTACTGTAAGGAGTGAGGTATTGGTACAAACAAGAGTAGAGCATGAGTATGCACATAAAATGGGACATATGTTCTAGATTGTAGACTCTCTGGACTTGACAAAACTATGTTGCAAGAACATGGCATATCTGTAAAGCAAAAGGTTCTACATGTAAAGACACAAACATAATGCACAATACTATTCATTATTAATACTCATTTGCATTCTTAAGTAGCATCTCCAACCAAGAGTGTATCATATTTATCTAACAGAGACTAACCCGAGGGTGAGTTGTTATGCCATACACAGTAAGCAAATAACACCAAGAAACAAAGAGATACAAAAAGATCCAAATCCTATACTACCCGAGTCTATCGTGCTCACCACGCCGAGATCCCGTTTCGAGACCGCCCAAATCCATTGTGTTTGGGACCGCCGAGCTTGCCTCGAGTGCGAACCTACATCTATCCCGGATCCACGCGCCTGTGCACGCCGAGATCCGCTCGAGTCCACCCAAATCACATATTTGGGATCGCCAGGTTCATTCCTGAGTACGCCCAGGATTTCGCTCCTGGGTACGCCAGAGCTACACGCTCGGAGTGCCACGGACCACTCGTCCGGGAAAGCTGATATGCAGAAATGAGATAAGTCACAGCGGCGCTGATATGCAGAAAGCTGATATGCTGACCCTGACTATCGATAAAAAGAACTCGGCAAAGGCTGGGACACTCGGCAAAGAAGCCGTCTCCGGTAGTGAGAAGGAGACAGTGCTTGACTCCTCTGGTTGGATGCGAACTATTCAAGAGTATATGTGCATGTATGGGTTTCAGTGCACGACCTCTGACCACTCTGTCCCTTTGTCTAGGAATTCCATGGCACAACTCTGAACTTTGTCACCTTTGCCGGATGGGATGAACAAACTTGTTGTATCTCTACTTACCTATGTCTTTCCATGCATAGCCCACATACTGCATGCAGTTGTAGAGAGAGAGAGAGAGAGGTGACACTGGAGTACGTTCCTCAACAAAGTAAAGCATAAGGAAAATCAAGTATTTCCTCCAGCTTGATTCACAAAAAATCTTTGTAATTACACGACAAAGATAAATGTTACCATCACATGACGTTGAATATGCAAAGATCACTCAAGAAATGAGACATCAATTTTTAGGAAAATAAACTGGTTCCGAAATTTAACTTTTAGTTCTATAGAAACATACAGAATAGCAACAAACATTTTGAACTACTTTCAGGGTGTTGGGTCTTTTTTCCTTCTTTTGAGATGGCTTTCAAGGTATTGGGTTGTGTTAAAACTTTAGAGTGGTGACAGAAAAACAAAAGCTCAATTTTTGGTTTGGGCTATTTATATTGAGACTAGAAATGCATATGTAGAATAGCAATAATGAACTTATTTCCTAATCCCATGTATGATCCAACCTCTCAAAAGTGTCTATAAGAAAGAAAAACCTTCAAAGTAATAGTTTGACAGAAGCGCTCTTATAGACATACTACTGCTTGAAACTTAA
Source organism: Hsuehochloa calcarea (assembly GCA_036346395.1). Lineage (NCBI taxonomy): Eukaryota > Viridiplantae > Streptophyta > Magnoliopsida > Poales > Poaceae > Hsuehochloa > Hsuehochloa calcarea. The sequence goes on along the minus strand of CM070595.1, from coordinate 8,835,708 downwards.
ATATTTCAGTTTCTATAACAAAAGGTATAAAATTTTAGACTTTCATATACATATGCAAACATTGGAAGATATTTTCTCGGTTGCTGTCAAGAGAAGATATTTTGTTGATAGATATACCAACATGAACATCAAGAAAATCAGACTCTCATAGGTATGAAAAGGCTCTCATAGATGTATCCAACCAGTAAGAGATGTTAAACCTTTTAAGGTAAAGTGGAACAACACCTATAATATTTTCATTCTCGTCCCGTGCAACAACATGCAGAGGTAACCACCCCGTTTCCTGAAATCAGTCAAGGACATCAAGGTTTCAAGGATGGTCATGAATCCCATGATATAATAAAATGTAGCACAAGAATCCGCTGTAACTAGAATCAATGGAACTGAAAGTATGCGGAACAAGTTGCTTATTTCAGGACTCCAGAGCCCCTTCTGTACCCTAGTTTCTTATCGGAATAAATATATCAATGGAACAAAAGCTAGCCCAGCCTATTCTCTTAACCCTAGCTCTCCATCCAGATCAGGACTCCAGAGCCCCTTCAACACCGCCCTACTAATCCCCTTTGACACCGCCCTGTCACTTGCACTGTCACTTTGTGCAAACCTCAGCTCTCTTTTCTTATATCCTTTCTTTGGAAACAATGGAGGAACCGATGTAATTATGTAATGCAGGAGAGCTGCATCCTTGGAGAAAGCAACTATCTATTCATCATGCATAGTTTCTTTTATCAATTGTGCATACTTTTGACATGTTTCATTTTATTTTTACCCAAGCAAAGCCCTCAGTTTTCACTCAATCAACACTAGAACCTACTATCTTGAAGCAACACTAGAACTTGAGCCATGCAAATCTGTAGTTTTCATTTTTTCCAGAAATTTCATTTTCAGGTTGCTTCGGTTGAGGAGAGGTATAAACAAAACTTCAATGGTCAAATGGCGATTTGGGTATTGCCAGCACCTTAATTAGTAGTCGATGTCGGTGAAGAGGTGGCGGTCGGAGAAGAAATCGTCATGGGCGGCATGGGCGCATGGCTGCACGGCACGGCATGGCGTGCGGCATGGCGCTGCATGGTGGCGGGCGTGGGCATGGCGCGCGGGCGGGCGGCGGGGAAGCAGTGCGGCGCATGCAATGGCGTGCGCGGGCGCATGGGCGTAGGCGGGGCGGCGCGGCATAATGGCGGCGGCGGGGCATGGCGGCGCAAGGGTGGGCGCGGGGCGCAGGCGGCGGCGGCGCGGGCGGGCGCGGGGCGGCGGCGGGCGTGATGATATTGGTGTGCGCGCCGCGGCCGCAAGGCTCTAGTTGTGGTTTGTTTGCCGAGTGCCCCGATCCGCACTCGGCAAAGCCCTCTCCTTTGCCGAGTGTCTCCCACAAAGCACTCTAAGAACACCTTATTTGCCGAGTGTCGCCTGCAAGGCACTCGGCAAACTATTTTTTTAATAAAACTTCCTTTCCTCTCTTTCTTTTCCATAACGTGTTTTACAAATTTGTTCGAATGTACTTGAAAATACCTTGTCAAATTCACTCAACAATGCATATTCGATGCTTCTACGAACATTAGACCATTATTTCATGCGATTATAGCTCAAATTCAATTTATATCATTTAAAATTCTATAATTGCGCTTTAAAAATTAAAATTATCAAACGGATCCGAAAAATTACCAAAATTTCACATGAAACAATCTCTTTTGTCTATTGCCTATACAAAACTTTTGTAGTTAAACCACAATTCGACCGTCACTTTGACTCCAAATCTTACCGAATCCTTCTCAACTCTACGCTTCTTCTTCGAAATGCTTGGTTTGTAAGCATCGACGTGACAACTCATGCGAAATCTTATAAATTTTTAACCACACCTCCACGTATGATATCATGACATCTTGACAAATCTCATGATTTTCGACTTTGTTTGCTTTTTAAAAATTTAAAACCATTCTACCAAACGTTAGTGGTCGTGTTTCCTAAACAAGATGTTCAAATTCCTTTTCATTTCATGTAAGGCCTCAAACCGGGTGAATAACATGAATATCATTTTCTACTCATTTTTTCCTATTATTTGAATCAATTGCGTTCAAATTTGACTTGATTCAAAAATTGCTTGAAATGCAATTAATTAATTAATTATAGCAAACAAATAGAAAAATATACCAAATTTTAACATGGAGTACCATATGTTGTATGTGGAGAGTAGAAAAGTTTGAAAGGTAGGAAAGGAAAAAGGTTTTATTTTTTTGCCGAGTGGCGCAAACAAAACACTCGGCAAAAAAGCTTCTTTGCCGAGTGTCAACAAATGACACTCGTCAAAGGAGCCTCTTTGCCGAGTGTCAGGAGAAGACACTCGGCAAAGGGTTAACGGCGGCTGCCGGCCGTTAACGGCGGTGCCCTTTGCCGAGTGTTCTGGTTTGCCGAGTGCCCGACACTCGGCAAACCTTGTATTTGCCGAGTGTAATTGTGGCACTCGGCAAATAGCCTCTTTGCCGAGTGCCCGAGAAAAAGAACTCGGCAAAGGCTGGGACACTCGGCAAAGAAGCCGTCTTCGGTAGTGCGTGCATATTTTTGTGTGACGTGTTGCGACTACGTACATATGTACCCAGAAAAACGTAAATATCTTAGGAACATTTTTACTACAAAATCAAGTGAATGCTACTGGATAGTTATACAAAAACGTTTACTCGAATAATCGATAAAAACAAAAAACTACTTCGACATGCTGCGACTAAGTACAAATGTTCCCAAAGAAAAAAAACTAATGTCTTACAGACCTTTTACTGCATACTTAAGTGGGTGTTACTGTACGTTACTCAAATGTTTACTGGGATGTTTACAAAACAAAAAGAATATCGGGGAGGTGGACGTGAAGAGTGCAGCGCGTGGGATCTCGACGGCGTCTATATTGTGGACACGATTGTCGAGGTAGTAAATCTGTAGCATAGTGTTTACTGTGTGTTAATGTACGTATTACTATAATTAAGATATATATTTACTGCATGTTATATGTCGTTTTTTGCTATGGTTATTATAGTCATTTACTCTGTGCATACTCTATGATTTACTAGGTTGGGAGTAGCCATTTACTACGTGCATGCTCTATAGTTTTTAATGTGTGTTAGTGTACGTATTACCGAATGTAATTTTTTTAATTTACTATTTACTTAATCCTTGGATCTTGATGGACAAAAAATTAACAGATTAAAGAGAAAAAAAGGTGTGGTTACTTACAAGCAAAAAAACGGCGCATCCACTGATGGACTTGGTGGTCTTGTCCTTCTTCTTGTTCCAGTTGCACACAGCCTCCCTCAAGTTGTCCACTACTGCCTTACACCAGTCAATGCAGTTGAAGTTGTTGAGGTCCTTTGTGAACACGGCACCCTTCTTGGTGATGTTGATGTTGGTCGTCGAGAACAATAGCTTGCTGATGACGACCAGAAAGAAACACCTCATCATTAGGACGTTGGTGTCCCTGGTGGTTATCCTTTTCTGCAACACCTCGTTTTTGATGTTGTTGTTCGGTGGCACCCATAACAATCGCTTCAGCTCGGCGGTTCTTGTAGCCAAGGATACCATCGGTGCCTCCCTACTGCCGCACGGGAGCCCAAGGACTCACTTCACGGATCACCATTTCGTCGGGGTCTATCCTATCCATCTGGAAGCATAGCAGGTCCCTTCTCTCGAGTCCCTCGAGGTTGAACTTGAGAAGGCCACTGAAGCCGAGTCTTGTAACCTCGATCATCTGGCCTATTGTTAGCTAGCCGATGGTCGAGACAACGAGGGTAGGGTGCACTTGATGCGCATCGTATACGGTCTGTGCTTCCTCTCTGTTGCAGCCTGCTTGAAAAAGAATAATTTACTGACAATATGGCTAAAGAATGATGGGAGCTTGCTATGGATTTGCTGCTCAACAATACATGAACATAACAGGTCAGTGAACCAAAATGAATTATTGTAAAATGAATAAGGATTCACTGCTATATATGCATCTTTTTACCAGGGCAGACTCTACCAAGGGCTCCACGCAGGACGTCAGGACAACGACGTCCTCTGACTTGATAACCTTCCTCTTCTTGCCCAACTGTTTCTTTCAAGAAATTCCCTCACGTGCATGCGCGGTAGGTAAATATGATGTTTGTGTTATGACGGGTTCAGGTTGAGATAGGTCCATGAAAATCGCCAATGCATTCTGGCTATCCTCTATGGTGATCTTCCTCGCCTTTCAGGGGCCTCGCTTGATGTCCTCATTTACTACCACAATGAAAAAAATATAAAAATATATTTAAAAAATCATGTGATTTACTGTAAGAACGTTGTGGATTTACTTCAAAGTGTGTATCCATGCCATGTTTTACTGGTTCTGCACACATCGGCTCTTGAAAACATGAATTTGGGAGGGGGGCCGCCGGAGGTAACTCGATTGTGCAGAGTTGTGGGAATTTTTATTCGGAACCCTAAATATTTCCACACGCGCGAGAGAATATGAAATAGATGCAGCGAGAGTTTTTTTGCTCATACCTGGAGACGTGCAGGGTGGGAGGGGGTTGAAGCCGAAGATCGCCCCTGATCCTTACAGGAATGCGGGCCGATAGAGATCGTCAGAGAGCCTACGATAACAACCACGCATGTATTTAGGGTTATTGCGCCGTCGAGAGAGAAACTCTAATTTTGGTATAGTGCTGAGATCCTGGACGATATAGTCCACACACGTAATATATGCAACTTCCGTGTACATACGAAAAATCGAAAAACATCAAAACGACTGATAGTTACAAGCCAGTAAAATTGGATGTAATATTTACTTCCATCATAAACCAAATTATTACCAAAAGTGTTGTTGCTTTTCTTGCCCAACCAATTTCTTGAACTACTGTTGAGTTTACCGCCACATCCTCAAACAATTCTCACCCTACCGTGTGATGTCATCGTGGGTCTTGGGGTCCGTGGCTCACTAAAAAATGGGACGTGGGTGTAACAGCCCACAAGCAGTCCAATAAAAAAACCGTGAAAACATTTAAACCGATGTGTGATGCGTGATAGTAAAAATGAGTATCACTTTTATTTTCACGAAACATTACAATTTACTGTCAGACCGAAGTTGTTCTTACTGTACTCGAGAGTATATTGGATGCCTCTTTAGGCTTTACTGCCACGTCTCGACGTATCACTCGCGTTGGGCGAGGAGGATCCCTGGCCCATAATTGTTGATATGGGATGAACGGCACGCAGGGGGGTGTGCCCGTGCTAGCACGGTGGACCGGCTGGCGTGTAGAATAGATATTCTACACTCATCTATAGAATATAGTGTATATACACACACGTACTATTCTGTACCGAGTGTAGGCGTTAGCTATGTAAAGTCCATGTATGCGGAGTTTTTGGCTTATTTACTTTTTTTCGAAGTGAAATTATAAAATAGCACTCCTTCAATTATAAAATAGCACTCATTCGATAATAAAATAGCAAAAATAGCATTTCTGTCGTGTGAAAACACCGCGGCAGAGGACCTGCAGCATGCCAACTGCCTCTAACCCAGTCCGCGGTACGTCGTCTATGCACGCCACCTGCCGCAGACTGAGTTAGCGGCAGGCCATCTGCCGCAGTCTGGAAGGGTACTATGTATCTATCGCATTCTGGATGCTCTATAAGCCTGTTTACCACGGACTGAGTTAGCGGCAGATCATTTGCCGCAGTCTGGAAGGGTACTATGTATCTATCGCATTTTGGATGCCCTATAAGCCTGTTTTCGCAAAGTATATGTTCCATTTTGGTTATTATTACTGTTTCAAACGTGGACTTTTGTCAGAAACCAGAGCAGAGCAGCAAGCTAGCTTTCGGCTACGACTCAGACTGTCCGCGACCGCCAGCTTTTGCACTTGATATTTCCGAGTTTGAAAGTACCACCACGTGATGGGACGACAGAGGAGAGGACGCCCGGCCGGCCATGACGATCGCATCGGAGAGTCAGCAACGGAGCGACTCACGTACGTACCGGCCATCCCTTGATGTGGCGCCACGACACGTTCGGTTTCCTGCGCTGCCGATCGAGCTCGAGTGGCGGCGGGGCGGTGGCTACAGGTCCGCAGAAATGCTAATACCGCCCTGAGGCCGTCAGAATTTACACCTCGTCGACGAATTTGCGGTCCGTCCCGCGCGCAGGCTCATCCCTCGCTCAAAACGTACAGGGCCTGATTAAGTGGCCCGTCCTGCCAAAAGCTATTCCGGGCAACAACCCTCCCGGCTTGGCAAGACTTTTTCCCTATTTTACTCTCTCTTTTTTTTTTTTTTGTGAGAGAGTTAGTTGAGAACGCACACCACATATACACCCCCACTCACACATTTGACGAGCTTTCAAGGTCTCACAGATCGTGTGGGCACGTATTTTTCTACTAAACGCACACGCGTGTGCCCCCTCTGATTAAGTAATAGGCATCTTAAAGACAGAATCGTCCGGATGGGTGGGAACCAATACTCTTCACTTCCATCACCAGGCCACTGACGAAGTGCTCCATTTTGATCTCAAGTTGGCTCTAAACTCCTCTTTAAAAAAGTTACCTCTAAACTAGTACTCCACTCTAGTAAAGTTACTACAAGTGACTAGTGTGTGTATATATATATATATAATTCTTAATTTTGGGAACACGTACACCTCACTTATTAGCACCAAACAATAAAATTGAGAGGTCTTGAGAATCAAACTCACAACCTCCATTTACACTAGTGTACACTCTCAACCGTACGTCTTGGTACATGTGTGACTGATAGTACTCCAGCACCTGGACATGCGTGGACCATGGCGGGAGCTGAGTGTGTTGGTTGTTGTCCCCCTCCCTACCAAGCAAGTTAACGCGGATGCACGGCGCGAGTTTACCGGTGGCCTCGGGCCCTACTTCCCCTCCCCTCCTTTCCCTTCCATCCTCCTCTCCCTCGCGTTTGCTCTATTTCTGGTTGGGCTCCTGCCATTCCTCACTTCTCCTTTTCTCTCGCCACCCACCGGCACCAAGAAAGCCAGGTGACCATTACGAAGTTCCTTCCGGTTCATTGCATCTCTTAATCCCACTGGTGAGCCGCTGCATCTGGATCCAGATTGAGACGGTATGTGAATGCATCTTTTTTTTTATTTATTTGTGTTTTTTTTTTCATTTGTGTGCTTCAGCCAAACCAAAAAAATATACTTTTTTTAAAAAAAAAAATGGTCGCTTGAACTCAGAGACGCTAGAGAGCCCTATGTACAGTAGAATATAAAATGAGAGATCGACATCAGTAACTTGCGACATGTGCACTTGTTGGAGATCACCCGGCATCCATTACACAAAGCCGTTGAGCTGACCCGCGCAATGTGCTCTGTACCGCAGCCGCTGGATCTGGATGGACGGCAGCGATGGCGCCAAGATTGGTGAGGCCTCCCGCTAACTGACTTTCCTCCGCACACCGCCGCCCACGTCGCGCCACGCGCCTGACCTCCAACGGGCGACGCGAGTTCCGCTCGCTCGGCGAGTTCGCACGAGAGAGCGTTGCGCTGCTCGGATCGGCGGCGGCGAGCCAGCGATCGAGTGAGGGATGGAGGCGGCAGCGGATCTGAGCGCCGCGGCGGCGGCGGCGGTGGCGCTGCAGGTGGACCTCCTGCAGTTGCCGCCGGAGATCCCCGCGCCGGGGGCGCCCGCGCTCCGCGGCGTCCTCGATCGCCTCTTCGCGCACTGGCTCTCCCTACCCGACACCGTCGCGCTGGTCAACTGCCTCGTCCAGAAGGCCAAGGCCAGCGGCGGTGGCGGGGGGCCGGGCGTCGCGGGGGCCGCGATGCTGCCGTCGATGATGCTGCAGGGGCGCCTCCGTGCCGCCACTCGCCGAGGTCGCCGCGCCTCTCGAGGAGGCCCAGCGGGGTGGGTGCCGGCCAGCCCAACCGCTCCGCGTCCCCGCTCCGGCCGGCCGCCGCCCGCGCCGTCAAGGAGGTCATCCCGCAGGTACAAACGTATCTACTATCCATCCATCAATCGAGGGAACCACCATCACCATTGTTGAATGGGATAATCGAATTGTCCATGTTGCTTAGCAGTTCTATTTTCAAGATGGGCGCCCACCGCCATATGAGCTGAAGAAGCAATGCATATCTTTAGTTGATCAGCTCTTCGCCGGACACTCCAATGGCCTTGGGATTCAAGGTGCGTCAAATGGGTAGTGTCTTCGTGCTAATTTTGACAGATATGAACTGAATTTCTCCCTTGTTTCAAAAGATGAGCTGAATTCTTTTGGAAGCAATTCTAATTGGATAAGTGATTGGTGTCTGGTTCTAGGACAGTTTGATCTGGCCCTTGCTGATTTGATCTGGTCATATTTTCTCTAAAATTTGTGCTCGAGTTTGATATTTGGAATTTATTAAAAGCACACGTAAAATTGTCAATTATCTTGATCACATCAGATTGTGCGTTAGACTGTCAACTAATATAATGTTTTTTTTTGGGGGGGCGGGTGTTCTCTTTTCGTTCCACAATAGAATTTCGGATGGTTACCAGGGAGCTCTGCAAACTACCGTCGTTCTTTACCACTGTTCTTTTTGGAAAGATAGATAAGGAGAACACGGGATTCGTCAAAAGGTAGTAGACCACTTGTAATAGTATGCAGTAACACATAACCATTTTTCTGTTCAATTTTGCATTATGGTATTTGTTCCCAGGGATGCCTTTATGGATTTCTGGGTGAATAGCAATATGATGACTACGGACATTGCAACCCAAGTATTCACAATCTTGAAGCAACAGAATCACGATTACCTCACAAAGGTTTGCCTCCTTTACCAAAACATAAGTCTGGAGTGAAAGACTTGAGAAATGGATTAATTAAGCAAAGCATGTTGCGGATTCATCACAGATGGCCTTCTCTAACCAATGTCCCATAATAATTTAGGAGGATTTCAAACCGATTCTTCAAGACCTTTTGGACAACCATCCTGGCCTGGACTTCTTAAAGAGCACACCAGAATTTCAAGAAAGATATGGTAAAACTATCTATGGCATACCATCATCATTTAAATGAAATACTAAATCTCATACTATATTTTCTTCTACTTATACAACATTATTTGTCAGCTGAGACTGTTGTATATAGGATATTTTACTGCTTGAATCGAATTGGAAGTGGCCATCTTACACTACGGGAGCTAAAGCGTGGAAATCTACTTGATTCGCTGCGACATGCTGATGAAGAGGAGGATATTAATAAAGTTTTAAGGTGACATGTCTAAATCAAAATTTTATCATTTTTTTGTTTATCTCTTTTTACAGAACTTTCTTTCTCTTCAACAAGTGCAACATTAAACTTTTTTATTTTATTTTATGTAGGTATTTCTCGTATGAGCATTTCTATGTGATATATTGCAAGTTCTGGGAGCTGGACACAGACCACGATTTCTTTATTGATAAAGAAAATCTTATTAAGTACGGAAACCATGCCTTGACATATAGGATTGTAGATAGAATTTTCTCAGAGGTTGGTATTCATTTTGTTCTACCAATTTCAAATTGTTCACTTAAAACTGAGTTTATGCTGACAATTTTCAATTGATTTATAGGTTCCTAGGAAATTTACCAGCAAGGTCGAAGGAAAATGGGTTATGAAGATTTTGTTCATTTTATATTGTCTGAAGAGGACAAATCATCAGAACCAAGCCAGGAATATTGGTATGTCCAACTTTTGGTTTTGCTGATGTTTACTTTTGGTTTTGCTGATGTTTGGTTTAATACATCAATTGAGCGATGCTCATGCTCCCGCTATTGTCAATACTACCGCAGTGTTTACTATTTTGTCTCACTTCCTATTGCACATCACCCAGAATATAAACCAATGCGAGTTTATGCATTTTCTACAATGTTATGACTCTTCAAGTTTATACATCTTATATAAATATCAGAACCATATCTCTACAACACTGCTATACAACACTGCTGATACTTCCTTTCTGAGAAAGATTTACCAGAACATGGACCAGAAAGGTAGCTTTATTTACAATAGGACTTTCTAGCTTTTATTTGATTATGGGATATGGAAATAATGATTTATTGTCGAGCAACTTGAGCTCGTTATTAGACCTCAATCTGATGTTCACGCAAAGGCTAAAAGCGCAGTCACAAGACAAACTCCCCAACTTGTAACTTAGTAACTTTCATCGGAAGAAATGTCACAGTGCTATATCAAAGATAGTAGAATTATTGATTAGTCGTCTCCTTGTCAAAGGCTTCCTTTGCTACGAATCATACAATTAACAAATGAATGTGTGGTTTTGGAGATGGTCATTGAATACGTTTGTTACATCCTAATACCCTAATCATGCTGAGAACAAAGTTCGGTCCTAGGAAAAATCATTCATGACTAGGTCTTAAAGGAGACTTGTCTTGCAAATAACCCTTCATTACGCTAGTTTACTTCAAATAGGGCAGGATTTAGTCATCAGCCTAAATGTTTGTGTCACTTATTTTGAGCTCCTTTGAGCGTCAAATATTCCAAAATTTCTCATATTTATGCTTCCCATTATCCTCTCTTCAGGTTCAAATGTATAGATTTGGATGGCAACGATATACTCACACATAATGAACTACAATTCTTTTTCGAGGAGCAACTTCATCGGATGGAATGCATGGCCCAGGAACCTGTATTATTTGAGGACATCTTGTGTCAACTAATTGATATGATTGGACCTGAGGTCACTATACCTTTACTATATTTTTGTGCAGATCCTAAGTTCCTAAACATTTTAAGCTGACTTATACATTACTTTTGTTACAGGATGAGAGTTTTTTTACATTAAAAGATTTCCGAAGGTGCAAATTGTCTGGGCATTTCTTCAATATTCTCTTCAACCTGAACAAGTTCATGGCCTTTGAAGCTCGGGATCCCTTCCTCATCCGCCAAGTGAGTCAAGTGCCCACTCATATATTCTGATAACATCCACTGATATTGTTGGTTTGTCTCACATTGGTAACAATATATGCTTTCCCAATGCAAGTGCAGATGCGTGAAGAGCCATCTTTGACAGACTGGGATCGTTTTGCTCGGAGAGAGTATATAAGATTGGCGATGGAAGAAGATGGTGAAGATGCTTCCAATGCAAGTGGAGATGTTTGGGACGAGTCACTTGAATCTCCTTTCTAAATTGAAGGCGTGGAGGAATTTGGCAAGACACATCAGAATATCCACATACAGCCCTAATAATCTCAAAATGAAACTGTGTTGATGGTGAAAAATTGAACATACATTTGATATCATATCTCTACAGAAACTACAGTTGAGGCAGATGTCCACTTGTTGGCATCATCTAACTTTGACATAGTTTGTTGTGGAGTGCCAATCCAATTCTAGAGACAAATACTTCCATCTACTTTGTTGCAGAGTGCCAATTTTGGTTCTTGATGAGATTCAGTTTCAATGGCAATTGCATTCGTGATTAGATGGATTTGGTCAGGTATTGCTGTTACACTTTGCTCGATTATTCACATAAGCAACAAGCGCAGGGCACCTTGTGATAATGCTGAAGCCCCCCATCCATAGTCAGGTGACAAATAAGAAAGGTGCATGGATTCTGACACAGGATACAATCATCGTATGTATGTTCGATTGTGCATTGGCTGGCACCACAACTTACTTTTTTCTTATAGTGTTGGTTAGATATCTGTTCTCTGTTTTTCCAATAATGTCATCGAGAAGATCATTTATTTGTGTATTTTGTATCTATGTTTAGTCTGTAGTCACATGAACAATGAGTTGTAATTACACAGAATTTATCGTTATTTTTCTAATACATAAATGATTAAGGGTTGAAATGGGTCATCCTGTACAAATGGTGACGTCAGATATTGATCTTGAGAGTAGATTCATGATGTTGGGAGAATTTGGAGCATTTTGTGCTGAATGGATGTGCATTTGTGTAGAAAGATGGAACAGCCATGAAGCAAACTGTCTTGATGGCCTAGGCAAAAGCAATGTCACCTAGCAGTAGAAACCAGAAATTTGCATCAAAGCTACTTAACTAACACCTTTTTTGCTTTAATAAATTATTAACTTAAGTAAAGCTTTTGTTAGACCAGTCAATCTGTATGTAGAGATATTTGCATATTTGCATCGGTGCATTTTGAGGGAGATAAAGACACTGGCTTGAGTGGCTGAGCTGCTGAGCTACCTGCTAAGATCATGCCTTTGCTTTGCTTTCGTTCCCCCACCAATGACTGCCTCCTGGAATGAACATCTGGGGCCAGCAGGAGAGAAAGGCACAGAAAGAAAGAGTATCCTGCGCTATGCTCCTGGCCATCTTTTGAAGCAAAATAAAAGGGAAAAGAGGCAATCGATCATTCAATCATCTTTCCTGCAACGGTGGAAAGAAGCAACAATATTACAGAATTAAGCACATCCATGCAGCAGATAGGAGAATGAGAGCCTAACTCAATGCAAAATACAATCTAATAAATGAAGAGAATGGTTGAGGAATAATATCAGCAAGGCGTTTTAGCACCTGATGAGCACCAAGCTCTGCAATCTGCTTTGATTGACAAGAACAGTTGAACGTTTCTCCGGTAGTTCTGCTTCAGCGTTTGAAAATGTGGCAGTTCCGTTGTTTCTGCACAATAAAAAATTCCCAGAGGCCTTTGATTCTATGATGTGCGAGTTCAGTTTTGTTCTTCTGAAGGCCTTGATTGTTTTGCAGTCGAGCGATGAGGTGGAGGCATAAGCTATGGAGACAGCAAAAAAACTGTGGGTCACAATTTCTTGCACAATAAACTGTATTTCTCGCAAGAGTTCTATCCTGAATACCCAAAGTTTGATCAACAATATGCACAGGCATGGCATTTCTCCTCTATGACAAGAGGATATGAAACCAATTAAGCATCATCTGGAGTTGATACAGATCCCAATTAAAGAATTCTTTCTTAAGTTAGGAACAAACTAGCTAGAGTTAACACTTGAACTAATCATAAAAGTTCCTAGAGCAGTCCCCCTCTTCCAAACAGGCCCTTAAAAGCTCGTTCTGAACCCTAATTGGACACAAGCACCCCTTAAAAGGAAAAAAAGGAAACCGGCAAACAAAGGTTATGTTACTGCTTTGGAGTATATCAAAGGTTCATTGCCTTCATGATAGGCCTTTAGATCTCTTTGCTAAATTTCTGCTTTACTTACACTAACCATAATAATTATAACAAAATTGTGTATCGTTATCGTATTAGTGATTGTACATTCCATTCCTTTTCTAGAAGACTAGAATCAATAAAACCATGAGTTTTGCGAGAACCATTCTCACACTCTTGCAACACAAAGCTTATTCGGATGGGTGTTCTTGCCTGGTGCCAGACAACTAACTTGATGTTGCCAGTACATGTTGAATACTTCATTTGCAACTGTAGCAAATACATAGGTGCTTCTAAAGTCTGAACCACTAACTATTATGGTGATAATGGCACTTAACCCACAAATCACATCCCTATCCTCTAATATCAATTGTATAGTTAAATGATTGTTCTAATAGCTCAAAGGACTAGCCATTGTTGTCATCATAAAAGCACTTTTGATCAACTCTTTTTTCGGGGGAGATATTCAAAAATTGTAGACTTTAAAGCAGGCCTTGCGCGTGCTAATGGTCTCTAGTTTCCTCACGCAAGATGCTTAGCCTTGTAGGAGATGTGAACTTGCCGACTAGGACCTGACCAATCAAAGGCCCTATTCTAGCCAATAAGTTTTGCTAGGCCAGTGAAAGTTACTTTCATTTCTAGGAGAACATCCTAAAGATATTAGAATATCAAAACAAAAGTAACAAAATAAAACAAAGAGTAGGTGTGCAGATCTGAGTCTGGAATTTCATTAATGATCATGATTCACTATTGTATTCAACAAGAAGCATTTACAAACTGAAGATAAAATTAAGCAGCAGTTGTTTTAATAAAAGTCACCTACATGCCCAGTCCTACCAGGGTACGGAACATGTACACCAAAGCAAAATTCAGCTAAAACCTTCCATGTTCTTGATAACTATATGACAAGAACGTTAGAATAGGAATTCCTTTGTATTTCCTTATATGTCTTTTTTATATTTCCTTATATATTTATGGCATACTCCTTTGTAATATCCCTTCGTACTCTTTATATATATTGCTCACTGGGCCTCGTGAATACATACACAATATTCATAACATCGTATCGGATCTAGGGCACTAACCTAACTCCTTTTGCTACCATCCCACCACCGCCGTTGCCGTCGTCGAAGGCCGCCCGCCGATAGCTCAGTTGCCACCACGGCCGCCGAGGCCACCGTTGCCCGCCACGCAGAGGTCGCCATCACCGTCTGCCGCCGCCGCCACCGCGCCACCGATGCCATCGCACCGAGGACGATGCAGGCTGAGCCCATAGCGTGCCGACCTTCGCCCGACGCCATCGCCCGACGCTACCGCCGCCCCCTGACGGACAACCCGAGGACGACATGGGCCAAGCCCATACCATCGCTTCACCGCCGTCACCGAGCGTCGTCGCCGTCTGCACTGGTCGTCGTTGTCACTGTTCCACTCGGGCCGAGACTGCCATTTTTCTTAAAGGAAACCATCTACGGTTTCCTTTAAAAGAGCTCAGTTCCAAACAAAAAAAAAGAACATCGATCTAACCGTCGCGCCGTCTCGTTAGCCTTCGTTGTTTTGGTCATCGCGCCGTCCAACGCCGCCTACCGATGGCTTTCGCTCCATCACCGTGATCTCATTCTCGGGAATAAAGCTTCATGGAACGAACTATAGGCCGTGGTCTTCACTCATAAAGATCACGCTCGTTGGTCTCCACCACTGAGGACATGTCACTGGTGTTTGACCTTGTACGTCGTCGCCAGTTCAATCTCCTCCCAAATAGTCTACTTCTGCAACTACTGCAGAAGATGAGCCTACCAAGAAGGAGGCAGAGGTCGCTGCTACTGGGGCCTTTTAGTATGTCATAGACGCTTTTGAGTGCTGGTGTGCTGGTGAGGCACATGTTCGAGCCATCCTGGTGGTCAGCATCGATGACTCCATCCAACCAGATATTGTTGGTCTGTGTTCCACTCGTCAGATTTGGGAGTACTTGCACAAGCGATACCAGCAGAACAGCAATGCTCAGTTCTTTTCTCTTTAGCGTGAGTTGGAGACACTTCGCCAGGACGACTCCTCCATTGATGAGTTCTTCCGAGCCCTGGCCAGTCTCTGGCGCCAGCTAGATGAGTTGGCTACTCCGCTCTGCCAGGAGTGTCATAAGGTGCAGAAGGCGGATCGTGACCGTTTTCGCCTTTATGACTTCGCCTGTCATCTTCGCCCAGAGTTTGAGCCTGTAAGGGCGCTCACCACGACCGATAGTCACCAAGGCTCTTTCGACGCTTTGTGCTGAGGAGGTTTGCCGCAGATTAGCAGCACAGTTTGTTCTGACTGTGCTTGCTACCCCTTCTTCTTTGACTACAGTCCCCCTTAGGTGTTTATTTCTGCTCCTATTTTTGCACCAACTGGAGTTCAGTGCAATTATTGCAAAAAGTTCGGACATGACTACCAGAGTTGTGCGGTGCAAAAAAAAGTGGAACAAAGCACGTGAGGGTGGACGATCCAAGGGGGGCAAGGAGGTCCTTCCTCGATGGGAGGACAGATCAACACGGCAGGACCTTCTCAGCGAGGTGACTTTGTTCAGTAGCTCTACCAGTCTCTACTTCAACAACTCTCTCACAGCTCAGCGAGTTCTGTCAGTCTAGCTCAGACGTCTCCTCTAGGTACTTCTTGGGTTCTGGATTTTGGTGACTCTATCCACATGACACCGGACTCCACATCTCTCACTTCAGTAGGACCTCCTGTTTTTTTCTATCTCTATTCAAGTAGCTGACGGTACTCCTCTGTCTGTCAGCTGTCAAGCCACTCTTTTGTCCACTAGCTTTTATGTTCCAGCTATTTCCAATGTTCCCCAGCTTACCATGTAACTTCTCTCGGTGGGTCAGCTCACCGATCTCGGCTGTAGGGTTGGTTTTGGCTCTCACACCTATTTTGTCCAAGACCGGCCATGACGGGGCGGTACTTAGGATCGCCAACTCCGTAGGGATTGTCAGGGTCTCTACATCCTTGACCGCCTCCACCTTCCGTCCACTTGATTGCTCCTATCACTTCTCGTCTACCTTCACCGCCACCGCCGCCAAAGACCTCTGGAATTTTTGTGCAAGTGGCATCATCATCTAGATCACTTGTGTGGGTTTCGCCTTTCTTCATTAGTTCGTCAGGGTGTTCTAGGACGTACATCATTGACACATGACCATGTTTTGTCAAGGTTGTAAGCTGGGCAAGCAGCTACAACTTTCTTATCATTCTAGTGAGTCCTTGTCTTCTTGTCCTTTTGACTTAGTTCGTTCAGATGTATAGGGACCTACGTCTATTATCTTTAAAGGCGGGCATAAGTTTTATGTGATCTTCATTGATGATTATTCTCGTTTTACATGGTTTTTCCTATGTCTAATCGTGGTAAATTTCTTACGATCTATTGTAGCTTTGCAATAATAGTTCGTACTCAGTTTGATTCTTCCATCCATACTTTTCATTGCCCCTTGGTACACTCACCTTCATGTTTTTTGCTGCACCTGTTTTGTTATGATGCAGCCTCGTGAGCACACCAAACTATCGGTTCAGTCAGTTGAGTTTGTGTTTCTTAGTTATAGTTCTGAACATAAGGGTTATCGCTGTTATGACCCTTCTATTCGACGGACCAGGATCCCACGAGACGCTATCTTTGACGAATCTCAACCTTTCTTCTATCGAGATTCAGCTCCTTGTCCTATTTTCTACCGTTGAGATGATTTCATGGTTTTCACTTTCTAACTTTTCACCCATTTCTCCACTATCACAGCTTTTCCCTGGTCTGTCTCAAGTGGTTCCTTCTGTACCACCGTCTCCGGTGCTGCCTCCTGCAGCACCGCCTCTTGTTCTTAAAGCACTACTGTCTCGTTTCTCTGGTATTCGCTACCCCAGGGGTCCTCGTCCTTCACCAATCTCCCCTCCTGGTATCTTGCTGACATCTACATCTGATCCTCCTGATAATGCTCCCCGTTACACCCTTTGTGACTGGACATCCCTTTGACCTCCTAATCGTTTTGGATTTGTTCCGATAGCTCATGCTCTGTCTGTCATTGAGTCTAGTTCTTATCGTGAGGCTGCTTCTCATTACGAGTGGTAGCTCGCTATGGCGAGGAGCTTGGTGCTCTTCGACGCATTTAAAACTTAGGATATTGTACCGACACCTGTGCCTACTTGCCCTATCACGTGCAAGTGGGTGTACAAGATTAAGACCTGGTCTGATGGTATTATCAAGCGTTACAAGGCTTGTCTTGTGGCTCGCGACTTTCAGCAGGAGTATGGTCGTGACTACGATGAGATTTTTGCCCCTGTGGCCCATATGACCGTTGTTCGCACTCTTGTTGTGGTTGCTTCTGCTTGCCGGTGATCTATCTCTCAGCAGGATGTTAATAATATCTTTTTTAATTGTGTTTTGCATGTGGATGTCGACATGAAGGAACCACCTGGGTATTCTGTTCCCAATGGGCACGTCTGTTGTCTTCGTCGTACTCTTTATGGCCTCAATTAGGCTCATAGTGCCTGGTTTTCGCATTTTACCTCGGTGATTACCGTTGTCGGTTTCACTGTTAGTTCCCACGATCCTGATATTTTTGTTCATGTCTCATCTCGGAGTAGGACACTGCTTCTAGTGTATATTGATGATATGCTCATCACTGGTGATGATTCCCCATTCATCACGTATGTGAAGAAGCATCTCAATGAGCAGTTTTTGATGAGTGATCTTGGTTCTCTTACGCACTTACTTGGGATTGAGGTATCTTCCACGCCCGAGGGCTACTACCTCTCCAGCCAGAAGTATGTTTAGGATATTCTTGATCGGTGCGGTCTAACTAACACTCAGACCGCCGAGACTCCCATGGAGCTATCTCTTTAGTTTCGTACCACTGATGGTGATCTTCTTGAGGATCCTACTTGATATCACCATCTTGTTGGGAGTTTAGTGTATTTTGTGAGCACTCGTCATGATATTTCTCATGTTGTTCATATCTTGAGTCAGTTCATGGCTCATCCTACCCATCTCCGCTACAGTCACCTTCTTCGTGTTCTTTGCTACTTGCGTGGAACTATCTCTCGTCGTTTGTTTTTCCTAGCTCCAACTCACTACAGCTTCAGGCGTACCCCGATGCAACCTAGGCTCAAGATCCTTCTAATCGTCGTTCTCTTTCCTGTTTACTGTGTTTTTCTTGACTTCTCCCTAATTGCCTGAAAGACAAAGAAGTAAACTCAAGTTTCTCGTTCGAGTGTAGAGGCTGAGTTTGAGAGCTATGACAGCAGTGACAATAGAGATTATTTGGTTGAAGTGGCTACTTGCAGATTTTGGAGTGCTTGTGATGGGACCTACGATTCTTTTGTCTGACAGTACAGGTCCTATCAGTATTGCCCGTGACTCAGTGAAACATGAGCTCACTAAGCACATTAGTGTGGATGTTTCATACACTCGCTCACAGGTGCAGGAGAGAGTACTTGCTTTACAGTTTGTGCCACCAGAGTTGCAGATCGCTGATTTTTTCACGAAATCACAAAACTAGAGTACAACATTTTTATTTTCTCTCTAAATTTAGTATGTGTGATCCACTATGAGTTTTAGGGGGTGTTGGAATAGAAATTTCTTTGTATTTCCTTATATATGTATGATATATTGCTTTATAATATCTCTTTGTATTTCTTATATATATTACTCGTTGGGGCTTATGAATATATATACAGTATTCGTAACAAAGAAAAAGTTGATGCTCAAAAAGAGGATGGTCAACAAAGAGTCACCGTAAACAATCATTGCCTTTTTATTGACAGCAACATAAGCTGATTGCTAATCAGTCGCAATAACAAGAATTAGTTCTGCTATAGACGCATGCCCAATTTTCTTGTAAATTTGATACGCTACGATAAAACAATTCATCGCCACTATTGGTAGGTTGGTAAACAAAAGCTTTCAATAACATGCCAAGCCTAGCCTAGTAGATCCATACCACGAGTAAAATAAGGATGATGTCATATGTGAATGATTGTGTCTGTCAAAACAAAATTGCATTGTAATTCCACTCCAGAGTACAACATAAAACCAGGAACACGAAGGACTGCTGAGTTAAAGCATACCATCATTCATGGATTTCAGAAATAACGGCACATGTATCTTACAGGTTTAGGTAAAACTAGCTGAGTATGATTCTATGAATCTAGATAAAAGATACAAGATGAAGAAGTCACCAACGGATTGACCAAACAGTTTCCAAGCCTTTTCCTGGTTTTATGTTGTACTACCAAAGTGGTCCAAACAATTGGAGTACTGGCATTAGCCCCCCGTTTAACCTTTGCAGCCTCACCGCAGATATTGTCGTCACATCTTGACACAAAGGGCTTGCAAGGCAATGGCTTTACTTGGTCACAAGAAACAGTTTGGCCAAAGCACCTAATACATAACTCTACTATTCACTATTTCACTGTAATGGTGTAAGCTGCAAGGAGATATCTGAAAAATTCGGAAATGAAGGAGAAAAAAGTTTTACATGCATACTTACAGAATCTGGCAAATTTTAATTTCTTCCGTGTTCATATCTTATATTTTGACATGCATGGGCAACATAAACCTGAAAAGGATCTATGCACACAGTGTTTCTCACCTCCGTGCTTGCTGTGTTTTTTCTGGTACTCTCTCACGCACATGCTGTCCAATGCCATTCGACAGGAAATTGGCTACTGTGTGCTTTGCAGATTGTACCTGGAATAGAACAAATAGTTTTTACTTTCGACAGAATTTCCACACAGAAAAGCATTATTGAGAAAGTCCACCTTTCCCTATGAAGCTGACACATACGCAACAAAATTGAGAAAGTCCATTTTTCCCTATGATGCTGACACATCTGCAACAAAATGCCAATGCTATATCCCACAAATCAAGATGATAATCTCAAGTAGCCACAAAGTAGAAAAAGGCAAATTTGCTTACAGCACAAAGTGGGCCAGTGTCTTCCAACTTTAGAGGCAGCTTTCTTACAATTTTAAAGGAACACATCTCTGCTCGATCTTCCGCTCCATTCGTTCAGGGCACTCCTTTAAGATAAATTCACTGCTCCTTTCCTCCTCCACATTGCAAACCTCCCAGCTTCCCCCCTTCAAACATGCAACGCATTGCATACCACTCTAACATGGACTGCACCAGCCTTTTCCTGTTACAAAACGATCCTCACATGCTTGATTTCAATTCATTGGGCATGGTAGATCCATTCAACTGCAATGGCAATACCACCATCAGTTCATCAATACCTGCGGTGGCAGCGAACAATCAAGCGCGGCATAACAATGACGAGAAGAGGAGGAAGAGGTTAGCATCGAACCGTGAGTCCGCAAGGAGGTCGCGCGTGAGGAAGCAGAGGCTCTTGGACGAACTGTCGTCGCGGGTTGCGCAGCTTCGAGCTACGAATCAGAGGCTTCTTGTTGAGCTCAACCACATGATCAGTAAGCATGCTCGCGTAGTCCATGAGAATGCCAAGCTCAGAGAAGAAGCTTCTGACCTGCAGAAAAGGCTCGATGAGATGGACATGGAAGAAGCTGAAGCTGCTACAAGAACACCAAAGCTGGCTTAACTAGTAAGGATTGCACCATATCATTCCCTGTGGCCTTGTAGTACTGTTGTATTTATATTAATTTGGTGATTATTTTTCTTCCATTGTGCAAAGGGAGCATATGTACATAGGAGATTACCTCTTTTATTTGTGTTGTTTCCTGGAATCTTTTCTTCAACTAATACGAATGGGTACTGTGGAGTTCTAGCCGAAACACAACATGCATGTTTTTCGTCTGACAAGTTCATTCAGAGCATGTCAACTGTCAAGCAGTCCTAAACAATGCTTTTTCTGGGCATTCTTGGCTGGTACTTTCGCCATACAGTAAGTACTGCTATTTGTTAACGACATCTGTTACAAAATTAGTACTACTAAAAGTTTCCAACAGGAGCCGATTGGGCCCACCTGTTAGATACCGCTCATTTCCAATTTTGCATCAATTGCTCAGTGTGCACACTTGATCTGTTTAACATAATCGTTGTTTCAACTGGATGCAAAGTACAGCTATAATCGGCATGCATGAAAGTACTTTTGACAATGAACAATAACAAGTCAATAGTTACACATTACTAGGACAATGGTAAGGAGTGGTCTGCTTCCCCGCCCGCTTTGCGAGGACTATCTGAACTCAGAGAGAGAGAGAGAGGGATGTCGGCCCCGACGTCTCGCAAAACGCCTGACCTTGAACACACGCGATCACCTAGAACGCCGATCAACATAAGTGAACAAGTAAACACAAGATGTTTTTGTGATGCCAAACTTCCACAGCTTTTCAGAGGTTTTTTTTACCTCCTTTTATTTTGATCAAAACACCCACTACATTACAAGCAATAATGCGAGTTTATGCATTTTCTACAATGTTATGACTCTTCAAGTTTATACATCTTATATAAATATCAGAACCATATCTCTACAACACTGCTATACAACACTGCTGATACTTCCTTTCTGAGAAAGATTTACCAGAACATGGACCAGAAAGGTAGCTTTATTTACAATAGGACTTTCTAGCTTTTATTTGATTATGGGATATGGAAATAATGATTTATTGTCGAGCAACTTGAGCTCGTTATTAGACCTCAATCTGATGTTCACGCAAAGGCTAAAAGCGCAGTCACAAGACAAACTCCCCAACTTGTAACTTAGTAACTTTCATCGGAAGAAATGTCACAGTGCTATATCAAAGATAGTAGAATTATTGATTAGTCGTCTCCTTGTCAAAGGCTTCCTTTGCTACGAATCATACAATTAACAAATGAATGTGTGGTTTTGGAGATGGTCATTGAATACGTTTGTTACATCCTAATACCCTAATCATGCTGAGAACAAAGTTCGGTCCTAGGAAAATCATTCATGACTAGGTCTTAAAGGAGACTTGTCTTGCAAATAACCCTTCATTACGCTAGTTTACTTCAAATAGGGCAGGATTTAGTCATCAGCCTAAATGTTTGTGTCACTTATTTTGAGCTCCTTTGAGCGTCAAATATTCCAAAATTTCTCATATTTATGCTTCCCATTATCCTCTCTTCAGGTTCAAATGTATAGATTTGGATGGCAACGATATACTCACACATAATGAACTACAATTCTTTTTCGAGGAGCAACTTCATCGGATGGAATGCATGGCCCAGGAACCTGTATTATTTGAGGACATCTTGTGTCAACTAATTGATATGATTGGACCTGAGGTCACTATACCTTTACTATATTTTTGTGCAGATCCTAAGTTCCTAAACATTTTAAGCTGACTTATACATTACTTTTGTTACAGGATGAGAGTTTTTTTACATTAAAAGATTTCCGAAGGTGCAAATTGTCTGGGCATTTCTTCAATATTCTCTTCAACCTGAACAAGTTCATGGCCTTTGAAGCTCGGGATCCCTTCCTCATCCGCCAAGTGAGTCAAGTGCCCACTCATATATTCTGATAACATCCACTGATATTGTTGGTTTGTCTCACATTGGTAACAATATATGCTTTCCCAATGCAAGTGCAGATGCGTGAAGAGCCATCTTTGACAGACTGGGATCGTTTTGCTCGGAGAGAGTATATAAGATTGGCGATGGAAGAAGATGGTGAAGATGCTTCCAATGCAAGTGGAGATGTTTGGGACGAGTCACTTGAATCTCCTTTCTAAATTGAAGGCGTGGAGGAATTTGGCAAGACACATCAGAATATCCACATACAGCCCTAATAATCTCAAAATGAAACTGTGTTGATGGTGAAAAATTGAACATACATTTGATATCATATCTCTACAGAAACTACAGTTGAGGCAGATGTCCACTTGTTGGCATCATCTAACTTTTGACATAGTTTGTTGTGGAGTGCCAATCCAATTCTAGAGACAAATACTTCCATCTACTTTGTTGCAGAGTGCCAATTTTGGTTCTTGATGAGATTCAGTTTCAATGGCAATTGCATTCGTGATTAGATGGATTTGGTCAGGTATTGCTGTTACACTTTGCTCGATTATTCACATAAGCAACAAGCGCAGGGCACCTTGTGATAATGCTGAAGCCCCCCATCCATAGTCAGGTGACAAATAAGAAAGGTGCATGGATTCTGACACAGGATACAATCATCGTATGTATGTTCGATTGTGCATTGGCTGGCACCACAACTTACTTTTTTCTTATAGTGTTGGTTAGATATCTGTTCTCTGTTTTTCCAATAATGTCATCGAGAAGATCATTTATTTGTGTATTTTGTATCTATGTTTAGTCTGTAGTCACATGAACAATGAGTTGTAATTACACAGAATTTATCGTTATTTTCTAATACATAAATGATTAAGGGTTGAAATGGGTCATCCTGTACAAATGGTGACGTCAGATATTGATCTTGAGAGTAGATTCATGATGTTGGGAGAATTTGGAGCATTTTGTGCTGAATGGATGTGCATTTGTGTAGAAAGATGGAACAGCCATGAAGCAAACTGTCTTGATGGCCTAGGCAAAAGCAATGTCACCTAGCAGTAGAAACCAGAAATTTGCATCAAAGCTACTTAACTAACACCTTTTTTGCTTTAATAAATTATTAACTTAAGTAAAGCTTTTGTTAGACCAGTCAATCTGTATGTAGAGATATTTGCATATTTGCATCGGTGCATTTTGAGGGAGATAAAGACACTGGCTTGAGTGGCTGAGCTGCTGAGCTACCTGCTAAGATCATGCCTTTGCTTTGCTTTCGTTCCCCCACCAATGACTGCCTCCTGGAATGAACATCTGGGGCCAGCAGGAGAGAAAGGCACAGAAAGAAAGAGTATCCTGCGCTATGCTCCTGGCCATCTTTTGAAGCAAAATAAAAGGGAAAAGAGGCAATCGATCATTCAATCATCTTTCCTGCAACGGTGGAAAGAAGCAACAATATTACAGAATTAAGCACATCCATGCAGCAGATAGGAGAATGAGAGCCTAACTCAATGCAAAATACAATCTAATAAATGAAGAGAATGGTTGAGGAATAATATCAGCAAGGCGTTTTAGCACCTGATGAGCACCAAGCTCTGCAATCTGCTTTGATTGACAAGAACAGTTGAACGTTTCTCCGGTAGTTCTGCTTCAGCGTTTGAAAATGTGGCAGTTCCGTTGTTTCTGCACAATAAAAAATTCCCAGAGGCCTTTGATTCTATGATGTGCGAGTTCAGTTTTGTTCTTCTGAAGGCCTTGATTGTTTTGCAGTCGAGCGATGAGGTGGAGGCATAAGCTATGGAGACAGCAAAAACTGTGGGTCACAATTTCTTGCACAATAAACTGTATTTCTCGCAAGAGTTCTATCCTGAATACCCAAAGTTTGATCAACAATATGCACAGGCATGGCATTTCTCCTCTATGACAAGAGGATATGAAACCAATTAAGCATCATCTGGAGTTGATACAGATCCCAATTAAAGAATTCTTTCTTAAGTTAGGAACAAACTAGCTAGAGTTAACACTTGAACTAATCATAAAAGTTCCTAGAGCAGTCCCCTCTTCCAAACAGGCCCTTAAAAGCTCGTTCTGAACCCTAATTGGACACAAGCACCCCTTAAAAGGAAAAAAAGGAAACCGGCAAACAAAGGTTATGTTACTGCTTTGGAGTATATCAAAGGTTCATTGCCTTCATGATAGGCCTTTAGATCTCTTTGCTAAATTTCTGCTTTACTTACACTAACCATAATAATTATAACAAAATTGTGTATCGTTATCGTATTAGTGATTGTACATTCCATTCCTTTTCTAGAAGACTAGAATCAATAAAACCATGAGTTTTGCGAGAACCATTCTCACACTCTTGCAACACAAAGCTTATTCGGATGGGTGTTCTTGCCTGGTGCCAGACAACTAACTTGATGTTGCCAGTACATGTTGAATACTTCATTTGCAACTGTAGCAAATACATAGGTGCTTCTAAAGTCTGAACCACTAACTATTATGGTGATAATGGCACTTAACCCACAAATCACATCCCTATCCTCTAATATCAATTGTATAGTTAAATGATTGTTCTAATAGCTCAAAGGACTAGCCATTGTTGTCATCATAAAAGCACTTTTGATCAACTCTTTTTTCGGGGGAGATATTCAAAAATTGTAGACTTTAAAGCAGGCCTTGCGCGTGCTAATGGTCTCTAGTTTCCTCACGCAAGATGCTTAGCCTTGTAGGAGATGTGAACTTGCCGACTAGGACCTGACCAATCAAAGGCCCTATTCTAGCCAATAAGTTTTGCTAGGCCAGTGAAAGTTACTTTCATTTCTAGGAGAACATCCTAAAGATATTAGAATATCAAAACAAAAGTAACAAAATAAAACAAAGAGTAGGTGTGCAGATCTGAGTCTGGAATTTCATTAATGATCATGATTCACTATTGTATTCAACAAGAAGCATTTACAAACTGAAGATAAAATTAAGCAGCAGTTGTTTTAATAAAAGTCACCTACATGCCCAGTCCTACCAGGGTACGGAACATGTACACCAAAGCAAAATTCAGCTAAAACCTTCCATGTTCTTGATAACTATATGACAAGAACGTTAGAATAGGAATTCCTTTGTATTTCCTTATATGTCTTTTTTATATTTCCTTATATATTTATGGCATACTCCTTTGTAATATCCCTTCAGACTTTTATATATATTGCTCACTGGGCCTCGTGAATACATACACAATATTCATAACATCGTATCGGATCTAGGGCACTAACCTAACTCCTTTTGCTACCATCCCACCACCGCCGCTGCCGTCGTCGAAGCCGCCATTGCCAGATAGCTCAGTTGCCACCACGGCCGCCCGAGGCCACCGCTGTTCGCCCGCCAGAGGTCGCCATCACCGTCTGCCGCCGCCACCACCGCCACCGATGCCATCGCACCCGAGGACGATGCGGTGCCGAGCCCATAAGCGGCCGACCTTCGCCCGACGCCATCGCCTCGACGCTACCGCCGCCGACGGACAACCCGAGGACGACATGGGCCAAGCCCACGACCATCGCTCTCTACCGCCGTCACGGAGCGTCGTCGCCGTCTGACCGGTCGTCGTTGTCTTTGCTCCACTCGGCCGAGATCGCCATTTTCTTAAAGGAAACCATCTACGGTTTCCTTTAAAAAGCTCGCCCAAACAAAAAAAGAACATCGATCTAACCGTCGCGCCGTCTGTTAGCCTTCGTTGCCTTGGTCATCGCGCCGTCCAACGCCGCCTACCGATGGCTTTCGTTCCATCAGCTGTGATCTCATTCTCGGGAATAAAGCTTCATGGAACGAACTATAGGCCGTGGTCTTCACTCATAAAGATCACGCTCGTTGGTCTCCACCACTGAGGACATGTCACTGGTGTTTGACCTTGTACGTCGTCGCCAGTTCAATCTCCTCCCAAATAGTCTACTACGCAACTCATCGCAGAAGATGAGCCTACCAAGAAGGAGGCAGAGGTCGCTGCTACTGGGGCCTTTTAGTATGTCATAGACGCTTTTGAGTGCTGGTGTGCTGGTGAGGCACATGTTCGAGCCATCCTGGTGGTCAGCATCGATGACTCCATCCAACCAGATATTGTTGGTCTGTGTTCCACTCGTCAGATTTGGGAGTACTTGCACAAGCGATACCAGCAGAACAGCAATGCTCAGTTCTTTTCTCTTTAGCGTGAGTTGGAGACACTTCGCCAGGACGACTCCTCCATTGATGAGTTCTTCCGAGCCCTGGCCAGTCTCTGGCGCCAGCTAGATGAGTTGGCTACTCCGCTCTGCCAGGAGTGTCATAAGGTGCAGAAGGCGGATCGTGACCGTTTTCGCCTTTATGACTTCGCCTGTCATCTTCGCCCAGAGTTTGAGCCTGTAAGGGCGCTCACCACGACCGATAGTCACCAAGGCTCTTTCGACGCTTTGTGCTGAGGAGGTTCGCCGCAGATTAGCAAAGACAGCTTTGTTACGACCGTGCTTGCTACCCCTTCTTCTTTGACTACAGTCCCCCTTAGGTGTTTATTTCTGCTCCTATTTTTGCACCAACTGGAGTTCAGTGCAATTATTGCAAAAAGTTCGGACATGACTACCAGAGTTGTGCGGTGCAAAAAAAAGTGGAACAAAGCACGTGAGGGTGGACGATCCAAGGAGGGCAAGGAGGTCCTTCCTCGATGGGAGGACAGATCAACACGGCAGGACCTTCTCAGCGAGGTGACTTTGTTCAGTAGCTCTACCAGTCTCTACTTCAACAACTCTCTCACAGCTCAGCGAGTTCTGTCAGTCTAGCTCAGACGTCTCCTCTAGGTACTTCTTGGGTTCTGGATTTTGGTGACTCTATCCACATGACACCGGACTCCACATCTCTCACTTCAGTAGGACCTCCTGTTTTTTTCTATCTCTATTCAAGTAGCTGACGGTACTCCTCTGTCTGTCAGCTGTCAAGCCACTCTTTTGTCCACTAGCTTTTATGTTCCAGCTATTTCCAATGTTCCCCAGCTTACCATGTAACTTCTCTCGGTGGGTCAGCTCACCGATCTCGGCTGTAGGGTTGGTTTTGGCTCTCACACCTATTTTGTCCAGGACCGACAGACAGGGACGGTACTTAGGACTGGCCAACTCCGTAGGGATTGTCAGGGTCTCTACATCCTTGACCGCCTCCACCTTCCGTCCACTTCAGTTGCTCCTATCACTTCTACGTCTACCTTCACCGCCATCGCCGCCAAGACTGGAATTTTTGTGCAAGTGGCATCATCATCTAGATCACTTGTGTGGGTTTCGCCTTTCTTCATTAGTTCGTCAGGGTGTTCTAGGACGTATTACTGTTGACACAGCCATGTTTTGTCAAGGTTGTAAGCTGGGCAAGCAGCTACAACTTTCTTATCATTCTAGTGAGTCCTTGTCTTCTTGTCCTTTTGACTTAGTTCGTTCAGATGTATAGGGACCTACGTCTATTATCTTTAAAGGCGGGCATAAGTTTTATGTGATCTTCATTGATGATTATTCTCGTTTTACATGGTTTTTCCTATGTCTAATCGTGGTAAATTTCTTACGATCTATTGTAGCTTTGCAATAATAGTTCGTACTCAGTTTGATTCTTCCATCCATACTTTTCATTGCCCCTTGGTACACTCACCTTCATGTTTTTTGCTGCACCTGTTTTGTTATGATGCAGCCTCGTGAGCACACCAAACTATCGGTTCAGTCAGTTGAGTTTGTGTTTCTTAGTTATAGTTCGAACATAAGGGTTATATTGTTATGACCCTTCTATTCGACGGACCAGGATCCCACGAGACGCTATCTTTGACGAATCTCAACCTTTCTTCTATCGAGATTCAGCTCCTTGTCCTATTTTCTACCGTTGAGATGATTTCATGGTTTTCACTTTCTAACTTTTCACCCATTTCTCCACTATCACGACTTTTCCCAGTGCGTCTCAAGTGGTTCCTTCAGACCTGCCGTCTCGGTCTTGCCTCTGCAAAGACCGCCTCTTGTTCTTAAAGCACTACTGCCTCGCTTCTCGGTATTCGCTACCCTGGGGTCTCGTCCTTCACCAATCTCCCCTCCGGTATCTTCCGACATCTACATCCGATCCTCCCGATAATGCTCCCGTTACACCCTTTGTGTTGGACATCCTTTGACCTCCTAATCGTTTTGGATTTGTTCCGATAGCTCATGCTCATTCGTCATTGAGTCTAGTTCTTATCGTGAGGTCGCTTCTCATTCCGAGTGGTAGCTCGCTATGGCGAGAGGAGCTTGGTGCTCTTCGACGCATTTAAAACTTAGGATATTGTACCGACACACTGTGCCTACTTGCCCTATCACGTGCAAGTGGGTGTACAAGATTAAGACCAGTCCGATGGTATTATCAAGCGTTACAAGGCTTGTCTTGTGGCTCGCGACTTTCAAAGCAGAGTATGGTCGTGACTACGATGAGATTTTTGCCCCTGTGGCCCATATGACCGTTGTTCGCACTCTTGTTGTGGTTGCTTCTGCTTGGCGGTGATCTATCTCTCAGCAGGATGTTAATAATATCTTTTTTAATTGTGTTTTGCATGTGGATGTCGACATGAAGGAACCACACGGGTATTCATTCCCAATGGGCACGTCTGTTGTCTTCGCCGTACTCTTTATGGCCTCAATTAGGCTCATAGTGCCCGGTTTTCGATTTTACCTCGGTGATTACCGTTGTCGGTTTCATCGTTAGTTCCCACGATCCCGATATTTTTGTTCATGTCTCATCTCTGAGTAGGACATCGCTTCTAGTGTATATTGATGATATGCTCATCATCGGTGATGATTCCCCATTCATCACGTATGTGAAGAAGCATCTCAATGAGCGATTTTGATGGTGATCTTGGTTCTCTTACGCACTTACTTGGGATTGAGGTATCTTCCACGCCTCGAGGGCTACTACCTCTCCCCAGGAAGTATGTTTAGGATATTCTTGATCGGTCTGGTCTAACTAACACTCGCACTGCCGAGACTCCCATGGAGCTATCTCTTTAGTTTCGTACCACTGATGGTGATCTTCTTGAGGATCCTACTTGATATCACCATCTTGTTGGGAGTTTAGTGTATTTTGTGAGCACTCGTCATGATATTTCTCATGTTGTTCATATCTTGAGTCAGTTCATGGCTCATCCTACCCATCTCCGCTGATCACCTTCTTCGTGTTCTTTGCTACTTATGTGGAACTATCTCTCGTCGCTTGTTTTTCCTAGCTCCAACTCACTACAGCTTCAGGCGTACCCCGATGCAACCTAGGCTCAAGATCCTTCTAATCGTCGTTCTCTTTCCTATTTACTGTGTTTTTCTTGACTTCTCCCTAATTGCCTGAAAGACAAAGAAGTAAACTCAAGTTTCTCGTTCGAGTGTAGAGGCTGAGTTTGAGAGCTATGACAGCAGTGACAATAGAGATTATTTGGTTGAAGTGGCTACTTGCAGATTTTGGAGTGCTTGTGATGGGACCTACGATTCTTTTGTCTGACAGTACAGGTCCTATCAGTATTGCCCGTGACTCAGTGAAACATGAGCTCACTAAGCACATTAGTGTGGATGTTTCATACACTCGCTCACAGGTACAGGAGAGAGTACTTGCTTTACAGTTTGTGCCACCAGAGTTGCAGATCGCTGATTTTTTCACGAAATCACAAAACTAGAGTACAACATTTTTATTTTCTCTCTAAATTTAGTATGTGTGATCCACTATGAGTTTTAGGGGGTGTTGGAATAGAAATTTCTTTGTATTTCCTTATATATGTATGATATATTGCTTTATAATATCTCTTTGTATTTCTTATATATATTACTCGTTGGGGCTTATGAATATATATACAGTATTCGTAACAAAGAAAAAGTTGATGCTCAAAAAGAGGATGGTCAACAAAGAGTCACCGTAAACAATCATTGCCTTTTTATTGACAGCAACATAAGCTGATTGCTAATCAGTCGCAATAACAAGAATTAGTTCTGCTATAGACGCATGCCCAATTTTCTTGTAAATTTGATACGTTCTGATAAAACAATTACTGCCACTATTGGTAGGTTGGTAAACAAAAGCTTTCAATAACATGCCAAGCCTAGCCTAGTAGATCCATACCACGAGTAAAATAAGGATGATGTCATATGTGAATGATTGTGTCTGTCAAAACAAAATTGCATTGTAATTCCACTCCAGAGTACAACATAAAACCAGGAACACGAAGGACTGCTGAGTTAAAGCATACCATCATTCATGGATTTCAGAAATAACGGCACATGTATCTTACAGGTTTAGGTAAAACTAGCTGAGTATGATTCTATGAATCTAGATAAAAGATACAAGATGAAGAAGTCACCAACGGATTGACCAAACAGTTTCCAAGCCTTTTCCTGGTTTTATGTTGTACTACCAAAGTGGTCCAAACAATTGGAGTACTGGCATTAGCCCCCCGTTTAACCTTTGCAGCCTCACCGCAGATATTGTCGTCACATCTTGACACAAAGGGCTTGCAAGGCAATGGCTTTACTTGGTCACAAGAAACAGTTTGGCCAAAGCACCTAATACATAACTCTACTATTCACTATTTCTCTGTAATGGTGTAAGCTGCAAGGAGATATCTGAAAAATTCGGAAATGAAGGAGAAAAAAGTTTTACATGCATACTTACAGAATCTGGCAAATTTTAATTTCTTCCGTGTTCATATCTTATATTTTGACATGCATGGGCAACATAAACCTGAAAAGGATCTATGCACAGTGTTTCTCACCTCCGTGCTTCTTTGTGTTTTTTCCGTACTCTCTCACGCACATGTCTTTGCCCAATGCCATTCGACAGGAAATTGGCTACTGTGTGCTTTGCAGATTGTACCTGGAATAGAACAAATAGTTTTTACTTTCGACCGAATTTCCACACAGAAAAGCATTATTGAGAAAGTCCACCTTTCCCTATGAAGCTGACACATACGCAACAAAATTGAGAAAGTCCATTTTTCCCTATGATGCTGACACATCTGCAACAAAATGCCAATGCTATATCCCACAAATCAAGATGATAATCTCAAGTAGCCACAAAGTAGAAAAAGGCAAATTTGCTTACAGCACAAAGTGGGCCAGTGTCTTCCAACTTTAGAGGCAGCTTTCTTACAATTTTAAAGGAACACATCTCGCCGATCTTCCGCTCCATTCGTTCAGGGCACTCCTTTAAGATAAATTCACTGCTCCTTTCCTCCTCCACATTGCAAACCTCCCAGCTTCCCCCCTTCAAACATGCAACGCATTGCATACCACTCTAACATGGACTGCACCAGCCTTTTCCTGTTACAAAACGATCCTCACATGCTTGATTTCAATTCATTGGGCATGGTAGATCCATTCAACTGCAATGGCAATACCACCATCAGTTCATCAATACCTGCGGTGGCAGCGAACAATCAAGCGCGGCATAACAATGACGAGAAGAGGAGGAAGAGGTTAGCATCGAACCGTGAGTCCGCAAGGAGGTCGCGCGTGAGGAAGCAGAGGCTCTTGGACGAACTGTCGTCGCGGGTTGCGCAGCTTCGAGCTACGAATCAGAGGCTTCTTGTTGAGCTCAACCACATGATCAGTAAGCATGCTCGCGTAGTCCATGAGAATGCCAAGCTCAGAGAAGAAGCTTCTGACCTGCAGAAAAGGCTCGATGAGATGGACATGGAAGAAGCTGAAGCTGCTACAAGAACACCAAAGCTGGCTTAACTAGTAAGGATTGCACCATATCATTCCCTGTGGCCTTGTAGTACTGTTGTATTTATATTAATTTGGTGATTATTTTTCTTCCATTGTGCAAAGGGAGCATATGTACATAGGAGATTACCTCTTTTATTTGTGTTGTTTCCTGGAATCTTTTCTTCAACTAATACGAATGGGTACTGTGGAGTTCTAGCCGAAACACAACATGCATGTTTTTCGTCTAACAAGTTCATTCAGAGCATGTCAACTGTCAAGCAGTCCTAAACAATGCTTTTTCTGGGCATTCTTGGCTGGTACTTTCGCCATACAGTAAGTACTGCTATTTGTTAACGACATCTGTTACAAAATTAGTACTACTAAAAGTTTCCAACAGGAGCCGATTGGGCCCACCTGTTAGATACCGCTCATTTCCAATTTTGCATCAATTGCTCAGTGTGCACACTTGATCTGTTTAACATAATCGTTGTTTCAACTGGATGCAAAGTACAGCTATAATCGGCATGCATGAAAGTACTTTTGACAATGAACAATAACAAGTCAATAGTTACACATTACTAGGACAATGGTAAGGAGTGGTGCGCTTCCCGCCCGCTGCGAGGACTATCGAACTCAGAGAGAGAGAGAGGGATGTCGGCCCGACGCCTCGCAAAACGCTCGACCTTGAACACACGCGATCACCTAGAACGCCGATCAACATAAGTGAACAAGTAAACACAAGATGTTTTGTGATGCCAAACTTCCACTGACTTTTCAGAGGTTTTTTACCTCCTTTTATTTTGATCAAAACACCCACTACATTACAAGCAATAATCGCCACTAATAACTACTTCCTGACTTTTCATTGGCGCCACAAAATAAATGAGTTAGTAAACAAAGACTATTGTAACATGATTAAGCCTCGCCCCAAAACATCCTCAGCATGCTCTTTAACTTGACGATCTCTTGTGTGTCGGTGCCCGTGATAATGATGTCGTCGACGTAGACGCCCACCAGTAGCTGCGATGCACCCCTGCCATGCATGTACACCGCATGTTCTGATGCGCTCTGCTGAAACTAGAGCGCCAGCAAATAGCTATCAAGCTTGGTGTTCCACGCTCTTATTTCCTGCTGCAAACCGTAGAGGGCATTGTGGAGCCTCAGCACCTTCTGCTCATGGTCCTCGACCTCAAAGCCGAGAGGTTGGGCGACGTAGACCTCCTTGTCGAGCTCGCCATTGAGGAACACTGGTTTGACGTCCATGTGGTGTACTGGCCATCTCTCGTGCACGGCGAGCGCGATCAAGAAAGACGCGCGAGTCAAGGCGGGCCACCGGTGTGAACACCTCCTTATAGTCGACGCCCTGGCGCTGCACATAACCCTTTGCCATGAGGCGGGCCTTGTGCTTGACAACAGTGCCGTGGGAGTTCTTCTTCACCTTGAAGACCCACTTCAAGCCGATGGGACGGTGACCGACGGGGAGGTTGGCAAGTTGCCAAGTGTCGTTCTCCTCGAGAATGGCACGGCGCCAACACTCGTGCTTCTTGGCACGGAAGAAGTCGACTAGTTCATCTGCCGCCGTCGGTCTGACTCCTCGTGATCGGTCGTGGACCGTGGTAGTGTCATACACGTTAGCCATAGTCCGGTAGCGGCAAGGGCCCTCATCGTCTGTCGTGGGCGAAGCGGCAGTGGGCGGTGAAACGAATTCCACCCCACTTTGTGCCACGGGTGTAGACATGCTCGTTCTTTGCGCTCGGATCTTTGGCGTTAGCGACCACAGGCTAGGCGCGCAACTCGGCGCTGCTGGTGTCGACGGCTCGTCACTCCCATGCGCCACAGGGTTACCACGCATAGCACCTGCTACAGTATACTCGACAGTAAACATCTCACCAGAGTTTACCGTTGCTGCATTGCCCTGCGCACCCTAGTCCCATTGTGTCACCTCGTCAAAGACAACATAGCGCGTCACATGCACACGCTTGCCAACAAGGTCGTAGGTGCGATATGCCTTGACGCCTGGCTCGTAGCCGATGAACACCATCGACATGCTCCTGTCATCGAACTTCTTTAGGTGCGACTTCATCATCTTGACGTGTGCGACGCAACCGAAACTACGGAGAAAATGCACTAGAGGTTGTGCGCCATGCCACGCCTTGTATGGCGTCATGCTCTCGATGCTGCGAGTCAGGGCTCGGTTCAGGATGAACACGGTCGTCATCACTGTCTCGCCCCAAAACATCTTCAGCATGCTCTTGGCCTTCATCATGCTGCGAGCTATGGCTACCACTGTCTGGTTCTGGCGCTCGACGGCGCCATTCTGCTGTAGGGAGTATGGCGCCGTGAGGTGTCGCCGGATGCCACGATCAGCGCAGTACTCACCGAACTCAACCGACGTGAACTCACTACCGCAGTTAGTGCGGAGGGCGCACAACTTGCGCCCAGTTTCCACCTCAACGCTGATCTGGAAAAGCTTGATCGCCATCGGTGCCTCATCCTTCATCGTGAGCAAGACCAACCACATGTAGCGGCTGAGGTCGTCGACGAGGAGTATAAAATATTGCTTCCCTTTGATGTGGCGGCGAATGGGCGCGAGGATCATCGTGCACTGGTCGAGGGCGTGCGCCGGCGGTACTTTGCTGCTCACGGGAATGGGGTGCGCCAACGCTGTCGGCGAGGCGGTGTCGCCGTCGATCAATATGATTGATCTGTGGCAGCCCGCGCACCATGTCGTGTTGCGCCAACTTCTGCGGCACCTGAAAGTTCAGGTACCCGTACCTAGCATGCCATGGCCACGCATCGTCGATGCGCTGCGCAGACAGGCAAATCGGCTGTGCAATGTTGAAGGTGAGCACATAGAGCCGATTGCGAGTGCGGTTTACCCGAGCAAGTGTGCGACGCTGCCGGTCGCAAATCGTGAACACACCGTCCTGGATGAGCGTCTATTAGCCGTTCTCGTCGAGCTACTAGAGGCTCACTATGTTGCTGCGCGTCGTGGGATGTAGTACACCCCCGTCAGCACATGGTGCTCCTCGTTCCAACCAGTGAACAAGAGGGTGCCACGCCCGCGTCTATCCACCACCGAGCTGTCGCCGAACTTGATAGTGCCGGTGACGCCCTCGTCCATCTCGGTGAAGCTTGCCTGGCACCCGGATATGTGATTGCTGGCACCAGTGTTTAGGTACCAAGCGTCGTTGTGGGCGTTCTCCTTGTGCCCTAGATGCACCTGCGTGCGCACCTCGTTGACCACCACGTCAATACCCAAGCCCACAGATGCCTTGGTGAGCGTGCACACCTACGCCATGAGAAGCGTGGGCTCGTCGGCGGTGGCTTGCGTCAGGTGGGCCTGCTTGGTACGCTTCGGCTTGCAGTAGCCCCTGAAGTAATGCACATACTTGTCGCAGTTGTAGCACTGAACCTGTGACATGTTACTACGCGCACTGGACGAGCCATCGTCCTTGCCGTCGTGCCCGCCTTTGCCGCGCCCACAACTACGCAGCTTGCCATGATAACGGTTATCACCGCCGGAGGAGCCGACGCCTTGCTCCCTCTTCTTAGCACGTGCGATCCACTCCTCTTGATGAGGCGGCGCCCACGGATTCGCCTAAATCGTTGGCGCTATAAAACCGGTCGATGAGCTCTTGATCTACAACATGCTCAAGGCAAGCAGTGTCTCGATCAAGATTGCCACTGTGTATACAGGTGGCACAACACGAATAATTTCTTAACTATATTTTTATCTTCCAACCTGTCTCCTAGGATCCAGAAGATTATTGACGTGTCCCGTGATTCTCATGGAGAAGTCGTCCACCGACTCACCATCCTTGAATTTGATATCCTCAAACTCATTGTGAAGCTTTTGTGCAATCGCCTCGTGGACGCGCTCAACGCTCATCTGCATCATCCTCACGGCGTCCCACACCTGCTTGGCCGTGTCATTCACCGCCAGCGTGGACATCATGTCCGGCGATACCACACGAAGGATGCGGACAACGCCATTACATTGTCACACGATGTCGGTGTTGCCAGATTCGATCACCTCCCACAGGCCTTGTGCCTATAGGTTCACCCTCACCATGAGGGCCCAATCGGTGTAGTTTGTCCGTGTCAGCGTGGGTAGACCACCGATCCCCCCGCCTCCTTTACCACCCGGTGCACTACGAGTAGGGGTGTAAACGGAGCGGATGTGGACGGATATCGCCCATCGTGTAACCTTTTCCATATTTTTTCTCGTATTTGGAATCAGACACGAATAGTGCTGGATACAAATACGAATGCGGATAGTCTCGGTCACAAATACGGACCGAATACATGTCTAACCGAATACGGATTGTGTCGATCACGAATACTTAATCAGATACTGCGCGAAAACAGAAACCATATATGTCGCACAAATAAAGATCAATCAACCATACTACATGGCCAAAATAAAACTAGATTAGTAGTTTAACAAGCGAATTTAAATACATCACATGATAACAAAGGGTAGTTAACTAGTTAAACAAGTAGTAGTAACTAAAAAGTTGCTAGGATCAACAAAATCACTCCAATTTCTATATATGATGACGATTTCTAATGAAAAGCACGTGCATAGCATAAGTTGGAGATTGTAATTAAAGTTCTTACATAACAAAAATGCAATCAAAATCTAAAAAGAGGAGAAGAAGATAATGAAAAGCACGTGCATAGCATAAGTTGGAGATTGTAATTAAGGTACTAACAAGCAAGTAGCAAGTCACAACTCTCATACGATTGCAAAATTCAACTAGCCAATAGCCATAGTCAAGTACATCACTAGTTGCACAACAAGTAGCCAAGTAGTAATAGTAAGTGCTAATAAGTAAATAGACCACGCCTCAGTCGATCTCAGCCTCGGTCATCATCTCATCCTACAATAATAGATCCAAACTAGAATTAGAAAGGTACAAGTACATAATTAAAAATAATCATCAAACCTTTCGTTCATGCTTGTAGTAGCACATTGTCTATCCTCCAGCTCCAAATCTAACTCATCAACAAGTGATACTATCTTCTCCTTAGAACCTGAAATTTTTAAATAACACAAAGTTAGATAATAAAGTTGAAAGTAGTATAAACTATAAACTAAATTACTTATTATTACCTTTCCTAGATGAAGTTGTCCAGTCCTTAGTACAAATTAGAGCCTCAACCACCTCGGGCTCTAGTCGACTACGAAATGGATCAACAACACGCCCACCAGCACTAAAGGCCGACTCTGAAGTAACAGTTGATACTTGAATAGCTAACACATCACGAGCTAGCCGTGAGAGAACAGGAAAAGCCCCTTGGTGTGTGTTCCACCATGACAATATGTCAAACTCTGCACCCTTACCAGTAGGATCAACCCATCGAATTGGTTTTTCTTTAAGGTATAGCTCCAATTCATTCATATCACAACTTATGACAGATGCATCCTCATATAAGAACTGTTCAATGTCATGAATACCCAAGTCAACATCACCATGTGGATGAGAAGACTCTTCTTTAAAATTAGGCTTTGAAGCTTCAGGAGTGCTGGACAAGTAAGCTTGGAACAATTTGTTCACAACATCCATAAAGCGATTAACTTCATGGACAACCCTCTCATGATAAATCCTCTCCATAAAATATTCCACTAACTTTTTCTTGTATCTTGGATCAAGAAAGCATGCCACAGCAAGAGCCATGTTCGACTTGTCCCGATACTTGTCATATTTGGCTTTCATAGCCTGTGCCATACAAGAAATAGTGTCATCAGCACTTTCACACCATTCTGCAAGTGCCATCTTAATCTCACACTATTTCTTGTATGGCAGAGGCTATGAAAAATAAGGGTGGGCTTAAAACCTTGAATGACTAAACTAATTTGTAACAAATATAGTATTATATTATTGCGCAATCAAATTCATACATAACTAGAAGCAGAAAAAAACAATAAAAATACAATTAATGTACCTCGCTGATAGAAAGTACATCCCAAAACATGTAAATATGGTTCCAGTAGGTAACAACCTGTACATTAATATTAGAAAATTAGTAATACAATAACAAATTGTACTTAAATGATCATGAACATTCAAAATAAAAGAACCATACCACTAAGACGGTAGCTTGAATCACGACTTTCACGAGGCAAATTCATTCTACGAGATTTCATGCCTTGGATGGATCTTATGATTCTATCATCATCAATGGATCTAAATATGTCTCGCTCGGTATAGCACATCATCAAATCATTCAGCCACTCATCCAATACCTTGTTGCGCAAATCTGCTTTGATAATATTCATTGCCGAAAATACTCTCTCAACAGATGTCGTTGCCACTAGAAGGATCAATATCAGCTCGATGAGGAGATATACCAACGGAAAAGTTCTATCTTTTTTTTTGTTTCAACCATCAAATGAGCAGGTTTTGAAATATCACGACATCCATGAAATTCCTCACTTCTCCTAATGTTGAGAATGAAAGTTTGAAGTTGACTTCTTAACAAGAATCGATCAACCACCGTGAAATCATCAGCATAAATCTCAACAAGTCGAATAAGCTTATCAACATTAAATTTAAAGAACGAATCACTTGGATCAAGACAAGACATGCATACCAATAACTCCGAAGAAACTTCATTGAAGCGATGATTCATCTCATTCATAGTTGCATCAAGAGCAACATTGAAAATGTCAACTTTGTAACAGTGATGTTGAGTTACTGTATGCTTCCGATGTACAAATTTACCCACAACTCCAATAACATCATTCATATTTGGCACAAAAATCCCATATGCCTCACAAAAGCTTTTGACTTGGTCGAACAATGGTTCCCACCCATTATCCCTCATATCTTGCAAGCGCCCTTTCACATCCTGTATCAAGCTATAGCTCCAACGATGTCTTGATGCTTTCTTTGTAAAGCAAGTGATAGATCATTTGTTATGCTCAACAATGTTATCAAAAAATACATGATGAATACAAATTGAAAGGATTCTATATTTTTCATTAAACCTGCTGCTCCACCATGACTTGTGTTTTGATAAGCATCTTCACTTATAAGTTCTAGCACATCCACAACTGCCTCCCATATTTGGTATATACGAAGCAAGGTTTTGAGATGTGTACCCCACCGAGTATCTCCAGGTCTAGCTATACTAGATTCCTGATGCAACCCTCTCCCAGCAGATATCAAACCATTCTCCAACTAATTCAACAGGATATCATGATGCTTTTCAATTAACACATCTTTTCTCTTGCAAGATGCAATAACAGTCGTAACTATTAGGGGAACATAGTTGAAAAAAATCAGTAATAGCTCTACTACAACTTTACATGATGACAACCACCAATTGTATGGCGGTGAGCGAAACAATGGACATAGAAAGCATTTGGATTCTCACCTCGAATAAGTTTTTGCAAGCCATTAGATTCTCCTCTCATATTTGAAGCTCCATCATAACCCTGCCCACGAAGCCTAGAAATAGGTAAACCATGATGATTAAGCAAACCAACTAAAGCATCCTTCAATGTCGCAGATGTACAACTTGTGATATGCTTAATAGAAAGAAACTATTCCATGATCTTCTCTTGATTGTTCACAAATCTGCATACCACAAATTTTATAAAGTTAGAATAATAGTACAATACAACAATGTAAAAATTGTATGACTAAAAAAACATGCACAACAAACCTCACAATCACCGCCATTTGCTCCTTTATTGATACATCTCGAGACTCATCAATAAACACTACAAAATTTATATCACCAATCTCACCCTTAATCACTTTCGTGGCCTCTTGTGTGCAAGCCTTGGAAAGCTCTTTTTGAATATCTGCACAAGTCATAACTGCTTGCCCGGGAGCTATATCAAATGCACACTTCACTTCCTCCTTCTTATCCTTGTACCAATCCAACAACTCTTTGAAATTACCTTTGTTGATGGAAGGGGAGGATTCGTCATGTCCACGAAAAGCTTCACCTTGCGCTATGAGATATCTTGCACAATCTAAAG
The DNA here is from genome assembly GCA_036346395.1 of Hsuehochloa calcarea. Lineage (NCBI taxonomy): Eukaryota > Viridiplantae > Streptophyta > Magnoliopsida > Poales > Poaceae > Hsuehochloa > Hsuehochloa calcarea. Next base: position 8,795,463 of record CM070595.1, on the reverse strand, counting down.
ATGCAATCAAAAAAAATTTGTATGCAATTTCGGCCTCCTTACAGTAAGTGCTCATTTTACTAGATACACTTGGCCGTTGATTCTTGAAGTCATCGCACTCACCTCTTGCGATGTTGTGAGAACTATTTGGACCACCAACATGTTTATTGAAAGCATCTATAGCCGTCTTCCAACGAGAGAACCCAACTTTTCTAAATACATCATTACCATGTGTTGGGTTGTGACGGTTTCTTGAAAAGAAAACAATAGAAACAAAAAGTGGCATCTTTTTCCATACTATATTCTAACCAATCAAACTTATTATACCATGATTCTTGAAAGGATCTCCACACTTTGCCATCCAATGTCTTTGGAAAGGCATGCCCAATTGCTCGAGTTGGACCATTTAACAAATATGACCTCCTCACTTCATCTCTAATTTCATTGGCAAAATCTTCTATTGGTATGCGATGCGCCGGATCGGCAATAATTTCATCCGAATTAAATTCTAGTCGAGGCTTCTTTGGTTGAGTTGCGCTCTAATCGGTTGGGGGGAGTACTACTTGAATTGCTTATGAAATAATTACGCAAAGTTTGTTTCTCCATTATTGTAAACCTACGAATTAATTGATAATTGAGCAATGATCAATGAATATATACCAAATTACCAGCCCAATTCCCAAATATCGATAGCTTCGGCCTCGGCATTGTTATCTTTGTTTCTCACCTCACCGCAATTAAACCGATCAGATTTATCTTTGTATCCCCAAATCCCAATCGCAGATCGGCTTAGCCAGGCCTTTGTTCGTCTGCATTGGTGTTCCCCAAAATCACAATATATCAAAGCATGACCACTTCGGTCTTCACTCCTCCGTCCTCCGGGTCCTCCTCCCTCCCGATCCTCGGCTCCTCATCTCCTCCCACCCGACTTCAGTCTCCTTGTCTCGGTGGTCGCCCATATCTTGAGATCTACCTCCCTCTCCAGCTCCCGAGCTTCCCCTCCCCAACCCGGACACCGGCGGCTCCTTGTCTCGGCCCGGTCGCCTAGATCCACCTCTGTCCCTCCCCCACCCGGCCGCCGACTCCTTGCCTCAACCCGGTCGGCCAGATCCGCCTCCGGCTCCCCCTCCCCCACCCGGCCGCCACCCGCCGGCTCCCTGTCTCTGCCCGACGCCCCGACGGCCTCCCACCTCATCCTTAGCCAGTCGGCCTCCTCCGGCATTGACAATCGGCCTACCCAGCTCCCTCTAGATCGGGTGTGTCTCGCTCACTCGATTGAATGAGGATGATTGAATGTGGATTGGGGAATCAATTGAATGAGGAAGATTGAATGTGGATGGGGGAACCGGTGGATGTGAGTTGGGCCTGTGCTTCGGCAAGGGCAAGGCCTAATGCATTTGATTGATTGATTCTTTCTTGGCGCGTTGATTGATTCTTTCTTTTTTGGTCATAGGCGTGCACCAGCAGTCTGGCCCGAGAGCTGGAGTTGGCACGGGGGTGTTCTGCCGCCGGTGGAGGGTGGTCTTCAGCCTGACGAAGCCCACCCGGTGGATTCGCCACTGACTTGATGGGCAGCCCTTTCATGATAAATCCTCTCCATAAAATATTCCACCAACTTTTTCTTGTATCTTGGATCAAGAAAGCATGCCACAGCAAGAGCCGTGTTCGACTTGTCCCGATACTTGTCATATTTGGCTTTCATAGCCTCTGCCATACAAGAAATAGTGTCATCAGCACTTTCACACCATTCTGCAAGTGCCATCTTAATCTCACACTATTTCTTGTATGGCAGAGGCTATGAAAAATAAGGGTGGGCTTAAAACCTTGAATGACTAAACTAGTGTGAGATTAAGATGGCACTTGTAGAATGGTGTGAAAGTGCCGATGACACTATTTCTTGTATGGCAGAGGCTATGAAAGCCAAATATGACAAGTATCGGGACAAGTCGAACACGGCTCTTCTTGTGGCATGCTTTCTTGATCCAAGATACAAGAAAAAGTTGGTCGAATATTTTATGGGGAGGATTTATCATGAGAGGGTTGTCCATGAAGTTAATCGCTTTATGAATGTTGTGAACAAATTGTTCCAAACTTACTTGTCCAGTACTCTTGAAGCTTCAAAGCCTAATTCTAAAAAAGAGCCTTCTCATCCACATGGTGATGGTGACTTGGGTATTCATGACATTGAGCAGTTCTTATATGAGGATGCATCTGTCATAAGTTGTGATATGAATGAATTGGAGCTATACCTTAAAGAAAAACCAATTCGATGGGTTGATCCTACTGGTAAGGGTGCAGAGTTTGACATATTGTTATGGTGGAACACACACCAAGGGGTTTTTCCTGTTCTCTCACGACTAGCTCGTGATGTGTTAGCTATTTAAGTATCAACTGTTACTTTAGAGTCGGCCTTTAGTGCTGGTGGGCGTGTTGTTGATCCATTTCGTAGTTGACTAGATCCCGAGGTGGTTGAGGCTCTAATTTGTACTAAGGACTGGACAACTTCATCTAGGAAAGGTAATAATAAATAATTTAGTTTATAGTTTATACTACTTTCAACTTTATTATCTAACTTTGTGTTATTTAAAAAATTTAGGTTCTAAGGAGAAGATAGTACCACTCGTTAATGAGTTAGATTTGGAGTTGTAGGATAGACAATGTGCTACTACAAGCATGAACGATGAGGTTTGATAATTGTTTTCAATTTTGTACTTGTACCTTTCTAATTCTAGTTTGGATTTATTATTGTAGGATGAGATGATGACCGAGGCTGAGATCGACTGAGGCGTGATCTACTTACTTACTTAGCACTTACTATTACTACTTGGCTACTTGTTGTGCAACTAGTGATGTACTTGACTATGGCTATTGGCTAGTTGAAATTTGTACCGTATGAGAGTTGTGACTTGCTACTTGCTTGTTAGTACCTTAATTACAATCTCCAACTTATGCTATGCACGTGCTTTTCATTATCTTCTTCTCCTCTTTTCAGATTTTGAATGCATTTTTGTTATGTAAGAACCTTAATTACAATCTTCAACTTATGCTATACACTTGCTTTTCATTAAAAATCGTCAGCATATATAGATATTGGAGTGATTTTGTTGGTCCTAGCAACTTTTTAGTTACTACTATTTGTTAGTTAACTACCCTTTGTTATCGTGTGATGTATTTAAATTCGCTTGTTAAACTACTAATCTAGTTGTATTTTGGCCATGTAGTATGATTGATTGATCTTTATTTGTGCGACATATATGGTTTCTGTTTTCGCGCAGTATCCGATTAAGTATTCGTGACCGACACAATCCGTATTCGGTTAGGCATGTATTCGGTTCGTATTCGTGACCGAGACTATCTGCATTCGTATTCGTATCCAGCACTGTCCGTGTCCGATTTCGAATCCAAGAAAAAATATGGAAAATGATACAAGATGAACGATATCCGTCCATATCCGCTCCGTTGACACCCCTATGCCTGAATATGTGGCCTAATTTACTGTTCACTAGGCCCAACTATCAATTTGTTATATAAAAAACTAAAAATAGTATTAGTAGTTAACATCATCGGCCTAGTTTCTCCCCAGGGAAACTGAGCATCTTTGTGTAGCCATGGCTACAAAAGAAACCTAATCACCCGTCGGAGAATCAAATTTCGCAGCTACTGCAAAACAGTAGTAGTTTCTTGGTTAATCTGTTAAAAGTTACCTGCTACAAAATCACTCAAAACAAACGAATGCTCCATGGTCTAGATAGAGCTCTGAAGTGTAAGAGAGCTATTTGTTACCTCCCGCAGAGACGCAAGCCGCCGTCGGCCATCGCTTCCACCGCCGGCACCGCCACTCCGGCGTGGCGTGGGCACCAGGAAAACCATGGCCTTGTGCCCTTGCCGGCTTGTCGCAGGAATCAGTGGGCACGTGAAACTCGATGCCGTTATATGTGGGCCTGGCGACAGAAACAAGCCTAATAAATTCAGTAAAAAGGCTTAAGACGTTGGTTTGTGGGCCCAGTGCCCAATTAGCCCAAAATGAGCCCAAAATTTTCCTTCTTTTCCGCTTACCACCGTAGCTACGTCACCAATCACCATCGCCGCAACCTGGTGATGAGTAGCTGCGGCGGCAGTTCCCGCCGGTTCGTCAACTTGGTGATCGACGGCCGCATCCGCCGCACCTTAACCCTCCGCCGCATCGACACCACCGGCCTCTTCCACGCATAGCCGTTCTACGGAGCAACTGCAGGTGCAGGTGCAGGTTCGCCAATGGAGGTGGAGGACGTTCCCTGCTTAGCCCCGCCGCGGGCTTCTCCCCTCTGTCCACGGAGCAATGGACCAGCAGAAGCATGGATTTATGCTCCTCGGACACCGCAATATCGTTTCCGCCGACTAGACGGTCCACGCCTTCCTCTGCGACGGCGACCTGCACGCCTTCCACACAATGCCGAGGATGGCCAGGCCGCCCAAGCGTGGGGGCATCTCCGTCACCGTTGAGAACGACCTTTACGTCCTGGACACGGCGCCTCCGGCACCGGGACTCGTCCTTCAAGGCCCTCGTCTGCGCCCCGACCGGGACCGGCTACTACGAGTACGACGACCGGTCATGCCGCCCTCTCCCTTCGTCCACACCGACGGCTTCGACCCCTCTCGCGTCGGGCCGTACTCGTGCGCGGTGGTCGGCGGCGGCAAGAGCGTATGGGTGTCCGCGGAGGCCGCCGGCACCTACTCCTACGACGCGCGACCGTGGAGCAAGGAGGGCGACTGGGCGCTGGAAATCTTTGTCTAAGGTATTAGTTTCCCTATGTTGATCATCCAGTTTTCTTTGTTGATCATCGAGTTATAGTTGGATTTGATTTCTATTCCTATTTTGTTAATGTAGCTGAGTCTAGGTGTTATATATGCAAGGGCAATGTACTCTAATATGAGATAACTTAAGAAGAAAAGAAGAGAAGGGTGCTAATTGAAATTTTCCTTGTTATCGAGAGCTTTTACGTGAGTTTATTTGTCTTCCGTTTGGAGCCAACAATTGGTATCAGAGCACTAGATTTGAAACCCTAGCTGCTGCCCCGGGAGGGGTGATCTCGACTCCCGGGGTGGCATATACTGGCGGAGGCGATGCGGCGAATCCCGTGGCGCATCGACGCGGTTGGAGCGCCTGATGAGGTGCGCGGCGAGACCGCGCCGATCAGACGGTGCATGCGGCTCCATGACGAGGAGGAACCTGAGTTTTTTGATTTATGACCAAGATTATGTCGCGTTCTTCGGGGAGTGGTGTCACCGGTGACGAGGCAACGTCGACGCTCTTCCTACTTGTCAAAAAGGAGACGGCCAAAGCTGTGTGGAAGGTGTTGAAGACGATGCATCTTGGTGTCGATCATTGAAAGGTGGAGGCGCGAGACGTTGAAAAGATGTGTTCGTCGTCCTGAGTCAAGTAAGTAGTGTTAAGTCCGGGACATCGAAGAGATGTGTTCGTCATCCTGAGTCGAGTCCATGTGTTACTCAAGTTGAAGTCGTGACCAACTTGAAGTTCCGAGTACGAGTTGGACAAGTCGTAGTTGAGACCGACTGTCCTTAGTTGAGTACGAGTTGAAGCGCAAATCGTAGTTGAGACCGACTGCCACAATGAGTAAGCGTCCAAGACGTATTTGAGTTGTGCTACCGTCTTCGGTAGAGTGTGTGGGAGTCATATTGAAATTGAGTCCAACTGGCAGCACACGAAATATACTAAGTACAACAAAGATTAGGGAATGATTGTTATGTAATCTTTGTCTAAAGTATTAGTTTCCTTCTGTTGATCATCGAGTTCTAGTTGGATTCTGATTTCTAGTCCTATTTCGTTTGTGAGTCTTTGTGTTATATCAGCAAGGACAATGTACTCTAATATGAGATAACTTAAGAAGAAAAGAAAAGAATGGTGCTAGTTGTGCCGCACTGGAAATTTTTCTTTATTCGTATTCGAGAGCTTTTTGTCGTGAGTTTGTTTGTCTTCGGTTTGGGGCCAACACCGTTCAGCGGCCTCGTCGTGCACGCCCTCTTTGCCGAGGACGACGACGGCCTTCTCTGCGCCTCCTACCTAACCGCCGCCTCTACGCACACCCCGCCGGTGCCATGCGTCGTGTGGAAGGATCTCACGTCGCCGGTAGAGTGGGTCCCGTCGACACCTCCCTACCTCGTGCACATGGGGGATAGTAAGTACTGTATTGCCAGGTTCTTTGAGACGACAATGCACGAGCAGCCCTGCAACGATGACAAGCCATGCAACGAGGGCTACGGCAATGAGGAGAGGTTCGTGGTCCTCACCGCCGTCGAGGCGGTGCTGGGCTGCGTCTGCCGCTGCGACTGGCCGTAGGTGGGCTCCGGATGCTCAAGTAAGTCAAGCACAAGTCGAAACGTTACATGCTCCCCAGCCACGTCATCGAACAGTTTTTTAACCCTTAAACAACACGGTTTACATGCAAAATCACAAATTTAGCACCGTGAACTCATCGGTAGACGACATGTGTGCTCGTCTCTACCATGGGTGCTTGGACCCCCCTTGTCCTCTTAGAGAGAGGAGACTTCCCTCGTCTCCGCTCCTACGGATGAGACTTCCCTCGTCTACGCGTCAGACGATGGGACTTCCCTCATACTGCTAATTAAATATGATTAAATTGATTATGACTAAATAATTAATACTAACTAATTACGACTAATCAATAACGACTAACTAACTATGAATAATTAATTATAAATAATTAGTTATGACTAAATTGGTTAGGACTAATTAATTATAACTAAATAATTATGATCAATTAATTACAACTAATTAATTACACAGTTAATTAATTAACCTCATCGTGTAATTATTTAGTGGTGTATTAACACCCAATGTGTAATTAATTACACAGGTTTAATTAATTAATCCTCATTTGCTCTATGGGTTAATTAATCCTCATCTATGCCATGGTAGGACTTCCCTCGTACTGCTAGCTAATTAATTAATTACACATGTTTAATTAATGCTTGGTTTAATTACTTGTGTGATTAATTAATTAACTAGCAGTACGAGATAAGTCCCTACTGTGGTGCAGACGTGGATTAATTAACTCGTGGTGTGGATGAGGATTAATTAATTAAACTCGTGTAATTAATTACACAGTGAGGGTTAATTAATGACGATTAAATAATTACAAAGTATAGTTAATTAATTAACACATATAATTAATTAGTAATAATTAATTAGTTATAATTATTTAGTTGTAATTAATCAATCATAATTAATTAATTCTAATCAATTTAGTCATGATTAATTAGGCATAATTAATTTAGTCATAACTAATTAGTTGTAGTTAGTTAGTCTTAATTATTTAATCATAATTAATATAATTATAATTAATTAACAGTATGAGAGAAGTTCCCTCGCCTAACATGTAGACAAGGCGGATGAGGGAAGTCCCCTCTCCATAAGGGGACAAAGACACATATCAGAAGTCCCCTCTCCCTCTCTAGAAGAGGGGACGAGGGGGTCCGAGCACCCGTAGCGCGAACGATGATACATATCGCCTGCCGACGAGTCTACAATGTTATTTTTAGATTTGATTCCGAAGGAGATTAAATTTGTTATTTTGTGTGAAAACAGTGTTATTTAAGTAAAAAACTCTGTCGTCGAATGGGTTCTTCAGTATTACCGAGCTTGCGTGAGACTAGTATGTGACATGAATATATGATACAATGCAAGTAGATGGAAAGACTATTCTGACTTTATGAGTTTTGATTTGAAATGAGTTAGATTAAGCAACTGAGTGCGTGTTGAACATTTCGTGGCATAGCATACAGCCACAGTTTACTGAGTAATGAATTGTTGAATGCTCTGATAAATTCTAGCTGTTGGTTAGAGACATTAGTCATCAGATGATCATCTACTGCCGCCGCATCAAGATGCACTTTATCTTGATGCACTTCGCCAAAGTCCATTTTCCGCTGAGCATTCAGTTGCGTCTCCTGCACCCATGGTGGCTCCGCCGCCTCCGCTTCCACCTCCACTCTGTAAATACAGAAGGGTCATCAGATGTTGCACCTCCACTCTGTAAATACAGAAGGGTCGTCAGATCGGCACATCTTATTATCATAGCAACAGTTCAACCATCCAAGGAGCTTCGTTCAAGTATGAATGACAAAACATCATATTATCGTAGCAACACTTCAACCATCCAAGGAGCTTCGTTCAAGTACGAATGACAAAACTAACTTATAATGATAACAATAAGAACCACTAGTACAATATTTCATGACAAAGACGGAAACAGCAGCAGCAACGGCACAATAAATAAGCCTTCCACATTAACCCTGCTTCTACTGGTAAAAACAACACAGAAAAAGAACACGACTGCAATTTGGTTCTGAAACAAGGTTGGATCAAGGACAGCGTATTCTGAAGAATAAATTTTAGAAGTCAACTGCGATGTTGCTGACTTGCAGGGCAGCAAGGGAGTGGCAAATGCTCAACTTCGGTCAAATTTAACCAGAAAAAAAATCAATGGCTATAAACATTTTTTTCCTGTAACATAATACATCATGTTGGATGGTCACATATACTCTCGAGCCTTCTCAAAATTGCATGGACTCCAACAGTAGCTAAAGATAGAGATTGAATAACAAATTAACAGTTGGATATGTATACAAAAGTAGTAAATGTACGGCATTGATTTTTCAAATGGCACAGAATGTCAGGATCTACATTTAGTTCATACAACATCAAGGCAAAACCTGATTTATTTTATATGGCACAAGATCAAGGTCCTTTAATATGGCACAAGATCCTAATTTAATTCATCTCAAACACAAGCACAGTACAATAGAAAAGGAAGAGCTCATCATATGCTGAGAATTTACATAAACATGGGAGCACTAAGGACCTCGAAAAATAAATGAATCCGAAAAGATAAATTGGTCGTGACTGGTTGGTAAATGTTCAACCCTAGACACTAGGTCATTCATCATACGTAAGTATGCTCCAATGCAGTTTTCTCCTAAAGACTACAAAAGCACGTACATGCTATTGCCTTTTACTAAATTCAATGTTGCAAATGGAGCTTGGACTGATCTTCATGATTATTTGCCCTGCATATATAACTAAGTAGCTAACAGGGTTGGTTAATCACATAGGCATACAGGTACTAATCTCATCAGCGGCATAAACAAACACCAGTTATGTCACTTACAGTTACAACGCACTGCAGGCAGACCCCTTATTTTGCTTGGTTTGATAAAAACTGTAGTTTGATGTTCATGAATTTAGATGTCCTTCTGGACTTACGGTTTCCTTAAAAGACTTCTTTTATGCTTCCTCCAGTTCATATGTCAGACTTTTGCTTGCCTTACATGCGATGGTACTTAATAGAAAGCCCAAGGCTTGAATTGATTTAGATTTATAGTATAAAAGAGCATTGCCAGTCTCAATGTTAATTCCTGAATTTCAAGTGTTCATTTGGAATAAACAAGCAACGGCCAGTAGAGCATACTAAGAATGGCATGACTATTGCCTATTGGAACTAATCGAATCACCCAACTATCTATAAGTACTGCACAATTTCACTAAGTTATACCTGTCATTGAATTCCAAAGCAAAACAGCTAAATTCAAAACCTTTTACAATCCTTGCCTTCTTGGGAAGATGCATGAGGTTATACTAATACCATGACATTGCAACTAAGATTTTACCACTACAATGTCCAATATCATACCTGTGCCGGTGCACCCTGATGTACCACTGGCACAAGAACCGTCACACGCCACGCCTATCGCTGCGCGTACTCAGCACCATCCGTGGGGAGTTGGTACCGGCACACAGGGCAAGTGTTCCTGATGGCGAACCACGGCCGGATGCAGTCCCCATGGAAGTAGTGCTTGCACGGGAGCCAGATGACGCGCTGCCCTTGCTCGAAGCTGTCTTTGCACACGGCGCAGCCGCGCGAGGCCTCCTCTTCGCTGAGCGTCGCCTCCGGTAAGCCATCCACTGCCGCGCGGGACGCCGGCAGAAATCGCGCGCGGGACTCGGCTTCCCCGACCTGCCCAGCGAGCACATCGACGAAGTCAGCGTCGTCGGAGTCAGAGTTAGTGTCGTCGGCGCCCACCAGCATCCGGAAGCCCCCAACGAATCCCCTCATGATCGGCGGGGGCCCGAACTCGCTCGGCATGAGCCCCTCGCCACTCCGGTCGCCACCGGCGGCCTCCTCCTCCTCCACTTCGTCTGTGCCCATCACAATCCGGAGGCCCCCAAGGAAGCCATCGGTAACCGGCGGCGGCTCAAGGTCGAACCCGCTCAACATGAACCCCTCGCCACCCCCATCGAAGCCGGCGGCCTCCTCCTCCTCTGAGGTGTCATCCGCAAGGTTCAACGCGGACACGAGTTGGGGGAGGATGATGCCGAGGTCTCCGTCGGAGTCGGAGGAGCGGAGTAGGGTTTGCGGGAGAGGGTCGTCGTGGGACTCGGGGCCCTGGAGGGTGTCTGCGAGATCGGAGCCATGGGGATAGGAGAAACCGGAGACGCAAAACCCCACGCCGTCGTCGTCGTCGTCGTCGTCGAAGGGGGCACCGCGGAACTCATCGCCCATGCCGTAGTCCACGAAGGGACCGTAGCAGAGCTCGTCGCCCTCGCCCTCACCGTCGTCGTCGAAGGGGTCGTAGCAGAACTCATCGCCGTCGCTGTCGTCCTCGAAGGGGTCATCGCCAGCGAGCCCTGCCATGGGAGGGAGGCAGCGGCGTCGGGACGGGGGCTAGACCGCGGTGGCCAAACGGGTCGTGTCGGCACGGTACGGGCTTGACAGTGGTGGCCCGCAAGAACTTCGTGGCGGGCTGGTCTGGCCGGGCACGGTTGAGCCGATGGGTTGAGGCTGGTCTAATTAGTCCGTTTAGGCTCGATTTTTTAAAAAACAAAATCGTAATAAATAAATAAAATTTTAAAAAAGTGTAGAATTCAAAAATACATATAAAAATTATAGAAAATAAGACAAACATATTGAAAATATAATAAAGAGTTTTATTAATATTCAAATGATTATCTCATTAAAACATTTACCAAGTAAAAACTAAATATGAGAAAACCTTAGCAAAGGAAAACGAGTACAGTTTGTAGCTTTACATACATCATTGTTTTAAGTGTCGTTTTCTAGGTACAGATTTTTGAACACCCCTGATAACTCTGGATTTTTCACATAGTGTTGTGTTTGTACATCAGCTTGTTCCCCCGTCCTTCACATTTAGAAGTATCTCCTCCATCTCACTCATGAGGCGTGTTCTTCTCTCCCATAATATTCTTCTAAAAAAACTGAAATCAGTCTCGGAGGAAACCACCGAGATATGAACAATTAACACATCACATGCTAATATGGATAGCATGGGATATATTAACAATGGCTAAGTGTTGGACCGAAACGGCGACTAAAAGGAGGTGAATAGGAGCACGATCACTTTTTCGCCTTGATCGGATTCAACACGTTTTTCACTCCAATAGCTATGAGAGTTATGAAGATCAATGTACAAGCATAGCGGAAGACTTGTATTGAATCAAATTGAAACCCCGAAGCAAAACATCCAAAATCACCAAAAACTCAATTCACAATGAGTTGAGCGGTCAGACCTCTCAACCTAGCGGTCTAATCTCTCCATGGGGTGGTCTGACCTCTCCAATGGGCGGTCTAACCTCCAGCACGATGAACAGTAAAATCAATCCAAACTCAAAATCACAAATTGGTCTAACTTTTGATCCACAACTCCAAACATCACGAAACTTGAAACATACCTTCTCTAGTATGTCAGGAGCCTATTCCAATCAAGGATCATGAAGATCATTGTCAAAGTTCTGATCTTTTTTCGTTTGAGTGAAGGTTTCTTCAAAACCGAGTTAAAACCAAAATATGATCCAAAAACTTGCTCGTGGGTGATAGATGATCAAGATGATCCTAGATACATTCTCATATGTCACAGCAAGCAAGATCCAGGCCAGAAACCAAAAGAAAACGGAAGGATCAAAGAAAGCCCAAAATCACAAAAAAGAGAGCAAGAACAAGAAGACACTCATTTTGAGGAATCTTGCTTGGATTAATTCGAGATTGATGTTGGTTTACAGCCACTCCATCCTGGAGGACAAAGGCTCAACATTTGAGCACACAATCAATCCAACTATATAGAACCCTAACCTCTCCACTTTCCTCTCCCTAAACACAAACTAGGGTTTCTTCAATACAAGGGTTAGGAGGTGCACAACCAGCACCCTCCCCTATTTATAGTGGAAGGTAGCTTCTAGAAGGACATTCCTAATGGGCACCCGTTAAGCCCACACTTAAACAGGTTTAACTCACGTATGCATTTCAAAGCGCTGTCTTCATCTTCTCTTGACCTAAACTACATCTCCTTGCGCCAAGGTTTAGCCAAAAGCCATCAAGACGGTATTTTGGTGAAGTTACCAAAATACCCCTTCTCGATCCTTCTCCAAAGACCGAGTCCAAACTTCATGAAGCAATCCCATGCTTTGCCATATGTAGGTTGATCAACGGCTCTCTTTATGTCGGCAAGTCTCTCCAATCCGGCTACCACCGAAACCACCATGGCACTTGCACCAACCCCTGCGCCGCTTGATGCAACCCGTCGCACCGAACTTCCCGTTCTGTCATCTTTGTCTATTTTGCGCCATGCTTGAGTCCATTGACTTCACCCGGCATCCTCGATCGTTCTGAACTTTAGCTCTCCAAGCCTAGTCCCGATCATCCTCGTGTTGACCTCCAAGCCTCCTGCACAACAATAGATAAAGAAATCGATTCCGGGAACAAGTTCTTTACAACTTAATCTACGTTAGTCAAAACATGCATCATGCAACACATATGCACTGAAACCCAAAAACATGACCTAACCAACAAACATCGCCGCCAAGATAGCCGGCGAACAAGTCAAAACCGGCCAGACCACCACCCATGGCCGATCTAACCGCCCCCTGGCCGGTTTGACCACCCAGCAAGGGACTTAGCCAATTTTCCTCCCTGGAAATCTAAAACCTCTCTAAAAATTTCAAACGAATATAACTTTTGACTCAAAACTCCAAAAATTATGAGGCAAGTGTAGGAGAATCCCCTCTCTTGCATACACCATCTATTTTTGGTCCAGCTCCAAACTCAAAGTCCCTTAATGCTCGGTTAGATCGCTGCTCATGACTGGTCTGACCGCGAGCCACTATACCCATGGCTTGGTCGGTCTGACTGCCAGTTGCGGCCGGTCAGACCACCATACAGGCTGGTCTGACTGCCGACCTGGCCGGTTTGACCGCCTATTGCCTGACAGCATCTGAACTTTTGCCAAAAACACATGTTTCCGCAAACTCTCAACACCATTGCCAATTGTAACATCATCCTAAGATTATGAGCATATCCCCAAGACATCCACAATCTCCCCCTTGATGAACACATTGGCAATTTTCTAGAAAATGTAAGTTTGAGGTATGAAAATGAAAATACTCGACGTTTTCGCGTAAAGGCACAACTTGGTCCAAAAGCAAGAGAACGCAATGGAAATAATCAAGTTGGCTTTAGATTAGCATAAGCAAGCGAGATAAGGTAAAAGAAAGCAAGAAAGCTTCAATTTTCAGATAAGAGTAAAAAAATCTCACTTAAGATCCATATGAAAGAACATATTTTCAATTAGACCTTTGATCATTGTGACGTTCTGAGAATTGCAATTCAAGTTCATAAATGATAATAAGATCACAAGAATTCAAATTACATACTCCCCCTCACTATGATCACCATTTTCAGATAATTTTATTTTCTCCCTTTTTCTCCAAAAGGCTCCCCCTTCTATCATTTTTGTTATATCTTCTCCCCCGTTGACAATGGAGTCATCAAGGAATCACGTCTTCCTCTTATCCAGAGATGACAAGTGCAGAAATAAGGAAGAAGCATAAGAAAAGAGCATGCATAAAATGCAAAGGAGTGGCTTCATTTTTTGAATTTTTTAATTGTTAGTACAAGAAACTTAGGAGATTACCCAAAAGAGTAAGCTAGCATTTCTACTATTACGCAATACATATCAAGCATGAAAGTGCTAGTAAGATCATGTTAAGACACATATATCAAAGCTAATCTAGAAAGCTCAAGATAAGGCGATGAATTGTAACAATTTAAGCAAAACTTCAAAATTAGCAAGTTCATCAACATGGATCTTAAAGAGAAAATGACCATGTCAGAATACCAATTTGAGATCAAGAAACTAACAATGATCATCCTAGAGACAAAAAAGTCCTGAATTTGAATCATTTTGCTCAAAGTACCTCAATCACCCAATTTTTACAACATTTTTTATTTGCAATGAGTATTGATGTTGATTAAAGGTCTATCTTAGTGAAGAAGATCATGTACTAAGAGCCATCCACAAACTCTTCCTAAGCTTCAACTAGGGCGACAAATCTTGACGTTCATGTCAATTTTGACAAGCAGTCTCCATGAGATCGTCTGGATCATCAAACTATCTCCAAGTTCATGTCTTTGACATGCAGTTTCGTGAGAATAGTTTGGCACAATTTAATCACATGAGAATCTCAAAATTTGTTTTTTTTTTCATTTTGCACAAGAGCATTTTTAGATTCACAAAGGAACAAGAAGCTCAAGAGATGTTCTATATCATCCCAATTTTCTGAGCTTTAGAAATGTGGATATCGTGAGGATATGTGCACGATCTTAGAATGATGAGTCAATTGGCAATGGCTTAGTTGGTTTGCAAAATCTCGCGTTTTCGGTTTTGCTCCAAGGTCATCAAATCACAGATGTCGGCCCGGTGGCAAGGGGCGGTCAGACCGCCCATGGGAGAGGTCCGACCGGCCGTGTGCTCCGGTCCGACCGGTATTGCTAAAAGTGGTTTTTGGAGCTGAGCCAAAAATAGGTTGTGTAGGCAAGTGAGGGGAGTCTCCTGGATGTGGTTGCATCATTTTTGGAGCTCCCAGTCAAAAGTTCTATTGAGTTGAAAATTCCAGAAGGTTTCGGATTTTCGAGCTGAAAATTTGGCTAAGTCTTTTGGCGGTCCGACGCCGTTGTGGATCGGTCGGACCGGCCTGAAATCGGTCGGACCGGTTGTGTGGGGCGGTCAGACCGCCGATCACTTGAAGATTAGCCTTGTTGGCATTGTTGTGTATTGATTGTGTTTATTGTATGAACTTCAATGCCTTATTGTTGCATATTGCTTTGCGGAACTAACGTGGGTCAAGTTGTGAAGAACTTGTTCCCGGAAATGATTTTTTGTCTATTCTTTGTGCGGTGGCTTGCAGTCAACGGCGTCAGCGGTGAGGTGGATCGGGACTACGCTGGAGAGGCGAGGTCCGAGCGATCATGGATGCCGGGTGAGGTCGTGTGACTCAAGCATGGTGCGAATGGGCAAGATGGATCGAGCAGGTAGTTCGGTGCATTTGGTTGGATCAGGCGGTGCGGAAGTCGGTGCAAGTCCCTCGGAGGTTCCGATGGGATTCGGACGGGAGGGACTTGGCGACGTGATGAGAGCCGCTGATCAACCTACACGTGGTGAAGCATGCGATTGCTTCAATAGTTATGTGTGAGTGGGTCCCAAAGTGAAACCCTAGGCCTCTCCTATAAATAGAAAGGGAGATGTAAAACCCCAAGCACTCATTTGGCCCCTTCATTTTTTCTAGGGTTTGGAGGAGAGGAGAGAAGCTAGGGTTTGGAGAGATTGTGTGTGTGCTCCTTGTGTGAGCTCTTGTCCTCCTTGTTGGAGTGGCTTTGTAAGCATCTTGTGGGATCAATCAATCTTGTGATGCTTGCTTGAGAGATCATTTGTCTCCCTTTGTGTTCTTCTCTCTTTTGGATGATTTTGGTGCTTCCTTGATTCAAGGGTTTATGCTTGGTCTCTTGACCTATTTTGTCTTGCTTTGATGTGTGGGAATACTCCTAGAATCATCTAGATCATCAACCCCACAAGCAAGTCTTGAATCAAAGATTTTCGTATTTCTAGGGTTTGTGCACTTCTTGGGTAAAACCTTGAGAGATCGATTCTACGAAGTGGATCTGAAGGATCGTCACTAGAAATAGGTCTCTAATATCCTTAGGGAGGTGTGCTCGAAATTTGGTCAAGTTTCATAGGTTGAATCAAAAGTTGGATCAAATTTCGTTTTGGTTTTGGGCATTGTTTTGATCTTGGACTAAATCGGTCGACCGGTTTTGTAGCAATGATCCGACCGCCGCTTTTCGAACCGCCCAGTAGTGGCGGTCGAACCGATTTCAACGGTCCGACCGCCGATTAGTAGCCGGACCGACCGCTCAAATCAGCGTCGGTTCGACCTTGATCTCGGTAGATCGACCGCCGATGCCCAGATCGAGACCGGTGAGATAAAATCTCCACATTTGTGTCGTGTAGTTCTTGGGGTTATCGAATTGACACAAGGCTTCCATCGTAAACTATCGATCTTCTTAGCTTTCATAGCTAAAGGAGTAAAGTTCGTGTTGAATTTGATTAAGGCGAGAAAGTTGAGAAAGCGCCTATTCCCCCCTAGTCGCCTTTACGGTCCTACAAGAAATCTTTTGAAAAGTTACTAGATTGGAAAAATTCACCATTTAAATTTTTATTGAATTTTATTTAAAGCATAATATGGACTTTCAATATCAAAACAATTTAATATGATCAATCCCAACATCAAAAATTGTTAAAACTACTTTATTTGGATTCCATGTGCTTGGATATATTTTCTAGAATTCTCTATAATTTTTTTGAGTTTATTTGCTATTTTCTAATTGCTATTTGGATTTTATGGTATTTTCTAAAGAGAAAATCTAATTAAAAATCTCGTGAACAGTATCGGGCCAAAACCCATCCCTATGCAAATTCCACCAAAGATTTGCGGCTACGCTGCAAGCCGAGCCATGGCTGCTCGCTCCATCGACAGTGGTCCCCACTTGTCAGCCTCTCATCTCTCTTGGCAGCTGCCTTACGGTCCCTGAATACCACGCCATTATTGTCGTTTGCTACGTGCCTTCGCCCGAGTCGCAGTCGTTGACGAGTGGAGCCCACCAAATCACTATTCTTCGTCTCCGAATCGGTTGAGATCCGATTTCCGCCGCCGCGTGGACCTCCGTCGCCGTAACCGCCTCGGACTCCTTCGGCCGCCCATATATAAGGGGAACGAGTGACCTCGTCCTCCGCATCCAAACCCTAGCCGCCAAAGCTTGAGCGCCGAACCCTAGACGCGGGAGAGCTCGAAGAAGAATCTCACCGCCGTAACTCCAACGAGCCCTTGCTCCGCCGTCAGTGCCTCTTGAGCTCCTCGTCACCACCGTTGACATCGCACGGAGCTGCGCTACCTCTTGGCCGCCTTCGTTCCTCCGGAGCGTCACCGGAGGACCAATCCCATCGAGCCTGTATCTCCTCCGTCGCTCCAACCTCCCGTCGGTCACCACAGCCACCCCCAAGCAACCGTGAGCACACCTATGAGATACTTGCGTTACCCTCTATCTCCTGGTACCACTCAACGCCAGTAGATCGCCGCCGTTCGACGTCGCCATCGGTTTTCGAGCGCCGCCACAGTCGATCTGACGTGGCTAGCCGCGTCAGCGTGCCACTGCCGCGTTCGTGCGCATGTGGCGTGTGCGTGGCGCTTGGTCAGCAGCCACGTGGGTGTCCGCGTGTGCGGTCCACCGATTCCCAAATACATCGGTTCGGTAGACTTGGTCCACCGTGAGCCGTGAGACTGACATGTGGGCCCAACATGTCATAATTTTCAAGGATTTATTTTAAATCCGAAAATCCTTCACTGATGTCATCGTTGCGCAATAATCCAATTTTTCAATGGAAAAATAATTCAGAAATTCTAATGAATCCAAAATTAGGGTTTTTCTTTGGATTCAATCTTCCAAAGCCCATATCTTTTGCATCCGAACTCCAATGGAGCCCATTCAAATTTCTAAATTTATCTAAATTTGAGATCTATTTATTTATGATTTGTATTTAATTTATAGAGTTTTTTGTCTCTGTTATTTATTTATTTTGTTTGCGAGTAGACGTTAATTCTTCGATGAGTTTTGAAAAAGGAGAAGTGCATCAAGATCAAGATCAGTACCTAGACCTATTCCAAGGCAAGTTATACCTTAGATCATATTGAAACCAATTTTCAAAATACTTTGATTCAAATTATTGCATTCTATTAGAAGTATTTATTTAAATGCTTTTGGCTTTATTTATTAACCCAAATTATTATATCCACTTTGTCTATCGTTATGTCATATTCTTTTGTCACCCTAGGTTGGTTCATTATTAGTTGGTATGATTGTAGCACCAACGTGGGTTGGTTAGATATGAGTAGATTGCTTAGCCATGCCACTAGTCGTCATCTCATGTGAGTTGCAAATATAAACTTGACTAAGTGATTCTGGAACTATGTGTCCTATGTGCTATTACTCGTTGATGGTATGTGTTGCACTTAATCAACATGGTGGAAAAGATTTATACTGAGGCAAGTGGTGGATACTGTGTGATATGGTGGAAACTATGTGAATGGGAATATTAGTTTGTGTGACACTTAGTTAGAAACTTGAAGTCTTGTCTTGGTCAATTAAGGACTTAACTTTGTGCGCCATTGAACTGAGCCTTACTGTACGACCATATGCCAGGTATGGAATGGTCCTAACTTAGTAAGTTATGGAGTCTTGACATTGGCTACTCAGGTAGATAGGTTAAGCGTGTGCCAGGGTGGAAGATGTGTACCGCTGTGTTTGTGACACATCTATGAGCGGTTCGTCATCTTCAGATCCAACGGTGTGTGTCATTCCAAGGGCTGTGTGTACAAATTGTACTGCGGTAATGTAACACCCCAGCCCAACACTGAGCCTAGAATGCCACCACACTACTCTTTAAACTAATAATTATCGACACACTATAAAATTACAGCAGGAAAACAACAATAAACATATCCATAGATCACAAAAGAACATGCATAATTATGGATCAAACGATAATAAATAAGCAAGGGGAATATAACCAGGTAAATAGTCCAAAATAGCACCAACCAATGAATCCAAATCATTAAAACAAATAATCTAGTCCAAAACATTGTCCTAAACTTTATTCAACCTCTAACATGTCCAAGAGTAATCCAATTTTGAATGAAAAGATTCTTATGGCAAATGATCATGTGTTGTCCATGTGCTCTACTCGCTCTCAGTTACGGCGTCCTCGAAGATCACCTAAAGACAACAAAAGAGCAAGGGTGAGTCCACGACTCAGCAAACACATCCATATACAACGAACAATAATAAATCAACGACATTCAATAACCGTTATCATCACAGGTACTTCTATTAATATTCTCATGCAGTTATCTTCTCTTTGATTCACATCCATTAATCTCATGTATCAATGCAAATCTAATCTACATGTCCACATGCACTTCTTTCGCGTATACCGGTATAGCATGAGTGAATGCTCGCGACAACATTCACTCTCAAGCCCGCTCCTCCTCAAGGATCGGGGACCTCCTCCACTCCCGTGGAGTTGTGATCAATCATGATCACCTTCTCATATGCAAAGATGCTTATGAATGCAAAAATGCAAGATTTCATCATACTCATCATTTCCAATTTTTTCATCATGTCCATAACAATATAAATCCATACCATTCCATTGCTTGCAATTAAATAAAATAAAAGCACAACAATAATGGTAATAGAAGATAAAGAAAACAGTGGTCAATCATTGATCGATGTCTACCATGCACTTGCCTTTACTAGTTGCGACGCACGATTTGGCTAGAAGATGGCAACAAGCACGACGTCTCTCCTATATTAAATACACAAACTTCAATACAAGCTACAGCAACAAGAATAGCAATCAATATACTTCGCTCCTACCCGTCCCCAAATATACCACGCTACTCCGGTACCGAATAGTTACCCATTGCTGTCTTGATACTAAAACGAACGTAACTTTTGACTCAAAAGTCCGATCACAACAAACCATCCTGTTCTGGATTCTTCATAAAATTCTCCACATTTTCTTAGATTACGAAGACTTCTAATTAAATCATCTAACCCTCCGTTTTTAGCCCAGAAAACCGATCTGTCCGCTTCGGAACAGCAGGTCTTACTAAATTCATAACTTTTGTTTTACCCAACCAAAATACGAGTTCTTAGATTCTACAGAACCATTGGACAATTATCTACATCTTTCATGTAGATCAAAAACTCTAATTAGTGGATTTACTATTTTTAATCCGCAGTCTACCAGAACAGCGCCGAAAGATGACAACCACAATGACAGCAGTCTTCCGAAAATCATAACTCGAATTCTACTTGTCCGATTGACATGTTTAAATATTCTATAGAAAGATATCAAAATTATCTACAATTAACTAGTAGATGACATTTCCAAAATTTGCCATTAAGGTACCCGAATAAATCGTTCAACATAACAGCAGGCTAAACAGATCTAAAAATCAGCCCTTCTACTAAATTTTTTAAAACATCTCTAATTAATCTCAATTCTAATCTCTAACTAAATCAGCAAAACAAAGAGAATACAAAATTTCAGATCATTACCGACAAGAATCCGGATCCTAGCTTCTTTTCTTCTAATTTTTCTCTCTTCCTTTATTCTCTTCCTTCTCTTCTTGTTTTTCCTTCTCTTCTTGTTTGGTTTGCCCAGCCGTTCTCTACTTGAAATCTTGATTTTCCATGTGAGTCTCTCTGGTTGGCGTGCTTGAATTGTTCTCGCTAGAAGACACGGTGCTAGTAATTACAAGGCATGAAGGCGCACGGCGCAGCGGCACAAAGCGCTCTGGCCGAGCGCCGCCCACACTGCAGAAACAGGCGCTCCCTTGCGGCGGCTCTATCGCATGTCTGGCGTACACGCAGCCGACAATTTGCTGGCGCTAAGCGCGTCTTGGCGAACACATGCGAGCGACGCTTAACGGGGCGTGGCGGCGGCGGTGCGAGAGAGTGCACGGAAAAAGAAACAAACTAATCCATTAGGGTTTTCTAGAATCCACTCCACGATTTATATAGTCCTTAAAAAAACTCTGAAATATCCTATTTACACGTATCTAATTTCTTTAATTACGCACACGCCCTTAAGACGTTATTATTATTATTATTATTATTATTATTTTCAGAATATTACAGGTAAAGCACATCGAGAGTGTCAATATTTGAGATGAAGTTTCTGAAAGGTTTTGTTATGGTCAGTGCTAGCTACACTAATTGTATCTTGTGGATAAAGTGTACAATCTCTACAGAGTGTTAAATCAATCTATTCAAATAGCCGCGTCCGCGGTCATGGACATGCTAGAGGATTTCACACGAGGGGTAGTTTTTCATAAAACCTTTGGAAAGGGAGCTGTGTGATCTAAGTCATATGGCTGTGTGAATAACTTGTTTAGACTGTGTGCTATTTGTGAAAACAAACATCAAATTATTATTGTTTATTTATTTTAAATATTGTTTTCAATCTATTATTTGTATTCAATTGCAAATGTTGCATTATGCAAAATAACCACATAAGACATTCCTTTGGAACAAGTCATCATCTATAAATTGCATTCTGTGGTATGACTTGTAAGTACAGTTGTGTACTCTTGCTTGCTTCAAATAATCAACAGAAGTGGATGAGTCTTTACCTGTATTTGAGGAGGAGTTCTATGAAGGTGCTGATCGTTAGGGTCTTGATCCCAGTCAGTTGCATGTGGTGAATTGATGGGATTCCGCTGGAGTTTAATTTCGTTCCACTACTGTTATTTATTTATTGTCATCCCTACGTGGCTTAATAAATGTAAACTCGACCATAAGGTCAAAACCATTATTTGTTATTCAAATTAGTCGCTTATTCTATTAATCATCTTGTGTAGATCGATATTCATCTATGTTGATACTGTGTGAACTAGCGTGATCCTAGACTAGTGCAGAATATACAAAGGGTCCAGAATTGCATTTTTGGATCCCGACAGAGGTGGTATCAGAGCCATACTGACTGTAGGTCTTAACCTTAGTTAGATCGGCCGTCTTAGAGTGTCCAAACTATTTTCTAAAGCAAAATTATCTTGTAAGATTAATTGGGTTGCTTAACTCCCCTCATATCATTCTTGACTCAACTATTGCTGGATTTTTTCCTCCCGTTGTTTTTAAGTTGTTATTATCCTCTTATCTGTCTTGTCAGATGCCTCGTCTTCAGAACTATAGTGAGCGCAAGGGAGGACTTGCCGTTGAGCTTTGGAAGCGGTTGCAAGTGCTTGGAGGATTCGACCATCCGATGTACCATGGTAGAAACTGGGTAGTGAACAGCCGAGATCGTGGAATGATCTGTCATTTGACTATCTACGCTCGGAAGGACACCAAGGCAAGTTGACCTTTGAACATCTCATCGAGAAGGATTATTTGGATCGACGTAATTCAGGAGTCTTCGCGCCTTGCTATCCTAAGAATTTACAACATCTACGCTCACGAGCTTGAGATGCTGTCTTCCGCTACCACCCATGTGCATCTACGGCGGATGTTCCTGCATGTTACTCATCTACAGATGGAGAGAGCAACACCACCGTGATGCATCTTGCCCAGTTCGTCGCTGCTCAGGAGGAGTCACCGGAGTTGGCCGCTATAGAGCTGGAGTGCACCTACGAGACCATGCAAAGAGCAGAAGAAAGGATCGTCATTCTGTAAGAGACTATCTACGGTCAACACAAACACGAGAAGTATCAAAACGAGGAGGATCACGAAGAAGAAGACCCATAAGAAGCTGAAGAGCCAGCAAAGGCCGCAGAGCGGAGGAGCCAGCTGTGCCTGCACCAAGGACGCCTGTTCCTATTGCATCAGTCCTAGAGCACCAAGACCAGTTCGCAAGGATGCCAGCGTAGTTCCAGGTCTATAGCAGATGGGAGCACCGTCAGGGTTATGGAGGCTATCTCATCGAGTAGTCCGCTTGAGTATTTAGGCTTAGCTAGTTTTAAGGTTAGGAGAGTCGTCCTTAGGTGGTAGATTGTGTGTTTAGGTTCGTTCTTATTTTCTTTTATGCGAGTATGAGCTGCAAAGGCCCTTAGGCATTTGTTGGAGCCATACCAAGATCTTAATTAATATAAATATTTTAGTTGAGTTTTCTTGAGCTATGTTTGTTGGGTTTAACCTACCCCTGCCTACTTCCTAACTCATCTCATGCTTGCTACCTTATCTAACCCATGGAGTTTTACTAGATGGTTCAGACTTGTCAAGCTATTGCAAGTGGTTCTAGCACTCCTGTCTCAGGAGAAAATAAGCAGACCCCGTAGGAGCAGTTCCACCTCAAGCACCCCAATCGACATGTAGAATTTTAGAGCTTTCATGATAGCTCAGACCTAGATGATATACACCACGATGAATCAGATTCAGAATATGAACAATCAGAATAACAACAACAATCACCACAATAGAGCCTCAGTCGCTCATGGTCACCATGGACCATCTAAGTTAGCTGAGTTCATGAGGACTCGTCCACCAATATTTTCAGGGCATATTTCACCGATTGAAGCTGATCATTGGCTTCATGTTATTAAGAGGAAGCTACTGATCACCCAATGCAGTGATGATGAAAAGGTTTTTGATGTCACTCACCAGATGGAGGGTATAGCTGTCGAATGGTGGAAAAACTTCTGTGCAACGCATGAGACGCCGCAGAACATTACCGGGGAAGAGTTCTCAACTGCTTTTCACTAGTACCATGTATCGGAAGGGATCATGGATTTGAAGAAAGATGAGTTTCCCGCTCTCAAGCAAGGATGAATGTCCAATCTTGAGGTCGTCAGGTACAGGAGGGAGCCAATCATGCTATGGTACTCGGGTTGATCCACGGCTTCTCCTTCCACATGTGGATCCAAAGTAGTCGAAGTCGCTATGGGAGTGGTGATTGGCTTGCAGTCACCCATCTCGAAGCGCTTGAGTAGATCCTTAGTGTACTTCGTATGATGGATGAAGATCCCTTCCTTACATTGATTGATTTGAAGCCCCAGAAAGTAGTTGAGCTCTCCCATCATACTCATTTCAAATTCCCTAGACATGGTCTCGGAAAAACTAGAAACAAGAGCATGAGAAGAACCACCAAAGATAATATCATCTACATAAATTTGAACAAGCAAGAAGTCATTGCCATGCCTAAGAATGAATAGAGCCTTGTCTATCTTACCCATCTCAAATTTATTCTTAAGCAAGAAGGTCTTAAGTCTATCATACCAGGCTCTGGGAGCCTGCTTAAGACCATATGAGGCTTTGGATAGCTTGAAAACATGATATAGATACTTGGAATTCTCAAAGCACTGGGGGTTGCTTAACATACACTTCCTCCTTTATGTAACCATTTAGAAATGCACTCTTGGCATCCATCTGGTGCAGCTTAAAGCCCTTAGATGCAGCAAATGCAAGCAAAATACGAATAGCAACAGGAGCAAAGGTTTCATCAAAGTCTAACCCATCAACCTGGCTAAAACCTTGAGCTACCAATCTAGCCTTGTCTCTAACCACAGAACCATCCTCACTTTGTTTATTTTTGAACACCCAACAGGTTCCTATCACATTATGATCACTAGGAGGCTCTATTAGGTTCCAGACCTTATTTCTCTCAAAGTTCTCTAACTCCTCATGCATGGCATTAACCCAGCTAGAATCAGATAAGGTATGTGATATATCGCGGGGTTCGAAAAAAAGCAACAAATGGAGAATGGAAGTAGAGACTCGGATCGTGATACCTGGAGCGAGTGACTCGCTTATGAAGATGACCAATCATCTGATCCGGAGGGTGACGCCTCTGAATGTGAAGTGGAGCGTCTGGGGAGATAGCATCTCTTCGACCTCCACAGGTACTGCTAATGATGAAGATGCAGCAGAGGCCTTAACTAGAGGTGAAGTAGTCGAAACAGGTTCTTGAGCTGGAATAGGAGCGTCAGAGCAGATGGAAGAGCATCATCGACTCCATCATCATCTTCCTCTACAAAGATGCTCTTCATCACCTCTGTGTCACCTGAAACATCTGATCTAGCTCTAGGGCTAGTTTCATCAAAAGTGACATTGCATGTCTCCTGGACAACGTTAGTCTCAACATTAAAAACCCGAAAACCCCTCAAATGTGCAGGATAACCCAAAAATAAACCATCAAAAGTCCTTGACTCAAATTTATCTAGATTTCCTATCTTGATAATGAAACACTTGGCTCCAAAAACTCAAAAACGAGAAACAGAGGGTTTTATACCAAACCGAAGCTCATATGATGTCTTGCCCAAAGACGGTCTCAAGAAGACACGATTGGTAATATGGCAAGATGTAGCAATAGATTTGGCCTAAAACCTCCTCGGAGTGCTATACTCATCTAGCATCGTCTTAGCCATCTCGACTAAGGTTCTGTTCTTCCTTTCCACCATGCTATTTTGTTGAGGGACGTGTGGAGAAGAGAACTGATGCTCAATAACACGCTCGGCACAAAAAGAGGCAAATGAGGTACTCTTGAACTCCGTGCCATTGTTATTGTGAATCGCTCTTAGGGCACCGGGGAGTTCGAAAGCCAAACGAAGAGTAAGATCATGAAAATGATCAAAAGCTTTATCCTTCGAAGCAAAAAGAATACCCAAGAGTATCTCAAAAAATCATCGACTATGACAAGAATATATCATTTGCTACCAGCTGACCGAACCATAGCAGGACCAACAGTATTCATGTGAAGCAACTGTCCTGGTCCGTCAGTTATGATCATAGTCAATGAAGGGTGTGAGGCGACAACTTGTTCACCAAGCCTATAGGGCGCACATATAGCATCCTTGATAGCTGTGAGTTTGGGCAAACCTCTCATGAGATAAAGGCTGCTAACTTACGACAGATGATCAAAACCAATGTGCCTCAAACGACGGTGCCAAAGCCAGAATTCAGAAGAAGATGCAATCAAACACTTGAGAGATCCAGCAAAAGATTCAGAAAAGTCAGTTCCAAAGATCCTACCGACTCTAGAAATCCTAAAAATAAGCTCACCAGCTGAACCAAGCACACGACAAGTATTTTTTTAAAAATATACTCTCATAGCCATCATCAAGAAGCTGCGAGACAGAAAGCAAGTTGTACCTTAGTGAAGGCTTACGGGTAGTCTACGATAGCACAAAACAAAAATTTACCCCGCAACCAAGGAACCTCCGCTAGTAATAGATCACGAGATTACCACTAGACGAGCCGACTCGTAGCAGAAGTAGAGTCGATGTAGCGAGTTGATGCAGTCGTAGTCGTACTCACCACGTCTCTTCTTCTCCGAGTCTTGTGATCGTCACAAGTCGCGGATCGTCCTAGTGCTGATGCTTCGCAACAACACCTCCAAGGTATCCACACGTACGGGGCAGGGATAGCACGCGCTGGAGTGCTAGCGCCAGCAGCGTGGTTTGAGGAAGGTGTGGTTGTTAGGGTTTCGAGAGTTCTTCAAAATATCATGATCACCCCATGCCACCACCCCTATATATATAGACATCCATGATGGGTCTCGTACTTGTGGCCCATTAGGAACTCGTGGCCTACAAGAATTCGGATCACCATCCAAATCAGATCCTAGCACTTTAAGTGTGCGACCCTATAGGTTCATGTGTAATCAGTTGTGGCTCGAAAACTCTTTTCCGACCACTAGTCGCGGTACCTAGCAGCACATAACGATTCCTAAACACACATAGAATATATCAGACGAACTTTAATGCAATATGATCTACGACCAGGACCATATCACTAACGACCAGCTAGTATCTCTATACGACAAGTTCATATTTGGTCTCGACCAATTCGTAACTCCTTACTACCAGGTTTCAACCACTTAGTGACCATGTTCGACCAGCCTACAACCTGCTCGTATCTCCATATGACTAGTCCGTATCTGATCGAATTGAAAGATCTTGTCGTGTATTCTCCCTTTGCCTCATGATATTTGGTTGAACTCCAGGTGAGATGTTGTGTCATTCATGGACTATTCAATACTTTCTCGATCAAGTGTCGAATAACTTCATGTGGTCGACACTTCGACCACTAGTGGTATGTCCATGCACTTTCTTTATCCGACGACAATGAGGGGCCCAGAGACATCTCTCCTATTATGTTAGGAGGGGCAAACCCCATATCCGACTAGTCACATCCCTCCACATATTTCATAGCATACTCGAAAGCTACCTTATAACTGCCCAGTTACGAGTAGCGTTTGACATCCCCTAAGAGTTCTTTTACACATGTAGAAAACCATGCTGATCTCAGGTCTAAGGATTATACATCATCATTGCTTAAGACCAACTAATGACACATAGAATCATAACAATCTCAACAATGTCTTAAGGTGGGTCTTTTCCAACACCATGTTCTCTAACATGTGTCCATATTATTGGTTTGATATCTCCATATCTATGACCTGTGAAACATAGTCATCAACCAATACATATACTAGTCTATTCATATGTGTTCTCATATGTTTCCGACCAGGGAACGTTTAAGAATAATCATCGCAATAATATAGAGTTTCACAATCAAGTCACATACTTGATAATAAATATTATTGATATTATTCTAGGAACAAGATAACATACTATCCAATGTTATGAACATAATGAAATATAATCATCTTTATGATTGCCTTTAGGGCATATTTCCAACACTTAGCTTGTCCACAAGGGCGACGTCCTTATGGATGAACTTATCGTTCACCATGATTGATCCTGTTCCTTCAATCCTCCCTTGTGTATCATCTCCAAAGGTAATAAAATCATCACCCGTCGATCGCGTGAAGGAGGTGAACCATCTTGAGTCTCCGTTCATGTGGCGTGAACAACCGGAGTCGACAAACCATGTGTTCTCCCCCCTTCCGCGGCGATCCTGGAAATCAAGACACAGAAGATCAATGTGTCTCAATACTGGGTTAGTTAAACATGACTTGGGAGCCCAATACTAAGACACAAGTCTGCGAGTCGTATAAACAGCAGAATTGCTAGCCTTGATCCTACTTGAGGCTCTATCATGAGCATTGGTTACACGAATATGAGAAGCATTATATCTAGGAACATGATGATGATGAGTATGTGAAACAAATCCTAATCCAGGTTTCTTCTTTTCTGAATGACCATGTCTCATGAAGGCTCTAGGTTGATGAGATGAAGTTATAGCAAGAATTTTCCTAGCATTTTTCAACCTACGCCAACAGAACTGGAGCAAATGTCCATCCTTCTCACAATAAGTGCATGGTACTTGGTACCACTGGGAGAAGCACCTTTTGACTCAACAGATGGTTGGGCAAAACCTATAGATTTGAAATTGGTTTTTGCGGGTTGGGTTTTGAAATCAAGCAAATGCCCACCCAAGACTTGAATGATATTTGGCTTGGACTTGTCTTGGAAAAAGTTGTATCCTAACCCTTACTATTAATAAGGAGTTTTGGACTTGTCAAGAATCATGTTTAACTATTTCTTACCCTTAGAGAATTTTTCTAATGTATCCTTAAGATAAGCATTCTCTTTTCCAAGGTTAAAACATGATTCACAAGTTTTATCCTTAATGGCTCTGGCATGCTTCTCCTTATGAATAGCAACTCAAGCTTAAGGGCTTCACATGAAGTACAAGGAGAAGAATTAATTTTGTCCTTAAGCTTAGCATAATTAGCTCTAACTACTTCTCATATGTCTTTTACTTTATGTTCATGTTCTAAGCAGAAAGAGCAAGTGCTAGACTCAGCCTTACCAGAAGCGACCAATTTACTAGATTCTAATCATTTTTCACAAGGAGTAGATTTAACTTCAATTAACTCAGTCATAGCATTTTCTAGTTGGTGCAAGGCACAGCATCATGAGCATTTTGCAATTTAGCAAGTTCAGAATGTAAATCATGGCAGGATGAGCATTCATCAGCATCAAGGTTCTTAGCATTCACAAGTTCTAGTGTGAGATTATCAACTTGTGACTCTAAGTCCTTATTCCTAACCATGATCAACTCTAACGCCTTATCCTGGATAAGCAGTTGCTCAAAGATGGTATCACATCTAGTAGAGAGAACGTCATAGGATCGAGGTACCTCATCGATGTCATTGGCGTCGACGGAGTTTGCCATGAAGCACATGCTGGTGAAGTCCTTTGCATTCACTTTCTTCTTGTCTTGAGGTAGCTCCTCCTCCTTGTCCTTCTCGCTCCTAGAGTCCACATCGCTCATGGATTGCTCTCCAAAAGCGGTAAGGACCCGGTGAGCAGCCTTCATGAGCTTGGCAACATCAAACTTAGGCTTGTTCCCTTGAGGCTTCCTCCAAGCTGCATTCTCCTCCTTGTGGTTGCCCTTCCATTTTAGCTTAGTTCAGTTCACCCTGATATGGTAGAGCTCTCCACATTCATAGCATGTCACAAGGCCACCCCTCTTCTTATTTCTCACATTGTTATATGCCCATGTGAATTTTTTGGCTAAGAGGGCAAACACGGCCTCAGGGATACACTCAAGTTCCTCTTCATGGATTGCAGATAAATAGACAAGTAAAAATCCAGAGGAAGATTCAGATAAGCCATCAGAAGATCTCTTGAGGGTCTGCTACCAAAATCATATTTTCCTTCTTAGGATGATCAACTCTCTTGATCTCATGGGTCTTGAGCTTACTATAAAGCAACTCCAAAGTGAGATTAGAGAAATTGACATTCTCCTCAATGGCAGTAGCCTTCATCTCTCATTCCTTGGTGTTGATTGCAGTCAAGATATGGGTGGCATTCTAAACTGAGAATACTCGATGTCGACCTCTCTCAGCTGATTGAGCACCTTGTTGAAGCGAGTGAATACATCATCGATGCTCTCTTAGGACGCATCTCGAACTTATTGTATTCTCGCTTAAAGACCGTTTGACGTATTTGCTTGATTTGGGAAAAACCCTCATGGTAGGTTTCGAGGATGTGCCAAATCTCGTGTGCGGTCTCAAGGTGACAAATCCTGTTATACTCCTGTCTACCAAGCCCGACATACAGAAGGTTCTTTGCCTCGTGGTTGTTAGCCAAGAGGACCGCTGAAGCCGCCTAGCAATCTCGGGCAAGACGAGCGGAGCTTGAACAAACTCCCATACAACCTATCCTTCGCTCTAAAGGAAGACACGCATGCGATTCTTCCTATAGGCATAGTCGAGCCCATAGAAAATATGCGGCTTGGTGGAGTACTTCTCCATCACCAAGTTCAATGACCGATTAAGATCAAGATTGAACTAACCGGGCTCTGATACCACTTGTTGGACCGACACGACGTCTAGAGAGGGGAGAATAGGAGCACGATCTCTTTTCACCTTGATTGGATTTAACACGTTTTTCACTCCAATAGCTATGAGAGCTATGAAGATCAATGTACAAACATAGCGGAAGACTTGTATTGAATCCAATCAAAACCCCAAAGCAAAACAACCAAAATCGCCAAAAACTCAATTCACAATGAGTTGGGCGGTCAGACCACTCAGCCTAGCGGCCTGACCTCTCCATGGGGCGGTCTGACCTCCAGCACGATAAATAGTAAAATTAGCCCGAACTCGAAATCACAAATTGGTCTAACTTTTGATCTACAACTCTAAACTTCACAAAACTTGAAACATACCTTTCTATAGGATGTCAGAAACCTATTCCAATCAAGGATCATGAAGATCATTGCCAAAGCTCTGACCTTTTTCATTTGAGTGAATGTTGCTTCAAAACCGAGTCAAAACCAAAATATGATCCAAAAACTTGCTCGTGGGTGATAGATGATCAACATGATGCTAGATGTATTCTCACATATCACAGCAAGCAAGATCCAGGCCAGAAACAAAAGAAAACGGAAGGATCAATGAAACCCCAAAAGCACAAAAGAGAGATAAGAGCAAGAAGACACTCATTTTGAGGAATCTTACTTGGATTTATTTGAGATTAATATTGGTTTACAAACATTCCATCATGGAGGATAAATGCTCAACACTTGAGCACACAATCAATCCAACTCTCTAGAACCCTAACCTCTCAATATTCCTCTCCCTAAACACAAACTAGGGTTTCTTCAATACAAGGGTTAGGAGGTGCACAACTAGCACCGCCCCTATTTATAGTGGAGGCTAGCTTCTAGGAGGACATTCCTAATAGGCACTCATTAAGCCCACACACAAACGGGTTTAACTCACACACGCATTTCAAAGTACCATCTTCATCTTCTCTTGACCTAAACCACTTCTCCTTATGCCGTCTTGCACCGTAGTTTAACCAAAAGCCATCAAGGCGGTATTTTAGTGAAGTTACCAAAATACCTCTTCTCGATCCTTCTCCAAAGACCGAGTCCAAACTTCATGAAGCAATCACATGCTTCGCCACGTGTAGGTTGATCAACGGCTCTCTTCATGTCGGCAAGTTTCTCCCATTCGGCTCCCACTGAAACCACCATGGCACTTGCACCGACCACCGTGCCGCTTGATGCAACCGTCGCACCGAACTTCCCGTTCGGTCATCCTTGTCCATTTTGCGTCATGCTTGAGTCCATTGACTTCACCGGTATCCTCGATCGTTCTGAACTTCAGCTCTTCAAGCCTAGTCCCAATCATCCTCGCTGTTGACCGTCGTTGACCTCCAAGCCTCATGCACAACAATAAACAAAGAAATCGATTTCGGGAATAACTTCTTTACAATTTGACCTACGTTAGTCAAAACATGCATCATGCAACACATATGCACTAAAACCCATGAACATGACCTAACCAATAAACATCGCCTCCAAGCTAGCTGGCGAACAAGTCAAAACCGATTTGACCGTCCGCTGGTCGGTCTGACCGCCTAGCAAGGGACTTAGCCAATTTTCCTACCTAGAAATCCGAAACCTCTCTGGAAATTTCAAACGAATAGAACTTTTGACTCAAAACTCTAAAAATTATGAGACAAGTGTAGGAGAATCTCCTCTCTTGCCTACACCCTCTATTTTTGGCCTAGCTCCAAACTCAAAGCCACTTAATGGTCGGTCAAATCACTGCCCATGACTGGTCTAACCGCCAGCCACTATACTTGAGGCTTGGCCAGTCTGACGGACAGTTGTGGCGGTCGGACCGACCATCATAGAGGCTGGTCTGACTACCGATCTGGCTGGTCTGACCACCTATTGCCTAACAACATCTGAACTTTTACCGAAAATGTATGTTTCGCAAACCCTCAACACCATTGCCAATTGTAATATCATCCTAAGATTATGAGCATATCCCCATGATATCCACACTATGCCACTATTGCAAAATTTTAAAGCCTTCTGAGTTGAGATCCACCATATCGATGTCCACATAAATAGATAGTTCCTCACTCTTTGGGTAAGATGTTGGTCTTAGTTGAGAAGGTACCGCTGTAGAAAAAGAAGACCCAAACATAGAGGAAAAGCTTGCACCCCAGATCTTGCCCCACATATTTGTCTTGTTACTTAAGGTGGGTGCTAGTGGAGGTCGTTGCAAGTGGGCTCCTTGGAACTTATTTTCATATCTTTGGAAAACCTCATGTAATCGAGAACGAACATCTGCAAAATAGTTAGAATTGTTTAGCCCTGTAGCATCACTAAGAAGATCAAGAATATTAGCAAATCCTTGAATTTTAGCTCTATGATCTAAAATAAATGCAAATGGATATAGGAATGGGATTTCTCTTAAATATTTAATGTATTTACTTTTCATAGCAACAATAGACTCTCGTCAAACTGTGTTATTTTCACATATTTTCAATTGACTAGCAATCTATTAAATACTATACATAATAATAGGAGATGTTGGATAATAGATAGCAGACAAAGCAACAGTGGCCTCAAATTTTTTCTAAAAACTCAAGTATGTTCTCAGCAATGAACCAATATTGTTCAATCAATAGTATAGTACTGTTAGTGCTCTGATAGTGTGTTTGAATAAAAATAGAAAAATGCTCTTATATGGTAAAAGACTATTAAGCATCAAGTAAGTAGAGTTCCATCTTACCAGCATGTCCAAACCAAACTTTCTTGGATGTACACTCATTGCCTTGTAGAAGTTCTTATATTAGTCGTTTATTCTTATATCACTTTGTGTGGAATGATATTCATCCATATTGACACTGTATGCACTAGCGTGATCCTGGACTAGTGCATTATACACGAAGAGTCCAAATTTGCATATTTGGGTCTTGACACCAAGTCAATCCTGTCGCTTGTCTTCGGCATGGCACTTCGGTGTCCCTCTTCTATCTAGGAACAGCCATTGGCCCTCCCCCTCTATTGTCTAGTGGATGGTCTTCCCTCGTCCCCTTTTGGAACTCTGACCTACCTCGGAGACACACGGGATTGTACGATGGGTCGGTGTGGTACGGCGGTGATGGCGGCTAACAAGAGAGTGATGGACGTCAACGAAGGCTATGTCATTTTGTCATGAGTCCACGTGAAACAGTTACTTCCAAGGCTTAATAGGTAGTTTTTGGTTGTAACCATGGTCATGGCGATGTGCAGGCTGGCGAACTCTCGGCTCGAAGCTGGTGCTCAATGGCCAAGTTTCAATTGTCTTAGAAGTTGCACTTTTGGAGTATTCATAACACCACTTTTTTTTTCCTTTGTCGTGTACTTGTGTATCTCTTTCTTTCCTTCACTCATAAGCCAGTGTTTCATTGTGTTGTAATCTCTCTGTAGTATCCTTTTCATTTTCCTTATGTAAGCCTTGTGGAGTTTTCAGCCGAATGGCAGTATTTGCCGACGTAATAGCAAATATGGCAATCGTCGCGTGGAATTTGCAAAAATGGCATTCCACCGCACGACCATCGCGCGACATCGACCGAGGTGGCGACATGTACCCAATCCCACGGGGATGCCGTGCGGGCCGCATGGCCACGTCGACTGCCCCTCCCGCACGGCCCGCATGGCCACCATGCAGTGGCCATCCCATCCTCCCACCAAACCGCATCGGATCTCACGAGAAACAAAAAAACCAGGACATGTGTAGTTCGGACAGACCTCCGAGCCAGGCCCTCCCTCCATCTGTCAACCTGCACCACCATGGCTTCTTTGCACCAAAATATATGTAGCCTCATCCCGTCACCTCCATCTAATCGCTCCCTCTCCCGTCTATGCGCTGTCTCCTGCATGTGCATGCATTCATGCATGCCTCTCTCGGCTCGTAGGTACTATAAATAGCAAGCGAGAGCGATTAAGTTTCGTCTTTTGCTCGCTCTCTCTCTCTCGCTTCTCTCTGCCGATCCGGTGATAGGGAAGTTTTAGTGTTATTAACCACTGTCATTTGCAACAACATTAGCAGGTAATTATGTCATTGTCTCTAAATTCTTTATTAACTGTGTTGTTAGTAAATAAGTCATAGTATTATTTTCGTACGTAGTTAGTTGTCATTTTCCAAGCGTACTTATATAAGTCATTTTGGAATTATCGTAGTTAAATTAATTAGTTCTGAATCCATAATTTGTAGTTAAGAAAATGTCATGCGATGCATGCATGCACCATGCAAGCAAGTAGTTGCTAGTTATTCATGCATGCATGCATCATGCAATCAACACACATGCATAAAATTAATATTTATTTAACAAAGGGAAAGAACATGGATTAACATGTAAAATTATTAAGGCATCGTTAATTAGTTATGAAATAATTAGTCATAATTAATTAGTTTTAAACAATTAGTTGAAGTTCATAATGACAACAAATAGAAAAATAAGAAAAAGTTTTGTTCGGTGAAGATGTTACATGTATTTATTAAATATATCATCCATTGTATGTGTATGACCATATAGGATTTATGGAACAATATGTGCATGCTTTTTAATTGTCCAGACAAAACACAGGTCCATTCGCGGTAATCAGTTAGCCCTAATTAATTTAGTCATATTTAAATAGTTGTATTTAATTTTGTACTACAATATTAGTGTTCATTAATTTGTAATGTTAATTTTATCATAATTTTTTATTTGCATTATTCTATCATCATTATCAATCTTTATTCCGTCTATTCCATATGATGCAAGCCATATCTCTACTGGCGCTTTTGGAACACTTCTACGATAAGGACCACCGGTGCAAGTTGTGGATCACCGGTGACGCAGATGACCCTCCGCCTCTGTGCTTCGATCCGGGAGGGATTACTGGGAGCTGGATGCTTGCTACGCCCCAATCCTCGGGACACGGGCTTGGTTCCCCTTGCGAGGCTGGTCTCCGTCGGAAGCTGGTTCACCCTAGACGCTAGTCTGCTGTCGGCCTTGTCGACAGGTGGAGACCCAAGACACATACCTTCCACTTTCGGTGGGGTGAGATAACAGTCACTCTGCAGGACCTTCCACTTTCGGTCGTGTGAAGCTTCATGGTGCGGCACCGCTGCTACCCCCAACCTGGTCGTCTGCTACGTGCTCCTACAACTATGGAGTTGGGAGCACTTCTCTGTTGGGCGCCGACCTTCGAGAGAGCGGTGCACCCGTTCGGGAGTTCGACAACCCGATAGATGGGCCCACTATGGGCTTACGATGGATTGCTACCCGTCTACGCTGGACCAAGGACATACCAGCGAGGTGCTACTCATTGTTCCACAACGAGTTTGAGTCGTTGCACGATAGCAACATCATCTGAGCTCCATGGACTCCATATTTTGTTTTGGTATATGTGTATTCATATTTTGTTTTGCTATAGTTGTATGTAATATTTTGTATGTCATGTGCATACTGATGCGCCATACTATATATCGACATTTCCAATGGAATTGCAATGTAGTTTTTTTTTCTCCATACACAAAATTGATGACATTTCGGAATGATTACAAGTATTACATTTGTGTTCGAATTCATTGGAACTTTGTGTGATTCCCAAACCCTAATATACGAGACCCTGATTATGTTAGATATGACTAAGCCTATTCCGTTATAAATACTTTGTGTGGGAATTCATAAAACCCTAATTTCCTAAGTATAAAATCTAAGTTTTCGAGACCTAAACCCTTCCTTTTTGAGATAATTTCAGAACACATATAAAATTATATAAAAATGACACAATCAAGTCCAACATGTAAGGAGCCTTCAAAACAAAATTGTTAATTTTTGGTGCCTATTTTCTATATTTATAAGTTTTTACGAACAATATACTTAAATAAATTTGCGATAAAAATTCAAAGCTCAAAAGTTCTGGAAAAACTATAGAAGCAAGTGTGCTATATTTCAAAATTCCATAAATAATTTTATAATTTTTTGAGTTCATGTGTTATGTTTAAAAATTTATACAAACAACAGTATATATGAGGAGAGAGAAAAGGTAGCCCGCACGAAGACCATGAGGGATTGGGTACGTATTGACACGTTTGTCGTTCGCATAATGACTATACGGCTGGGTACTATTTTTGTATATTTTTTGGAAATAGGTATCAGAACCGTGGTAATACGGCAAAAAGTCAGCCCTGTGTTGCTGGCCATGCTTTCGTATTCATGGACTTTATCACTAATGAAAATGATTCAGGTGGGACCTCTCCCCAGTGACTCTTCCGGGGGCAAAAAACCCCCGCACAGAATCTACCGGCCCATCGGCAAGTGGCAGATCCGTCAGCGTCGTTCTCACCCACTCACTCAACAAAATATCGCAGTGTTCTCAATTCTCATCGTCGTCGTTATCATCGCGTGTTCGTGCCACCGGCCAGTCGCCCACCGGTGCCGCACGCCTCGCCATTTTTGTCATCTTGTTGTGGATAAGGGCCAGCCATTTTCGTCCGAAGAAAGGCAAGGCAGCAAGCAGCCGGCCACGAATAATTTAATCCGGCAAGCAAAAGGAAAGGAAGGAAAGGAAAAGTTCGATTGCGGAAGGCAAGACAGGGACGCAATCTGGATTGAAAACTGTGGCTTTTCGGTGGAAAGGGACCGGGGTTGCGGCGGCCAGGAAGGCAAGAACTCTGAGTTCTTGGTCGGCAGAGAGGGATATCGCCTGGAGTAGAGGCTGCCCACCCACCCGGCGTTCGCCTATAAAAAGACCGGAGGTGAGGAGGAAGAAAGCTCTCTCTACGCACGCAAGTTCTTCTCTTTGGTTCGGTTTGCTCTCTGCAGGTTCTTGGTGTTGAGCAAGGATTGGCCTTTTGGGAAGGTATGTTCTTTTCTGTCAATTGTGCCTTCTGTTCATAGTTCTCGACATGGATCCGTGGTAGGGTTGGAATTTGGGAATATCTTTGGTTGGGGTTTCGTAGGCCTTCGAACTATCTGACAATTAACCCTAATTTGGTGAACTTGTTGGGATTTCGGGGAATTAAATAGTTTAATGTTGCGGTGTGGATGCTTGTACCTGTCAAAGGTTGTACTGAAACCTCACTTAAGTCATCTTGTATGAATCATACTGGAAAGCTTGGGTTTGGAATATTTAGGTGGTTTATCCTTTGGATGGTGCTCAAAGTCTGTTGCTTTATTGGGATTTTGCCATCATTTCATTTCTTGGCTATCGCTAAAGTCAGATTTAGTGTCTGCTCCAATTAAGTGAGTTGAAAGCTTATTTCTGATCTGTAATTTGCCCATCGTTTTGGTGGCGAAAACTATGAATATCCCCTGAATACTTTTTATGACTATTTTTCCAATCCAAAGATCACATTGGAATTCTGCAATCCTAGTTTAGGAATAAGCCAATAAAAGAAGGATTGAAGACAAGTAGTAATAAGGATCTGGGAATTCAAAATCAAGGTTCTTCTGCCCTAATTGAAGATTTTTCACATACAGGGGAGTGAAACAAATGGGGATCGGGAATGGATCAACAAGTGAGAACCAGTATGAAGCACACAAGGAAATGCGAGATGAGACCACACCACTTCTCCCAATGAAGGCAGAAGAGGACGGGATTCATGAATTCAATGGAGCTTCTTTCTCTGGTGCAGTGTTCAATCTGTCAACAACCATCGTAGGGGCTGGAATTATGGCTCTACCTGCGAGTATCAAGATGCTAGGCATTATCCCTGGTATTCTGATGATCATCCTTGTGGCATTGCTCACTGAGGCATCCATTGATATGCTGGTCAGGTGCAGCCACCAGGGCAAGATTACATCCTATGGGTGGCTCATGGGTGACACTTTTGGACAGTGGGGGAGAATTGCGCTGCAAGCATCTGTTGTGATAAACAACATTGGCGTAATGATTGTGTACATGATTATCATTGGTATTCCTCTGAACATGACCATTTTTGTTATGCCTACTTTTGATCTAGAGTTGTACTGTTGAATATTGAACATTGGTAGTATATGTTGTGCTATTTTGAGCTACTCATTTGAATAATCTAGAATTCATGGAAGCTAGGGTGTTCCTTAATTACTTATGTTGAACATTCACATGCGAGTATGTGATCTCAGAAGAAGATCCGTATTCGGCGATAGAGCTTTCAACGGTTCTTACTTATATTTATCATTAGAATCAGTGCAGGAAATGGTCTCTTTCTTTAGGAACAGACAGAGAGAGAACAGAGTTGAACACACAGACAGAAGTCATTGATCCTTAGATTTAGTCTCGGTGGACCATGTGATTTGCCTCAAACTACTATTGTCACTGTTCATTCATCTTTTTTAGGTGATGTGCTATCCGGAACATCAACAACTGGTGTTCATCACCGTGGCATCTTCGAGGGGTGGTTTGGACCTCATTTGTGGAATTCTCGTCCCGTTATTCTTCTTGCTACAACTCTTTTCGTGTTTGCTCCATTGGTGAGCTTTAGGCGTTTGGGTAAGTGCATTCTGCATTGATTAAACAGGTTCATTATGCTATTTTGCTTTATGGTTACCTTGATACTAATAGAACATCTTTGGTCATAGATTCATTGAGATACACATCTGCGCTATCAGTTGCTCTTGCTGTGGTTTTTGTTGTCATGACTGCTGGAATTGCTATTGTCAGACTAATAGAAGGAACTGTGGAGATACCCAAACTCTTTCCTGAGATAGATGGGATTAATTCAATCTTGGAACTCTTTACAGCTGTGCCGGTTCTTGTCACTGCCTACATTTGCCACTACAATGGTGTGTCTCCTACTGCCCACTTGGTTTGCTCTTGCTGTTTTTCATTTCTGCGAGATCTAAATGTGTGCTTTTCATGATTGTACAGTTCACAGCATCGACAATGAGCTGGAGGATAGAACTCAAACTAAGCCAATTGTTCAAACTTCATTGGCTCTCTGTTCAAGTGTTTACATTGCAACAAGCTTCTTTGCATATCTCCTCTTCGGCGAGGGTACCCTGGCCGATGTGCTCGCTAATTTTGACTCCAACCTTCACATTCCATTCAGCTCCGTCTTCAATGATATAGTGAGAGTGAGCTATGTAGTCCATGTTATGCTTGTCTTTCCTATAGTCTTCTTCCCCCTTAGGCTCAACTTGGATGGACTGCTCTTCCCCACGTCAAGGCACATTTCACGTGACAACCGAAGGTTCACCATTATCACAATCTCGCTTCTTGCTGTTATTTATCTCGCTGCCATCTTCGTACCGAGCATTTGGGACACGTTCCAATTCACTGGTGCCACAGCTGCTGTCCTTATTGGTTTCATCTTCCCTGCCATGATCATACTCAGGTAACTTAGTATTATTCTTTTAGTATTATACTATTATATATTCCCGATTTTGTAGGTGCTAATTGATTTATGCACCTAACAATCACTTTACTTGATATTTCTGTAGGGATCCTTATGGAATTGCAACTAAGCGTGACAAGGTTTTGGCTGTAACCATGATTGCGCTTGCTGTGCTCTCGAATTCTGTGGCAATATACAGCGATGCACTGAACATCTTCTACAGGAAAGAGGAGGCCTAGACTCCATACTCCAAGTGAAGAAGTGGAATGTACAGTTAAGAGTGATTATTGAACTTAAGTTAGTATTACGCAGCGACGCAACGTGATTTCATCGTGGCCAGTAGTTTTTGTTTTGGACACTCGAAAGGATTTGGTCTGCTGCATTTGTCTAGTTTTCTGAACATAAGCCGGCTCAACATCTAGATGAGCCGCTTGCGATACAATCGCAGGTGTTTGTATCTATGCCAAAAAGAAGCATTTTTGGTCCGTGTACATGTTTATTCAATCATCTTGAAATTAATGGATCGACAAAGCTGTTTATATACAAAAAATAATGCACATTGGAACTTGATTTCGCTGATACTGAGTTGAGTTGCAGTGTATGTGATGCAGGCGAGGTGTCCGATCTTTCGATGAGATCGATAACTATCGATTTTGGTAGAGGTGACTCTCACGATCCGACTACAACCGTATGACGACGTTTGCGCTTTGGCAATCGTTGAACCAATTCCGAGATGTTATTGACCTTGCTGGAAGCGCAATCAACCTGAACACGAAGTTCAATCCCTACGAACAATCGAAGAACTAGCAAGTATAAGATATAGGTAATCTGATATTGTGAATAAGATTGTAATGTAGATGGTATTGAAAAACAAAGATGAGATCCCGAAAGCTGTCTTGACAGGTAGTCGTCCGACACAACTGAAGAATAGAAGTTTGCACAATGGCTAAACCTAAACTCAACGAAATCCCCCTGTAGCAAAGGGAGGCGGCGGCTCCTATATGAGGAGAGGACCAGGGGTGGAGGTCAGGGAAGTGGACGCACGCCCCTAGGGTTACAAGGCCCATGGGTCAAGTGGAGGTGACGCAACACCCTTTTGACTCGGGCTCAAAATAGACGCAGAATGTTTTGATGATTGTGGCCGGCTCGGATGGAATTTGAAGATAAGGTTGGATCCGTTGAAAATTAGACTTGATAAACTTTCCATGAAGTCTGAGAACGTCCCAAACAGAATTCATATGAAGAAGTTGCGACCGTTTAAACTCAGTATTGTCGCGACAGTCCGAATTCGAATCCAGAACAAGCTCAACTCGAACTCTTGTTTGACTCGGACCCAAAGTGACGTGGTGACCTCCATTATGCCTTCAATGCATGTCCCTGACTCCACATGCCTCTCCTTCGTTCTTTCCCATGTTCCTAAACACAATAAAATCACTTGCATTAGGTAGCGGTCTATTCTCAGTAATATATAAACATAGGAACGAATTCACCTGGTAATTAAGTTGGCAAGCACGAGCTCGAGTAAGTGGTCCTTGTAATACTTTCTGTGGATGAGTTGTGTGTGTAGGCATGATTATATCCATAGGAAGGATGTCCTTATTATATACAGTACTGCACTGTAATAAAAATTCTCTGTAGAGGACTGTACTGTCTACGTTTAAATCGTTGCCCATTCACCAGTAGTGAAAGGAACATCTAGCATTGTGGATGTTCGTATGTTCGTATGTGGAACCTTTTACTCAGTAGCGCAGGGTAGTTGGGCCATACAAGGCAGTGGACCTTTTCTATAGAAATTCCTTAACGTAGGCAATAAACTTTATACTTAATTTACTATTAGTCTACTGCTGTCTTAGTTTCTTCCTCCCAAGTCCCCTACGTCAGCTCATCCACTGCTCCTATTTCTTCCCCCAAAATCCCAAGCTGTAGCAATTTAGGCGCAGCTAGCGCTTTAGCCTTTTACCTTCATCCCCAACCATACCAAAATTCTTACAGGGGTAAACTAGTACTCATAATGTATGATATGTTTAGTAAAAGATGCTAGTTTGAGCGAGGACAATGCAGGTATTCAGGGAGGTGCTTAGCAAATAAAAACTATTTTTTCTTATCATGTATAATAGATAAGATGTTTATTTTGTAACATTAATGTTTAATTAGGTACCGGTGCTTAACACACACACACACACACACACACACACACACACACACACACACATATATATATATATATATATATATATATATATATATATACATATCTAGTGCTAATGGATAATTAAGTGTATTAATGACAATCTTGACCGTTGGATCATGCAGGGTGTTTAATGCAGAGTATTGGTGGTGGGAGCATACAGGGTGAATGAAGGCATATTGGAGGTGGGAGTATGCAGGGTGATTAAATGGTTTATAAGTGCGAGCCCTATTAATCTTGGCTGTTCAATCAAGATCCAACGGTCAAGATTTTCATTATCACCTTATCACTCAATTACCCATTAGTACTAGATATGTTTCCATATATATATAATACAATTATTTAAGCATCTACAAAAAGAGATAATTATATTGGAGGAAATATTTTTTACATAGATATTTAATGATGTATCTATACTCTCTCTT
Organism: Hsuehochloa calcarea; assembly: GCA_036346395.1. NCBI lineage: Eukaryota > Viridiplantae > Streptophyta > Magnoliopsida > Poales > Poaceae > Hsuehochloa > Hsuehochloa calcarea. The sequence continues at coordinate 8,753,382 of CM070595.1, read as the reverse complement.
TAATCACCTATGAATAAACTTTTTGCATTATGCGTACAAATCATCAACTACCAACCGGTGGCTAGCTCGACAAGCACATGCCACTTCTAAAAAGGTTGGAACTTGTTGTAATACCCCGGAATCGAATTGTGTAAAAAGAAAAGAGGTCGGGGAGGGAAAAGACAAATAAAGAACTGGAATTTCCTGAATTGACGGGGGTTTTCTGTTTTTTCTCGCCAACCTGGGCGGGCGCGACCCAGGAGGCCCAAGAAGGGCCAACCGGCCAGGGGGGCGCCGACCATAGGGGGGGTTTCCCCAACCCTAGCCGCCCCCACTCCCCTCCTTTCCCCCAAGCCGCCACCTCCACCTCTCCTCCTCCCCAAGCCGCCTCCCCTCCTGATCCGTGGCATGCTCCTGCTGCCCTGGTGCTGCCCTCTTGTGGTACCTCCCCATCTCGCCAACGGAACTCCCCGCTGCCGGCATTCGCGAGGTAGAGAGGAGGACAACACTGTTTCGGCCAAAGCAGGGAAAGAAAGGGGTGAGGAGAAGGGGGACCGTCGTCCCCAAGGCTTGTTCTTCGTCGTCCTGCGAGTCTTCAAGGGTAACGACAAGTTTGTTTCGTTGTTTGATGCCTATTGGATGCAAAATCGATTACTAGGATTGGATCGATCTGTTGCTGTTAGTTTTTCAGAATCTGTCCAGTATGTTGCACGGCCGGTTTTTGCTTCTTAGAAGCCGATCTGGAGGTTTTTGTCTCCTAGAGTTTTGAATATTATGTTCTTAGATTTCCATAGCCGCCAAGATCACTAGATTCTGATCTACGGTTCAAAAGTTATGCTATAATCTTTTCACGCTGTTCTGACTGCCTGTCTAGAATGAACTATCTAGTCGTTTTTCAAAATATGAATAAGTTAATGGAAGATTCACGGTTTTCACCCCCAACTAGGTTATTGTAGAAAATTTTATAATATTTCCATATTGATAAATATCACTTCAATTGGAGTTGTAGATTAAAAGTTATGATCCGTTCTTTACTACTGTTTTGTTCGTTTGGACAGGTTTCCATCGCATATTCACCTACTGTTTAGTTAATTATTTTGGCCGAATCAGGAAATCTTGTCAACTAGAATTTTGTAGGTTTGCTCGTTAAGTTTCGTTGGGCATTGGACTCATCTCATTCCGAGTCCCATATCAATAGATATGAATTTTTTCCGTGCCGCTGTCCAGAGTCGTTTCAGGTGGATGAATTGTCTGATTTCAGTTTTGGGTCAATTCGTTGTATTGGATAGACAGGGGGTTATTGTAGATCATCGATAGCTTTGTCCGGTATTATGTTGTTCTTATTTTGAGTACATAATTGTGTAGGCGGCGAGGCAGCGAGTGTAGGAGCGCCTTCGTTGCCTCCTAGCGCGTCACAACGAGCAAGGCAAGTACAATGCATTACCATATATTGATTCCTGATGAATGATTGTTGTTGTACTGTTAATCTTGCGATCCATGTTCATATACAATGCTACCTATTCCGTTCTTAATTGGCAATCCATGTGGAAGAAAGTAGTGACGTTCATTGCATATGTTTTATTCCATTCATGTGTTGTTCATGTTCCATCCGCGGGAGTGGATTTGTAAAACCCATCAACTCCAGTATGGGCACGTAAGACCCACCATTCCAATGTGGGTAATTTCGGACACCCGTATGAAACGTTCTTCATACGGTAATTGGGTCCCCGGACTTTGTTAAGTACGGGCTTAAGTGAACACCGACGGGTGTTTCACTAGCTATACCGGTATGAGCATGTGTGCATTCCATCCCTTTCAATGCATCCATTTATTCCATACATCCACATAAGTTTTTCAGTAATATGTTCATAATTCGTATGGTGGTTGACTTGTTCATAATTTTGTATGATCGATTAATTACTGTACTTGCTGAGTCTCGGCTCATTCTTGCTTTGTTGTTTATTTTAGGTGATCGGTGATGATGGCTATCTTGGGAGGGAGTAGACACGCATTATTCACACATTTCATCTTACTCCAGACTCCATTAATAATATTTGGTTATGTCATTCATTCGTTAAGTGTTGAACCGTAATAAATTAACCTGGCCATGGTTGCTTTATATTCCCATGTTAAAAATGTTTCTTCACTTAATTGGATTCAGTCATTGTTCCTATTATTGTTTTGGGACAGTCATATTCTTCTTTTAGATGAGTCTTGTGTAAATTCTTTCGTTTCATAGTTGTATGTTAGTTTTAGTAGTGACATCTTGGCTTCCGAATAGCCAGGGTGTTACAGTTGGTATCAGAGCGGGCTTTAGGTCCGTGGTTAATAGAAAAATCTTAAAATGACATACTGTGCACAGTAGGAGGGGATGTGTAATTCATTGCTTCCACATTTCCATTGATGTGACTCGATTAATGAGTCGTTGAATTGTTTTGTGCTATATTGTTGTTAAGCTAAGTGTTTGGTTTTATTTGCTGTGATGTTCTTAGATGGCAAGGGGTAGAGGTCGTGGCCGTGGTCGTGGTCGTGGACACGGTCCGGCTGTGTCTTCGCCTTCGTCCGAGGGATCTGCTGGTGCTACTACTGAAGATATTGTCTCAGCTGTTCCTCCGGCCGCAGAGGCTCAGGCCGCGTCAGCAGATATTATTCAAAATCTTCAGAGGGAGAACCAACAACTCCGCCAGCAATAGCAGGTAGCATTTCTGCGGCATTGCCGTGATAGAACCGATTCTTTGCAGCAGTTCCACTCGAGGCTAGGATGAGTCTCCGCGAGTGGATGTCGCTTCGCTTGGACACCTTTGACGGAGTAGGTACTTCGGTTTAGGCTGTAGATTGGTTGAGGTATGTGAAAAGACAGTTTGGGGCGTTAGAGCTGACTTCTACGCAGAAGGCGCGATTTATGGCCTTTCAGCTGAAGGGCCAAGCTAATATCTAGTGGGAAGGGGTTCTGTCTGCTAAGACCCCAGTGCAGGGACCAGTTACTTGGGAGGTATTCGTGGAGCAATTCAGGACAAAGTTCTATCCGGATTCCTTTCTTGAGAAGATGGAGCAATCACTGCTGACATTTGTTCAAGGGAAGATGTCAGTGTCTGAGTATGAGACTGAGTTTAACAATTTGGTACACTTTGTACCAGCAGTGGCTAATGATGACCGGGATAAGGCCAAGAGGTTCCGTCGGAGCCTCAATCAGGAGTATCGCCAGATTCTGGGGGCGACCGGTTTGCATGACTTCATCTCCGTGGTCGAACAGGCCAGGGGGATGGAGCTGGAGAGGATCCTTCTTCGTAGAGGTAGGCTAATAGTAGCCTTGTCCCTGCTGGTGGTGCTGGAGGTGGCCAGAAGCGAAGTTTTGGTGGGGGAGGTGGGTCTACTCAGCGACCTGCTCCCAAGAGGTTTCAGGGAGGTCACCCCTCGTGCCCTGTTCAGCAGTGGCAATCTTCTTCATTGGCTCCACGTTCTTCGTCATCTATACCCCAGATGCGTCCTGCTCCAGGTCAAGGTATGAAATGCTTCAGGTGTGGTGAGGGGCACCGGGCTTCAAAGTGTTCTTTCAGAGGGACATGCCGTCAGTGTGGTCGGGAAGGCCACAAGTTGTCCGTATGCAAGCAGGACCCAATGAGCATCATCAAGTGGGAGTCAGTCCCAGCAGCTTCTTGCATATCAGAATTTCTTGCACTGAATCAGTTCTGCACAGTATCACGTTCTGGAAACAATAACAGTACATATCAGTTCATATCAGCACACTACATATCAGAATTTCTTGCACTGCATTAGTTCGGCACGATGTCGAATTTTCATTGAATCGTCGAATTAGAATTCTTGCACTAAATCGATTCATCACGGATTAGAAATTTTACTCAATTCTTCATCACAACATAAATCGATTGCCTTGAATCGATTACGATTAGAAATTTTACTCAATCAGTTCATCACAACATCAGAATTCTTGATTAACCTTGAATCGCCAAGATCTGATGTAATTTTACTCAATCGATTCATCACAACATCGAATTCTTGATTACCTTGAATCGATTCAAGACATTATCATCATTTCATATGCTGACATTTTCTGCAGAAAATGGCATGCACTGGGAATCATCATTTTCATTTCATATGTTTCATATGGATACATAAACAGTTCATATCAGTTCATACATATGGATACAGAAACAGTTCATATCAGTTTCGGTTCAGTCCCAGTGTCAGGGTACAACACTACATATGTTTCATACATAAAAATACAACACAACCATTACACATTTAATTGACATTTCAGGATAGAGTTGTTAATCTGGACCAACGACTTGTTCATTTCAGCTAAATGCGCCAACACATTGTCGTCGACAGGGAAAACCAATGGATATGTTTGGTGTGCACTGCTGAACTTCAACCCAGCCAGATGTGTCTCATATTGATCTTTCCACATGAAAGTGTCGCAACCGCTGGCATACTTCTGCACAAAAACATAGTAAGGTTTTGTATTGGATTGGAAACAGATATATCGCCTAAAACAGAGCTACATATATTGATCTACGTCCAGAAATAAGAGTTTGTATTCGGACAAACTTACGCCGATGTTGTTAGGGCATTTGTAATACTCTTTTCCTCGATTCTTCGAGCTCCCAGACACTGCCCAAATCATCTTCTCACCGCATTTTGGGCATGACACAAGCGGAAGCCCACCAGAAGGCCCTGACGCGGACGCCTCCGACTGCAACACTATCTTTGCACAATCCATTGACATTTACACATGTACACAATCTATTCAACAAGCAAGATTGACATGCACAAATCAATTTCCAGACCAACCACCACGGTTCAAGCACGGGGATGGGGCGGTCGGCCAGCAAGGCAAGGGTGGGAGGGGACTCGGTGCAAGGGAACGACGGTCTGCGCAAAGGGATGGAGCGGCGCACGAGGATGGGGAGGCTCGGGGGCGACTGGGCGTAGCCGGGGGCAGCGGCGCCAAACCCTAGCGTGAAGCCTCGGCGGGCGGGGGGGTTCATTGCTTACCTCGGGGCCGTCGGAGCAGGGGGCGACTCGGGGGCGCAGTAGCAGGCTTGGAGCGGCGCAGATGGAGCGGCGACGTTGCGCGGAGTAGGGGGCGACTTGGGGGCGCAGTAGCCGAAGGAGAATGCTCGGGATAATGAATGCGGCTGAATGGGGAGGCAATCGCGTAAAGAAGAATCGGTGCTGGAGCGGCATAGATGGGCGCTGAATGGGAATTGGATGGACCGGATGCGATATGTCTATATGTGCATACTTATGGGCATGTCCATGGGATATGTTGCCAACATTGACTTGCTCTTCTTTGACATACTGGATCAAAACAAGAAAAGCAGATCAATGATGGTGGGAGACATTTGCAGAAAATGGAGGCATTTCACTTGGTGGTGTCGTGTTCTGTTTTATTGGGAACAGTACTAGGCCTATACGAAACAGCCTTTCCATACTGTACCTCTCAAGTAGTGAGATTATTTTCACAATTGCCAACAGATTGTTGTTATGATTAGAGCAATAAATGAAGTGTACTTTTGACAGAAAAGTGCTTTAGCAGCTTAAGAGTACCATAAACAAAATGTAATTAACTCACCAAACCATATGGATCCATTAAAGGTTAAGAGGTGCTTAATTTTTCTTAATCTGGACTTTGAAGAAAAAAAAATGGCAGATTTTATTTGTCATGTGCCATAAAAGTTGAACCTTCATAATGTTTATTGGTAGGGTGATACTGATCAAGATTTGTTGGTTAGGTTGTACATTTGCTGTGATCAACATTTGTTCTTTTATTTTGTTATTCATGGTCACTTGTTTTTATTTATTTATTATAATATGGATCTCATTACTTGAAAAGATGAACCACCGTGTAGCGGAGGAATACAATAACTATGGAGAAGTTGCATCTGGTCTGCGCGTCTTTGTAGAGCAACTGAACGAGAAAAATCAAAGTTTTGATGAGTATATATCACAGATTGATGCAATAGACCAACAGGTGACTGAGTTTGAGGCAGTGGTGTCCCTGCTTGATAAGCATGTGTCCCTCTTGGAAAAGAAAGTGAAGTCTTCCTATCACATTGCTCCTACCCAATGATTCCTCTCCAGAACAATATGTAAATGGATGAGAAACTTGTACTGTAGACCTAATGTTTCCAACATTGGTGCAGTGCAATTGGATGGCCAACATCACTGTAGACCTAATCTTATCATTGCAATTTTGCAATTGCAATGGACTGACTTTTAATTGCAAGTATGTCTTTGTCCCAAGCCTATACCTGCCCACACTTAAACTCCAAATTTCTCTTCTGGTTGAACCTTTCAATAGATAGTTTTGAGATGCATCGTTGTTGAACAAACCATTTGGAAAAGAATAAACTTAATTTAATCTTCTTCTTTTAATAAAAAAAAACCTAGCATGGGTTGTATTTCAAAGAACAAGAAGAAACTACAGTAGAGTGGATTGTAATTTTTCTAGTCGTGTACTGATGCCGTAAATTCGAGTAGTCAACGCCTTGAGCCACTGAACAGATGTAACCTGGTCGTCCAGCGGGCGAGATGAGTTTACACTCCACCGTCACAAAGAGTTTACTAATCGCAACTGATGGCAAGGATTTGGTTGCACTTAGCTTAGAACAGCATAATCCAGCCATGAACAGGAACAAAATCGTCACTCGTCAGATACCAGAATAACTGGCAGTTCCCTCAAGAAAGGCACCTGCTCCATTTATTTTTCTCTCTCTTTGGTCCCATCTATGCTCAACATCGACCACGAAATATAAATATCTTTTAACCAAACGAATAATCAAAATCATCAATCATTTGATTATATCACACATACAACTTTACCGAACTAGACTCTTTTTTCTTCTTTCTTTCGAGACTACACGGGAGAACTGCACGTCATCGCGTTAAGAAGGGCAGCCTAGTTATGAGTGTAAACGATGAAAGTTATGTTATCTTTGATTGTTAAAATTAAAGTACATGAGTTACACATATATAGATTACAACTATCATATGAATGTATATAACTATCATATGAAGACGTGATTCTTTTAAAAAGAATGTGTCATATAGAAGACCAGGACATCATTTTGTCTAACAGTGAGTTGCTGTGGCAATATCCTTCGGCACATGCTAATTTGACCTCCATTTCACCACCACGGGAAACCCGTCGATTTGACCTCGTGTCTCCCGAAGAAAATTTCTGTGAGGTCTCTCCCCATCAGCTCAGCTGTTAATTCTTCTTCCATCACCAACAGAATCAAACGACACTTGCCCGTTCGAGAAGTTACCAAAATAGAGAGAGAGAGAGAGACTAGCAGCTTCATCTACACTTCACGCTCTAGCTTTTACTCCCACTGAGAGTGGGCCCAAGCACGAGTGTGGCCCGCTTGTCAGACAGGGACGGAATCCGGTTAAGCGCATTAATAAGCAGAGCAAAGCATCTCTTTGTCGAAAATAATGACGTCCCCACAGGGCCATGGTACTTAGCCGCCTCCCATCTTATCCAGCGCATCTCCTCAGGGTTGTTGCAGGATTGACCCCTCCAACTTTTGCCATATTGCATGATGGTGTCGGCCTTCTACTGCTTATGATCACAAATTTACTCTCAACGAAGTGTGCTTTCTTTTTTTTTTTTCAAAAAAAGGGGGACCATGGATTCTTGCGTTAGTTGTGGTACAGGGAATAGTCCTAGCAACATAACCTAAGATAAATCTTTTTTATTTTTTTTGAAACATTTAGTACCGGGTAAATTTTGGAGGCAAGAATGAGCTAAAACGGGTTTAGTACGTATACATAAACTACAGAAAAGAGGATGAAAATAAAGCCTTCTTTATTTGAGCACCTTATGTGTTTACTCGGTCCATTTTCTCGTCACAGTCAAAGCATACTTGAGAGAAAAATAATATTTTTTTAATGCAGAGTTGTGAATTAGAATAACGTATTGTGCCAAAGATTTGAGATTCTTTGCGGACATCGTAACTATCGTAGATAGCTTATTGCAATAGATTTGGTATCCTTAACTCCCTCCCAAAGGGCAGCGTCGCAAAAACCACTACAACTCATAAACAGAATATTCCAAATCCCAAAAATAAAATTAAATCTGTAGGTTTGGGAGGAGTATAAATTAGTTAGTAATCGCACTTTACGCACGACTAGAGTTCAGCTCCATTAAAAGCAATACAATACAATACAATACAGCTCTATAGCATATAAATATATCTCGTAAATAATAAGCTTACGTAAATTTGCCAACCCATATCTGCATAACCATCCTATTTTGCTAAACTGATCAGGCCCTGTTATGCAAAACCACGAGAGCCTAACCACCCAAACCGCAATTCCAACGACGCCCTCTCCTCAGTCTCCTTTCCCTTCCCACGAAACGGAAACTCCCGACCCGTGGGGCTCCTCGTCGTCGTCTTCCTCCCCCTCCCCCTCCCCCGCGACCCAAACTCTATCCCTAGACCTCCGCCCGTATGGGCGCCGTCACCTCGACGGTGGCGGCTCGTTTGGCCTTCTTCCCGCCGAGCCCGCCGTCGTACGGCATCGAGCCCCCGGCCGCGGCGGGGGCGGGGGAGGAGAAGGAGGACGGGGTCGTGGAACTCACGGGCGTGCCGAGGAGGGGCAACGTGGAGGCGCGGCGGCTGCGGACGAAGCGGGGCACGGAGGTGATCGCGATGTACGTGCGGCAGACCGGCGCGCGGCTCACGCTGCTCTACTCCCATGGCAACGCGGCCGACCTGGGCCAGATGTACGAGCTCTTCGTTGAGCTCAGTGCCCACCTCAACGTCAACCTTATGGGGTACGCACGCATGCACGCACTCCTGGATTGGGTTTGGATTGTTTTAGATTGCGATACTGTGCTGTTCGAATGCTGGATTCGAGTATAATCTTGGATCTTCCAGGGCGTGTTTCTTCGGATCAAAGTTATACTTTTCTTTTTGCGGGGCCGGTTCATAAATGGAACTCGTCTGGGTTGGTAGGAAGTGTTGGGATTTTTGGGTGCGGATCAGTAGGATGGCTGCCTCGTAGTTTCGATGAAAGATGCGATCTTCTGTTCAGGGCTTCTCTGACTGTGTTGTGGATTCTGTATGAGTATGAGCTGTGCTAATCTTGGAACAGTACTCGGTGCTGTTGGATTCGCTAGCTCTAGTTTCAACTCTGCTGTGCTGAGCATGTCGGGTTTTATGCAAATTTTGATTCTTGAGCTTTGTATTGGTTGGATACGTCGCATCTTGACATGGAAGTGTTATGTTTGGCACTGCTTAGTTTGCCAATGGGTGGCTAGGATAATTTTGGTTTTCCTCAAAGCTGTTTTTATATATGATTGATTGGAATAAACTGCTGATCTTTGAACTATTTTCTGGGTGCTGTAGATGCCTGGGCATGTTTGCTTTAGGTGACCTTCAGAAATTTCTGGAATTTGTTCGATCTTGGGTAGCAATAAGGATGTTTAGATTTCAGTATCTGGTTGCAGTTGTATATTTCAAGATTCGGCTGGTTCTATGGGAGGTGGTGGAGAGCCTGTTGTTGTTAGTGTGTTACTATCTTTCGTCAAAGTTTGGATAGTTTTGTTCAAATTAGTTGTTAGATATTACCACTTACCAGAGTTCCTTTTTTTTTACTAGTTTCTGTAGAACCGTTCACCAATGAAGTGTGGGGGAGAAAAACAGATGTTTGTAATGAAGCTTTGGCTGAATTATTACGTACATGAAATTGTATCCCTTGCTCACCAATCAAGAGCGGTGAGGAGAACAAATACTTAATGAAGTTTTTTCACTAAATTTTTACATTCATGCGATTTTGTCCGCTCCATAGTCCTCATAACATTGTGAATATCAAAATAGGTGATCACAGTTGTCTTCTTTCTAGTGTAACCTTTGTAATTGGTTTGCAAGTCTTCAGTCATGGATTCTCTGAGGAAACGTTTGAACAGTTGAGTAACTTCTGTCAGTACTATTAGGTAGGGATCGAAAAACCGGATCCGACCGGAATCCTGGCCGGCGGCCGGTACCGGTAACCGGTAAAACCGGAAAAATACCGGTCAAATTTTAAAATTCAAATTTTGAATTGAAGTTTTCCCGAAACCGGTAACCGGTCCGGTTCTTGGCAGAACCGGAAAAACCGGTTGAAATACCGGAAAATAGAGAAAATTTGTAATTAGCAATTTGAAATTTAGAATAATGCAATTTGAAAAGTCCTAAATTTACTAAAAACTAATGTTTCAATACATAATCTAGCATAACAATGTCTAAACCAACTGAGAAAGGAAATTATAGAGTCAAAAATTCAAATTTGAATTTAAATATCCCGGCTGGTTTTTTTTACCGGAACCGGCCGGGAAAACTAGTAACCGCCGGTAACCGGCGGTTTTTTAATCTATGCTATCAGGTATCCTGTTCACCGGCGGTTTTTTTTATCTATGCTATCAGGTATCCCTCCAGAACTGGAAGAGAGAAAATATGAATCTCAATCATTCTATTGGTTCGATTTTCTTATTTGGTCAGTATTTTAGCCCATTGGATTTTCCTGATGAATTGGATGAAGGAACCTTTGTTTTTTTTTTTAATTCCCATTCCAAACTACAATTTTAGAGGGGTGTGTTTTGGGGGAGGAAGGTTTGGCCTAATGAATCTATTGATTGATGAGTAGTCTGGTGGTTGAGTTGCTGATGGCAGAATCATTGATTGATTCAGTGGATCTAGAAGCTCTTGCTAATTTTAAATTGTGGTTAGGACTAATTGGATTGTCCTTCGTCCCTTTTTTAACTCAAGCTTTTTGTTTGTTTCCAAGCTTGATTACTAATATAATCATTGTTTGTTTATCTTTGTGTTATAGCGCTGCCCTTTGAACCTTGTTTCGTCCTTTCTGTGGTCATTAATTTTGGCACAAGACGATGTAATGTTGAGTGATTACATTATTATTATGTACTAGTATTTGACCGATTAATGTAACTTCAACGTAGTAGAGGACTCCTAATAACATGATTCATAGGGTTTGATTTTGCCCAGATTGGATATAGTGTCCATTTACTGCGCAGTTGTTGTGTATCATTTGTAATCTAGGCCTAAGCCGCCCTTGCTAATGAGTAGTGATACGAATATACGATGCCTTCTTGAATTCAACTTAGCAAACTGAAATGTATTTGCATGACCTTATTTAGATGTGTTATCTGCTGAGATTAAGGTGACTAAAAACAGAAAGTGGCTCGAAGAAGTACCTTGAACACAAAGGGTAAACCCTTGGTGAAATTTTGTCATAAAAAATACTAGATCCATGAATGACTGCATTAAGATGTCAAATTTCCTTACAGGGAAACCCTTCAATGCCCATTTTAATCTTCCTCTTCTAAAAATGATGACTAGCTAGATATAAACTAACAGATAACTATCCTGAACATTCGTGGTCTTATGATGCAATTAGGTGATGCAGTTTGAACTTTCAAGTGATCGATCTTTTCCTTGCCAGTTTACATTGTTGAGTGTCGCAGCCGTGCTTTATTCATCCTGTGATATTAGCGCCTTGCAATTTGCAGGTTTTATAATCACAATTAAGAATATATATCTAATGAAGTCACCTCCTTACATAATGGAAACCACTTGATGAACTTCTTTTTTTTGCATCTTTTGGGCCTATATTGGTGGAACATTAATAGCTTTTCTACCTTTCCTGTGCAGCTATGACTATTCTGGTTATGGGCAATCTTCTGGGAAGGTACAAAACTATTCTTTATTCTTTTACTTTCTTTGGTCTTCAATGTCCTGAACATGCATAACACCCATTTATTTTCATCTAATGCTGCAGCCCACCGAGCAAAACACTTATGCTGATATAGAGGCTGCTTACAGATGTCTCATAGAAAACTATGGAGCTTCTGAGGAAAATATCATTCTTTATGGTCAATCAGTGGGCAGTGGTCCTACTTTGGATTTGGCGTCCCGTTTGCCTCGTTTGAGAGCAGCTGTTCTACATAGCCCAATTTTGTCTGGCTTAAGAGTGATGTATCCTGTAAAACATACATACTGGTTTGACATATATAAGGTAAATTTACATTTTGTGTCAATCTTATTTACGGTTTACATCTAATTTTGTCTTGTATCTGCAGAACATAGAGAAAATTCCATTGGTCAGGTGTCCTGTGCTAGTAATACATGTGAGTATTTTTTTCACTCTTCAGCTAATCCTATTATATAGAGTTTTTCTTTAGCATGCATGCACGCGCTTGTGTGTCCTTTCTGGGCTGGCATACATGCGCATCTGATATAATAATGTTGCATCAGTGAACTTTCACAAGTGTTATAGTGATTGGGCTACTTAGTGGATAGAAGGTCAAGCAAGTGTGATCATGTGAATGTCTACAATGGTTAATTTTGTGGCAAACTGTGGTTTATGGTCCTACATACTGTTTGTGTGGGAACCTATAACTCCCATATTAGTTCACCCATTATAACGCCTTTATTTTATTGCACTTGTATTCAGGAGCGGATATCTCGCCATCTGTTAACTATAGTTTCCAAAAACATGACATTGATTGCATTATCCTCTATGATTGTCTTACCGTACAGCGTAAAATTCACCCAACTGAGCCTTTGCCAAGAGGAACAAACTTATGACATTGTAGCCTCTCATGATTATTTTGGTTCTGTCACCAATAAATAAATTATATATGCCTACTTACCATTCACACTATAGATAGAGTTTGGAGAAACTTGCTAAAATCCTTATGTGAATACAAAGCATGGGGCTATTAATGCTATTGTTTCTGGCACGAAGACTAAATAATGCTAATGTTAGCAAAAGTTTCTAGGTTCACTTAAGAATGACACCTGAGAATAGCATACCCTGGTAACATGGGACAACTATTCCGTTAGCAAGCACATCTTCATCTTGATTGTAATTGTGTACTATTCGTGCGATCCTTGCTTTTATAAGTTGGTCATAATTTTCCTTATGGGGTTGTACAACTATTCATTCTAGTGATCTAGTCAAGATGTAGAAGAAGAAAGTTGATACTGAATAATTGTATTACCTTTTTGCACATGTTTATGGTGCTAGTATAATCTCTTCTCTCAGGGTACAGCTGATGAAGTTGTTGACTGTTCCCATGGAAGGACATTGTGGGAACTCGCTAAAGTAAAGTATGAGCCTCTATGGGTCAAAGGAGGAAATCACTGTAATTTGGAACTCCACCCAGAATACATTAAGCATCTAAAAAAGTTTGTTGGGGCCATAGAGCAATCGCCACCCCCAAATGGTGAATCTACAGAGAGCTCAGGTCCATCTGATCGTACTCAAACAGAACCTGAAGGTCCAGAGGACTCAAGGAAGAGCACAGACCACCGGGAGATAACAAGGTCAAGCATAGATCATAGACATAGCACAGATTGTCGGGAGAAACCAAGGGGCAGTACAGATAGGAGGGACAAAAGCAGAAAGAGTGTAGACCATCCTGACAAATCGCGAGCTAGTGTTGATCAATCTGATAGGCCAAGGAAAAGCATTGATCGGTATGGTTGACCTTAATAACCTACCAAATATTTCCTTTTTAACAGCATGATGTGTTTGTGTTTAACTATTTCTACAGTTGCTCAATTTCTGTTACAGGAAATACCTGTTTTCAGTTTTCTTGACTAATGTGATCAAATGGTGCAACAGCTTTGGAGGGATGATGAAGTCCGTCAGGTTGTGCAACATCGACTGTTTCAAAGTAACAACGGCTTCTGGGAACTGAAAATACCAAAAGGTTAGTGTTGGGATTAGTCTGTATGTATTCCATTTGTATAACTTAATTCGTTTGGGTGATTGGTTCGGTTGTAGGTGTATTTCATACAATGGGGGCTTGTATTGTTTCCATTGAATTTGCTTTTTTGAGACGAAATAATAATTTGTTCATAACCAGTTCAACATTTTTTTAAGTGATTGCTTCGATAAAAGATGTCCCTGCAGAAAAGTAGGCCATCTGTGACAAATAACTCTTTTGGTTGCTATTTAGCATGCGATATTATTAGCATGAGGTAAAGGCAGTTCAGACTTCAGACCGTTTTAGTTGGTTGCAGTTGTGGTGCCCCTCGAGCTCTGGTTAGGTTTAAATGTTTTGCCATTTGGGCCCTCCAATACTTTAACTCGGACACATAGGTGATCCCTATAGCGTTTTAGTATGCTTTGACTTGCGTGAAATTCTAGATCCTATTAGGTGCTTGATGCATAGCTGGGGGACTATTAACTATTAAGGTTCTCCACAGGAGTACTTCAGTGTGGTGAATCCATATGTCTGACTGGTGGGAAGTGATTTTCTAACTTGTTTAACTCCAGTGGCATTTGGTGCTTGTAGGCTGCTTATGAAGATTATGAATTGGGGTGGATTTGCTTAAACTCGGCTTGAGATCTGTCAGAGCTATACCAGAGAGTTCCTAGCAACACAGACCAATTTTATGACTAAAGATTTGTGTGTGTGTGTGTGTGTGTGTGTGCTCTGGGGAAGAATCACTTCACCATTGTCTCTGAAAGAAGGAATGGAAGGGTAATTAGCAACTCGGTTTTGATTGAAATCTGGTCAGGTTATGGTTGATTCAGAGCGAGTTCAAATTTGGAGACTGGGGGAGAAGAGTAGAAGACAGTTAACGCGGGCTCGCTGGGGGGATTGGTACGCTTGCTCGTCGGCATCTAGCCAAGCTTTAAAAACCCTTCTTGTGACCGTATTGTCTGCGTAATATGCTTCGAAAAGCAGGAACGAGCTATTTGGTGGAGTAATGGTTTCACAGTTTCCGAAGTCACGCTCTTGCAACGCACGACGTATATATGGTTTTTTTTTTCTTACTGGGGGCCTGTATCAGCACGCAGCGCATTTTTCCCTTGAAGTGTTCGGCCACATGCATCTAGCTAGGTACGCAACACCCGCCTGGTTCGCCGCGCTGCGCGCACGCCCTCGTGTCCCCCAAAACCGTCGAACGATCCATGAGCGCGAAGGGAAACCGCGCGCGCGGTCGGCCGCGCCAGTGCGCCACGTTCTCCTGGCGCGCGGGCGCCGCCTCACGCGTGGCCGCGCCTCGGCACGGGCGTTTTGCGGCGGTCCCAGTGTCCGACTCGCGGTTTGGGCCCGCCCCGCCTTCTCGGCGTGGGAGTAATGTACGTGGTCGAGCCGGTGCCTCCTCGTACGTGGAGTTTTGTCCCGCACGCGGCTCTGTCACTCGCCGCACGGCGTCGACGTACCATTGGTCCGCGGCATGTGGTGTGGTGTGGTGTGGGACGCGCGGTGCCTCGGCGGCCGGCTCGTGATCTGATCTGCATCCTGTTTCGCTGTACAGCCACTCCTACGCGTAAGATGTGCACACTACCACATCAAATATGTGGAAATGATGCGACCGTGCGCGTGGTGCTCTCAAGTCTAGTAGCCTTTCAGCTGTCTGTACATGGAAAGAAGAGACGGCAATTGCCAAGGCCCAAACCAGCTGCACATTTTTTAAATTGGAATTCCTTCCTGAAGACCGAGTTGACTGCATGTCTGGACTAGCAGTGCGTACTCATGCGGTCATGCCTATTTTTGGAACCATTTTCACGATGATTAGCACGGACAACCAAGCCTCTCAAGAGAGGAAGCCATGTGTTCAACTGTTTGCTGAGGACGTTGGCCTCACTTCACCCAATCGGTCCATGCATCACCACGGATTAATCAAATGATGATGATTCAGGGTACGCATTTTGGGGGCACCGAATCATCGAAAGCATTACTTAACTTCTGCATGCCTTGGTTGCTGAATCCTGAAAGGCCTCTCCTTGCTCGATGCGTGCGTGAATAGCGACGCAATCACAGGCAGGGTACAGAGGCCCACGGCATCAAAATCTTCAACCCCAAGCAATGGCAGCCCCTTGCAGAGCGTTTACAATCCACGACAACTTCGGAGAATGCAGCTTGACAAATGACAAAACCTATGCTCAAGCGCAATAAACTAATAACCAAGTGGTAGGACCTGGGTTTACTAGTATAAGGATTAAAAGTACAGGCGCAGTACACCATGGAGGCATGGACACACACAATCAACTTTGACCAATCGTGTGGCTTTCAAGCCCTATAAAACCAGCTGTCTCTGCACTCTTGCTTTCTCCTTTCCCTCCTCACAAATATACTAGTATACCTGAAGTCAGATTCAGAGCACAGTTAGGTAGCTCAGTTATGGAGCAGCTGAACTGTGTGAGCCTGTTGCTCCTCCTTGGCATCCTGTTGGCTGCGCTCTGTCCCTTGGTTGCGGCCGCACACAGAGGTACACGCAGATGCTAAATCCTTCCATCATAATCATACACATTTTATGCAATGCTTTTTCTCATTTCAAGTTCAGTTTCTTTTTGCTATAAATGTGACGCATGACATTGTCACTGTGTATCTTCAGAGTTACCAATGGCAACCGACGGCGAGAAAGGAGGTGATCAGGCCATGGCAGTAAGAGCTGTAAACACAATGCCATCTTGTGCAATGTGCTACTCCTGTATCCTTTGAGAGCCACAACTAAATATGAAGCTTCTTGTGGTATGTAGGATCAAGCTATTGGTGTCGGTGGAATCAGAACGAAACCGGAAACGGCCGTGAAGGATGCAGAGGAGGAGGTGATCAGGAGGGAGGATGAGAGGGTGAACTGCCATTTCAGAACCAGAAAGCTCCCTTCGGATGTCAAAATCCATTTTGATGGACGTATGCCCTTCACTGCCGATTACCATTCAGTTCATAGGCACCCGCCTAAGCACAACTAGAAGAAGCTACTAGCTAGGTAGTTGCTTGCTTATAATACAGTGGCTTACAAGTAACAATAACTAGCTTTCTCGTCTGTAACATTACCTCTTTTGTCTCTTTCGTTGGCCCTTCTACTCTCAGTTGTCAGTTATGGCTTTGTTGATATTTTGTCAGTTAGTTCCTAGTAATGATACACTGCTACATAAGCTGCTAATTGTACCGTCTTGTATGCATCTAATTGGTATGGTATTTGGTAAGGTAGTACTAAAAGAAAGCAAAGTCAATGCTCTGTATCTCCTTTTTGTTCTTCATTTTAATTATACAATGTAAACCTGAGTTCAAGAAATGATATCTCAAAAGAGAGATGCGGAAAATAAAAATACTTGTAAGCGGCAACTTATGAGCTTAATTATATGCATTAGTTAAAGCCAAAATGAAGCCGCATCCATTCAACAGAACATTTCCCTTGGGTTCATTATATTTCCAACAATCTAGAGCCCTTGAACCAGTTATAAAAACTGCATTCCACCAACCGCATGTTGGTAATAGTCCAACTGCTAAGGCACTTCGGTTTCTCTGATTAACACCACGATGAAAAACACAAGCTTGCAAATTTGAAAGCCCTTAATTGATCGTGCAAGATAGGATCTTAAATGGATTACATCCACGAGCAAGCCACCGTACATATGTACATACATACAGCGCAAGTTATGCTCAGCCTAGGTCGCGCTCCGTGCGGTCTGGACAGCCCACGCTTCCCCTGCATTTCGCGCTGTTAGCCAACGCCCGCTTACCGTTCGAGCTCGACAGTAAAGTCCTCACGCGTATGTTTAAAACAACAGTAAATCACGCGCGTGTTGAAATGGTAGTAAAAGTCTCATGTGTGCCAGCACCCCGCTTTCCTCCCGAGATCGGCAGTAAAACTCACGCGCGTGAGGATCAGCGGTAAAAGTCTCAATGTCGTCCAATATGACAGTAAAACTCAATATCAAAACGAATATCGATAAAATCGATAGTAAAACAAATATCACACGTCACCTAAATCAGCAATAAAAGGATATTACTACGAATTGTGATAAAACCAAAGAATCTTTGATGCGCCTCGGGTGGATTGTAGTTGTGATAAAGCTATTCAGGGGGCCTTTGGAGCAGTTGTAACAAAACTACAAGCAGACTCCTTTATCTGTGACTAATTTTTATGCCGGCTCACTTATTGTTTACTGTCCTCTCACCTGTTTACTATGTTCAATGAGGTTTACTGTTTTTATCCTGCTGAATTACTGTAAGTGTATGACTTTTTACTGTCTTGGATAGGTCTCTAATTACTGAACCTATTGACTAGTTTTACTTCACACCAAATAAGTTTCACTGTAAGACAAACTTATCGATATGACCACTCAATCCTCTATTCGTTTGGACAAACAAAATGCTCCAGCATGTCCTCCCGTGGCACGAAGCAATAAAAAGGTGGGGTGATCCCATGCATCCCACTAAACGCGCTCCCCACGTAACAGAATAATATTTTTTTTAAAAATATCTCATGTTCTTTCCTGTTATGTACATATAACATTACAACACTGTTTTCTTTTGGTTTACTGTTGGAACATACAAAAAAGGATGCAGTAAAAATGAAAACACGACAAAAATACAGATTTACTATTTTATAAATGATCATTTACTTCTTCATGCATGTGCTTTTATTGTAACACTACCATTTCGTTATACTGTCCGATGAACATTTACTGCAAAAAAAATTATGTAATAGTTGTTTAATGTAAAATACGAGCGCAATTACTGAGATTCTATTTTGTTTGTAATTACTGCATACATGTCATGTTTTACTACATTGTGGTCTATATTTTACTGTACTACCTTCGCACTCCTTTATTTTGTATGTTCGTATGTGCATAGCTGAAAACACGGTACCAAATCAAACTAAACCCTCATTTTTTTTTCTCCAAAAACAAATCGTATAATGTCACTCGAGCTACCCAATACGTCTCTTCGTCTCCCCCACTACGACTTATAAGAATATTCTTGACAGTAAAATATATTATAGCTTTGTTGTCTTACCGTTATATTTTTAGTACCAAATACATACGTGCTCGAATAATAATCGCATACCGCAAGAAAAATAGTAAAAATAAATAACAACTCTACTGTCTTATCTGTTACATTTTACTATCAAACAAACGAGCTAAAAAAATTGCATGCCATGAAAAAGGCAGTAAACCGATTCACGAATTTTCATCGCGTCTCGTGTTATTTATCGTCAAAATCAAAACTCACGCACGGTGCAGGCGTTTCTAGACCGCTGACTGTAGTTGGTGGCTCGTCATATGCTGGTTGCTCGCCCGTGCGTCGCGTCTGGCCTGCGTCGTGCGCGGTGGGTTGCCTAGGCGTAAAATAACTATCTACGTTCCACTACAGAATAGTGTGTGTGTAGCGGCTTTCCTCACGATCCATTGGTGCGCTTGGGCCTGTTGTGATTTTGGATCATGCTAACCAGCCGCGGACAACCGCAGCTGCCATGCTATGCAGGGAGAAATTGAGTTTTTGGCTCATTTAGTCTTTTTTTAAGCGAAATAACAAAAATAGCCCTTTCTACGAACGAATTGGCAAAAACAACACATCTACAGTGCGAAAACGCCGCTCCCCTTGCTACGAACCAAGACCCTGACAGGCAGCCTGCCACTAACCTAGTTCGTGGCAGGTCGCGCTGCGCATGCTCCTGCCTACCAACCTACCGCGAACTGGATTAGCGGCAGGCCGCCTACCGCAGTCTGGGAGCTCGTCACGTGTTCAACCGCGTTTTGTTTTGGGTCAGCGGCAGGTGCTTTGCTGCGGCGTTTTGCACGGTAAAAATGTTATTTTTACTACTTCACTTTAAAGACGTGCTAAATGTGCCAATCACTAGGAGATACCGATGCTTCCTGTGCTGCGAGTCTGACCGCGCGCTGTGCGTAAGCATGCACTCGCAATCACAACAAGTCGCAGGTGACACCAACATGTTGCGAGTCCGTCGTCCAGACGCGTGTGGTGCCCTCCCTCGTTCACCTCTGCTCTCGATTGGTTCTTGTCCTGCCGTCCATACTCTACTTCAAAGGGCTTGCCTTCACAGGTTCCACCGGTGGAATCCGCAACAACGTTTTCGCAAACTTTCCCTTAATCTTTTCCCGTTTTAAGGATATGGCCAGTTGGTTCTGCGCTCCACCTCAGCTGAGATAGAACTAGGGGGATCGCGCGCTACGCCGCGCCGCTGTTTGCGGTGTGTTTTTAGAGTACATGTTATTTTGAACTATACATAAATAAATAAGTTGATAGAGAGCGTACACGATGTATATATATATATATATATATATATATATATATATATATATATAAAGCGATTTTAGATTTGTATAATTGATTGGCTTAGGAGCAAGACAAAGTGTTAAAACTCATCACCATTGATGGACATAATCAACAAACAATAGATTAGATGAATGCACATTTATAGCATGAGTATGAAATGAAATATTCATATATAAAATCTCATCTTATATGCAAACAAAGAATATTTCAAAGGAAATAGTCCCTCGGAGTCAGTTATCTCAGAACCAGTTGTACCGCCAGTCAAAACATCAATTATTTCCTACCAAGTAGCAATGGCTAGCATTAAAAAAAATCTACGAATAACGAAATACAGGACACGTAAGTAATAATCTTACCGCCATAGTCCTAGCTTGTTCTCAGCATCAACATACGCATCCGAAGGCAAAAAGAAAGCTGCTTTCAGATCCATTTCAAAATTATTGTTCTTTAGCTGGGTCTAGATCTCACAAAATATAGGAACATTTTTCGTTGTGCTTGCAGTAGTGATTGCCTATAGGCAGAGTTAAAAAAAAAACTATGAGCATATTTATATATATCACCTATGTAGAACTGGAAGCTGAACACAATACAAGCTGAAGTTTACAAAACTATGAGATTTTCACCGATAAAATGGTTAGATGAACAAAGAATGGAACAAAGATTAAAAATATATACACATCACAATTTCCAGCACATCAAGAGCCAATGAAAGAGTCTGTGACATTTATAAACTGACAATCCATTAAATGACAGGGATAGGCAAATACAAACTGGAGGCTTGCAAATAATCAACGAACAGAGACATTTTTCAAGTACGTATGAACTGATGGCCAAATACAAAGGCGACACACATATCATGGAAAAAAGATTATAGACTAAGGAAGACACCGTTGTTGCAGTAAGATTATGCTAGATTCCAAGAACCAGTAAGAACAAAAAAAAAATTGAGATATACACACACACACACAATCTCTAATACAAACATCAAAACATGTATCACTCTCATTACAAATTTAAATAAATATACCCGTCAATTTTGGAATTTGGATGGCAGATGACGGTGTCCTAAAAAAGAAGTGTGATTAGATTGGGTGCTCGTTAGGCTTCGTTGACATAACCAAACATATGTACCCTTCGCACACCTCCACCCCTTCCCGTAGAAAGAGCAATTGGCATATGGCTCAAGAAATATCGCGAGCTGAAACCGACAATAAACTGATAGTGGATATAAACAATCAAGATTTTAGTTATATTGAAGTCTGCTCGTATTAATGGCACTATGCCTGTCAACAATTCGGTTAGCAAAAATATAGGAAAATTATATCATGCTAACACTTGGGCATGACAGACCCTTTCTATTATTTATAGAGCCAATATGGTGTATATTATGTACTTGTATTTTTTTTTTCTGAAATAACAGCACCAAATATAAAATAATGCTTTGCAAAAAATATGTGTATGTATATGCATAGAACCGAGTCCATATGGCGATCAACAACTAAATGGGAATTTATAACATCCTGCAAAATGTTTGCATAGTATGTAATCGCATCTTAGCAACATGGATTAGCTAGAGTTGCATCTTATTAGTAACACAGATAATCCAGATATACAAATTGCAAAAATAGCTTTGCTAGAGCAGGTTCTCAAAGAATTTCTTGATACATATGAAGTAATTACCAGAAGAGTTCCATATGGCAGGTAATCACAAATTAACACATTGATGTCAGCAAAGACATGGATTTCATGCGTGTAGCCAAAGCTTGGTCTCTGGAAGTAAAATAATTTGTAGCGTTAGTGTTAACAACGTTATGATTTTACAACTATGAGTGTCATGGTGTTCTTAAACAGAAATTTGCACCTCAATATATGATGTAAGCATAACAAGCTGGCGATACATGTAAAATTCCCATGGAAACGTAGGTTTATGGATCTGCAAACAGGTACTAGAGTTTAACAGCGCAAATAACCGAAAAGGCATATTTCAGTAAGACAATAGAAACATGGCTCACCTTCAAAGCAACCAGATCTTCCATATTACCATTGTTAGAAATCAATAGGTAAATAACAAAGTAGATTCAGAACATAGAGACACTAATTTTTTACATAAAAAACACTTTCATGAAAAAACCAACGAGCACACGACGTCGATTTTCACTATATCAGAAAAAGTGTTTACAAAACGCAGGGATTTTCCTGAGTCATCAACTCTTCCCGTGAGGCTTACAAGGGATATATATATATATATATATATATATATATATATATATATATATATATATATATATATAGGAAGCATTTTCCTACTCAGGGAGTAGTTACTCCTATTCAGTATCTCTAGCGTAGAGAGTATCTTGCATAACCGAGAGTATGTATGTGTAGTATCACAGTATATAAGACCACTTAGGTGGTATTCACACATTTTAGGGGTGGTATGTACAAATTTTTAGACATACTCCTTTTTAGTGCAAATATGAAGGTATTTGCAAAATATGCTAAAAACTAAGGACTTTTTACAAATTTTTCATGTGGTTAAAAGCTTAGTCAACAGGAGATATTCTCAGATCCCCATAACCATCGGTCTCCACATGGATATCATTTCGGCGAATATCCTTAAAGCTTAATAGGGTACACTTTGATTTGGGATACAAGAGAGCATCCTCAATCACTATTTAGGTACCCATAGGGAGAGCAAGTGTGGCCCTTCCGGTGCCAACTATGAGAGCATCGCTTCCAGCTATTGTCATAATATTTCCTGTTTTCTTAGTTAACATTTGAAAATATTTGGTATCCCTTAGGATTGAGTTGGTAGTTCCACTGTCTACCAGACAGATTTCCTCCCCCCTCACCAGATTCAAGAAGTTGTTCTATATAGGATATAATATAGTCAACAATAATTCAACAGGAATAAATCTCCAAAAAAAAACAGGCAACTCATTTATTCATCAAGAGATAATGTTTAAATCTTAAACAATTAATGCTTCATAAGAGCATGGAAAATCCACTTATTCTTCTGGAATAACCTAAACTGGTAAAGCAAACCTAAGGAAACTATAACATTTGGAGTTGCCCGTGGAGATGGCCTATGGCGCAGTCGCCATATCGCAGATAAAGGAGTATGTCAAGTTCTTTTAAGTGGTATATCGGAGGTGGGAGTAACTACACAGGGAGTAGAAAGTATTTATCCTATATATATATATATATATATATATATATATATATATATATATAACTGACTCGAGTCGAAGACGAAAATAAATCCGAAAAAGAAGAAGAATCCGCGTCTCCAGACCTTGGTCTCTTTAGAATTCGGATCAAATATCAACAACCATCAACACTGGCTTTGTATACTTTAGCAAAAGCACTAGTACAGAGGGGCTCGACGGCGTTGGAGAGAGGAGCGGCGACGAAGGAAGGGGCGGGATGGGTAAGGGAAGAGGAAAACGGTGGTGGAGCAGGTATTTGGGAGGAAGGAGAGGTAGAGCGCGGTGGCGCTGGATGGAAGAGCGGCAGCAGAGGAAGGGACGGGAGGAGGAGGGGAAGAGGAGAGTGTCGGTGGAGCGGATGCAGAGGACGCAAGGTGAGGGGATGGACGGGAGGGGAGGTGTCGAGGCGGTAGTTGGGGAGTGAAGGGGGCAGTGGTGGAGGAAGAGGGAGGGAGCGGCGGCGCTGACAGAAATGGGGGGACAGGAGGCGGAGGGGAAAAGGAGAGCGCGGCGGTCTCGATCTGACCAAGGGCGGCAGCGACGACATTGCCCAGGTGAGTTAGAGGGGGAGGAAGAGAGGAGGAAGAGTGCAGAGAGAGGGGGAGGAGGTGGGCGACACTAGTGAAGAGGAGGAGGGGGCGGTGAGGGCAGCACCGACGGGGCGCGATTGCGAGGGGGAGGAGGCGTGCGGTGCGGGTGAATTGGAGGAGGGCGGCAGGATCCAAGCAGTCGAAGGGGAGGACGGGACTACAAGCGTGCATCCGAGCAGAGGACGCGAGGCGGGAAAAATGCGTCGATGCGGCAAGAGGAAGGAGGCACGAACCTACGAAAGGGAGGAGGCGTGGCGAAAGGAAGCAGGCGAAGGTTCTCACAAGAAGCTTGTAGGAATTAATATGGGCTGGGCCCTATTTTTAATTCTAATTAATTCATGAAAAATCTCAAAGGCACATGTGAACTCCATGTGATCACCCCCTGCTATAGTGTCGAGCTCCATCACTGTGTTTGGGGCATCACCCTTATCAGCATCTGGTTGACCAACAAAATATGTCTCTGCAGCCTTCTTTACTGGCGCCTTCTTGCCCTTAGCAACTGACTCTTGGTAGAGTTCCACCAGATATTTCGGGGTGCGGCAGGTGCGGGACCAATGGTCTATGCAACCACACCTATAGCACTGTGAAGGAGGGTAAGTCTTCTTGTACCCAGGTCTGGCTTCTGTTGCTTGCCTCTTCCTTGCCCTATCCAACGGGGTTTGCCATTTCCCTTCTGCACATTCAATTTCTTCCACTGTCCACCTTTCTGCATGGGGCCCTTTCTGCGGCCCTTACCACTGGTCCTCTGGAAATTATCATGTGCTTCTGGCAATGGTTGTGATCCAGTGGGAAGAGTCTGATAGTTCTTCATCAGTAACTCATCATTCTTCTCTGCCTCGAGAAGAGTGGTAATCAGCTCCGAGTATTTCTTGTACTTGGCTTGATGATACTGCTGCTGGAGTGTCCCGTGAGTAGGGTGGAAAGTGCTCAAAGTCTTATCAATTATCTCAGCACCTGTGATCTTCTGGTTACATAATCTGAGCTTAGCAATAAGTTTATGAATTACAGAGTTATATTCATACACCTTCTTGAAATCCTAGAACCTTATGTTGGTCCACTCACGTTGTGCTTCAGGTAGCATGATGGATCTCTGCTGGTCATACCTCTCCTTCAGGAAGTTCCACAGTGCCAGCGGGACTTCTTCTAAAAGATACTCAGACTTCAAGTCTGGGTGGATATGGTGCCTCAAGAAGTGTAGTGTCACGCATTTGGCAGTATCAGGAATGGCAGAAGCCCCAGCCTCAGGTGGGGTTATGGCAGCGCCGAGTGTTCTGGCCGTCAGGTTGATCTTAGCGTCCATTGCCCATGTGAGGTAGTTGCTACCCGTCCAGGGCAAGCTCAGCAAACTCCTTTTTAGCGATGTCAGACATTTCCTACATTATTCATGCATAATTCTAATTTTCTACAGGTAAACAGCATGAATATTCCTATATCAGTAAGGTGTGAATTTTATCTATTCAGTAGATTTTATTTAGGATCTTTCTGGAATTTTCTAGTATTTTAATGTTTTTTCTAATTAATAAGCAATTTTCAGAATTACTAAAGCAGAAAATAACATGCTGAGATAAATAATTACAGAACAATAAACAATAATGCCACAAGCTAACTAGATTTTACGAGGGGGTTTCTGCAAATTTCCTTTTCCCGAAAACTTCTCGTAAATTACAGATTTTACGAGGGGATTTCTACAAAATTTCCTTTCTTCATGGGCCGCGCCGCTCGGCCCATTTGGCCGCATAAACACCCGGGGGGGATTAGGTTCCCCCCCGGTTCAATCCCGTGGCGGCGGCGTCTCCGCGTTGGCGACGCGGGAGGTGAGTGCGGGAGTCGGCGGTCGGTGCGGCAGTGCCCGAGGGCCAAGGCGTGTGTAGGCGATCGCTGGTCGGAGATCCCTCGAGCGTGGCGTGACGGTGGCGGATCGATGGCGTGGCGAGCTCGCATGGGTGGCCGGTTGGGTGGCGCCTTGCGCGAGGCCGGCAATGGGGCGGTCGGCTCGAGTCGCATGCGGGCGCAGCGACGGGCCGGAGCCGGTGCCGGGCGGTGCGATCCGAGCCGCCTCCACCTTCTTCTTCAAGGCGTCCCGCACGGAGGCTTCACATGCGGCACCGACGGGTGCGCGAGCGAGGCGGCCGGCGCGCGGCATGGTTCAACCGGGGGACCGGCGGCATGCTTCGGCGGCTCAAGTCGGCGCCGCAGGCGGCGGCCGGATCTTCCCTTCCCCTTCTTCCTGTGATGTGGTGGGTGCCTTGGGCGACGATTGGTGCGGCGGACGGGCCGAGCGGCACGGCGGCGCAATCCAGGCCGTCCCCTTCCACCTTTTTTTTGTGATGTGCTTCGGCGGCTGCTAGCCGGAGGTGGGGCTGCCACTACTGGCCGACGCGGGGGGGGGGGGGGCGGCCGGCTGGGGTTGGCACGGCCGTGATTTACAGATCTCGTAATTAGATGACAATCTATTGGATCTAGATCTTAAAACACAAATAGTAGATCTAATCATGGCATTGCATAACGGATCTAGTATCAATCTAGATTAGAATATAAATTGCAATGCGTAGTAGATCGATTCGTGATTTGCATACCTTTCACCTTGGAGAGCAATTCGTGCTGATAACGTGTTATGGAATAATAGAAAAATCGATGAACGGCAACACGATCACTCAATCACTCAATCAATCAATCAGGAGACGCCAATAAGAGAAAACACCATAAATCTTTATTAATGATCAATGGTGATTACAAAGTAGAATCGTCTCTCTATTTATAGACAAAACCCACCAGAAGCAGTTCTGGTATTTATCCACATCGAAACCTTATAGATTTCATAACAGTAACGACTGAAAAACGCAGGGAGGCAAGAGATTTGTAGCACTATAAAGAGTTGTAAATTTGAGGGTGTGCCCATGTACTGTTTCTTCGAGTTCATTCTACGGTAGCTGATACCGCATGATTAATATACCAGTCCGCTTGTGCCTTCGCGCAAATCTTTTTCGAAACTCCCTACCAAATGATCGACGTAACAAACTAAATTGAGAGGGAGCTAGCCTACATGTCCTTTAAGTAGGTAGGAGTGACCAATCTACTCCTTTAATTGTTTGTGTCGTGTTCCCTCCTGTCACATTCACTCCTACAAAACTACCTATAAAACACTATACTCATTAGCAGAGTCAGGAATTTGGGAGACTCATGGTAAACTTTTAGAACTACGGTCTGTGGTGGCGCATTGAGCTCATTTCAAAAGATGGCCCGAGGCCGACTCTATCCGGGCCAGGCTTGGGACTAGAATTTCAGTCCGAAAGCTCGTCGGGCCAAAAAATATGATTTAAAAAATGCAAAACTATTTTTTACTTTTGGAAATCATTTAAATATTACCTTTTATTATGAAAATGATTAAAATAATATATTTAAATTAGAAAAATCAAATTTTGGGCCGTGCTGAGGCGTTTGTGACCGGGCTTTTGGCCCAGCGTTTGAACAGCTCTAAGCATGAAGCATATGAACTACTACTTACTAGATGTGAGATTAGTGGCGATGAGGGTTTGCCGCCTTGCCGGTGTTGGGTCGCAGGCTCTCAAAAGTTGGAGATCGCCATATCTGGGATGACGACCGGCGAGGGAGGCACGTCCACACGGGAGGGGGCAGCGACAGTCGACACCTGGCAGGGTTGCAGGAGCCAGGAGCCCAGGAGGACCTCCAGCCGCAGGAGCGAAGATCCAGGAGGACTGGAGCCTGGAGGAGGGTTGTCGGCCCGGTCGTAGGAGCCAAGAGGAGGGTTGCAAGGGGGTACGGGACGGGAGGGCAGCCGTTGTCAGCAGGGTTGCCAGTCGCAAGAGCCAGGAGGAGGGTCACCACCTCGCTGGTCGCATGACCCTGGAGGAGGGCTAACGGTGGATTGGCTTGGTGTGGCTGTGGTCTATGGAGGCCGGAGGGGGGTTAGGGTTAGCTAGTTAGTGGCTAGGCACCTGGGCTTGCCGGCTGCCACAACCCACGGCCCACGAACACTGACGGCCACGTGACCCACGCCTAAAGGCCGAAGCCTCAAGGGCCACATAGTGATGCAGGCTTGCCCTGGCGGTGGCTCCACCTCCTTCCATGGCCCCTGGGGGAGTCTTCTTGGGAGACCCTGGGCAAATGCCCTGGCGGTGGCTCTGGCTTTGACTATACTCTGTGCATCAGCAAGCAACATAATTGCATAGAGTAAGAGAGGTGCCAAAGAAACCATGCCCTCGATCATAATAAGCACATGCTTAACGAATGAAAAGTGCAAACCCTCTCTGGTTAATCATTGACCAGCAACGACATCTCTACCTTCAAATTGAAATAAACACGTGTTGAGCTCACATATCAGTGACATATTAGTTAGAGAGATTTCGTGCACATCTCAAACACATAGAAACCCTCTTTTGCAAAATGGCAAGAATTTAGGTACTTGGCTCAAAATACCACCACAAATCGACAGTGGTGCGTTGTCCCCACCAGGGCCACCACTCTGAGCGCCTGAGCTGAGCTCTCCTCTCCTCTAGTCCTCTCCCTACCCAATCCGCGACCACCTCAATAAGAAGCTTATCACCTCATGATTGCACAAATCCCCACCTCCCATGGCCACCGCCCTCCTCCTTCACACCCACCACCCCACTGTGCCCTGCAAGCCACCACTGCCTCCTCCGCCGGTGCGCGGCCGTCATCCGTTGTGCCACAACGGCGGCGGCATCCTCGTCGGTGGCTGAGGTGCTACGCTCGTTGCCCCGCCAGCTCGGCCCGAGCTTCTCTCCCTCGACCTACCCGCTGTGACCGAGCGTTGCTCTTCGGTTCCTCTTTGTGTATATGGTATATCTAGATTTTAGGGAGAGTTTGTTTTGCATAGTCCTACAGTATTTAGACAGTATTCATTATAGATACTAGAGTTTGTGTGGTATCCCTTTAGGATACGTAGAATCCTTTTCGGATACAAATAGTCATTTGCTCTCAACAAAAGAGCACCCATGTAATAAGATTTTGTGAACAAGAGCAATAGAGAAAGAGAAAAATCAGAAAAGTCGATATTGTTCTTGCGGCACAAAAATCTTTTTTGCATTCTTGTGTTCACGTGTTTATCTTCGGTTTGGGCCAACAATTGGTATCAGAGCTCTAGGTTCGAAACCCTGGCTGCTGCCCGGGAGGGGTGATCTCGACTCCTAGGGTGGCATATATGGCGTGGCGGCCGACTATACCATGGCGCGGAGCATGCTCGATGGCGGCTTAAAGATGTGTCGGCGGTGCTGGGCGTGCTTTGGCGGCTCGGTAGGAGAGTAGCGTGGTAGGCGTGCGGGTGGCCAATGGAGCGGCGGCGCAGGCCCTGCTACGGCGCTAGCGCGACGCAGCGCGGCAGAGCGGTGGGCTCCTCTAGAGCGTGGCGGGAGTGCGCACATAGCGGCTCTCGATGGCATATACGATGGAGCTGCACGGCGTGCACTGGCAGCCGGAGACGTGGTGCGGCTAGCTGCTTGGCGTGGGCTAGTCTTGACGGGTCGGCAACAACGCGGCCATAGCGAAGCTAGCGGCGACCGCACAACACAATCTTGTCAGCGAGCTCATGCATGTAGTTGAGTCCATGCATGTAGAAGCAGTAGTGTGGAGTCGTGTGTGTGCATGTTAGCACATTGAGTTAGTTGTTTTACATGCATGCATGCATATGGAATAGATAGTGGTGCATGTTGGTGGATTGCAAGATGAGTTGCGCATTGTCAAGGTGAAAGCGTTGTGTTGATATTAGGCGGTTGCGGTGTCGTATTTGTGTGTGTGTTCGCATAGTTGAGTTCGGGATGTTGAGGAGATGTGTTCGTCGTCCTGAGTCGAGTCGGTGGAGTTGTGTTCGGTACATTAAAGAGATGTGTTCGTAGTCTTGTATTGAGTAACAGTTGGGCATGTCGTAGTTGAGACCGACTGCCTCATAAGTAAGTGCACAAAGATTAGGGAGTGATTGTTAGGTAATCTTTGTGTATTTGGTATATCTAGATTTTAGAGAGTTTATTTTGCGTAGTCCTACGGTATTTATGTAGTATTTATTATGGATACTGAAGTTTGTATGGTATCCCTTCAGAATATGTAGAATCTTTTTGGATACGAATAGTCATTTGCTCTCAATAAAAGGCCACCCTTGTAATCAGATTTTGTGAACAAGAGCAATAGAGCAAGAGAAAATTAGAAAAGTTGACGTTGTTCTGGTGGCACAAAAAACTTTTTGCATTCTTGTATTCGCGTGTGTTCGTCTTTGGTTTAGGCCAACATACCTTGTTGTCATGGGCGGCGGGCCTGTGGGGCTCGTCGTGGCGCAGCATGTCACCCAGGCGGGCCTCTCCGTCTGCGCCATCGACCCCTCCCCAGCGCTCATCTGGCCCAACAACTACGGTGTCTAGGTCAATGAGTTTGAAGCCATGGGCCTCTCCCACTACCTCGACGCCATCTGGCCCTCCGCCTCCATCTTGATCGAAGACCGCTACGTTAAGTCGCTCGACCGTCCCTACGCCGCCACAAGCTCAAGTCCACCATAATGGACACCGTGCATCATCCAGTGTGTTCGCTTCCACCAGGCCAAGGTCGTCAAGGTCGTCCACAACGAGGCCTCTTCCCTCCTCATCTGCGACGACAGCATCGTTGTCCCGGCCACCGTCGTCCTCGACGCAATCGGCTTCTCACGATGCCTCGCATAGTATGACAAACCCTACAATGTGAGGATTTGAATGCAGATTGATGAAGTTCATTTTATTTCAGTTAACTGATGGCCATGATTTCCTGATACCCCTTCAGTTAAATTGGATGGTCTACGAGGAAGCATTGCAGATCGGACGATCCATGAGGATGCATTGCAGATCGGACGGTCCACGAGGATGATGGAGTACTATTTTCCACTTCATAATTTGTCATTACTGTGCACCGAAGCTTTCTGTTATTTTCGTTGTCGTTACTTGCTGGCAGGCCTCGCGTGATGTATAAGCGACGGTCTTGTAAGAAACTGAGGATTATTGAATAAATGGAACCCTAAATAGCTACTCTACTTTCCCCTTTTCTCTGTTATTCTTTTCTCCCTTGATTTCCCTTGTTCTCTCCAAATACTTTACTATTTGAACTCTGATTTGTTATTCAATCGGGACCAACACTATCGGGTCCTGATATTTGGTATCAGAGCTAGGTTATCTTTGGCCTATGAACTCAAATCTAATTTGTTCACGAGTGGAAAGGGTTTGAGGAACAGGTTTCCTCTATAAAATTCTAGATCCAGTTTGTGAAGTTCAGACCAGAGTAGTAGATCCAAAGAATAGCTAACTGATAGTGAGGGTTTGAGAGAGTCTTGACTTCTCTTTGTAAAATTCAGGATCTATTAGGGAAGTGGGAATCAAGCGAGATGCCGAAGGTGGTCAAGCTTGTGGCAGGATAAGAAGGATCATAAATGCATTTGGCTGATGAAGTGGAAGAAATCAAAGGAAGGATTGTAGAGATGAACACTCAGAACAAACAGTTGGTAGATAACATACGTCAGTTGCAGGTTTAGATGCAAGAAAATGCCATCCATATGCAGCAACAGATGGATAATTTGGTAAATTTGATGCTGGCGAATCAAGGTCAAGGTGAGCACCGATAAACAATGGTACCGCAACGGGAGTCGAAGTTGTGGGAGACCATCTTGGGCAGCAACATACCGGGGAGAACATCAGTATACATGGAACAATAGTAGGCACTCCGTGAAGTGACAAGCACATTTGTGCCTCCTCACGGGTGTGCGTGGTCACCACCACATGGTGTCCAAACCAATCGACAAGATTTGCATTGGTTTTGACCGCCTGAGGCACAGATGGGACAATTTGGTCATGGTAGAGATAGAAATTACTACGGACAATCTTTTAGTGAGAGACCAAAGTTAGAATTTTTCAAGTTTGATGGTGATAATCCAGAGGCATGGATTAGAAAGGCTGAGAGGTGTTTTGAATTGTCCAAAACCCCTGCCGAGGAAAAAGTTCAAGTGGCAGAAATCTATTTTTTGGAAGGGTAGACCAATGGATTAGTAGTAATAGCATTGATACTACTGGTATGACTTGGGAACATTTATGTGGCCTTATTTGCAAAAGCTTTGCAGCTGAATGCAGAATTGATATAGCTGATACTTTTAGAAGTCCGCAACAAACTGGAACTGTCCTGGAGTGTATATTGAGTTTGAGGAAGTGATGGAAAGGGTGAAAAGGAGAAATCCTAATTTAAGGGAAGAATATTTTCTGGATTTCTTTGTGTCTGGATTGAAGAATTACATCAAGATGCCACTGAAGTCACTTGGTCTTGGATCATTGGTGGATGCATACTCTCATGCAAGAAACTATGAGGAGCTACCCCTTTACAAGAAGTTAGAAACATGGCCAAATTCTATAAAAGGGAAGAGTAGTTACCAGGGAAGTAATATTTCACTCCAATAGCTATTAGGAAGCTATGAAGATCAATATACCATCTGTGGAAGACTAGTATTGAATCCAATTAAATCCCTAAGCAAGATAACAAAATCAACTAAGATTACGAATTACAAAGCACGGCGGTCGACCTGCGGACCCGGTAGGTTGGACCGATGCCAGCGATCGGCCGTTGTTGTCTTGGCGGTCGGACCGCTCCAAAATCGATCGGCCGTGATGATGAGGCGATCGGCCAAGCAAGCTCGAGCCGTCTGAAGCGAAAATCGGCCGTGCGAAGTTGCAATTAGGTCAAACTTTTGATTCTCAACTCCAAACTTTCTGAAACTTTGCACACACCTTCTCTATGTTATTGAGGACCTATTCCAATCGAATATTATGATAATTCTTGGATAGATCACGAGCAGTTGTCAATTGAATAACGAAGGTCTAAAGCAAGGCAAACGAAAACTTGATCCTAAAGCTTGTTCGTGAGAGATTGATGATTAAGATGATTCTAGATAGATTCACACATATCACGATAAGCTAATTTACGTGAAAGAATCAATCACAAACTCGCGAATCAAAGAAGGCCCTAAAATCACGAAATTGAAAGTAAAACGAAAAGAGACTTATCTCAAGCAAACCTTGCATAGATTAAGAACACGATCGTTCTTTGGATTACACCACACCATCATGGATCGATGGTCAATCCAAGATCACGAAATTCACCTCAAACCATGAAAAGACCTAGCCTCCACCTCAACTCCCCTAAGCCAATTAGGGTTTTGAAAACAACAAAAGATGTGAAAAAGCAGAGAGGGGAGGTGCAGCCCCACCTCCTCCTATTTATAGTGGAGGCCTAGAACTCTCTAGGGTTTGACTCAATTGGGCTCCGTTAAGGCCCACTAACAAGCGGATCACACCGCATGCGCTTCGCAGCGCCGTCTTTAACTTTTGACCTAAACCGCTTCACCATGCACCATGGATTTGCCAATAGGTCACCCTTGTCCATCTTGTCCCAAGAGGAAGTGTGACTTTTAACAAAAATGGCAATGGAATCAAGAGTACAACATCAGCCTTTTCTGGAGTAGATAAATGGAAGAGTGGAAAATGCTTCAAATGTCAACGACCATGGGTCCCAGGTTATGAGGCAGTTTGTAAATTCAAAAAGTAGATCCACCTCATAACGATTGGAGATGAAGAAGATAACTATGAGGGAATTCAGGATGCTGAGTTCAGTATAGCACCATGTAGCCCTGAAAATACCAAGGAGGGTAACACAGATGAACAAATATCAATGCATGCAATCTATAGGACAACTGCTACAACCAATACTTTCACACTGAGGGTGAAGATAGGAAAATGTTTCACTACTGCTTTGGTAGATAGTGGGAGCACAACCACTTTCATGACCCCTGCAGTGGCAATACAAAATCAGTAATCATCAACCAATCCGGGTTGTAGTGGCTAATGGTGGAATACTGGCAAGTGAAGCTATTTGTCATAACTGTAACTATACCATCCAGGGTGAAGAGTTTGAATCAGATTTCCGATTGTTATGTCTAAAAGGATATGACATCATACTAGGCAGTGACCGAATATTTAATCACAACCCGATCAGTCTTAACTTAAGGACTTGAGAGTTCAGTATCTATAAGAATGACACAAAGTCAATAGTGTTCAAATATGAAACTAGACCGGAATGGGATTGTGTGATCAATTCACACAAACTGTTAAAGATGATGGACAAAGGGGTGGTTGGAGCAGTCATTTATGCAAAGAAGATATCAGTGGAGAAAGGTGCAAAGAGTACAGAACCGTAATTGCAGGAAATATTAATGCCAAATGTTTTTCAAAGTTGGATCTTAGATCTAGGTACCACCAGATTCGCATGAACCCAGAAGATGTGCATAAAACAGCCTTTAGCACTCACATTGGACATTATGAATTTCTAGTAATGCCCTTTGGACTTACTAATGCCCCAGCAATGTTTCAAGCTTTGATGAATGAGTTGATAACTAAATATCTCATGAAATTTGCTTTAGTTTTCTTTGATGACATATTGATATATAGTGCAAATCTGGAAGAACATAAAAGAATACTTGCAAGCTGTACTCAAGGTTTTGTGTGAGAACAAGCTGTATGCTAGGCTGAGTAAGTGCATTTTTGGGCAGCAACAGGTAGAGTATTTGGGGGCATATTATCATCAAAGGAGTGGCCATTGGTGCCAATAAAGTTCAAGTAGTAAGAGATCGCCTACCCCTGAAAATATCACATAATTGAGGGGATTCTTGGGATTATCTGGATATTACAGGAGATTTGTGAGGAATTATGGTATAATCTGTCAACCTATGTTCAAGGCACTGAAAAATAATGCATTTCATTGGGGACAAGATCAACAAGAATCTTTTAATAAGATCAAGGAGTTATTAACCAATGCACCAGTTCTGGCCTTGCCAAACTTTTCCAAACCTTTGGTGTTGGAAACTGATGCTAGTGGATATGGATTGGGAGCAGTACTAATGCACGAAGGCAGATCCTTATCTTTTATGAGTAAAGCTATTGCGCCAAAGGCAGCTGCTATGTCCACATATGACAAAAAGGCTATGGCAATTCTAGAGGCTTTAAAGAAATTGAAGCATTACTTGGTTGGAGCAAGTCTTATCATCAAGACTGGTCAACAAATTCTTAAGTATATCAATGAACAATGATTGATAGATGGAATTCAACACAAATTGTTGATTAAGTTGATGGGATACAATTTCAAAGAGGAGCATAGAAAGGGGAAGGAGAATAGAGCTGCTGATGCTCTGTCTATAATCCAATACCCACATCAAACAATGGCCCTTACAGTGGCCATTCCTCATTGGATATCTTAGATTCTACTTAGTTATCAAGGAGATGAAAAATGCAAAGAGATAGAAGAAAAGTTAAGGGTTGATGTTACTGCAAATCCACCCTTTACATTGCATAGTGGAATTATCAGGTACAAGAGAAGGCTTTATGTTGGTACTAGTACCAATTTGAAGGAACAGTTATTGCACTCATTCCATGCATCCGCATTGGGGGGGGGGCACTCTGGAGAAAGAGTAACATATCAAAGGATGAAGTTGATTTTCTATTGGCCAAGAATGAAGCTTATGGTAACTGAATTTGTCAAGCAATGTGCGAGTGTGTCAAAAGAACAAATCTGAAAATGTTCCCTATCCTAGGTTACTTCAGCCATTGCCTCGGCCAGAAATGGCTTGGACCCATATCACAATGGATTTTATAGAGGGACTACCCAAATATGAGAGCAAGTATGTGATTCTAGTAGTTGTAGACCGGTTCACTAAGTATGCACATTTTGTCATTAAGTCACCCGTTCACAGTCCAGGCTGTAGTCAATCTGTTTTTTGAGAACATATACAGATTGCATGGTTTACCAATGATGATCATTTCAAATAGAGACCGAATCTTTACAAGTACCCTTTGGCAGGAATTATTCAAGGCATTGGGTGTGAAGATAAGAATGATTAGTGCATATCATGCCCAATTGGATGGGCAAGCGAGAGAGTTAATCAATATTTGGAGAATTACCTAAGGTGCATGGCTTTTGTTAGTCCTAAGAGATGGCATTCCTGGTTAGCACAAGTAGAGTGGTGGTACAACACTTCTTTTCACACTACCTTGAATATGGCTCTCTTTGAAGCCCTGTATGGAATGAAAACACCCCAAGTGTCAGAGGCAATGCTTCCAGACTTTGCTATTGAAGATACCAGAAGAAGGTTACAGAAAAGAGTTACTGCGTTTGAGGCTATTAAAGTGCAATGGGAAAAAAGCTAGTTCAAGGATGAAGTACTATGCTGACAAAAATAGAACTGGAAGAGAGTTTCAAGTCGTAGAAATGATGTATTTAAAGTTCCAGCCCTACAGACACAATGCTTTGGGATTACATAACTCTCTGAAACTTCATTCCAAGTTCTATGGTCCCACTGAATTAACCACTGAACAATTGGAAATGTTGCATATAAGTTATTGCTGTCTGATTGTTGCCTTATACACCTGTGTTCCATGTGAGTCAGCTGAAGAAGCATTTTGGAAAGAAAGCAATACCCAGCCAAGAGCTCCCATTGATTGATGATGAAGGAAATGTGTTGGTTGAGCCAATTGCAGTACTGGAACGACGTGCCATTCCCAGGAACAATGAACCGATTGTTCAGTGGGTGAATCTTCCAAGGGAGGCAGCTACTTGGGAGGATGCTAGTTTTATTGCCAGAGTCTTTCCAGATTTCGGTCCTGAGGACAAGGATGTCAAGGAGGGAGCATTTGTCAGGATTTGAATGAGTTGGATGAAGTTCATTTTATTTCAATTAACGGATGGCTATGATTTCCTGATACTCCTTCAATTAAATTGGATGGTCTACGAGGATGCGTTGCAGATCGGACGGTCCACGAGGATGATAGAATTTACTGTTTCTCATTTCATAATTTGTCGTTACTGTTTACCGTAGTTTTCTGTTATTTTCATTGTTGTTACTTGCTGGCAAACCTCACGTAATGTATAAGATATGGTCTTGTAAGGAATTAGATATTATCGATTAAATGAAATCCTAAATAACTATTCTACTTTCCTCTTCTCAATGTTCTCCCTTTCTCCTTTCTCCCTTGATTTCTTTTATTCTCTCCAAATACTTTACTATGTGAACTCTGACTTGTTCTTCAATCGAAACCAACGCTATCGGGTCCTGGCATACAACCCGGGCTACTAGGTCGCCTACGGCATCCTCGCCGACGACGGGCACCCGTTCGACCTCGACAAGATGCTCTTCATGGACTGGCGCAACTCCCACCTCCGCAAGAGCTCCGAGATCAAGGAGCGGAACCGCCGCGTGCCCACCTTCCTCTATGCATGCCCTTCTCACCGATGAGGATCTTCCTCAAGGAGACCTCGCTGGTGGCGCGCCCGGGGCTCACCATGGACGGCATCCAGGAGCGCATGCCCGCGCGGCTGAGGCACCCAGGATGCGCGTCCAGAGCATCGAGGAGGATGAGCGCTGCGTGATACTCCATGTATTATATGTAACGATGTCCAAACAGTCAACACAGATCAAATTTCCCACAAACATGGAAATTCACCTGCGTAGCAAAGCACAGGAGGTAGGATGGAGTGACCTGCCAAGGTTGTTCCATACTTGATTGAGATCAAAGAAAGTTATCCCAGAGGTGAATGGTCAGAGTGAGGTGTAAGAGCCTTGCAAAGATTTACACTTAATGAGTGACCATGAAGTCATGTTACATTTTTTTTCTTTTCTCTAACAATGGCCAACATGCTATTGTTTGATCTTGAGTTAGATCTCTATTCTTTGGATCTTGGGTTCTGTGTGTGTTAGGGTTTGTGGCGGCGCAGTCAACCTCGTGTACCGTGGCCGCCCGGCCCCTTCTCTTTTATAAGCTGGCGACAGGCCCACCACCATCTTGGTGTGGCGCTACCGATCGTATGCATCGATCAGGGATTGGGCATTTGGTTGGGCCAAATGCCCGAGATCAACTCTAACATTCTCCCCTTGATCTCAATCGTGCTTTATCTTTAATTACTTTTGACTTTACTCATTCCATCACAAATTGGTGCATAGAACGTGTCTCATCGTCACGGTCAATCGCCGATAGATTCAACGACTACAATACACCTCCTGCTCAAATAGTTACTTTAATCTTTTGGGCCATCTTTTAGTCCAGAATCATAGGCTTTCCCTTAAACCCATGCCGCTATATGTTCTCTGAACACGTTGGGTGGTAAGCCTTTAGTAAGCGGATCCGCTAACATCTTTGCGTACTTATATGCTCAAGACTTATAATTTGATCCCGAACTTTATCTTTCACAACATAGTACTTTATGTCAATGTGTTTGGCGGCACCACTTGACTTATTGTTGTGGGCATACATTCTTCTTTGGTTCATTATCGCGAAGACAACTTAAGTGGTCTATTGATGTCGTCAACCACTTTTAAACCGGTATGAACTTCTTTAGCCGTTCACACCGCCCGTAGCCTCATAACATGCTACAAACTCGGCATACATTGTGGACGATGTAGTGACGGTTTGCTTTGAGCTTTTCCACGATATAGCTCCTCCAGCGAGAGTGAAGACATATCCGGATGTCGACTTTCTATCATCTCCCGCAAAATCAGAATCTGTATACCCCACTATATGGAGTAAATCGATCTTCAGATGTCATCATGAGGCCTTTTGTTCCTTGCAAATAACGCAAGACTTTCTTTATCAATTTCCAATGTTCTATTCGTGATTGCTCGAATCGCCAAGTAACCCGGTAACAAAAGCTAAGTCAGGGCGTGTACACACTTGAGCATACTGTAAGCTTCCGACAGATGAAGCATATGGAACCGCTTTCATTTGATCGATCTCATACTGGTTCCTCGGGCATTGAAAATCCCCATATCTGTCATCGCCCTTGACTATAGGTGCAGGTGAAGGACTACATTTATGCATCCCAAATTTCTTTAAGACTTTATCTATATATGTCTTTTGTGATAGTCCCAATATCCCTTTGTTTCTATCCCGGTGAATTTCGATCCCTAGAACGAACGAAGCTTCACCAAGATCTTTCATATCAAAGTTTGAGGACAAAATCTCTTCGTCTCAAAGAGTGATCGACATCACTACTAGCTAGTAGGATATCATCCACATACGTGATTAGGAAGATAAATTTCCGTCTTTAAACTTTGTATAGACACAGTTGTCTTCTACATTCTCTTTAAACCCAAATTTTCTTATTGTACTGTCAAACTTCAAGTACCACTGTCTTGAAGCTTGCTTTAACCCATAAATCGATTTCTTTAGGCGGCATCCCATTCTTTCATTTTCTTCCATAACAAAACCTTTCGGTTGTGCCATGTAAACATTTTCCTCCAAATCCCCATTAAGAAATGCCGTCTTTACATCCATCGATGTAACTCTAAATCATAATGTGCTACTAATGCCATTATGATTACAAGGAATCTTTACATGAGACTGGATAAAAGGTCTCATTGTAATCAATCCTTCTCTTTGCGTAAAACCTTTTGCCACAAGTCGCGCTTTGTATCTTTCTACATTCCCTTGGGAGTCGAGTTTTGTTTTGTAGACCCATTTCTGACCCTCACTGCTTTGGCTCCTTTAGGAACAATTTCAAGTCCTGACTTTATTAGTCTTCATGGACCTCATTTCCTCTTCCATGGCTTCAAGCCATTTTGAAGAATTTTCGCTTCATGGCTTCTTCAAATGAGGTGGGGTCATCCTCCATTTGAAATTCCTCTCAGATGATAAATCGATAATCATGAAATAGCCGATCTTCTTACTCTTTGAGACCTCCTGGGGCCTCCACATTTGGTACATCTTCATTTGAGGTCTTTGTTGCTCCCCTCATTTGTGGCAATGGGTTCTATAGGATCCTCAAGAACAGTTCCTCATTCTTATTCAATGTTGCCACGGGAGGAACAACAACAGTCTTGGCACCACAAGATCTTGTACCGTCGGTGCAATGACAACAGTAGTGAGAAGAGTGGCTCTTGAATCATCTGAGTGGGCACATATACCCGCTTCTCTTCAAGATCAAACTCTCGAGCTACCATGCTCCCCTCATCATTTCATCCTCTAAGAAGGCAGCGTGTCTCGCTTCTACAAACTTTGTATATCTGTCTCGGACAAGAGAAACGAAAACCTTTTGACTTTTCGTGGTAGCCAATGAAATGGCAACTTCTGCTTTGGGATCTAGCTTCCCAAGGTTTGGGTTAAATACTTTAGCCTCAAAGCAGACTCCCCACACACGTAAGTGGTTTAGTGAGGAACTCTTCCGTCCACAACTCGCACGGTGTTTTGGGCACCGACTTATTAGGCACTCTATTGAGAATATGAATGGCGGTTTTAACGCTCCATCCATAAACTCAATGGGAGTGTGGAGTAGCTCATCATGCTTCGCACCATATCCATCGAGTGCAGTTGCGTCTTTCACTACTCCATTTTGCCGAGGTTCGCCGGTGTAGAATATGGGCTACTATGCCATTTTCCGTAAGAACCTCGCATAAAGGTCCAGAACTTGTCCATATGGGGTATGTCGATCGTAGTACTCCCCCACGATCGATCGAACTATCTTAATCTTTAAATCGTGTTGGTTTTCAACTTCACCTTAAATATCTTGAATTTATCCAAGGCTTCATTTCTTTCTTTGATTGGATAAATATATCCATAACGGAGTAGTCATCTCGTGAATGTTATGAACGAGTCATAACCATCCACACTTTTCACAGAAAAGGACCACAAATGTCCGTGTGAACAATTTGTAGAACTCACGTGCTTCTTTTTGCGCCTTTCTTTATTTTCTTTACATATTTTCCTTTAATGCATTCTCTCGCATTGTTCTAAGTCTGAGAACTCTAATAGAGGAAGAATTTCATTCTTAACTAGTCTTTCTATTCTCCCCCTCGAAATATGGCCTAAACGACAGTGCCATAATTTCGACGATTCATTATGAGTTCTCTTTCGTTTTCTATTTACGTTCCATAGACGAGGATTCAATCACTTTCTCGCACGCGACGTTCTCATTATCGCATACGACATTCACATCATCACACAATGATAACAAATAAAGCTCATTTTGTAATATGGCAAGACCAACACATTCTTTATTAAATATTATTTCGCACTTGCCATTTCCAAAATTACAATCATAACCATCTTTATCCAAATTGGAAACACTAATCAAATTCCTCTGTAAAGAGGGAACAAAAAGAACATCTCTAAGTAAAAGATTGGAGCCATTAGCTAACTCTAATGAAAGATCGCCAATGACTTCAACTTCGCTTGGACTCCATTTGCGACTTTAATGCATCTTTCGCTTTCTTTGCGTAGTCCTCGTCGAACGGAATCCAGAAGGAATTAGCAACATGAACATTGCTCTGAGTCAATCCACCAAGTGGATTTCGAATATTGTACATACAAGCATTCATTTATGAATGTAATAATGTTCTCACCTTTCTTTGCCATGATCATCTTTAAGTAATCAGGACAGTTCTTCTTGTAGTGTCCTGTCTTCTCTGATGAAGACACCGATCTTTGTCTACAAAGAAATTTATTCTGCTGAGGTTGATGGACGATGCTTTTCCTTGTTTCTTGAGAAGGAGGTCTTGTGGAAGTTCTTTTTCTTGTTATCCTTCACATAGTTGATAGATCCACCATGTGAGGATTTAAATCTTTCCTCCTCTTGAACACACATAGCTATACATTTTCTAAGTCCCATTTATCGGGTGCATATTGTAATTGACAACAAAAGTGTCAAACTGTTTCGCAATGAAGCAAAAATCAAGTGAATAAGGAACTCATCCTTGAGTGCCAAATCCATTGGTTTGAGCTTGGATGCCAAGTTGCTCATCCTCAATATGTGTTCTCTTATCCCACCACCGAATACCTCTCTCACAAGTCGCTTAATTTGTGTTGCATATCTTTGAAGAGCCAAGAACCGACTCTTTATTTTATCAAGGTATTCGTGACAAGAACATAGTCATGATTGAGCCCACAATTGTGGGCTCAATCAGTATTTTATCATGACCATACATTTCTTGTTGGTCGTGGTCCATTTCTTATGCTCTAGGTCATAAGACATCCGTAAGGGAGCATGATCTCTCCGTCTTTTCTCGCCAAGCAGTATCATCCTCGTTTGACCCTCACCGTGCCGTAGGCTCGGTGGGTCGTCTTGTAGTGAGGACCAGTCCACCTCGGCTAAGATAAACGCTAAGTCTATCTTTTCTTCCACTCTCCATAATTATCTCCTTTGAGAGTGGGTATTTCTCGATACAACTCATCAAGTTGTATCCTCCTGAAAAAATTAGATCAAATAAAATGAGAACATAACATTAAAATTATATGCCTTATTTCCAACGTTGGTCAAAAAATATGACATACAATTAAATCAATCTTATCTATACATTAAATCTATATCACCGTTGGGCAGAAATAGAAACAATGCATAAAAACATCATTAATTAAAATTATAATATCATTATTATCAACTTTGGTCGGAAAATAACAATATCATAATTCACAATTAAATTCTTAAAATTAAATTCTCTCGTTGGTTCAATTTAATTAAAAGAATTATCAATATTTAACTTTGCAAATGAAATCGTAATTATTCTAAAATAATCAATTATTCGAAGCATTATAACTGTACACAATTAATCTCTAAATAATAATAACACGTTGGTGCAAAATTTACAGAGATTTTAATTCAATTTTCTATTGAAATTCATTCAAAATTGCTTCTGAAAACAATTAAATTCAATTTTTACGTATTCTTGTTCATAACCTAGGAAAAGCGTGCAAAACCGGTTTTCTTGTTCAAACCGCCAAAATCGATTTAAACCGCCATTTGGCCCGCATCGCGTTTCGGCCCATTCTTGCTTTCTTGGCCCACTACCGCTAGAGCGACGACGGTACCGTCGGATTCACATCCGACGGTGGATTCCATTTTCGCGAAACCTCCACGGCCTTGATGCAATCTCACCGTCGATTCCAATCGACTACCGTGGCGCCAATTTCGAGGTATAAAATGACGCGATGGCGCCGCGCCCGTGAAACCCTAAATCATTTGCTCTCCTCGTCTCTCACTCGCCCGAGCGGCGCTACGCGAGAAGACACCGAACGAGCGCTTGGGAGAGGAACGAGAAAAACGCCGCCGCCGCGGGCCTCTCCGCCGGCGTCGCGCTCCCCGAGAGGAGCGCGCCGCGCCGTCAGCGGCTCCCGTCGGCGGCTCGGCTTCCATTGACGCCAGCGGG
Source organism: Hsuehochloa calcarea (assembly GCA_036346395.1). Classification (NCBI taxonomy): domain Eukaryota; kingdom Viridiplantae; phylum Streptophyta; class Magnoliopsida; order Poales; family Poaceae; genus Hsuehochloa; species Hsuehochloa calcarea. The sequence continues at coordinate 8,710,314 of CM070595.1, read as the reverse complement.
TTGTCTTCCGACACGCCGCGAGCCCACGGCCGCCTAACCCTCTCTTACTCCGGGTAACATCCGATATCTCTCGGATCCGGAGTTCTAGGGTTAGGTTTTGCTTTTCTTTTCGGTTTGTTTTTCTTTTACTGTCGGATCCGAGCCATTCATGGCTCGATACCATTGTTTGATCTTGAGTTAGATCTCTATTCTTTGGATCTTGGGTTACGTGTGTGTTAGGGTTTGTGGCGGCAGTCAACATCGTCCACAATGTATGCTGAGTTTGTAGCATGTTATGAGGCTACTGGCGGTGGCGGCTAAAGAAGTTCCTACCGGTTTAAAAGTGGTTGACGACATCAATAGACCACTTAAGTTGTCTGCGATAATGAACCCCATGATAATGTATGCCCACAACAATAAGTCAAGTGGTCTTTGCCAAACACATTGACATAAAGTACTATGTTGTGAAAGATAAAGTTCGGGATCAAATTATAAGTCTTGAGCATATAAGTACTGCAAAGATGTTAGCGGATCCGCTTACTAAAGGCTTACCACCCAATGTGTTCGAGAGAACATATAGCGGCATGGGTTTAAAGGAAAGCCTATGATTCTGGACTAAAAGATGGCCCAAAAGATTAAAGTAACTATTTGAGCAGGGAGGTGTATTGTAGTGTTGAATCTATCGGCGATTGACCGTAGCGATGAGACACGTTCTATGCACCAATTTGTGATGGAATGAGTAAAGTCAAAAGTAATTAAAGATAAAGCATGATTGAGATCAAGGGAGAATGTTAGAGTTGATCTGGGCATTTGGCCCGTTGGGCCAAATGCCCAATCCCACATGATCTGCATACGATCGGCGCACCGCTTGACCAAGATGGTGGTGGGCCCTGTCGCCGCCGCTTATAAAAGAAGGTGGGGTCGGGCGACGTATCACCAAGTTGAACGCGCCGCCACAAACCCTAACCGCACAAAACCTAATCCGATCCGGAGGGCGCTAAGCGACGGATCGCCACCGCCGACTCCACCGACCCGATCGACTACGGCCGTCCTCACCTCCGCTCGGGACACGCACTAGGGGAGGGATCGACTACCGCTGCCTTCACCGACGAGGTCGACCACCACCGTCTCTACTACACGCGATCCCGATGGCCAACCCGTCTTCATCTGCTTCGGATGGTAACTCTCTCCCTCTCTCCCTCGGTTCTCTCGGACCCGACACAAAACAAGAACAAAGAAATACCCCGAATAGATCCAGAATAGATCCAGAGAGATCAAAAGATTTTAACAACTCCATGTATTATATGTAACGATGTCCAAACAGTCAACACAGATCAAATTTCCCACAAACATGGAAATTCACCTGCGTAGCAAAGCACAGGAGGTAGGATGGAGTGACCTGCCAAGGTTGTTCCATACTTGATTGAGATCAAAGAAAGTTATCCTGTAGGTGAATGGCTGTAGTGAGGTGTAAGAGCCTTGCAGCATTTACACTTAACAAAGCTGACCATGAAGTCATGTTACATTTTTCTTTTCTTTTCTCTAACAATGGCCAACATGCTATACATGCCATCGATTTCAGCCCCAGTTTAACTGTAAGTACACTTGCCCATAAAAAAACAAAAAATGGAGAAGAATGAACAAAACTGAACAATGAAGTACCAAAATCATCTTCTCAGATACGTTCGATCCTGAATTGTTCTTATTAACTCATGTTCTCCAGTTCATAAGCGTATGCCAGTTCTTGTCCTTGCAATCCGAACCTCCAAGCTTCTTTGAACATGTGTCAGAAGGAAATGTCTCTCATGTCTCCTTCGCGTTCTGTGGCTCTATATGAAAAGCCTAGTTCTTCTCCTGATTGTCGCCTCACTATGCTAGCCCTCTGCATCAAGCGCACAAGTTGCTGGACAACCTCAGACATCGGAGGGCGGAACTCTGGCTCCGGCTGTGCAGACAAATCACATAAAGCTTTCTTACGATATGCTCCTTGCAAGAACCACATGAGCCGATAGAACTTTCTAATACATGATTTTGTGTTAAGCAAAGCAACCCAACATCACAGCAGTAAGTTAGCACTTAAAATATTAACCAACTTAGGAGCCATCATAATACAATAATCCTAGCAAACTCTGCAAGACAGATAATTCCACAAGATTTTTTGGAATTCTTGAAGGTTACCGTGTGTGCTCACTGCTCCCTATGCATGAATAACTGAACATCTATTGCAAAGCATTAAACGTACCTGAACACAGAGCGCAATTATGTCTGCAAAACGGGAGAGTGATTTAGCTGGGTACATTCCATTTAATGCTGGATCAACCATCTTAGCAAGTGCATCGATATCGTGAAGCTGAGGGGTAGCCCATCTAACAAGAGACTGTTCCGACCGCTCTCTAGAACTGTAATATCCATCCAAAGGTCAGTTCAACTTATAAGATGCAACGCACCAGAATCAGAATAGAAGGTAGATGACATACCTGTCCAGTGGTTTCCGCCCAGTCAATAGCTCTAACATCACTACTCCAAAAGTGTACACATCACTCTTTACAGTATAAATTCCTGACATGGCAAACTCTGGGGCACTATATCCAAATGAACCAACCACTTCAGTCGAAACCTGGAATAACAAGCCAAGTATAGTTATCCATTGAAAAAGTAACATCTACATGAGCCAAACAAGGCTATTAAAAAACAACTTCAGTACTTGTGAAATGTGGTGCTGTGTTACTTACCTGTCTCTCGGTGTTGGGTGTCAAGGCAGCAAGCCCACAGTCAGATAAATGTGGATTGTGCTCCCCATCAAGTAGGATGTTTGAAGACTTGAAGTTTCTATGAACAACAGATGGCAAGCACACCTCATGCAGGTACCTACGAGAAGGTTTGAAAGACGTCATATGTGTCTCTACTGCCATAACCTTCAGAAAGAGTAAAACTTCTGTATGATTCAAATAACTTACTCTAATGCCCGAGCAGTGCCTAGTGCAATCCTTACTCGGATGTTCCATGTAAGCTTCCTGCTCATCTCATCAGAGAAGTGTAACATGTCATGCAGCGTTCCATTTCCAATGTACTCATAAACAAGAAGCCTTTGCCCATGCTCAACACAATAACCCGTAAGTGGCACAATGTTTGGATGCCTAAGTCGTGACATGCTTGATACAGCCTCAAGGAAATTGTCTTCTTCCTGCAAGGAAAGGGCAGCACTGTCTATCTTCTTAACTGCAAGAACCTGCAACCATAATACACAACTCAGCTGCAGTGTACAGCATTACAAAGAAAAAATAGATGGGAGGGGATATAAAAATCTCATATATTCTTACATTTGCTGCCTTTAATAGTGAACAAGCTAAAAAAAAGGGACCTAGGCTTTGTAACCAGTGTTATCCTATGAACAATGGTAAAAGCAAATAATCTGCTATCTTGGTAATCCTCAAGTTCATAATGCATAAAATAATTTTGCCCTCCGAATTGGCAAAAATGGAAATAAAGCTGATTCAGCCACCAACTAACTTGAAGGTCATGAGTATTAACAAGAAAGGCCTTGTACAATCCACCCAGCGTATAGATCTCATTTAAGACAAGAAGCATATTTTACCTTTCCATTGGGGAAATCAGCCTTGTAAACACGACCAAGTGAACCCTCGCCTAGAAGGGAATCTTGACAGAAGCTATTAGTAGCAACTTGGAGGGAAGCAACGGTATAAGGCGTCGCAGTTATGGGGACCTTTGTCTTTTTCATAGAACCGTTTTTACCATAAACCCTCTCAGGAGTCATTTTCTCAGCAGGTGGGAGTTTCATAGTTGCTACAGAGGTATTTTCAAGACTGTGCTCTGGGATTTCCCTGTTAGAAGCTACAAAACACACAGAAGAGTGAAAAATTCTCCCTTTTGGTCATATTTTCAGAACAGCAAACATAAAACCGCCATTCCACATTTAGCGCATGCTATCCAAGATTTCAAGTTTTCTGCTACTACATTTAGTCTAAGTCCTAACTCAAAAACTAGCGTGTGAAACTATACAGCTATACAGATATTGAGGTCAAGGGTACACATGCAAAGGCAGCAAATGCCACTAATGTGCCCTGTATTAGAGGTTGCATCATGAATCATAATGCCTTGTCAGCTGAGTCTATGCATGCAAAGGCAGCAAATGCCACTTATGCTCTACTATTGGTCACATCTCAGTTGTCTTACATGCTTTATCATCACTGACACCTACATTGTGCGGTTTCCGACAATCAAACAGTACTCAAGTTCAAGGTTACCTTATAAACTAAGGTATCTCAGCTAACTGAAAATAACATAAGATTACACAAGAAAAATGCCACAACAAGAAAACATGCCAGCATACGAAGAACAAGAGTAGTACCTCTCTCTATGTTTACTGATAGCGGACCTACAAAATCTTTTGATTCGCTGCTGGTATCATCCTTTCTTTTCCGAACATTGCGAATGCATAATACCAAAAGAAGAAGTACACACAAGGCAGCAAGTATCGAGCCAACAACTATCCCCACGAGCGGACCTGTCTGCAGACCTTTCTTCTTTTCACCTTGATTGGTGGGGCTCTCAGAGCCTTTTGGATCATTTCCACTTCCCTGAGGATGGTTAGGACGATTACGTGGCCTCCTGGGGGGTGGTGGCATAAAAGGTGGTGGTGGGGGAGCAGGTCCGTTGGCGAATGAGTTCCCTCCAAGTCTATGGTTGCAATTGCAACAAGTCATTAGAATGTTTGAACGACAATTTCCATAGAGAAAGGGCAGTAAAACATTTTGGCACATACGTCAGATCTGGGATTGAGCTGAATTCCTGTGGTATCCAGCCACTGAAATTGTTGTTTGCAATGTTTCTGTTAAAAAAATATTCTTAGTTATCATTTTATCAATCAAGCAATAATAGCAGTAAAATTGTTGCCTGAAAAGTCACTTACAGTGTAGTAAGGCTTAGACCACTCAGAACATTGACAGAGCCTGTTAATTGATTGTTTTGCATATAACTGCAAAATTGGTTAGAAACTTAGAACGCAGCAACCAGAGCTGGAAAGTTAAACACAAAAGTTCAGATTTTTCTTTTAAGAAAATTACTGAATACTTACAGACTAGAAAGATTTGACAGAGAGCCAAGAGAATTGGGAAGATCCCCTGCCAATTTGTTGAAAGATACATCTCTGTCAAGGAGTACAAATAGCATAAGATGGATCTATGAAACCATGGGAGGAGTATGTATGTTAGTATCAATTAAAAGGTAACTTTTTTATGTCCAATACACATTTCAAGGGTACAACTTCATGTCAAAACTCAAAACATATAACAGGTTTTGACACCATGTTTTCTAAATTTAATTCTCAGCTGTGTGAAGAGATGTTTAGCTTGCACTGGAAGTGTCATGGGCGAGGACTAGAGGGCCGATGCCCATTAAGTGGCGTACAAGGCAGGATTATATTTGTTAGGATTGAGATAAGATTAGTTTCCTTTAGATAAGATTAGTTCCTTTAAATTAGAGATTGGTTCGGCCAAGTAAGTCATCCCTATAAAAGTGACAAATGTACCCATTATGAATAAAGCTATGAACAATGAAGAAGTATTCTCAAGTCCCCAATTCCTAGTTCTGGTCTCTTCCCTAAGCCAGCTACTCTAGATCCGTTCCCATCCCCCAATTGGTGTCCTCCTTCATCTAGCATCGTTCTACCTCAAGTCGTCGCCGTCCGACCTCCCTCCGACGGTGTTTATCTCTATTATGAGCTAAGGTTTATGACAATTGGTATCAGAGTAGACGATCTCTTCCCACGACTTCTGCTACCATGACTATGGCTACCAGCCAAACCACAAGACTTGTCGCCGAGTCGTTGCCCATGATAAAGGTCAGCGGAAGCAAGATGATGGCCATCGGTACCACCGACAACGACAAGAAGACAGGGGCCATCATCCTCGGCATCCATGCTACCCTAGAGGAGATGATTGCAGCCAGGGATCAAAATACCGTTTCCGGAGGGAATCCCGCCGGGCGGCCGGTAAACGAAATTCCTGGAAAAAAAACTCGATCAAAATTCGTCCAAATAAGTTTGAATTTGAGATGTTTCCGCCAGAATTTTGAATTTGAAGTTTTCGGCCGGTATTTCGAATCCCGGTTCCCACCAGTAAATCCGGTTACCGCCGGTAACCAGCGGGAACCGGCCGGGATTTCGATCTCTGATCGCACCGGCAAAGCCTTCCGCAGTGGTGGCGAAGGCGCATTCGGCAGCGGCGGCAACACAACCAGAGGCGCAAGGAACAGGAGCAATGGCGGTTGAGCCACGGCAGCGGCACTGCTATTGCTGCTCCTTCATCCGGCGTGAGCAGCACTGCATCTTCAAGCGCATCTTCCAAGGACGTCGCATAGGACACGAGCCGCACCCCGCGATGGAGGCGGCGTTGCTTGGAGAAACAAATGAGGCACTGCTCCTGGCAGCCGCGGCGTCGCATTAGGACACAACGGCGGCGGCGCAACAAGCTGCAGTGGTGGCAACACGGATGAGTGCAGCAGTTGAGGAGGGCGCAACCGCGGCGCAGTCGAGTGCAGTAGTGGCAGGAGCGCAGTCCAGCAAAGCAGGAGGGGCGGCAGCAGCGCTAACTCTAGCACAACCTCCTCTCTTCTCTATTGAGAAGACTAAATCGATGTAGCCCTACATGGGCTTATATGGGCAGCAACAGGACTGCTCTAAAGCGGACCAATACAGTGTGCCGTAGCAACAAATGGGCTTTCAGTTTGTGCCGCAACAGGGGCCATGTTTCAATCACCAGGTGCTTTAGCCAGGAATTCCGCAACATGCAAGAGCTTACCATTATCGCTGATGAGGAGTCGGAGTCACAACATCTCATCAAAGTGGGGTTATGAAGTACGCCAGCCACCACCTTGCAGCTCGAGGACGAGCTGCATGTCCGAGAGGGGTGGCTGATGCCCATTAAGTGGCGCATAAGGCAGGATTAGATTTGTTAGGATTGAGATAAAATTAGTTTCCTTTAGATAAGATTAGTTCCTTTAAATTAGAGATCGTTTTCTCAAAGGCCAGGTAAGTCGTCTCTATAAAAGGGACAACATGTACCCATTACGAATCAAGCTATGAACAATGAATAAATATTTTCGAGTCCTCAATTCCTAGCTCTGGTCTCTTCCCTAGGCCGGCCACTCTAGATATGTTCCTCTCCACCATAAGTCGTCGCCGTCCAACCTCCCTCCGACGGTGTTTATCCCTATTATGAACTAAGGTTTATGACACAAAGTATCATACTTCAAGGGGCTAAGAGTTCTCAGGTAACCCTCTAAAATATAATCAAGATTATGAAACAGGGTTTACTAATTTGGTGTGTGTGGGGGTGTGGTTTAACTCGAAGCATTTAAAACCAATTTCAAGCATCATGATGGTTGGTCGAGATGACTGCTATGAATATTGTATGTATATTCAAGAGGGCCCAAGGAGGTATGTCATATACAGATAAGGAATACAAAATGACTCATATTCTAACACCCCCACCCCCCTCAAACTCATGGTGGATCACACACTGAGTTTGGAGAGAAAATACAAATGTTGTACCCTAGTCTGTGCCTTCGTGAAGAAGTCAGCAACCTGTAACTCTGAAGGCACAAACTATAAAGCAAGTACTCCCTTCTGCACCCGTGAACGAGTGTATGAAGCATCCACAACAATGTGCTTGGTGAGCTCATGCTTCACTAGGTCCTGAACAATATTGATAGCACCTATACTGTTAGACAAAAGAGTCGTAGGTACCATCATAGGCACTCCAAAATCTGCAAGTAACCACCTCAGCCAAGTAACCTCTGCTGTCACTGCTGCCATAACTCTCAACTCAGCCTCTGCACTCGAACGGAAAAATGCAGTCTACTTTGTTTTCCAGGCAATCAGGGAAGAGCCAAGAAAAACACAGTAAGCAAAAAGAGAACGACGATCATAAGGATCACTAGCCCATGTCGCATCGGAGTACGCCTAAAGCTATAGTGAGGTGGAGTTAAGAAAAAAACAAACGACGAGAGATAGTTCCACGCAAGCAGCGAAGAACACAAAGAAGGTGATTGTAGTGTAGATGGGTAGGACAAACCATGAACTTACTCAAGATATGAACAGCATAAACAATATCAGGACGAGTGCTCACAAGGTACACTAAACTCCCAACAAGATGACGATATCGGGTATGATCCTCAAAAAGACCACCATCAATGGCACGAAGCTGGAGGGATAGCTCCATGGGAGTCTCAGAGTCGCGAGTGTCAGTCAGACCAGATCGATCAAGAAGATCTTAGACATACTTCTACTGGGGAGGTAGTATCCCTCGGGCATGGAAGAGACCTTAATCCCAAGGAAGTACGTAAGAGAACCAAGATCAGTCTTCAAAAAACTGCTCGCTGAGATGCTTCTTCACATATGTGATGAACGAGGAATCATCACTAGTGATGAGCATATCATCAACATACAAAAGAAGCATTGTCCTACCCCAAGATGAGACATGGACAAAAAGAGCAGGATCGTGAGAGCTAACAGTGAAACCAACAGTAGTAATCACTGAGGTAAAATGCGCAACCCAGGCACGAGGAGAGTGCGAACAGTGGTCATATGGGCAACAAGGGCAAAAGTCTCATCGTAGTCACAACCGTACTCCTGCTGAAAGTCGCGAGCTACAAGGCGAGCCTTGTAGCGCTCGATAGTACCATCAGACCAGGTCTTAATCTTGTACACCCAGTTGCACGTGATCGAACGAGCATGCACAAATGTCAGTACAATACCCCAAGTCTCCGTACGTCGAAGAGCATCAAGCTCCTCTACCATAGCGAGCTGCCACTTAGAATGAGGAGTAGCCTCACGATAAGAACTAGGCTTAGTGACAGAGAGAGCATGAGTAATTGGAGCAAATCCAAGACGATTAGAGGTCAAACGGATGTCCGATCACGAAGGACGTAGCGAGGAGCATCATTAGGCGGACCAGATGTGGGTGTCGACAAGATACCAGGAGAGGAGACTGGTGAAAGACGAGAACGCCTGTAGTAGTGAATACCAGAGAACCGAGATAATGATGCTGCAGGAACAAGAGGCGATGCTGCGGGAGGTAGCACCGGAGGCGAAGGTACAGAAGGAACCATTGGAGACATACCAGGAGAACACTGTGATAGTGGAGAAATGGGTGAAGAATCAGAAAGAGACAACTATGAAATCGACTCAACGGTGCAAACAGGAGAAGGAGCCGAATCTTGATAGAAGAAAGGTCGAGATTCATCAAAGACAATGTCTCGTGAAATCCTGATCCGTCGAGCAGAAGGATCATAGCAACGATAACCCTTACGCTTAGAACTATAACCAAGAACACACACTCAATTGACTGGGCCAATAGTTTAATGCGCTCACGAGGCTGCAGCAAAACAAAACCAAGTACAAAAAAAACACGAAAGTGGGTGTACTGGGGGGCTCTAAAGTAGAGACGCTCTATAGGACTGACACCCTTAAGAGCAGGGGAAAGCTGCATATTGATCAGATATGCAGCCGTAGAAACAGCCTCGGCATAGAATTGTAGTGGAACGTGAGAGGCAAGGAGAAGAGTGTGGGGCAATCTCAATTAGATAACGATATTTGCGCTCAGCAAGCCCATTTTGGGCATGGGCACCAGGACAAGAAGACTGGTAAGGAGTACTCTGCTCATAAAGAAACTGTCTAAAAGCGGCAGAATAGCAATCGCCGGCAGAATCACAGCGAAAAGTAAGAATGGAATAATCAAACTGTGTACGAACCATCGTTGCAAAACTACGATAGATCGCAAGTAACTGACTACGATTAGACATAGGGAAAATCTATGTAAAACGGAAATAATCATCAATGAAGATCACATAAAGTTTATGCCCGCCTTTAGAGATAATAGACACAGGTCCCCATACATCTAAATGAACTAAGTTAAAAGGACGAGAATACAAGGATTCACTAGAATGATAAGGAAGTTATAGCTGCTTGCCCAGCTTACAACCCTGACAAAATATGGCTGTGTCAACAGTAACACGTCCAAGAACACCCTAACGAATTAATGAAGAAAGACAGGACCCACACAAAGTGACTTAAACGGTAATGCCACTGCGCAAAAACGACAAAGGTGGTAGCAGAAGTGGAGGTGGAAGTCGACGTAGAGGTGACAGGAGCAACTAAAGTGGACGAAAGGTGGAGGCGATCAAGGATGTAGAGACCCTGAAGATCCCTACAACGCCGGCCAGTCCCAAGTACTGTCTCTGTCTGTTGATCCTGGATGAAACAGGTGTGAGTCAAAACCAACCCTACAGGCAAGATCGGTGAGTTGACCCACCGAGAGAAGCTGCATGGTAAGCTGGGGAACATGAGAAATAGCTGGAACAGAAAAGTCAGTGGACAAAAGAGTGCACTGACAGCTGACAGACATAGGAGTACCGTGAGCTATTTGAACAAAGATAGGAAAAACAGGAGCAGAAGCAGACACCTGAGGAGGGATTGTAGTCGAAGTAGAAACCGTCTGTGTAGTCAAGAAGGGGTAGCAAGCATAGTCGGAACAAACTGTGCTGCTAACCCACGGTGAAACTCCTCAGCACGAAGTGTCGAAAGAGCCTCTGTGGACTGTCGGTCGTGGTGAGCGGCTTAGCAATTGAGCCCTGACAGGCTCAAACTGTGGGCAAAGATGGCGAACGAAGTCACAAAGGCGAAGGCGATCACAATCCGCTTTATGCACTTTATGACACTCCTAGCAGAGCGGAGAAGCCAGCTCGTCCAATTGGGGCCAGAGACTGGCCAGGTCGGAAGAAGTCATCAACAGAGGAGTCCTCCTGTCGAAGCATCTCAAACCCACGCTGAAGCGAAAAGAACTGAGCATCGCTGCTCTGCTGATATCACTCGCACAAATACTCCCAGATGTGACGAGTAGCACGCAGACCAACAAATGTTTGGTTAGATGGAGTCGTCGACGCTGACCACTAGGATGGCTCGAACACGGGCCTCATTAGCACACCAGCTCTCAAAAACGTCTATAGTATACTAAAAGGCCTCATCTTCTGCAGGACGTGTAGAAGTAGGTTGTCTGGGAGAAGGCTGAACCGGCGACGGCAGACAGGGTCGGGCACCAGTAACATGTCCCCAGAGGCGGAGACCATCGAGCGTGATCTCTATGAGGGAAGACCACAACCTGTAGTTCGTCTCATGAAGCTTTGTTCCCGAGAATAGGATGCAGTGGATGGAACAAAAGCCATTGGTAGGCGGCGCTAGACGGCGCGGCGACCAAGACAACGAAGCCTAACAGGCGGCGCTGACGGCGTGACGGTTAGATCGACGCTCTTTTTTGTACGGGTTGGGCCGGATCACACTAAAAGGCCGAAGGCCTTCTAAGCCTGGCCGATGCACTCGATGCGCGCAGGGGAACTAGGGTTCCCCCTGCTGCTGCTTGAGCGGCAGTGGGGCGATGGCGGCGCTCCGGCGGGCAGCTCTCCAGCAGTGCTCTCACGCGCGTGCAACTTCGGGCGCTGCAGTAGCCCAGCTTTGGGAGCAGCGCGGCGAGGTGTCGGGTGGCGACGGGAAGGCGTCAAGTGGCGGCGAGACCGGCGGGTGACGGTGCCGTCGGTCGTCGAGATGCGGTGGCCGGTCTGTGGCGGCGGCCGGCCGGAGCGGGCGCAACCAGCGGCGGCGAGACCGAACGAGACATCGGGCGGCCGTCGTGATCCGGCCGGCGTGGCGGCGGCGACGGCAGCCGGCAATGGCGGAGTTCGGCCGACGGCGGATCGGCGGCGGCGATGGCGTCGGGCGGCGGGATGGCAGCAGAAGGAGCTAGGTTAGAGCCCTAACTCTGATACCATGTTATGAATATTGTATGTATATTCAAGAAGGCCCAATGGGCAATATATATAGGAGTACAAAAAGGATATGACATATACAGATAAGGATATCATATAAGGAATACAAAATGACTCCTATTCTAACAATGACAGCATTTAGATTAGTCGGTACTGTTAGAGATATATGTATAGTTGTGTTATTCTCATTGTTATGAGGGTTATTTGCATATTTACCTCCTGTACTTGTATATATATACTGGCCCATTGGCCCCCTGAGAATACAAATTGTTATTCCTAACATGGTATTAGAGCCTGAGGCTTACCTCTCCGGACGTGCAACTCGTCCTGCCCTAACCGCCTCTGCCGGCTTCCCTCTACCTGCCCTAGCCGCCTCTGCAGGCTTCCCTCCCCACCGCCGCCGCTAGGCCGTCACTGCCGCGGCTGCCTCCAGGCCGTTGTTGCTGCCTCCGTCGCCTCTCGTGGCTCCAGCGCCTCCCGTGGTCGTCTCCGGCCGGATCTATGCTCCTCCACGAGCATCGCCGAGACCGCCTCCGCGCCTCCATCCTCACTCGCTCGCCATCGCCGTGTGCCTCGACGCCGGCCTCCGCGAGCGGCCGCCGCGCGCTCAACGCTCGAGCCCGACGCCATCGCGCTCCTCTGTGACCGTCGCCGCCGCGTCGCAGCTTGTCGCCGCCGACTAGTCGCGCCATCGCCGATGCCGCGCCCACCTGTCGTCGCGCCGGCCGACGCCGGTCGTCCGCCGCCTCTTCTTCGAGGAGCGCCGCCGTTCTTCGCCGCCGACGCCGCTCCGTTCATCGCCGACGCCGTCGTCGCCTCGTCGCCGACCACCCCTGCCGATCGCCGCCGCCACACGCAGGGAAACCTAAATCCCCACGTAATGCGTGTCCGGTGCGTCGAAGCCGGGTCGACCGTTAAAAATCGCGATGCGGTAAATAAAAGGAGGCCGGGTGAAGAAAAAAACGTCGTTCTAACCGCTGCGCCGTCCAGCGCCGCCTGTTAGACTTCGTTGACTTGGTCACCGCGCCGTCCAGCGCCGCCTACCAATGGGCACCGTTTCCCTCCCTCGCTGCCCAGTGATTTTCGATGGTGTTAATTACACCGACTTCGTGTCTCACTTCGCTGTCTCAGATGTTTGGGGTCCGACTCCCTTCCTTTCGAAAGGGGGCCATCTATATTATATCATTTTTATAGATGACTTCTCTCGCCTCACTTGGATATATTTTGTCTTCTCGTAGTGAGGCCTTATCTATCTATAAACAATTTGTCACTATGGTTCGCACACAGTTTTCCACTCCTATTCGTGTCTTTCGTACTGACTCTGCTGGCGAGTACCTATCTCGTTACCTGCGCAGCTTCCTTGCTGAGCAGGGCACCCTCGCTCAGTTCTCTTGTCCTGGTACCCATGCTCAAACTGGTGTCGCTGAGCGCAAGCATCGTCACCTCCTTGAGACGGCTCGTACCCTGATGATTGACACCTCTATTCCACCTCACTTTTGGGCCGAGGCCGTTTCCACTGCCACCTATCTCGTCAACATTCAGTCCTCTTCTGCTCTTCAGGGTGAGATCCCTATTGAGCGTCTATGTGGTCTTCTTCTAGACTACTCTGCCCTTCGTCTGTTTGGTTGTGTTTACTACGTTCTCCTCGCAACTCGAGAACGCATCAAACTGATTGCTCAATCTGTTGAGTGTGTTTTTCTGGGATACAGTGCCGAGCACAAGGGCTATCGGTGCTGGGACCCTGTTGGTCGACGGATGCGGATTTCTCGGGATGTGACTTTCGAGGAATCTCGTCCCTTCTACCCACGTCCTGCCTCTCCTTCGGTTTCCTCTGTGGAGTCCCTGTCTTTTTTTATTTTTCCATATACACCCATCTCTGTCTTGCCCTCGTCCTCCCGTCGCGTTGATTCTCCACATATACCTCTGAGGCCTCTCCGTCGTTGTCGTCGCCTGCTTCGTCTCCTGCGGCTCCTCAGGCTCCTCCCACTCTCTTCTACACTCGTCGACCTCGTATTGAGGTTCTTCCAGATGAGCCATCTTCCCCTGATGTTTCATCTTCCCCTGATGCTCCATCTTCCCCTGATGGGCCATCATCTTCTCGCTACGGTCTTCGTGATCGTCAGTCGATTCGGCCTCCTGCCCGTTTTGGTTTTGCTGGTGCAGCTACCCATGAGCCCGTCTCCTACCGGGATGTTGTTACTCACCCTGAGTGGCAGCATGCCATGGCCGAGGAGATTGCTGCTCTCAAGCGTACTTGTACTTGGGATCTTGTTCCTTCTCCATCTCACTCTCGTCCCATCACGTGTAAGTGGGTCTATAAGATTAAGACTCGCTCTGATAGCTCTCTTAAGCGCTATAAGGCGCGTCTTGTTGCTCGTGGCTTCCAGCAGGAGCATAGTCGTGACTACGACGAGACTTTTGCTCATGTGGCCCACATGACCACTGTCCGCACTCTTCTTTCGGTGGTGTCTGTTCGCCATTGGTCCGTTTCTCAGTTTGATGTCAAGAATGCATTTCTTAATGGCGAGTTGCGTGAGGAGGTCTACATGCATCCGCCACCTGGGTATTCTATTCCTGAGGGCATGGTCTGTCGTCTTCGTCGCTCTCTCTATGGCCTTAAACAAGCCCCTCGTGCTTGATTTGAACGCTTCTCCTCTGTGGTCACTGCTGCTGGCTTCTCAGCTAGTGATCATGATCCTGCTCTTTTTGTTCACACCTCGTCTCATGGTCGGACTCTTCTTCCTCTATATGTTGATGATATGATCATCACTGGAGATGATTCTGAGTACATTGCCTTTGTCAAGGCTCGTCTGAGTGGGCAGTTCCTTATGTCGGATCTTGGCCCTCTTCGTTACTTCCTTGGGATTAAGGTTACTTCCACTCCAGATGGTTTCTTTATGTCCCAAGAGAAGTGTATTCAGGATCTTCTTGATCGCACCTCTCTCATTGATCAGCGTACTGTTGAGACTCCCATAGAGCTCAACGTTCATCTCCAGCCCTTTGATGGCGAGCCTCTTTCTGATCCGACTCGCTATCGTCATCTTGTTGGAAGTCTTGTCTACCTTGTTGTTACTCGTCCGAATATCACTTATCTAGTCCACATTCTGAGTCAGTTCGTCTCTGCTCCCACTCAGGTCCACTATAGCCACCTTCTTCGAGTTCTGCGATACCTTCGTGGGACTATCTCTCGCCGTCTCTTCTTTCCACACTCCAGCTCGTTACAACTTCAGGCTTATTCGGATGCTACTTGGGCCAGCGATCCATCTGATCGCCGGTCTATCTCTGCTTACTGTGTTTTTCTTGGTGGTTCTCTCATTGCCTGGAAGACGAAAAAAGCAGATCGCAGATATCCGCTCGAATCAGAGGTGAGTTACGAGCTATGGCTCTCTTGTGCAGAGATTACACGCTACGGTGGTTACTTGAGGATTTTGGTGTTTCTATCACTACACCAACTCCTCTCTTGTCAGACAGTACAGGTGCTATCAGTATTGCCCGTAACCCTGTGAAGCATGAGCTCACCAAGCATATTTTTGTTGATACTTCCTTCATGAGGTCTTGTGTGCATGATCAGGTGATTGCTCTTCAGTATGTGCCTTCCGAGTTTCAGATAACGGATTTCTTCACGAAGGCCCAGACTCAAGCACAACACGGCTTCTACCTCTCCAAACTCAGTGTTGTTGATCCACTATGAGATTGAGGGGGTGTTAGAGATATATGTATAGTGTTATTCCCCATTGTTATGAGGGGTTATTTGCATATTACCTCCTGTACTTGTATATATATACTGGCCTATTAGCCCCATGAGAATACAAGTTGCTATTCCTAACAGGTACAAACAGAACTAATAACGAATTTCTACATCTTATTTCACCATATGATGGAGATGACAGCATTTGGATTAGTCATATGAACTGTGAAGCAAGCATTTTATGGAATTTTACATTACACTTTTTAGTAAGAAAAAATTGGATTACATGGTTTCCAAAGTCATAGATGTCCTGTTGCGGAAAAAGTATCCCACGTGCGTGAATAGCAAAATTGTTTATCACATAAAATCCAAGTTAAGGTTTGAAATAAAGAACAAAGTTTCAAGATGCCTTACAACTCTGAAAGTGAATTGAGGCTTCCAAATAGATCACCCATTTGTTGAGACAGTGAATTGTGGCTGACATTGCTGCATAGAAAGGTTAACTGCGATCACATTTTGCCAGCAAAATTTAACGCTAATACATTAATACTTGTGCATACAAAATGTAGAAAAGTTGTGACAGACAGAAGCTTACAGGTACTCAAGTGAAGCCATGTTGGATATAGAGTATGGAAGATTGCCATTGAAATTGTTGGTTGCCAGATTCCTGCATCACCGTTTAGAGTCAGACTATAAACAACAATAACTACAGAACAAATTATATTAGGTGGGACACATACAAATATGTGAGATTCGGCGGCAGCTGGTAAGGAATTGAACCATGCAAGTTGTTATTGCTCAAATCCCTGCACATAATGAGATGGGAGATCAAAATAATGCATAAAACGCAACAAGGGTAGCCAAGTTGTAAGCTCTCACAATGCTTTCAGTGAGAATAGATTAGAGAGTTGGTATCCCAGAGTACCGTCAAGCCCTGTCCCAGCAAGCTTACTGTAGAATATGAGAGATGAAGAATGAGTGTTGAGTAGTTCCGTTTCAGGAATTTCCATAGTCACACAAGTAAATAGAGGAAACAAAATTAAGGATCATGTATGATCTCTATTTCCAACAGTTTTGGTATCAGGAATCGAGACACCAATGAACAAAACTGCAATGAATGGAGTGATAGAAATAGGAACTACCATGAAAAACATCAGTCACTTTCCACAGTATGGATAAAAACAAGGGTTTTTTTATCCTTCTTTTTATGCTGGCAGAGGATTTTTGGGGAATCCTACAACTATCTCAGACATCAGTTAAGATTGTGGCATCACAGCAGGTGCTTCCCAAATACTACACATCTCTATCAACTTCCACAAACTCAGAATGCATTAAAAATCAAACAACAGTCAACAAAGCACTCGTCACCTCGATCAAAAACCTAACATGTTGAATTCACTAAGCAAACAATCAATCGTTACAGACATGCAAGGATCTTTACATTCCGGTGACGCCTGAGCCGGAGCAGGAGATGCCCTGCCACGCCGCGCCGCAGGGGTCGCCGTCGCCGGTAGACCAGCCAGCCAGCTGCGAAGGGCTGTTCCAGGAGGTGTAGAGATTCCCCAGAGCCGCAGCTGCAAAAACCGAAGCATTAATCACACACAAGCAAAGAAAAAAGAAATCATAACATTCAAGAAGAGCAAACCAAGAACCCGGAGTGCGGAGCCGGCCTAAGGTTATTACCGTCGGAGGAGTCGGTGGTGGCTCCCGCCGGCGCCGCCGCGAGGGCAACAAGAAGGCCAGCCAATGCGGCGGCCAGTGCCGCCATTATTGGCCTCCCACTCGCTCCCCCAACCACAACACAAGTTTGTAGGGCTTATTGGTTGCTTCTCCTATAGGACACGGCCACGGGGATCACCACGGGCGTGGGCAATGGGCTATGCTTCTCTCCCCTCTCCTCCCACTCACTCAATCTACAAAGGGCAACTAATGTGCGCGCGGAAACAGCTAAAAAGAAAGGAGAGAAAAATGCCGGATGCCATGCTTGCTTCCGGCAGGAGATTTGGATGCGGCGTGGTAGCGTGGTGTCGGTAAAGATTTTAATTTTTCTCTCTCCTCTCCTCTCCTCTCCCTATCTCTCCCTTGTGTCTTAAATTTTGTTGGGTTTTGGGTAGTTATGGGCTTCTCTCTCCTCCTCTTGAAGTGCTTTTGATTTTATTAATAAATGAGGAGCGATGGGAGCAGGTGCAAGGTGAGGTGATGCTGCAGAAGGTAGGAAGGAGGAAGCAAAGCTGATGCTTTTGCTGATGGTATGGACAAAATTTTATAGTACAATGATTTTGTGCTTGTGTTTGACTGAGGAGAGCACTAACTCAAGTGATTCTGATTCCTCCCTCTCCTCCTTCCCTTCTAAGTACCCAGCTTTGTTTAGTTCCAACTTCCAACCCTCTTTGACTCCAGCTCTTTTCCTTACCCTATTGTTGGATGCAATTAATAGGTGGGACCTTGGTTGCAATTGTTCATACAACATGTCTCAAGGGTTATATACAGATGCTGTTGTATACTTTATTGTAATTAAAATTTTCTTATTACAATATTTTTCCAATAATTATTGCAACATGCATATTACACTGAGGGAAAAAGTTCATGCATCCGGTTTTTAGTGGAGTATTTACCTATCTTTTCAGCCGATTGATCATGCCATGAATAGCTAAACATTGAGGTAGGGGGACAGTTCCTGGATTTGAATTGCTCTTGATTGTGTATAATCAGGAAGTAATGCAAGAAACACAGATATGACAAGTTAAGTGTGTATTTTACTACATCTTGATGCATTAATATATACGACAAACCAAACATATGTAACAAAGTGAATTTTGAGGATTTTCCGTTTCATTAATTGGCTTCCGGTCGATGTCTCGCTGAAATGCTAACGAATGGAACGACAAATCCTCAATTTTCCAATTAAAAAAATAGACATGTAAAGGCAACTTATAATATTTTTGTTAAAAATTGTGAGTAAGCTACTAATTGATAAGCATCTTGTTAATGGAAAAGTAGTTTGTTAAATGAGCTTACTTGGAATGCACAGCAGCCCTATGCTACATGAGCTTATTAATTGACTGAGATTGATGTGCATGCTGAAGACATTTGTCTCCGGCTAAATTCCAAACTTTGTTTGGTAGATCATGCCGGTTGCAAGTTGGGTGCTGACAATTGACCAAGCATTTGAGTAATTGAGTTGCCGTTACAACTCTCAATGGTACAAGCTTAGTCTATGTTATTTTGTCTCCCATCTATAGGTGTGGTGCACTTAATTAACTTTGCTATCAAGAACACGAGTACTAAACTACTAATGCATGCATGTGGCGAGTTGAAAAAAAACACACTAGATGCCATCAATTTGTGGTTTAATTTAACTGTATTTAAGATGTGGCAGGAGGATACATACCACACTGGTTAATTTGTGAAGTAGTAATAGACTTCTAGTACAAAATCTTAGCATATCCTCTCTAAGCCTAGGCGATTGATTGGATAGGTTATAGGTATTTGCATTTCCTGACGAACGGAACGGACGCTGCTTTGGCAGCTGGAAAGCAAAAAAGGAAAAGCAACTGTAGAAGTCAATGAAATAGTAGTATTATTTTGAGTGAACCATTTTTAAGTTGTTGCGATTCATGGTAGGATTTAGTGGAAAACAATTTATTCAATGGCTGAAACGATGGATATCTTGATAATTTTGTCATCTATTAACGAAGAAATTGAAGTAGAAAACAAGATTATGTTCAGCTGTTCGGTAGAATGTTAGGAAACCCGTGCAGAAACATTGCTAAGTCAAATTGAGCCGGACTCGGAATTTTCAGCTATGGAAGAAGAGAACAAGACAATGTTAGGTAGCAAATAGAAAGGGAAATCATTGTGGCATTGTACTGAGCCATTCGATCACCAAAGCAAAAACATTCAGCTCGATCGGCCAAATCTGAAACCTGAATTAATCCTGAAGCAATTAACCACACCGTGAACGGCATGCGACAATGTTTCATGCACCATGATCTGTTGGGCCTGTGACTTGTGCGATCCTACTACACATTTACAGCCTAAAACTATTCGTCAATACTTGTCGTTGAGCTCCCATACCTTTCTGCTCGTGCGTGCCCAGTCCAGACTGGAGAGAGAGAGGCCAACTCCTCTGCAGTTGCAGCCTCCACGATTACTATTACTCTGCACTGTTTGGACCATGCATGATCCATTCATTCATTCAGATGGGGCCTGGCCTCATGTGATGATCCCCATCCATGCATCCAACTTACTCACCTACAAAACTTGAACACAAAATCATTGGCATTTTGAAGCCAACTAGCCAAGGAAAAGGAGTAATAGATGGTTCATTGGTTCATGGCTTCTTGCATCTGTTCACCTGCACCTACCTTTGGTTGGACCAGCAGATTGTTCAGGTAATTGTTCTGAGTTTCTGCTCAGTTCAATTGGGGAAAAAAAGTTCATCATGAGACCAGGTGGTAATTGGGATGAGTGGATCCAGTCAGGCAGCAACATGCATGCAACTAGCTAGGGTGCAAATGCTGCCCTGGTCCCTTGTAATAACCTGGTCCAATGATCATACCTCGGCACCTTGTGTGTACCATCGTAGATTGTTCTGAACCCATGGTGTGCTCATTATACACTGTACACATGTTCAGTGTCCTGGCATTTGGTTAGTTTCTACAGAAATGCATGTCAATCTCTCCAAGAGGATATGAGACACACCAGATCCTCTTTTCTTTTCTTTTTTGAAAAAAAAGAGAGAATATTTGTACTATAATTTATGTGTTTCTCCTTTGGTTGCAAACTTGCAATCAGCGTCGTGACATTTTTTCCCGATCTTCTCCATACAGAAATTGGTTCGAAGTGGCAGTATCCATCTGATGTCTGTGACGCCCAACATGGTGAGTTTGGTGACCGACATTGCATTACAGCACTAAGAACAGAAGGACAATGTACTGCAGCCTTTGTACCCGACTACTGTTTGCACTTACTAATCAAGGAGATGCCACCAAAATAAAAAAGGCAAAATAGTTTCACATGATTTATAAGGATCATGTATCTGACAAATGCACAGTAAAAGTGATATCGACGGGTATGTGAGTCAATCTAGAACTTTCTGATCGAACAATGGTCCAAAAAAGATCTGTCCATTTCCACTAATAGAGTTGGCCAACCAATGAATTCAGCCCAGCCCATCCTAGCAACAACTCACCGCGTTAACTACAAACCAAACGTTAATATTAGACATGTCTGAAAGACTAATGGGCTGATATATGTCATGGGCTTCGGATGTTACTACATCTAAACCTTTTTTCATCAAAAAAAAAAGAAGAGTAAAGCCAGCACTATTGTGAACTTTTTTTATCTAATCCATTTTTAAAAAATATTTTAGACATAACATGTCCCTAACTTTAGTCTAATTCTGACCCATTTGACCATGCTGTAACGTGTGGCTTGTCAAAAGCACGTTCTCACGTCACATACCTCAGTGTGGCAAACGAGTGCTATCACGCCACTCTCTTGGCGTGACAGGACTTAACCCAAAAACAGATGCGTGTTGGGTCAGAGGGCTATCGTGACAGGTTTAGTCACGTCGCGGTCAGTTGCGTGGCAGTACAGTTTAGTCACGACATGGGTCATGACATGACCAAAGGGAGTTAGAATTGAAAATAAAAATATGGAGATGGGAGATGTTTTTTTAAAATATTTTAAAAAATAGGAAAAAAAGCTCCACTATTGTTCAAGTCTTCCAGAGAGCTAGGTTTTTTGGTGTGTGTGTGTGTGTGTGGGGGGGGACTTGCTTGCGTTTTGGCATTTAGGTCAATTATGCATGTGAGGACGGGGCTTGCATATTCTCTTTTTTTGCATGTCTCCATCCATGTGTTTTTCGTGTAAGTAAATCATATAAACATCTGCAATCTACATCAAATTCACCGACCCATCACTACGAAAAATTCGAAGATGTGTTATGTCGAGTCCATGATATATTGATATTGGGTTGCAATGATAAGGTAGTCTACTAGTCTGGGTGTGTGCCACTGTTTTCCAGTCGTGTGGAGCAGTCTCCCCGTCCTTTTTGTTATAGTGGTGGACATCTCCAAATGCAAAAGATTTAAAGATGGTTATATGTGAGTGTTGTGTGTGTGTATATATATCTCAGCTAGCTAGCTTTGCCCCTGAACTGTCAACCTCATATCAACGTCTAACAGCTCCCCATCGGTTAGTACTACTAGCTTTTTTTTTTCTTTTCTTTCTTGGATGCAATACTAGCTAGCAGCGATAGCCTAGCTTTGAGAGTATCTTTAGTTTCTAATCAAACAATTGGTTATTCCCTTTGATTGCAAATATATATAACCTGTTTTGGACAATGACACAAATCCCAATATACACCGCTTCAACTAGTAATTTCTTATGGTAATATATTGTTACAAATAATTAAAAGATAGTTACTTATGTTATATATATGCCAATATATTCCATGATATATTGGCATTCAAACATGAAAATGTTTGACCAGCATGGATTCTCAAACGACTCGAGCAGTGGGCTGGTGTCGAACCCGGGAGCGAAGGATCTCAGATTCTCTATGTCTCATACACTAGTTCAGGGATAGCTAGTGTACACAGTTAAACAAAAGTGAATAGCACGACCATAATACGCGATTCAATCATAATAATTTAAATTTGTTACTAAAGGGGCATACATCCAATAAGCAAAATACAGCAGAAGCAACATAAGAAGGTAGACCACACGATTCGTCACATGCAATCGTCTAAGGGCGTAGCCTAGTCGTCCAAGTTCTCGTCATCCACATACTAGTCCACCTCTAAAAAACAATGTATTAGGCAAGGGTGAGTACAAATAAATGTACTCCACAAGTTATACCCAATAACGAATTATAATGCATACTAGGATTCATCAAAGGAAGGCTTATATGGCTCAATTTGCATAAAGCGAAGTTTTCTATTTCAATACTCTTACTAAGTTCCAAAGCAGTTTATTCTACAGCTAAAATCAAGTTTTAAATGACAGTTTTATAGTAGATAACCCTATATAAAGGTGAAGGAAACCTTCCTATCACATGGTAAATCGTCCAATTTTTCAATTGGATAAACTATCTAAAAACAATTTGATGCAATCTTTTGAAATAAAAAACCAATGTCTAACTTGGAGTGGCTTTGCTAGCATGTCCATGACCATGGACACGGCTATTCGAATAGTTTTACACTCTACAGAGGTTGTACAGCTCGACCAACACGAGATAATCAGCTTATAATGTCAAACATGATACGCTTCCGAAGGTGTGCGACTAAGCGATTACCACAAGTCCTTTACAATGTGTCATTCTAATCGTAGTTATGCCCACTAAGATTTCACTTCCTTTGGATAGAAACCCGCCGGATTTAAGCCCCCTCTTGCGCCTGAAGGATCGCAGGAAGGCTACGATAGCACAAAATTTTTTACCGCGCAACCAAGAAACCTCTGCTAGTAATAGATCACAAGATTACCACTAGACGCGCCGACTCGTAGCAGAAGTAGAGTCGATGTAGCGTGTTGATGCAGTCCTAGTTGTACTCGCCGCGCGTCTTCTTCTCCGAGTCTTGTGATCGTCACGAGTTGCAGATCGTCCTAGTGCTGATGCTTCGCAACTTCTTCTCCGAGTCTTGTGATCATCACAAGTTGCGGATCGTCCTAGTGTTGATGCTTCGCAACAACACCTCCAAGGTATCCACACGTACGGGGCAGGGATACCACGCGCTGGAATACTAGCGCCGACAGCGTGGTATGAGGAAGGCGTGGCTGTTAGGGTTTTGGGAGTTCTTCAAAAGATCATCATCACCCCATGCTACCACCCCCTATATATAGGCATCCATGATGGGTTTCGTACTTGAGGTCCATTAGGAACTCTTGGCCTACAAGAATTCGGATCACCATCCAAATCAAATCCTAGCCCTTTAAGTGTGCGACCCTATAGGTTTATGTGTAATCGGTTGTGACTCGGAAACTCTTTTTTGACCACTAGTCGTTAGCGGTACCTAGCAGCACATAACGATTCTCAAACATACATAGAATATATCGGATGAACCTTAATGCAATATGATCTACGACCAGGTCCATATCACTAACGACCAGCTCGTGTCTCTATACGATAAGTCCATATTTGGTCTCGACCAATTCGTAACTTCTTACGACCAGGTTTTGACCACTTAGTGACCATGTTCGACTAGCCTACGACCAGCTCGTATCTCCATACGACTAGTTCGTATCTGATCGAACTGAAAGAACTTCTCGTGTATTCTCCATTTGCCTTATGATGTCTGGTTGAACTCCAGGTGAAATGTTGTATCATCCATGGACTATTCAATATTTTGTCGATTAAGTATGAAATATGAACCTTGTATGTATTTCATTTTGTAAACTATAAAGATATCGGTGTTTTAATAACTTGTGTATGGCATTGATGTTGGTTTGTGAAGGTGTATGTGTACCGCTGTCCTATGAGGTACATAATACACCAAGAGCGGGGAAATTTAATTAGTGATAGGACAAATTGGAAGGTTAAGCATTACAAGTTAAATTGCCCGGTGGCTCTCACAGCGTGGAGTGTCGGCAAGATGCACGACGGCTTTTGCGTGTTCCAGAGATTCTGCGCGATATTCGCAGAAGGCAACGGTCGGAACGGGATCGGCGAGGAGCAAGGAATTAAATGCACACGATTCGGGGAAGAACAGGGGAGGGAATCGTGGGATTTGGTGAGCTCGAGTCGGTAGCAAAAATGGTGGCATGCCTGGTGCGGTTCGGGCGCTAGGGAAGAAAGACAGGTGGGGGAGAGTAACTAGCATGCGGGCCTGCCTTGGTTGCAAGCTGGAGAGGGGAAAGGGGAAGCTAGGCTGTGTGGGCGAGATGGGCCAAGCGCAAGTGAGCCAAGGGAGGAATTGAAAAAGGCTGGGAGGAAGGCTTTCGGACCGAACACCAAAACCTGATTTTTGATACTTTATCGATTACAGAAATTGAGTTAATGGAATTAGGTTTTAGAAATTAACAAATAGAGTTAAAAAATTCTCAAAAAATCCACATAAATTCCTTGACTTATGTTGAACTTAATAAAATTATTTTTAACTTAAAGTTATCTTTTTTTTGCACATAAATTATTTTAAATTTTTGGAAAATAGGAAAACCTTTTAAATACCAGAAAATTCAAGAAACTAATTAAAATTTTCTTTTTAACTTTAAATCCAAGAAAATCCCAGAAAACTTAATAAATTACACTTTTTGACTTTTAGAATTTAGGAAATTCAAGAAAAGCATGAAAACTCTTTTAAAACTCAGAGAATTCAAGAAAATAATAACTTTATTAATTTTTAAATTTGATAACATGACTTTGAGATGTTACCGATGGAGTACCCATCACCACATCATACATTGCCAATAATTAATTTATAAGTAACCCAATAATTAACTAGGCATGTCAACATGGCATGGCATTGACATAAGTTAGTTATTAATTAGTTAGTTATTGAACTCGTAGTCCACGTACCGATCGAGCAATGGATGGATAGGAAGCTACGTGACTAATTATGTTGTGCATGACATTAAGACCAGAGTCCATGCAATGTACATACACGGTGACACTACTATAATAATCAGTGGTATTTTATTCGATAGCTTGCATATATTTAAAAATGTCAATGGGCGTATCATGAATTCATGCCCTCAGGTTTGGGAACAAGCCCTCCTCCCAATAAAAGATTAACTTTTTTTAAAAAAAAAGTATCAACCAGCAGATGCCATCTTAAAATAAGATCACAGGTAGATGTTTACTCGAGGAGTATGTATTTCAAAGTGATGCAGTTGGTTATCATACCATAGTCATCACAATCAGCAACCGAGAGATCATGTGATTAAATTCTGGAAAATACACAATAAATCCACCTAAGGTGTAGTCGGTGGGATTCAAACCATATCCACTAATCACAATACATGAGTATTGTACCGTTTCACTAGTATGTTTATTGGCGTTTATTAGTTATATTATATCAATAAAATCTTACATAAAAAAGAGAGAGTAAGGAAAGAGCACAAGTCATCTCTTCATCAATCTATTCTAGCTCATATATAGATCTTTTAAAAAAAAAATTATAAAATTTAAATGTTGGAGACTATGTTAGAGACTATCTATTAGAGATGATGTAGCACACGTTAGAGTTAAGATTATCTCTAACTATTAAAGATGCTCTCGATTGCTGCAAGAGGTTGCATATGTTTTGACCATCACTTGTTGCGCAATAAACATCTCAGACTACGATGCGCAAATTCGAAATATGAAACGTAGTCATCTTATATTTTGAAAAGATGCGCTGCTTACTATGCAGTGTCATTGTCAATTCTTGATCCGATGGTTTGCACACGCGTGCTGCTCTGCACGGCCGCAGCAAATCCGCGTCCTTGTAAGATGCAGCTGTCTTACAAGTGGCAGGGACGATTTTTTTTTTTATTTTTATAACCAAAAAAAAAAAAACCTGTCGGCTTCTAGAAACTGACTCGTACTTTGGGCACGGCCTCTAATCACGGGAATGGCGTCAGCATGTTAATTTGTTTGGGTTAGTAATAATGTTTGATTAGTACATGACAGTGCATTTATGATTAGATAAACAACTCCAGTCAGATGTCGGCGTGTACCCTTCCCTCCTAATCCCTTGATTAGTTTTGATTTAGGGATGACGCAAGAGCTAGAAAGCGAGCGTGACTGATGAGTTTCAAGGTTGTGAATCATGTTTTGCAAGGGAACAGTCCTAAAATGTTTTCATCAAATCTTTCAAGATTTGTAGAAACCAAGAACTGATCAACCGGTACTGCAATATCCTAATGTTGGCTAGTGTTCAAACTGCATTATGGATGCACTAGAAACTTAATTAGTCCCCGACTCATTTACCTAGTAAGTAGTGACTTTCGCTAGAAGATAAATTAGACCGACATTTATAAAGTGCTATGTTCGCCCTATTATTCGATCATTCTTTTAAAAAAAATCCTAGAGTAACAAATATTGAAGTTAATTTCTTCTAGAACAATCGAGGGAATATATTGCCTCGTTGTCACTAGCTAATTAAGTATGGGGTGCCAATTGCATCATCGGTAAATTTTTAATTCGTCTTACATTTTCATCGAAAAAGATGTATTATCATCAATCCGGCCCGTCTATCCTCTCATGATACAGTACATTTTTGGATCTTTTTTTGACATCAAGAATGGATTCTGAGTCATCATCCTAATGCATCATATGCCGATGATCTGAATTAATCAGATAGCTACCAGTATCGCCATACAAAGCATATAAGCGATCATAATGTGAAATGAATCGCGATCACATTAGTTACACCAAGAATATATAATATATTGATTATGAGAAAGAAAGATATGAAAAGAAAACTAATGCCAACAAGAAGAAAGATATCAATCTTCTTTGGAAACTTTTCATAGGACAAATTAAAACCATATGGAGAGATCGATGCCACATGATGCCCAAGTATGAAACCCTATATGTTAAAATATGACATGCATGTTGGTGACCAGGGGAGAGCTGGACCTCAGGCGTTGGGGCAGTGGATTTATTGTTCTCAACTCTTAGGTGCATGAAAAACAATAACAATTCATGTATGCATGTTGTGTTAAGCCCAAGAAAAGCTGACACGGCCCGAGACTTGAGTCGTGGTTGGCTTCGCCCCTGTTGATGATGGCAGCTTATTTTATATAGTTGGAGAAAAGGAGGACAACATGCACATGCACTTAATTAGTTTGTCATACAAAGGAAGCCACACACAAATCAAATTAAGATAGGATGGTGCCTCGGCTTCCTACATGCATGACGTCTTCTCTTTCGATGGATCACGTGTTCACATGATAGTTATACGCGTTCACATGATACATGATAGTTGTACGTGTTCACATAATAGTTGTAATCTATATATATGTAACTCATGTACTCTGATTTCAATAATCAAAGATAGTATTACTTTCCACGCTTACATAGTATCAGAGCGGTGCCGCTTCTAAGCCGCTGTCTCCACAGCTTCCGCCGCGCCACCCTTGGGAGATGATCTCATCTTCATGATCTCTCCAGGGGGCTGCACAATCCATAGTTTAAGTCGTGTCACTGATCATCCGATCGGCTACCAATTAGAGTTTTCCCCGGTCATCTTCAAATCGGGTTTTCTCTATATATATTTTTATCATAGATCGGTTTGCGTCGCACTGCCGACCTGTCGACGTTCCTCAGCTCCGGACTTCACCGTCTCGGCTTCGACCTCTCCGGCTCCTTCTCTCTTCCGATGACGTCGTGGTGTGACGCAGCGCGCTCGTCGACACGGCCCTCCCTCTATGGCCTTCCGAGCGCCCCGTCTACCATCGTCATCACGATGGATCATCATCGCCGGACCGTCGTCCACGGACTTCTGTCTTCACCGAATTTAGGTCAAGTCTGAATGTCCGACTTGGCGACGTTCCGACTTCGGAGGCGTGTTAGACAAGATGGTGTCTCAGCTTCCTACATGCATGACGCATTCTCTCCCGAGGGATCACGCGTTCACATGATAGTTGTACGCGCACAAATAATAGTTGTACGCGTTCACATAATAGATGTACGCGTTCACACGATAGTTTTAATCTATATATGTGTAATTAATGTACTCTAATTTTAACAATCAAAGATAGCGTTACTTTCGTCGCATGCAAGCGAAGCAATTAATCTCATGATCTGCCCTAGAAAAAGGAAAAACCCTCACTACTCTAGCAGCATATCAATTTTCCCTTTTGGTGCATGTTGCAAGGCCAAGTGTGTGTGAAGAACGAACGGCCAAGAACGCTACTAGGCAAGGCTTTCTTGCAAAGTAAACGAGAAGTGGAAATGGGTATGGTCCGAGAAGGAAATTGTGCCGCTCTCTTTTGCTTTTGCCACTTCAAAGGTCCTGATTTACACGTAGATATCATCAAAGTAGTAGGCAAGCAAAAAAAAAGGGTAAGAAAAGTGGGTTGATTATATGTTCATGTTCAGCTTTTCTCCATCCTAAAACGGATGCATGCATGATCAAAGAAGCCCTTTAGTACAGTAGCCATGGAACTTTTGTCATGTGTATCCTGTTTGTTTTTTAGTGTAATTTCAATCCAGCGTGTTGGAGCTATGTCTTTTGGAAAATTCTTTAGATCTTGTTTGGAAAACCCAAATTCCTGGTTCATGAATGGATCAAAAATTTGTACTTCCTAAATAAACCCTTAACGTACCAAAATTTATGACAAAATTAGACATATAACCTCTTGTGTGTGTATACAGTACATAGCAACAAGCGGTGTTAACCGCTAAGTCTTGATATGATTTTCTCATACCAATCTTTTTATACATCTTTTCAAGTGTGCTCCAACATCTCTGAAATTTGGGTCTATCGATCATAATTAGGTTCTTGCCCTAGCTAGCTTGTTGACCGGCATACGTGGTGTGAGAGTGAAATGGCCAAAGTAAGCTTATACGTGGCAGGTTACATCAATCGTTGAGCCATCTCCATTCGTGGCCACTTTCGCTTCATTTTAGCTGCGAGCCGTTAGTACGAGTTCTCCGCTCACCCACGTCACTGAAAATAGCAGAAAAATTGGACACGAAATTGCATACCAAGAGCATGCACAAGACAGATATTTAGCAAAAAAATGATTTTCTCTTACCATGTAGAACAGATAAATTAAGTGTCTATTTTGTAACATCGATGTTTGATTAGACACTAATGCTTAAGATGTTCTTATGTACGTGACTATATATAATTATTAGATAAAATAACCATCTAAACACTTACAAAACAGATACTTGTATCGGTGGTAAACGACTTTTACGTAGGTATTTGATGACGTAGCTATATATTCTCTCTTTTTAAACACTCGTATGTAAACATCTCGCATTTCACGTGCTCCAATAGCTACACATACATATGTATTGTACTTGAGAGTTGAGACCATTAACTCCATGGTGAATGGTCTTCCTCCTAATCGTCGGCCGGCTTGAAATAACACAAAAGCCCCGCACTGAATCTTGACAATGCCGAGTGAGAACCGGAGCATTAGGTCATGTTTGGCTTGCCGCCACGCTAAACCTTTGTGGCCATTGTTTTTTCCCTGTACGTCAAATCATACTTAGTAGTGCCAAACTACGGATGTCCTACCTCCCTTGTATGTTGTCGACTTGTAGTGCAGGATGGATCGCTTTAGCTCAAGTCCCTGTAAGTAACACCGGAAACTGCAAGAAATCTATTTTACATTATCAAAACGATAGAAAAAGAAGTTATCATTTTCGATCTCAAGAGCTAAAAATTATCATGTTAATTAGATGAAAAAAAGAAATATCTACACCATCAAATATGGTAAGATTATAATGGTCCATACTAAACAGGTACACATTAGAGAGTTGTTGCAATTTTATAAAGAATACAACTGTATTTCCATTGTAAGTATGTCTAGATAAAAACATGTATATTACCGTATGTAGCCGCCACACACAGAGAAAGTCGGTTAGGTACTATTAATAAGAAGAAAAGGAGGTAGTATCATTTTCTTTTGTTTCAGACAGTACCTGGAGTGTACTGCAAAGAATATGGAATCAGTCCCAAGCCTGCCAATTAATCTATAGCTGAATAACAGTGATCCCACCACACAGGAGGAGGATAAGCCGATGTGCATGTGCTGTTCCAGTAGCAGTAGAAAGCATGAGGTTCCAATCTTTCACTTTTGCAATCTGCAATTTTTTTTAAAAAAAAATCCCAAGTTGGGGAGGGAGAATCTGCACAGAACATGCGCTTTTGTGCATTTGGTAGGATCTATTCTTCGGTTCACCTTTCTATCACCTCTCTATGCATTTCAATGCTCTGTGTGCCTCTCTTTTGGTGAGGTGTATAGTTAACTACTGCATCTAGCATCTGACCTATTGTAGTTTCTTTAACCGTAGGTGTGTGCTCAAAAGTGTTGCCTAGTTGTATGGTCTAGTCTCGAGTATTTTTGTGGTTATAGCATTTTTGACGGGGTGAATAACAAAAACTAGTCCCTTCAGCCGAGGGAGGGCACGATGTTCCCTCGTTCCGGTGCCATGGGGGTTGGAAATATCTGCACCGTGCCCCTAGGGGTACGATTTTCTTCTCGTCCAGTGCACTAGGCACCGTTTTCTCCTCGTCCAGTGCTCTGGCCCGAATTTGCCCCTTATCGTGGCCCTGATGCACTTGTTTTGCTTTGTATAGATTTTTTTTTTGTCTTTGTTTTTGTTCAAAATACACGTTAGATTTTGAATAATGTGTTGGAAATGAGGGTAATATTTTAATTTTATATTTTAATAGACAACAGATATTGCAAAAGACTAATGATGCATAAACATGTACTAACAACAGGCAAACCATTGTACTTCACAATATGTTCAAAAAGCAGAATGTAGCAAGACAGTCAGACACACGAAAGACTTACTGCCGTGTTCAATGAAGAAAACGAAGCAGCGCAGACGCAGGCGAATCAACCACACGAGCGGTCGCGCAGATGTGCGCTGCCCAAAAACCTTATTGCCGCCCCCGTGCAGGTCTTCACGGCAGCAACGGTTCGAGGAGCCCAACATATAAGGCGCGCGCATTCGCGCATTTTCGCGTGACTTGTGACTTGCGACGCGCGACCGTGCCGTGACGTGGCGCGCAACTTGGCAGATCAAGTCCACTTTGTTTTTGCTGAACCATGCAACTCTCTCTCTCTTTGAATGAGATTCAAACGTTTGAATTTGAGATTTTATTGGGTGATGATGACAGGCAGTTACCAGTGGGTAAATGGCTACTTAATCAGTCAGTTATCAGTCATCTCTATATATATGCCTAGAGACGTCCAGAGCATTGCGCATAGACTATGCCTCATTCCTTCTCTTCTTCCTCTGAAATCTTGTGATGTTGTACCGCGCCGTTTGAACCTCGTCAACTCTTCTTCTCGGCGTTCACCGTGAAGAAGGGAAGCGGTTTCTCCGAACCGTTGCTGCCGTGAAGACCTGCACGGGGGCGGCAATAAGGTTTCTCGAATGTTGAAAATAAGGGCAATATGGTACTAAACCATACATGCTTTGAAATTATAGAAAATGGGCCCATGTGTATAGAAAATGGGCTTCACTCATATGGGTCTATTTCCAACAATTCTCCACTAATTCCAAAGCAAGAACAAAAGGATATGAAAGCTATTGTGCTGAAGTACTGTTAATATACCAGTCTTTTAGTGTAAGTCCCATACGGGTTGAACTTGCATCTAAAATGACAAGATTCATATCCTCACAGCTGATGAATGGACTATACCTTGAATTCACAACTTTTCGTGATTAGATTTCTCTTGAAATCTCAACTGATACTAGGCTGTCAAAGAACCTCGCCTAAACGGAGTATTATTTGGTCATGCTCCCTTATCTGCTCATGAGCTTTCTAGAGAATGCCCTATTGTCGTGAACTGCGACCTCACAGTTAAGCTCAAGTAGGTGTATTCATTTGAGGTATCCCGTAGGCTAATACTTTTTCCTCATTGGACACTAGAATACATTAAGGCTTTAAGCCACCCTTCCATACAATTGAGAGTACTATGTCTATTAGGACACGGGTACATGTATTTTAAAATGTACTCTCTTGTTCAAACATCAACTTGTTTTTCCCATTACCTAAGTCATGGGATCTCCGATCAAGTAGGTATGGGTTACTCTTGAGTTGTAACTCCAATGGGCCTCATTCTCATGTCCATAGACGCAACGGAAATCATCTTCCGTGCTAGCCCCTTTGTGAAAGTGTCTACCAGATTTTTCTCAGTGCGTATATAATTCACAGGAATCACTCCGGAGTTTCTCAGTTTTCTGACATATTTAAGCATGCGCTTCACAAGTCTGGGGGACTTCATATTATCCTTTGTACTTGTGACTTTAGCCAACACTGTTTGATTATCACAGTACATCAGGATTGTCGGTATTGGTTTCTCAACCAACGGTAAGTCCAATCAAAAGCTCTCTTAGCCATTCAACCTCAACAGTGGCTGTGTCAAGTGCTACAAGTTCTGCTTCCATGGTTGACCTCGTCAATATGGTCTATTTGCAAGACCTCCATGAAACTGCAGCACCAGCTAAAGTGAACACATAGCCACTTGTAGCTTTGATCTCATCCGCATCAGAGATTCAATTGGAATCACTATATCCTTCTAATACAGAAGGATATCCAGTATAAGTAATTCCAAGAGATGTTGTGCCTTTCAAGTAATGCAACACTCTTTCAAGTGCCTCCCAGTGATCATCTCCTGGGTTAGATGTAAACCGACTTAATTTGCTCACAGCAAATGAAATGTCATGTCTAGTGGCACCAGCTAAATACATGAGTGACCTAATTTATTAATATCTTAATTGATCTTTTCCTGACCCTTGGTTCTTTCGAAGTTTAATGCTCGCATCATAGGGCGTTGGATAAATTTTACAATTATCATAGCCAAAACGGCTTAAGATTTTCTCAGCATAATAGGATGGCTTAAAGTGATCCCATCCTCGTTCTTGATCAATTTAATATTCAGAATGACATCTGCCTCTCCTAAGTCTTTCATATCAAAGCATCGAGTAAAGAAATATTTGACCTCGTCAATTACGGCAGTGTTTATTCCAAATATAAGTATGTCATCCACATACAAACACAAGATCACTCCTTGACCACCACCATAATGATAATATACACATTTATCAGCTTCATTCACAACAAAGTCAGTAGATGTCAAAGTTTTATCGAACTTCTCGTGCCATTGTTTAGGTGCTTGATTTAGACCATATAAGGATTTCAATAATCTACATACCTTATTTTCCTGTCCAGAAATCACAAAACCATCCGGTTGATCCATATAGATTTCTTCCTCCAACTCTCCATTAAGAAAAGTTGTCTTTACATCCATTTGATGGACATGTAGACCATTGGAAGATGCTAACGCAAGAAGCACTCTGATGGTGGTTAATCTGGCGACAGGAGAATAGGTATCAAAGAAATCTTCTCCCTCTTTCTAGGAGTAACCCTTGGCCACAAGTCTTGCCTTGTACTTCTCAATAGTACCATCAGGCCTTAGTTTTTTTTGAAGATCCACTTACATCCTACAGGTTTTCACCCGATAGGACGATCAGTGATCTCCCAAGTCCCGTTAGCCATGATAGAGTCCATCTCGCTACGGACTGCTTCTTTCAATACTCAGCATCAGAAGATGCATAAGCCTCTGAAAGAGTCTTTGGCACATCATCCACGAGGTATACAATAAAGTCACCACCAAAGTTTTCTCAACCCTTTGTCTCTTGCTCCTTCGAGGAGCTTCTGCGACTAGATTGTTAGATTGTTATCCTCCTCAGGGATATCACATATTGGTTCAAAAATAGTGGGAAGTTCAGAAGTTTGATTATTCTCACTTTCAAAATTTTCAATTTGAACATTCTTGGTTTGTGAAGTACTGCCTGCAGTTCTCATTGGAAAATAATCCTCAAAGAATGAAGCATCTCTCGACTCCATTATTGTGTTTAGCAATAATCTCAGGAGTTTCTGATTTAACTATTAAAAATATATAAGCCGTGCTATTATAAGCATATCCTAGAAAAATACAATCGATTGTTTTAGATCCGAGCTTTCTCTTTTTCTACAATGGTATATTGACCTTTGCCAAACACCCCCAAGTTCGCAGAAAATTGACATTCTGTTTTCTCCCCTTCCATCCATCATATGGAGTAATCTCACTCTTTTTAGTGATTACTCTATTTAGGACGAAAGTTGCTGTCAATATAGCTTCCCCCCACCATACCTGAAGCATACCGGCACTCTCTAACATAGCATTAACCAAGTCTGTTAGTGTTCAGTTTTTCATCTCAGCTACCCCCATTTGATTGGGGTGAATACGGTGGTGTAAATTCATGGATTATTCCATGCTCAGAACAAAATTGAGAAAATTCATGAGAGATGTACTCTCTTCCACAATCAGACCTTAGTCTTTTTATTTTCTTCTCTAGTTGGTTCTCAACCTCGGCCTTATAAATCTTAAAGTAGTTTAAAGCTTCATCCTTAGTTTTTAGCAAAAACACATAACAATAACGTGTTGCATCATCAATAAAAGTTAAAAAATATCTTTTACCTCCTTTTGTCAACAATCCATTCATTTCACACAAATCTGAATGAACAAGATATAACGGTGCCAAGTTCTTTTCGTCCTCTAATCCCTTAAAGGGTTTGCGAGGTTGCTTTGCACACTAGCACTTTGATCCTTTGACAATTTCACATTTTGGAATTAAATCTAATTTGGACATTCTAACAATACTATCAAAACCAATATGACAGAAATGAGAATGCCAAATATTTGCCTCATATTTATTTAAACCAGTTGCAACATTCAGATTATAACAAGACTCTAAAGTACTTAGGCAAGCTCAATCAGATGAGCTACACAACCCATCTGTTTGCATGATCTCAACAAAATTAGATCAATACAGAAAGCATAAGAAATCCAAAGATTCACTATCATGGTCTAAGTCCAAGGAAATAGCAACAAGCAATCTTAGACCATGCCAAGGGAAAAAGCATGAATCCCAATAATTTGTAAAACACATTTGCAAACTTAGATCATGCTATAAGGAGTAGGTACATGGACTTCAACCGTTTGCAAAACACATTTATAAAGTATAGTCACATGCTGCAAGGATTAGATGTATGAGCCTCAACTATTTGCAATACACATTCGTAAATAATAGCATCATGCCATGGAGAGCTAGAGCAAGCGGGATTGAATTATCAACACATGATGAGACTCAAGCTACTAGACAAGACCCCTCTTAATAATACAATAATCCTATACTAGCAATCCGGTCTTTCAACCAAAAATCAAGACCGGTAAAAGACTAAGAACACATCCTTAGCCCTAACTAGTTATACCTTTACCTTGAGTATTCTCTTGAAGCTTGATGATACACATCTTCACTTCAAGTCCGAGTCATTGTCTTGATATGCATCAGCCCATGATGCATCCTTCACGCATCTTCTATCAACACATGATGGGTCTTCTCTTGACTTGATGATCAACTCATGATAATTTCCTCTTCGGGATCTTGATGTGCATCAACACATGATGTCATCCAAAGTCTTCATCATCATGGAACATAACCTATTTATCCAACCCATGAAAAATGTTAGTCCCACAATGTGATTGTCACTAATTACCAAAATATACATGCATTAAAATGCTTCTGAACTAGCCATTGCAGAAGGGTGTGGTACTACCATCAACTAGAATTTGGTACTACCACTCTTCGGTAGTACCATTTCTCAGATGCGGTACTACCGATCTGCAGAGGAGGTAAAAAATCCCATAAACATGCTCTCTGGAATAAACATACTGCCATGTAAAACCCGGCACTACCACACAGCGGTAGTACCGCTCATCAATAGCGGCCATACCGATTTCCACTGAAGATTTTCCAGAAGCAATTCTAAATGCAATGCATGACTCTTAGTTGATTAAAATGGAACATAAGAAACCTCAAGCTACTAGCCATGATACCTCTATTGTCTTTACATTCTCATTTCCATGTTGTCATCCATAATCTGGGACTAAGTCATAACACAATTGCAAATAATTGGATATAAGGCAATGTGAGTATATATAAACTACACAAGTTTTATATACTCAAAGGATATGTTTCAAAGTAGAGATCCCCAATATAAGTGGATAGGGAACAAGGATCAAAACTAATGAAACCTCAAAACATAGAGCGAAACTCCCTAAATGTGTGCATATACGAATGTGTAATAAAAATATGTGCATGTATTCAAGTTAAACTTTTAGTGGAGTTCAACCTATATTTTGGATTCGAGGAATGCAATAGGATATAAGAATATGATGTCGAATGTATACCTCTATTATTTTTCATATTTTCATCCAAATGAGACTAAATAATGTCATAGTCAACAAACATATTAGTCTCATATATAGATTTTTTTATTAATCACCAAAACTAAATTAATGGAGCTTGAACTTACAATCTCCCTTTTTGGTGATTGATGATAAATCCATCATCAATAACAACATTTGTATATAAATTAACATATGATAGGAGTTTAAGCTATTTGAACTATATTCATGCATGTCACTAAGCAATTAAAGCTTCAAGCATTATGTATATGAGAATGGCAAGCTTATGCACATGACGCATATAGGAGGCTACGTGTATGAATGAGATGTTCCTTCACAAGACATGCATGAAATAAGGTGAAATCACAGGACATTCTCCAATATATCAATCATCAAAATATGGATTTATCATATATCACAAACATTCTCCCCCCTTTTGGCATTAATCACCAAAAATACAAAATAAAGCTTAGCCAAAATGAATTAATCCTAATATGGTCATAAAGAGTATGAAATAGATACATATGACCAATTTTGAGGGTTTGGTTTCAAGAAATTTGAAGAAAACCATAATAAGTCACAAACTCCCCTTTTATGGTGAAAAGAGCAAAATAACTTAAAATATGACTATATTTTGAGTTATCTAAAGGAAATGATATTTAGAACACATTCAAATAAACCCACTCCCGAAATCTTCCCCATAAATATTTTTCATGAAGATACCATTCTCATTTCCCCAATGTCCAAAGAGATATGTGCATTTGAATCATATGGAGCTCAAAAAGATATAGCCAAACCTCCTTAATGCATTGGGAAATGTGTGGAAAGAAGCTCTGAAAAATCTGAGAAAAATCATGTAGCTAATCCTTACAAATACACACAAGTTTAATTTTGATAGGCTCAACCAAATATCAACCATTTTGAATATATGAAAATCACAAATTTCAGAAAACTTAAAGATTCAGGTTTTTCATATTTTACATTCCATTTGAGTTTCAAAAGATAGCGGAAAAACTGGTTAAAGGAGATCCAATAAATCTGATAACATTTTTTAACATATAACAACTATAGAGAATAAAATGTCATCATTATAACTTCCTGAAATTATGAACCTATTTGGAGCTACAAAAATCACAAACAGCACAAAATTATGAAAAACTCTAAATTTCATCATTTGATCAAAGTGATAAAAATCAAAACCTTTTCAAATCAAGTCTAAATGATTTGAAATTTTACATAAATAAACTTTAGATTCTTAGGAATCTTTTCCAAAAATAATTTTTTGAAAAGGAGTCTTCATTCAAAAGATATGCCAAATTTTGCATTGAAGACATGATTTTTGTTCCACGAGTAGAAAAGTCAAAATATTTTTAGATGAAGTCCAAATGGTTTGATACTTTCCATAAAATAACATTGGATTTCCTAAAAGGTTTTCCTAAAACAATTTTTTTAAATGAATTTTTCAAAAAAAAAGATATGGCAAAAAGCGCTTTGTGGGCAAGAAAATAGAATGATTTTGTATTGAAGGTTCAAAATATAAACCAATTTGAATTTCATGGATTTTTTCACTTTCTTGGCTTTGTATGAGTTAGAAATACTATTTCAAATCAAGATAGAAATAGAAATCCGGCTTAAGTAGCCAAACTCACTATATGTAGGAATATGTCATTTTGGATCAAAAACTACTTTTTAGTGAACTTCAAATGAATATAAATTTTCAACGGTTGATCTTTTGTAAAAACTTTCAACTAGATAAACGTTTGAAAGGACCATCCCTACGAGTTTAGTATTGACAACGTTTTAAAAAACTCAATAGATTTTGACTTATGAAAATATAGTATTTAATCCAAAAGCAATATCATACAAGATCCTTTTGGAGCCAAATTTGCTACTTTATTTCTAAAATAGAAATGTTTACTCCAAAATCTTTGGAAAAATTTAAAATACATATTTAAGTACTTATGTCTAGTTTTTCACAAATTTTATTCAAAAAATACCAAATAAAGCAAATGAGAATGAAAAACATGCATTCACAAGATCCATAAATCATTTTGGGCAAATAGGTAAAATAGCTTTCCCAATATTAATACTTTAGCCCTTTTTAAGTAAGCCCGAAATATTTAATAAATTTTCACAAAGAGAAAAACTCCCATTTACACCAAGGTTCCTCTTGACATTTCTTTCTTCTCCTTTGACGCACAAATGATTCTTTTTCATCTTGTCATCTTCTCTTTTGTCATCTCTCTCTGCTTAAGCTTATGCAAGCTCTGACCCTATGTCTCTAAAGACTCAATATATTGCAATTATAGCTTTGTCTTCCTCTTTGTCATCAAGCACAAAAACTTAGACAACAAAGATTTCTTCTTTTCTCTATAATAGGTTCTTTAAACCTTTTGTGGTTCTTTTGTCTTTTCCATGAAGAGCATATACTACTTTGAAATTGATACCACTTATGATGACATTTGATACAACTTATGAGAATAATTGATTTTATTTGTAAATACTTGATACTATTTGTATGCACAACTAATATCCCATGTAAACACAAAGTTGATTTGGGTACTTGATCTTCTCTTGAAGGATTGAAATCCACTTGTGAATACCAAATTTAGATTCCACTTGGATAATGAAGGCACCACATGCAGTTCACTTCTAAGCCACTTGATACTGCTTGAGAGATCTTCAATGATTGCCATTTGAGATTAGGCAATCATTTGAAAGTGGCCTAATCTAGGAGATACCACTAATTTTTCACTTGTAAGAGATACCACTTGAGGAGATACCACATATCGAAGAGAAGTTGGTCAAGAAAAGATTTTGCTAAGCAAATAAGGAAATTAGATCTCTTATAAAGACAGATGAATCTCATGCATATGTCAAGATGATCAAAAGTGCTACCACTTTTAGAGAGTATCATTTTATAAAAAAAATCACAATGCGATCAAAATGACATATGGAGTCAAAAAAGTACTTGAGGGTAGCTAGCAAAGATAACAAGGATCAACTTGGCTTTGGGATCAAAGAGAATGGCTGAGAGAATTGAAAATTAATAATTTTGGACAAATCAGCCAATTCTCTCTAGGTCCGGTCAGACCGGCGGCTAAGATGCAGTCAAACTGCTGGGAACCGGTCGTACTGCTTAGAAGATGTGGTCGTACCGAGGTGCAACAGAATGCACGCTTAGAAGATGTGGTACTTGACCTTTTGAGGGGTCTGTACTGGTGAAACAGAAGCACCTTTCTTGCTAGAAAGAGTTTGAGCAAAACCTGCAGATTTGAAAATAACCTTGGATGGCTTAGGAGGTTCTACCTCAAACAGAGCACTTTTCACAAATCTTGCAATCTTAGGTGGGTGATTCTTGAAATGCTCTAGGGGATTAAAACCTAGGCCACTATTTTTCACACTCGCCTTGGATTGGTCAAGAATCATGTTGAGTTTCTTTTTTCCACTAGAAAACCTCTCCAGAGTCACGTTGATGTAATCATTCTCTTTAGCTAAATTCTCACATCTAGTGCACTTTCTTGACTTGATTGCCTCATCATGTTTACTCTTAAGAAG
The DNA here is from genome assembly GCA_036346395.1 of Hsuehochloa calcarea. NCBI lineage: Eukaryota > Viridiplantae > Streptophyta > Magnoliopsida > Poales > Poaceae > Hsuehochloa > Hsuehochloa calcarea. The sequence goes on along the minus strand of CM070595.1, from coordinate 8,670,335 downwards.
AGCCACTTCCACTTTCAAAGCCTCACAAGACACACAATAGGAATCCTTAATCCTATTCAACTGCTCCTTAAATTTAACTCTAAAAGTCTCTTGTATCTTACCAACAATTGTTTCAACTTCAGCATTCAATACACAAGAGGTAGAGTCGATAACTTTCTTAGAAGCAGTAAAAGACGTGGATTTTTCAATTTTAGCTTTTTCTTCTAGATTCTTGTTTAGAGCTTCAATCTCAATTGTGAGCTTAGGACAATTTTCACATAAAGCAGATCTAGAGTACACAACCATTTCTGTCACCTCTTGCATTTTAATCCTATTATTCTTACAATGAGAGCAAGTGTGACTAGCATCAAATTTTTACAATTCTTTCAAGGCGCTATCCAATTTTAATTCAAGCAAAGCACAGTTTGAGCAAGTTAAAGGGATAGCATCCAAAGCAGTCACATCAAGAGAAATGGCATCTATGCAAATAGAACTAGCCTTGAGAGATTCTAGTTCATCAAGAGCATCTTTTAATTGATTCACTACAGACTAATGGGCAGATTTTAAGCTTGTCAATTCTTTAAGCAAGCTAGAGCTGGAATCACAAATATCATCAGGATTAATATATTTGAGCCGAACAACTTCTATGTTCAAATTATCAATCGTAGTGTCCTGCTTCTTAATCAATTTTGCTTGCTTATGCAATTTCTGTTCAGCAAACACCAAAGCCCTTTTCATATCAGCAAGTGAAGGGCATACCTCATCAGGATCACTGAAAGAATCGTCATCGTTGGAGGAGTCAGTGTCGTGGCTGTTCTTGGCCATGAAACACATGCCGGTGAAGTCATGAGCCTTCTTCTTACCATGGGAGTCACTCTCGTCGTCCTCCGTCTCCGAGTCCACATCACTCATGTTCACATTCTCAAGAGCGGCAAGGACCCGGCTGATAAACTTGCGATAGTTTATCTTCTTGGGTTTTGCATCCCTCGCTTGAGGATGCCTTCGTGACTCCTTCTCCTCCTTGCCCTTCAGCTTGGGGCACTAGGAGCGAATATGGTTTGGCTCACCACATTCAAAGCATGTGATTGGTCCACCTCTCCTCCTGTTTCTCACCTTGTTGTAAGCTCTCGTGAATTTGGTGGATAGGAGGGCTAAATCATCTTCATGTAATTTCTCAAGTTGCTCATCGCTCAAAGAATGCAAAGTTGATAAAGAAAAACCCGATGAGCAAACATCCAAAGAATCAGAAGAGCTACCCTTAGATTGGTCGACCACTAAAGCCATCGACTCTGTCTTGGGGAGACGCGAGATAAAATCAATATCATGCGTCTTCAACCTCGAGTATAGCTTATCCATGGTAAGCTCACTCATGACAGTGTTGTCATTTATAGATGTGATTTTCATCCCTAGACTTTCACATCAAGAGCACTTAAAAGCTGGCGTGCATTTTCTGACTCAGAAAAAACAAGGTCAACAGCACGGAGATCATGAAGAATCTTAAAAAATCTTCCCCACAGCTCATCTAAAGACTCACCAGGTCTTTGCTCGATCTTGGAGTATATTTTCTTGAGCTGGTTCTGTCTCACTTCCTTGATCGCAGTGGAGCCCTCGTGATAATCACAGAGAGTCCGCCAGATCTCATGAGCAGACCGCAAATGAGCGACACGCTCAAACTCGGATCGATTAAGGCCTTGGATCAAAAAATTCCAAGCCTTGCTGTTGGCCTCCACATCTGGAGTGATCACATCGTCATCGGCTGGCACGACATAAGAATTTTTTACCTTAAGCCAAATTGCGTGCCCTTGAGCCTCGATGTAGGCCTGCATTCGGGTCTTCCAATAAACAAAATCAACTCCATCAAAAATATGTGATTTGTTTGAATACTTGTCAGTCGCCATGGCTCCAAAGACCGGTTAAGATCTATGAGAATAGCTAACCGGGCTCTGATACCACTTGTAGGACCGTAAAGGCGACTAGAGGAGGTGAATAGGCGCTTTCTCGATTTTTCGCCTTAATCAAATTCAACACGCACTTTTCTCCTTTAGCTATGAAAGCTAAGAAGATCAGTAAATGCACAGAGTAAGTCTTGTGTCGAATCCGATTACCCCCTTAACCACAAGACTCAATAATGGAGAGTTGATCTCACTGAACCGGTCGGACCGGTGTAGAGCTGGCGGTCGGACTGGCTATCAAATAGCGGTCTGACTATCAGGCGGTCGGACCGGCAGTGAAAAATCGGTCGGACCGATTTAGTCCAGAGGCAATGCACAATGCCCAAATCCAAAACGAAAATTAGTCCAACTTTTGATTCAACCAATGAAACTTGACCAAATTTGGAGCACACCTCCCTAAGGATATCTGAGACCTATTTCTAGTGACGATCGTTCTGATCCACTTCAAAGAATCAATCTCTTTAGGTTTTACCAAAGAAGTGTTCAAAACCTAGAAATATGAAAATTTTGATCCAAAACTTGTTTGTAGGGGATTGATTATCTAGATAATTCTAGGAGTATTCCCACACATCATAGCAAGGTAAAATCGGTCAAGAGACCAAGCATAAACACCTGGATCAAGGAAGCACCAAAATCATCAAAAGAGAGAAGAAAACAAATGAGACTTCATCCTTGAACAAACATCCATAGATTGAATGATTCAAGATGTTGCTTACAAAGCCACTCCCTCAAGGAGGACAAGAGCTCAATCCAAGAGCACACACACACAAATTTTCTCTCCTCTCCAAACCCTAACCCTAACTAGGGTTTTTTGCAAATGAAGTGCTTGGGGGGCTTTTTCATATCCCCCCTTCTATTTATAGGAGAGGCTAGTGTTTCTCTCATGGGCTCCCATTAAGGCCCAACACAAATGGGACCCACACACATAAATCTGTTGAAGCAATCGCCTGCTTCACCACGTGTAGGTTGATCAGCGGCTCTCATCATATCGGCAAGTCTCTCCCGTCAGAATCCCATCGGAACCTCCAAGGCACTTGCACCGACCCCTGCGCCGCTTGATCCAACCAGCTGCAACGAACTGCCCGTTCGAACCATCTTGTCAATTCTGCACCATGTTGAGCCACACGACCTCACCCGGCATCCATGATCGTTCTGGACCTCAGCTCTCGAAGCTTAGTCCCGATCCACCTCACCGTTGACGTCGTTGACCTGCAAGCCACCTGCACAGCAATAGACAAAGAATTCGTCTGCGGGAACAAGTTCTTCACAACTTGACCCACATTAGCTCAACAATGCAATATGCAATAATAAAGCATTGAACCTCATGCATTAAACACAACGAAAACACAACAATGCCAAAATGGCCGAAGTCCAAGTGGAAGCCGGTCTGACCGCCAGACCCACCGGTCGGACCGATTCCATAACGGCGGTCGGACCGCCCCAAAAGACTTAGCCAAAATTCAACTTGAAAAACCGCAACCTCTCTGGAATTTTTCAACTGATAGAACTTTTGACTGGGAGCTCCAAAAATTATGTGACCACATCCAGGAGACTCCCCTCTCATGCCTACACAACCTATTTTTGGCCTAGCCTCAAACTCCATCATCAACTGTGGCCGGTCGGACCGGCAAACATTGCCGGTCGGACTGCCACACGGTCGGTCTGACCGGGGGCTTGGCCGGTCGGACCGCCAATGACCTGACAGCACTGAAGTTTTCTGAAAATGCGAGATTCGTCAAACCAACAACGCCATTTCCAATTGACTCATCACCCTAAGATCATACGCATATCCCCACGATATCCACAGTTATGATATTTTTGACTTTTGGCTAAATGGCTTAATTTTAAAAAATATTACTAGCACTTAATTTATTTTGGCACACTTAGGGATGTGATATATATGCATATGACTTAGCACTCACCCTTAATGTAAATATTACTCGGATAGAAGTGGACTCACAAGTGGATAGCTCGCTGCAGCATCCTCCCATCGGGAGGGGGCACAACCTGGTAGAGATCGTACTGTCGCATTACGTGCTGCAGCGTGTAAGGCTCTACCATATGAGAAAACACAAGGTGGTCGTTGTCCATAATCCAGCGTCCTGTGTGCAATGCACGAATAGTCCGTGCGACGCTACCGTGTTCACGAAATGTGGACTCCATGAAGACCATATGATGTTGTCATCATGCAACGACTTGAACTCGTTGCGGAACACGGGGTAGACCTCGTCGGTCTGTCTCTGACCCAACGTAACTTGACAGCAATCCAATGGTTGCCCATAGTGGGCCCATCTATGGGGTTGTTCAACTCGGGATATGGGTGCACTGCATTCGGATCGTGGGTTGACCAACAGGGAAGTGCTCCCAACTCCACAGTTGTCGAAGCACGTTGCAAACGACAAGGCTTGGTTTAACAGTGGTGTCACGCCGCGAAGTCTTACACAACCCCTATATGTGGCGTAAAGGATGATTGGTCTGAAGCTGTAATAGGGCATCACCCCAGGCTCGTGTCAGCCAAAGACTCGGCGACGCGGATAAAGCTGGGTACACCCAATCACCCTATATGGTGAGAAACATGGCCCAACCGAAAAGATGAAGAAGGTAAGCAACGAGCTGTGTCCTAACAACCTTATCAGGTGCATTCTTCGAGCATTGACTGAAATTCCTCAGCCATCTACAAGGGACACCACAGGTCATCTCTGAGACAGCTATGCCGAACCGATGCGTCAATCGGGCCTTCCAATCCACCAGTGGATGGGCTGGAATAAGTGGCTCTCCTGTGATCGGGAGACCAGTCAAGAAAGAGACATCCTAGAGAGTGACTGTCATCTCTCTCCACCGAAAGTGAAAGGTGTGCATCTCGGGTCTCCATCTGTCGACAAGTGCCGACATGAGATTACCGTCTAGGGTGAAGTAGTGTCCAACCTGGAGCATCCTCGTAAATGGCAGCAAGCTCGTGTCCTGAAGGATTGGGATGTAACGAGCATCAAGGTCCCAGTAATGCTTTTCTAATCGAAGCACGAGGGTTGAGGACCACCCAGTAATGCTATTTTGGCCCCAGGGGTGCGGTAGGGGAAAATTCGACCCCTTGGGCACGGTAATTCACACGTGGTGCAACGAGGTGAGCCCCCGGCACAATGGAAGGTGCTATTTTTGCAATTAAGGTGGAGAGGGGTTAGTTTTGTTATTCACTCCGTCAAAAGTGCTATAAGCAAAAAAAACTCTCTAGTCTTCTGCTAGTGCTTTGACTTGATCCTAGTGTCTACTCCTGCCAAAAGACCTTTCTTAACGGTGCTGAACCCATGATTTATAGAATGGGTGCACGAAGTTACAAAAATATTGTCCAATGTAAAACATAAATGTGTGCAATATAAAAAATCAAAGTAAAAATTATTTTTACTAATAACATCTCAAATAATTTAGTAAAGTTACAAAATAATCAAGAAAATTACAATTTAACTTGATTTTCCTTCATGCCTTTCAAATCGGCACACTTCTTTATTTATTTTGAAGCTCTAAGATCTACATTTCACAAAAAAAAAAGACAAGATTTACCAATGATAATTCAAACTAACACAAACAATATTTCTAATTTGGGCATTTGGGTTTGCTCTTTGTTGGTTTCGGAATTGAGGATCCAGTAATTCGGATTGAACTCACCTCTGCATTTTTTGGAATTTGGGTACCGCGGCCATGCACTGGCGTGTTGCCTTCTTGCCGAGAGCTGCGCGAGGCACTGGGTCGTCCGTCCCGCTCCGCCGCTTGGCACCCCAGCGCCAACGGCCCGCCCGGCGCCCGACTTTGCTCCCCTGACCTCGACTTGCCGCCGCGCACCGCTGCCGCATTTCGCTTCGTCGTGGCCGCGCCGCCTCGTCGAGAGAGAGGGAGAAATGTGAGTCAAATGCTATATGTTGATTGTTAGGGTTAGAGAGAGAGGGGAGGGGGATGTCCTTGTTGTGGCTGCACCGAATGGTCCAATGCCCAAAGAGCAGAGGTTGGATGGTGTGTGACAATGGGTCGGCCATCACATAGGCCAGTTTGAGGTTATAGGGTGTCGGAGGTAGGCGTGGTGTGATAGGCTAAGGAGGAGTTGTGGTCTGGTTGGCCTAATGAAGAGTATATTTCATTATATTTGTAATACACATACTATACAATTGATTTTTAAAAAAAAACCCATGGGTGTTCATATGAAATCCCATAAACCTAGGAGGGTCCGCCCTTGTTGCGTAAGAACAAAATTCTTCGTTAGTTTATGGTCATTTGCTTTTGGTGAATACTGCTCTACAGTTTAATACTTTTGGTAACGTGAAACTCACCCTTAGGGTGCAACCTGTGTAATCTTGCTGGTTGAGGCATCAACTAGAGGTGGCCAAATGGGGGGCGCCTGTCGGACTAGCTCGAGACACGGCACTGTTGGTCCCGCCCAGGCACGGAACGGCCTAACGTGGTGTGTTGTGCTTTGGTCGCCACTCCGGCATGCATAGTACCACGCCTGGCACAGTTCAACCCATGCACAGCATGACACGATTGGCGCAGCTGGTGACGGATGAGGTGGCGGTAGTGCGCGATGACGACGGTAGAGGAGGTGGTGGTAGCGCGCTGTAGATGAGCCGAGGAGGAGGCGGCGCGCGGAGACGGCTTTATCTAGATGGGCTACACGGGCCTATCTGGCCCATCGGGCAAATCAAGCTCGGGCCGGCACAACATAGCTCATTTAGTTAGCTAGGCAAGCACTGGTCCGTGCCATCCATGTGGCTACCTCTAGCACCAACCCAACATTAAAAAAAAGATTTTTTATTTGAAAGCTGCTCATCTCAAAATGTTAATGTAAGTGCTTCCTAAAGATGTTACAACTTTGTACATAAACTAGTACTATTTTTTGTTATTTTGTCATGAAACGGTGATATTTTAGCTAAAGATTCATGGTGACATGGCTATCTATTTGAACAATTGAGGGCAGTTCGAAAGTCAGTCTAGGCCACGATTTGGAACACCAACCCTAGCTAGCTCCCACATTAACTGTAGAAAAATCGAATGAGGCCAAAATTAGTCAAGGCTTGAATGTACTTTGTGTGCCCGATCAACGGAATAATGGACTAAGATATGCCTTAAACATGCTTATCACCCTAAACCCTACCCGAATAAACTAATCCGGATGGATAGGTGAACTGTAAGAGAGCTGAGAGCCCTGTATTTTTAAGGTGTCTAGGGAATATATCAGTATTCTTTTACTAAATGGTACTCGAATTTTGAGCCGTTAGATCTAGATCTAAAGGATCTCATACCTCCCCCAAACTATATATATTCCCCTCCCCTCCCCTCCCTTACCCCAAACCCTAGCCGACACCCCTTCCCACCACCGTCGTTGCCGCACCCGCGCCGCCCTTTTCCTCCTCTCCGACAAGCCGCCCCGTGACACCTTTCTTCCTCCTCTTCGGCAAGACGCCCCAGCGACACCCACCTTCTTCATCCTCTCGGCGAAATCCCCTCGTGCCGCCCTACTTCCTCATCTCCGCGGCTACCACCGTTGAATCTGTGACCGTCTCCTAACTGCTTTCGTTCCGTCGTCCCCACCGACCTATGCCGCCCACCGCCCTCCTTCGACCCGTGGAGCCTCGCCGCCCATAGCCAGTCCACCACCTCCCACAACCTCCCTCTGTACTTGAGGCTCCGATGAACCCAACCCTAATCACAAGTGAACTCTAACCTCGCTGGAGCGTCACTGGTGTCTCGCTACCGGTCGTCAGAGCCACTCGAAGAACGGATCACGATGCAAAGTCGGATGGATCAAAGTACTCCAGGTGAAGAAATTCATAGTACTCCTTAGCGATTCCCTATTTTTAATGCCCCGAGTCGCCGTCCAGCTGGATCAGCAGCTACTACTGCGTAGCTTATCCTTTTGTGTGATGCATCGCTGTTGATTCTTCCCTCTCACGCCCCAAGGAGAGGCTAGGACAGCGGTAGCACAGCACAGCCGTCACTAATGACGTATAGGCCCTGCCCCCATTAATTCCCAAGTCAACCTTCCCCTCTTAATTACGTGTACTAATTCCCATTTCCAGTTGCTAAATCTGGGTTTAAAGGTTGTTCTTTTCTCCTATTTGAGGCATGTCTGAATGATTCCTGATAGCGAAATTTGCGAGGTTTCTATACATATGCAAATGCTAACACATGTCAATTTAGGCTTGGGATAATGTTTTCATTTGTTTCAGCTGTCTGCCATGGCTCGCAGTACTCTTGAAAACCAATTACCTTCCTGCAGGAACCGGTTAAGTCATTTTTAATCAATGAATTCAAGTGGTAATTTAAAATTGGCGACTAACTATAATTAATCTATCACCGTAAACCTTTTACATAATGACAGCATGTCTCTCTGGCAGACTTTCGTTGGTCTAGATAACCTGGAGAGTTCAGCAAAAATGGTGCCCAACTCTACATTGTGGTTTTATATATGCATTAAGGAGGAAATCTCTAGCCTTAATTCCCCATTTGTTATCCAATCGTATACTTTTACAAACAGCTATCAGCGGTTGTCAGAATTTCTATTTGAGTACTATAGTCACGATCGATTCTATATTTAGTGGGAGGATTCTATTGCTATAGGATCATGATTGCATTTTACATATGGTCCTACCCAATTTTACAAATACTATTATAAAGTTTCACTTTTTATTAACCCATATATACATGATTTTAAAGTATAATTAAAAAGGCATCACCGTTGAGAGATACATGATAAGTTTACAAAATGTATATTTGATATAATCAAATACTCCACCCGTTCCAGAATACATGCCATTCTAGCTTTCATATTTTGTTTCTAAATACATATCATTCTACAATTTTGAGACAATTTTCCTTTGCATACCCCTGTTATTCATTATTCCCAAGGCTATTTACTATTATGGATTAGAGTAACACCATCCAAGAGCAATAAGTGATCAAATGAAGGAGCCCGATTAGGTCATTTCTGTTGTAAAATTAGAGGTTTTAACAAATATTCAGAATTAATTCCAGCAGCATTAACCATAATTAAAATATATTTCTAACAATATTTAAATGATAAAATAAACATGTAAATTATCCATATCATTTAAACAAGATAATATGCTCAAAACAAAGAACATGTCGACAATTGAAATCGGTATAATGCTCAGATTTAATTGTTTGTTTATTACTCTCACATGTCGGACTACTCAAGATATAATCTTGGCCTCCTCGCCACTAATGTCTAGATTATTCACTTATTAGATAGATAAGATAAACTAGACTTTAATCTGGAAAATAAATGCTTTACTAATATATCAAGAACAAGTAAGCGTAATCTCACAAGTCACAACAGCATTAATTACTTTCTATCAACAGAATGAGCAAGAATATCACAATGTAAACTGAGATCACAACACAATAAAATCTGCACTTACTGAATTCTATTAACATAAGAACAATAGACCACAATGAACAATTAGATATCAGCCTAGTCAAATTCAATCAACTGGAAGCAACCGAATTACAGAAAAGTAACAGAGACTAGCTAACAGTATGCAACAATAAGCTCAAGCCTGATTTATAATCAACATTGTCAATCTAATTTCATAAGTGATCATAATCCTCATCGAGCATTTAAACCGAAACCACATTCATTACCAAGCAATATCTCTCAGTGCTAGAGTTAATCAAATCAACTCAATTTGAAACTTCTACTAGCACAGCACGTATGCAAAAGTAATGTGAAAAATGAAAACAACTATACTCACGAAGTGGATGGCACTCAAAGCCACTGAGTAGTAAACCGGGCAAGGCATGCCGAATAGCATTGACTCGAACAACAAATCGCCCCGCTATGCCACATTAGAACGGATGAGGTTGTCGGAGATACAATGTCAATCCGCAATTCAGGACACATCAAAATCGCGAAGTCGAGGTATAGAGATGCCGCACAAGACCAATCACAGTGCACTGATCGAATGCAACCACGGAGCACTAAGCACCAAAGAACACCAAGTTCTTCTCCCTCAACAAGATCAAGCCAGAGAGCACACCAGAATAATCCTCCACCGGCTCACAAAACACCCAACAAAAGAAAAGGGCGCAAGAGGGAGCCGACGGGATGCGCAAGGAGGAGGGTTCCGGTCTCACCATCGACGGCACCGACACAAGCACGGCGGCGCGGGAGCTCCAAGGGCCCAAAACCGAACACAAATCGGAAGGGAAGAAGAAGCACCAAATTGGGAAAACTCATGATCTCTTTTGGGTGGAAGAAAGAAGAGGGGAGAACCCGGCATATGAAGAGGAGGAAGAGGAGCTAACGCCACCAACAGGAGGCGTGGAACTCGCCCGAGCCGGGTGGACCCGCCTGCCCCGAGTCGCCCGCGCCGCTGCCTCTAGGCTAAAGACCAAAACCCCCAAAGCACAGTTGCATTCGGTTGGACATAAAAATCTTCAACCCTTATCTCTTCCTCATCTCAATGGCAGGTGGACCCCACAACTTCTTTCCTTTTCTATTTATTTTTTCTCAAAATGAGAAATTACCAGAAAACCCTCAAAACACCCAACAATTTCTACACGTACCTTGGTTGAAGTGCAAAATCCTAAAACGTTATCTATCCGGAGGGATTAGATACTTAAATTCTACAATTCAATCCTACTAGTGGATGATATCGGAGCAAATTCCATTCCACTCAAGAAACCCGATCCTAACAGCCTTGGCTAGTTGCTAGACTTACTTTTGGTACCTCAAATACCGAAACATTATCTTCATTTAAGAATCATCATATTTGAAGGGGGGAAAAGAATTACACGAGGCCACCACCTTGCAACAGGCAGGCAGGCAGGCAGATCGTGATTCTTGACTAATGACTAGCAATTGCTTGGTTGCCTGCGCATGCACCCTATATAAGCCGTATCTCTCTCTTGCTCCGGAATAGAGAGGAAGAGGGTACCACCTAAACGGCCTGAACAGGAGGCCAAATTACAAGAGCACTCGTGAACCAAGTCAATTACAACTGTGACAAGATCACAACTCGGAAGCAAGCTGCACGTACTAGTAAGTGCCGGCGCGTTGACGTGCGCTAGCTCGATCGCCGGACATGGGTGGCGGTGAAGCCAACGGCAGGAAGGACGGACCGGCGGGGTCGAAGGCGAAGGCGGCGCCGGTGTTGGGGTCGTTCATGTCGGTGTTCATGCACGCGGACGAGGCGGACGTGGCGCTGATGGTGCTGGGCCTGGTGGGCGCCATGGGCGACGGCATGTCGATGCCGGTGATGCTGCTCATCACCAGCCGCATCTTCAACGACCTCGGCAGCGGCCCCGACGTCCTCCAGGAGTTCAGCTCCAAGATCAATGTGGTACGCAGTAACGCACCATTAATTGCATCACCTCCCATGCACCTCCAATTCTATGCAATGTTCATAACATCGTCACTGACAAAGTGAAGTAATCGCAAATTCACAATTCGCCCGTGAAATCCACTCATCAGAACGCGAGGAACCTCGTCTTCTTGGCGTGCGGCTCCTGGGTCATGGCGTTCCTAGGTGAGCCGTGAGCATATGCATGCCAATGCTGTGCGTTGTTGCAGCATCTGTGTGTACGCGTCTGACACGTACGTACGATGTGTGTGTGCCCCCGTGCGCAGAGGGGTATTGCTGGGCTCGGACGGCGGAGCGGCAGGCGTCGCGGATGCGGGCGCGGTACCTGCGGGCGGTGCTCCGGCAGGACGTGGAGTACTTCGACCTCAAGGTGGGCTCGACGGCCGAGGTGATCACCAGCGTCTCCAACGACAGCCTCGTCGTGCAGGACGTGCTCAGCGAGAAGGTGCCCAACTTCGTCATGAACGCCACCATGTTCTTCAGCAGCTACGCCGTGGGGTTCGCGCTGCTGTGGCGGCTCACGCTGGTGGCCCTGCCATCCGTGCTGCTGCTCATCATCCCCGGCTTCATGTACGGCCACATCCTCATCGGCCTCGCGCGCCGGATCCGGGAGCAGTACACGCGCCCGAGCGCCGTCGCCGAGCAGGCCGTGTCGTCAGTGCGCACCGTGTACTCGTTCGTGGCCGAGAGGAGCACCATGGAGCGGTTCTCGGCGGCGCTCGAGGAGTCAGCGCGGCTCGGGCTCAAGCAGGGGCTCGCCAAGGGCATCGCCATCGGCAGCAACGGCATCACCTTCGCCATCTGGGCGTTCAACGTCTGGTACGGCAGCCGCCTCGTCATGTACCACGGCTACCAGGGCGGCACCGTCTTCGCCGTCTCCGCCGCCATTGTCGTCGGCGGCCTGTGCGTAACGCTACAATCCCCTCTCCATTTCTAGTTTATGACAGCTGCTGCTGTTAGCTAGATAACGACGACGACGCCGCCATGAACGAAGGATGATCGATATCCATGCATGCATGCAGGGCGCTGGGGTCGGGGCTGTCGAACGTCAAGTACTTCTCTGAGGCGAGCTCGGCGGGGGAGAGGATCCTGGAGGTGATCCGGCGGGTGCCCAAGATCGACTCCGAGAGCGACACCGGCGAGGAGCTGGCCAACGCCGCTGGCGAGGTGGAGTTCAAGAACGTCGAGTTCTGCTACCCGTCGCGGCCGGAGAGCCCCATCTTCGTCAGCTTCAACCTGCGCGTGCCGGCGGGGCGCACCGTGGCGCTCGTCGGCGGCAGCGGGTCGGGGAAGTCTACTGTGATCGCGCTGCTGGAGCGGTTCTACGACCCGTCGGCCGGGGAGGTGGCGCTGGACGGCGTGGACATCCGGCGGCTGCGGCTCAAGTGGCTGCGCGCGCAGATGGGGCTCGTCAGCCAGGAGCCGGCGCTGTTCGCGACGTCCATCAGGGAGAACATACTGTTCGGCAAGGAGGACGCCACGGCGGAGGAGGTCACCGCCGCAGCGAAGGCGGCCAACGCCCACAACTTCATCTCGCAGCTGCCGCAGGGGTACGACACGCAGGTAATTTTCGTTGCCTTGTTCGGTTATTCTTCTTCTTCTATGCAAATGCATGCAGCGCGCTTTTCTATCCTTAATTTGCAAGTCACTGTCGAGCTTGTTTTCAGTTACTTTTGTTCTTCTTGCATAATGCATATGTGATGCATCGATTTGGTTTTTTTTTTCAAAATTTTCTGATGGGTCCAGTAGTTTAGTACGGAGTCTTACCAAAATGTGGTAAAAAGAATGATGTTCATGATGTTTTCTTTTCTTTTCTTTTTTTTCTGAATTAATTTGGAGGATTGGATAAAGATACCATGGGGAAGAACTCAAAAGTGAGAAAACAAGTCAATTCTACTAGTGCTATGCTTACCTTCAAATGCAAATATAAATTGTTTTAGCTTTGGACAAAGAAATTAATAGGAAGGAGTATAAACATAAAAAACAACTTTAGTGTCCTTCATTTATTCCCAAACTTTAACTCGTTTTTTCTTAAATATGGGTGGGAAGGAGGGGTTTAGACAGATGCACCATTTATTTATGATAATACAAACATCATTCAATAAGGGTATAACAGAGAGAAACACAATGAATGTAGATCGAAGTTGCAGAACATTCTATATTTATAAGAAAAAAAGTTCATGGGACTACAATGATTTGCATTTGCAAACATAGTAATGGTCAAATTTTAAAATATTTATCCTTAAAAATTATAAAACGTCATTTTGAACAAGAACTGAGGTAATACTATTAGTAAGCTGCAAGTACTAAACCGAAATGTTCTTAAAAACTTACTAATAACCCGACATCAATAGGTTCCAAAGTAATTTTACTCCTTATTTATTGGACAGGATTAGGTGGCTGCTGCATGTGGCTTTGGGATTCCAAATTACTAAGTCCTTTAGGTTTTTGGTGAATTATGCCACCTTTTGTGAGGATAAAGTCACTTTTGATTATTGAAAAGAATAGGGAAAAAGATTGGCTAGGAGTAAAGGCTGTTTTTGGAAGCAACACCTTTTGTTTTTAGTGTAGTACTCACTTTTATCTGGAAGCAACACTAGTACTCTACCCCATCTGTTCATAGTAGTGCTGGCTAGCTATAGCCGCTAGGCGCCGCGTCCCTGGCTGAGGACATGGGTCGTGCTTTCCTGTGCGCTCAAAAAAAAAAGCCCTGATGCAATCTCAGATTCAGAGAACTGTCTGCCTAGTGTTCCGAAGAAATGCCACACCTCAATTATGTTATCCCTGCTGAAAAGGGAAAACTTGCCCTAAAAGTCACAACAAAACCACAACTATGCTGTGTCATCACGGAAAAGACAACCAGCTCCCTTTGGAGCAAGCGATTTCATAGGAATTTCGTCGGAAACCCCCACATCTTGACTTGTTGGATGTTTCCTTTCCTTTGAAATTCGTACAAAAATCTTGTGTTCCAAACGGTGGCTCAGGTGAACAAACTCAACAGCTTGAAAATGCTGCACATGATTGAAATAGCACAGCACTGGATCCACCATCTAATTTAAGTTATAGTAGTACTATAGATGCCTGGATGAATAGATAGAGAGGGCTTGCAATGCAAGTTCAAGTGTATTTTGGAGCACTCTAAGGATCCCACGAGTCTCGAGATAAACATATACTCCCTTTGTTCAAAAATGTATGATGTTTTAGACATCAACACGGTATCTGATGTTCAACTTTGACCATTACTTTCCATATAATTAAGTTGGTAAAAAAATACAAAATTATTATATTATGAAAATGTTTATCATAACAAATCTAATAATACTATTATCTTATAACAAATATAAATAGCTTTTCATATATTATTAATTAAAGTTAGAAAATTTTCACTTCACGTTTTCTAGAACGTCATACATTTTGAATGGATGGAGTAAATGATAGTGTGATACCACCAAGATCCTGAAACAAGGTGTTCATTACAAGAGGTTAAAGTAAAGCGATGAAACATATAGACACCTTAAGAGTGGAGATACCACCAATCAAGCACTGGAAGCTATGACAATCCTGACAGGTGACAAGTGACAACAAACAAAACGCACAAACTAAAGGCATAACCTAGGCGCATCGTTGCATCATCAGATCATCTACACTGGACTAGTAACAATAACAGAACAAAAAAAACTCAAGACGGACAAAGAAACACCTGACATTGTGGTGCATTGTCCAGGGATGAATACACTTGCCGCCACTTCAGCATAGTTCATCTCCACCCAGCCTTTCTTCTCCAGCAGACCTGCCAGTACAATATTCACCCACAATTGGACTAGAAATAGCATTAGGATATTCAATTCCTTTTAATATTAAAATAATGCTCTATTAGACGCCTTATAAATCACATGTTAGAACTTACAAACAGCATAAGGTGATAAAAGGTTAAAAACTAAGGGGCAACAATCACATCATGGAGCACCATTTTCTAAATGTAAATAGCAGTAGTGGAATCAGCTTATCAGCACTGGTTATAAATCAGAACCCTTAGGAATGCAGCAAATGCTATTACTTCTAAGGCAGTAGTAGTACTATTACTGCTAAGGCTGCTATGTACACTACTTCACCGTGATTGGTTCCCAGTATGGCGGTATCAAAATTCAAAGCACCTGCTTTGGAAAATTGCTGGTGGTGGGACCTAGGAATCATAGAGGGGTGGTGAGCCCAAGTGGGAAAGGGAGAGCAGTTGGCCCGCCACTCAGGGTGTGTGCCTCCATGGTCGGTGGACACTGAACGCAAGCAGCTAGAGGCTTTTTGCAAATCTAGTAACCAGAAAAAGGCTTGCCAGCCAACAGTTATGGTGTTCCAACTTTCCTAGAAATCAGGATTTCACCCAGGTCCTGTCATGCGCTAATAATTTTGACATCAATATGTTAGGCAGAGATTCACAGAAGAAAGTGCCCGCGTGCGTGTATATGTGTGGTGGCATGAGTGCTTCCAAAAAGCAGCTTTAATCTGTGAAAATTAAAAGGCAGCTTTAATATGGTCCGTTGCCGCCACTGCAAACTGTTACGTTCGAAATTCACTAATCGTAAAAAGCGAAAAAGTTGTACCTCTTTTTTGGCTGCCTTGCTGTTCCAACATAGGACTTCTTGAAGATGCAGCCCCCCAACTAATAATGGAAAATCCCTCTAATGATACGGACCCTAAGTGGCACGCATGTAAACCTGAGAGGTTCATTCATGGCCAGTCCCCCACCACTAGCAATTTCTACTGTGTGCAAACCTGCTAACAAGATGACCTGATTGGCACTCAAAATATCCTTCCTGTTGAATATGTACCACTTCATATCTGTATTATTGTGAGTTTGACAATAATGAAGGGCCACTTTGTAACTGAACTTTCATTTACATTGTTCAAGCACTCGTGAAAAGATCACAGGAAAGTGTCCCAGAAAATGGTAGACAGTTTAATTTTGCCACTGTACGTAGTACAATCTGCACCGATAAACACTGGAATTATTAACTGAACATGCTTTTCCAGTATGTATAACTAATGCACACGTAGCATATTCTTGTGTTAGAAAATGACCTTATTTTGTTAATAGCTGCTTTCAGCTGTCAGATATACCTTGGTGTGATTGCGGGGAAAAAGTGTAGAGCGTGAAAAGATAGGATGGTCAACTCAAACAATACAATTGTTAACTGCATGTGTGGAAGACAAACAAACAAGATTTCAAATCTGAAAAGACAAAATTGTATGGTCAGAATGATGATGTTAATGTAGCTTGTCCGATAACTAAAATATCCATCTCAATTGTCAATATATGATAAACATTAAAGACAAATCCAAGAAGAGTAGTGGCCTTCAGAAGAACTCAACTTATCACGTCAATTGCTTCGAATTGACCATTCTTTGCCCTCATCTCCAACTATTGTTGGCCATGACAGCTTCTGAATCGCAAGAGTGACCTTTTATTCTTGCAAGGATAATACTTGTATAGTTGTCTTGCCACCTGGTTTCGAAGGAGCAAGTCCAGGAAAGAGTAAGCCATTGCATGTCACCACTTCATAATGACAATTAGAGTGTTCTACAAATACTATACAAAGTATAAGCACTACAGAAATCACCAGTAAACCTTGACCCGATATGCCCGTCCCCCATCAGTGGTGCATATTGCTGTCCACTGAGAGCTTCAATAAGTTGCAAAAGTAAACTTGGTGGGGAATGGAACACGATATTACCTGAAAGCAAATTGGATTTAAGTGTTCAAGAAAAAAGGGAGGGATTTGTAGTCCGAGAGGACACAAACTAGTTGCGTCAAACTCAATAATATTGGTAACTATTTGTAAATATTGCACAAAGAATTTAGAAATTTAACAAAAAAAGATGAGGAAATCTAGCAACTCAACCCTATCTCACCAATAAAGATGGGCAGTCTTATCATCTGTCAATGACTATCTTTGTTGGTGATTAGTATAATGGCACCACAGGGTAGAATGATCACTTCAAACAATCAAATAACGACCTGAAACATTGATGGAAAAACAAACATGATTCAGATATTTGGGAAGAATTTCAAAGATGTTTACCTTATCTCTTTACTTATCAACTAAGGTTGTTGTTTTATCCCCAGCAAACAAAGCCTGTGCCTGCCATTGACAGCTTCTGTGCTCATTTTTCTAGGCAACCTAAGTAGGGAAGATAAATTTGCATACATGAAAGAATAGGATAACCCTTTAAAGTGATATAATATTGTGCTATGTTTAAGACAAGCTAGCTTCAACTTTGCTATATCATTGGAAGGATGCCAATCTAGCAGTATCCTATCTGACACACTGGACATACATGTCAATTTTGCATAAGTATCACACAAACATTTCTGAAATATTCTTCGAACGAGAGGATGCCCTGATCAGTTTTAAACAATCATCAGTTATGTAATGCACAACTGTTAAGCAAGTTTTGAAACAGAAAAGGAGAGTTATACATAGAAAAGTTTGCAGAAGTAATTTATGCTTAAATTCTCTATTTTTCTTGCCAACGCAAACTTGGATTTTATGTATTTTTCACAAGAAATTACAGAGGGTTACAATTGTTAGATCTTCAAGAAACTAGCTCATTTTAAGCTGTTGATCATGTCCAAATCAACGTTCCTACTCTGATACTAACCTTGTCCAAAATATTTTTTAAAAAAAGGTGGGTGAGCGTGGTGTCCAAATGTCTGGAGGGCAGAAGCAGAGGATTGCTATTGCCAGAGCAATCCTGAAGTCACCCAAGATCCTCCTCCTCGATGAAGCCACCAGTGCATTGGACACTGAGTCAGAGCATGTTGTACAAGAGGCGCTTGACCTGGCCTCCGTGGGTAGGACAACTATTGTCATTGCACATCGCCTCTCCACCATCCGCAATGCTGCAATTATTGCTGTCATGCAATCCGGTGAGGTCAAGGAGTTGGGCTCCCATGATGAGCTCATTGCCAATAAGAATGGCCTCTACTCATCTCTTGTGCGCCTTCAGCAGACCAGAGATTCAAATGAGGCTGATGAGGTCGGTGGAACTGGTAGTACTTCTGCTGTGGGGCAGTCCAGCAGCCACAGCATGAGCAGGAGATTCTCTGCGGCTAGCAGGTCAAGCTCAGCGCGGTCATTGGGTGATGCAGGAGGTGCTGACAACACTGAGAAGCCAAAGCTTCCTGTGCCATCATTCAGAAGGCTACTTATGCTTAATGCACCAGAGTGGAAGCAAGCGCTAATGGGGAGCTTTAGTGCAATTGTGTTTGGAGGCATCCAACCTGCATATGCGTATGCCATGGGAAGCATGATCTCAATCTACTTCTTGACAGATCATGCAGAGATCAAGGACAAAACAAGGACCTACACACTCATCTTCGTAGGCCTTGCAGTGCTCTCATTCTTAATCAATATTGGACAGCATTACAACTTTGGTGCCATGGGGGAATACCTCACCAAGAGGATCAGGGAGCAGATGCTTGCAAAGATCCTCACTTTCGAGATTGGGTGGTTCGACCGTGACGAGAACTCCAGTGGTGCCATATGCTCACAGCTTGCCAAGGACGCCAACGTCGTAAGTATACAGACAAAAATAAGCATGTTGATACTTAAAATGGAAACTTACCTGACCTGGTATAATGCTTTTGTTGTAGGTGAGGTCTCTTGTGGGTGACCGAATGGCGCTGGTGATCCAGACAGTTTCTGCAGTGCTTATTGCCTGCACCATGGGTCTGGTCATTGCCTGGCGTTTGTCCCTTGTCATGATAGCAGTGCAGCCTCTCATCATTGCCTGTTTTTATGCTCGTCGTGTCTTACTCAAGAGCATGTCCAAAAAATCAATACATGCACAAGCCGAAAGTAGCAAGCTAGCTGCTGAGGCCGTCTCCAATCTTCGCACCATCACGGCCTTCTCATCCCAGGACCGCATCTTACGCCTCTTCGACCAAGCACAGGATGGGCCACGCAAGGAAAGCATCCGGCAGTCGTGGTTTGCAGGTCTCGGCCTTGGCACCTCCATGAGCCTTATGACATGCACATGGGCCCTTGACTTTTGGTACGGTGGCAGGCTCATGGCTGAGCACCACATTACTGCCAAAGCGCTCTTCCAAACCTTCATGATTCTAGTAAGCACAGGACGAGTGATTGCTGATGCAGGTAGCATGACAACAGACCTAGCTAAGGGCACTGATGCAGTCGCTTCAGTGTTTGCTGTTCTTGACTGGGAAACAGAAATTGACCCTGACAACCCTGAGGGATACAAGCCAGAGAAGCTCAAAGGTGAGGTGGACATTAGAGGAGTTGACTTTGCATACCCATCAAGGCCAGATGTGATTATCTTCAAAGGATTCTCCTTGAGCATCCAACCAGGCAAGTCAACAGCCCTGGTTGGACAAAGTGGCTCTGGCAAGTCGACCATCATTGGGCTTATAGAGCGGTTCTATGACCCACTTAGAGGGTCGGTGAAGATTGATGGCAGAAACATCAGAACATACAATCTTCGAGCCCTGCGGCAGCACATTGGACTGGTCAGCCAGGAGCCAACACTATTTGCAGGTACAATCAGAGAGAACATTGTGTATGGCTCAGAAACAGCAAGTGAGACAGAAATTGAGAATGCAGCAAGGTCCGCCAATGCGCATGATTTCATCAGCAACCTCAAGGATGGCTATGACACAATGTGTGGTGAGAGAGGTGTTCAGCTGTCAGGAGGGCAGAAGCAGCGCATTGCAATTGCCCGTGCCATCCTGAAGAACCCAGCTATCTTGCTACTGGATGAGGCTACAAGTGCGCTAGATAGCCAGTCAGAAAAGGTGGTACAAGAGGCACTGGACCGAGTGATGGTCGGCAGGACAAGTGTGGTGGTGGCACACAGGCTCAGCACTATACAAAACTGTGACCTAATCACTGTGCTCGAAAAAGGAATTGCTGTGGAGAAGGGCACACATGCATCCCTCATGGCCAAGGGTCCCTCCGGAACATATTTTAGCTTGGTTAGTTTGCAACAAGGAGGCAACCAGCACTGAGTTTTTGTACTCTTTCCAAATTTGGATTAGAACTGCTAGCAAGGATGTTCACATGATCATTTAAACTTTCTGCAACAATGGGCTATTTTTCCTCCCGTTGCTCTATCAGTGTACCGAAGTGTATCGAGCTTGTAGTTTCTTCATATAGCTGCTGGATATGCATTGTAATGATGCGAAGGTCAAGAAATCTGAGATAAGCTGTAATTCTGTAAATTAGGTTGTATTTCATTTCATTCTTATGTGCCCTATTTATTTAAAACCGTTGTACTTATTGACCAATGACCACACAGATTAATAACACCATGAGCTCTGCATCACAGGTAGTAGAATTGACATTAACAAAAACATTGTATCTCGACAGAGTTGTGAATTTTTCAAGAAATGTAAGGAAGAGTAAAGATTGACAATGAGGTTCTTTCTTACATGGCTTGTAATTTTTAGACAAGTATCATACTGTGCAAAGTTCCGTGTACTTTGGTAGAGCAGGACATGTATCAAATATGCGTTTACTTCAGCAACTTCTAAGGTTACAGTTAGCACTTCTTTGCTAAGCATCCTAATGAAGCATGAACAAAGCAGAAAACCCCCTTTGATGTCATTCCAGAAGCTTATGAAGATAAATACGCAGTTGAACAGGTATTGACATCCCATTTTTGTGGGAATGGTCAACAATACTATTCATGTCTGATATCAACACTTGCAACTAGGGAGTGAGAAATCCTCATGCCTACTCAAGGAAGTTTTAATCAGTGGCATTTCTCAGAATTCAGAACCTAACCCTATGACGAACATTTGATATACCAATTTAATCATATGACGTCAACAACACCCCCACATCCTACAGCAATCTAGAGAAACACACCAGTGGTTCGGAGATTGTGAAACTAGTATTGTTCAGCAATCTTCCTAGCAGATTCACAACCTAGAGGATTGCCCAAGTGTGGTGCAGTACAGGATTGAATTTAGTCATACGGAATGACCCGTGCGTATGGTGCATGCATGCCAATGTGGACTTGGTGAGTTGGCGCTAGTATCAGTTCATCACCTGGTGGGAGCAAGAGGAGTTGGCGCCGTGGTGGTGACTGGTGCGTGCTGGAGAGGAGGGGAGTTCACCGGGCGCGGCGGCTGCGGCGGAGGCAGGGGGGCAAGGGTGGGGATTGGTGCGGGGGAGGAGTTTGATTGGAAGCTTGCAAATCGCAATGCCGTCTCGCGTGGAGGGAGGAGTCAGCTGTGCCGTGCTGCCTCGCGGGCCGCGGCGAGGGTGGGGTGGCGGCGGGGGCAGGTATCCAGAGACCAGAATGGCTTCCGCCTTCCCGAATCCCGACATGCGCCTCCCCAGGTCGTTTGCTAATCCCATAACTGCACGCTTCCGTGAGGCCTGGTTTTGGGCGTGTTGCTACAAACCCGCAAAGGCCCACGCCAATTGGGCTGGCGAGCGTAGGCTGCACACCAATGCAACATGCAAAAAATGTAAACTGAACATGAAGAAAAGTGCTCAGATTTTTCTTTTCACCAACTGCAATAGCTAACAGCCTGACACGCATAGAGATAAACGTATGATGCAGCGTAGAGTGAACAAGCATGAGACGTTGAGACGTTCCTCGAGCAGACGAGCATGCTCTGTCCGGCGTGAATCCAGAGATGGTGACGCCATCTACGCTTGTTGTTTAATAACTCTACACGTCAGGTTTGCTACGGCGTGTCCAGAACGATCTAGGTGGGATTAGCTGAGCCATAAAGAAGAGCCCATGACCCAACTGATCACCCAACGGCCGTCTTTCCTTCCCTCTGTTTTATATCGTTTCTGTTTGCTGTCTCCTTCCTGTGTACTCTCTCACGTACGCTTGCCTGGCGCAGGAGGAAACTTTATCATCTCTCTTGTCCTCTCTTTAATACTACGAAATTTCAGAGTTCCCGGAGTTGCAAATTTCAGAGCTCTTCTATCCGATAGGAATACGCACGGAATTGCAGTTTTGTTTAGTGACATGCTCCTATGCAATCCATCCCATTATTAGCACACGACGCGCGCGGCACATCGTCGTGCGCCATCATGGTCGCGTCGTGCGCGGGCGGTATTTTATGATCGATCCATGCGGCGTCATATGGGCATCGGACAGGGGGAGGGAGAGCACTACTACTACACGGCTATATAATGATTGTTGGTTGTTGCTGTATGCCCGGCCTTCCGTGTTAACAAGAGCCACTCCTGGTTTGGTCCAAAAGACCAAGCGTGCTCCGTTAAGCAACAACCCAATTCTTGTACTCCTAACCTATACTATGACGTCTAATTTTTGTGTTTCTGCTTTCCCTTGCACATTTCTACTTCCTGGTAACCAAATACGCCACACTCACGTAGAGGTACGGGACTTCGGTCTTTTGGTTCGCTATCCTGGTAAATCAAACCAAATATTAATAACATTAGCGAAAATGAATCATTGTTTGGTTTGTTACTAATCTTTAGTAACGCCAACGAAATTTAATATTACACCTAGTCAATCTGAGAGCAAAGAAATTGCTCACCAAAATTTTAGCACCAATGATAATTTGGTTTGATCATGATCCAAATAATGTTGTTTTGTTGTCCTTGCCTAGGTTTTAGCTATACCAAATTTTTGGCCTGGTTGGGTAAGGACATGTACAATAGTTTGTCTCTTATGGTTGTGTCTAAAGGCTTTAATTCATCTAAAGACAATATTAGAGACAACATCTCTAATAATTTATCTATAAAATCATTCATCTTCATCGTAACTTCTCCCCTTACACACTCACCATTTAATATAGTTTACATGCCATATTTGTTTTTATATAAAAAATGATGCATTCTCTCTCTTCACACTCTCGCTCTCGAATTAGAATTTTGAATGGCGTGACATGTAAGAAACAGTTTAGGTGGTCACTATTGTAAATGTGAAGTATGTCTTTGTGCTCTGTGCCATCTCTAATTTGTTTACATCCTCCACAATCTCAAAACGTGTACAAGTGGACGTGCTCACCAATATCTTACAGTGCGCGCATAACGTAGGATCAATGAATACACATATGAAAGTCGCAATTTCATCTGTTCCGTTAGCGTTCCCTTAGTTGCATGAATCGGATTCACGCGAGTCGTCGCATGGATGCTACCGAATACCGATTAACCTCCCTCGTATGGATGGGCTCTTATCTTGCACAATGCCAATCAAGACCCAACGGTGACTATACTCTCAAACAAAGTAACTGGGATTCACCTTTTAGGTGGGATGATAGAGTTATAGGTTTAAATTATGGTGATCATCTTTATACACACGAGTACATTTCATTGGAAATTTTGTGATACGATGGATTTTTCTGTAACCTCTATTTTTAGATATTTTTTTTTTCTGTGTGTGTCTTCGTTGTAATCACAGGAAAACAAAATACTCTTAGATCTTATTAGTTAGACCAAAATCTCTGTTCAACCACATAGATAAATCAAGATTTAAATTTAGATTTTCGATCCATTCATACAGATGAGAGTGAACTTCCCTAACAAAACCCTTACTCTGTTTTAATAAACGGTGGGAAAGCCATGGAACGCGGTAAGCTGTCAGCGGAGTGCATGCGGAGCCGGAGCCGGAGCCGGAGCCTGCTCTTCTTCTCTTCCATACGCAGCAGGATCCACGCATGTGCGGTTTACAGGTCCACGGGACAGCGGCAGCAGCGCACATGGCGCCATCACCCTAGGGCTCCATCAGCCGCGCGCCGCTCCTGGCCTTTCTTATTAGCCGTAGCTGTCCTATATCTCGCAGGCACGCCACCACTCTGCTACATCTACGGTAAGAGAGAGAGAGAGAGCAGCGAGCCGGGTGGATTCTTTATTTCTTCACGGTTCGGTTGGTGTTTGTTGGGTTAACCCACCGGACGACGCCTCCCTCGGCCTCGCCTCTCGCCTCGCCTCGCCTCGCGCGTTGCGTTTCAGAGGAATCACAGTGGAAAAGCAGGCAAAGGATGGCCCTCACGAAATCGCTATGCAGAGAGAGAGAGAGAGTTGGCTCGAGTTTTTGAGCTAAAATGCCCCGTCAACGTCCTGAATAGTGAATCCAGCGTCATCTCCGCGTAAAATATAAAAATAACCTTGTCCGTGTATCGAAGAACCAGAGCCGTCGTGTTAAGGACACGTCGGTGAGTCCGGCCGAAGGGCTCAGACCAGGCCTGCTGACCGTTTGAATTTGTCACAGAGTGTTTTTTACACTATTTGATATATTTGAAAAATTATTTGACACCGTAAAAAATTCAGCACATGATACTTTTTTTTTCCTTCTTATTTTACTTACTTTGCACTCGTGACTTCAAATATATTATCATTTATACTACCAATAATTTTTTCATATGAAGTCACGATACAGCACAAGCACATTCGAACTTGGGTGTCGACTGTCGCCATCTCTACTCTTCGCTGCCCTCAGTAACTCGGTGAGTCAATAGACAATGCATGTGAAATACTATTTGACAAGGCGACAACGATGAGTAGTAGTACATCGTCACCGGCCGCGGCGACGGGGGTGCATGTGCACCCATACTTGGTGCAAGAGCGCGAGCACCTGTTCCCATGCTTGCTATTGGATTTGACACATGTGATAATACATAGAAAATCATGCATAAAAGAAAGCGCGATTTCATACACCCCATTTCATGTGGTCTATTTGGAATATGACATATTCTATGAGCATATTCCTTTAGATCTGACATATTTCAATCGGCGGACAGTAGTATCGTGCCCTTGAGGGCCGAACTCACCTTGTCTACGCCCTTGGGTGCTAGAGTCACCGACATGTTGCCCGCACGACGGCTTCAATCCTCTGGTGCACGGACAAGATGTCATTTTGTATTTTACGGAGAGAAGGCTAGATTTGCTAATTAGGGGGTCATTTTAGCCAAAAACTCAATTGGCTCACACTTGTCACGTTCTTTACTGCAAGCTTTAACTTTCAATTACCGTACCTGTGTGGGTAAGACAAGAGAGAAGAAGAGAAACCAAACGAGCCCTTTGGCCCCTCTCCACAAAAAGGGTTTTCAAAATAGGAAAACAACATCGATCTCATTGGCGACAATAATCTAACACGACACCAACTTGTGCTTCACCTATGCGGCATGACTCAGGGGGGAATAGAAGGAATTGGCTGCTCTAGGGAATGCAAGAGTTGAGGCGAGGTAGCCATGAGGACTGAGGTGAGACAACGGTGATCCCATATCAATCGTACGAGGAATTCAATTGCGCCTCCACAAATCTCTCTTGTCTGAATCAATGAGACGAGATTGACAATGTTGATAGGAGAGATCACAAGAGAGTAGAGACAAAGACAGTGTCAATGATGAAGGATGTGTATGGCGTCCAAAGTAAGGAACGAATAGTAGGGTGCTAGTGCGTTTCAATAGAGTCTTAAAAAAGGGCAAGATGTATTAGTAGATAGATTCTAAACCGTGTAGTAAATATTAATTTTTAACGAGCACGTTGATGGCGACGGTGGTGGCCGATCGGAGATGTGGAGCTAAAGCGAGGTCGGGGTTCGAGCCACTGCTGATGCGGGCCGCGCACGACGAGCCTCCGCCTCCCCTCTCGCTCCCTCCGTCGCCGCCCTCTCCACTCCCATCACCCCCTCCCCCCTCTAACAGACCCACTGCCGCCTCCATCTCCCTTTCACATTGGTGGCTCCGTGCGTCAACAGTGACGGTGGTGGTCAACCGGAGATGTGGAAACGAGGTAGGGGCGATAGGGAGGGAAAGTGGTAGGCGGTAAGAAGGGGAGACGAGCTATTGGGGTGGGTGAGGGACTCGCGAGCAGTTCAGGTTCATTGAGTTTTTTCATATGAGGGGGTGGGACAATTGTCCCACTGGGCGGGGTTAAACTCCTTCTTTTATTAGTTGAAATAGGAAGAAGTGAGTATTTAGGACAATAATATGCGGTTATTTTTTCACCCAGATTCCTGTTCCAAAACACAATAGGAACAAATCAAAACATATAACTATACCAGATCTCAACCCGCCAAAACACCACCTTGCTTAGCCAAAGAAACAAGGGTTATTTAGATGCCATCGTAAAGTTCTCACTTTCGTAATACGCCACTACAAAGTTCATTTTTTGAAATATGTCACTCTAAAGTTGAGAAATTTGATATATGCTATTCTGGACCAAAATACTTCGTCTTCTTTCTCCTCCACCCATCTCAATCCCCACTCCACCGTCTCCCATGGGCACTGCCCCACCTGTGACACCACTCCATGCGCTCCCTCTCTCCTCTGGGACATATGTAATGTCGCCTTCCTTTCCTCCCTCCACTGCTCGGGTTGCTATCCCCGCCGTCGCACCAACGCAGACCGTCGCCGCCGCCGACTTCCTCATCGTCACCTTCCTCTACCTCCATTGCCCCGGTCATTGTCCCCATCGCCGAGCCAGCCAGGTCATAGCCATCGCGTCCATGGTGCGGCGGCGGCGGTTGCTTGGGCTACCTTCTCAGGCGCAATCCTATTGTCGGCCTCCTCTCCTTGGCCTCCGCCGCTGTGGACTTCTCCATGTTGTAGGTGCCATCACCGTTGTCAATCATCATGGTCTCAACATGGGTTGCGCCCACCGCATGCTCCTCAACCCCTTCGCATGCGTCAACTTCGCCGCTAAGATCTGGATCACTAGCAAGGGAGTAGGAGAAGGCGATTAGAGGTCACGGTTGGGCGTCGATTTGGCGTGGCGGCAACGCAGTGACGAGTCGATGGCCATGGATGAGGAAGGAGGACGAAGAAGAAGGCATGGGTACTATGATCTTAAATTGTTCATAATGGCATATTCAAAGATTTTGCACTTTACAGTGGGCATATTTTGAGAAATGAACTTTATACATCTATCTCATAATGGTAAATCCTCACACCCCATCTAAAAAAAAAAACCAAAAAACACATTTTCATAAGAAAAAAAAGAAGGCTAAAAGGTAATCTCCACTGCTTAAAAATTAGAGTTGGTGATCGTCCGTCCTCCCCACCCTCTCACTATTGTGTCTCTCTACTGATATGTGAGTCGTGTTATCAGCAAACCATCTACTCGCATCGTGCACTCTCTACTCCTCTCCCAGCATCACTTGCGACGCCTCCTGTGCTTCTTCCTCCTTTGCGTCCCGCCTCCACTCCCGCTCTTTTGCTTTGCTTCGTGCGCACCTCCGCCCCTCCCCCGTCTCCCTTTCCATCAGCCGAATCTGGGCGCGCCTCACTTCCTCCTCTCTGCCCCTGTTCTGTTCCGTGTGCTTTGACGAATTAAGATATATTATATCTATTTTAATTTATAAATTATGATATGTTTCGTACACGTCCTTAACTGTTAAAATTTAAACAACCCCACAGCCATGGAAAAAAATCTGAATAAAAAGAAAAGGAGAGGAGAGAAGAAAAAAGCAGGCAGTCAGCGAGGGGGCGGTGGTGGTGGTGGGAGGAGGAGAGGGAGCGGGTGGGGGTGGGGGTGGGGGTGGGGTGGGCGTCGTGGGCGGTGGCAGCACAAACAAGCAAACCTTCCAATTAACTCCTCCCCACCTTCCCCCCTCCTCTTCCCAATTCCCAATCCCTCAATCCCAACTCCGACTCCAGTTCCCATTTCTACCCTCCTATACACGAGCATACGAGCTTCGAATCCTGTGGCTTGGCTTGCCGGCATGCGGCGCGGCGGCGCGGCGGCGGAAGGGGACGTGGAGGCGCGGTTCCGCGGGGTGCGGAAGCGGCCGTGGGGGCGTTACGCGGCGGAGATCCGCGACCCGGCGAAGAAGGCGCGGGTCTGGCTCGGCACCTTCGACTCCGCCGAGGACGCCGCCCGCGCCTACGACGCCGCCGCCCGCGCGCTGCGCGGGCCCAAGGCCAAGACCAACTTCCCCACACCCACCTCGTCCACCACCAACACCACCTGCCCGCCGCATACCGGCCCTACCCCACCACCGCCGCCCCACCGTCGGTCGCCGTGGCGGCGGCGGCCAGGCCGGCCAGCAGCAGCCTCAGTTCCACCGTCGAGTCCTTCGGCGGCGCGCGGCCGCGGCCGGTGCTCCCGCCGCGGCCCCCGCCGCCGCCGATCCCCGACGGCGACTGCCGCAGCGACTGCGGGTCCTCGGCCTCGGTGGTGGACGACGACTGCACGGACGCCGCCGCCTCGCCGTCTTGTCCGCTCCCGTTCGACCTCAACCTGCCCCCGGGATGCAGCAGCGGCGGCGTTGGATGTAACTACTACGATGACGACGAGGAGCTGAGGCTGACGACGCTGCGGCTCTGAAGTTGAACCAACGGTGGTTAGAGAAAGAGGAAAAGGAGAAAAATATTTGGTTCTTCCCTTCTCTCGTAGCCGACACGAACCCCCCCATCTATGTTGTTGTTGTTTACTTGATCTGATGATAATTAATATGGCCTGATCTACGCATCTGCCTGCTTGTTGCCGGTGATGGTGATGATGATTGCCGAGTCCCGCGGCAGCTCGCTGCGGTTGTGCTGTAATATAGCAACATTTCACTTGCGTCCTCTTGTGAGGAAACAGACAGCTAAAGTAACTTATTTTGATTTTTAGCTACATGTGCTCATCCTGTTTTTATCCTTTGTTCTTTTAGTATCGTCTGTCTGGAATTGAGGAGGTTGCAAAATCTCCTATTCATAAGAATGATCAGAAGGCTTGTAGTAAGAGGACACTTAAATTCTAGAAATATAGAGCCCAAAGATGTTGTGTTGAAGGAATGATGTGGATCTGCATTTCAACCTTACTACCACTGTCAACCTGAATATTTTCATCATTGCTCAAGTACCATTAGAAAACTTACTTTGCTATTGCTATCATAATGTGCTGTTAACATGTGATGTATTTTGATCCACAATTTTGGTTCTTATAACTAGTTTCACATTGTTCTAGATGTCTGTCATAGAATAAGAGAAGTCCACTTTTGCTGTTCAAGATGATTCCATGTTTGTGTGATTCAAAGTCAAATAAGCCAAGTTTAGAAGCTGATCTGTAATCGCTTAGAATGTAGAAAACTTCATCTATGAATAATGCATTAATTGGAATTTAGCCCAAAACCAGTAGCATGGACAATTTGGAATCTGATAGCTCATGAGGTGAAATCATCATAATCAAGTCACACCGAAAGTATAAGATTCTACTTGGTGTAACCTCAGGTTCACTGCCTCGTAGTACCATATGGCATGTTGACACGAAGATGCTAACATGATTAATTCTTATAACTAGCAAAGTCATGCTAGCGTCATGGTGATGGAATAACATGCAAAGTAAAAGGTATTTGAATATACTGTTATTCTGTTGATAATCTTTTCTGTATGATATATACTTAAAAATTTAGCAAACCTTATTGCACTGCTGATTTTCAGGCTTGCCTACTAAACCTCACATTTCTTCTGCCATCTGTGCATGGAAGGATGGTGCAGCAATGGTAATTCTATTATGTATCTCTTCTTACTTCCATGTTAGGAAATATTGATCTACTAAGGGCTTTGTTGGTTATA
Organism: Hsuehochloa calcarea; assembly: GCA_036346395.1. Lineage (NCBI taxonomy): Eukaryota > Viridiplantae > Streptophyta > Magnoliopsida > Poales > Poaceae > Hsuehochloa > Hsuehochloa calcarea. Next base: position 8,640,528 of record CM070595.1, on the reverse strand, counting down.
AGAAAAGACGAGAAAATACTATTACCATAATGAAGTTAGTATTACATTGTGTTCATTGTGCGATAATCTGTTTATATGTATGAAATTTTTTATTGCAAAAAGTTAAGTTTGATTACCAAATAGTAAGGTGTCTTGAACTCTTTATGTACTTCTTCAGGATAAATTTTGAGTTTTGTATGGAAGTGATATTATATTGAACGCCATGTTATTATAGATAGTGTGGTATTCTTGTTTTTGGGTGCATCATAGCAAATTGGATTGTCTTCAAGTTGCTAAAGTTCTGATGTGCATAAAGCAACACATAAGTTTTGTTTGCCACGTAAACATTTTGTGAACTTCAATGGGTTGTAGTAACATTTCCATCCAATTTCAATATTTATGCAGGAATGCTACACCAATGCACTGTTCCCCCCTCTCTTAGTAACCCTTTTAATGTTTTAATTAGGTGAAAATGGGATGTTTGGGTGTCCTCTAGAGAACATGCTCTGGTAATTACTATGGTAGTATGTCTGATTATGTATGCAAATGTTTTTCGTTCTCGAATCTGTAAATTCATATACTATTCTCCCTATGCAGCAGTGGACCTTAGCATGATTCATTCAAGCATTTTTGCCTTTTATTGGTTATATACTTTCTATTTGAAGTTTCATGTGCTTCTCATGTGGATTTGAATTCCTTATTATGCTATAAGTTGGTAAATTCTATAATATGATCATCATATTTCTATGTAGCCATCATACATTTCTTGGTCCTAAAAATTGGACCTGTCCCATCTGCTTTTAAGTACTGCATTTATGAACCGATGGTAAGAAAAAGTAACTCATATACCATGTGAGACGTCTTATAAATGCAACATTATGTAGCTATTACCTGGGAAGCTTTATATCTTTTCAGGGTCCCAATGGTAAAACTGATACATGCACTTCTTTCTTTCTTACTTTCCTCATGTTTTGTTATAGCAAGCAACAAACACTGTAAACTAACCAACGTGGGGATCTACCATTGGAGAAAGGTGACAGAGCAGCTTTGTGAATTACTGGAATGGTGCTGCCGACAAACTAGTGGAAAACTATTGCAATTGGGAGTGATTTTAGCCTGGACAGCAGGGAGTGAAACCGACTATAATACATGTGGTCGGTTTGTGTGTGCTTCTTTTCTAGCTGTTAACAATTATACTAGGGCCTATATATTCTTAGTTGTCATTTGTCAACACATTACTCTAACCTTTTAATGGTTCTTCCCACTTTGGGATGAACAAAGTATGATTCACTAAAAATGGAATACTTTAGGAAGATATTTGCTGGAGCTTTTGTGATATTGACTTGCCTGACTGGCTGGTTGGATTTAAGGGTATCAGTGGGCATGGCAGTGTTGCCTGACATGATATTGGACACCGATAGTGACAATGGTAAGAACAAGAACTATTCGTTACAGCCAGATTCAGGTTCGTTGAACCTAATGTGTGAGGACTGGCTAATACCTTGGGACAATGAGTTGTGTAACTTGCAGCATATTTTCCTAGAATCCTCTTTCTCTTGGAGGGAGCGTAGATGTGAGGATAAAATGGAAACTGGTTTGTCAAAAGCACTCGTGCAATGAGGGTTGATCCAATGAGCTACGCAATATTATTCTAGTACCGCTGTACCAGTTAATATGGCATGTATGGTAGGTAATATCTAAAAACAAAATGTATGTGTTACCATTGTTGGGCTGCAGAAGATTTTGTTCTCTTGAGATTAAGGTCCTGTTTGGTACAGCTTCAGATTCTCATTTTCCAGATTCTGCTTCTGATTCTGCCACTTCTCAGAGAATCTGGAGCTGTCTGTTGAAACCGTTTGGCTAGTAGGTTGGGTCCAAAAATCATATGAGGGGTGATTAGAGGCAAATAGACTATGTCACCCCTGGGTGTAATACTTCAATTGTATTTGTGTAACTCAGTGGCATTTGCGGGTAAAAACCTTCAATTTCAAAGGGTTTTTTCGTTTATGAAGGTTGAATTCTCACGAGAATCTGTTGAGAGGCTGCTTCTCGTTGCTAGTTCATTTTCGAGATAGCTCCTTGCGAGAAGCAGAATCTAGTGGTTTTGAGAATCAGAGTGTTTGGTACGGCTCCATGAGAATCGATTGAGAGGCGGGGAGTGGAAGCTGTACCAAACAGGGCTTAAATGTCTTGAGAGTCTTGACTCATTTCAGTCTTGTCAGTTTGGTACCACCTTTCTTTTGGTGATGTCTCTGGTTTTTTGCTCTGACAGTTGATCTATCTATCCAGGTGGGGCTTACTTCAGTATGAGAGTGTGCATATTGTTATATTCTGACGGTTATGGCATGGTTTCACATTTTCGCCCTTTGCAGAAATTGTTATCGAATTCATTTGTTTCTTTGGCCTGTTATTGACTTATTGTAGCATGACTGTTTCCTGCTGTGCTCATTTTTTTCCACTCATGCTACTCATGATATTCATTTATCTCTCCACGAGCTTATTTCATTTCTATCCTTCCATTGGCAGTGATTTTGCTCAGTGGCTCTGTATCATGCATAGATTGTTTTTGTCACATGCAAATATATTTGGTGCATCAGTTTTACATGCCTACTCTTATCTGTCTTGTGGACATCTGTTTATCCAATCTATTTCTCTTGGGAGCACTCAATGATTGTTGGTTTCACATGCATCTGATTCTTTATCGTTTTATGTACTATTATCGACGGCACTTGTTCCACCAGACCCGACCACTGACTATCCACTTGTTTATCTGGTAATACAGCATAACCTGGCCGTGGGTTATGATTAAGCACTGTTAATACCTATTCTCTTGTGCTTGACTTATTGTGTTGTGAATTATTGGAGTGCTTATGGAGTTATGGTCATGGTGTGACCATTTTCTGCTGGGTCTGTCATGTTTGCCATAACTCTTTTTTCAGAGAAAACAAAAATAGAGACATGATGAGCTTTGAACTGGCCTTTGAAATGCGTCTATGCCAATGTTTGTTTCTGTTTTAACTCTGTTTCTCGTGTTCAGTATTGTTGTGCGTTTGTGTCTTTCTGCTTATTGTTGCTTTGTAAGAAAAAAAAGTGAGATGGCCATATCTTGGTTGATGAATGGTGTCCCACCATGCCATTTCAGAAAATAATAGTTATTCCTGTTAGAAACCTAAAGTTATGTAGCTACCCACCAAAGTTGCCGCAAATTTTGCATGCTCAGCCGCTCACTTCCCATGATATTGTGGACGCTTGTGCAGAATTATCTCGACATTTTATTGTAGCATCTGCTCCCACACTGCTGTGATTAATTTATGATGAATTCGTGATTAGTTTTATCTTCTTTACTAAACTATTGCTCTGCTCCTTTGTTTCAGCTGCTTCAGATCTTGCGCGATGATGTCTGCTAATCAACATGCAAGGGCAAGCGTCTCCCCATGTGCCTGATGCTGCGCCGGTGACTATACAATTCTGTGTGCTATTCGGATGACGACGACGGCGATTATAACAAATTGAAGAAATGAAATGAAATCTTTATGTACTAACTCCTAAGCGAATTATTTGGGATTGTGAAGGGAAAGAAATCGTTTTATCTACTAACAGTGGCCAAATTAGGGTATTACCAAACCACGCCCCCATTAACACAGCTGTATGGATTGCACAGAGCTGGACATCTCGCCGGTGCAATAAAGCTTTATGGGGCCATTCCGAGTTTTTGCATCAAGTGACCGGCGGTGCGTCCGCTTGCTTCTCTCAATCGTTCGTTCGTACCCTTTCCAATCGTGATAACCATTAATGAATCAGCTGCTGATGAAATGTGATCCAGCTAATAGGGTTCTGTACTCTGTACCGGCAGTACTAGTTTGGTGTGCCGAAAAGGGGACGAATTGTTGCATACTTTTGAATAGTACTCCACTCTACAAATGTACCCCTTGCTAGTATAGTATACATTAGTACTAGTACTCCAATTCAATGACTTGTTTTTTGTGCCCCAAGTTATGAAAGCCATATACTGAAAGCTATCGAATTCTTGCCCTTAATCCCATCTGTTGACATGATGTAATTTCTGTTTGCTTTAAAAAAGGTTATCTTCCCGTGGCTGGGGTTTGTTGACTAATCTAACAGAAAGGCTTCGATGCTATCAGTATCTACAACGTAACCCGTATGGATCAAAACTCAGAAGACAAGGAAATCTGTCCACGCTTCAGATAAAAACAGAAGCTACTAATCATACAACGCAGATCACGAGTCTCTTAACCTTTGATCAGCAACCTAACAGAGACACAATGCTCGTTTGAATGTGGCAACAAATAAATCATAATAAACTAGTATGTACTCGTACGTTGATGCCCCAGGAACCAGGTCAAACCGTCAAAGGGTCGCAAACTCGCAATGGCAATGGCAAGAAGGCAAGAACAATTAAGAAACGTCGACACTGTCCTCGCGTCCTCGGTTGGTAGGACCATAGGAGGTTAAGGTTTGAGCTGTTCCTTGCTCTCTTTCATCTCCTTTCCAGTTTCCTTCCGCTGCATCTCTGTTCCCTACGCATACATACATTACCTACATAAAAAGCACAGCACATTCCAGCTGCCACATTGTTTGTTTCGTTTCGTTCTGCACCGCTGTGTGTGCTGTGCTACTGCTAGCTCCCCTTTAATTAGGAGGCTGTCAGTTCCAACCTTCTGAATCTCCAATCATAAAACCGTTCCTGGGGTTTTCTCTGCCCTGCCCTGCCCATCCGTCATTCCTGCCTGCCTGCTGCTCTCTCCCTCTTTCCTTTCCTCTTGAGATCAATCAGGAGGAAAGGGAGAGAGAAGGGGAAAAATCAAGTCCTCTTGAGATCAATCAAGAGGAAAGGGAGAGAAGAAGAGACAAGGAAGGAACAAGAAACAAGAAGCAGGCCCTCACCATCTGATCAAATTCTTCACCAGGCAGGCAGCATACGCATGGCTGTGAGTAACACATTTACATTTACATCTGCACCCGCTTCTTTCTTTTGTGACCTAATTTGATATGCAATGCCTGAGAGCTAGCTTGTGGTTATCTAGTGCTGTATGTTACTGCCTGATCATGTGAAGTTTTTGTTTTGGTTCATTACAAATTTACAATGTGTGCCCATGATTGCGGGCGGCATTTGCACGCATGATCTCTCTCTCTCTCTCTAATTACCCCGTGGTGGTGTGTGGTATACATACAATTGCCCATGATCACATTAGGATTATGACCACTTCGACTCCCCATGTGCAAGCAGCAAGTTGGCAACATGCATGCGTTGGGTGACGGTTAGGCAAGAGTTAGGCTCACGGATCTGAACATGCAACGCTCTGAATCAAGTCGCCGACCCAGAAACTGAAGGCGACGGACGGAGACCGGCGTTGCCGGCAGCACATGGCTTGATCCGTGCTCAGATTCACCGGTCTCACTCTATCTCACCTAAAAGGATAATCATGAGATTGCAAAGCCAGGCTGCGTGCTCTCTGCTCTCCTACCTTGGCATGAGCAAAAGAACGCTTCAGAAAAATAAAAGCAACCTGAGCTTTGCTTGCTATGGACGATTATTAGGCGTCAAAGCGACTCATAGTACAGATGAAAACGACTTGCGATGGTCGGATGATTCACTTGTCATGGTTTGATTGAAAGCATCTGGCAGGTGGAGTTTTGCGTAGGTTTGGTTAATTAACCTTTAAGTTCCAGCAGAAGCAACACGCTACATGATTAAGTTTTCCTCTAGGAGAATATATTTATTATAACATATACTTCTTAGCTTTTGTTGAGCTGACGTTTCTGTAGCATGACACGCATATATATTAATTGATCTTAGCTGGGAGCTTGCTACGTTTGACCTGGTTTTGGAGGTGCTCGGTTGTCATGTTTTCCTCTTGGTGTTTTAAGACTGTTAGTTACAACTTGTTACATTTTCCAAAAAAAGAAGTGTAGATTTTTAACTACTGACAAAATGCCTACGTAAATTAAGATTAAATTAGACTAGATTAGATAGATCGCGTAAATACTAGTACATGGTGAAATTACATCGCGTTTATAATTACCAAAGTTCCTTTTTTAACCGCGTTAGTTCATTAAGATTCGTGTACGTGCAGGGACACACCGTGGTTCCCAAGTTCGGGTCGTGGGACGCTGAGAACATCGGGTACACAGTCTTCTTCGAGAAGGTGCGCGAGAACAAGGGCGCGCCCGTGCCGCCGGCGCCGGCGCCGGCGTCCAAGGCGTTCGACGACTACGACTTCGATCCCTACGAGCACTACGAGAACCTGAGCAGGAACGCGTCCTCGCGGCCGGCGAGCTCGCACGGCCACCGCGACGGGCACGCCCCGGCGCCGGCGCACCACCGCCCGCAGCACCACCCCGCGCAGGCGCAGCGAGGCAACGGATACCACCGGAGGAACGGGAGCAACGGCAGCAGCGCGGCGTCCGAGGCCAGCAGCCGCGGCAGCAAGTTCTCGCCGCCCAGGCCGTACCAGCCGCGGTACGGCAACAACAACTACCCGATCCAACAAGGCGGCGGCGGCCACGGCACTGGCGCCCGCGCGTACGCCGCCCCGGACTCGAGGCACCACCACGGCGCGCCGAGGGTGGCCGCCTCGCCGCCGCGCCACGTCCCCCCGCCAGTAAGCGTCTGAGCTGAGCCTACGCGCGCGACCACCTTTCGCGACGTGAGCTCTGACGTGTATGTGCTTTTGCATGCAGGCGCGTACCAAGGCGTCGGCCGTGCCCAAGTTCGGTGTGTGGGACGAACAGAACGCGGCGGCGGCGGCGCAGGGCTTCACGGTGCAGTTCGAGAAGGTGAAGCGGCACCGGGAAGTGGCAAGGACCGCCGTGCCGGACGTGCTGCCGCAGCTGTCGCCGGAGCGGGTGGCGCCGGCCCGGCGCCCCCAGAGGAAGGCCAAGAAATCCCTCCTATCAAAGGTACGTGTACTTAATACATTAATTAGGATATCACTCTTCCCAATCACAAATACATATGGTTTTTAATATTAACATGGTCAGTAAAATATAACTTTGATCATTAATTTATATTATAATATAGTTGTATCATTCAATAAAATTATGATATATATATAATCTAAATATATAAAAAGATATTAAAAGTTAAAGTGTGGAAAGTTTGACTGCATGTATATCAAAATAACATGTATTTGTAATCGAAGGAGTACCAATTACACCTATTATTGCAAAATTATTTGACGCTTCTTAGAGTTAATTCTTCTGCATGCTTTGTGTTTGCGCAGATGTACAGGTGCCTGTTCCCAGTGGTCAGGGAGTGATGCAGCAGCTGATTTATAATATTAATCCGACCTTAATTACTACAGAGTATTACTCTATCGTATCCGTATTTTTCAACAGGAACTGTATTTGTCTTTAATTTGTTCGTTCTTTGTCCATTATATACTCCCAGCGTAAATCAATCACGACGAGATTAAGTTGGCGTATACGTATTTTACGTGCCTATTCTAGTGTATTATACCGTGCAGTAATCTATGGAGTTTTTCGCCGGACTGGCCGTTTTCATAGCAAAATTGCAAATGTAGCCGTCCGTTATTTCATAGTTACAGAAATAACCCTATGCCGCATGGTTACCATGCGGGAGATGATCTGACGCTGACACACAGAGAAACACCACGGCCACCGTGCAGGGAAGAAGCCGCCACATGGTGGCTGTGTGGCGGAGAGGAGGCCACACTGTGTAGGCAATGCCGCACAGTGGCCGTGTGGTTTAGGCAATGCCACATGGTGGTCGTGCGGCGGCCACCTTTTCTCTCTCCTCTTTGATAGTGTTGTTGGTAGGAATGTTTAAATATAACACCGGAGCTTAAAAAATTATAATTTTTTTTTGAGTCTCCGGACACAGTTTACTTGATTTTGTATTTTTTTCACAATTTTTTGAGCTCTAAAATTTTCTCGCAAATTTATTTAAGTATATTATTTGTAGAAATTTCTAAATATAGAAAATGGACTAAAAATTATAAATGTTATTTTAAGGGCTCCTTACACATTGGACTTGATTGTGTCTCCCCATGAGGAAAGTGACATCCATCGTGAGCACATGACGATATAACTTGAAGCCCCCGATGGCCTAGGCGGAAGCCCAGAACATTCGGTCCAGAATGAAGCAGTTCGGCCCCCCTCAGCATCTTCACTCTCAAGCTTGTTTATGTACGTGTCGAGGTTAAATTCGGTGATCTGGTCAAGCAATCTCGGCACAAGGTTGTACGCCTCTTCGTATGTCCCGTACATGGACTCAATGACCTTCTGGTTGGCTCGTCGGATCTTGCTGTAGCTGACTGGATAACCAACCGATTGACGACTTCCGACATCAGTATCTTGGGAGAGACAGACACATCTGCTGCTACTAGGTTGCTGATGAGGTTTGCTACATATGCGGAAGTCACGTTCCGATGCTGCTGCAGGGGCTCACTGAGCTCGCAACTGTGGTCCGTCAGTGCCTTGACCGCGAAGATCGAGCAAAAGATCTTTGCTCGGTGAGCGCTGACCTTGCTAGGGTAGCCTTCCACTACGCACTTCACTCCGTAATGTCCTAGGTTGGACTGGTGCACTCGGTACACACGACTGATGGACAAGGTGTACCGTGCTATAGCTTGTTGCACGACCGCCTCGCTAGAGAAGCGCTGCCCAACTAAGAGAGTGTCAGCATCAAACCCCCAATGGGAGCCTTTTTCTTACGGTAGTACAAGTGAATGCACCGTGTCATCATCAAGTCTCGATGTCAGGTAAGGTACCTCCGATGACATAATTCCTCCTGTTGGACCACCGGCCTGGTGTGTGTCCTCGTCGCTACCATTCGAGCCTAGGTCGGCGTCCTCGTCGGACCTCAGCCCGAGAGGTTGGTCCGTTAGATACTCGTGGCAGTCAATGCGGGCCGACCACCACAATTCGGCCCCTTCATTTCACACAAAATTGTATGCGAGTCCGAGACAACACACCCCGTGCTATCGTCTTCAAGCCCGACCTACGGTTGCCCGTTTGTAGAGGCCCCGACATCATCAAGATTTCCCGGCGCCCTACGTATGAAATTCACGTACACTACCAGCCTCCCATAAATGGCCTTCTCGGGCTGGGAGGCAATGTTCATATATTGGCTTCATGCTACGCTTCCATGCACCTTGACTAGTTCCCATGTGACATTCGTGTAGGTGATCCCCTCGATCACAAGTTTCTTCGTCATTGCCTCCGTAGCGAACTCCCTCCAGATGCAGCTTCGAAGCTCGCTAATATTCATCGTGTCGGGCCCCTCCGCCCGAACCACCTTGTACTGGCATTTAGACAGATCCAACCAATCAGGTTTGACCCATACAAGACCATCGCCATAAAACACTATCAAATCTTATATGTTCGAAATTACCTAAATCCACAACAACCCGGTCCGCGGTACACGATATAACAATAAATGACGACAATTTGCATGCAAGTGATCGATTACATTCACGTAATTACATACATATAATTATTTATTTACCAACAATTTGATTACTTATCCGAAAATTAATTACGAGTGATTCATTACTACCATGCTTACCACTATTATACCACAGGTTCAGTACCTCTTAATTATTTACGACTGACTAATTTTTACTAAATTAGTATTTAGTTATGCCTAACTAATTGCTAGTAAACTAATTACGACTCAATAATTACCAGTAAATTAATTACGACTAGTTAATTTCAACTGCTTTAATATGTGAGACTGATAGCCACTAAACTAATTATGATTAATTAATTACTACTAAACTAATTATGAGTAGTTAATTTCTACTTACTTAATAAGCCAGACTAATAACCACTAAACTAATTATGACTAATTAATTATAACTACGGTCAAAAGCTCGTAATCTATGAGCATGATTTGAGACCCGTAGTCACATGCAACCCATCTCCTTTGCGAGCTTGCCCCGTACGTCTCCTTTGAAATACATGAATTTTTCAAATTCTTATTCGAATTGAACTGTTTTGAAATTAACGTCCCAAACAAGCTTTTACAAGTCAAAAACTTTTTCCGAGAGGATCGCGAGTCAAAAGTCGAAACTCTTTTTTTTCTTACATGAAAAGGCAGCAGAGAGTTCGGCTCAAAATTTGGCTCCCATCTTGAGCCATCGGGCCCATTTATTTCTAGAGTTTCTTAATTGCATTATGGTCCTAGTCTCTAAAAAAAGAGCCCATTCAAGCCTATCAATGAAACCCAGTTAGCTTGTGCTCTGGCTCCAACATTAGCTGTAGGACCAGAAAGGCGACTAGAGGGGGGGGGGTGAATAGACGTTTTGTAGGACCGGTAAAGGCGACTAGGGGGGGTGTGAATAGGCGCTTTCTCAAATTCTTCGCCTTAATCAAATTCAACACGAACTTTTCTCCGTTAGCTATGAAAGCTAAGAAGATCAGTAAGCGCACAGAGGAAGCCTTGTGCTGAATTCGATAACCCCCTTTAACCACAATACACAAATGTGAAGAATTAAACTCATTGAGCTGTTCTGGACACGGGCGGTCTGACCGGTAGCCAAAGGGCGGTCCGACCGATTTAAATCGGTTCGACCGGCCGTCAACGTCTTGATCGAATCTTTGCGGTCGACCGCCGTATAAAAATCGGTCCGACCGATTTAGTCCAGAACCGAAATGCCAAGCCCAAATCCAAAATGAAATTTGGTCCAACTTTTGATTCAACCAATGAAACTTGACCAAATTTGGAGCACACCTCCCTAAGGATATTAGAGACCTATTTCTAGCGACGATCCTTCAGATCCACTTCACAGAAACGATCTCTGACGATTTTACCAAAGAAGTGCACAAACCCTAGAAATATGAAAATCTTGATTCAAGACTTGCTTGTGGGGTTGATGATCTAGATGAATATAGGAGTATACCCACACATCAAAGCAAGATAAAATAGGTCACGAGATCAAGCTTAAACACTTGAATCAAGGAAGCACCAAATTCATCAAAAGAGAAAAGAACACAAAGGAGACAATTGATCTTTCAAGCAAGCGTCATAAGATTGATTGATCTCACAAGATGCTTACAAAGCCACTCCAACAAGGAGGACAAGAGCTCAACAAAGAGCACACACAATCTCTCCAAATCCTAACCTCTCCTCTCCTCTCCTCTCCTCTCCAACCCTAACCCTAACAAAGGGTTTTCCAAATGAGGGCTCCAAGTGCTTGAAGGGGTTTTACATCTCCCCCCTTTCTATTTATAGGAGAGGCCTAGGGTTTCACTTTTGGGACCCACACACACATGGGACCCATTCACACACATCTATTGAAGCAATCGCCTGCTTCACCACGTGTAGGTTGATTAGTGGCTCTCATCACGTCGCCAAGTCTCTCCTGTCTGAATCCCATCGGAAGCTCCTAGAGACTTGCACCGACTTCCGCACCGCCTGATCCAACCAGCTGCACCGAACTACCCGTTCGATCCATCTTGCCCATTCTGCACCATGCTTGAGTCACACGACCTCACCCGGCATCCATGATCGTTCTGCACCTCAGCTCTCCAAGCGTAGTCCCGATCCACCTTATCGTTAACGTCGTTGACCTGCAAGCCACCTGCACAGCAATAGACAAACAAATCGTCTCCGGAACAAGTTCTTCACAACTTGACCCACGTTACTTCCACAATGCAATATGCAACAATAAAGCATTGAAGTTCATACAATAAACACAATCAAAACACATCAATGCCAAGAAGGCTCACCTTCAAGTGATCGGCGGTCTGACTGCCCCACACAGCTGGTCCGACCGATTTCAGGCCGGTCGGACCGATTCCATAACGGCGGTCGGACGGCCTGAAAAGACTTAGCCAAATATTCATCTTGAAAATCCGAAACCTTCTGGAATTTTTAAATGAATAGAATTTTCATCTGGGAACTCCAAAAATGATGCGACCACATCCAGAGACTCCCATCACTTGCCTACACATCCTATTTTTGGATCAGCTCCAAAAACCACTTTCAGGCAATACCGGTCGGACCGGCCACCACGGCCGGTCGGACCTCTTCCACTGGCGGTCGACCGCCTTGACCACTGTCAGATCGCTTTGTGGTCCAGCGGACTAACAAAACCAAAATACGAGATTTTGCAAACCAACAAAGCCATTGCCAATTGACTCATCATTCTAACATCGTGCACATATCCTCACGATATCCACACGTTTTCTTAATTTTCGCATTAATCAAATTCAACACGCACTTTTCTCCTATAGCTATGAAAGCTAAGACGATCAGTAAATGCACAGATGAAGCCTTGTGCTGAATCCAATTACCCACTTAGCCACAAGACTCAACAATGGAGATTTGATCTCAGGTAGACCTGTCTGACCGACGGCCAACTGGCGGTCTGAAAGCTGGCGGTTTGACCGACGGCCAACTGGTGGTCCGAATAGCAGGCGGTCTGACCGCCGTTGTGGAATCGGTCGGACCGATTCAGTCCAGAACCACTGCAGACCACCCGAAACCAAAACGAAAATTGGTCCAACTTTTGATTCAACCGATGAAACTTGACCAAATTTGGAACACACCTCCCTAAGGATATCTGGAGCCTATTCCTAGCGACGATCGTCCAGATCCACATCAAAGAATTGATCTTTTTAGGTTTTACCAAAAGAGTGACCAAAACCTAGCAAAATAAAAAACTTGATCCAAATCTTGCTCGTGGGAGATTGATGATTTAGATGGTCTTAGGAGTATTCCCACACATCATAGCAAGGTAAAAGAGGTCAAGAGACCAACCAAAAACAACCGGATCAAGGAAGCACCAAAATCATCAAAAGAGAGAGGAAAACACATGAGACCTCATCTTTGAACAAACATCCATTGATTGATTCAAGATGTTGCTTGTAAATCCACTCCCTCAAGGAGGACAAGAGCTCAATCCAAGAGCACACACACAAATCTCCTCTCTAGAGTCTAGTCTCTCCTCTCCTCTCCAAACCCTAACCCTAACTAGGGTTTTTACAAATGAAGTGCTTGGGAGGGTTTTCCAACTCTCCTTTCTATTTATAGTGAGGCTTAGGGTTTAGAGAGAGTTCACTTAATGGGCTCCCGTTAAGGCCCAAAACACACGGGACACAAACACACACATTACAGTCGAAGCAATCGCCTGCTTCACCACGTGTAGGTTGATCAGCGGCTCTCATCATGTCGGCAAGTCTCTCCCGTCCGAATCCCATCGGAACCTTCAAGGCACTTGCACCGACCCCCGCGCCGCTTGATCCAACCAGCTGCAACGAACTACCCGTTCGAACCATCTTGTCCATTCTGCGCCATGCTTGAGTCACACGACCTCACCCGGCATTCATGATCGTTCTGGACCTCAGCTTTCTAAGCTTAGTCCCGATCCTACTCACCGTTGACCGTCGTTGACCTGCAAGCTGCACAACAATAGACAAGAAAATCGTTTCCGGGAACAAGTTATTCACAACTTGACCCACGTTAGCTCAACCATGCAATATGCAACATTAAAGCATTGAAACTCATGCACTAGACGTAACCAAAACACAATGTCGCCAAGAAGACCGACGAACAAGTGGAATCCGGTCTGACCGCCGTACCTTGCCGGTCTGACCGATTTTATAACGCCAGTCAGACCGCCCAAAATGACTTAGCAAAAATTCCAACGTGGAAATATGAAACTCTCTAGAATTTTCAATTGAATAGAACTTTTAACTGGAAGCTCCAAAAAATATGAGACCAAGTGTAGAAGTCTCCCCTCTCTTGCCTACACATTCTATTTTTGGCCTAGCCCCAAACTCCACTAAAGGTTGTGGCCGGTCGGACCGCCGCACATAGCGAGTCGGACCAAACCTTTGTTGTTTGATCGGACCGATCCACAGGCGGTCGACCGCCAATCTTACTGTCGACCGCTTGAGGTCCGAATAAAGACAAGAGCTTTTCCGAAAATGCGAGATTCGTCAAACCAACAACGCCACTGCCAATTGACTCATCATCCTAAGATCATGCACATATCCCCACGATATCCACAATCTCCCCCTTGATGAACACATTGACATTCTCCCAGAAAATGTAAGTTTGTGTTTTGAAAAGTAAAAAACTCGTAGTTTTCGTGCAAAGACACAACTTGGTCCATAAGCAAGAGAAAGCCTAGGAAATGACCAAGATGGCTTCAGAATAGCAAGGGCAAGTGAGATAAGGTAAAGAGCGCACAAAAAGTTTCAATTTCTAGAGAATAGCCAAAAATCTCACTTAGGTCCATAAGAAAGAGCAATTATTCTATGTGACATTTGATCATTGAGAGTCTTCTAGAATTGCAAATACAAATCAGAAAAGGCAATAAGACCAAGAGAACGCAATTTAGAAGTATGCTCCCACTCACTATGATCACCAATTTCCAGAAAATTCATTTTCCCTTTATGACTCCGAAACGCTCTAAAACAACATTTTTACCAATCTTTCTCCCCCTTTGACAATGAATTCATCAAGGTGCATGGAAGAAGATAGAGCATGAAGGAATGGCTTTGATTTTGAACTTTAGCAAAAAGGAGCCATGAAGATTATCTATGAAGACAGTACAAGTATTACACCAAGCCATACTATGTGAAGGAGCTATGTTCAATCATGGCAAAACCTGTACTGCAAAGCTAAGACCAAAATTGCAATAATCTGAGATTGAATGAACTAATAGCATGACAAGTTTCTCAAAATTGTAGTTTCACTAAAGGTACCCAAAACTGAGTCAAGCCATGTCTAAAAGCAATACTGAGTCAATGTTGAGCAATGAGTTCAATTATGAAGGAAATTTTTCAAGCAATTAGCACTTTGAGCAATTTGAAGATGAAAATAGATTTTATCTTAGAATTATTCTAGATCTCAAGCCTTGCCCGACCATCTCAAGCATGAAGCTTAAAATGGTGGTTTAGGTCATCCAAAACTCCCCCTGAGTTCATGCCTAGTGCAATGGCAAGCAGTCTCGTGAGAAAGAATTGGTGAGATCAGTTTTTTCGCACAGAAAATCTCATTTTTCATTTGCTTGAGTTAAGAATTAACAAAACTCGATTTTCAACTCAAAGAGTTCAAGACTCAATTTATCCTATAAGACATGGCAAGAATCATAAAAGGACCACTAAAGCAAAACTGATCACAAGATCCAACAAGTCATGTTTTGATTCAATTCGCTGACAGATAGTAAAGCTAGCATGGCAAATGCTAAGCTAAACACGAAGAGCCATCAACGAACTCTAGCAGACTAGCACAGGACATGGCATGGTATAAAGTATGAAAACATGTTATAGAAGGATAATAATCAAAACTCCACAAGTTTATATTACAATGCACGATGTTTGAATTTTAAAATGCATTATGATACAATGAATGCAAAAAGAGTAAACTCCCCCTCAAAACAGGCCAAGAGGACTAATAACTCCTAACTCTCCCCGCAAGAAAGCAAAACGAGAAGAATCAAGGGTTTTAGTGAAAATATCCCCAACCTGTTGCTCAGACTCAACAAAGTGAAGCACAACATCACCCTTCTCAACATGGTCTCTAAGAAAATGATATCGAATGTCAATGTGCTTAGTTCTAGAATGTTGCACTGGGTTTTTGGCAATATTTATGGCAGAAGTGTTGTCACAGAAAAGAGGAACACTACCCAAAAATAACCCATAGTCCCGAAGAGTAGATAAGATCTAGAGAACCTGAGAGCAACTACTGGCAGCAGCTACATACTCGGCCTCGGCTGTGGACTGTGCAACAGAAGACTATTTTCTAGAAGACCAAGAGATAATAGATGTGCCTAAGAAATGACAAGTGCCAGAAGTACTCTTCCTATCCACTCTACACCCCGCAAAATCAGCATCAGAAAATGCCCGAATAGAGAGAGCAGAAGAAGAAGAATATCAGAGTCCAAAGTCAAGAGTATCTTGGAGGTACCTGAACATGCGACGTACTGCTTGACGATGAGAAACACGAGAGGAAGCCCGAAAGCGAGCGCACAGACACACTGCAAATTGTATGTCCGGCCTCGACGCAGTGAGGTAGAGGAGGGAGCCTATCATACTGCGGTACTCCTTCTGGTCCACGGGCTCTCCATCCTCATCAGGGTCCAGCACGGTGGTTGTGGCAATGGGAGTAGACATTGGCCTACTGCTTCCCATGTCGAAGCGCCGAAGAAGGTGCTTTGTGTACTTACTTTGGTGAATGAATGTGCCTTCTTTCAATTGCTTGACTTGAAGACCAAGGAAGAATGTCAATTATCCCATCATGCTCATCTCGAACTCCCTGCTCATAGAATCTGAAAATCTGGACACCAAAGCATGAGAGGAACCACCGAATATGATATCATCCACATAAATCTGAACCAACAAGAAATCACTGCCATGCCTGAGAGTGAAAAAAGTTTTATCAACCATTCCCATTTTGAAACCATTTTCAAGCAAGAAACTCTTAAGCCTATCATACCAAGCTCTAGGAGCTTGTTTCAATCCATACAAGGCTTTGGAGAGTTTAAAGATATGGTTAGAGAACTTATGATTTTCAAAACCAGATGGTTGCTTGACAAAGACCTCTTCTTCTATTAAACCATTTAAGAAAGTACTTTTAACATCCATTTGAAAAAGTTTGAAACCCTTAGATGTTGCAAATGCTAGTAAAATACGAATGGATTCTAATCTAGTTACAGGAGCAAAGGCCTCTTCAAAGTCTAAGCCTTCTACCTGGGAATAACCTTGAGCTACAAGTCTAGCCTTATTGCGAACAACCAACCCATCCTCACTTTGCTTATTTTTTAAAATCTATTTTGTCCCAATAACATGAGAATTAGAAGGAGGCTCAACTAAGGTCCATACTTTGTTTCTTTCAAAAATTTCAAGCTCTTCATGTATGGCATTGACCCAAGAGGCATCAGTTAAAGTATGGGTGATTTCTCGGGGTTCAAAAGAAGCGACAAAAGCAGAATGTGCATGAGAATCAGGAGAAATAAACCTGGAGCGAGTGACTCGCTCTTGAAGATCCCTAATCATCTGCTCAGGTGGATGCCGTCACTGAATGTGAAGAGGAGCTCCTAGTGCAGAAGTGGGCTCTACCCCATGAGTTATGGAGGTAGGAACAGAGCCACTCAGATCGTCGGTGAATATAGGAGGAGGCTACTCAGCTGAAGCTGGAGTTGTGGGAGCAGGCTCTCCAACCATCTCAGATGTGACTGGAGGATGGATTGGGTCCTCATCCTCAGAGTCATTGTCGACGAAGATGCTTTCTCTAATGTCAGGAACCTGTGTACCTGTAGCATCGGGTCTAGTACCAGGACTAGCATCATCAAAAGTGACTTCGCAAGTCTCAACAATTTTGTTAGTGTCAAAATTAAATACACGATAGCCACGAGAATGAGCAGGATATCCAAGAAATATGCCATCAGAACATCTGGATTCAAATTTATCAAGGTTGCCACGTTTAAGAATGAAGCACTTGCAACCAAAAATATTGAAATGAGAGACTTTGGGCTTGTGATTAGGGATGGCAATTGTGCCCGATTACCCTTGTGCCCGCGGGCGAATACCCTAATAGAGGCGGGTATGGGCGTCTTTCTTTGTTCACGGGTATGAAAACGTGCACAATTCCTTACCCATCAGTAGCGGGTATGGGCATGGGTAAGCTCCACCGTGCATCGCTTCCATGATTACAGTAATCTACCCACATGTGTAAGAAACTATGTCAATTTGTATTTGTATTTTATTTGTTAAACTTAATTAGTTGTCTTGTCGAACATGATATGTGAATTGTGATGAACTTTATTAGTTGTTGAATGTGTGATGCACCATTGATGTGTGAATTATGATGAATTTGATGTATGCATTGCTCGTGGGTAACGAGCATGTCTGTGGCGATGGTACCCACGGCCGCAATGCATTATTCGCGGTAAACGGGTATGCCATGGGCGACGGTACCATGGCGACGGTATGGGCGAGATTTTTCGCTCGTCGTCCTTCGCGGTATACCGTGGGAATTCGAGTCGCGAGTGCGGGTATGGGCGAGCACTACCGTGCACTTTGCCGATGCCATCCCTACTTGTGATCAAATCTAAGCTCAAAAGAAGTCTTGCCAATCACAGATCTCAAGAAAACCCTATTAGAGACATAACAAGCAGTAGAGATCGCCTCAGCCCAAAACCACCTAGGTGTGGAATGTTCATCTAACATGGTTCGAGCCATATCTACAAGGGTCATGTTCTTCCTCTCTACAACACCATTCTACTGGGAACTCTGGGTGATGAAAACTGGTGCTCAAGTCCCTTATCAGTGCAGAAAGTAGAAAAGGATGAATTCTTGAATTCTGTCTCATTGTCACTCCTAATGGCTCTCAAGGCTCCAGGAAGATCAACAACAAGTCCAAGGACCAATTCTCTAAAGAAGCCAAAAGCCTCGTGCTTAGAAGCCAGAAAATAAATCCATGAATACCTAGAGAAATCATCCACAATCACAAACACATACCATTTCCCACCGGCTAATGAACTCTAGAAGGACCAACAGTGTCTAAGTGCAGAAGCTGTCCTGCTCCATCAGTCATCACTAAGGTAAGAGGTGGATGAGAAGTAGAAACCATCTTATCATATCTACAGGGTGAGCACACAAGATCTCTAACAGCCTTTAGCCTAGGCAAACCTCAAATCAACTCCTTACAACTGACTCTAGTCAAGTGGTCAAAGCCTATATGCCCAAGTCTAGAATGCCACAAGACAAGATCATGAGAATCAGAAGCTACAAGACATCTAGGACTAGAAGTAGAGGAGATACTGAAATTAGCACAAAAGATTTTCTCAAACCTAGAGATCTCAAAAATAAGCTCACCCAAGGAATCTAGAACTCTACACTCACCACTTTTAAACCTTACTTATAGACCCTCATCAATCAGCTGAGAAACAGATAGTAGATTATACCTCAGCTTACTTACCAAAGCGACGTCCTTAAGTATGAACTTGTTGTTGACGCGCATAGTGCCATTGGCTGTCACGGTCCCAGTAGAAGCATCTCCAAAGATAATCAATTCATTGCTGGATGCACGTGTGAGGGAGGAGAACCATCTAGAATCTCCAGTCATGTGTCGAGAACACCCGGTGTCAACAAGCCATATGTCCTCCTTCCTCGCACGACGGACCTAATAAGCACAAGCAGAAAACATATGTGCCTCAGTATTGGAGTTAGTGATAAAAGATCTGGGAATCCAGTATTGAGTCACACGATGCTTGGGAACAACAGTAGAAGCAGTAGTAAAATGATTAGGAACACAATCATAAGCATGCACACGAGAACCACCTAGACCTCTTCGAAACGACCTACCAAAAGATCGATACTCCCCCTGTCTAGATGCTACCCGTGATTTCTCCTCACGATATCCTAAACCAGAACGCTGCCTAGACTCACCAAAAGAGTCAAGGAAGTTCTCTACGAACCTAGGCCTATGTGTAGTATGAAAAATAGGCTGTCTGGCTCTAGAGACTACTGCAGGTGAAGGGACTCCTCTAATGGTTCTCAAAGCGCTCATTCTCTCTTTTCTCTTAATCTTGGCTCTACGGAAGCAGAACTCAACAATGTGACCAGCTTTCTTGCAGAAGGTGCAATGGTACTCGACCTTTATGAGTGCATGCTGATGAAGCGAAGCACTGTCTTCTTTGAAAGAGTTTGAGCAAAACCTGCAGATCTAAAGGCAACCTTAGATGGCTTATGGAGTTCTACCTCAAACAGACCACTCTTAACAACTCTTGCAATCTTAGGTGGATTGTTCTTGGAATGCTCTAGGGAATTAAAACTAGGCCACTATTTTTCATACACACTTTAGATTGGTCAAGAATCATGTTGAGGTTCTTCTTCCCACTAGAAAACCTCTCAAGAGTCACTTTGAGGTAATAATTCTCTTTGGCTAAATCCTCACATCTAGTGCACTTTCTTGACTTGATTGCCTTATCATGCTTACTCTTAAGAAGAGCTACTTCAACTTTCAAAGCCTCACAAGACACACAATAGGAATCCATAATCCTATTCAACTGCTTCTTAAATTTAACTCTAAAAGCCTCTTGTATCTTATCAATAATTGATTCAACTTCAGCATGCAAGACACAACATGTAGAGTCAATAACTTTCTTAGAAGCAGTAATAGACAGAGATTTTTTAATTTTAGCCTTTTCTTTTAGAGTCTTGTTTAGAGCTTCAATTTCAGTTGTGAGCTTTGGACAATTTTCATATGATCTTGATTTAGAGTCTGAGAACCATACATCATCTCTTTCATTTTAATCATATTATTCTTACAATGAGAGCAAGTATGATTAGCATCAAATTTCTACAATTCTTTCATAGCGCTATCCAATTTTAATTCAAGTAAGGCACAATTAGAGTAAGATAAAGGGATAGCATATAAAGCAGTCACATCAAGAGAAATAGCATTCATGCAAATAGGACTAGACTTGAGAGACTCTATTTCATCAAGAGTATCTTTCAATTGATTCACAACAGAGGAATGAACAGATTTTAAGCTTGTCAATTCATTAAGCAAGCTAGAGCAGGAATCACACACATCATCAGGATTAATTGATTTGAGCCTAACAACTTCTAGATTCAAGTTATCAATCATAATGTCCTGTTTCTTAATCAGTTTAGCTTGCTTATGCAGTTTTTGTTCCGCAAGAACCAAAGCACGTTTCATATCAGCAAGCGAAGGGCATACCTCATCGGGATCGCTGAAGAGATCATCGTCATTGGAAGAGTCAATGTCGTGGCTGTCCTTGGCTATGAAATACATGCTGGTGAAGTCCCGAGCCTTCTTCTTGCCACGGGAGTCATCCTCCTCGTCCTCCGTCTCCGAGTCCACATCGCTCATGTTAACATTCTCAAGAGCGGCAAGGACCCGGCTGACAAACTTGCGATAGTTTGTCTTCTTGGGTTTCGCATCCCTAACTTGAGGACACCTCCGAGAGTCCTTCTCCTCCTTGCCCTTCAGCTTGGGGAACCTGAGCGAATGTGGTTTGGCTCACCACACTCAAAGCATGTGACAGGGCCACCTCTCCTTCTGTTCCTCACCTTGTTGTATGCTCTCGTGAATTTGGTGGAAAGGAGGGCTAAATTATCCTCAGGTAGTTTCTCCAGTTGCTTATCGCTCAAAGAATGCAAAGCTGATAAAAAAAATCAGATGAGCTTAAATCCAAAGAATTAGATGAACTACCCTTAGATAAGTCAACCACTAAAACCATCGACTTTGTCTTGGGGAGACGTGAGATGAAATCAATCTCATGCGTCTTCAACCTCGAGTATAACTTATCCATGATAAGCTCACTCATGACAGTGTTGTCATTGATGGATGTGATCTTCATTCCCCAGACCTTCACATCAAGAGCACCCAAAAGCTGGCGTGCATTCTCAGACTCAGAAAAAACAAGGTCAATAGCTCGAAGATCATGAAGAATCTTAGAGAACCTTTCCCACAGCTCATCTAAAGACTCACTAGGCCTTTGCTTTGATCTTAGAGTATATTTTCTTGAGCTGGTTCTGTCTCACTTCCTTGATCACAGTGGTGCCCTCGTGGTAATCACAGAGAGTCCGCCATATCTCATGAGCAGACCTCAACTGAGCAACACGCTCAAACTAAGATCGGCTAAGGCCTTGAATCAGAAAATTTCGAGCCTTGCTATTTGCCTCCACATCTGGAGTGATCACATCGTCATCGGCTGGCACGACATAAGGATTTTTGACTTTAAGCCAAATTGCGTGCCCTTGTGCGCCTGCATGCGGGCCTTCCAGTAAGCAAAATCGACTCCATAAAAAATATGTGGTTTGGTCGAATACTTGTCAGTCGCCATGGTCCAACGACCGGTTAAGATCTATGAGAAGAGCTAACCGGGCTCTGATACCACTTGTAGGACCGAAAAAGCGACTAGAGGGGGGTGAATGGACGCTTTCTTAATTTTCGCATTAATCAAATTCAACACACACTTTTCTCCTGTAGCTATGAAAGCTAAGACGATCAGTAAATGCACAGGGGAAGCCTTGTGCTAAATCCGATTACCCCCTTAACCACAAGACTCAGCAATGGAGATTTGATCTCAAGTAGACCGGTCTGACCGACCGCCAACTGACGGTCCGAATAGCTGGCGGTCTGACCGCCGTTGTGGAATCAGTCGGACCGATTCAGTCCAGAACCACTACAGACCACCCGAAACTAAAACAAAAATTGGTCCAACTTTTGATTCAATCGATGAAACTTGACCAAATTTGGAACACACCCCCTAAGGATATCTGGAGCCTATTCCTAGCGACGATCGTCTAGATCCACGTCAAAGAATTGATCTTTTTAGGTTTTACCAAAGGAGTGACCAAAACTTAGCAAAATGAAAAACTTGATCCAAATCTTGCTCGTGGGAGATTGATGATTTAGATGGTCCTAGGAGTATTCCCACACATCATAGCAAGGTAAAAGAGGTCAAGAGACCAACAAAAAACAACCGGATCAAGGAAGCACCAAAATCATCAAAAGAGAGAGGAAAACACATGAGACCTCATCTTTGAACAAACATCCATTGATTGATTCAAGATGTTGCTTGTAAATCCACTCCCTCAAGGAGGACAAGAGCTCAATCCAAGAGCACACACACAAATCTCCTCTCTAGAGCCTAGTCTCTCCTCTCCTCTCCAAACCCTAACTCTAACTAGGGTTTTTTTACAAATGAAGTGCTTGGGAGGGTTTTCAACTCCCCATTTCTATTTATAGTGAGGCCGAGGGTTTAGAGAGAGTTCACTTAATGGGCTCCCGTTAAGGCCCAAAACACACGGGACACAAACACACACATTACAGTCGAAGCAATCGCCTGCTTCACCACGTGTAGGTTGATCAGCGGCTCTCATCATGTCGGCAAGTCTCTCCCGTCCGAATCCCATCGGAACCTCCAAGGCACTTGCACCACCCCGCCGCTTGATCCAACCGGTGCAACGAGTGCCGTTCGAACCATCTTGTCCATTTTGCGCCATGCTTGAGTCACACGACCTCACCCGGCATCCATGACCGTTCTGGACCTCAACTCTCCAAGCTTATTCCGGATCCTCCTCACCGTTAACCGTCGTTGACCTGCCAGCGTCCTGCACAACAATAGACAAAGAAATCATTTCCGGGAACAAGTTCTTCACAACTTGACCCACGTTAGCTCAACCATGCAATATGCAACATTAAAGCATTGAAACTCATGCACTAGACATAACCAAAACACAATGTCACCAAGAAGGCCGACGAACAAGTGGAATCCGGTCTGATCGCCGTACCCTGCCAGTCTGACCGATATCAAACCGATCTGACCGATTTTATAACGTCGGTCAGACCGCCCAAAATGACTTAGCCAAAATTCCAACGTGGAAATCCGAAACTCTCTGGAATTTTCAATTGAATAGAACTTTTAACTGGAAGCTCCAAAAAATATGAGACCAAGTGTAGAGGACTCCCCTCTCTTGCCTACACATTCTATTTTTGGCCTAGCCCCAAACTCCACCAAAGGTTGTGGCCGGTCGGACCGCTGCACATAGCCGGTCGAACTGCCACACGGCCGGTCGGACCGGCACTGCTGCCGGTCGGACCGATCCACGGGCGGTCTGACCGCCAATGCTGACGGTCTGAACATCACAAGAGCTTTTTCGAAAATGCGAGATTCGTCCAACCAACAACGTCATTGCCAATTGACTCATCATCCTAAGATCATGCACATATCCCCACGATATCCACATTAGCCCTGTCCAACATGTTCCATAAAAAAACCACACCTTATACAATACACATAGCATTCAGAGCCAGAGGGGTCCTAGGTATACAACATGTCACCTTTCTCAAACCATTCCTACTGTTTTCCCCTAAAATAACTTTCTAAAATCACCCCTAAAAGAAATTTTTAAATAGAATTCACCCTCAAAAGATAGCAAATTACTGCTAGAACAGGCTAGAAGATGCAAGAATGCTAAATGAAGCTTGTGCGAGTGGCGAGCTTGACCAAGAATCAAGAGGGGCATATGAAACAATAAAATTAAAACTTTTTTTTGAACGAACATTAACCTTTAATCTTTCAAAACTATGGTTCAGAGAGGGCAAAAATAGTGTGTTTTTAGCCTAATGTGTACCGTAGTATAATTATGTATTAAAGTAATACATAAAGATTTTAATCCTCGTCAGCTAGCGCCCAAACTTTAAATGAATTGGGTGTGTAAATAGTTTTCCCGATGAAGTCGTATCGCGCAGACCCTCATTTAATGTCGTGACATGCGAGGTGGTTTGTATTCACTTTAAAGTTGAGAAACTGCCTTGGGAATTGAAGAGTTTTTTTTTCTATCCATTGGACATTTGGGTAATTCTCGATTACAATTAAGGAACTGCGGCTATAAAATCCCTTCAGCGCATGGCTTTAGGTTTTTTTATGCCTCCTACTTTCCCTTTTCATCTTCTTAGAGAAGGATCACCTCCGACCTCCTTTTGTCTACAACCTTCTACAACCTCCTTTCTTTCTTTCATCGAATACCCAACCATGTCGGACTCAATCACCATATGGTCGGTTTCTGTTCTGAGCAAGAAGAAGCTTGAAGCCTTGGAGAAGATTGGGATGCTTCCGGACAAGAATATGATTTCTTGGAGATTAGCGGCAGAGAGCAATTTTCGAGCAACGAAGATGGACAAATCCATGTTTTCCTCGCATATATCAAATGCGGATTCAGGTTCCCGGTTCATTCATTCCTCCCCAAGATCTTGGAGCACTATGGAATCGAATTGGTGAACCTTGGCCCCAATGCAATTACCAATCTCAGCGTCTTCGTCTACCTTTGTGAAGCGTACTTAGGGATTTCCACAGATCTGTAGCTCTTCAAGTACTTCTACATGATGACGAAGTTGGGAAGACGATGGGGACGCCTGGGGAGTGCACCTTGCGCATCCACAAAGGAAAAGCTAATGAGTACAGTTGGAAGTGTCGCGACTAGTCAGAGCAAGGCAACAATTGATGAAGTATGAACTGTTCGACGGTTGATGTCTGTGAAATACTAAATCAAATGGTAGTTTGTTGTTAGTGTCTTAGGACCATGAAACCTCGTGCGGTATGAAGCCAATATGACATGTGCTCCATTCATCTGAGAGCAAAATCCAGATGCCAATTCATTGCTTGTACGAGTAGTCATCTGGTCGGGGACTACGTAGAGGACCTCGTCCGACCAGAGTACCTATAAGTAACCTCTGGAATCCTTACGACCACAGAGGTCGTTAGCCTTGGTGGTTACGACTCTTATGATCACATGGGTCGTAGGCTTAGGGGTTACGACTCTTATGACCACACGGGTCGTAGGCTTAGGGATTACGACCATGAAGATATATGGTCTTTTAATTATGTATTAAAGTAATACATAGAGATTTTAATCCTCATCTTGTAGCTTAGTCTTTGGTTAACGAGCTAGAACTTTAAGACAACTTGAACTAAAAATTATAATTTATGGATATTTTAGCTAGTTGCACAATTAGTGATCTTTCTGTGACACTAGTCATGTCAAAATTGCTTTGTTAGCTCTTAAATCTATGATTGAACATTCTTTGAGTTTATTGTTTCTTTGTGAATCTAAAATTGTTCTTGTGCAAAAGGAAAATTTTAAGGTTCTCGTGTAATTAAATTGTGCCAAACTATTCTCACGAGACTACATGTCAAAGATATGAACTTGGAGATAGTTTGATGATCCAGACGATCTCATGTGGACTGCTTATCAAAATTGACATGAACCTCAAGACATGTCACCTCGGTTGAAGCTTAGGAAGAGTTTGTGGATAGCTCCTAGTCTAGGATCTGCTTCACTAAGATATACCTTTAATCAACGTCAACATTCATTGCAAATAAAAATTGTTGTTAAAATTGAGGTGATTGAGAATCTTGAGCAAAATAATTCACTTTAGGACCTTTTGTCTCTAGAATGTTCTTTGTTAGCTTCTTGATCTCATATTGATATTCTGATATGGGAATTATCACATTATGATCCCTTTTGATGAACTTGTTATTTTTGAAGCTTTGCTTAACTTGTGAAAATTTCATCGCTTCATTTTGAGCCTTCTAGCTTAGCTTTGATACTCTTAATAGCACTTTCAGGCTTGATGTGTTTTAAGTAATAATAGAAATGCTAGCTTGTTCTTTTGGGTAATCTCCAAAGCTTCTTGTACTAAAAAATTAAAAAATAAATAAAAAGAAGCCACTCCATTGCATTTCATACATGTTCTTTCTTATGCTTCTTCGTCATTTCTACCTTTATCATCTTTGGAAGAGTGGAATACATGATTCTTTCATGACTGTATTGTCAAAGGGGAGAAGATATAACAAAAATGTTAAAAGGGGGAGCTATTTAAAAATGATGATCATAGCGAGGTGGAGCATCTAATTTTCATTCTTATGATCTTATTGCCATTTCTGAACTTGAATTGCAATTCTTGGAACCTCACAATGATCAAAGGTTAAATAGAATGATTATTCTTTCATATGGACCTTAAGTGAGTTTTTGACTCTTTTCTTGAAATTGAAGCTTTCTTGCTCTTTTTTTATCTTATCTCACTTGCCTATGCTAATATGAAGCCAACTTGGTTATTTCTATTGCGTTCTCTTGCTTTTAGATCAAATTGTGCCTTTGCGCAAAAACGTTGAGTGTTTTTTTTTCAAACCTCAAACTTTATTTTTTAGAAATTGCCAATGTGTTCATCAAGGGGGAGATTGTGGATATCATGGGGATATGCTCATGATCTTAGGATGATGATACAATTTACAATAGTATTGAGGGTTCGTCGAAAACGAGTCGAAACACTCGTTTTCGATGAAGTTCATTAAAATCGATATGACCGCAATTGAGGAGCGATACTACCGCAGCGCGGTGTGACCAAAAATTGAGAAGCGGTACTACCGTAGTGCAGTATGATCGGATTCTAGTTGGCGGTATATTTTTTCCAGAGCGTCTGTTTTTGGGAGCTTCTTCTCTCCTGAAAAAAATATGACCGCATTTTGTGAGCGGTACTACCGCAGTACAGTAGTACCGATGTCTACATGGCGGTATGAAGATTTTGCCATGTTCGCTGGCCAGCTTGGCGGCGATGTTTGTAGGTTAGGTCAATTTCATGGGTTTCAGTGCATACGTGTTGCATGATGCATATTTTGACTAATTAACGTGGGTCAAGTTGTAAAGAACTTGTTCCCAAAATCGATTTCTTGGTCTATTGTTGTGCAGAAAGCTTGGAGGTCAACGACGAGGATGATCGGGACTAGGCTTGGAAAGTTGACGTCCAGAACGATCAAGGATGCCCGATGATGTCAGTGGACTCAAGTATGGTACAAAATGGATAAGGATGACTGAACGGGAACTTCGGTGCGACGGGTTGCGTCAAGCGGCGCGGGGGTCGATGCAAGTGTCATAGTGGTTTTAGTGGGAGCCGGATGGGAGGGACTTGCTGACATGAAGAGAACCGTTAATCAACCTACACGTGGCGAAGCATGAGATCGCTTCATGAAGATTAGACCCGGTCTTCGGAGAAGGATCGAGAAGGGGGTTTTCTGTAATTTTACCAAGATACCACCTTGATTGCTTTTGGCTAAACCGCGGCGCAAGACGACATAAGAAGATGTGGTTTAGGTCAAGAGAAGATGAAAATGACTATTTGAGAAGCATGCGTGAGTGAAACCTATTTGTGTGTGAGCTTAACGGGTGCCTGTTTGGGATGTCTCTTTAGAAGCTAGCCTCCACTAGAAAATGGAAGGGTGTTGGTTGTGCATCTCCCAACCCTTGTACGTAGAAACCCTAGTTGTATTTTAGGGATAGGACAGGAAGGAAGAGAGGTTAGGGTTCTTGAGAGTTGAATTGTTTGTGTGCTCAATTGTTGAGCTTTTATCCTCCATGATGGTGTAGCTGTAAACCAACATCAATCTAAACAAGATTCCTTAAGATGAGTCTCCTCTTGTTCTTACTCTCTCTTTGGTGACTTTTGGATTTTTGATGATCCCTTGGTTTTTTTTGGTTTCTTGTGTTGGTCTTGCTTGCTGTGATATATGGGAGTGCATCTAGGATTATCTTGATCATCTTTTACCTACGAGCAAACTTTTGAATTAAAGTTTGATTTTGACCCGGTTTTAGAGCAACCTTCACTCAAACGGAAAATGTCAAAACTTTGGCAATAATCTACATGATCTTTGATTGGAATAGCTTACTGACATTCTAGAGATGGTATGTTTCAAGTTTCATGAAGTTTGGAATTGTGGATCAAAAGCTGTGCAAATTTTGGATTTTGGTTTTGGGCTGATTTTCCTGTTCATCCGGCAGCACTGTTACTGTTCACCACTGTTCAACAGTATGATTGGTATTGTTCATTGGCACTGTTTATATATACTATTCATCATCGCATTTTTGGTAGTTGTGCTTCGGGGTTTCGAATGGATTTAAAACAAAACTTTCAATATGCTTGTTCATTGATCTTCATAGCTTTTATAGCCCGGATTTTGCTGTCGTCAGCGACATGCGAACCGGCGGAGGAGGAAGATGATGACATCCCGTTCTCTTGCATGACGCGGATACATCCATCCGTGTCGAGATGGGAGTAGTCATCCAAATCGAACCAGTTCTCCTCGTCCCAAGTTCCTGCCATAGTCGTATATACAATTATGAGGGACGGGTGAGGATTTGCTTGAGCGAAGAATTTTTTAAGGAAATTTGCGCCTTCTTCCCCACAGACGGCGCCAGCTGTCGACGATCAAATCACCGATCTTATGAATATATAAAAACAGAGAAAATGGTGCATATCTCCTGGAATAGAATGGAGTCACTCTTTATTGCTATGAACTGGCTATTACAAGGAATGCCTATGATCAAACAAAAGGCTAATCCTAATTACACTGGAGCGCAATGCTTGCCATGGTGTTGTATTCAAATCGACTGTTAATCTTCTCAATTGACTTCGATCCCCTTCTCCATCTTCCGCGGTCCTCCTTAAGTAGTTAATGAAGCGGTGACAGTTATCGTTTAGAGAGACGCCTGTTGGGAAGTAGCACATCTGGTCGGAGAGAGGTGTTAGTTGACAAGGTATCAACTGTTGTGCGGTTATATGTCAGTGAGACATTCAACCGTAGTCCAGTGTCTTAGAATTGTGTAACGTTGCGTGGTATGGAATATATAGCACGTGTTTTATTCATCACACGGTAAAGGATATACCTGGATTCAGGTCTAGATGATACCAGTTCATAGCCTTACGAGTAATTGGCTGGTCGGAGACTAGGTTCGGGACCTTGTCTAACTAGGGTATTTATTATATAACATCTGGAATCTTTACGACCAGTAAGGTCGTTAGTCTTAGGGGTTACGATTATGAAGACGCATGATCTTCTCTTATGTATTAAAATAATACATCGAGGTTTTAATCCTCGTCAAGGTGGAAAAGAAATAGTACTCTTATTCACTCCTGCCTCTAGTCGCTTTTTCGGTCCAACATCCGCCAACCCCGCGATGCGGCCCGAGTTCAGCTACATCGTGCCCATTCAGGAGAACTACGACTACTGCCTCCGGGAATCGACGGCCTTCCGCTGCTGCCGCTGTCGTCGCCGGTGACCTCCTTCGTCAGCATCTTCAAGCTCGGCTCATGCACGAGCACCACCCTCCCCTCCATTATCTCCATGCCGTCCACATCTAGTATCGCTCGGTCGATCAGGACTTGTAGAGTTCAAGCTTGAGTTAATTGTAACCATCCATGTGTACACAATCTAGCCTTGTTGTTCCAATTAATTTGTAATTAGTTTTCTTAGAACTAGTAATTTGTTTTTAGTAGACTAACTAACTGTCCAGTTATGAGATCGATCTGTGCGTGATGAAATCAATCGATCAATTAATCAATCAGAAATCAGAACGGAATTTAAATGCGTACTTTAGGTTTAATTCATCTGATTGATTCTGAGTTTTCTGATCGTGTACGTAACGTATTTGAATCTTTTTTTCTGACAACTCAACTTTAACAAACTCTGGATCAAGTGATGTGTTACTAGCTAGCTACTACATTACAGGACGCCTAGTTGGTAGCACACGTCGAGCGTGTGCTTCGCCATGAGCCGGTTCACCTTCTGGGTCGGATGGAAGGCGTCCCAGAAGAGGTACTTGTCGGCGTCCTCGCACGTCAGCGGCGCCTCGTCGTTGCACATGAACCCCATTTCGAACTTGCCCGTCGCGCAGCACCCCTCCTCAACGTTCTCCAGCCCTGCCACATATCCATGCACCAACCCGTAAATAAATACGTCGTCTTCGGGCCTATTTTGAACGCAGTAATTTCACGACAGTTTTGCAGGAATCGATATAAATCCTGCAAGAACCCTGTAATTTGGAACACATGATTTTTTTCCTTTCTGATTTCTGCAAGAATTTAACTGTTTTATGTGAAATTATTGTGTTTCAAACGGACCTACAACTCCCATGGCTCAAACTTCAAACGCCATGTTCCAATGTTGGATGACTCACGAGTCTCCAAAAGAAAAAGAGTAGAATGACTCACCTAACTTGGACGGGTTGGTGATGAGGTCGACCATGGTGTCGTAGACAGGGATGTAGGCGAGCTTGAGGCTCGGGAACTCGGCGCGGAGGCCGCGCACCATGGCCTCGACCTTGACGTTGTAGTCCCTGGCCACCTGGTTGTACTCCTCGACGCAGGCGCCCCCGTTGAGCGCGTTGGTGGTGCGCTCGAGCGGGAGGCAGCCGATGGCGGAGAGGCCCGCGAAGGTGACCCGGCGTGCGCCGAGGCGGTGGATCTGCGCGAGGAAGCGCCGCGCGCCGGCGACGAGGAAGTCCTGGAACTCGGCCACCGTGAACTGCGCGAACCGGCCGGTGACGAGCAGGTAGTAGTTCTCGAGGAAGTCGTTGGTGCCGATGCTGACGACGTGGAGCGCGTCGCGGACGATGGCCCTGGCGCGCGCGCGGCCGGCGTGCGCGCACAGCCGCCGCTGGTACTCCTTGTAGTACTCCACCTCCTTCCACAGCGGGATCACTGACTAATGGGGCGCGTTTGTCAGCGCACGTTTGGGCTTGATTTCAAGTGAAAGCGGGAGAATTTTACCACACTTAATTTACAGCGAATCTGTGGTGGAGTACCCCGTGAATTCTATCGATCGCATATTGGTGGAGCAAAGTTCAAGATCCGTCAACAGTGGCAACGACGCCCACGGTGCTGTGAATTTCGACCAAAAATCGGTGATATTGGATTTTCCAATGGGGCCAGTATAGAAATACAAACCGGTAACGAAAACCCTGGGTATACAGTACCAGCATACATTCGGCTCTAGTCCGACAACCAGCTCGATCCGAGAAATATTCCATGCACTATACTTGTTGGATTAATTCAACAGCTGTAGTATGTACCTTTGATTCAACAGTCCCTACTCTCTAGAGCTATCATGCAAATTAAATGCGGCCTACTTAATGCTGGCACAAGTGGTTGAAAGAAAGACTAAGAAGAACACATCTCCATCATTCTGAAGACACGTTCGCGACATTGCTCAAAACGAGCGCCATTTCCCCCCTTCCTCCTCCTTGACCTGTTGAGAAGTGACGACAATATTGTAGTACTACTACTGCTACATGGAGGAAGGGGCCCTAGGCTTTGAAAACGTAGACGCAAATCACCTAACATCGAACAAACTGCCTTCACTCGAGAAGAGCTCCTTTCCACTGCCTTCTCACCAAAGCAGCTGCGATCCCCATGCAGCTTAGCAGTTTAGCTATGCATGATTCCATCCCCATTTGGCCACTGGAATCTTTTCCCAAAACCTTTTATGGATTTTTTTACATGTCATAGTCTCATAGGATTTGTCTTTAAAACAAACAAAAAGAAAAGAAAAAAAGAAAAAAAGAGGATGCGATACTGACTTTGTATTTTAGTACCGGCTGTTCTGATCTTTTACTGCCAAAAGGAGGTAAAAACCTTCTGTGCAGAGCATCACTTAGGAAGAGAGCATCACCAATAGTTTTACTGTATTGGGTTGGCAGGATCATTGCGAACATGCATGAAAGGAAATTATACCAAGTACCACGAATGACTCAAGATTCAGTGACTGATGGTACGAACGTATGGGAATACTCACTCGGTTCCCCCTGGCACTTTTGATCGAGAACAGGTGGAGTAAATGATTCCCTAACATGGTAATTGATCCAGTACAAAATACAACATTTTTCTATGGAGTGCTGCTATGCACACGAGCAAATTTTTTTTTTTTAAAAAAAATTCAATGTGCGAGTGTACGTTCGTGGCACTAGATCAAGGTCGCATGCAAGTCAATCAGTGCGCGATTCGAAAAGCTTTGCACGGATCAACAATGCAATGGGGTGCTTACCAGGACGCCGGCGGTGGCGTTGTCTATGCCGGTGCCGGCGGAGGCGAAGCAGACGCCGCGCGCGAAGTCCCTGATGTCGTAGGCCGGGTCGAGGTAGGCGGGCACGAGCGGCGGCAGGCCGAGCGCCTCGGAGATGAAGTCCGGCGGCAGGCGCCCGTTGCCGAACCTCCCCGTGGCGCGCGCCCCGCCCGGCATGTCGCGGCCGTAGGGCGGGAAGTCGCTCCGCAGCGGCGTCCCGATCTGGTTGTTGTTGCCCGTGTCCACCGTCGAGTCCCCGAACACGATCACCGCCGGCACCCGCGCCTTCGCCGCCGCCCACACGCCAGAACCACTCCCCATGAACACCACCACCACCAGCAGCAGCACCTCGATGACCTGCGAATGGCCGGACGCCATTAGAGAGGAGATCGACGTACGGCGAGCGCTGGACTAGCTAGCTAGCAGTAGCTGTGTGTCTGCGTGTGGTATAAGCGAGTGGTGTTAATTGCCGGCTTCTTGTCATACTCATACCTAATAACGTAGGTGATGTGATGAGGCGGGAACTGTAGTAACAGCATGGCACGCACGTACTGCAGGGGTCAGCAGCCGCCTTGAACCGATCGCTTGGTTGCTTCAATGCTTCGCTTGCAGATTGATTAGTAAAGTTTTACATATTTAGGAGTAGCGCTTTGACATTGCGAGCAGCGTGCTTACCGGATTCATGTCACTATCAGCACTAATCGCAGCGTTGCATGGAGAAATGAATAGTAAGTAGCTCTTGTTTTATCGAGGAGAAATGAGTAGCTATGTAGGTGTAAGTGCAGGTCCGTGCCTTCGTGCTCATGGCACAGTATGACCGGAATAGGAACATATGCTGCCACGTGGACGTCCAAGATGTCAAGATGCACGGAGCAGAAAGAAAAAGATGGATTATACCTAGGAGACTAGGACTGCACGCACCAGAAGCAAAAGGTGAGCTAGCCAGCACGACCTGGTTGGGTGGGGCGGGTGGCAATTGTCAAGTGCTTGATCGGTCTACGGATCAAATGCGTGTGCGCCAATAGTAGGTGCATGCATGGGGTGGAGCCCTGGACCATCGATCTGCCCAACCGATCGATCGGTTGGTGCCGATCAGTTGCGTTGCTTTGCTTCCTTCCCAAATTCCAAGCACCGGGCACATGTCTCGTGCTTAAGTAGACATGGGATTTGAGTCGTGCGTTTTCGGGCCGCCTCGACACGGTATGGTATGGCACGGCCAATTAGGTCGAGCTCGGGCTGACCTGGCATGAATGAGCCCAACCTCCCTACGATGTCTTTAAGGTTCTCAGAATCGTGATTCTGAATCGGATCAGAGACACTCTGGCAGGATCGTATTTTAGAATCGAATCGTATAATCTATGATTCTACCTGATTATACCAAATATGTATATTTTTCAATGTTTTGTGTATTCCAAAAGTGATATGAGTGTTTATTTGGTCATTTGACATCTAATTTGATTGATAAATGTCTAAATCGTAGTTTAGATTCCATGTCATTCAGAGCTACAACTAAAAAATTGATTTTAACAGCCTTGCCATTACCTGAATATTTTACATAAAATGTAAAATAATTAAACTTGAATTGAGGGATAACACACAACCAAACACCAAAATCTTTTATAATATGAGGTCATGCGTGATTCTACAAGATTCTACCACGATTCTACCCGATTCTGCGACTAGGAGCGCGATTCTACTAGGTGCGACTCAAGATGCGAATTAGATCATATTGGTATTGTAGGATCGTAGAATTGTACGATTCCATGACCAGAGCTACGGTTTTAACAACCTTGAATGGCCCAATCTCCAGCCTCCCCCAATGGCCAAATCCCCCGCCTGGCCCAATCCCCTCGGCCTAGTCCTCTCCCACAATCCCCAACCCCTCCCAGCCTCTCCTTCCAATCCCCAACCCCTCCCGAGCGCCACCTCCACCTCCTCTCCTCTCCTCCCATTCGTAACGCCTGCCGCCGCCGCCGCCCTCTCCCTCTGTCCCTCCTCACCCCGATGCCGCCGCACCTGCCCTCACTTCTCCCTCTCCCTCCCTCGTTACTGAAGGGATACGGGTAGGCTACACTAGCTAGCAATTCAAAAAATTCTACAAGATAAACCGTGGTATAGCTTGCTGTACGACCGCCTTGTTAGGGAAGTGCTACCGAACTAAGAGGGTGTTGGTATCAAACCCCACCAGGAGCCTTCTTTCAAGATGGCGATCTTCTTCTTGGCGCCACGTTCTTCATCTTCGCCACGATTGCGCCCCTGTTCTGTCGGGGCATGAAGTGCTTTCGGTGGTGTGGCGGCATCGAGCTTCGAATGTTCCTTCAAGGGAACATGCCAAGAATGTGGTCGAGAGGGCCACAAGTCCTCGATGTGCAAGCAAAATCCGCTAGTATCATCAAATGGGAAGCCGCTCCAGCAGCCTTCTTCCTCCGGCTTCCACAGAGGTTGATTCAGACTGACGGCGGTTCGCACCAAATTACCCTCCAAAGATGGGGTCCACTGCAGCTTTCACTCCGGCGCCTCTGCGCAGGTTCTATTGGAATCCCGCACCATCCGCCTCCGTCGTTTGTTCCTCGGTATTTGTTTCCACTTTCCGACGCAGAGTGTTGGTGCGTCTCTCTGCCGGTGCATCGGGGTTTCGCCATGCCCACCCCCGAGACCTTGGGACGCCCCGATGTGGTGACAGTACTTTACTTGTTGATTCGCATGATGCCTTTGTACTTTGTTTGATTCGGGGCTACTTACTCGCTCGTGTCTTTGGAGTTTGTTAGAAAAGTGGGTTTGAGTTTTCAGCTTATTTCTGAGTCAGTGGTAGTCAGCTCCCCAAGAGGACTTATTGCTAGCTCTACCGTCTGTCCCGGTTGTTCTATTCTGATAGATGATGAGGTTTTCACTGCGAATCTTATGGTTATTCAATTGGCACCATTCGATGTTATCCCGGTATGGACCGTTATTCCAATACCGTGCCAAGATTTGTTGTTTCTGGAAGACGGTGACCTTGCTAGCTCCTTCCGGTGAAGAACTGGTATTCCAGGGCAGCGCACCGTCTGATTCAGTATTTGTACTGGCTAATCTATTCCCTAGCCGTCGTGCATCGATCATCGGATTACTTTGCTCCTCAATGAAAAGACCGATTCTTTGCGCGTATTGAGGAGATTCCATTGTGAAGGAGTTTTCCGATGTCTTTCCTATAGAACTTCGGAATGCCTCCGGTGAGGAAAGTGGAGTTCGGATTGATCTTGTTCCGAACTCGGCCGTTGTCCAAGTCTCCTTACCGCTTGGCTCGGCCATTTCGGAAGAATTGAAGAAACAATTGGGCGACCTCTGTCCAAAGGTATGATTCAATGAGCGTTCGCTTTGGGAGCTGTTCTCTTTATTAAGAAGAAAGATGGCGGTGGCGATGTGCATAGATTATCAGGCGCTTAATCAAAGCGACGGTGAAGAACAAGTATCCTTTGCCTCGCATTGATGACCTTTTCGACCGCTTGAAAGGAGCTAAGATATTTTCTAAGATTGATCTCGATCGGGTTATAATCGATTCGAGTTCGTGAGCGGATATTGAGAAAGCGGCTTTCTACGAGGTATGGTCATTTTGAGTATAAGGTTATGTCTTTTGGACTAACGAATGCTCTCGCATTTTCATGGAAGCCATGAGCGATTATCTTGCATCAATACCTTGATGATTTCGTTGTGGTATTCATAGATGATAGCGCACCATCTGGACTTTAGAAGACATGCTCAGTGTTGTGTTTTATCCTGAAAGGTAATTGGGAAGAGCATTTAGCCTTGGCGAGTTTGCTTATAACAACAGATTATCATTCCAAGATTCGAGCCGCACCATACGAGGTTCTCTATGGGCGTAAGTGCAGTCCCTGCCAGCCGGGATGAGGTTGAGAGCGGGCGCCTTGGGTCCCGACCGGGTTCAGCAGCGATGGCTAGAGTGGCGAGGTTAGGCGGAATTTGTTGGTCGCCAGAGCCGGCTGTAAGAGCCACGCCGATGTCGAAAGCGGGATTTGGAATTCGAGGTGGGAAATGAAGTTCTCATGAGAGTATCGCCATCTAAAGGCGTAGTGCTTTAGCACCAAAGGAAAGCTTAGTCCAAGGTATGTTGGACCCTTCCCAATCGGGTACGAATTGGAAAGCTAGCTTATCGCTTGGACCTTCCCGATTCTATGAGTGGGGTTCACAACGTGTTCCATGTTTCGATGCTTAGAAAGTTTCGAGAGACCCAGATCATGTCATTCCTTTGGAGCCTTTGATTGTCGTGCAAGACCTTACCTTCGAGTCCCGCCGGTGAAGATATCGAAGAATCGAACGGGTTCCGAGGAATAAGACCTCAAGTATGTCAAAGTTCTTTGGTCGCATCTGTCGAGAGAGAGGCCACTTGGGAGTTGGAGTCCCGCATGAGAGAGCAATACCCGACTGCTCGCTTAAGGTAAATTGTTTAAGTTGTATTTCCAGATTTATTTCTTTCCGTTGATCGCTGATTAGATTCGAGGTCGAACTCGCATAAAGGGTAGACCGTAATACTCCTAAATGGATCAGAGAAAGAAAGAGGTCTGAGAGAGCGAAAGAAACTATTTTCAGCGGAAAATTCCATTCTCGGGGGTATACGTTAATTTCAGTAACCCGGCGCATTCACGACCCAGAGGCCCATTAGTGGGCCGCCACCCACTAGTGGCCGGCCAAAGGGGCACCACTTCCCCAAAACCCTACTCCCTCCCCCTTCCTCCCCAAGCCGCCTCTCTCCCCTGCCGCCGCCTCTCTTCCTCCTCCTCCTAGGCGCCTCCTCTCCATTGGTGGCTGTGGCCAAAGGAGGAGAGGAAGGCTTTGGGAAGTTGTTCCTCGTCGTTCTTCGGTCTACAAGGGTAAGAGAGACCACATCGCTGTTTGATTACGTTAGAGTTGTCAATTTCATGTTTTTGGGTAGAATCGCGTATTTCTGTTAGTAGATCAGTTCTGTACAGTATGTTGCAACTCGGTTTTGGGTGCCTTAGAGGCAGAATTGGATGATTTCGCCTTCTAGAGTTTTGTTACTTATTTCCTTAGCTTTCTTTTGGCACCTGGATCACGAAATTTGACCCAGTAGATTAAAAGTTATGGCTGTTTTACTACGCGCTGGTCTGTCTGTCAGAACTGATGGGTATAGGGGGTTGCACCTAGGTTTTGATCTAGTTAGAGTCAGAATCAGGTCGGCCACCCAACTAGGTTTTTGAAGATAATTTCACCATGTTTCCAGGATGATAAAAATCACTTCATTTGGATCAGTGGTTTAAAAGTTAGAGCATTTTCTTTAGGGCTGTTCAGATTTCTGGGCAGACTGCAGTTGTAGTTTTTCAATGGATGGTTAGACCTCTGTAATGGCCGAATTAGAGTTTAACCTCAACTAGAGTTTTGTAGCCAGATAAGTTAAGAAAATTTGAGCACTGGTTTCAGGTCTTTGGACTTACGGTTTTTATTGGTGAATTTTTAGTAAAACTGCCAGATTAGGGATAATTGAAATGGTTGGGTAAATTGATCAATTTGAACTTTTATTTGGTTAGTTTGGCTAGAAGATTGAGGGAGGACACGTGTAGCATTGCCATATTCGTTGCCCTCATTTCGATTATATTTTATTGTAGGCGGTGAAGCGGTGAGTGGAGGGTATCACAATTACCTCCCAACCCTGCTGTGCCAAGCAGTAAGTAATTTGTATTCAATGTTTGTGTGATATCATCAAGTCTCGATGTCACATAAGGCACATCCGATGACACAATTCCTCTAGTTGGACCACCGGCCTGGTGTGCATCCTCGTCGCTACCATCTGAGCTTGGGTTGGCGTCCTCGTCGGACTCTGACCCAAGAGGCTGGTCCGGTAGATACTCGTGTCAATCAATGTGGGCTGACTACCACAATTCCGCCCCCTCATTTCACACAAAATTATGCGCGAGTCTTCCATCCAAGCCAGCACATTCCGTGCTACCGTCTTCAAGCCCGGCCTGCAGTTGCCCGCTTGTAGAGGCCCCAACATCATTAAGGTTTTCCTACGCCTGCGTAAGAAATTCACGTATACCATCGGCTTCTCGTAAATGATCGCTCGGGTTGAGAGGCAATCTGCATTACTGGCTCCATGCTACCCTTCCATGCACCTTGACGAGCTCCCACACGTCATTCATGCAGGTGACCCCCTTGATCACAAGTTTCTTTGTCATTGCCTTTGTGCCGAACTCCCTCGGGATGCAGCTTCGAAGCTTGTGAATATTCATCGCGTTGAGCCCCTCCTCCTGGACCACCTTGTATTGGTATCTCGACAGGTCCAACCCATCGGGTCCAGCCCATACGAGACCATCGCCATAAAATACTAACAAGTCTTACATGTTCGAATTGACCTAAAGCCACAACAACCCCATCTGTAGTACATATGTGTAATTAAATACGACAAATTGCATGTAAGTGATGGATGACATATGTGTAATTAAATACGGATAATTAATTAATTACCAAAAAATTCAGAAAATTGTTGGTAATTCATTACTACTGTGCTTACCACTATTAAACTACACGTTCATTGCCACTTAATTACTTACGACTAACTAATTTACACTGAATGAGTTATACTTAACCAATTACCACTGAACTAATTAATGTTAATTAATTACCACTAAATAAATTATGAGTAGTTCATTTCCACTAATCTAATATGCCGGACTAATAACAACTAAACTAATTATGACTAATTAATTACCACTAAACTAATTTATTACCAGCAAACCAAGTAATTACGACTAATTAATTATGGTTAAACTTACTAATTATGATTGATTAATTACCTCTAAACTAACTTATTAAACTTACTAATTATGACTGATTAATTACCTCTAAACTAACTAATTATGATTAGTTAATTACCACTAATTACATTACCAATACTTCATTTCCACTAATTTAATATGTCGTAATGATGACTACTAAACTAATTACCACTAAACTAATTAATTACCTGAAAACTAACTAATTATGACTCATTTATTACCACTAAACTAACTAATTACAACTAATTAATTACCACTAAACTAACTAATTACGACTAGCTTACTAACACCGATTAACTATGACTACGGTAATAACGACAAAAGCATCCGACAAATCACTTGCTATTCGAGGGAAAACAATAAAAAGCCCGGGGACGAGCGATGTGAAGCAAGCAAATACTTAATCTCCCAAAAAATAATTATTATGTTACGTTCTCTGAGTTCTCAGCGATGAGCGCTAGAACAAGAATCGAAATGCAATTGAGATGAGCGAAGAGCGGCTGCGAGTTCGGTATTTAAAGCTGAGCAAAGGAGGAGCCGCGGCGTTGGCGCTTGGAATTCTAGAATCGTTGGAACCAAGAATTTTGGACGAGGCAACAAATGTGCGGAGGAAGGAGGATGGGCAGTGCGAAAGGTGGCTACCGTGCAGTTTTTTATTTCTCCACTGGACCAGACGTGTGCGTAGTGAGAGGGGAGGGCGTGTGGCGGGCCACCCACCACACGGTGGTCGTGCGTCAGGCCACCCACTGCACGGTGGTCGTGCGGCAGGAGGCGACGTGGTGGGCGGGGAGGACCTGCCGCACGGTGATCGTGTGGTAGGGGGTCATTTTTCAAATAAAATCCGGCGACAACCACTCTTGTAAATACGGGGCGAAAATGTGCCAATACATCAAAAAAATTATATGTCCACCTACTTTGTTTGTGACGTACATGCCACTCTTGGTAAATGCGTACTGCTATTAATAGGGTGTGTTTCCTCCTCCCCGCACTTACCTAATTAATCTTCTTCACGTTATAGTGTGCAAGCACAGTTTGCATCGATGTCAAATCCCTACGATTTCCCAAATAAGATCTTTTATTTCGTTTTCTATATTCATATTTTTGTATACCTTTTATGAGACCCTCATGTTAAGGAACCTGGGCTCAGACCTTACAGGCCTGGCCCATGAGGGGCTCCTCATCCATCTGTGGACTATATATAGTAGGGGACCTCCAAACATTGTACGTGCTTTTGTGAAAGAGAAATAAAGAGAAGAAAGAAGTCCCCCATACCTCTGTGTTCAATCTACTATTTGTTCTTGCATTATTCTATGTGATTCTACTTCCGTCTACGAGGTGATCGCTCAGACTAGACTCGCCAGCGACGGTTCCTCAACACGTTATCAACACGAACGACTACGGCCTACCTCTAGACCTACTCTACTCGGATCGAAAGGTAATCGTCATAGCACGACGCTCGTAGATCGAACCGTATTTTCTAGATCGCTTTCAATTCCAAAAATTTGGCTTTCTAGATTATATCATACGGTGCAAATCCGCTCTAATCTAGCGCGAGCTGACTTGAAGTCGCCGACACAATGCCGCTCGGTAGGTTGTATGAAAGAGTAGATGTCGATTGCACTGTGGATTGTAAATTACAAATCCGCGCTAATATACCGCGAACCAACTTGAAGTTGTCGGACAACCCGATCGGTAGATAGCATGGAAAGAGTAGATGATGATTGCAATGTTCGTTGCGTTAGCAGCAAAAAAAATCACACGTGCCATTGGCCGAAAGCCGCATCACACGTCGCCGGCCACCCGCACATGGCCATGCCGCCACCTCACACCGCACGTGCTCTGCCGTTGGCTGGAGCGATCTTGTCGCCCGCCTGCAGACCACCTCGGCGTTTGTGCCTTTGTCCAAGTCGGCGCACCCCATCACGACTGACACGCCGCCGGTTGCCCGCGCGATGACCAATGACCACCACTGCGCCTGCGTGCGTGTTGTGCTTAAAGCCGTGCCTGCTTGCCACCGAGCCGCGGCCTTGCCAGCTAAGCGAGCTTACCGCTCCTGGTTGCCTCCGCACGGGTGCTTTTGTGCGCCGCCGCCACCTGCAAAGGAGCTAGGGAAAACCTACCTCCCGGCATTGTAGCAGGCGGGGCACGTCGGATGGGGTATTGGGCCGGGCCAGCTCATTCAATTTTGGGAGAAAAGAAAAAAAAATGAAAGCCCGAAAGAAAAAAGAAAATTTTGCAAAAAGGCCCCTTGAATTTTGAAATTTACGAGGATTTTTTTTCCGCGGATATGGAAATTTTGCAAAAGGGCCCTCGGACTCTGAAAATTGCGCAAAAAATTTCTCAGAATTGAATTTAGCGATTTAGCCCCTGGAAATTGCAGTTTTCTCTGAAAATTCATATTCCAGTCAGAAAAGGGCCTCGGGAATTACTTTTTTGAATAATTTTGAACTTTCGAAGCATGTTTAACTCTTTTATTATGATTTCTATGCAATTTATATATTGTATTTACTATTTTGATTATGTGTAATTGTTTATTTTGCTTTTAATCACTAAAAATAGCAGTAAATCATGAAAATTGCATAGAAAAATACGCGAACATTATGAGAATTTTTGTATTATTACTTGCAACCATTTTATGCAAATTACCAGCAATAATCTTGTAAAGTATTTGCATAAATATGCAGATGACTAGCATCACGAACTGGGTGTTCGAAGAGCTAGCCCAACATAGCTAGAATTACTTGACATGGGCATCGAACGTCGAGATCATACTTGGGGCCAAGAAGTTCCGTGCGGCTATCGGATTTGGCACCTCTCGGATGCCAATCTCACTTCTGAGGAAAATAATCAGACACTTCACTTCCTCAGATACCATCTCTGCCTAACACTCAAGAATGAGTATATGGCAGAAGAAACACACTAGCTTTGTGCACCGCACTGAAGAAGCAGTTAGAGAAGCTGAAGTAGACCATCCTTCCTCGAGCAGAGCAGGAATGGACCCGACTACATTTTGCTGACTACAAGACCGTGGGGGAGTACAATTCTGTCTTGCATAGAATTTGTACCAGTCTTTAACTTTGTGGTAAGGTAACCACAAATGAGTAAAAGATTGAGAAGACTCTCTCTACCTTTCGCCCGAATACGGTGCAATTCGCACACAACTATCGTCAAGATGGCTACAAGTAGTATGGCGAACTAATTGACATCATGCAAGTTGCGGAAGCTTAAGATGAGGTTCTGAGGAAGAACTACATCTCATAGCCACCTAGTTGCAATGTTGGCTATGAAGCCAATGCTAGAAGCTACAAGGTGAGAAAGTCTCTCACAAAAGAGTGGGGCAAGAAGGGTAAGGTCACGGGTCGCAAGG
Source organism: Hsuehochloa calcarea (assembly GCA_036346395.1). Lineage (NCBI taxonomy): Eukaryota > Viridiplantae > Streptophyta > Magnoliopsida > Poales > Poaceae > Hsuehochloa > Hsuehochloa calcarea. Next base: position 8,598,028 of record CM070595.1, on the reverse strand, counting down.
CCAAGCCAAATACTCAAGTCAAGAAGGGCGGACAAAGGAAGCACAATGACAAACCCTATGGCCAGTAGGACCAAGGATGCTACAAATGTGGCACATAGGGGCATTGGTCACGGATTTGCCTTGAGCCACAACACTTTATTGATGCTTTCAAATCTAAGAAGAAGGGCAAAGGACAGTATGAGGCACACCTCGCCATTGTTGGTTGAAGGATTCACAACCATTGGTTGCACTTATGGATGTGGACAACCCAGTAGCAGCCCCCATCACCCCTTTTTTTGACATCACGGCGGCCGTAGCCATAGTTGCCGAAGAGGAGAAGATGGACATGGAACAAATTCAGGCTGAAGTTTCTTTGTACTTCGTTGATTCGATCTAGTGCACGCATTGCACTATATATATATATATATATATATATATATATATATATATATATATATATATATAGTCATTTGTAATTTATGATTGTGATGGAACTTTAAATTATTGAATAATGGTTGCAAGCTCTAGGAGAGCAAAGAATTAAATTCTTATGATGAGTCCTGCGATGTTTATTTTCTCATATTAATAATAACAAGTTATGTTATGTTTTGGAGTATTTTATTTATGTGTGGATTGCTTTCTACCTCATATTAATAAATACTTTATATCAGAACGCGTGTGGCGCCCTATAAAGGAAGCGTGCTTACCGGATAGCGGCACAACAAATACCATCTTAAGAGAGACATAATTTTTTCAGTCGATCAGCAAGAATACTGGTAGTCTTACGACAATCACGGGCAATGATATTTGTATAATAGGAACAGGAAGGGCCACAATTATACTTCTGATGGGCACAAGTTTGGTAATTGAAGAAGCCTTGTTTTACTCAGAATCGACTAGAACTCTCCTAAGTTTTAAAGATATTCGCGCTAACGGTTTCCACGTAGAGAGTGAATAAGAGTATGGTAAGGAATACTTGCTCATTACAAAGTGTGAAGAAAGTGGAAAAAGGGTGTTAGAATGACTTCCTTCCTATGAAATTGGACTATACTACACTAATATTAAGGCCCTGTTTGGTACGGCTCTGCTCCAATTTTTTACAGCTCCAACTCCAGCTTCACTCTTGGATCCACTCCTATGAGAAGTTGAAGTAGTCTACGGAGGTGTTTGGTTAGAAAGTTAACTTCAGCTCCAGGAATGAGAAAGATCTTTGTTAAAAGACTATACTACCCTTGTTTTATTGGATGGGCGAGGGGGGTTTTATTGGATGGCATTTGGTGGGTAATTTTATCTTAATTTTAGGGGTATTTTCGTAACCGGATGACTGCTCCATGCGGGAGGCGACCTTCTCATGACTCGAAAAATACACTCTGACTGCTCAGATTCTCAAACTCCAAATTCAATTTTTTGTTGGAGCTGGACCGTTTGGCATGGCTCCACCTACTCCAACTAAGAAGCTGGGAGTTGGAGTCATACCAAACAGGCCCTAAGGCACCTGCAACCTATACTGTCCTAAAAGCTGTATTTAGAAGTTTTTTTTTTTGTCTCTAGCATGATAGATTAGGCCACCCAGGTCTTAGGATGATGATAAACATAATTAAAAATTCTCAGGGACATAATATCAATGTAAAGAATTTTCTGAATCAGGAAGATTTTGTGTGCCCCGCATGTGGCACTGGAAAATTAATTACTAGAACTTTTGCTCTCAAAGTGAAGGATGAAATCCCTGCATTTCTGGACCGTATCCAGGGAGACATTTGCAGTCCTATACACCCCTGTTAGGGCCATTTAGATACTTTATGGTGCTCACGATGCTTCCTCGAAATGGTCGCACATATGTTTATTATATATGAGAAACCACGCTTTTCAAAGCTGATCTCGTAGATAATTAAAATTAAAAATAGTTTCACTGATCATCATGAGAAGTTCATCAGAATGGACAACGTCGAGGAATTTACTTCAAAGGCATTTGATGATTATTGCATGGCAATGGGAATTACCATTGAACATTACGTACTACATGTCCACACCCAGAATGGACTAGCATTGTCCGACCGCTTTTGCATAATTATAATTTACCAACTACATATTGGGGACACGCAGTCCTGCACGCAGCAAATATCATCAATTTTAGACCATCGGCATATAACATCCATTCACCTATGCAACTAGCGCAAGGGTCAACACCGAAAATTTCTCATCTTCGCAGATTTGGTTGCAAGGTTTATATACCTATACCACCACCGCATCGAGCTGCAATGTGCCCTCTTTGAAAATCTGGGATATATGTTGGTTATGAGACAACATCCATAATTAGGTATTTGGACCCTATGACTGGAGATTTGCATATAGCCCGCTTCGCTGATAGAATATTTGATAAGAACAATTTCCTGTCATTAGGGGGAGGAATTTTATCCCTTGATGAAAAATGTCCGAAAATAATGTGGTAATCCACAAGAATCCATGCGCATGACCCACGCACTAGTGAAGCAAATAGAGAAGTCAAGAAGATAATTGATCTGCAAGCATTAGTAAATCAACTGCTTGACTACTTTAGTGATTTGAAGAGTGTGACCAAGTCATATGTGCTTGCACGCAATGCACCGGAGATGGTTGAAATACCAAAGAAAGTTGAATGTACTTCTAATCCCGTCCAGGGGCCTCATAATAAAAGGACGAGGACTCCGGCCCCTCGAATCCCAAGTAACCGAGGACACCTTGCAAAAAAGGATAAGAAGGACTTGGCACAGTCGATCACTGAAGTTCCTTAGAACCAGAAGGAGAGCCAGTTGAGACCTGACACTAATATGGAACCTTCAGTAAAAGGCATACCAGATTTGAACATCCCCACAGAGGGAGACATCAATATGGATGTGTGCGTAGGAGCTGAAAAACTAAAGGGACTTGCCCCCGTAATTGGAAGCAGCGGTGAGCAAGTAGAAGCATTAGAAGAATCGCCCTATGAAGAAATAGCTATAAACTATGTGACCACACGAGAATCTATTAATAGGACAACAGCCAATGTCGATATTTATTTTGCAAAGAAAATTGTCACAACCATCAATCTTGTTTCAGAGGCTGCATCACTCACTGAATGTGACAAAAGATCAAATTGGAAAGATTGAAAGACGGCAGTAGTGACTGAATTATTATCCTTGAATAAAAAAGAGGTGTTTGAGTCTGTAAGCCGCACGCCTCCCTATGTGCACCATGTAGACCATAAGTGGGTATTTGTTCGAAAAAGAGATAAAAATATTAAAGTTGTAAGATATAAAGCAAGGCTCATTGCACAAGGTTTCACTCAACGTCCAGGAGTTGATTAGAAAGAAACATATTCCCCTGTCATGGGCGAAACTACCTTTAGATATTTCATCTCAATGGAAGTAAACATGAATTTAGAAAATGAAATTGATAGATGTGGTAACTGCATACGTTTAAGGAAACTTGGATTTAGACATTATACGAAGGTACTTGAAGGTATCTCTGTCCCGAACCAACATAAAATAAATATAAATATGTACAGTGTGTAACTCAAAAAGTTACTGTGCGGACTAAAGCAACCAGGCAAGATGTGGTATAATAGTTTAAGAGACTTTCTATGCAAGAAAGGCTACACAAACAATGAGGATTATCCCTATGTATTTATACGACGATCCCAGGATGTATTTTGTATAATCTCAGTGTATATAGATGATCTGAATATCATCGGAACCCTGGAAGATATTAAGAAAGCAATCTCTTGCCTGGAGTCGAGTTCGAAATGAAAGATTAGGGTAACACCAAATATTTCATAGGCTTGCAACTTGAGCATGCCCTGAAGGGATATTAGTGCATCAGTTAACCTACACTCAAAAGGTGTTAGAAAGGTTCAGCTTTGGAAAGGCATACCCTTTGAAAGTACCAATGGTCGGAAGGTCCTTGCAGCAAGACAAAGATCAGTACAGACCTAGAGAAGAGGGGGGATTCCTAGGACCGAAATTCCCATACTTGAGTGCAGTAGGAGCACTCATGTATTTAACAAACTGTACAAAACTAGACATTGCATTTACCGTGAACCTATTAGCAAGGTATAGTGCAGAACCTACCAAAACACATTGGTAGAGAATAAAGGACATCTTCCGATACCTTCAAGGAAGTAAAGACATTGGTCCGTTCTACAGAAAGAACCAAGACTTAACTATAAATAGCTATGCAGATGCCAGGTACCTGTCGGACCCGCATACAGCCAAATCGAAACATGCTATGTATTCCTATGTAGTGGAACTGCAATTTCATAAAAATTGCCTAACCAAAGTTTTGTATCAACTTAGACGAACCACTCAAAAATCATAGCACTGTACGAGGCCTCGCGAGAATGTTCTTGGCTTCGGCGGATGATTCACCACATGCAGCAGTCGTATGGATTGAATACCACGTAAACCCCCACTATTATCTATGAAGATAATGCAGCTTGTGTTGCACAAGTCCAAATGGGTTATATGAAGAGTCATCTCATAAAGTATATCAACCATAAGTTCTTCTACGCTCATGATTACAAAAGATGGATGAAATTAAAGTACTGCATACTAAGTCATATGAAAATCTTGCATATTTATTCACTAAGTCACTTCCTGCATCTAGCTTCGAAAGGTGCATGCGTGGAATTGGAATGATGAGACTTCAGAATTCAGGGGAGAATCTTCATGAACTCATTACTGAAACTTGATCACGAAGATCGAGTACCCAAATAATAAATCCTGGATATTAAATGAAATTAGGTGGATTGTACTCTTTTTCCCTTGACGAGTTTTCATGAATTTTCTCGGCTAAGGTTTTAATGAGGCAATTTGTGTAGCACAACAGAACGTGTTTCATATACTATTTCTCTAAATTTTTTCCACTGGGTTTTTTGAAGTTTTGATGAGACATGAACATATCGGATGAATGTCCAAGGGGGAGTGTTAAGGAACCTAAGCCCAGACTTTGCAGGCCTGGCCCATGATGAGCTAGCTACTCATCCAATTACAGACAATATATAGGAGGGGTCTCTAACCATTGTACGTGCTTTTGTGAAAAAGAAATAAAGAGAAGAAAGAAGTTCTCACATATCTCTGTGTTCAATCTACTATTTATTTTTGTATTATTCTATGTGATTCGATTTCCATCTACGAAGTGATCGCTCGGACTAGACTCGCCAGCCAACGACGGTTCCTCAATACCCCTGCATGTTTTACTCATTGTTGTATTTAGCGTGCTGACCTCAAGTGTACTGCTACCATCACCAGACTAAGTCCTGGTCGGAGTTGGTGGTTTTTCTCCTGTAATAAGTGTAGCAAGAAATCTATACCAGATGGCGGTGCATACAAGTGTTCGTCTTGTCCATGTAGAGCTGCCAAACCAAAGTAAGTTTGCTGCTGTTAGTGCTCTTTTTCTTATTTCCTTTACATGACCTTCTCTAACTTGCCCTCTCGCTCTTTCCTAGTTACAAGCTTTGTGTCATTGCTACCGATGGAACGACGGATGCATGCTACCGATGGAACGACGGATGCAGAGTTCATATTGTCTGGGGATGTTGGGTAACATGTTGTTGGTAAACAGGCTGGTGATGTCCTCAGATTGAGTCACACAGTAGATGACATATCACCGGACGTAGCTCAGATTGTGTGCAAGAAATACACTTGGCATATCAGTATAACGGAAAAAAGCTTTCAAGGTCCTAAAAAAATCTTATCAGGTCAACCGTATTATTGTCGCATTAGGAAGACAGTCTACTGTTCCACGAGTCTGTGCTCCAGTACATACCGCATCATCTTCATCTGAATTTGCCTCGTCTGCTCTCCAAATCGAGGGACCAGTTTGACAGATCTTTTCAGAAACTTGCTGCTGTACCTACACAGATCTTACAGACTCCCCTTAGAATTGGTTCTGCCAAACCTGATGAAACGACTTTACTTCTTGGGGTATTTCTCGCCGAATTCTATTCCACATGTTTTATAATTATTCTCAAAGTGTTCAAACTATAGATCAGTATCTCATAACAGACTCTTTCATCTCATCTACCTTTTACAATCGATTATTACTGCTCTTACAGTTCAAACACAATTAGCTCGACTTTTCTTTTGTTCTAAGAGCATATATCTCCCTGTATGCTCAGGCACAAAACAAACACCGTCTTCTCCATGTCAGCAGTCTACCACAGAGGACGATTCACAGTATATGTCATTCATCTCACTCTGTTTACTATTGTTCTGATGTTTCTATTATTTTTTTTCCTACACTTTTCATATACAATCACTGTTGTTTCGTATTATCATAATAAAACACACACACCGCAGTACCTTGTACTCGGAAAAGGCTTTTTGAGGCACCATAGCTGCAAAACAGATCAGCAATTCAGTCATCTATTTCTTTCACATTCCCTTACTAATGATATCACATTTGGCATCACCCATATCATATTTACAATGGGATGAACAAATACAACCCTCTATGTTGTCGCATTCCCTATAGACTGTACATGCCGATCTGCATTTAACTATCTACGTATGGATTGTTTTTAGGACAAGAAAAATGAATATCGTTCTCGTGGTACCACCTTTTCCACTGGCAAAGACAGTCCCAGTGGTTCTTCTGAAGAAATGCCGAAAAAAAATGTTCGTAAATTTATCACATTAGCTAGCCTTGTGCGTAGCCCTTTTTTTTTTTTCCTACAGATTGTACGTGATTCAACAACTGCATTAGCTGACGACACAGTCACTTCTGCTTCTGTGAATAAGATCCGTGTAGACAAGAAAGGAAAGAACTAAATTGCAGGTATATTATCTGTACTTCCATTCCGTCTATTGCATGTATCTGCTATTCTCTTCCTTATTCCCTGATATACTTTGTTAGTAAATTTCCTTGTTTTCCCTTCTTCCTGCGGCATGACATACCCAGAATGATCTTGGCGCACCTTCCTTTACTCTACTCTACTTGCCAGTTGCCACCAGCATCAACTACAAACTTCTTTTGTTGTTGATAAAAACTGGTTTATCTTATCGTTGTGTCCTATTTATATGCCCGTACGGTGATACCTTTTCTAGAACTTTATGTAACTTACGACCTGGCCGTCCATAGGTTCTCACCTCCGCCTCCCCTTCCTCCTCTTCGGCTTGCATCCATTCGGGATGCAGGCCGAGGTGCAAGCCAGTAGTGGCAGCGACGTGCACGTCGGCGGCGAGCAAGACGTCCAGATCTGGCCGGTGGCATGGACGAGGCCCACACCCGGCTGTGGATTCGAGGCGGCGTGGAGGATTGGGAGCAGAGGAGATGAGGTGGCGACGCGATGCACACCGGCATATCCGGCAGAAAGGACGTCGGCGGCACCACTGCCACCGGCACTGCGGGCATCCAGCCAGAAGGAGATGACGGCGGCGAGGAAGCCGTGGTCTAGACCCCCGCTCCCGCCCCTCGGTTTGCTCGATGCCTCAATCTTCTTTGATGTAATTGTTGACAATTCATTTACGATGTTCTGTTTTCTTTATTGTAATTGTAGAGATATCCAGGCAAGCGGTGTTCTTATTGACGATAAATTCGAAGTGCGACTCGGAAGTATGAGTAACACATGTGCTCAGCAGTGTAGGAAGCCATAATGTCTTCTCGGACGTTGAGATCATCAAAGTAAGATTGTGTTCTGTTCATTTTTTTTTAACAATCTGTGAGTTAGAACGAGAACAAGTGAACAACAATACTCATCAATGATTGATGTTAGGGCTTAGTATTAATTTGAGAGCAGCATAAATATAAAATACAAGGCAATATAAAGCAATACCAAACCTACTCATTTATTTGACTATATTGTAATTGCAATTTGTTTGCCCAATCCTTACCGGTTTTTACCATTACTAATTGAAAGATACTACAGTATGTTAATAGTGATGAATTCTGGAGTTAATATGAAAATAGTGATGAATTATGGTATTATGCAGGATTTTTTTCTTCTTTGTTTTTTTTTTTGTTGCCAAATGGCACACCAAGTAAGGACATGTCTGCAAAGGAGTTGGTGAAGGGTGGTATTGACTTGGTCCGTCTACCATCCCACCACCATAACCCTAAACCGTAGCATATCTGGAAAACATAGAAATCCAACCATTGGTTTCATCTAGATGATCATTTCGGATTCCTCTCCAGTCCCCAGTCTACAGTAAATGGAAGCGTGGTTGGTGGAAACTGGAAGGGCTTTTGCAATCATAAATCGGAGGTTTAACTTGTAACATAGGTATGGTATCTTCTGTTTTGCAATTTGCCAATTTTGTTTTCCTCTGTGGTGTCTTTTACTCCTAGTGATTCGACTTACATCATATTAAACTTTCGTAATTCCAATACTTAATTATGTATGTCAAATTCTTTTTTTTAGAGAAACGAGCTTCGGAAATTAAATTATGGTCTTCATTTGAATTGCTGGCCATTTTTAGTCATTGTATGCACTTTAGTTTGTACTTTACTACTTTATTCTCCAATCCCACAGAGGGAAGCTGTTCACGAGTACTGAAGTTTGTTGCTGGGAGGTTAGCATGATTGGATCAATTGGTTTACTATCTTTCCACCGTGTGGACCAGGGCTCTCTTCTGAAGCAGTTAGCTATAGCAAATAAGAGTATTGGTGGTGGTGTGATTGTTCTGGCAGAAAGAGGCAGGAGATGGAGATGGAGATGGATATACGAAAACTAGAACTTGACTTCATGGAAACATCTGTAATAATATGTAGAAGTGGCAGTCATCTGATTATAGAACACCTGTAATGAATATGAAGTGGCAACTCAAGCAATTCTTCTGACGTTCTTGTCCGTACGCTCAATTCTTCTAATGTTCTTTGTCCGTACATTGAGAATGCACTCCTTTTGACGATTTATTCTTATACTATGTAAGCATCTCTTATATTAGTCCTGAAATGTTATTTTCTTTTCACAAGTTTCTGTTTCTAAAGCACGTGCAAGTTAGTATTTTCTTGATTTCCCATACCTGCCTTTACTAATTTAGGGTTGACATCTCATATAATTACATGCTCACATTCGTTGTCTCCACTCAGAGTGATGCACGAGCTTTGTGTGTCGTACCGAGCCTAATTGGAGTAAATGATGGTTTTAGGGTACATGTTGTATAGATGAGTGATCTGGACAATGAAACTTTAGTGAAACTGGTTGGAGGTGAAATAATTGAAATAGTTGTTGCCCATGGTGTGACTCGACGTTTGATATAGTGTGCACTCCAGCCTGACCTGGTACAGTTAAATCAAACAAAATAACATTAACGTAAACCCATGGTTTTTGTTTGTTATTTATTAATTACAAATACTTTTGTAGGATCAATAACGAGCTTAACGGATAATCCGGGACCATGGAACAAGAAGGGGGAAGAACATTAGATGTGCAACATAGGTAAAGGAATCGTTGGTTGAGATGTACTTTTGTTGCGGTAGTACTACGAACTTACGTTAATGTTATTTTGTTTGATTTCAAATGTAAGGTTTGCAGTATGGAACTTTTCATTTTTACTTGTGCAATGCAATGCATTGAAGAGCTCCAACTTGTAACTGAATCTGAATATTGTTCATGAAGTCTGAATGTTCTCGATCACAGTTTAAAATATCGGTGATCATTAAACGACGGGTTAGATTATTTTTCCGTGATAATACACATCCAGTAGTGGCCAAATGGGCGTCGCGGCGGGCGCGGGCGCGGATGGGGCATGCTCTGTTCTGGCCCGCAAATGAAACGGGTCGTGTCATGCCGGCCCATATGCCTGGGTGGCGGTCCAAGTACAGCCTGAAGGTCTTTCATGCCGTGTCGTGGCGGTATGAGCCCATTTGGCCCGACGGGCTTGTTGTTGCCCACTTAGTCTGTTAGGCCCGAATTTTAAAAAAAAATCAGAACAAATCCAAAAAAAAACCCCAAAATTCAGAAAAATATGTAGAATTCAAAATAGATATAAAAATTGTAAAAAATAAGACAAGCATATTGAAAATGTAATAAAGATCATTATTAATATTCAAATGGCTGTCTCGTTAAAACCTTTGACAAGTAAAAACTTAACATGAGAAAACCTTGACAACGAAAAAAGAGTACAACCTATAGCTCTACATACATCCTTGTTCTCTATGTTGTTGTCTAGGTATAGATTTTCGAACTCCTCCGACAATTCTGGATTTTTCACAGAGTGTTGTGTTCATGAATCAGTTTGTTCTCAGTCCTTCACAGTTAGAAGTATCTTCAAAATCTCACTTGTGAGATGTGTTCTTCTCTCCTCCAATATTATTCCAGAAAAGACTAAGAGCAGACTCGGAGGAGACCGTCGAGACAGGAACAATTAACACATCACGTGTAAGTATGGATAGAACGGGATATGCTAACTTATGGTCATACCACCAATGCAAAATTTTGAAGTTTTCTAAGTTGAAATCAACTGTATCACTATTCAGATAGGCGGATTGTTCCCCACTCCTTGGGTGATATGCTAGTCTTGGACTTTATTGAGAAGGTGTCGTTGTATAAGAAAAAGATTTAGACCTGGAGGAAGAGGCATACACCCTAGATCTTGTCCCACAGATTTATCTTATTACTTGAGGTGGGTGCTATTGGAGGTCATTGCAAGCGGACTCCTTAGAACTTATTTTATACCTTTGGAAAACCTCATGTAATCAAGAACAAACATCTGCAAAATAGTTATAGTAGTCTAGCCTTGTAGCCTCACTAAGAAAATCAAGAATATTAGCAAATCTGTCCATTTTAGCTCTAGGATCCAAAATAAATGCAAATGCATATAGGAAATAGATTTCTTTCTAATCTTTAAGTTATTTAGTTTTCATTGCAAAAACAACCTCTCTTAAAATTGTGTCATCACTACTACTTAAAAAATAGAATTGGTGGTCGTCCGTCCTCCAACTCTCTTCTACGTTCGTTGGATCAGCGAGCCAGGAACAAACGGTCATATCTCATCTTGCGGCTCGGAACCCTTCCATCTACGCATTTCCCTACCTCCATCTCTCTCTCTCTCTCTCTCTCTCTCTCTCTCTCCAGACCCACCCACTGTAATAGTCCGATTGTTTTTAAAGAAAGAAAGCAAGAACACGAGAGAATAAAAATTTTATTCAGGGTTTCTTTCTCAAAAATTCGCCAACCTGGGCCTTGGGCCACGACCCAGGAGGCCCAAGTGGGGGGAGGCACTCCCTCCTAAACCTAGCCGCCCCACCCCCTTTCCCCTTGTGCGCCACCCACTCCCCCGTAGCAGCTGCCCCTGCCACCTCTCCCTCCTCCTTGCGCAGCCCTTTCCCCAAGGCCGTCACCCCCTGGTCCAGCAGCTCCCTGACGCGGTTTTCCTCCATTGGTGCATCCTCGTCGCTGCTGTCCAGGGCGCCAATCAAGGTCAATAATCTGTTCTCGCCTTGCTCGTCAGGTTTCGAGTAGTTAAAGTCCGAATCCGAGGATAGGGTCTCCTAGAGAGTTGTGGGGCTTGTTCTTATTTTTCCACATAGTCTGAGATTACCCAATTTGGAGTTGTGGTTTGAGAGATACGTTAGATTCTTTACTGCTGTCCAGAGATTCTTACAAGATTACAGCAGTTGCCTTGTTTAACAGATTAGGCTTAGATAATGACCGATTCATGAAAGTCTCCCAACACAACTTTTGTGGGAATTTTATTAGCTTTCCAGATTGATAAAGATCATAAATTTTGGATAAGCCATTCAAAAGATACAAATTTTTCTTGTACTGTTGTTCTTTCAAATTGCCACGTTCTAACTTTAAGTTTTTAATTGTAGATTAGATCATGTTAATGGCAGAATTAGAGAATCTCGCCAACTAGGTTATTGTAGATAATTTTATTATATTTCCATAGAGTCTTGGATCACTTAATTTGGAGTTGGGGATCTCGAGTTATGGATTTTGCATTGTTGCTGTTTCAGGTTTCTGTCGGGATTCTGACAAATCGTAGAAATTGGTCAATAGGAGTTAGATAATGAATTTTTTAGAGAATTGAACTAACACGAAAGTTGTAGATATTTTCATAGGATTTTCAGAGAGTTAAAGATTATATTTTTTTGGAGGTCTGTGCTAGAAGGTACGTAAGTTTTAGTTTCGCTATCCAGAACCTCTAACGAGATTTAATAGGTTGCTTAACCTGTTTAGTAGGGGCAGAAGAAGGCAGAATCTAGGAACCTTGCTAACAAGGTTTTTGTGGAAAAATTTGTAAGATTTTCAGGGGATTAAAGATCACTAAATTTGGTTAACCCTACAAAAAGTTATGATTTTTAGAAGGGGACTGTCTCATTCTAGGACAGTTTGCTGTTTATGGGAGTTGATATTTTGGGCCGCGTTAGGGAGCGTAGCTTGTCAATAATTATTTCTAGCAATGTCTTGTCCTGAATTACTCTTTTACTAGAATTGTTAAAAATGTTCAGGCGGTGGTGAGGTTCCAGGGGCAGCACCCTTTTCACGTCATCAAACTTCACACAGTTAAGGCAAGTACACGTAGTAATGAATGACTTGTTTTGCATCCTTCATAATATACACCATGGTTTACTCATGAGGATTTCTACTATGCTATTGATGTTGATTATCGTGCTCTCATGATGTATTGATATTGTGACGTTCAAATTGCATCATGTCATTCATTCTTGAACCTTGGACTACATGGTAGCAAAGAGTTATTCTTTTAAGGTCCCCATCATGTATTGGACGGACATGAGTCCATGCACTCGTGGAGTGTGGGCTTGAGGTCCCTAGGCCTGAGGGCATAGGCTTGAGTATGCATCGATGGATGCACTACTCGGCATTACTGATAATTGCAAAGAAGAGAGATGAAGTATTTTTGTCATATGCATTGCATTCAATCATAAGTGGATGATTTTTGGTTCCTTACGGATGTTATTGTGAAGACTTATTATCTTCATTGGCTATTCTTTGTACACTGTTTATTATTCCTGCCGTACTTTGCTGAGTCATGGACTCACTCTTGTTTGTTATTGTTCTTTTAGGTACCTCTTGCGCGGTCGACATGTATGGGGATGGGCTAGTGAGTTGATTAGTCGCACACTTCCACGAACATACATGAAAGAATAAATTAGACTATGTTGGCTTAATATTTGAGTAACCACTAGATTGTTTTATTGGATTTGCATCCTTGCTTTTGAAATTTTATAATAGAGTTAATTACTGTATTTTCATTGAAGTCGTTTATGCTTACGATGTGAGATGGATGTTTAAGCTCATTGTTAATAATATTGTTAATCGACACGATTCCTGGTTTGGTTAACTGGACGAAGGAGATGCTGTCGAAAGTTAGTGTAATGACTTAAGCTTTAAAATTGTAATCCGAGGTTTTAACTACTTTCTTGTTGTTTTAGTAACATCCTAGGCTCATGCTGGGCTGGGGTGCTACATCCATGCCACCCACCTCCCACGCTCGCGATGCCTTCTGTGAGGACCCCCGGGTTAATCCCGTAAGATCGAGGTAATCACGATCTTAAGGAAGTAACTCTGGGCCTCAAGTAAATGAATTCCAAGTTAACTCCACCTAAGTGACGTCCCAACCGAAACTAGAGCCCCGATGATCATACGCACTGCTCCTTTGCGAGCACACATGATGACCGATTCTCCAACGGTTCAAGCACACACTTAAATAAGTTAAAAGGGAATTCATCACAGCGAGAATGAGACCACGTTGGCTCCCAAGACCAGCGACCAACATGCCCTCAAACTCACCTTCAACGTTGATCACATCCATACAACATCGAACATTAACAATCCAAAAGACATCCAATATAATAGTTAAGTCTACAACTATTACATAACGGCCGACCGGCCAAATTCAAATAAGAGTGACAAATAACAGCGAAAGCAAGATAAATAAATCAAAAGTCCAGCAAGGTATGCCCATAACCCTTGGCAACCGACTGGGGTTAAATAATAGCACTACTCGTCAGTGTCGCCTAAATCGGCACTACCGAGCTCATCGGGCTCGAAATCGTCCTCACCTGAAAAGAAAACAAAAAGGCCAGCCAACATCTGGCTGAGTACAAGTGCACTCGTAAGTCTTACACAAAGAAAAGTAGTTATGCATAATTGGCCAATCAAGGGATAGCATTAGTGGTTCTAGTTTTGCATAAAACGCAACATCTTACATTCCTAGACCATCTAGTTTTCAAAAGCCATGTTGCAAATCATTTATTCAAACGAAAGTTTTACAAGGCATAGATATTGTAATAAATCAAACAATACCAAAGTGGCTGTGCACTTTGGTAAACTAAAGTGCACGAACATCCCATTCATGCCGAAACCAATTACAACCATGTCAACTTTTAATTTTTGAAGTCTAACGATGAAGCATACTTAAACCAAGTGTTGTCCATAACCGTGGACACGGCTATTCAAATAGATTATCTCTGCAGAGGTGTATTACTTTACCCACATGACCCGACTAGCCCGTAAGTCTCCGGAAAATAGCACACTTCCTTAGGTATGCCAGCCGGGGAGAATCGAGATACAGTCGTTTTTAGCAAGAAAATCCTATTGGGATAGACCACCCATGTGAGACAAATCCCAACTTAGACATCAGCATATAGCAAACACTAAGCGGGCACACACGTTGTGCTGGAGGGGTCAGTGTGAGGTAGTTAGTATGTTGTTTTTCCTCAACATAAGTAATCGTGCTCATTAAGCACAGTATATATCACACTGGGTTCCTAAGGAACATAGGATTTCACGGTCTCTATGTCCTCACACCACCTGCGGTCCAACCCAATAAAACCCTCCCCTTACTTAACCGTACGGTACCCATATACCGCATGTGATAGTACGCTCGGTACTTGGAGTGTAACGTCCATGGCTCGGTCCTTAATGGTCCAGACAAGACAACCACAAGTCCGGGTCTCGTGCATAACAGCACCCACACTACAACCACTTGTCCGGACCCAAAAACCTTTTTAACATAACCAAAATTTAACTCAATAACCAGAAGTAACAATCTGGACAAAAATTAATAAAAGAATAAGAATTGTTATGTGTCTCCCACAATTGACGAGCTAGTCCCGTCAATTGATCTATTGCTTTATCTAGACCCGCAATGACTAAGCATTCAACACACAACATTCTCATCATCACAAGCATCTACCTTAAGTATATGTATATGGAAATATCAAGGACAACCAGCAAGTATAGGATATAACTAATCTACTCACAACATAAAGGTATACTGAAAATAGCATGCAGGCAATATCATTTCATTTCAAACACTAGTGTAATAAAACCGGGATCAATATGATGCAAAAGAAAGTTCAAATGATGCTTGCCTTGTTGGAAGAGTAGTTGCTCACTCTCGGTGGCGTAAGAATATACGCTGATTTCGTCGGTATCTAAAGAACGGAAATATCGATAAACATCGAGAAATAACATAAAAAAACAAAGTGCTCCAAAAAGCATGATTTTTCTACAGTAGATATTTTATGATTTAATATGAATTTAGGTACAATAATTATTCCAATTGGACTTAGTAGGTGAAAGTTATGGTCGTTTGAAGTTTGTATGTCCCAAAAATACATTTTATTCAATTTAAAGTTTTGACCAAAAATTTGTAAAACAGTGGGGTGGTAATTGATTTCATAGATAAATTGGGAATATTATTGTGAGTCCACTGCAAATTGGTTCATCTCATTAAGAGTTTCCATGCAAAAGTTATGAATTTTCAAAGTTATAACCATTTTTCTATTGTAAAGATAATTCATTAAATGCTCATTTTCCAAAACTATATTCTCTGCTGTAGAGAAAAATGTGCAACCTTCTTTAAAATAAATTTCATCAAAAATAAAAATTACCAGCACTGGTTTCATCCCATTTGGGATAAAAATAAATTTGTTATGCATTTTTGAAGTTAATCATATTTTTCAGTTTACAAATAAATACATTCTGATTTTCTTAATTGATTATTACTTTTCTTACCGAGCCGCACCTAGCCACTTGCTCTTGTGACATGTGGGGCGATCACGGTGCCATTTCTTCTTTACCCACGGGATTTTAATTTCCGTGGCAGCGGGGCCTCCTATCGATGGCGGGGTCTCTTGCGGTCGTGGACCATACGTCCACGGGCGGTGCACAGCACAGTGAACACACGCTTAAGTGGCCAGGTGTAGGACCGTAAAGGTGACAAGCGGGGAATAGGTGCTTTCTCGATTTTTCGCCTTAATCAGATTCAACACGAACTTTTCTCCTTTAGCTATGAAAGCTAAGAAAATCACTATACGCACAGAGGAAGCCTTGTGTTGAATCCGATTACCCCCTTGACCACAAGACCCAAAAGGAGAAATGATCTTCGGAGATCGGTCTGAGTACTCGCGGTCAGACCGGTGGTTGACTAGCGGTCGGACCGGCGAGTGACTAGCGATCTGACCGTCGGCTAAAGGGCGGTCTGAAGTCTGGCGGTCTGACCGCCGTTGCTAAACCGGTTTGACCGATTTAGTCTAGAACCGAAACACAATGCCCAAAACCAAAACAAAATTTGGTCCAACTTTTGATTCAACCAATGAAACTTGACCAAATTTCGAGCACACCTCCTTAATGACATCTTAGACCTATTTCTAGCGACGATCGTTCAGATCCACTTCGTAGAATCGATCTCTTAAGGTTTTACCAAAGAAGTGCACAAACCCTAGAAATATGAAAAACTTGATCCAACACTTGCTTGTGGGGGATTGACGATCTAGATAATTCTAGGAGTATTCCCACACATCAAAGCAAGGTAAAATCGGTCACGAGACCAAGCATAAACACCCGGATCAAGGAAGCACCAAAATCAACAAAAGAGAGAAGAACACAAGAGAAACTTCACCCTTGAGCAAACATCAAAAGATTGATTGAATCAAGATGTTGATTACAAAGCCACTCCTTCAATGGAGGACAAGAGCTCAATCAAAGAGCACACATACAATCTTCCTCTCCTCTCCTCTCCTCTCCAAACCCTAACCCTAACAAGGGAATTTGTAAATGAGGGCTTGAGTGCTTGGGGGTTTTCCATCTCCCCCCTTTCTATTTATAGGAGAGGCTCTAGGGTTTCACATATGGGCTCCCATGAAGGCCCACACACACATACACACAACAATCTGTTGAAGCAATCACCTGCTTCACCACGTGTAGGTTGATCAGCGGCTCTCATCACGTCGACAAGTCTCGCCCGTCCGAATCCCATCGGAACCTCCCAGGGACTTACACCGACTTCCGCACCGCCTGATTCAACCAGCTGCACCGAACTGCCCGTTCGATCCATCTTGCCCATTCTGCACCATGCTTGAGTCACACGACCTCACCCGGCATCCATGATCGTTCTGGACCTCAGCTCTTCAAGCGTAGTCCCGATCCACCTCACCGTTGACGTCGTTGACCTGCAAGCCACCTGCATAGCAATAGACAAACAAATCGTCTCCGGGAATAAGTTCTTCACAACTTGACCCACGTTAGTTCCACAATGCAATATGCAACAATAAAGCATTGAAACTCATGCACTAAGCACAAACAAATCACATCAATGCCAAAATGGCCAACTCCAAGTGATTGGCGGTCTGACCGCCCCAAACGACCGGTCTGACCGATTTCAGGCCGGTCAGACCGATTCCATAACGGCGGTCTGACCGCCCGAAAAGACTTAGCCATTTTTCCAACTCGAAATTCCGAAACCTTCTGGAATTTTCAAATCAATATAAATTTCAACTGGAAGCTCCAAAAATAATGTGACCACATCCAGGAGACTCCCCTCACTTGCCTACACAACCTATTTTTGGTCTAGCCCCAAATTCCATCATCACCTTTGGGCGGTCGGACCGGCAAGCACTGCCGATCGATCGCTCCATCGACCAACGACTGGCGTCGACCGCCAAGATAACTCGACAAAGACAGAGCAAACCCGAAAACGCGAGAATTTGCAAACCAACAATGTCATTGCCAATTGACTCATCATCCTAAGATCATGCTCATATCCTCACGATATCCACACCAGGCCCACCTGTCAGCCGCAGCTTACCCCTTCTGTTTTCTGTGCACGGGCCCACATGTAATAGACTCATCACTTTGCTTAAGACATCATTTACTACAGTAAGCAATCATCAGTCATTAAATGACCGGATTAACGTCTTAATGGCTTTGCTCCAGTTGTCGGACGCGGCCGTGAGATTGCCCGGTGGCTCGCCGGCGCTACGCGCCACGGTGGAGCCGGCCAAGGGTAGGGATGGGTTCCTAATAGCAATGCGCTTCTATGGGTGGTGGTGGCGACCCTTGAGGTGGCCTGTGCCGGCTGCTCGTCGGAGAGGAGCGGCGGTGTACATACGACAACGATGCAGCAGCTAGTTAACGCTCAGCAGCGGTTCAAATGCGGGTGCCTGAGCATCTAGGGACTACGGGGGAGCTACCTGAGTGTTGGAGAGAAGAGTGGATGGCCGGAGCTAGCTTGGCGACGGTGAGGTCCACGGCGGCGGTGCGGTTCAACGAGGAGAAGACACTCTGAGCAACAAGGAAGACAATGAAGCTTTGGGATGGCTCAAAGATCCCTAGAGTATGCTATAGCAGCAGAGGATTGAAGAGTGTCTTACCGGATCAAAGTGGGAGACGAAGAGTTTGAGTTTCGACCGAAAATGGACCAACCTTCGAATTCAAAAGCTCCTGTCGTGCATTGGCAAAATTGGGTGAGGGGAACTCATACTCTAGCTCAAAGACATGATGTGACGCGCTGGAGTTAGCAAATATCTCACCGGAGGATAAGATAGCACAGAGTTGTCACCGGGTGCAAGCTCTGGGCGTGAACCGGAGCCGAGGAAGACGCGGTCGCGTTCCGGAAGCTATAAGGGAAACTAAAGCTGGGGCTTAGTCAAAATGGAACCAGCATCGGAAGAGAAAGCTCGGAGACCCGGAGACGAGAGGTTTACCGAAGAACAGAGCTCACGCTAGCTTCCCTCTCCTCGACGGCCGGAGGAGAAGTGCGGGAAAAGCGAGAGCAGGGAGGCATGTTAAAGCCGGCAACTGGACGGAGGAGAGGCGACGTTAGCTAGGGAAGCTCGGGGACTGGTCAGCTTGGGCGGTGCGGTCACGGCGGTGACAGAGCTCCGCAGAGGATGCACGGCGCGTGGCGCTCGGCTTATGCGCGAGTGCCAGCGCGAGGGAGAAGACAGGTCCGACAGGTGGGACCCGGTGGCAGAGAGAGAGAGAGAGAGAGAGAGAGTGAAGGAACGAGCGGGCGCGCGCGCGAGGAGATTAGCCGTTGGATCTGGATCGGAGGGTCAGCATTTGAGAGGGTTCGGTTGGGACGGCTTGCCAAGTGACTCGGTCGGACTACTGTGTATTGGGTTTGAGCCTGATGAATAGTGCTCCCAATTGACCATATTTGAATTTTAAACCTCCTAGTTTGACTGGCCTTAAAAAATAGAGATTAAATTCATAAAAATATGAAATTAATCAGAGGGGTTCCTAGGGTAACCTAGGACCCATAAAATTTGTAAAATTCATTGTTCATTATTTATTTGGTATATTTCAAAATCCCAAAAGTATATGTTGACAATCGAGTTTGAAATTTATGAGGTTCATATTGGGTGCCAAAAATTTGGAAAAAATATATTAATACAAGATAATTAATATAGTAATTGAATGAATTGTTTCCAGAGGATTATCATAAGTTTTTGATATTGTTTTCTTTAGGATTTATTTTTGTAAGTGTATTTTGAAACATTTGGATAAGATTTTCCTAGTACAAATCATAATTCAATTGATTAAAAATATGATGCATGCTAATGAGATGTATAGTAATCCTCTTTATTAAATTGGGGATGTGACACCTTCCATCCCTCTCGTACGCTTTTGCATCCTTCACCCTACCCACACCGCCATCCTCCCCCACCCCTCCATGTTCGCGTGCTGCCGAGTCCCCTCCCACGCTGCCCTCCTCCCCTCTACCCTCCATTCTCGCCCATCCATTCCTCTTCGTCCTCGCAGCGCTAACCCTCAAAACCCTAGCTGCGGCGGTGTCCTCACACCTTTAGCCTCAGCTCCAATCGCTCTCACCCATCCTCGTCCCCCTTTCTCTTCCGCTCTACCATCGCACCTCGGCCTCCTTCCCCGTCGGATCTGGACGACCCTAGCTTCCTCCTCCATCGCTGCCGATTACACCAGCTAGATCTGGTTGAGGGCATCGAGATTTGGCCAGACATGGTCGCCACTGCCTTTCTCCACCGTCCTAGCTCCGCGCACCTCCACCACCGCACCAGCCCACGCTAGACACAACTCGTAGCCGGTGACGCTCCCTACTCCTCTCCTTCTCAGGGAGGTGATCGACCGAGGAGGTGGACATGCGCGACGACTACGTAGGGAGGCGACTGGAGGAGGAGGGTTATCAGGCTCAGTAGGGGAGTAGTTGATCACTCGATTGTACTTTTATGGAACCTGATGTGAGATGGAAGGTAGTAGTTGAGTATAATGTGCCAATATGAATGTGACTCTCCAATCTACCAATGTGAAATATACTTTATTTTCTATGATATTTTATATGAATACAAGTATTCTTTTTTGATGAAATGACTTGAAATTAGATGATTGCACATTCGAGGTAATAGTATGCCTTGGAGATAGTTAGTATGTATTGCATACTAAAATTTCGATACAAGTATGAGTTTCCATTGCAATGCACGAGCACATGACTAATTTTCATAGTTTTTTAAATGACTAGCAATCTGTAAAACACTATTCACAATAATAGAAGATGTTGGATAATAGACAGCGGACAAAGAAATAGTGGTCTTATAAAAAAAATCTAAAAACTAAAGTATCTTCTGAGCAACGAACCAATGTTGCTCAGTCAATAGTATACTACCTTTAGTGCTCTAATAGTCTGTTTGAATAAAAACAGAAAAATCATTCTTATATGGTAAAAGACCCTTAATTATCAGGTAAGTAGAGTTCCATGTTACTGGCAAGTCCAAACCAAAATTTTTTTGGATGTACACCCATCGACCTGCAGAAATTCTTATATGCTGCTATTCTTCGTTAGAATTATTCAAGTAAGATATCACATTGTGAAAAGATTTAATATACAAATTCAACCTCTTCAAATCACATTTGACTATAAGGTTAATAATATGGCAAGCGCATCGCTGATGTAGCAAGAAGGAATTGGCGTATGTACTCAACACTTGAGTAAGAATATCCATAACCCTAGAGTTTGAAGCGGTATTGTCTAAAGTAATTGAGAATATTTTGTCTGTAAGACCAAAGTCTTCCACGACTTTGGTAATACAGTCCACAATATTCTTATCCGTGTGTGCTACATCAATTAATTTGAAATCTATAATTTTTTTCTCCATTACCCAGTCGTCATTAACATAATGAACAACTACACTAAGATAATCCTTTCTAACCCGACCACTCAATATGTCCGAGGTTAGGGCCACAGAAAATGTGCACATACTAAATAATTTATTTATTTTATTACGATATTCATTGTAGTATTTTACTAGATCTCTAGTTATTGTCTGTCTAGAAATGATAGAAAATCTAGAATTATGCACAGACCTAATGTAAATTTGGAAAATAGTAGAATCCCCAAAGCCTAACGGTGAACCCTCAGAAGAAATTAAACGACAAAGAGATTGATGAGATACCTCAGGATTGTAGTCCCAGCTACGTACCATACCGGTGGGGTTGTACTGCAGTTGCGTCTGCCTCATCATCAATCCTTGCTTAGCCTTACATCTTGTAGCATATCCAAAAAGTGTCTCGTTCCACCTGTAGACCTTGCATACAATTCATTGCAATAATTTTTGCAAATAGCATATGGTCCCTCATTTCCCTATGCGTTTGGGTTGGTTGTCCTGTTGAAATTATCCCACACTCCCGATGTAAATGACATTTACCTCTTTGCTCCGGTGGTCACCGACGAAGATGCTGCTATGGAGCCTGATGACGGAACTCAGCCTTGCCCTTCCGCTAACAACTGCGGTTGGATTGAGGTAGCCGCGACCTCCATGGATGCAACTTCCTCTAGTGAAAATCTGTAATCACCAAGAGCAAAGATATCGTAATTTTCTATAACGAAAACAACAAAATCAAAACTAATACTATTATTACTTTGGTCTTAGCATAACAAATAATAACAATAAAATTATAAAAAAATAGTATCATACATCTTTTG
Source organism: Hsuehochloa calcarea (assembly GCA_036346395.1). NCBI lineage: Eukaryota > Viridiplantae > Streptophyta > Magnoliopsida > Poales > Poaceae > Hsuehochloa > Hsuehochloa calcarea. The sequence goes on along the minus strand of CM070595.1, from coordinate 8,575,883 downwards.
CTGACTTGCTACCGAAAATTGAAATTTTCAAAATTTAGCACAATTTTTTGAATTTTTCCAAATTATCTTACAACGAATTTGAATTTGCACAACAGAATTTGAAAGAGAGATTGAGAAATGGATGTGTGTTGAATGAGGAGGGTATGACGGCTATTTATAGAAAATATTTTGGGATTTTTTTATTTCTTTTTGCTATTTTTAAACCCAAACAGTAAAAAAAAGATGTTTTTTCAAAAAAAAAATCCTAACGTTACGGACCAAACGGATCGTGCCGTGCCGACCCAGGCACGGCTCACCACGCCAAAAATCCCCAACGGACATATTTTTATCGGCCCGTGCTGTGCTAGGCACAGCCCACCGCCCCACCCTTCCTCTCCCCTATCCCTAGTTCCCCACCCCACCCCTGCCTCTTCTCCTCCCGACTCCCTCCCGTCCCGAGCTTGCCGCCTCGCCTTCCCCTCCCCTCGCCTGTGAGCCCCGCCGCCTCCTCCTCCCCCCGTGTTGGCAGCCAGCCCCACCCCGCCCTCCTCTTCATCTCCTTCTCGTCGCCGCGCTCGTGTGCCCTTCTCCTCTCGCGTCCTTCGCCTTCCTCCGTGCCGGCCGCCGGCACCGCCCTCCTCCTCTTCCTCTCCTCGTCGTCGCGTCCATGCGCCCCTTCGCCGCCCGTGCGCCCTTAGCTTCCCTCCTCCTCCCTCCACGCCGATGCCACCCCGCCCTCCTCCTCCTCCTCCTCCCTCCCTCGTTGGCTCGTTGCCGCCGGCTCGCTTCCTTCTCTATCCCTCGCTGCTGGCTAGCTGCCTAGCTTCCTCCTCCCTCGGTCTCACCGCACACGGGGCAAACGGACCGTACCAACTACTTGCCAAGCAAATAAACAGTGTGTCACGGACCAGCGGCCCATATGGCGAGCTCTACTTACCAAGCAGTACAGTTGTCATACGGCTCAATACCCTAGTAGATAAGAGGATAAGCCAAGCCTCCCTGCCTTCACTATCCATCACCTCCCCTCCTTTCCTCAGCCTCTCATCCTCCGAAATCGAAACCAAGAACGCAAAAATTCCAAACCGAGAGGAGCGCAGCAGCCATTAGAGCCCACTAATCGAAGGCCAGAGCCATGGCTGCTCCTACTAGTACTTCTCTGCTGAGCACGCTGCTCCAGCTTCCCCTGGCCCCGTTCTCGGGGAAGAGCTCCCCGCCATCGGTGGTCCACGTGGCCCGCCGGGCACCAACGGCTGTTGTGGCTGCGAAGGGCTTCAATGTGCAGATCCTGGTGGACGAGAACGAAGGGGAGGATTCCATCTTCCGGCGGTTCCGGCGGGAGGTGATGAAGGCCGGCTTGCTCCAGGAGATCAAGCGCCGACGGCGGTACGAGAACAAGAACGACGAGCGCAAGCGCAAGGCCCGCGAGGCCGGCCGCCGCAACCGCCGCAGGTAAACATCGCATCTCAACACTTAGCTGCTTCTCTCGATGCTACATGGCTACAAGTAAATTGATCAAGTCCATGTGTTCTCTTGGAGATTGTTGAAATCAATTGCAACAATGTTTGCATCATAATTGTTTGGTTGAATCACACAAATCCTTGGGCCTAGGCGTCGTGTCAGTCCGTGGATGTGCATTCTTGCCTTTAGGGATAGTGACATCGGTGAAACAAGGTGTACTAGCGGTCTCGCTCACTTATTAAGGCCATGAACTGCACTTTCTTTTTCGTTGATGCTAGGAGATGTTCGAGGTTCTGTGTTTCTCCTGCGAGAGAGACAAAGTAGAGTAGTAGACAAGTAGTTTGGTCATGTTGGAAGTTATTTGAGCAATTGAGCTTAGTCATGCTTTTCAGCAAGTAACTGTGCCATTCCTTGGTGGTGGAGGAGTACAAATTCGATATGAAGTACGGAGGATTCGAACATCTTAGTGAATACATCCATTATCAATGGATATGTTGCTCGGTGCAGTGACTGTTTCTTACGTTGGAATTTCACAGGAAACAATTCAATTCCTTCGGGAGTCTAGGAAAATTCCCACACGTTCCAAACTAGGCCTCATTGATAATTGAAATTTCGACAAAGAAGTTCATACGTTGATTGAATTGGTTGCCTACCTTGGTGGTAGCACTGATGCAGAAGTAGAACTGTTGTGTTGGATCATTTCATTGCAATGCATTGACGTTAGTTTTGTTGGTGTTGGATCATGGATGCTGATTGGGTTTTAGTATATCTGTATATGTACCCTTAAGCTTTACCATCTACGAAAACTCAGGCCGAATAGTGTGTCTGAATCTTAGGATTTTTCAACTTTCAGACTGCCCATTTCTATTCCCAATTATTTTGTTGTTATAAGCGAACTTAAGAAGACATAGCAGCTCTGTTTAACTTGAATTTTGTGTGCCAAAAATGTTGCAGGCGTATGATGGAGGAGCCTAGGTTCCCAGAAGAAGATGCAGACGCAGAGGCTGCAAGAAGGGCTCGTGATGAGGACAAGGACAACTGGGAGATTGACGGTATTCTGTGAATGAAACAATGGAATTCATAACCACAGTTCCGAGGATTCCAGTTCCTTTTTTTGCCTGCATGGCACAAACTATGAGTTACCTGCCTTCCTTTCCGCTTCAACTGCACGGTTTCAATGTACTAAAATCTTAGGCAATGCAACATCACCCCTTTCATTTACCTGTGTGCCGTGTTTTACTTCCTTTTTCAAGTTTGCGTCACATTTTTTTTGTAAATATTAAGCATATAATTATCAAATGTTTCGAGCTGATTAGTAAATATGTAACCCATGCATCCTCCCACTGTAAACTGAAAACTATGTAGGTCTCTGCATGACATGGATTACAAACTACAGGCCCTATCTTGATGCATCACCTGCTATATTGCAAGTTTCTACAGGGAAGCTTCTATCTATATATTTTTTCCTAGTATTTTCAACAGAAGATTGTTGAGTTGATCCAAGCATATCAATTCAAGGATTAGATATGCTGTCTTGCCGTGGTATTAGCATTCATATTCTTGGATTAGCTCCTCAACACCCGGTCCCATTGTAACCGTGGAGACGGAGCACAGCCACACACATGGCTCCATTGCCGCCTTTTAAAGCGCCACCACCTCGATCACCCCCTCGGCCTCCTGCCTCGCCAAACTCAAGAAAGGAAAAAAAAAACGTACGTACTTGCACCTCTACACCACACGTCTAATTATGGTCATGGCGTCCACACGCGTGTGGCTGCTCGCCGCGGTGCTCGCGTGCATGCTGCTCGTCAGGTCGGCCGACGCCGGCGGCGTAGGCGTCTTCGGGTGCAACCCGCTGACTGACAAGACGTGCCGGCCCGGGGACCCCCGCGCGCCGGAGAACCAGGAGGAGGAAGGGGGATTCGGTGCGAGGATGCCGTCCGTGCCGAGCAGCAGCGGCGCCATCGGCGGCGGCGACGCAGACGACGACGACGACGAGCTGCCTTCGTTCGACTCCCACCTCACCATTCTTGGCCACTGAAGGAAACGACGGACGAAGCCTAAGTGCATGGTAATGGTTGGTTGTATCTTGTTCTTGGCGATCTGAACTGGCCCGTGTTCTTGCATTTACATTGCTTGTTGTTGCATTTACATTGCTTGTTGTTGCGGAAGAAGAAGAAGAAATGAGAATGTCATGAAAGTGTTGCGATTCTTGTTAATATATCGTCATTGTTCAGGAACTGAGGCTCTAAATTCTAATCGATTTGACGTGATTTTATTCTTCCTGTTGTTGTTTTGAGAGGATGGTGTGATTTTTCTTATCTCTCTTTTTTTGAGTTTTTTCAGAAAGATATTACATCAATATATTAGCTCTACTACTTCAAAATTAGAGTTAGTGGCCATCCTCCTTTGGATCCATCTTCATTCGTGCGACATGAGCCATGATATCTTTCCCAGTGGGGACGATCGTCCCTCTCCCCCCACCCGCGAGGCTGAGACTCACTAGCACGTCGATCCCCACTTCTTTCTGGGAGTAACCGTCACTTCAACCCCACATTTCTTCGTCCACCGGCTTTCCATACCCTTCTGCCTAAGGCCAGCACTGAGTCACCTCGCCCCCTCCTGCCATTCCCTTTCTCTTCCTCTCTTTCACCATGGAGCCGGACGACGAGGTGCTGAAGAAGGTGGCCGCGGCGGTGGTGCGGGCCGCCACCGTAGCGGAGGGGGATCTCCTATAGCTAGTCATTGTCGCGGGACGCCGCGTCGACGCCCCTCGCCGCGCTCCGCAACCACAACATCGACAACGAGCACATCCTCCCAGCCTCACACTCCCTCTCCTACACCCACCACGACTACTCCGCGGGTGTGCCCACGGATACCACCAGCCGCTCCCTCCATACCAGCACCAGCACCACCCTAGCGCCTCCTACTCCTCCGCCGCCACCTCCCGCCGCTCCGTGGGCGGCGCCAGCGACAGGTCCATGACACTCGAGCGCGCCATGTCTGAGTAAGACGGCGGCCACGGCACCCTCCCGGAGTTCCTCTCTAATTCCTTAAACACAAAATCTGGTACAACACCGAGATTCGGGATCTTGGCTGACTACAATCCTGTATACATTTCATTGTTTCACAAGTTATCACAGTAAGGTGGAGCGACACCTTTTCTGCCAACTGGAGCTAATGATGTTGTCATCCCAGTATTTGATGATGTCCCCATTGTATGTTTCTCTGGCATCTTTTTTTATTTATTTCTATAAGTGCACATGTTTGGTGGGAGTTTTGTCTTTGAATATAACCTAAAGCATTTCATGAAATTATGCTAATAGATTTGAAATGGTGAGAAATTCAAAAGTTTATCTGTATCTAAAATTTAAATTAGATGTGACAAAAATGTTAATTAATTAATTAATCCATATGACCAACTCATATTTTGCATGCTAATTTGCACATCTAATTTAAATTTTAGAGATTGATGCATTGTTTGATTATTATAAGGAGGTTTCTTGTTATCAGAGGAGATTGGGTGCTCGATGAATAAGTCAATTATAGCATGCTTGCTGGAGGAGAGTAGCCTTCCTTATGCAAAGTTGGTGGATGATTGTTTGAGAATTCAAGCACCCTTCAAATGTGTTACAAAAGGAGGATGCTGCTGGAGATGGTATTTACAAATATATTTATGTAGTAATTTCGGCATTTATGGAATCTTTCTTATTCTTTTGATTCTGTTATAGACGATGTTTTGGTTATTTTGGATCTCCAACTTAATCAATCATTATTTGAAGATTGGGTGCTCGAGAGGTATTTCACGAATTCTTTCTCAGTACAGGGTTATATAAATGCCTTTTGTTTTAAGTGCAAGGCAGAGATTATATACGAGTTTCGGTATTTTATAGGTTTCGGTATTTTATAGGTGGAGTTAATGTTTCTATTTATATGTGTGTGTGAAAGAAAACTAATATTAGTAGTTTATGATCCCGATTGTTGATATGTATCACTCTCTTTTGATACTATCTCTTATACCAATTACTAAGGTTTCTTCTTCATATTAGTTACTTGCTCTTGGGTAGTGAAGCATGCCCTTCTCTATCCTTAATTTGTTCAATTCTTCCTAAGTAATTGCTCTTGGGTAGTGAAGCATGCCCTTCTCTATCCCTTGTCCAGTTCTTCCTTAGTAATTTGTCGTACTCAAGAAGGGCTCACCTTTTTTTTTCTAGGAAGAGTCAAACAACCTGGAGTGCAACGCTGCAAGTCCATCATCTGGTGCGTCAAGGCCTGCCAGCTACTGTCGGTATTTAACATCAACGGCTTAAAGAAAAAGGTCGCAAGGATGGAAAAAGAGAAGGCTGTCAGGAAGAAGCCAGGCGGGCCAAATAGATTCGAGAACAAGCGAGCACAGGGAGTGACCGACCCTCAACCCTTTCCTGCCGCCAAGTCCGCGAGGGGCTCAAGCTCAAGCTACGCCTCCTCATCCTTCCAGAGCCCGACCTCTCGCCCTTTCAGCTACGCGGCTCATGTGGGGTATGTGAGCCCAATAGCAGCAGTAATTGCGCAGCTGTACTATGCGCCTGGCGGTATGACCGGGTGACGAGGCGGTGTGTTGTACGGCGGACCTGCGGGCTGCGGAATACGAAAATTGGACACTTTTGGCCGTATGACGCACGAAAATTCCCCATTTAGCCCCCTTCTGCAAAAATTTTCAAAAATAGCCCCCTCGGGCCACCTGCTGCCGTGGGGGCGGCAGTGGCTGGCTGCCGTCCTCGGACGGCGAAACAACTCTTCGCCGTCCCCACGGCGTGAAGCCACCTTCTGCCGTCCGGGACGGCAAGAGAACTCTTCCGCCGTCCCCACGGCGGCGAAGTCACCTTCGCCGTGGGCACGCAGCGTGAGTCATTCGACACCACAGTGGCGCCTCCTTTTAAAAAATTAAAAATATAATATTTGTTCGACAAATTTTTAAATATAATAAATAAGCTCAAAAATTATGAAACTTTGTATGGAGCCTCCTGGCATAGTGTGCTTGGTTGTGTAATTTTTTTGAATTTTCTCATTTTTTTTCTGCATGATTCTTTGAAGTCAAATTTTTGTATGAATTTTTAATATAGGCGAGGTCCGAACATTATGAAAATTTTTGTCGGACTCCTACAGAGGACTTGATTGTGTAAATTTTATGTTATTTTATATGCTCGAGATTATCTCGAGAAATTCAGGTGTAGGTGTGGAAACTATGACGAGGCGTTTGAAATTAGGGTTTCTTGATTTCATGTGACTCGAAATGTGTAAAGTTTATTACCACATGAGTACTCTTAGCCGCTATGATTCTTGATCAAATTTTTAAAGATGCCAAGAAGCGACCTAAAGGGGTTGAGAGCGTTGTGATTACGAAGATAGCTTAAAACATAGAAGAATCAATGTCGATATCAATAATTATTTACGGAATTCGGAGAAGAGGCATATTTGCAATATAGTATTATTTTGATGGCTCGTGAGGCCCAAAATCGAATTGTATTGCACTCGTGAATGAAAACGTTTCATGTGGTCACATGGCATGTTGGTTTGGCTAATTGGTTTTAGTTACATACGCTACTAGTGCACGGTACATTGCGACACAAGCCTCGGGCCATGTAAATGCACGCATGCCTTTAGGAGATAGTAAAAACATGCCTAGTAGAAGAGGACTACTACAGAATGGCCCGACCCTCTGTGTGGACCAGGGCCATTTGCCCTTCCTCCCGAGCTCGGCGTTGTACTCCTCGGCCGCCACAGCCTCGCCGCCATTTCCCTCTTTTATCACGATCCGCTCGCGTGCCTCGCGCTCCTCGCGCTGCGCCTCGAGATGAGCTGCGTCTCCGGCGGATCGCTCGTTGCGCTCTTGGTCAAGCGATCCTCCTCCGGATCTCGCCCCTTCGGCATTCCACTCCTCGAAGTCGAGCCGCCAGTCGTGTGGATGGATTTCTAGGTCGATCCATCGGCGGAAGCCACACGAGGCTCGGTGACTACGGGTAGGCGGGAGAGCGTAAGCGCGTATTATGAAAAGAGAGCGATGCGTGAACTTCTTGTAAGTACTCCTTACCATTGCCGATAGGTTCTCGTATCCCAACGGCGGTCGGGATAGTCGGAGGAGTAGTTGGGACAACCCGATGGCGCATGCCGAGGCTCGGTCGGTGCTTGGATTTGAAGAACTTGCATGTGTCCCCGCCAAGCGGAGGCGGCGTCTCCCCTCTGGCGGGTGTTGCGCGAATGCTCGGTTGGGACGTTCGGCAGGGTTGTTGCTACGGGGCTTCATTGCGAAGAGCTTCCATCCCGCACTTTTGCTCTTGCCGGTCCCGAGCCGCAGACATCCTAGCTTATTCGGCCGTCTGGTAGAAGCCCGAGCTAACTCGCGGATCTCGCCCCATTGCTTCCTCTTGTCCATCCTAAGCGTGGCGAAGCAAGCTCGTGTATGCGTGGTTGGGTTTGGTTGTGTAGTTCATGTATTTCACCTTGTTTTATAGGCCACATGGTTGGCTTGGTGTGGTTAAGTTGGCGTGAGTGGCGGCGTGGGAGGGTGTTTCGCGTCTGCTGCGAGTGGGGTCATTCGCCATGAAAAGTGGTGAGGCGAGGTGTTGTCGCGTCCCGCTTGCGAGTGTGGTCATTTCGATCCGAAAAGTGGCGAGGTATGGTGTTGTCGCGTCTGCTTTGAGTGTGGTCATTCGATCACGAAAAATTTGGCGGCGAGGTGTTGTCGCGTCCTGTTTGGCATAGTGCGGTCATTTCGGTCAGAAAAGCTGACGAGGCAGGGTGTTGTCGCGTCCCGCTGCGAGTGTGGTCATTCGATCGAAAAGTGGCGAGCGGGGTGTTGTCGCGTCCTACTGCGTAGTGCGATCATTTTGGTCGTAAGCAGTTGGCGAGGAGAGTGTTGTCGCGTCCTGTTTTGTAGAGTGTTTGAGTAATGCGCACACAAAGTATTCATCTGGACCTTGTGGGACCGAGTATCTGCATCACGGGCGAGATTGCGTTATGTCCATGCGTTTGATAAATTAAAGTCGCGAGGTACAAAAGTCGTTTGTACTGAATATTTCGGAGAACATTTTGTGTACAAAAATGACAGTAACGTCATGCACATGGATATTATATAAATGCACAATGACATTACATAACACGTTTGTCACGGCCATGATATTAGCTAGGGTGCATCGTCGTGTCGCCTACCCGGACGGCGTAGTTGATCCTCAGGAAAGGTGAATCTGTCCGGGGAGTGGCGCATGTCTCGCAGGCCGTAGTACGGGGGCTGCCTGGGAGGCGAAGCTGCGGTGATGTCAGCGTGGGGGTCCGGCTCAGGCCTCAGCATCTCGTCTAGCCACTGGTGCTCCTCCTGCAGGGAATGGTACTCGGTGAGTTAGTCCTTATTTTTTTGCGCAGAGAAAATAGTTGTAACTACGTTAACGCTTACCTGAGTAGGTTGTTGTGCTGAGGATGATCCTCTGGCGGTCGGTGTAGTCTTTGCACGGTGTACCCTCCATACGTATCGGCGAACCACGGGTCGCGGTCCGCAGTCGGATTGAACGCAGCGGCGCCAACGAGCCCAACCACTCGTCCCCGCTACCGGGGAGTCCGGTCGATGTCTGCGATCTGCGAAACCGTTGCCCTGGCGAGGAAGTCGTGTGCTGCGCCTCCCTCTGTGATGACGATGGTTGCATCAGACTGTTGTCCCCTCGTAGTAGCTGCTAGAAGAAAGGTTAATGTCGGATACCTCCAGAAAATGAGTGCATGGAAGGTATTGACAATGAGAGAGATGACATACACGTGGCCCGAGGCGGGTCGGGGCCGTCGGGCCGACCGGCCGTAGCTCGGACGGCTCCGGAGTGAGACAGGCGTCGCGGACGGTGGTCCGAGGGAGGTCCGAGGGCGGAGGGGTGGAGGGTACCCTCCGCGTCCGCGATCTTTGTGCGTGCGTCGTCGTGTCGACCACAAGTCATGGCTCTGTCGCGACCCTCGCGTCGTCGGTCATGCCACGACGGCGGCTAGGAGGCGATCGAAGGTGTTCTTGTTCCCACGCGGTAGAATTTCAGCACCCTCGCTACAGTATATCGATCCATGCGGTAATCTTGCAAGAAAACACGGAGTTAGTCGCGGCGTCGCTGAAGGAAATTGGTTGAAGAATGGGTTACCGCCTCGTCGCGCCGTCGCCGGTGTGGGTCGGGCCACTAGTCGATGTCCTCTGCGCATGACGACCCCTTTGCGCTCGTGGCCGCCGATAAGGCGCGCTGGTGCGTGGAATGTACCACTGCAAGTACGAAGCGTACGTCTGGATGGAGTAGACGCGTGCCTCGTGCAGGACGTCCGTCGCCACCCTCTCGCTCCACAGCTCCGTCCACGGCAGCTGTGTCTGCCTCCAGTCGTCGCTCTTGCGCCCTTTCCTCGTTTGCCTGCAAGTGAATCTTAATGTCAGAACATGTAAGGCAGGCATACAGATAAAATTATATCCAAAAAAGGACATACCGGTGGGCCTTGACTGCGATATGTCGTCCGCCGGCGGTGGCTTTCTTGATGCAGGCGAGCGTCTCATGACCCGTTGTGGATTGTACGGCTCGACCATGTGCGAGAAGACCAGGTGGCAGGTCGTCATCCTAGAGTGGATCGTCCTCGATTACCTTGCGTCGATAATCCGTAGGGGCGTGGTTCGCAAGGAACCGCCCACATCCATGGCCGCGGATGATCTCGGTCTCGTGCAGAGTCTCGAAGAGGTTATGGAACTCTGCGTACGCACGCCTCGGTCTCTCCCTGGCCCACCCTAGGGTACCACGTGTCCAACGTGTTCCCATTGTAGGCCCGTCGTGGGGTCGTCGCCGAGCATTGCCGTAATCTTTGGGCCGGTCAGCGAATGCAGGTGCCGTGTTGCGGAAATAAGGGCGACCAAGCGGAAAGTGCTCCCATGACCACGGTGTACAGTGGTGTAGCAAACCGCCGGGGCGGCTCCACGCCGATCTTGCGGAGTGGCATCGCATAACCCTCGGTAAGTGGCGCGAGCACGCCGAACCCCAAGCGATCGCGGAACCTCGTGCGGCGGTGTCGCGGGGACTCGCTAGATGGATATAGCCGGGTACACACAGTCTCCACGTGTCGAGGGAACAAGATCCATCGAGCGAGGAGCAGAATGTACGCGACGAGGTGTGTCTGGCGCCTCATTGTCGCATCCACAGGCGATCATGAACTCCGTAGCGAGGAATGTGGGATACAGGACACGTTTGCGAGGAATCGGGAGGCGAATCTGTCGCCCGCGCACCTTCGATCATCGCCTCGGAGGTGGCACTCTTGGAAGGCCATGCACCGGCAGACTGTAAGCATTGCTACATCCTCGAGAGTAATGGTCATCTCCCCACGGAAGTGGAATGTATGAGTCTCGGTCTCCACCGGTCCAAGCGTAGAAAGTAGTGCGCGTCAAGCCGCAGCGTGCGGGATGTCCAACATGCGGGCGAGGCGAGGCGGTGTCCGCGCAGCCGCGGGACGTACCGCTAAATCAAGGGCCACCTCTCCTGGGGCGCCAGACCGAGCTCGGAGGGCCGCCGGCGGACCACGCCCGCAGCAGTGCCCCATCCCGCGTGGGTCGGCGGCTCGTGCAGCGTCGTCGATTGGAGCTGCGCCATCTCCTGCAGATACCATAAAATATGTTAGTGCGTACTTAAAACATATCGTGTGCCATAATAAAACAAGGCAAAACATAGGACAAAAGAAAACAACCACACATGAGCATAACGAGTTAACAAAAGACCAAGATGGTGAACATTCCGTCAGTAAATAAAGACACATATTAAGACAACACTACGATTGCAGCTGCGACATAACATTCCGTCCCATCGAAGGAATTACAATAAGCAAGCGACATCACGACTTAGTAATTATATCTTGCTCGTTACGATTGCCTTTGCTTGCGCCGGGTGCATTTGGACAGCCCCGATGGAGTGCCCTCTTGTCTTGCACGACCTACAACGGGCGGCGAACCCGTTGCCGCCGGGCCGTCGTCCATGTCGTTCGGATGCGTCGTGGTGGCGTCTTCCACGGCGGGGTGTTTGATTACTCGTTCGGCACCCACTTCACTGCCCGGCGAGGTCTCGTAGTGTGTGTCCGGCCGTCTGCGAATGAAACTTCGGCACCCCAAGTGGCAAAGAGGTGGTGGATATCGTAGTACTCGGAGATGTAAGGCTCGAAGATTGCCGCCACGCCCGGCGCGCCGCCGCGTACACATGGGAGCATGGTTTGTGTGCGGAGCTGCGGTTTGTTGCGGTGCGACGGCTTCTTCACCGATCGTGCGGACACGCTTACGATCCTCTAGCGTGGCCCATAACGTACTTCTCCCTTAGCCGGATCTCGAACTTCGCTGGCGCCATCCATGGTGCGAGTCACGTCGCGATCGCGCCTTGGCGATCTTTTTCTCCATGTAGGCATGCATTACCTCAGAAATTGTTTACCATCCTCCGGATGCTTCTTGGCCATCATGGCTCAGTCGTCGTCCAATCGTGAGGGGACATAAGCAATGTCGATGGTCACAAGCCCACCAACCGCATCTCCTCCGGCTGACTTCTCCTTCTTCGTCGCCTCCGAACTAGTTGTTTCCACGTCCTCCATGCTTTCCACCTCGTCCACAGTCGGCTAGGTACTCGTGACAATCAATACGGGTTGCCCACCATCTCTCCGCACCTTCATTGGGCTCAAATTGACGCACGCCTCCTCAGTCTCCATCTCCCACGTCTTCGCGGCGTCTCCTCCAACACTTTGGAGACCAACGCAGCTCCCCACCTGACTTCCCAAAACCACCCACGCCGGATGTCCCGTCCTCTCCACAGGCGAGCGTAGACCATCGGCCGCGCATATATCGCAGCAGCGGGGTTGCAAACAACCCCCATATAATTGGCCCATGAAGCGTCACATGTGACCTTCATAAGTTGCCAAATGGTCTCGTCTGCACCAGTCGCAATCGAGGGATACACCGCCTCGATGCACGACTTCTTCCTTCGATGCGCGATCGAGCGCGGAACGCACGCACCGCCTTAGCTCCAAGAGGCCCATGTCCTTCAGAGACGGCGCCCGGATCACGGTGCGGTCGCAACTTGACAGGTCCGCACCGTATGGTCCGTCACGTACTAGACCGTCCCCGTGGAACACGAACAGATCTTGTATCTCCGCCATGAAGTACCTAACACAAGAGCAACTTCACGACATACGTAGTCTTGAAAACAAAAATTACATGGTTGCAGGTTCATCGAATTTGTGTTCAAATATTTCGCAAAAAAATTGCACAATACTACTGGCTTCAAATATTTCGTGGTTTACATGAGCAATTGGAATAAAATATTGAGATCAACGTAAATTTATTAATTCCAAATGGAGTTCATATGATTTTTCTATCCATGAAAGGTTGAAGTAAATTTTATTTCTACTGTAAATAAAAATTCACAATTTTCTGGGGTACTACAAACTGTCAAACAAATTCTAAGTTAAAGTAAAAAAATCACTTGATTTCCCCAAAGCATTTTTAAGTTTCCATACAGAGTTAGACCTAGCCTATAGCAATGACATGCGGGGTCTACTACATAGAATATTTTGCTATCTATTTTTGAAATAAAAACTTACTAACAGGTCGGCCCCGTCTACTGCGTAGTGCATGGACCGAAGGTCAATATACCCTGTTAAGAGTACATAGATAGCGCGCTCCGTGGGTCCGGACTGTCGGCGACTCTATTTCAATTGTACTTCTACTTCGACGAATTACCTCTAAATATTTTAATATTTTATGATGAGGTCCGTGTGATCGACATTTTATTACCGATAAAAAAATCACACCGTTTTACTAATTAGAAGTTTCTTTGAGTAGAATCGGCGTAAGAAAATTTTTACGCGGTAATTACTCGACTAATATAAATCATTACGCCCTAACAACACTAATATTCAACTAATATAAATCATAATGCTAAGTCAACTAATATTCTACTCAGTGAAAATCGGCGTAATTCTACTCAGTAAATACTCAGTCTTATAAATCAGTCTTAATAAAAAATTGACAACACTAACAACAAAAAGTCTCCTAAGTCAACTAATTACGCCTAATCGTAATGCTAACTCTTGAGTATTCTAATTACTTGCTAATCACACGTTTTCCAATTTTGCACCCACTGCGAATTATAACTACTCGGTTGCTAGCATTAATCTTACTACATCATAATCACATTGCTAAAACTTACTACAACTATAGGTGCATGTGAATGCCACATACCTTTGTACCGCCGCTTCTCCCTCCTCTTCTAGAGACTATTTGCTTCTCTCGCTCGCTCGCTACCGCTAATCTTCTTACGCTCACGTCGGAGGCAATGCGAAAGCGACTCAAGGTCGCCTCTACTTATCTGCGACGCGACAAACTCGGTTTCTTTGCTCGCTGGCCACGCGCCGCCACAGGGGCTCGCGCGCCTTGTGCCCACGCATGCGGCCGCGCGCGGCGCGTGGCGATGGTTGCCAACTGCTTGCCGTCGGGCGGCGGCGGAGTTAGGCGAGTTGAGCGCGCCGGCCTCGGCGCGTGGCTGAAACCACGACCTGCCGTCGGGGCGGCGGAGTCGTCGCGGGCTGCGGCAACCCGCCGGGTCCCGGCGGCGCGGCCATGGCCGCCACGCCATGCCAAAGGCACTCGCCTCGCGCCCCACGGGGCGGTGACTGCCGTGGGGGCGGCGAAGAAGCCTCGCCGCCGGACGACGGCAAAGGGCTCTTCGCCGTCCCCCACGGCAGCAGGTGGCCCGAGGGGGCTATTTTTGGAAATTTTTGCAGAAGGGGGCTAAATGGGGAATTTTCGTGCGTCATACGGCCAAAAGTGTCCAATTTTCGCGGAATACAAGGAGGAAGAGGTACTGACTCATGTGGTGGAGGCCGTTTTGCATATGTGTCTAACCAGTTCAATGCTTATGCTTTCCTACGACTTTAAAAAAATTATAGTCTCATCATGTCTAGTTGTTAACCATCGTCGTACTCAATGACGTGATCTGGGCTGTCGGTGCCCCGATCCAACATACGCTGAAAAAGGTAGGGAGAACGGACGACCACCAACTCTAATTTTTAAATTTTTATGGTGGAACTTGCACGCAAGACACTCCTTTCACCAACAACAAGGTGAGACCTTTGTCACTGATTTTGGTTAAGATAAATGGGAATATGTCTATTCTGTAATTAGTGATATGATCTGTCATGTGTGATTGGCTATGGAGTTGGTTTCTTGACACGGTTAAGATATACTTGCTCAATCGCTAGACTCATTGATATTATTTGTTCTTCGGATCAAAATTAGGCATTTTTTCTTTTTTGTTGTCACTTACGCTGCAAGTGCAATCTGTGTACTGAAGGTCTTAGTTGTATAACATCAAGGCTCTAAAGATATGATTTGCCTAAACACTACGGAGTGCAGCAAAACTTTTTGTATATTGATTAGGTTTTTATTACGGTGTTGTGCTAAATGGACTCTTGATCGCCTAGAGAACTCGAGATATCTAGCCTAGTCCTCGGATCTGCCTCATCAAGGTCACCTCACTGTGTTTCTACCATTTTGCTAGACTCGCAGCCTGCACTCTATAGGCACGAGAAGAAGTCGAGTAACCTGTAAAGATCCCATCACAAGATCGTGATTCAACTTATCTAGGTTCCTGCACTTGTAATAAAACACTTGCAACCAAACACATGAAAATGCGAGACACCGGGCCGCCCATATCTCAACTCATAAGAAGTGCGATGCAAGAGTGCCCTAAGAAAAACTCGCTTGAAACATGGCATGCAAAGGGCAATAGCCTCACCCAAAACTTCCTAGGTGTAGAATATTCATTGAGCATTGTCCTGGCCATCTCGACCAAGGTACGGTTCTTCCTCTCCACAACGCCATTCTGCTGAGGGACATGCGGAGAAGAGAACTGGTGCTCTACACATGTCTCACCACAGAAACTCTCAAAGTAGGAGTTCTTGAACTCGGTGCCATTATCACTGCGAATTGCTCGTAATGCACCTGGGAGCTCAACAGAAAGCCTACTAAAAAGACCACGAAAATGTGAAAACGTCTCATCCTTCGAGGCTAAGAAAACACCCAAGAGTACCTCGAGATGTCATCGACCACGACAAGAACATACCACTTCCCTCCGCCGATCAAGACTCGAGCTGGGCCAACTTTATCCATATGGAGCAGTCGTCCTGGTGCATCGGTCATTGTCATTGTAACTGGAGAGTGAGAAGCGGCAACCATCTTGCCGTGCCGGCAAGGAGAGCAAACTAGATCCTTGACCATCTTGAGTTTCGGCAAACCACGAATGAGATTGTGACCGCTAACTCGGGTCAAATGATCAAACCTATATGACCAAGTCTCCTATGCCGTAAGGTCAAATCACGGGATTCGTAAGCAATTAAACATCAAGAGGATCACGTAAGACTAAAAATCAGACGAAAGATCCTCCCATAACGAGAAATCCGCAAAACCGGACTCACCCAAGAATAAAAATTTTGCAATTATTTTTCTTAAAACTCACATCGAAATCGCCATCGGTGAGTCGAGAACTCGAAAGCGATTATATCAGAGCTTACTTACTAAGGCAACATCTTTTAGAATAAATGAATCATTAATGCGCACAAGATGCTTTAGCAATGACGCGCCACACGAAGCATCTCCAAAGGTGATCATCTCATCACCGGAGCACGGCTAGGAAGAAAACCAACGAGAATCTCCCGGCCATATGACGAGAACAACCGAGTCTACAAGCCAAACCTTTTCCTTCCTCGCCTCGCGAACCCGAAGTCAAACAGAGTAAAGTCTCAAGATCGGGTGAATCAAAAGTGATTTTGGCACCCAATACCGAGTAACACGTCGAATGATGAAGTAGTCAAGCAAGATCGACTCTATCTACCCTACGCCTCTCGCCACTCAACAGCCGTAAGGTCCGTGTGCAGACTCAAGTCGCTGTCAATCCGATCGCTATTGAAGAGCTAGCCGAAATTCCAAAGAACATGTCGTTTCGCGCGAGTAGCCATCTCAAAAAGAAACCGAGATCTACCCTCAAAACGACGGAAGTCACGACCAAAGGGAGCATGAGGACGAAAACCAGAAAACTCAGAAAAACCAAGTCCTCTATGCTGCCCAAAATCATCAGCTGGAACAAGCCTAGACCTCGTGTTGGTCTTAGGTGCACTCAAGATCTGGGGCTGACCCTGAATGTTCCTAAGAGACTCAACACGGTCTCTACGCACGATCTTGGCACGCCTGAAGCAATGATCAAACAAGTGTCCATCCTTCCGACAGAAGATGCAATGGTACTTCGCCTTCTGAGAGGCCGATGCTGCAGGTGGAATCACCTTGCTGTCAGAGATCCTTTGAACAAAACCCGCTGATTTAAAATTTACTTTCTCAGTCCTGGGCTTAGTCTTGATCACACCTGGTGCTATGGTTCTGAGCACGATAGGTGGATGCTTTCTCATATCCTCATGGAAATCATATCGTAGACCCTGATTAAATCTGCAAATCTTATATTGGTCTAGAATGAGGTTGAGCTTCTTCTTACCTCCTACAAATCTCTCGAGAGTGTTCATAAGATACTGACACTCCCGAAAGAGAGAGGTGCAAGAAGAGCAGGGGGAAGAAGGGACAGCAGAAGGTAAGGGAGCAGAAGAAGAACCAATAGCAGAGGAGAAATTGGCTTGTGCATGCACAGCCGACTCTGAGGGAACAGTCCTACTACTAGCCAGTTGGTTCACGTCGCTAGGCGTCTCTACCACACCCTCATGCTTCTTCCCGGCACACACATTACAAGCAGGATTGCTTTTCTAGAAGGTCCTTAGTTAGCTTCACACATTTTTCAGCTAGAGCAATCAATTCATATTTTAGTTTGTTACAATGATTGCATGGTGAGCTAACAGGGTCCTTAGAAGCAAACTTGGCCAATTTGTTATTTTCATCAACTATTTCTTGAAACTGTTTGGAGACAGATTCAAGTTCAGCAGTAAGTTTGGGACAATTCACGCATGAAGCAATGGGCTCAAGTAAGAAAGCTTGTAATTCAGTAATTTTATGGTCTGCCCGTTTTAAGTTCATCTTCAAATTATTACAGCTTTCACAAATCTCGGGCAGATCAAGCAACATGGTATAAAGACCTTTAAAAGCATTATCCTTATCCTCACAAGAGGTGCAAGAAATAGTCTCTACAACAGTCGAAGAAATAGGTGCTACCCTACTCATTTCTAGTTCAGCAAGCAGACTAGCATTCTCCACCTTAAGTTTATCAAACTCAGAAGTCAGACTATCATGCGAGGTCCTTAATTTCTCCATGTCATCAATCAAGACACAACATGTATCACAATCATCACGGGAGGAAGCAGATCTAAGTGAAGTAAGCTTCCGTGATAATCTATCTACTTCCTTCTCAAGATCAGCAACCCTAGCTCTAGATCTAGCATAAAACTTTTCAAGCTTAAGAAATGCATCATTGAGCTGGTCATAGGAGGGACCTACCTCATCGGAGTCGATGTAGAGCTCGCTATCGCTGACGTCGGTGTCGTTGGCCATGAAGCACATGCCGATGAAGTCGTCACCGTCCTTTGGATCTTGATCATCCTTGCCTTCGTTGTCACTCCATCCCTCCACGTCGCTGAAGCTGAGATCGTCGAAGGCGGTGAGGACACGATGGAAGAGCTTCTTGGCCTTCCCAAGGTTGCGAAACTTCTTCTTGCCTTGAGCAGGTGCTGAGGGCTTCATGTTGCGGTTCTTGTCGATGTAGTCGTTCTTTCTTGGACCGCCATAATCACCTTTGCCCTTCCCCAGCTTGGGGCAGTTTGCTCGGATGTGGTTGGGGCCACCACACTCGAAACAAATCACGGGTCCTCCTCTTTTTCCATCCCTCCTTCTCTTGTAAGCATGGGAAAACTTCCGAGCTAGGAGGGCTAGTTGCTCATCCGCAAGTCGCTCTAATCGATCATCGCTATATCACGAGAGCACCAGGAGAAACCACAAAGCTTAATCGAAGAAGATCCGTATGGGATCGGTGACTAAGGCCATCGACAGACTTCGACCTTCGAGAGACTATGTCAATCTCGTGAGTCTTGAGGCGAGTAAAGTGCATCAAGAGTCAAAGTCGAGAGGTCCGTGGTATCCTTGATGGTAGTCACCTTCATCTCCCAAACACGCAAATCAAGAGTCTGCGAGCATCTCGACGAGCATTGTCCGAAGTCGGGTATGTAAGACCGACCGCTCGGAGGTTACTCAAGATCTTGTGAAAATGCGCAGCACTCATCAAGGGACTCGCCAATGAGCATTTCAAACTTGTTGTACTCGCTGAATCGTCCTGCTCGAATATCTTGATCCGGTGGTGCCTCATGGTAAGCGCCGAGGGTTACCCGGATGTCGTAAAGCCGACGCCGATGAGAGATGCGATCAAACTCGCTTCGCTCAAACCTTGGATTATAATATTCCTTGCCTTTGCATTGGCCTCAACATCGGGCATGTTTCCCATATTGATGTTTTCATCGGCAGGAACAGCGAACCTGACCTTCACCTTCCGCCAGATGGCATACCCCTGAGCCTGGATGTATGTTTCCATTCGACTCTTCCGAAGGGTAATCCAGCCATCAAAGACGGAGGCTTGGTGGAATACTTGTCCGCTGCCATGGCTCATGCACCTGTTAAAGATCTATCGAAAAGAGCTAACTCGCTCGATACCAATTGAAGGACCAAATGGCAACAGAGGGGGTGAATGGTGTCTTAAAATTAAAATACTCCCCTATCAAGTGTTCACACAGCAATCCAAAACCCTCTGATAAGCAAAAGACATAAAGTGAATCAAATCCAAAGAGTTTAAACAAGATTGGGCTGTTCTGTTAAAAATTGGAAGTTCCGATTGTATGTAGCGGAACTTCCGTGATCGCGTAGTTCCGGATTTCAGCATGGAAGTTCCCTAGCGGTAGTTCGCTTGTACAAATCGGAAGTTCGATTGTCTGATCAAGAACAGCAAGGCATCGAAATTTCCAAAAATCAAATACTCAAAGATTGTTGCTCTTCTCGGTCAAGTCTTACAGACATCATCCTAAACAACATCTTGACCTCATTGAGAAGGAATCGCAGATAAAGATCCATTAATCAAAGCAAAAACGGATTTCTTGAATATTTGACAAGAGAGACCAAAAACTCCAATTCGCAAGATACTTAGATTCTTGGCCCATGAAACTTTGAGGATATGTTAGCAATATCAGTAGGATTCTAGATATCAAGTTTCATGCCATCTCATAAGAGAAATCAAGAGTTTCACCAAAACCCTAGGTTTTCAACCCAAGAACAGAGAGAAGAAAAGAGGCATAACCAAAGAACAAAAACCTCAGAATTTCATTGATGGAATCAAAAGATTACAGAGGAAAACACAGAGGAATGATTACACGAATTTCAGTTCATCCTCTCCAACTGGTTCCCTGAGAAACTCCCTGGTTTTTCTGCACTGTGGTCTTAACGGGTGTTGCTCCAAGGTTGAAGCGAACTGGAGTGATGGTTCCTTTTCGAGGACACCGACATGGCGAAGTGACTCGTTGACGGCACAATCGTAATACACTCTTGGTCCATCTCGCCGATGTTGTTCCTCGTGGGGTTGATGGTGTAGTGTTGCGAGGATTCGAGCAAAGGACGAGGTGCCGAAGCGGTGGAGTCCCGGCGTAACTCGTGGTGAAACGATTAAACCGCTGTGGCACTATCCTGCCCTCTCTTTGTTGTGGCCGATGGCTTCCCGCCGATTCATCTTACGCTATGTATTCCTCCGCCTTGCGCTTGTCCTCCATGATCAACGCCTTGTTAATTAGTTCCCGGAAATCGGGAAGGTGTGGGCAATCGATTGACTGCGATCTGAGTTCAATCCTTCAAGAAACGACTCGACGAGTCTTGTCAAGAGCGACATCCTCTCGCAAAGATAGCGAGCTAATCGAGAAAACTTGTTCGTAATCGCCACCGACATAGCTCCTTGCTTAAGAGCACTGAACTCATCTTTCTTCGTGATCCATAATGCCTTCTGTACATGATAATGGCGAAAAAGTGCTGAAAATTCCTCCTGTGTGATATTCGCGGTGCCTCATGTGTCTTGAGGTTCTCCCACCACTCGCCAGCCTATGCCTCCATCCGATGAGTGGCATATAACACTTTCTCATGATCGCGTGCATTGGGTGATCGGCAGCTTTCTCTCAATTACGCCAAGCCAATCATCGCCTTCTACCCATGAGACATGTCCAGAGAAAGTTGGTGGATCGGGTCCTCATGAATTCACCAACTTGATGGTCCTTGATGACCATGAGCTATCGGGCTCCTCTATGATGATTCTTTGTTGTTGTTGTTCATGGCCTACATCGGTTCATCATGGTATACATCATCTGCTTAGGCCGCCATGAAGGCTCCAAAGTTCGCAAGTCAAGAGGGGTGCTTGGGGTGGTGTGCGCTTCACTGGATCTCGCCATTTTCCTCGATGTGGGTACTGGAACCACTTGCAAAGAAGCAGTGACGAGTCCGAACCATCCGATGAAGTTTCATTGGTTAGATAAGGTAGCAAGCACAAGATGAGTTAAGAACTAGACAGGTAGATTAAACCCAACAAACACAAACCAAGAAACTCAAATGGAATAACCTTTATTAATAGCTTATTAGCATGGTCGCAACAAATGCCCAAGGGCCTTTGCACTCATACTTGCACACGTAAAAATAAAGCGAACCTAAGCACACAAGCTACCGCCTAAAGGGCGACTCTGAAAAGGAAATCGCTAAGCTCGACTAATCGAACTTAAACGAACTACTCCTCGAGAAAGCCTCCAAAGCCACGGCGATGCTCTGATCGGTAGACTCAAGTGAGCCGCATCCTCGCGAATCGGTTCGATGCCTGAACGGTGTAGCGGGAGCAGCGCAGCTTGGTGCACAACCGCTCCTCCTATTGTGTGAGCTCACTGTCCCTCTAGCAGGCAACCTCTCGCTCCTCCGAATTTCCTCCGGGTTCTCTTCCGGTCTTCCTCTTGATCATCCTCGAGCTCATCTCGACTGAGAGAGCGTGCTCTAAGACGGCTATCCTTTCCTCGGCTTCTTCCAAGGCTCGATAGACGACCTCAGCTCGGTGTCGGCCATCGCCACGACTCTCCCGAGCAATTGTGAATCAGGCAAGATACACCACTGTGGCATTGCCTTCCCCATTGGTAGACGGAAGCACGCAGATAGCTCCCCGGCAACCGGGATGGTAGCGGAAGACGGTGTGTTGCACTCTTGGCGTAGATGTGGCGGACTCGAGTATGGCCAGCGTGATGACTCCTGAATTCCCTACGCGAAGGTGGTCCTCCGGACCGAGATGTCCAAAGGTCGGGGCCGCTCGTGTTCCTCCGGCGTGATGTCAGCGATGCACCCAACCATGATCTCGTCTGCTGACTATATACTGCCGCCACTGTACATTGGGCGGTCAAAGCCCCAAGTGTCTCGCAGAGGCCCACACTCTGGCAAGTCCTCCGCTATCTCCAAAAGTCCGACGACGAAGGCATCCGTCTGCATGCATGCCAAGAAAACAACCTTAAATGACGAGGAGAAAAGAATTTCAAAGAATAGCTGAGTCAAGAGAGACATGAGATGAGTTAAGGAGTTCAATTAATCTTGCAAGTTAATTTTTCTTTAGAAAATAGTTTGGACTCACTAAGAACGGCCAATCTAACTAAGGTCAAGACTACATAACAAGATGGCTCGATACCACCTCCGCCGGATCCCAAAATTTCGATTCGAATCCTCTCGTGTTTCATGCACTAGTCCAGGATCACGCTAGTGCACACAGTGTTAACAAAGGTGGATATCGATCCACACAAGCGAATAATAGCATAAACGATAAATAAATAATGTTTTGACCTTACGATCGAGTTTACATTTATTTAAGCCACGCAGGGCTAACAGAGAAATAAAGCAGCAGAAACATAAACGGCAACGGCATCCCAACGATTCACCACAGGCAACCGACTGGGGTCAAGACCTTGCAATTAGGCACCTTCGATAAACTCCTCCTCGAAAGCTGGTGAAGACTCTTCCTCTTCTGCTTGATTCGTCAAAACAAGCGTGAGTACACACCGTACTCGCAAGCCACACCACAGAGATGCAATATATATATATATATATACATGCTGGCTTTTTACAAAGGAAAGGCATTCTGTGGTTCTTTTGCATAAATGCAATGTTTGCAATTGAATAATAAATATACATTGACAACAAGTAAAACAATTAGATAACAATAATTTGATAATTGATTTCACAAAGACGCACACAGCTTAACCGATTATTCACATAGCCAGATGATTTATATCACACAGCTCCTATGCACACAGTTTTATGAAAAACTACCCCTAGTGTGATATCCCCGAGCATGCCCATGACTGCGGACGCGGCTATTCGAATAGATTAAATTATACTCTGCAGAGTTGTACACTTTACCCACAAGATATAATTAGTGTAGCTAGCACTAACCATAACAAAGCATTTGGATCCGTGATCGTACTATGCTAGGCCCGTCTCAAAAGTATATGTGGTTGTACAGATAGGCTGGTTCAATGGCACACATGGTGAGGTCCTTAATTGACCAAGGCAAGACTACCATTTGCTAACTATGCCACATAGATTAGCTCCCATGCACACGATTCACACATCCACCATTTCACACAAGATTCCACCACATGCCTCGCCTAAATCCTTTTACCACCCTGGCTGATTAAGTGCAACACATGCCATAACAAAGACACAAGACACACAGATTTTACCACACAGATTGCATATTCACTTAGTCAGTTTAAATAATGCATCTCACATGACATGGTGATTCGTGGCATGGCTAAGCAATCTAATCGCACTAACCAACCCACGTTGGTGCTACAATACTTACCAACTAAATATCAACTAGGGTGACAAAGGCTCAAGGCATAACAATTATACAAGGAAGACATAACAATATGGAATTAACTACTACACCCAAAACATTTAAATAAATACTTGAATTAAGATGCAGTAATTTAAATTAAAATACTTTTAGCAAACTAGGAATCAAGATGGTCAAGGGTATAGCTTGCCTTGGAATAGGTTCAGGTGCTGGTCTTGGTCTTGGAAAGCTCCTTCTTCCTCAAACCTTCCAGAAGTATCGTCGAAGTCTACTCGTAACGAAGCAAACAACAAGAATAAATAAATAACAGAAACAATTAACTCCAATAAAATAATTAAAAATCTCCAATAGATAGATCTTGATTTTATACAAATTTAGAAATTTGAATGGATGGATTTGGAGTTAGGATGCAAAAGTTATGAGGTTTCAAAGTTTGAAACAAAAGAAAAACCCTAAAATAGGATTTATTGGAATTCCGAATTATTTCTTAATAGAAAAATCGGATTATTGCGCAAGCATGACATCGCATGACGTCACCCTAGGAAAAGGAAAAAGATAAATAAAGCAGAAATCGACGTGTGGGGCCCACACGCCGGACACTACCACTGGTGGACCAAATTCACCGAGCCCCGTGGATCCGGTCGGATCGAGTGGCGCGCGCTGCGGCGCGTGGCGCTAACGCGCGCCACGCTACCGACACGACGCGCGGAGAGGCGAGGTGGTCGGTCGACGGGGCGCCCATCTCGTGAACGACAACGGCGCGCGGCGGCTCTGGACCGACCAAGACAGCGGTGCTCTGATGATCGCCGGCGAGGGTGGGTGGTACCAGCGGATAGCTCTCTCTATTGCGAACCTTATGGTACTGGTTTAGGCACAAGAGGACGACGGAGGTGGCCGGCGGCGAGCTCGAAGCGGCGGAGACGTTCGGGTATTGTCAGCGGCTACTCCGGTGAGGTCCAGGCGGCGTGGGTGGTAGCTGAAGGTAGATCTGGTGACGGCGGACTCGGCGACGGCTCCACGGAGGCAGCGTCACCGGCGGCGGCGCAATCGAAGCTTTAGGGTTTCGGTGACTGAAACCAAATTCTTAAACCGCGGCGGCGCTAGGGCTCTTGGGGTGAGGTGGGTGGCGGATCTGGTAAACGGAGGTGCTGGCGATCCCTGGGACCTATTTATAGGCCCTCGGGTGGACTGGGGTGGCGAGATGGCGGCGGGGTTCAACGGAGTCCAAACGAACGCCAAGAAAACAGGATAGAGGCGGCGGATTTGAACTCAAAATGTTTGAAAGAGTCCGGACGAGAGGGCTTCGAAGGCGCGTCCGCGCCAAGAATCGGGTCGTTGCAAACTTGTTTGACGGAGTTCGGCGACGCGAAAATGGCGACGCAGCGCCACGCGGAGACGAAGAAGATCGGGTCGGGGACGATGACCTCGGTGGGCCCACGCGTCAGGGACAAGGCGAGGCGCGCGCGTAGACGGATATCTGGTCGTCCGCTCGCGATCCAACGACTGAGGTTTAACGGAGCGCGTGGAGGGAGAGAGACGCGCGGAGATCCAAGCGCCCAAATTCGACGGACGGCCACGAAGGATCGGCCGAGATGAACAGGATCGGGCCAAGGAATTCGCCCAACTACTGCTTGGAGATTTAAAATAGCTTTTCTTTTTAAGAAAATACCAGAAATCCAAATAAGCAATGGAACATAGCAAATGAACTTGGAAAAATTCCAGAAAATTCTAGAAAATATAACCAAGCTCATAGAATCCCAATAAAATAGTTTTGACTATTGTCCATGTTGGAATTATTCATATTATATTGTTTTGTTGCACAAAGTCCAATATTAAGCTTTTAAATTAAATTCAAATAAATCCAGATGGTGAATTTTCTTCCTACTAACTAATCCAAGGATTTTGAAAGCTCTGAAAATTGGGATGTTACAGTACCGCCCTGGCTGTTGTTGTTGCGGTCACGATGGCGAGGTTGGAGTTGCTACCGCTGGTGCCACCGGAGGGGGCCGCGGCAGGGTGGCGGTTGGCTGACGCGCTGCTGGAGGAGCCGGTGCCAGTGGCACCCCGCCGGAAGAGGGGCCACCGTCGCCGCCCCGATTGCCAGGGGTTGCGGCAACGACGAGAGCCGTGGGAGGTGTCGTAGGTTGCGACATCATGGTGATCTCCTAGAGAAGAAGGTCCGAGTGCATCTCGAGGAAGGTGGGGAACGGACGTTGACGCCTGAGGAGGGCACCCATGTAGGAAAATCGCTCGTTCAAGCCGCAAAGGACGGCGAGGACGAGGGTGCGGTCAGGGATGGGCTGGTCGAGGTCACCAAGGGCGTCATCCATGCCCTTGAGCTTGCGACAGTAGATGGAGACATCGAGGTCGCCCTGCACAAAATTTTGAAACTCGGCGTCGAGATACAACGCTCGGGTCTCACGATTTCCGATGAATTGCTGCTCAAGACCAAGCCATATGTGGCATGCGGTGGCGTCATGGGCCATGACAATCTCGACGAGCTCGGTGCTTATGGTGCCGTCAAGCCAAGAGACGATGACGCAGTTCATGCGTCACCAGTCGGCGGAGTCGTGGCGTGTCTCATCGGAGAGTACGTGCACGGAGAGCGAGTACTTTCCGAGGGTGATGAGGAAGAGGCCGCGCCACTTGTTGTAGCTGGGTGAGGCGAGGTCGAGGATAGCCGAGACGAGAGCCCGGATGTTCTTAATGGTGACGACTTATGCGTGGAGGTTGGAGATCGCGGCGGCCTCGTGGAAAAGGAGGGCACGGTCGAGGTCCCAGGCGTGCACCGTGGCCTCGACACGCTCGCACTCGGCCTCGGCAGCGCGAGCCCGGGTGTCGGCCTCCTCTCGCTCGCGGGCGGTCGTGGTGGCACGCTTGTGAAGGACGGCGAGCTCGTGCTCTCGGGCGGTGGCCTCCTCGCGGTCACGAGCGGCAACCTCCTCACGCCGCGGAGATGGCTCTTCTTCTTCGCCAAGACGCGAGGTCCGCCGAGGAGGCGGCACATGGGGCGAGGAAGGTGTGATCAGGGGGAGCTGAGGCCGCCACCACCGGAAGGGGGAAGAGCCAGCGATGAGGAGCGGAAGCGAAGGGTCGAAGGATCGACCGTCTCGGATACCATATTGGCAGAGATAATTCACGCATCTTATTGATTGATAGTTCAAGGTACACGAGTTATACATATATATAGCCGGTCGAGGTCGGTGTGAACACGAGACCAAACCGAATGGTTAAGAGGCCGGTGTGAACACAAGACCGAACCGAACAATCAAGAGGTTGGTGTGAACACGACATCTGTCTAACACCTTTTTGTTTGAGAAATTTGATCATCTGTCCAAAAGTATGGTGGCTTCAAGGGTTTCCTATTAACGGATCTTATACCCCAAAAGTTGAGGAGCCATTTGACTATTTGCCTTTTTGGAGTACAAAAATCAATTTTGCTCTTATCTTCTTCCCTTTCTTCTTCTCTTCCTGAGCTCTATCTCTCTCTCCTCAGACACCACCGCAACTACTTGGCATAGCTCTGTTCCACCTTGGCTCTATCGATTGCCGTCATCCTCATCAACCACCACCTTGACCACCCACGTTACTGCTCCACTGGCACAGATCTGCTGTCACAAAGACCTAACCCTAGCCACCTCCCTTGACTACTCCGGCCATGGGCCGATTTGCCGGGGCTTGGTAACCTCCTAGCGCTGCCCCCGCTCCCCCCGTGACGCTGAGTTGAAGCAAACTCACCCCCTTTCGGCCAACTGCCGCACCACGACACCACCACCACCGTCGTCGAGACGCGAGGTGCCATCCGCACATTCACCATGACGTCACGGTGCTAGGGGAGCAGAGAGGATGAAGGGTAGAGGTGAGGATCTATATAAGCTACGGTGGTGAATGGCGGCCACACGGTAGAGGTGAGGTGGTGGTGTTTCAGTGGCGATCGACAAGTTTGGACCGCCTGGTCTACGATGACCGAAGCAAAGAAGAAGAGAAGAGAAGGGGAGGGGGAAGAATGGGGAAGAAGATAAATGTAAAATTGTCTAGAGTGACAGATAATCAATTGGTTCCTCAACTGTGGGACATAAGTTCCGGCATGTATGGAATGGGAAATTCTTTGAAATCACTATAAATTTGGAGCAAATGATCAAAATTTTCCTTTGTTTTTAAGAGAGAGGGAGGATGACACAATCTTCTTTTGTTCATCACAACTATCTAAGGCAGAGGCTGATGCTAGCCATCTAGTCCAGCCCAAAGGAACGGGCCCCGGCCTTGCCCTTGGGTTTGGGTATATAGGAATCAGCAAGTAGCCGTAAAGGACCAAGCACATGTCTGTCAATCTAGCTCGTTTCGGCCCAAGACGCAACCCATCTAACGTTGCCACGGCCGTGCCAAAGCCCAACTGCCCATCTGTAGTTCCACATCCACCGATGCAAGAATTTTTTTGAAATAATATTATTTTAAAAGAAATTTACAAAAATAAATAGTTAATTTATTTTTACAAAACTAAGCTACTTTCGCCATTTGAAATGACGAAATTGTCATGTCCAAATGACGACAGTAGCCTAATGAATGGCGATAATAGTCTAGAACAGTGCAGAAAGGTTCATATTGCCAGTTAAAATGGCAACATGACCCTATCGCCACTCCAACTGGCGAAAAAGCCCTGTCACAAGTGCAAATGGTGACAAGATCCCCCGGTTAAAGTTTTTAATATTAAAATTTTGGACAATCGTCATTTCAAATGGCGAAAAGGATCACGTAAGTCACTAATTTTTATATATTAAAATTTAGGAAAATATCAAATTCAATTGGCGACAGAGATCCTGCAAGTCCCAAAAAATTTTAACATTAAAATTTAGGAAAATCGTTATTTCAAATGACGGCACAATCTACCCTATAAAAGACACGAAACTTCTGGCATAACTTACTTTTATTCAGAAAAAAAGAAAGAGGGGAGGGAAGGCAGAGGAGCCAAGAGGAGTAGAGGGGAGGAGAGAAGCTAGCGAAGCGTTGCATGTCCAGTCGTCCACCTTTCATGTAATTTTTTTTTAACAGAATGGATTATATAGTTTTAGATTTACGATTACGTAGTGTAGTATGTTGCACATAATCCTTTTCAGTGAGTAGTTTAGTTTTAAATATGTGGTTAATCGTAGAAAACTTGTTTACGGGTGCAGTACATCAAATATATCAGATGCCATCAATTTCAAAATTTACTATGGTCAGGTGACTATTCTTGAGGGTCCCGAGGGGATTGATTTGCATTATTTCCAATCACCGATTGTGACCCTGACAAGATCAGAGCAGTGTACATGGGGCGCTGTGATACGATGGTTGTTCCACACATTCAATTTGGACCAAGCTGTGTATGATTTGAGATCAAGTTGCTTTGCCAACTGAGCACCACAGGGCACATATTGGGAGTTAGTGCAACTTAAGGGAACAAAGTCATGGCAGTCATATGTACGTAGGGTAAGGGAGGAATGGTGGGAGTTGGTCCTTCTGGCCCAGGCATATGCTAAGTCCACTCCTACATCGGTGGTTGAACAAGAAGGGGGCGGCGATACCGAAGAAGAAGTTGGGTACTCTAGCCACAATACGGCGCACACAATGGCCGAATGTCCAGGAGTTGCTAATGTTGTCGATGAAGACCGTGTGGAAGGAGCTCCTTCAGTCAGGTAAGCTAGTGGACTTGTTGACGAGGGTGAGGAGCTGGAAGCCCCTAGTTCAAATGATGGATCTCGAAGACCAGGACTACATGAAATTGTCAGAAGATGAAGGATCCGACGATGAGGATGCCGTGGAACAGCAGGCGGTTCCATCTAAGTGGAACACATGCTAGTTTGAAAACCTCGCCGTTCACGAAGGCTCATGTGTATCGTGGGAGTACGACCAGAGCGAGGTCAGGCAAGGAGCTATGTACAAATGCAAGGAGGTCGTGCAGGAAGCGGTTAAATTTTTGGCCTTATCGAGGCGGCGTACATTCACAGTCGTCAAGTCTAACCCAAGATGCTACGACATGAAGTGCAACATAGATATATGTCTTTAGCGAGTGCACGTATTTCAGCCTAAGTGGGACACCTACTGGAAATGCTATATAGTGGTTCCTCACACATGTGTCGTCAATGAGTCAGTGCGGTCCCACAAGAACATGTCATCAGGCTTCATCGCGAACATCATGTACGGCGAAACTGTTGATAATCTAGATTTTGAGCTACGATCCATCATTGGGGCAATTGAGGCAAGATTCCAGTACACAATCAACTATGCCAAGGAGTGGAGGGCCAAACAGAAGGCATTAGAACCAAGGTTCGGTACTCATGTTGTCATTGAAGATTTCACATATCCGAAGTAGGGCAATAGGAGGGTATTGAAGCGAGCATTCTTCACCTTTGGTCCATGCATCAATGCATTTCGGCTCTGCTGTGTAATCTTGTGCTTGGATGACACATTCCTGACAGGAAAGTACAATGACCATATACTTGTTGGAAATATGCCCTAGAGGCAATCATAAAGATGATTATATTTTATTATGTTCATAACATTAGATAATATGTTATCTTGTTCCTAGAATAATATCAATAATATTTATTATCAGGTATGTGACTTGATTGTGAAACTCTATATTTCTGTGATGATTATTCTTAAACATTCCCTAGTCAGAAATATATAAGAACACATATGAATAGACTAGCATATGTATTGGTTGATGACTATGTTTCACAGGCATGGATATGGATATATCAAACCAATTATATAGACACATGTTAGAGAACATGGTGTTCGAAAAGATCCACCTTGAGGCACTGTTGAGATTGTTATGATTCTATGTATCATTAGTTGGTCTCAAGCAATGATGATGTATAATCCTTAGACCTGAGATCATCATGATTTCCTACATGTGTAATAGAACTCTTAGGGGTTGACAAACGCTGCTCGTAACTAGGTAGTTATAAAGGTAGCTTTCGGGTATGCTATGAAATATACAGAGGGATGTGACTGGTCGGATATGTGATTTTCCCCTCCTGACATAACAGGAGAGATATCTCTGAGCCCCTCGTTGTGGTCGGCTAAAGACTTTGTAATATCATTTTTATTGCCCCTCCTAACATCGCGGGGACCTAATCCAATTGCCCCACTCGAGGCGGTCGACATAGCGGATGTTGAGGTTGCGGCCACGGAAAAGGTTCGTCTTATTGAAATATATGGTGCTCAATACTTTGTAATATCATTTTTATTTTTTGAAATACTAGGTGATGACGTTGTGATGAATATTTTATAATATCAGTGTGATTTGTTGACAAAATATCTGAGGACATTGCGTTGAATGTTCTGTAATATCAGTGTGATTTGTCGACAAAAAATGTGATGATATTGTGCTGAATGTTTTGTAATATCATTGTGATTTGTCCACAAAATATGTAGTCGGAAATAGACGGTAAAAAATAGGCACATGTCCTTATCGCCAGTTAAAATGGCGACAGGGTCCTGTTGCCAGTTGGAGTGTCAATAGGGCCATGCCGCCATTTCCACTGGCGACATGGACCTCTCTGCACTGTTCTAGGCTACTGTCGCCATTTGGAATGGCGACAATAGCCTAGTTTTGTAAAAAAAAAAATTGACTATTTATTTTTGTAAATTTCTTTTAGAATAATATTATTTTAAAAAATATTCCCGATACAAAGCGTCCAAGCCACGCTGCCGAGTCGAGCACGCGTTCGCTCCGCACTCCGTAGATGATTGGATTTTTTTTTAAATAATACATGTTTTAAGGAACATTTAGGTATATGCCACTACAAAGTTCCTATTTTTGAGAAATGCCACTACAAGTGACGCCTTTGAAATATGCCACTGTATACTCTTTGTCAGTGTTCACCTAGTCGCCCGCCTAGGTTGCCTAGGCGCCAGCCCTGCCGCCTAGCCGATTTATCCCGCCTAGGTGTTTGCCTAGCCTTGCCTAGGTGGCGATTAGGCGCTAGGTGTTGGTCTGTCGTCAGACTAGCGCCTAGCTCCTAGGGGAACACTGCTCATCATATTCGTAAAAATGCCACTCCTCTACATATTACACATGTATTGGACAATATTGCCCTTGTCTTTTTCCCATCCCCACCCATGGCCACCAATCCCCCCAATCACCCCGGCTACCATAATGCCTCTCTTTCCTTCAAATCCAAGAACCATTGATAGAATCAAATACAGTTCTCCTGAAACCAAAATCCCCCTAAATCAAAATTTTATTGATCTATTCATCTGCCATCCAGAAATTAGATTGATTTGGCATCAATCCCCCATGGGAGCATCCAGCAAAGCTAAGAGATTGAAACAATTTGGTGTCGCCACCACTTGGGACTGCTCCGCCTATCACCGAGGACCAATTCACAATGGTGCGTCTGCTCACCTCGCCTCGTCTCGCTGTGGTTTCACGTCGTGGCAGCCCCTTTGTCCCAAGCGCATGAGCAGCGGCTGCTCTGGCCTGCCAATGTGGGTGTGCCGGTCTGAGGCAGCTGCGCTCGAGGTCTTCCTCTCTTCCTCCCTTTTACTTCCCTCTATTGCTTTCAGAAAAGGGGCACACAAGACATGAACACTTAGGACCAAGGAGGAAGAAGGTAGGGGTAATTTGGTCCAATTGTGTGCTAAATACGTATGGCGATGGCATTTTCCAGAGTAAGGTCGGTTTGTAGTGGCATATTTCAAAGGCGTGACTTTGCAATGGCATATCTCAAAAGTGTGAACTTTACCGTGGTGTGTGTGGGTGTATATATATATCCTTTTTAAAATTAATATTACAGAAATAAATGTTCGGATAAAAAAATCACAAAATATGCCTCCATCGTCGTTTGAAATAGCAATTGCATGCTGTCGCTGTTTGAAGCGGCCATAAGATTATGTGGATCTCGCCTAGCTGTTGTGTGGCAGGAAGCAGGTCTCTGTCGCCGTTTGAAATGGCGAAAAAGATCTTATCGCCGTTTCAAACAGTTGCATAGACTATTTTTCCTTTTTTTTTGTTTGAGTACTTTAAGTAGGTTGGACGATTATAATGTTTATTTGTCAGATATAATTTGGACTACTAGAGACACATGTTTGAAGCATGATCATATGATAGTAGGGAAAATTAGAACTACCAAAATTAGCTAGGTTTTTTTATTATGTGACCAGTTGGACTAATATTTTGTAAGCTTCAGTTTATGGGAGAATAGAGCACATAAGTTAACATTTCAAGCCTGATATAACACTTGGTATTGACGGTGTGAATTACATAGTGCACAGGGTTTGATTAGGTACATATGTTTGCCTTGCTACTACAATAGTACAAATGGCAACATGCATGAACCTGAACTACAACTGAGATACATGTGTGTCTTTTGGAATCGAAAATACCTGGTGGATGGAAAACAAGTTAGGCTTGTGGACATATGTCCTACTCACTCTTGCGGTCGCGGGCCTTCGCACAGGCCTCCTAGTACTCGACTATAACGTCTTTTTTTTTACCTATCCTCGTCCAGAATAATGTTATGTACAACTGATGCATCAGGGACCATTGGTGTCTTTTCCTTGTCTTTCCCACTTCCGGTTGAGGGAGATCTTCAACGGGAAAACACCTCGGGTGCATCTGCACAGCTAAATATGCATTTTTGCTTAATAAATGCATTGTTGTACTTCTCTGGATCGTCGATCTATTGGAAGAAGTAGCAATGCTCCTCCGGCTGCCATGCACAGATAAAGTTATCGATATTTAAGTTGCAATATGCAATGTGAAATATGGGGATACATCACTTACACGGTAATCCTTGCACATGTAGTAAGCTCGGGCGGCAGTAGTAGGATGTGTGGATTGCTTGATCCATGTCGGGTTACCGTAGTTGCACTGCGGGCATGAGAATTTTGGTGGTACAGGAGCATCATTGCAAGAACTATCAGGGCACTTTACTACCTTCTTGGCAATCTATTTCCACTTTCAGAGCATCTCCCCATAGTATGACATCCCCTATACCTCTCTTCTCCTGTACCTCTCTTTCCCTCTCTCTGTTTTCAAATTAGCTTGAATGTAGTCTTGACTGTAGTGGTGGAGGGTGCCATGGGGGTGTAGTGTTGAGAGAGTAAATTTTGGTGATGATTGTGTACTAATGTCCGCAAGAAGATATGTTTGGCTACATGATAGGTCAGCTAGTTGTTATTTCACAGAGGAAAGCTGATGCGTGTTGTCAAGTAAGTCTAAAAAGGTGGCATGGTGTTGTCTTTTCGGTCTAAAAAGTAGGTGTCATGGTGTTGTCATTTTCACGTGAAAAAGTTATAGCAAAAGTGTGGTCACTTCTCCCTGAAAAGTTGTACCCACTCTGTTGTGAGTGAGAGGAGCAGAGATTTGCAATAATTGCATGTAGATATGCATGAGAGAAGCGGTGACGAATAGAGGATAGAGTAAGGTTGTAATAGCGCGAATGGATGCGGCGACCGTGAGAGAGGAAGATGGTGGCTATGCTCGGATTCTTTGCAAATATGCCTGCATTGAGTGAGGAAATAGCATCAATGGGGTACGGAACACACTGTGATGCTCTCGGGTGGAGCTCAAACTCACTGAAGCGACGGGAACGCGTTGGCGAGCTTGAGTGCACGCCGGAGCTGAGGACTAAGGCGGGTGCAATCAAGCTACACGTCTTTCAGGGCTACATTAAGCACAGAGGAGTGAGTGATGCATGAGGATCAATATGACACAGACGTCGTGGGTGAGAAAGCTTACTAGAGCGGGAATGGTGCGGAGGTACGCTCACCAGCATCGAGAACGACACATATACTCCCGCGAAACCAAGGAGCTATAAAGCTCAAGTTAGCGCGAAATGGAACGCAGGAGAGTTGAGGATTTCAGTGCGCGCGCTAGGGAATAAATTGCTAGGAGGAATACGTGATAAAAACGGCGAGATGTCAGTGGCAGCGCTAGAAACTCGCGGTCGGTTCTGAGTCTCTCCGCCAGCACGGGATATACTCGCCATGAATGGGGTGGCTAGCATGGGTGGAAGGTGGCGAAGGTGAGAGGGTTGTTGGGCGCTAAACTGTGGGCGACGAGAGGAACCAGTGGGCGAACGGCAGAGCAGGTGAGGACGCTTAGATGCGCTGGAGCGCACGCGGGTGCAAGGTGGAAGGCACCACTTGACGAGCGGGCCCAGCGTGTCAGCGAGAGAGGGCGAGCGGCGTTGGCACAGTTGTGTTGGTGCGGCATGGGCGCGAGCTGGCGCGCTCTGGGCAAAGCAGTGCTTGGAAGAAGAAGCTTGTCGGGTGGGACCGACTGGTCAGCGAGAGAGGGAAAGGAAATTTTGTTTCCAGAATTTTTGGAAAGTTTGAGGTTTTTAGGGAATTTTTAGATATATAAATATAGCTCCAAAATTATGAAAATTTATGGGGAGGCTCCTGACACAATGTTGATTATTGTGAAATTTTTTATAGGATTTTATTTGTTTGTATTTGTGATGAGGACATGACCCCTATGTATACAATCATATTTGTTATGCTTGTTATTTCAATTACAAGAGCTCGGACGTTTCACTTAAATTATCAGGTGAGCTCATTTTTAGGAGTGCATTTATATTATATGAACTATATGATGCTACCTAATGATGAAAATGTATATTTGTGCAGCAACACATCACTTTTTGTCCAAGCTAAGCAAGAGTTCGAGCTGGACACGTTTTGGAATGTAATTCAGCCTTTGGAGACAACATTGACTTCAAACGTGCATAGCTTTCACATACGGAGTCTGTTTGAGCTCTACAAGTACTTGATGGAAAGCTTATCTCGTTTTCTTTCCAACGAATCTGTCCACACCTTCAAATTCCTTCTGTGGGCACTGCAATCACCAAAAGAAGTTTCTATATCACCTATTTGGGCTAATTTGGGCCTCGTAATCGTACCGAAATTAGCCCATACGCTGGCCGGCCACCCAATGGAGCTCATACTGTTTATGTGAATAGTACCACCTACGTGAACAGTGCTATGAATAGTATCACCCCTATTTTGTTAGCTATGTGCAGCTCCCCCTCCTCTATTTAAGGTGGTAGCACCCCTCTAGTTTCTTTAGATTTTGTTTAGTTAAAAGTTAGTTTCATTGTAACTTTGTGTATTAGCTTGTGTCGATTAGACCAACCATAATACCGCTACAGAATCCTAACTTTATCAAATATTTCAATCTTATTTGCAATTTCAAATTGCTTATTATCTTGTTCTTGCGTGTTCTTCGATTGCATGCAGGAATAGACCTTCTTGGTTAGGTCGATCGTGCTTCTTGCAAGGTCGATAACGATCTCGGAGTTGGTTCAGCGATTGCCGGGCATATTGGTCGTGTGCGGTTGGTAGCCGAATCGTGAGAGTCGTCTCTACCAAAATCGAGTTATCCTTCTCACCGAAAAATCGAGACACCCATTGTCGCATCAATTTGTCTCAAAATTCTTTTAAGCTTCTATTTGCATGCATTTGTATTATTTGATTTGAGAAAAGTTTGAAAACATGCTTAGAGTATTTCCCCATTTTATTAACAGTACAAATACACCAAGTTTGGATTTTTAATTATCATATTTATTTAAATTTATTTTAATTCTCAATTAGGTTTGTACTCCCAAAATTTGATTATTAAATTTCTCAACTAGACAAAAAGTCTTGCATAAAAATCCAGAAAAACAAGTGTTGACAAAATGCATCATAAAATATTTTTTAAAAAATTCATATTATCATATATTTAAAAATAAACTCAAATTTTAAGATGTTACAAACCACAAATAAACATAGTTGAAAATTTTGGATCATAGGAGGAGCCATGCATGCCCCTGACAGTCCCCCTCCCTCCACTTTTTGTACAGTGTACGGCGTATGACAAATTAGCAGATGTGAGTATAATGCAGCATCATCTCAACCACTCCACGGGTATGTCCTGATACTCCCAGAAGATGATCGAGTAAGTACGCACCTGCCAAAGATTAAAAGAAACTAGGACAAAAAGGTGCAGCAAGCTTGAAAAGGACCAAAGGTAGTAAGTACATGATACTCTCCATCGGAAAGCCAGCACTTTGCAGGCAGCACGGGGAGCTTATGAAAAGAAGGAACCATATATACTAATGTCGCGGCCTGTAGGGTGCTGTTGTCTTGTGCATGCAAAGGGTAGGCAGGCACACGAAATAACTCCGTATATTCGTGGATACGGAAAGCTATACCCCCTCCTCTCTTTTTTAATCTCAGGAATACTACTCAATAGTCTGATCCGTGCGTGCGCGCGCGAGCAAGCAAACAGAGGGGTGGCAACTCCGATCCGGCGTAAAAAAGCAAGAGCAGATCGATGACTAAGTTGCAGTTTGACGTGCGCGGCGGTAGTAATTAAAGATGCTGGCCGAGAGCAGAACATGGATGTCTCTTTGTCCTCCGCGTTGGTGTACGTTTTGTTTCCACTCTCTCTCTCGTCGTTCGTTGATGGGAGGGACAAAACGCAGCCTTCCATCTATCTAGGATCTGATGAAGTAGTACTCCTAGTGTTTGTCCTACGACGTTGTATATTTGTTTGAAACAAAACAAAACAAAACTTATTTTTCTTTGAGGGGTAATTGGTATCCGATTGAATGCGAGAATAAAATAGATTGTTTAGAAATTAAAACCCCTCTCCCAAAGGTATACACGCAATTCCACATTTACAATTGGTAAACACTCTGAACATTTCTCCGTTTTGTAGGAAGTAAAAGGTATAGAGAGCTAGGGAGTGGGAGAGTGGGAGAGAGAGAGAGATGATGGGGTTTGGTTAGCGCGTGGGAATCTGATTAGGAAGGAGCCGGCACGCCACCTGAGCCCCTCCTATCATGAGGTCAAGTAACCAACCTGCTTTCCTCCCCCCTTTACTGGTGGCTTGCAACGAGCTTTCACCCTGTTGCAGCTCAGGGACCAATGCATCTGCTTCTCGAGTGGATTTACCTATCTGCGTTTGATTGTTAGTTTTCAGAATGTGTAGGGTAATGCTCTCAAGTGTAGATCTAGGAAAGGAGAGAAAGGAAGCCGTAAAGAATTGACCAACACATAAATTAAACTTTTCTTACATGAGCTAAAATAGATTATCTACTATCCACTACTGATCATGGATCATCCAAAACTAAATCTCCACCTCCACTGGCACCAGTTTTTTTTTTTTTGGGATCAAAGATCGCTAGGTGACCAAATCCACATTTACAATTGCTAGGAGACCCACCGGCAGGAACTAACTGACAGTCTGACACGCGGAGAGCTAGAGTTCCTGGTGGGTCCCATACCAACTCGACCTCACCGGTCGCCAGCTTCCTGGGACAAACATTCCCTTCCTCAGAGCCCTTTACATGCTTTTTGCAGATGCAAAAGGCAGCAAGTAGGCTAGGAGTATGCCATGGAAGACATTTAGCAAGGCAACGATGATGATGGTGAATAGAGAAAAGAGACGACGCGGCATGCATGAAGCGGGTAAACCAAAAGGGAGTGCTGGAAGCGGCAGCAGCAGCAGCAGCAACGCGAGGCCTTTGTCCCCGGCCGTGGTGTCATGTCAGAACCACTTTCACGGCGCTGTCCCCGCTTTCTGGTTGGCTAGTACTCGATCACCGTATAGCAAACCGGCCCTCTCCGCGCGCGCGCGCGCCAAAATTCGTGCACAACAAAGCGTAAGATAACACTACTTGGGGCCCATTTAGATTAACGCACATGCATGACGAATCAGTGGACTTGTATATATTGTTTCCTGTGAAATAATTCGTGTTTTCATTTGCGAATTTGATCACGATACATTTGATTAAGAAAATAGAAGGAGAATTGCACTATTAGAAAACCTTCTATATATTATTATCTTGTTAAAGCAATAGAAAAAGAAGTCACGACGTTTGCTCTCAAACTCTAGAAATTCGTACATTAATCGGTGGAAATAGAAAAGATGTGCACCATCCAGTGTAGTGGGTCTAGATTAAAATAACAAGTCCACGTAATAAAAAAATAAAATAAAATTGGCAACATGGTTTCGATGCAAAATCCAAAATAAAATATCTAAATAATTGTAATTCAGAATAAAAGTTAAGTAAAAATTAGAAATTGGTTTCCAACAAAAAAAAATGAAATTAGGAATAAAAAATGAAATAAACTTTATAGTTTGATTTCCATATGAATTCCAAAGTAAAATCGCCAAATAATTAAAAATCAGGGAAAAAATATAGAAAATAAGCAATTTTATTTCTATAAGAACCCCAACAAAAAAACTAAAATTTGGACTACAAAATAAAATGAAATTAGCAATTTGATTTCATACAAATTTCATAGTAAAATCCCTAAATAAATATAATTTGGGATGAAAACTAAACAAAAATTAGCAATTGGATTTGCATATGAATTTAAAAGACCTGAAATATGGAAAAATAAAATAAAATTAGCAATTAGATTTGTAGATGAATTCCAAAGTAAAATCCCTAAATAACCAAAATTTAGAATAAACTAAAGAAATTAGAAATTGGATTTGTATACAAACTCCAATAAAAAATAACCAAAATTCGGGATTAAAATTAAAATAAAATTAGCAATTCATTTTCGGTACGAATTCCAAAGTAAAATCCATAAATAATTGGAATTGGAATAAAAATAAAAGGAAAATAGGAATTGAATTTGTATACTAATTTGAATAAAAAATAAATGAAAAGTTGCAATTTGATTTCTATGTGAAATTTAAATTAAAATCCCTAAATAACTAAAAAATAGAATAAATAAAATAAAATTAGCAATTTGATTTGTATACAAACTCTAATAGACATAATTGAAATTTTGAATAAAAATACAAGTTATGAGACCATGAAAGAGTACAATGTCGTCGATCTGTCCTGTAAGAACATATTAACCCGCAAGGAAGTGAAAAACCGAGGAGGCGACGACGGAGATAAGGACAATGTTGTATTGCTCACCTTAATTGCTCGCCAAAGTTGTTGAAGAGAAGCCATAGTTGAAGGAGAGCCAATTAATGGCCTTAATGACGAGTGGTGAGCGTTGGTGTTGTTGAAGAAGTCAGTGACTAAAGAAGTTCGATGATGGGAAAGCCCTGGCTGAGAGGAGATGAAGTTTTATATTGAAGATGAGCTATAAACGATATGGAGCCATCAAGTAGCTAGGAGTGTATCATCACTGGTGAGGGGCACGACGTCTCCAGCGCTGGCGATGGCGCTGGCGATGGCGAGAAGATTTTTCATATCGTCAAACGACGACTAATGCAGTCATGTCGACAACAGTGAAGATGGGAGGTCAATGCCAAGGTTGTCAGAATCGTGATTCTGAATTGGATTAGAGATACTCTAGTAGGATCACATTTTATGATCGAATCGTAGAATCTAATATTCTACCTAATTCTTTCAAAAATATTTTTTTTTCAATGTGTCGTGTATTCCAAAAGTGATATGAGCATTTATTTAGTCATTTGACATCTAATTTAATTGATAAATATTTAAATCATACTTTAGATTCCATGTCATTCAGAGGCACAGTTGAAATATTGATTTTAATAACCTTGCCATTACTTGAACATTTTACATAAAAAGTAAAATAAATAAATAATTTTTATTATTCTAAATCTCCAAATCTTAAAGTCTAACATATTAATTACTTAGTACTTATCACACAACTTGAATTGAGAGATAACACATAATAAAACACCTAAATCTTTTATAATTTGAGTTGATGTGTGATTCTACACGATTCTACCGCGATTATACCCAATTCTACGACTAGCAGCGTGATTATACTACTATTCTACTAGGTGCGACTCAAGGTGCGATTTGGATCATATTGGTGTTATAGAATCGTACGATTCTACGACTAGAGTCGCGATTTTAACAACCTTGATCGACACTGTTAGTGAAAAAGCCACAATATTGAGTTGGCCAATGTTGAAGAAGATGAGTGACCAGCACAGGAAAGGAAAACATCGAGGATGTATAACATCATGCATGTGTATACACATGCATGCATCCGTACGAATAGAAGTACATACATAAAAAAGTAGAGCAACAAAGAGCAGGGAGAGTGGAGATGGTGTAGCTATAGGAAATAGTCTCGGGGCCATCAGAGAGAGCATGGCGGGTGTCCCCGGCAAGGACCGGCAACGGTTGCACATGTATGTGTGTTTCGTGTCGCAATAGTCAGCATTAAGCAATAAGCAATAACTGGAGAGAAGCAGGAGATAACTATATGACAGAGTATTGCATTGGAAGGGGTAGCAAGAATTAGGCTTGATGCTTGACGTTGAAGTAGAAAAGTTGTGGCGGCAAGAAGATAGAAGACACACGATTCGATGGGATAGTCGGTATATGAGGGAAAATAAGTTCAAGATTGGTAGTCTATGGTGCATCGGTGTATGCGTGAGAAAGGTACTCTAATACCATGTAAAATAATAAGATAATTTTTCGTGCACAATAATCAACATATTGTTTAGATTAAATAGAGGTACATGCGCATGCATACATTTAGGAAAAGATTAACTAATGGAGGAAGAATATGGGCATGCAGCTATATGAATCTATGCATAATAGAGAGTGGTTACGTTTATAAGAACCCCAACAACTTATTATGTTCAATAATTTTCTTCCAAAAACTCATACTTTAATTACGTTCCTCAAGTTGTATTTCTTTCAAGCTTTTATGTCATTTCCAATGTTTATGTCTTAAAAATCTAAATAGTCTATAAGATACATAAATATATTCTAAAGTATCTTAGTTATATCATTTGACACTACAAACATTTAAATAAATTTAGTCGTGCAAATGCGCGGGCCACCCTGCTAATTTTGCTAATTTTGATTATAGAGAGATGTGTGTGTATAGGATTAATACTTGCTACTCCCGGGAAAAGTTACTTCCACCTCTGATATACCACCTAAAAAACTTAACATACTCCTTTATCACTTTGGGTATACTCGTATACTAATTATAAGATACTCCAATGCGAACCACATGAAAAAATTACAAAAAAGTCTATAGTTTTAATATATTTTGTAAATACCTTCATATTCGTATATAAAAAGGAGTATGTTTAAAAAATTATACATACCACTCCTAAAAATATATAGATACCACATAAGTGATCTTATATGCTCGTATACTACACATACATACTCTCGGTTGCGTAAAATACTTTTACGTTGTAAGATACGGAATATGGAGTAACTACACGACAATAGCAAAAAAGGTATATATATATATATAAATTAATTAGGCATAAGAAATTGGGGGCGGGCATGGGTTGTACGTACCTCCGAGGCTTCTTTCTAGGCGCCACATATTCGGCGCTCCTGCTCCCGATGGTGCATCGGGTGGTCTTCGATCGGAGAGGAAAAGATTCTCCGCTCCTCTAATTCCTAACCGAACCGCATCGGTGGCTGGTCACTCCATATTCTATTCGATCGTGTGTTAGATGTGTTTGACCGTGTAGCGTGTTCTAGGTGCGTGTCATGGATATGCGTACATGGGTTTAACACTAGAGTTGTTGTCAAATTATTTGCATGTATAGTGTGCACTATGCACAATTGAGCTAGTGTAGATGTCATCTGCTTAATTGTGTACGTCTTGTATGAATAAAACCTACACCTAACATGGTGCAGAAAACTGAGTAACTGAGTTCTATCGAATTGTTTGCCTACAATTATTCTACTGTAAAGTATGGCTAGCTCGACAAATTGTAATGGTTTACTTGGGGTAAGCTTGGAGGGTAACAAGCCAAGCATGACTCACCTTCTACTAAAATTGGAGAGAGAGAGAGAGAGATCCCTCATCATTCTCCTCACTATACCTTCTCTCCCAATGCGTGCTCCCCCTCCTATATTATGCCCCCTCTCTCCTTTCTGTATTCTTGCCCTAAAAGAGAGCCATTGTTGTATTGTGCTGTGCCCATGGCCTGCATGCATTCTGCTTAATGCTAACCATGTAAGCATATCGATCTTAGCTTATATATAGTAGCTAGGGTTTGACAGGGGGCTGGTAGATGGTAGTGCTTGCTTGCGCCAACATTGTGGGATCGACACACGAGCCCTAGTGCTACATGACTCCTCCTGCAGGCCCCCAATACACAACCATTGCTAGACCGGCAAAAGCTGCTTTACCCTCGCCCACTACTATTTGCTTCAATCCTATCATGATAAGAAGCTCTTCGAGCAGATCTCGTCCATCGATCTGATTGTCTTGGATATGGCTAGCAACGCGACTGCACGATGTGAAGATCGATCAGTAGTCGGTCCCATTCATGTCTTGATTAGCTTGGGATCTAGGTTCCTAGGTGCCATATGATGTTTGATGATCCATCTTATAAGAGAGATCTTGTGATGAGAGAGAGGAGAGAGAGGAAGAAGAGCCTAGCTAGAATTGCAACGGTTGGCCGGCCAACGGACGCGCGTGATGAACTGCATGGTGGATGGAGTGAGCGATATTGGTGAGGTTCAATCCGATGAAGGGGTTTTACGCTGTCGTAAATCCGGTATCTGATTGAGCCGCGCCAATATCACTTCCTTCCACCATATATACACACACACACAACTCTACTTAATTGCAAGGTTAGATCAGTCCTTAATTTGTTGTTATACCTCATATTATTGTTCATCTCCCCCCATATATATTGTTCTAATCAGTGGCTACGTACTGTTCTTGTTGTTGCCTTAGTATGGTATAGATCAGCAAGGAGACAAACTTTATCCTATTTGCAAGTACTGCAATCAGCCGTTGAGAAAAAGATCTTTGGCATGAAAAGCGATAGATACATAATTTTGGTCTTTGGTCTCATGGCCATGCAGATGATCGATGTATGTTTATGCTAGTTTTTGTTTTGAACCGACTATTTACATATCGAGATGGTCTTGTCAAATTTTATATATTGATCGTATCTATGACAAGTAGATTGATTACATATATGCATAGGATTACTAGCTAGATGTAATTTTATTTTTCTATTCTTGATTTTTGTACTTGTTTTCTTGTTGTAATTTGTCAAACTCAAATTCAAGATTATGTACTTGATTTTTTAATATAAAAACTTTAGTACTTTACTGATGCCGCTACCCTAGCTAACAGAATCAGCAAGCAGATAAATACACAGTACCTCTTTGTGCAAACCAACGTTGTCTGGCTGCTGAGAAATTTAGGTTTGCACTTGCATAAATTAATTAAGTGGACTAATCTAGCTAATTTTATGCATGTTTTGCACAATATTGATTGTTCTTTATATGTAAATGATCGATGTTAGTTATGTGTTAATCTTACATTGTGCGTATGTCCTATTAATTTTTTGTGTTCCAAACATGCCTATATAGTTTACTAGGTCCATCAAAATTCACATTGATTCATATTCCACAGGTACAAGGATT
Organism: Hsuehochloa calcarea; assembly: GCA_036346395.1. NCBI lineage: Eukaryota > Viridiplantae > Streptophyta > Magnoliopsida > Poales > Poaceae > Hsuehochloa > Hsuehochloa calcarea. The sequence continues at coordinate 8,532,193 of CM070595.1, read as the reverse complement.
ACACAGATGTGTAGAATGTAGATGCATTCATGGCTTCGTATTAATGGTAGCGTACATGGCATGTTTGTGAGCATGGGTAATTGTAAATCAGGCTCTCAGTTTGCTTAAAAATCACGGGTCCATTTTTTAGGATAGCATTGAAGCAGTTCCAATAAAAAATTTGTACTGTTTTTTTTAACCTACTCCCTTTCTTAACTAAGGGAGAAAAAAAACCGCCAATGTAAAAATAATTTTTAAAAGATTACAAGATAAGCACACGCATATCCATAGGAGAGTGCGCCCATGACATTTTTGTTGTTTACGAGGGGAGCTTACGAAGGCAAATAAAAAGTGGAAGCTATAACACGAGGGTATCTTCGATAGATACAAGATTTTATCTAACGAATGTTATGTCATTTTTAGATATAACATCTATAATATATAATCTTTAGTACACTCTCCAACATTATTTATATTTTATATATTTTTTGAAACGGACTCACATGTAAACTATAGTATATTAATATATCATGCCTTGTTTCGCATTATCATGTCTTGTATGCATGCACGACAGTCTCTTCAATAAGAGATAACATGTGATCTTTCTCCTCCTCTATTCTCCACGTAGAATTTTGTTGACGTGATATAGCTAAGAGACTACCATAAATACACTACTGGAGATGCCCTTAGGGCATGTATAATGGTATACAGCACTAGAGACAACTCATACAATAGCTATAGTGATACAGTCGGTTATAGGATTGTAGATATCACACAATTTTTAAATATTTTTTTGATTCTGGTGATACAGTCGGCTACAGCCGGTTACAGGATTGAAGACATCACATTTCTATCTTTTTATTCTCTTTTATCTACATCAGTTTATTGGACGTGATCTTAATGGGTCAAAGAAAAGGCCCACGCAGTAATTGTAACTTGTTTCCAAGGTGTTCCGGCAGGAGCGCACATCGGAAGTGGGCCGGATGACCACGCAGCAAACTACGGGCTAAACGGCACCATCCCCTCGACCCCTCGCCTCCAACGGCTACCGTTCGCTGCAACAACGCACGGCGCAGCGCAGCGCCGCACGCAGACGCAGCCACTCGACAGACAAACCGCCACAGAGAAACCTCGCGAACGAACCAACAAACCACCCCCCACGCTGGGAGTATTTCTTGGCTTCTTCTTGCATACAAACCGAGAGAATCCTTCACGCTGCATTCCCTGATCGGTTCTTGGAGCAGGCCAAGAAGGCGCGTTTAGGCGGATCCTAGGAGTTCTTGGTTGATCCAAGAATTTTTCTGGAGGAGGTTGCTGTTTCCAGGATTCTTGTGTGGGGTGGTTGCCGATTCGAGCCGAGAAATCTCTTGAGGGTTCTTGAAAGAGTGATTTGGTTTGTGCGCGTCACCAACAAATTCTTGGTTTCTCGGGTTCCCTTCCCTCGATGCTGTGCGATGCCGGCCAGCACCCGCTCGGCGTCCCCCGGTGCCGGCGATACTGTCCTCGCCCTCGAGGATATCGCCCGCGCCGACGCGGACTGCATCGGCGCGCTCACCTGCGGCCGCACTAGCTTCTCCTACCACCGCCTCCCGGAGCCGCGCCTCCGCCTCACCATCCGCAAGCTCGATGCCTCCTACTTCGGTATTACCAAATCCCATTTTATCGCCCCCGAATTGTTTTGTTGGTCGCCTCTGATTACTGATGCGACGTGGGATTGCGAATTTGTGACAAGTCGTGCGTTCTTGATGCTTTGTTTAGATGTGCAAATCGCGAGGTCGGCCGCGGTGTGGGAGCTCAAGGTGGCCATCGAGAGCGTGTTCATCGCTCTCTACGATGACACGGAGAAGGCTATCTCTTGGTATGACACATATACACTGATCTTGTTTAGGATGCGACGATGGGATGTGGAATTTACCAGTTGTTTGCTTTTGTGTTGCATTGTGATGCCCCAGTCTGAAGACTATTGATAATTGGATAGATATTTTGTTATGATATGTAATGGGCTTGTGAATTCAATTTAGAGTAAGATTTCTTGTCAATGTTGGGTTAAATGCAACTTTGATATTGGAAACTTAACATTTAAGGTTGTTGCTTTGCTTGTTGTAGGCGGCACGTGTGGAGTCACTTCTGCTTATGCTTCAAGGACGAGAAACTGACGGATGACAAGGCAACATTGCGTGCATTTGGTATAAGAGATGGTGATGAGGTATATGCACATTCCTGCTCTGCAATTGGTTCTTGGATGCATCTTTAGTATCGACTAGTTCTGCTGTCTCATGAGATCAGTGGGAAACTGGGAATATTGGTTAGATATCTTGTTGATGAAATTGTGGCAGTGTTTATGCACGGCTGATTGTCCCACTTACAAAACTCATTATAACTTCGTTGTTCATACAGAAGATATGGCACTAATGGGGCATGTACAGAAACAATCATTGCATATTTGGCTAAGCTTTCTTGCCAACCGTTCAATCTCCTGCATGAGCTCAACAATAACTCAATACAGTTCCCTTGGTGGTTTAACTTCTAATGATGCTGATTGCCCGTTTGCGGTCCTTTTGCATCAGATGCTCGTTATAAATGTTCAGTACTACTAGAATCCAACACTACCCTATGCTACTTTTGATATCTTCTATTTCTTCGAATTCAAAGGAAATTTAAGCTGTCACAGTGGTCTTGCTTTTGTGTGCTTGCAATATCGAAAATGCGCCCAATAAAAACAGACAACCATTCTTTGACCAGTGACGACTCAGTTTGCTTTGATAACTAAATGTAGGCATGCATTTCTAGTACTATTCATTTGTTGAGCTTAGGGCATTTGTAGTTGAGTTTAGTGCTATAGTAAGTTTGAAAATTTAATACTTCACAATTCCATTGCCATGCCTCTGAATGCCTTTACTTATATCCCCCCCATCATGCAGCTTCATTTTGCCAAGCATCTTTCTGTTGACTACAGCCCACGCAAGAGTCTTTCCAAAAATCACAAGGCAGCATCTCACAGAAGGTATCTAAGATTGTAATGTCCCTAGGAGGCCTTTTGTCTACTTGATCAACATCTTCCATTTTGCAGAAGCACGAAAATTTGTATGCTCACAATTTGATAACACTGCAAATAATATCTTATCGTAGTTCAAGGACTTCATTGGATGATTTCAGTGTCAGTTCAAGGACTTTGTTAGACGATCTCATCGAAGATGAGGGTGAGAAGAAGTTTACTGATACTAGGCGTTCTACTAGCGTTTTGGAAGAAGGTCTCTGTGTTTATAAGTACAGTGTCAGTGAGGAGTGCATGGAAGAAGGTCGCAAGAAGGGAAGTTTCTTTCGTGGTTGGTTCTCCTATTCTAGATTGAGAACCAACAGGAGGACACACTCAGAGGACGTCGTGCAATCCTCTTGTGAAAAGAAAGTTACTCGACCAAAGCTGGGTAATTGGCTGTCTTCTAAAAAATCGAAGGTGCAGAATAAGTGAAGGCAAACTGCACAATCCATCTGACATGCGTCAAGTTAATTTGCTGAAATGAATTCTTTTTTCGGTCTATGTGCACGCGTCTTCCTACGATACACTGAAAAGCAGCAGATGACAAGTGATTCCTTGCATAACTTAGAATACGCTTTAGCTTAGGTGATCTCAAAGTTTAATGCATATATGTGTGTTCTGACTTGACAAAAATTCACGTAACATTTTGTGTTCTTCTGAATAACGTGTGGAACGAGCAGGCTTGGAACGCTCTGCACGTATGATCAGTAAACCATTAAAAAAATGCTAGTATGGTTGTCATTATACAGTGTTGAGTTGAAATCTTATTGTTGTTATTATCTTAATTAATAAAAGAAGGAGTTTACCTCGGGTAGCGGGATGATGTTATTTTCATATGGACCCAACCTGACAGGGACAAGTTCTTACCACATCATCCCCTTGTGGCCGCAAACACATCTATGCTCCCACTTATATCGCAACCACCTAAAACGTCACCGCTCCACTACTTTTTCACATGCACACACCGAAATTCGTCGATGTCCTACTCCTTTCCGTTTCGTGTCGCGACTCGCCACTTGCGCCTGTCTAGTATTCACTTCGTGCTCTCAGAGATATTGACACCCTCTGGCACTCAGTCCGCAGGTTGCAACAGCAGCGTGTACGAAGATGGGGGGATCTGACAGCGTAGGAGGCGACGGCGCGGGGGGTAGCGCTGACGATAGGAGGAGGTAGTAGGGACGGGACGCAGTGTCAGAGATGGGAGAAGGCACCGGGAGGGAAGGGAGGAGAGGAGGCGGCGATACCTTGGAGGAGAAGCGACAACGCCAAGGAAGGGAGGAGAGGCAGCAACGGCACTCGAGAAAGAGGTAGAGGCAAAGACATCCTTCCCTCACCGCGTTGTTGTCTCAAGTTCAACACACCACGTCCTTTTCATTCTAATCCTCCCCCTACACCACTTCTGCCTCCTGCTCCACGCCGGTCGAGCAAGCATCACGGCCTCCTCCTTGCTTACCACCGTGACACTACCATTGCCTCCTCCCGGCCTCCCACCCCCTCGCCACTATGTGTTTGGCGAGGACTGCGGATGCCAATGGCTGTGAGAACCAAGTCGTGGCTTGAATCTAGGGTGGAAGAAGGTGATCATCGAAGCGTAGTCCTCTTCCTTATCAACTGACAATGGCTGGAAATGGGTAGCATGTCGGAGAGGGAAGTTAGCATCAACTTCAACTTTCAAAGTTAAATAATCTATGAGTTCAAAATTTTAATTTCGGGTAGTAGTAGTAGCAGGCGATGCAATATACAGAGTAAATATTTCTGTTTATATGTGTGTGAAAGAAAATTAATATTTATTATGCGGTTTAGGATCCCGTCCGCTGTTATGTATCACTATCTTTAGGGTTCTGTTATAACGCACGGACACCCTGTTAGTCCTTTTACATGTAACTGAAGACCCAAGACAACTGGGTAAAGATTCTCAAATACCAAACATGAAAGATTAATATTAACAAAACTTGTGACCATATGACGAGCTATCCAATCCCTACTGGAAAGAACAAATCAAACAGTAGCAGGAGGATGAGGAGGAGGAGGAGGAGGAGAGTAACAACTAACAGAGAAGAACCCTTGATGATACTCTTAAGAGCTTGAGATCCAGAGGTCGGTTCACTATAGAGCTACTAATGACCAGGACCTCGCGGGCTCGGCCCGGCCCTGGCGACGACGAACACCGGCAAGTTTGACGCCGAGAATCCACCGCCGCCGCCATGATCATGCAAAGGCCTGGAGCACTCCACCATCAGTGCATAGGCGCAAAGAAGCAAGAACACCACTGCAACCGCCACACGAACAGACTGATGAAACGACTGAAAGCCCATCCTGTTCCTACCGCCTTGGCGACGACGACAAAGACGACGGCGACGGTTTACGCCTTTGCAAATGTCGAGAAGAATGTTCAGAAGGAGATCAATCTTGCAGGTGTTTTTGTCAGAGCGGTCCTGAATTGGCTTAGAAGGAGGAGGATGCATGATGCTTAAATGGTGATGGAGCTAACAGGAAGGAGACGTGTGCGGAAAGGACTTTGAATGTGCGCGCATATGGAGGGAAAGAGAAGGGATGAGGGTTGACAAATGGAGGTGAGGTGAGGAGGAAAGTAAGTAGGTTTGATCTCGTTAGGCTGTAACCACCTTTAGATTCTGAACCAAATCTCTCTTTTCTCCCTTTGGGTTGCGTTCACTTTGACCTTTCTCTTTGTGGTTCTTAAATTAATTTATTTGTGTATTCTGTATTGCAATTGGTAGTTGTTGTTGATCGAGGTGAATCTGTGCTAGAATAAATCAGTATATCTGGTTAAGGATGATTGAATGTCTGACAGTTTTAATACTGTGCAAGTGTGGTGTTGTCTCTGTCTATCTGAAATTTAGGTTCTCTCTGTCAAGGCTCAGGATCAAACCATTAGTAGGTACTACAATAAGCATATAGTGATTTACAGTACTTCTTATAAGGGAAATTAATGGTAGGAGAAAATGGTGTGCCAATCTTTTATATCCTATTTTTCTTATATATTAGTACATAGCAATGAAATAAATTCAGAAGTGTTTGCTTCCATAGTGCAAAGTAAATTTGGAGTACCACCTACTCAAAGTAAATTTGTGAGTGTATGTTTCTTTGCCGGATAGCAAAGCATGCAGCAAATTCGTCGGTAATTCCAAGCATAAGCACTTTTCGAGGACTTTGTGTTATTTGAATGGAATTCAGGTCCGTTCATACTGTAGAATTCTGAATCTTTTACCAAAAGCGTCCTTGGTTGGTACTATCTCCATTTGGTCATATTTTGGCGCAACTTTTCGTATTGTCCAGCCGCCTTATCCTCGTCAATCGCCATGCGTCCTTTTAGAGAAACCTCATCTCTTATTCCTTGCTTGAGATGACGAAATGTCCTTTGGATCTCACATTAGTTAACTACCACAGTTCAGCAATGTAGGAGCCTCACGAGTCATGACTTGTGATTCTTATACTTTGTTCTGTTTTAGAAGTTTCAAACCCAAACATTCCGAAGTTTCAAACTGTCACTTCTCTCTCCTCTACTCCTCTTACCCTCTCTCTCCCAAGTTATATTTAATACGACAGATAAAGGATTTTCATGGAGAACGCATGCAGCACCTAATGAAGAATGTCAATTATGTGCCATCCGGCCGCGGCCGCGTGCACGCGCTGCTTTGCCGGACTCCGCAAACCCCAGGTCTTCCATTCGCACATGCTTGTGCCGCTGTGTGGGACACACGCGGCCGCTCGTAGTTTAATTCCACGTGTTTTTTTTAAGAATGGTTAATTAGCGAGACGCGGCCATGGATCGTAGAATAATTGTTCTACTTAAATTTACTGGTGTATATGGAAAAGCGTCTGCGCTTTATCGCTGGAAAAGGCCATTGATTGATTTTGCATGGTGCTGGTCAGGAAGCGAGGAAGGTGCAGGTGTTGACCTTTTGGTACGTCGTGTCACAAATTTCAAAATTCCTCCGGCGTGCATGGTATTTGTCACCATGCATCTTACGATCGGCCCGGCGCCGCGACTTTAATCTGTTCGGCGACGTGGCTGACGCTCGTCATGGTTTGGTAGGGCTGGTAGATCTCTCCCTAATCCCATTAGAAAGCGACTTAAACGTGGGCTGCGGGGGGAAAAAAGAACCCATCCTTCCGAGCAGAGCTGGTCAAATGGACCGGCACAAGGCACCACACTGCAGGCTCAGCTCAAACACGATATAACTTACACTATTTATGGACCGTGCTAGCCCGACACGAGCTCGGGCCGTGCTAGACACGGCATGACCCAGGTAGGTATGGCACGGCCCGAACGAACCAGAGAGCCAGTGCTGGGCGCTCGCACTGGCGTGGAGGAAGAAGGGTGGGGGTAGTGCGGGACCGAGAGGGGAAGAACTGCCGGTGCTCAGCGGCGCGGGAGGAGGTCGGAGCGGAGCACGGGACCAGGAGGGGAAGAACGGTCGTTGCGGACGAGGAGGCGAGGCCGCAAGGAGGCGGTGCAGGGCTGCGGCGGTGTGACGAGGAGGCGGTTTGGCGGTGAGGAGGCGGTTAGGTGGCGGCGTTGCGGACGAGGAGGCAAGGAGCCACCCACTCGTCCATGGATCCCAACGCTGACGCGGTCGGTGACGGCTCAGAGGCGTGGAGCCGAGGAGGCGGCGGGGTGGCAAGGCGACGAGTAGGCGGCAGCATAGGGGAGAAGAAGAAGGGACGGGGCACGGGTAGGCCGGGTAGGGGAGGGACAACCGGGCCGTGGTGGGCTCATGGTCCGTGCCTAGGCACGGCACGACCCGAAAAGATCCGGCCGTTGGAGATTTTAGCCATTTTTTTTTACCGTTTTTGACCCTTGGGGTCTTAAAAAATGGCAAAAAAAATCTTAAATATTTTTTTCTATAAATAGACACCATACCCCCCTCATTCAGTACCCCTTCATTCTCTATTCTCTATTTGAAATTATGTTGTGCAAATTCAAATCCGTGTTGAGCTAATTTGGCAAAAATTTTAAAAAATTATGCCAAAATTTCAAAATTTCAATTTTCGGTAGCAAGTTAGCGAAATAGGTACAATACTACTTTTGTAATACTTTTATTGTTAGTTCTTGTTATGCTAAGATGAAAGTAGTAACGGTGTTAGTTTCAATTTTATAGTTTTCGTTATGGACAGTCCTTACGACAACTAACACAGCACTGAAGGCAGTATACTATTAACCAAGCAACATTGGTTCGTTGCTGAGAAGATGCTGTCGTTTTCAAAAAATTTTATGAGGCAACTGTTGCTTTGTCCGTTGTCTACTATCCAACATCTCATATCATTGTGCATACTATTTTACGGATCGCTACTCAATTGAAAATGTATGAAAATGACTTAGTTTTACACGATGTTGTTGTTTCCAGACAATCTAAATACCTTAAATATTGAAGAGAAATCCCTTACCTATATGCATTTGTATTTCTTTTAGATCCTAGGGCTAAAATTGATGCATTTGGTGCTGTACTTAATCTTCTTAGTGATGTTACGGGGCTAGACTATACTAACTATTTTGCAGAAGTCCGTTCTCGGTTATAAGAAGTTTACCAAAGGTTTGGAGATAAGTTCTGAGGAGTCCGCTCGCAACGACCTCCAGTAGTTCCCATCTCAAGTGGGAAGACAAATATGTGGAGCGCGATCTTCGGTGCCACTTCCTCCAGGTCTAGGTTCAGGTCTTCTTCTTCTTCTTCTACACTAACGCCTGCTCAGCCAAGACTCACAAGGAGCGGAGAACTATCCACCTATCTGGACAGCGATACGGTGGATTTCAACTTACAAGGCTTCAAAATCTTGCAATGGTGGCAAGCCCATAAGTTAACATATCTCGTGTTATCCATACTTGCACGTAATGTGTTAACTGTTCATGTCTCTACGGTTTCCTCCGAGTCTGCTTTCAGTCTTTTTGAAAAAATATTGGAGAGAAGAACAAGTCTCACAAGTGAGATAATGGTGATCATTCTAACTGTGAAGGATTGGGAACAAGTTGATTCATGAACACAACACTCTGTGGAAAATCCAGAGTTGTCGGAGGTGTTCAAAAATCTATACTTAGGCAATGACACCGACACATAGAATAAGGATGTATTATATATGTAGAATTGTAGAGCTATAGGTTGTACTCTTTTTCCTTTACCAAGGTTTTCTCATTTTGAGTTTTTACTTGGCAAATGTTTTAACGAGGCAGCCAGTTGGACATTAATAAAGCTCTTTATTACATTTCAATATGATTGTCTCATTTTTTTAAATTTCATGTCTACTTCTGAATTCTACACATTTGTCTATTTTTTCTATATTTTTCTGGATTTTTTAGATTTGTTTTGTTTTTTCATTCTGACAGGCCAAACGGGCCACACTTGGCCCGACGGACTAAACGGGCTCGGGCTGGGCCGGCCCAGCATGAATGCCTGACGGGTCATGCCTGGGCCACCACGCCGACCTGTGGGCTGGCCCGACACTGCACGAATAATAGCCGGGCTGGAATGGGCCGTGCCTAATTGGTCGCGCCTACCTGTGCCTGTGCCGTGTTGGGCCGCCCGTTTGGTCATGTCTGCTTCTAAGGGCCCTTCCCTAGTTTTTGCCATGTGTACTCACAGGTCTCGAAGTAGCATCGCCCCCCAAATCGCCGCCTCCTCCCATTCGTAGTGATGCGCCACCCTTCGTCGCGCTGCACCCCGCTTGTGCCGTCCAAAGGCGGTGCGAATGGAGATGGTGAGTTCGACGCCTGGTTCAGGCTCTCCGGCAGCCCAGACACCCTCGACCACCTCTGATTCTACAACGCCCCGTCCACTGACACTGATGACGCCGACGATGGCGAGCAGCCCCCTGCCTGGAAGCTCAGCAAGGAGAACCTATTCTGCGAGGAATCATTTCATGCAAGCACAAGTGCTAATATCACAACACCAAGCTTTGCTAATAATATGTTTAACAGAGATTCTTTGACCATGTATGCTGCATTGATATAAGGAGAATTTACCAATCTTTTATTTGGAGCTAGTCAAGGTGCTGAGCTATTATCCGCCTCTCGAAGATTAGATTTTGATGAAGTAGTGCATCCTGCAACCTTCAAGGAGTGGGTATTTTTCTACATTCGGATGGAACCAAGAAATATCACTATTTTTGTTTATACTGTTATCTTGACTTATAATGCAGACGACCAATGCATATTTGACATTCAAGGTATGGAAATCGTGTTCACAGTCATTATCCCAACGAAACTTCACATCTTTCTGCATGAGTCGGGACAAAGGCTCGGCAATAATAGAGAAATCATGCACAAACCGCCGATGACACCCATGATCTTCTTCGGTCTTTGAGTAGATTAAAATGTCATCAATAAAAACCACTACAAACTCATCTAGATACTCGTGCAACATCATGTTCATTGTCTCCATAAAAGTAGCAGGGGCATTTGTTAGTACAAAAGACATAACCTTGAATTCAAAATGCCCATACCTCGTGGTGAACATTGTATTTTCAATATCCTCCTTACGAACAGGTATCTGATTGTACCCAGACTGAAGGTCGATCTTTGAAAATATTTTAGCTCCCCTTAACTAATCAAATAAATCCTCAATGCAAGGCAATGGATACTTATTCTTGATAGTTAACTGATTGCGGGCACGATAATCAATATACATACGACAACTACCATCTTTCTTCTTTGTAAAAAGGACAGGAGCTCCCCAAGGGGACATATTGGGACGAATGAGATCTTTGGCCTTTAGATCATCCAACCGTTTCTTTAATTCCTCCTGGAAAGGATGAGCCAAACGGTAAGGAATCATGAAAATAGTTTGAGCACCCAGAACCAGATCAATACAGAACTCTACTGGGCGAGGTGGAGGCATTCCAGGCAACTATACTAGAAAGACATCCAAAAATTCACGAATCACCAGAATATTTTCTACAGTCAGGGATAAACTTGGCTTTTCTATAAGAGATAGAAGAAACCTATTCTTTGCTGCACGACTGCTAGGAAACAAATTAGCCAGCACAAAAAGTGAGTGAGATGGTGCGCTCCCCTGAAAAACTAACTCTTGCCCAGACGGGGCTTGCAAGGTCACTGTCTTCCAAAAACAAGAGATGACAACACGGTAACGATGTAACCAATCCATACCCAAGATAACATCAAAATGTTCCATCTTCATAACCATCAGGTTGGCAACAAAATCCTCCCCATCTAAAGAAATCACACAACCAAGACAAACTGTGGAACTGGAAAGAATACCCCTAGGAGAGTTAACCAATACTAACTAAGCTATCTATTGCATACTCAAATTTTCCTTGCTAGCGAATTCTAACGATACAAAAGAGAATGTAGCCCCTGAATCAAAAAGAACAAAAGCCTCCACTGAATCCACTAGAAGCGTACCTGTCACCACATCGGGACGTCCTACTGTCTTGGCCGTAGACATGGCATAGGACACCAACGCTAGGGTGGCGGGAGCCCCAACACCCAGGGGTGGTGGTGCAGCAGTTGCTGAAGTTGCCACGTCTGGAAACGAAGCCACGGGAGGAGGCAGCCAAAAGTACCCTGGTGGCGGAATCCATGCAGGAGCGGGGGTAAGGCGTGGTGGTACCCAAGTTGGAGTGGGAGTAGTTGCCAACATCTGCATTGATCCTGGAGAAGAAGCAATTGGCGCTGGCGCTTGAACTGGCTCCCACTTAATGATACTAGCGGGATTCCGCGGACACACCAAAGCCTTGTGGCCCTCCTGACCACAGCGGCGGCACGGGCCAAAACAAGAACAATCTGAAGCGCGATGCCCGTTGTCACACTTGAAACATATCATGCCTTGCCCTGGAACTGGACGAAGCATAGGAGTACCTGTTGATGGTCGAGAAGTGACTGACGATTGCGGCTTCGAGAACTTAGGCTTGAATGAAGACTGAGGGCCTTTGAACTTCTTGGAAGCGGGCCGCTGAAAAGACCCACCTCCCCTACCAAAACTCCTCTTTTGACTGCTACCAGAACCACCAAGAGTCACAGTATCTCCACGGCCTTGCATCTCCTAACTGAGCTACATCTCTATCTCCATGCCCCTGGCTTGCTCTACGAGGGAGCTAAAACCACGCAACTCCAAAGCTCCCAGTACTTGACGGTAATCAGCTTTAAGCCCCCTGCGAAATCTCTTTGCTTTCTCCAAGTCATTCGTGGCCACAACTGGAACGAAGCGAATTAGGTTATTAAAATCCGCTTCATATTCTAACACCGACATCTTGCCCTTCTTATAATTGTTCAAAGAAACCTCCATCCTCTCCACAAAAGAATCCGGATAAAACTTCCTCCTGAACTGCTCAACAAACAACTCTTAGGTAACATGCCCATAGGGAGCGGTCCTAGCTGATAGGACTCCTTCCCACCAGATATCCGCTTGCCCCTTCAGTTGGAAGGCCACAAACTGAGCCCTCATATCTGAAGTCATTCCTAGTGCTCCAAAGTGCCTCTCCATATGACGCAACAAGTTTCCAGCATCAGCTGGTGTGCCATCCCATCAAAGGTGTCCAACCTAAAAGCGTTCCATTGATGGAGACCCATAGCGAATACAGCAGGAGCCACAATAGGAGTAGCCACAGGAACGGCAGTAGGAACAGCCGCGGGAATGTGCTGGGGTTGATCATGGCTCCCTTGAACCTCCCCATGTTGAACCGTTGAAGCAACTTATTCTTCTGATCCTGCATGACTGCCCTCCCAGCCTACAGATTCCTACACCTCGGGCGGTGGCGTCGCTTGGCCCGGACCGACACCCTGCCGACCACAGCCACAACCACGGCCACTACCTCTTGGCATAGCTAAACACCACAAACAAGAACAATCATATGTTAAGCACAATTACCAACTATCAACTCAATCACAAGAACAACTATACTATTCAACGAAAGCGTATATGCAATGCAATAACCCAAATCCCACCTATTGTGCATAGTATGTCAAGATTAATAATTCAAGTACCACGGACCTACAGCCCGCTCTAATACCAACTGTAACACCCCAGCCCAATAAGATCCTGGAAGGTTACTAAAACAACAAGATAAAAAGATAAAATCTAAGTCATAACCCTAAATTTTGGCAGAGTTTTCTTTGTTTAATTAACAATACAAGGGATTCTAACATAAAGCAATTATATCGAATATCCAACTTAAATCATAATCATAGAAACCTCCATGAGAACACTAGTCAACTCTATTACAAAGTAACAGATTCATAAAGTCATAACCAAATAATATCATCATAGCAGTTTACTAAATTATAATATCATATTTCAAAATATAGCATTCAAGAAATTGTTCGTGGTGAAGTGCATCTATCCTTATTACTAGCCCTTCCCATGCATATCACTCGTGTAGATGGTACTTAAAAGATAAACAAAACAACATGCGTGAGTCCACGACTCAACAAAGTACAAGTAAAACAATAATCCAGAAATTCATCCTTGCACAATCAACACTTCACAATATTCCATAATATTCAATTCATGTTCATGCAATGCAAATACCACAAATGCACATTTTCTTTACTCTTTGCATTTACCTGTAATGCGGGGTATGCATCCACCGATGCATACCCCCCATGCCTGTGCATTCTAGCACAAGGACCATAAGCCCACACTCCATAAGTGAGGGGACCCCATGCCCGTCTAATACATGACGGGGACCTCAAAGGCAATACTTGGCCACCACGTAGCCAAGTCTCAAGGATAACAACATGATGCATATGAGTTTATTCAGTTATTCATCATGAGAATGTAACGAACAGTAGCGATAATCACGAATAAAGAACATAATCATAATACAAGCATTCATGAAAATTCTCTATAATTTTTCTACCTACTAATTGCACTTGCCTCAACCGTGTGGAGCTTGATAATACGAAGAGGCCGCTGCCCCAGGATTCAAACCACTACCTGAATACTTTTATAACCACACTAAGAGGACATTCTCGAGCATACGGTATATATAAAAAAGTATCATATAATTATCTACGCTTCTTAGCACAACCCAAACATTACTTCCCAAGAAACATTGATCTATCCTAAAACAGGACAATCCTCTTCTAAAAATCATAACTTTTCATCTGATTATGCAAAAAAATGGTGTGCTTTGATTCTATGGAAAGTTTACTAAATTACCCACATTAAACTAGTTGGTGAGATACCCAGATTCTGGCATTCACTATCTCTATTAAACAGATATTAAACCTACCAGATCTTGGGAGATATTTTCGACAGCAAAACTAAAACATTCATAACTTTCAGTACGAATATCCAAAAATTATGCTCTTTAGCTTTATGGAAATCTTATTAAATCGAATACAACTTTAATGTTGGTGGTACCCTCTAAATAATTTGTTAACAAATTTATTTTATCCAGTTAATACAATCTGCCCGAATCCTGAGAGAGCCTCGGGACATCAGCGATTTAAAATCCATAACTAATAAACCGTTCATCCAAATGACCTGACCTAAGACTCTATGGAAAGCTAACGACACTACCCACAAATCTCTAAGAGACGGCCATATCAAATTTTGTAGTTAACAACCCTAAAACTACAGATCACTACAGACTGCCAGAACTCGATCTACTACCCGGTATCACCAAAACACAAAACTGAGAGACTAATCGAATGGGAACTATGAGTTTGTAGGACCGTAAAGGCGACTAGGGGGGTGAATAGGCGCTTTCTCAACTTTCTCGCCTAAATCAAATACAACACGAACTTAACTCCTTCAGCTATGAAAGCTAAGAAGATCGAAGAAGTTTACGGTGGAAGCCTTGTGCCAATTTGATAAACCCTCAACCACACAACACAAATGTGGAGAAAAGAACTCACTGCTCAATCGGTAATCGCGGTCCGACGGCTACTATGGGCGGTCTCGACCGACGGTCAACCAATGATCGGACCGGCTACTAATCAAGCGGTCGGACCGTTGGATATCGGTTCGACCTAGAAGATTAGCGGTCGAAAGCGGCGGTCGGACCGCCGTTATAAAATCGGTCAGACCGTTCACCTAGATCTTGAAAAATCAAGCTCAAATCCGAAACGAAATTTGATCCAACTTTTGATTCAACCAATGAAACTTGACCAAATTTCGAGCACACCTCTCTAATGATATTAGAGCTATTTCTAGCGACGATCCTTCAGATCCACTTCGCAGAATCGATCTCTCAAGGTGTTACCCAAGAAGTGCACAAACCCTAGAAATATGAAAATCTTGATTCAAGAATCTAGATGACTCTAGGAGTATTCCCACACATCAAAGCAAGATAAAATAGGTCAAGAGACCAAGCATAAACCTTTGAATCAAGGAAGCACCAAAATCATCCAAAAGAGAGAAGAACACAAAGGGGACAAATGATCTTTCAATTAAGCATCACAAGATTGTTTGATCACACTAGATGCTTACAAAGCCTCTCCAACAAGGAGGACAAGAGCTCACACAAGGAGCACACTCACAATCTCTCCAAACCCTAGCTTCTCCTCTCCTCTCCTCCAAACCCTAGAAAATGAAGAAGGGGGTCAAATGAATGCTTGGGGGGTTTTACATCTCCCCCCTTTCTATTTATACTAGAGGGCTAGGGTTTCACTTTTGGGACCCACTCACACATGGGACCCACACACACATAACTATTGAAGCAATCGCCTGCTTCACCACATGTAGGTTGATCAGCGGTTCTCATCACGCCGCCAAGCCTCTCTTGTCCGAATCCCATCGAACCTCCCGAGACTCGCATCGACTTCCGCACCGCTCGATCCAACCAAATTGCATCAACTACCCGCTCGATCCATCTTGCCCATTTCGCACTATGCTTGAGTCACACGACCACCGGCATCCATGATCGCTCGACCTCGCCTCCAAGCGTAGTCCCGATCCATTCACCGCTGACGCCGTTGACTCGCAAGCCACCGCACAAAGAATAGACAACCAAACCGCTTCCGGAACAAGTTCTTCACAACTTGACCCACGCCACCCGCAATGCAATATGCAACAATTAAGCATTGAAGTTCATACAACAAACACATTCAATACACAACAATGCCAACAAGGCCAAGCTACAAGTCATTGGCGGTCTAACCGCCCCACAAGGCCGGTCCGACCGATTTCAGCCGGTCGGATCGATTCACAACGGCGGTCGGACCGCCAAAAAACTTAGCCAAATTTTCACCTCGAAATTTCAAACCTTCCGAAACTTCAACCGAATAGAACTTTTGATCGAGCTCCAAAATGATGTGACCACATCCAGAGACTCCTCACTTGCCTACACAACCTATTTTGGCTCACCCCAAAATTCACTTTTCATTTTGGCGGTCGGACCGCAGCATCGCCGGCCGATCGTCCCATCGTCGGTCGGACCGGGCGACTGGCCGGCCGGACCGCCGTGGCCTCGATGTACTCGAGCAAACCCAAAAACGCGACAAATTGCAAACCAACAAAGTCATTGCCAATTGACTCATCATCCTGAGATCGTGCACATATCCTCACGATATCCACAGAGTTACCCTTGAAGAATATGCTGATGGTTGCAATAACAACCACGAGATCTACCTCCCTTCCCTTCTCCCTCCTTCCACCTTCCCTTCCTTCTGCCTAGGCCGGCAGCAACATAGGAGGCTCCTTCTCCTTTCTTCCTCTTGGTCGGCAGCGAGGAGGGGCTCCAATGGAGGATGGACGCAGGAGGAGGTGCTGGACAAAGGGGGGAGGCGCAGGGGGAAGGTGGAGGTGGCGGCAAGGGGTAAGAAGGGGGGCTGCTAGGGTCCCCCCTTATGGCCACCAGTTGCCCCTCCCTCTTGGGCCTCATTGTTGTGGGCTGAAAGCCTACAACCCAGGTTCTTTATTTTATTTTTTTTGCGAAAACCTCCCCTCAAAAACCTATTAATTCCTCCCTCTGAAAACTTACTCTCAAGAAAACATGGCATTACATCGCGTCCCTTTAAGCCAATCATCGCATCCCTTCATGGTGACCGTTGTGTCTCCGGATGTAACAGCCAATACCTTCTCCACGTGGGTTACAATTAACCACATGTTGGCAACCGCCTTTGAGGACCTTCTCTGTTGAGGGAGAGGTCCTGAGGTGGTCCGAAGAGACCTCTCCAGGAGAGAGGTCCAAGAATGATATAAATGGAAGGTTCTTGAGCCCACCTTCTGATTGTGTATTTAATCCTAGGCTCGACAAGCTAATTCGGGCCTAATAGAGGATTCAGATTACTTTCGAATAAAGGTATATTCAGGTAATTTGACTAATCAAGAGTCTTCGTCACATCTGCTGACCATGATTAAATTATTCAACTCTACATATTCTTGAGCTTTCTATCGCCCCAGTGTAGGTTGCAATTTAGTAATAGTCACAACAAGCTGCCAACTAGATTTTGTATTCTTTAGAATATGTCATATACTCAGCTCTATCAAATTAGGCAGATAAACACACTGCCCTTTTGTGATCTTGTTACAATGCGATTTATTCAGACAGTGGTGCTATTGTCATCTATATATACCCGTTATCTTTAGCTAATTCAAAAACAAACAGATATGTATTGAGTATAGTACATAGTTGTGTTTTTAGTCCATACTATCTGCCTGACAGTGCATCAGATTTTTGCACTTTGTTTAGCCCTATAAATAGCGCTTCCTTATATGCAGTATTTACTTTACAGACTAGACCAACCAATACATGACGACACAGCACCCTATGTTGGTGTGACAGAAAGGAGTTTGGACAGCAAAGTCAAAAGATAAATACAGGTATATTATGTTTGCTAATATATTCAACCATTCACGTATATTACTCATTTTACAAAAAAAAAAAAAAAAAACTATCCCTATCCTATTTCTTACAACTTTACAGCTGGTTTACTTGTATTCTGTTTTTTCTATAACGGCATCAACTAAGTATGATTGTACGACGCATCATGTGTTTTGCTTAATTTTCCACTACGCGCTTATGCTATGGTCTACACAACGACATCTGTAGCCTACAAAATATGCTATTTCCTTTTTATCAGTCCTATGTCCTCTTGACCAAAACCTACAACGCGCATTTTTTTTCTCATGACCAAAACCGCGTTTATTCGGTACCGCGCGCGCGCGCAAAGGTTTATAGTATATATACATGAGAGCAGGAAGCAAGGTTTCTAGTATATATACATAAGGTTTCTAGTAAATTTTCAGCGAGGGAGCCAGAAATTTTCAAGCAATCCGTAAATTGGGCTAAACGAATACTGACGCAAACATATCTTCAGAAGAAGAAGAAAATACCGAGATTATTAGCGAGTACGAGTTTACTTACTCTAGCGGCGTCGACTGTTGGAAAGAAAAAAAACGAAATTTTCATCGGCGTGCATTGATTTTGTGTACTTACAGAGGAGTGGAACCGTACGTAGTGTGTGGTTCGATCGAATTGGAGCCTTCACGTCCGTCCAAGGGAGGTGCACGGTGCAGGAGACGGGCTATATATTATCTCAAGGCAAAGAGGTCGTTATCCCGTACGTGCATCAGCTAGCTAGCGCTGAATTCCTCCCAGCACAACCGCTCCAACTCCAATAGCAACTTTGCTACCGGCTACTGCGCTGATCCAGCCGGCGCGGGCTCCAGATTCCAGAAACCGAATGGAACGAAACATTCGCTCATTGACGTTCTCAACGTTCATTATCTGGCCATGAGGAAGACACCACATGCACAATTCATGCATTTTATGGCAAGTACTAGCTAGGTATCGGTAGCTAGCTGAAGCACGTGAAAATTAGGTAAATGATTGATCGATCTCTGTCGCATTTATATAAGCTATCTATCTTCTGAATTCGTTGTCCCCCTATTTTCCATGAACAATCCTTGATGATGTTATGTTTTAGTTCATATAGACACTTATCTGCCTTCCCTGACAAAGGACTAGTAAGTAGTAATACACAAACCACTAGCTTCACTTCCATAAAGCTCCGCCATTGCAAGTATTCATTAAACAGATAAGACTTTGTATAACTGTTCAACCATATGTAATTTCTCGTATGCAACAAGCTATCTTACCAGCTAATGCGTTGGGAGTTTTGATTTACAATAAATACTTAGTGCTTTCAGCGTTTTGTGACAGAAAAAAAAAATTGGAGATAGAGGCGAACTTTGACGAACAATTTTTATTATTTAACCCATTTTTAATTTATTTTTATTACCAACCCTACACCAACTTTATTTCTAAATCTGACCTTTTGAACAAAGAACCACCCTTGGCATGGCAAGATAACACTGTCCGTACGGGGCAAGTCTAGCTAAATGGCACTTGTCACACCACAAGTGGTGGCGTAACTAAACAACATTATCACACCGCTGGTGATGGAGAGGCAGGATTTGGCCACACCATGGTGACTGATGTGACATTGTTGTTTGATCACGCCACGAATTGTGGCTTGGCCAAAATAGTCGAAATTAAAAATAAAGTTCGTGGGGTATTAGCAATACAAATAAATTAAAAAATGGTTTAAATAAAAAAATGACATTTTTACCTCTCCTGCTTTGCGAGATCGCATAAAAATAGCTGCATGCACATGTATAGAGGTGGGAGTCGATCCGTGTCGTGTAGGCACGACACGAGCACAATGGGCCGCGGGCCACAGTGGCTGACATGGACAGGTGCTGGCGAGGCCCAGCATGGCTCATTGGCCCACCGTGCCGCCGTCGGGCTGTGGCACAAGAACGGCATAAGGTAGTTGTAGCTCGGGAGTGGAGAAAGCGCCCGACGCGGAGGAGGTACAGCGCGGGCCAGGGGCGCCTCGAGCGAGGAGGGTGGCAAGGTGGCGGCGTGACGCGGACGAGGCCGCCGTGGATCCTTCTTCTCCTCACCGCCGTCGTGGATCCTTCTTGTCTCCCCCATCGCTGGCCCACGACGAGAAGGATTGTGTCGTTGCGCACTTGCACCGCCGCCGAGGCCGCCTCCTTCTTGTCGTCGTGATGCCTCCGGGGTCTCCTCCTCCTTCTCGCCGCCAAGGATTGGAGATGCGGCAATGGGAGGCAGCGGCATGTGGAGGGTGGCGCGGCGCCGAAGCGAGCAGCTGGAGGCGGCGGCTTGGGTCCTTGGGCTGAGGAAGTGAGCAGAGGCCGCGAGGAGGAATGGATTATATATATATATATATATATATATATATATATATATATATATAGAGAGAGAGAGAGAGAGAGAGAGAGAGAGAGACTCCGAGGCAGAGACTGGGGATTGGGGATGGAGTCGATGGACGGATGGATGGAGTGAGGGACAGAGGGAGTTAGGGAGATGTGCGGTGGCAGTGTGACCAATGACCCCGCGGGAAAGAAGAAAAGAAAGGGAAAAGAGGAAAAGAAAAGGAAGAAATGAAAGGGAAAAGAGGAAAAGGAATGAAAATAAAGAAAGATAAAAATAAAAGAAAAGAAAATTATGTAGCATATACAGTTTTGATATATTACTTGCCCCTTGAATATTATCAAGATCAAAATTGAATTCTACAAGTAGTTGTTTACTAGAGATAAAAAGAATGAAATTTTGCAAGCAGTACATACTGTTTTGATGTATTAATAATTTATTTTTGTGAAATCACAATTATGTAAAATTATGGACACTTAAAAATTAGGGGGAAGTGATATTTCATTGATATTTTACACACCATTGTTACCGCCTCGTTAAAACCTTACGCCCCAGTGTGGGGTTTCTCCGGTAAGGAAATGAGTACAGTAACTATATTCATGCATACATATCGGCTACTTAACATTGAGATGGCTAACGCCTCTACGATCGCAGGATCCTCCAATTGATACTGATGTCGCTCTTTTGCTAATTCCCTGTCCTTGAGGCAAATAATTGCCTCCACCATCTTGGGCGTGAGGGATGACCTCCTTTATTCAATTATTCTTTCTACCATGTTGAACATCACTTCCGAAGAGACGAGGGGCACTAGAACCAGTAGAACATCTCGCAGGTACAAAAGAAGAAGTCCAAAAACTAACTAGGTGTATGGCAGTGTTAAGTCGTTTCACATAGCACGGTTAGGTGAGAAGGATTACCTTTTTTCAAACCTCTTTGGAAACATGAAAGTTTCGAGTGGACTAAGGACCCCGATCTCAATTTCTCCAAAATCGGAAGAAATATTGCTGATTTACGTGGCTGCAATGCCGCAAACAGTTAGTGGTGTACTGGTTGTAGAACGTGACAACGTCCAACGACCGGTGTATTACGTAAGCGAAGTCTTACATGGATCAAAGGAAAGATACCCACATGTACCAAAGTTGCTCTATGGTCTCCTTATGTCTTCAAGGAAACTAAGACATTACTTTCAAACCCACAAGGTGGTCGTACCAACCGGATATCCCATTGGTCAAGTTCTCGGAAACAGGGAGTCATCAAGATGAATAGCAAAATGGGCGATCGAGCTTGGGGCGTTCGACCTCCACTTCATCTCATGAACAACAATCAAGTCCCAAGCAATACCAGAATTCATTGCCAGATAAGATAGACAAACCCTGAACCCGCCCAAGGGCCCGAGTATGAACACCATGACGAGTGGATAATGTACTTTGACGGTTCCTTGATGCTCAAAGGCTCAGGGGCTGGAGTCATCCTAATATCCCCTACTAGAGAACATATCTAATACGCCATTTAGCTAAACTTTTCTGACACAAACAATGTCGTAGAATACAAAGTTTTACTGGCAAGACTTCGAGCAGTCAGAGCGCCCGGGATTTACAGATTACTAGTGAAGGGAGATTCTCAACTAGTACCGAATCAAGTCGGGAAAGAGTATCAATGCTCAAGTACCAAGATGTCATCTTATTTGGCGGAAGTACAGAAACTCGAAAAACACTTCTTCGGTTTTCAAATCCAACACATTCCTAGAAAGGAAAACTTTATAGCAGACTAGTTGGCACGGATGGCCTCCACAAGGTCACCTATCTCACCTGGAGTTTTTCGTGAGCAACTCGATTCACCCTAGGTGATCGAGCATTCTGAGGACATAGATGTTCCAATAGAGGTCGTTCAAATCGATCCTGTGAATATGGATGCTCCACAGGAGGTCATCACGCACAACCTCGGTAGAGATTGGATGACGTCGATCTACAATTATCTTCAGTATGATATTATTCCTGAAGATGATGTAGAGGTTGTTTAGTATCTCACAGACATCAACCGCAGAACGATTGATACTTCATTAACTGTTACCTCGCTCTGACCAGTCGCGACACTTCCAACAGACGCCTCTTCCAGGATTAACTGCCACCATTTCATCAACTACTTAAGGAGGAATGCGAACGACAGAATCCAATCCAATTCGGAAGATCAAGAGACGATTGGATTTCATCTGAAGCATTAGCATAGCAAGAATTACGCTTAGTGTAATTAGAATTAGTCCATTACCTTGTCAAGGGCACCCCCTATAAAGGATCTAGTTCATAACAATAAAGAGCAGTCATATCCTCTCCCAATAACTCTTTTTCTATTTTTGTCTCTTTTATTTCGTAAGATAAATGTTTTGTTTTGCCATTTTCCTGTTGTCAAGCTTGGCTTGCTTTCATGCGTCTGTTGTGAGGCCTTCGATCTCGTGCTACTGCCAAGCTTGTCATGATACAAGCGGAACACACGAACAAACTCTTTTTTGACATGTTTGAAAGCTTTAGAGAAATCAAGGCCGAGCAACTCACCTATTCCCTCTGTAGCCATCTGCAAATCTGCCAACTTTTTTTTTGTATGATCCAAAATAATAGCAAAATAATATACGTGTGAAATAGATCCAAAATATTTAATAAATTTTTCCTCCATTTTTGCAACAATATGACCTAAAAGGGGGATAGCCCCTAGATTTAGCCAACTTATCTGCAATTAGCCAAATAAAATCTATAACTAAATAAGGTGTAGAGGAGTAAATACACGATAGAGCCTCGAGTTGATTTGTACAAAGGTTTCAAAAACTCTTAAAATAATAATAAATAATTTTTAATTAAAATTATCAATTATTAACTTAACTGAATTAGCATTGATAAAAATAAAAATAAAATATTTATATCCTTACACCTCCTTCAGCATGATACTCGGGTTCCACGCTAATTTCGTATCAAGACCAGGTACTACTAAAGCTCGTAGCCGTCGTCGCTGCGGAAACGGACAATACAATATGTGCCTCTCGGAGGAAGGTACATCTGCCTCTCGGATGAGCCAGCTAGCTAGCGGCCAAACCGTGGATACGTCAGTGCTGGGCACACCACGAGATGGACCCATGCGCGCGCGCGGCAGCACCCGCGCGCATTTCAGCCAGTCTCCGTCCACAGCCGCGCGCAAAGCCAAGCGCTCGCCCCGAAGTAAACGACGCCTGGCGTACGTACGTTTCAGCGAGGGAGCCAGAAATTTTCTAAGAGAGGGCTCGAGAGTAAGATATATTTTTAACGAAGGTTTGCACACTATTTCTATTTAACGGGAACAATACTATAAAAGTTCATACGGCAACACAAAATATATACAAGACTCTGAACAGACAAGTGGTCATGAAAGGCTAAGTGAAATTAACGATTGTGAGAGAAACATCAGTAGCCCTTTGGCACAAAACAAAGTTTCAACATTTTACATGGGCACAACTGCTGGTCCACGGTGTCTATCTGCTTCTAGCTTCAAAAACTTCAGTAGCAACCTACCCAATTGCTCTACCACTCATGAGTAGCACCTCCCGTTCTTCCTCCTTCTGTAAATTGACCAGAAGTCAATCCAATGACAGATAATATGGATCACTGAGATAGGTTATGTAGGCCATTTTTGGTGGGAACATGCCGACTTGTGTACTTTCCAAATGCTCCACAGAATGGCTGTTACACCAACTATCACTAGCTTCCTGGCCTTTCTAGCAAACTGCCTTACCCATACAGAGAATAATCGTACATTATCTACTGGGGGGCTAGGCAGACCGAAAGTACAACATATGATATTCCAGATATATCTCGACAAAGGCTACAACAAGAACAAGTGGTCGATACTTTCATCAGCCCCACAAAACATACACATTTTTGTCACTCACCCAACTGTTGTGAATAAGATTGACTTTGGTTAAAATGCTTTATTAGAAAAACTTTAAGCGTTAGGGGTAGTTTAACATCCCAAATGAACTTATGTGAGATAGAAATACTCTGCACCCTCATAAAATTATAGAAAGATTTGACTAAAAATGTCCCCATAGGAGACATCAGCAACACCAATCTGTCACTTTCCTCATTTAGTGTCACACCCTTGCAGTCTACTATAAGGCTATTCCACATCACAAGCCGCTCTCCACACACTAGCCTTCTAAATCTAATATTTTTATACTCATGCTGAAAGGCCATTTCTACAGAAATATTTTTGGACATGGTACTATTATAGAGTCCCGCATACTTAACTGAGAAAGGTACATCCCCAAATTAACCAGATCCTCTCAAAATATAGTTCTAGCACCATCCCCCGGTTTTCTTCTACAACAAGACATGAATATATCCCTTACCCCTAAGACACCTTTCCAAAACCAAGAATCCCCCATTTTAGGTACCACCTAAGCCAATGTGTTCTTACTAAGATATTTCCTTCTAATCATCTCTTACCATTGTTCATCCTCATTCTCCAACCTCCATAGCCATTTACCCAACAAGGCTAAATTCATGGCTCACAAATCTAGGACACCCAGACCACCATGATTTTAGGCAAACATACCATTGGCCAACGAACCAAATGGTGTTTTTTCTACCTCCACCTGAATTCCAAAAGAACCTGGATCTAAAAAGGTCCATCCTCTTCCTGACCCCCACAGGAAGCTTGTACAGAGACATCACATATAGGGATAGAACGCTAAGAGATTAGTTTAATAACACCAACCTTCCCGCTATTGATAAAAGTTTTCCCTGCCAACAACTCAGTTTCTGTTCAAATTTGTCCTCTATCCTTTTCCAATCCAAAATTTTAACTTTCTTACTATCTACAGGAATTCTCGGGTATTTAAGAGGTAAATCTCCCACCTTACACGTGAGGATTTCCTCAAAAACACCCAGTCTCATTCCTGCTGATCCAATATAGAAAATTTCACTTTTATGAAAGTTAACTTCCAGTCCTGAAACATGTTAAAATAAACAGAGAATAAGTTCAAGATTTTTTGCACTCTCTACATCATCCTGAATAAAAAAATAGTATCATTCACATATTGCAAGATGGCTAGGCCACTACAACAAAAAGGCTAATGTTGTACGTCTCATCACAGACGGTTGACCAAAATAGTCTGTATTAAATACAATCAAAGACGGTTTTGGTTTAGCTACCGTCTATGTTACTGGCTGCGCTAAAAATTGGCTGTGAAGAGGTAATATCACAGACGATTTGTATTGAAAACCATATGTGAAGTATCACAGACGGTTCATATTGAAAACTGTCTGTGAAATAACACAGATGATTCTGAACAAGAACCGTATGTGACTTCCCGTCCTCATCACAGACGGCGTGTATTAAAAACTGTATGTGAAACCACAATTATGAAAAAAAAATTTACAAGCAGCATGTACAATTTTGATATATTAATTATTTATTATTGTGAAACCAAAATTATGTAAAATTATGGACACTTCAAAATTCAGGGGAAAAGTGAAATTTCTTTGATATTTTACACACACATTGTTACTGCCTCGTTAAAAACCTTATGCCTCAGTGTGGGGTTTCCCCAGTAAGGAAAAGAGTACAATAGCTACATTCATGCATACATGTCGGCTACTCGACATTGAGATCAGCTAATGCCTCTACGATCTCAGGATCCTCCAATTGATGATGATGTCGCACTGTTGCCGATTACTAGTCCTTAAGGCAGGTGATTGCCTCCACCATCTTGGGCGTGGGGGATGGCCTCCTTTCTTCAATAATTCTTCCTACCATATCGAACATCCAAAGAGACAGAGGACACTAGGACCAGTAGAACATCTCATGCGAAATGACACACCACAGTAATATCCGCTTGTTGTTCTTACACCAATCGAGTGAGTCTAACTTGCCTTTGCCAGAAAGATCAGAATCCATATTTGCAAAATCATGGTCCAGCAAAACTACAGAAATGGTTATCACAGACGGTTCAAAATTGTCATCACAAACAATTTTCTGAACCGTCAGGCTTTATGCGTCTGTGATAATATGAGGTCATCACATACGGTTTTTGAACCGTCTATGAAAAAAGCTATTACAAACGGTTCTGAAAAAAAACCGTCTGTGATAACTGCATGTGAAAATAGACTATCACCGACGGTTTTTTAGTAAAAACCGTTTGTGGTAGTTTTTTCTATTGCAAAAAAACCAGATTTTGAAACCAATCAATTGCTAGACAGTTGTTTCCATATGCTCTTTTGATAGTTTGCAAGAATGTAATTAAAAGATACTCTCTTTCTCTCAATCAATGGCTCACTCTCGGACGAGGATGAGGTCGAGTAGAGGCGTCCATCTTGACCTAAATCGCCCTCCCTTGTCGACCACAGATGGGGTCCTTCGCTGAGAACAAAATCTGGCAGGATGGTGGGGACCAAATCAGGGTGAGAAGGAAACTTGGATGGGGATTTGGGGGGCAAAACTTCGTGATCACCTGAGGCCAAGATGGGGGGCATCCAGGTCTGGCTGGACAGATCGAGCAGTAGAGAACCGCTCACAGGAGGCGCCGTGAAACAGCAGGCTGCAGACGCATATCAGCCTCCTACGACAGACGTGGAGCTCCTCTGCATCCCTTCTCCTCCTCATAGTCAGTCGCGTCTCCTCGCCGAACTACGCCAGGGAATCGAGTGCGGTCGTCGGAGCTCGACGTGGGGAGGGGAAAGGGAGAGACTGGTGAAATACAAGGTGGGGTGGCAATAATTTATAAGTACAGTGCCAAAATATTTCGCCTCCGGCACACGCGTTCAAAAATTTCTACCCTCCCACGCTGCGAATCGTAGACGGTTTCAAACAAAAACCATATGTGATGACCGTAACATCCTAATTTTCTGATCTTTAAAAATCTTTTAAATAGTTAGTAGTTGGAAAATTCAAATTTTGGATTTTATTTGAATTTTAATAAAACTTAGCATGGACTTTCAGTATCAAAATAATTTAACATGATTAATGACAACCTCAACAATTGTGAAAAATAGTTTATTTGGGTTCTATGTGCTTGGATATATTTTCTAGATTTTTTCAAGAAATTTTCCGAGTTCATTTGCTATTTGTTTTTTTCTATAATTTCTAAAACGAAACTCTATTTAAAATCTCAGAACAGTGTCGGGCCGAAGCCCATTCGTTCCTGGCCTTTTCTCCACGTACCAGGCCGCTAGTGCACCGCGCGCTGCTCCCTTGTCCCTCTGCCAGGTGGGCCCCGCCTGTCAGGTGGTTGTTGCCCTTCAAGTCATCTTCCTCGCGGGATCATCGCCTTCGACCGCTTCGTCATTGTCGGAGCTTCGAGCTCGTAACGACAAGTTTGAATCTCCAGCTAAACCCTATCTAGAAAACGCCTAGGATCTTATTTCTATCTCTCCCGCACCTGTTTTAGTTGAAATCTTATCCCGTACCCCTCGCTATCTCCGGATTGCATCGTGTTCGGTTAGGAATCAATTTGGGGATTTCCAAATCCGGTACGCTCGAGGCCTATCGATAGGACCCCTGGGTTTGCCTTCTCGCCCTAAGCCTGAAACCAAAATTGCCACATCCCTCGAGCTTTGGTGCCGTCGCATTGAAAGTTTTAGGGTTTCCGCCGCCGCTCGTTTCTTCAGATTGTGTCGTCGTCTTTGTCGCCTCGTCGTCATTGACCACGCCATCGTCTTCGCTTTCACCAGAGCTATCTCCAGCACCCCTTCACGACCACGAGATGTCACCGTTGTTTATCGCCGACAACAACCGCACCTTCTCCGCCGCTTCGTCACCTATTCCGGCCAACTTCGGCGACCCTCTGTGCCAATACCAGTACTGGTATGTGCGCAATAGCCTATTCTACCCAATGCGCACATCCACTGTCGGTGAAGTCCCGCCATTCGTCGTTGCCGGTTTAACCCAAGTCTTGTCATCGTCTGGTCGTTGTGTCATACCACTATGTTCTACCACGTATACTCGTGAGCACATGTGTCGTGCCACATATACTCGTAGGCACATGTGTCTACCACCTCACTCACCACATCTGCTCGAACCGTCCGCGTGTCTGCTCGATCAGCTGCGTCAGCACCCCGCAACTCTAAACCAGATCTGATCTGTTGTAAACCCAGTCCACCATACTCCGTGTCTATGCCATGTGGGGTCCACCAGCTAAATCTATGTTCCGCGAACCCGTGAACCGTAGGACCTTTCCACGACCAGATAGTCGTAATATCTCTACGACCGGTAGTTGTAGACTTCCACAACTAGGTAGTCGTAGCCTCCTATGACCATGTTGTCAAAACCTATTGACCATGCGGTCGAAACTCCATTCGAGTACGTGTAGTTGAAAGCGTTGTACAGTGCTCGGTGTGCAGTACTCAATGTATAGTGCTCGATAAACAGTACTCGAATTTCTTTTTGAGTATTTTTTTAGATTTAGAACTTTCAGAAGCAATATCTTCTTTATCCGAACTCCGTTTGAGCCCATTCAAATTCCTATTTTCTTATAAATTCGAGCTCTATTTTTTGATATTTTTATTTAATTTTTGGAGTTAGTTTTCCTCTCTATTTTTAGTTATTTTTTATTTACTTCACCTGCAAGTAGACGTTGATACTTGGTGGAATTGTGAAGAAGAAGGAGCTCGCCAAGACCAAGACCAGTACGAATTTATTTCAAGGCAAGTTATACCCTTGATCATGTTGAACCCAGTTTTCAAAACTATTTTGATTCAATGTATTGCATCCTACTTTAAGTATTTATTTAAATACTTTGGGTTTAGCTAATCACCATTTGATTATACCTAACATGCCTATTGTGTTGCTATGATCTTTTGTCACCCTAGGTTGGTTCATTATTAGTTGGTATTATGATAGCACCAACGTGGGTTGGTTAGACGAATAGTATTGCTTAGCCATGCTACGAGTCACATATAGCATTCGAGTTACGATTATAAATTTGAATAAGTAACTATGGAACTTTGTGTAAAAAACTATGTGCTATGTGTTATTACTTTGTGATAGCATGTGTTGCACTTAACCAACAGGGTGTGAAAGGATTTGGACTGAGGCAAGTGGTTGATACTAAGTGATATCATGGAGCTTTGTGAATGGGAATGATAATCTTTGTGGTATAATTAGAATTTAGAAGTATTGCCTTGGTCAATTAATGACTTAACTTTATGCGCTATTGAACTGGGCCTTCCGTACAACCACATGCCTGATGGGATGGGCCTAACTTAGCAAGTTATGGAGTCTTGATATTAACAACTCAGGTTGTAGGTTAGGATCTCAGTGATGGATGGAGGTGTGTTTCAGTCTCAGTGACGACTCACATCGCGGGACGGTTCACCGCTTCCTTGTATAACGGTGTGTATCGTGCCAAGAGCTGTGTATGGGTTGGACGATGGTAAAGCACATCGGGGGTGTCAATGCTTGAGATGATGTTTCTAAAAGGTTTTGTTATGATTAGTGCTAGCTACGCTGATTGTATCCTGTGAATGAAGTGTACAATCTCTGCAGAGTGTTAAACATTCTATTCGAATAGCCGCGTCTGTGGTCATGGACACGCTCGGGGATTTCACATGAGGGTTAGATTTTTATTAAAAACATTTGAGAAGGGAGCTGTATGATCTAAGTCATATGGCTATGTGAAATAAATTAATTAGTCTTCGTGTCTTTGTGAAAATAATTGTCAAACTATTATTGTCTACTTGTTTTAAATATGTTTTCCAATCTATTATTTGCATTCAATTACAAATGTTGATTTATGCAAAATAACCACAAAAGCCATTCCTTTAGAATAAGCCATCATCTATAAATTGCATTCTGTGGTATGACATGCGAGTACGGTTGTGTACTCATGCTTGCTATAAACAATTAACAGAAGTGGACGAATCTTCGTCTGTCTTCGAGGAGGAGTTCTACGAAGGTGTTGATCGCTAGGTCATGATCCTAGTCTGTTGCTTGTGGTGAATTGATGGGATTCTGCTAAAGTTTATTTGTTTCACTGCTTATTTATTTATTGCCAGCCTGTAAGGCTTAATAAATGTAAACTCGACCATAAGTTCAAAACTTTTATTTGTTATTCAAATTACTTATTTTTTTTCTATTATTCATCTTGTGTGGATCGATATTCATCTATGTTGACACTGTGTGTACTAGCGTGATCCTGGACTAGTGCAGAATACACAGATGGATCCATAATTATATTTTTGGGTTCCGACAATGACCTACTTGTCACAGACACTGTTTGTAGTATGGACCGTCTATGATGCCTAACTCTAGGATTTTACCATGACAAGAAATTCCTACTCCATAATTTTACCATGACAAGAAATGCCTACTCCATGATTTTACCAGGGTTCTTGTTAAGAACCGTCTGTGATAATGGTGTATCATAGACGGTTCTAGCCATCGCTAGTAATATAGACGGTCACGCTTGTAAAATTGTCTGTAGTAATGACAACACTGCCGGTTTCCATAAACCGTATGTGATGAGGCGTCCAGTATAGCCTATTTTGTAGTAGTGCAGGCAGTCGTTCAGTTCTAAGGTAGAATTCCACTTGGGGGCGCCTGAGACTGAGATGATGAAGAACTAAACTTTCCTTCAGTTTTTTTTCCACAAGCGTGTTGTCAAGCTTGTCTTGCTTTGATGCATATGTTGTGAGACCTCTGATCTCGTGCTGCTGCCAAGCTTGTCATGATATAAGCGGAAAACATGAACAAACTCCTTTTTGACATGTTCGAAAGCTTCGTAGAAATCAAGATTCGAGGCACTCACCTATTCCTTCCACAGCCATCTACAAACCTGCAAACTTTTTTGTAGGATCCAAAATGATAACAAAAAAAATATAGGTGTAAAATAGATCCAAAATATTTAATAAATTTTCCTCCATTGCTGCAACAACGTGACCTAAAAGGGAATGCTCATAGATTTAGCAAACTTGTCTGCAATTAGCCAAATAAAATCTATAACTAAGTATGAGATAGGATAGTAAATACTGAATAGAGTCTTAGTTGCTTTGTAAAAATATCTCAAAAACTCTCGAAAATAACTAACAATTTTCCAATCTAAGTTAGCAACTATCAACTTATCTGTATTAGCATGTACAAATATAGATATAATAAGTTCATACCCTTGCACCTTCTTCAGCATGATGCATGTCGAGTTTCACCTCACCTTCTTGTCAAGACCGAATTTTCTTGGGGCCTTGTCGCTCGCTACGCAATACTCCGCGAACCGGGCTGTCACCACCGTTAAACTTGAGAGGAAACGAAGGGCATCGCGGATATTGTTTAAATAAACACCAATCACCTCCATACCCTCTTGCACAATGAGGTTGGCAATATGACATATGCATCTCTAGTGGAGAACATATCCACCTATATATATCTGCAACCTTGGGGTGAGGATGTTCATAACCGTTGTATTCGCTGATGCGTTATCAAGAGTTATAGAAATAATCTTATATCCTATTTGAAAATCCTCAATTACCACTAGTATGAGCTCAGCAATGGCATCTCTCATATGTGATTCAGTAATTAACTTGAAACCTATGAATCTTTTGTTTATGTTATACTCATCATCTAAATAATGGGCTACAACACTCAGGTATGCAGTTTTCTGGTGTGATGATGTCTAAATATCCGAAGTTAAAGCAAAAGAGTATTGGACTTTTAGGAAACTTTCATTTAGTGATGCTAGCTCTCTATTATACATCCCTAAAATATCAAACGATGTTGTTCTCCTACTAACATGTTGATACTTTGGACAAAAGCCACGTTGGATCATTCTTTCGAACGAGCGAATTTCACCCATCCTAATCGATTGATCCTCAGAAATAATGTATCTAGCAATTTCCTCATGAGCAAAATGTAGGTTATATGCCCAAGTACTTACAGAGCCATCAGCCTCGAAGTTGAGCTACGTCTAGACTCCACCTCGCGTGTGCACCCCCATCTTTTTCAAGCATACTTTGTCATGCCAGTTCAAGTGCCTTGTCCTTCCACATGTACGAGCAGTTAATTGAGTTTTTCAATAATCACAAGTTGCGATATACCATTTGGTCGTATCGAATTTCCTCGCTCCAGGTCGTGCTTCCAGCACTCCGCCCTTCGCCTAGCGCTGCTGCTGCCCGGTGCAGACCCACCAATATTGCCATTCGTGGATGGGGTCCCGAAGTATGGTATCTCCATCGGGTCCGCACTGCGTTGGTACTCCTTGTATTCCTCCGTACCGACCATATGACAGCCATCTATGTCGTAGTCTCCCATGCCTGGGGAGAGCTAATGAGCATCGATGGGAGAGGCGGCGGGAGATTGAGCGGCGTGAGACTGAATGTCTCCCTCTCCCCACTGTTGCTTTTGTGCTACGACTCCTCGATAGTTTAGCGCCACCGAGCTCCGCCGCTCCCTTCGTTGGCTTCATGCTTCGACTCCTTGGTAGCATGCTTTCTATTGTACAGAACACTAAAGTAAAGAGAGAATCAAATAATGCAATATGTGCTTCGCTCGGTGGTGAACAAATGAGAAAAGAGAATCACTAGAGCAAAAGACATGCTGAGCTTCGATGGTGAAGAAATGAGCTGCAAGCATTCATTTTTATAGGCACGAAGAGTCGGATATAAAGAATCTCGCATAGAGCCATTATCTTGCCCATTGCCTTATCTCTCTCTACTCCGTGTTGTCACCGAAAAGAATTTCACAGAGAGTCGTTGTCTTGCATGTTGCCTCTCTTCCACCCTCGTATTGTTCTCTAATTTCTACTAAAAGTACTCACCATGTCTTATCACCTGTAAAAAAACAATTCCACGATTCCCAGCCTCCCCATCATCACTTCGCTTTGCGTAGCTATGTGCCTTTGTGTGATGGAGTGATGTACTGAGTCACTGTGTGATGGGCCATCAGCTATTCCACGATTCCTACCCCCAAGTCCCAACTCCCAAGCGACAAGGTGTCATGCCCCACTGCCCACTATCCAATGCCTAACTGCCCACTACGGCACTGCCCCAACTAGAGCATCCCTCACTCCCCCTCTCCCGCAAACCTCCCCCATCGCCTCCCCATTGGGCCTTGGGCCCTTTTTTCCCAGCCGCCTCCCCCACCTCCCTCTTCCCCCACCCCCGGCGCCTCTCCCTGCCGCCTCCCCCTCTCCTCCCCACCCCCGGTGAGTACCCCTGCCGCATCCCACCTCCCCCTTCTCGCCCCCCCGACCCCACCCCCGGCGACTCCCCCTTCTCCCCTTGTCCCCATCCCCGGTGACTCCCCCTGCTGCCTCCCCCACCTCCCTCTCTCCTCCCAACCCTTGGCGACTCCCCCAACGTCCCCCTTCTCCCCCACCCCCGGCGACTCCCCGTACCGCCTCCCCCACCTCCCTGGTGCCGGCGATGGTGGACTGGATATTGGTTCTATTCTCTTGTACTACTCAACTCAAAGAAGATGAATACAAGAAACACTACTTGAAGACACCTAACACAGTTTGCGTCGTTTCTTTGTTTCTATTCAACTTATTTCTCCCACAACACAGAACGTGCACCTTTTCCTTCGGTAGACTAATTATAGCCTACATGCAACTACTAGCTACTTGATCCGCTTATTTGGCTAAGGACTACTACCACAACGGGCAGCACTGACATGCAACGGCGACTAGAAAAACTCAACAACGTGACGTGCAGCAAAATGCTAATATGAACAACATTAATCTAACACTGGAGGCCGCCCGTGGGAGGCTCCACAAGGGCGCCGAGTTGTGATGTAGAGACGGTTGGCGCGTGCGTGGGGGCGGCGACGTGGCGGGGACGCGTGCGATGTGTCACCGTTGTGCCATGCCGTACGTGCGGTCCGTTGCGCCACGAACCGCAGTCTCAGCCTAGCCCAGCCATGCCTACTAGCTTGTTCGTGCCATACTTGAACCGGTCCAGAATTACACAGCCCAACTCCCATGTCTGTACATGTATGTCCACGTCAGACGTCATGCATGCGTCTCATCGCCATAATCATTCGCATAAATGCGGTAGCTAAACTGCCTATGATCTCCAAGACCCAGCTAGTTATTGTTCCAGTGATTGCACCAGTGCAGTTCAGCCAGCTCAGAAAAAAAGGCGAAGAAAACAAAGTCCTTGCAAGAGAGCTAGCGGCCATGAGCGAGGAGGCGGCGGCGGCGGGCGCGAACCCGCCCCACTTGCTCCTCATGTGCTTCCCCGGCCAGGGCCATGTTAATCCCATGCTCCGACTAGCCAAGCGCATCGCGGCCAAGGGACTCATAGTCACCTTCTCCTCCACCTACGACGTTGGAGCCAAGCTCACGGCCTCCTCGAGGGTGGAAGCTGGCGGCGACGGCGTGCCCCTCGGCCGCGGAAGGATCAGGTTCGAGTTCTTGGAGGACCATTTCGACGGGAAGGATCTCGACGAGCTGATGAGACACCTCGAGACGACCGGGCCGCCGGCGTTCGCGGAGCTGCTCAGGCGCCAGGAGGAGGCGGGGCGGCCGGTGGCGTGCGTCGTCGGGAACCCGTTCCTCCCTTGGGCGATCGACGTCGCCGCCGACGCTGGCATTCCTTCGGCGGTGCTGTGGGTGCAGTCGTGCGCGGTGTTCTCGCTCTACTACCACCACGTGCACGGGCTCGTGGAGTTCCCGTCCGAGGACGAACCTAACGCGCGGGTCACGCTCCCTGGGCTCCCGGCGCTGTCCGTTGCCGACGTGCCGTCTTTGCTGCTTCCGTCCAACCCGTTCAAGAGTCTCACCGACGCGATACTGAAGCAGTTCCGAACCATCGACAGGGCATCGTGGGTGTTCGTTAACTCCTTCCCCGAGCTCGAGCTCGACGTGGTCGCCGCGCTCCCGGGCATCACGCCCCCGCCGCCGCTGCTCATCCCCTTGGGGCCGCTCGTCGAGCTCGAGGGGCAGGAGGACGACGCCACGGTGCGCGGCGACATGATCAAGGCGGCGGACGGCTGCATGGGGTGGCTGGACGCGCAGGCGCCGCGCTCCGTCGTGTACGCGTCGCTCGGCAGCGTCGTGGTGCTGTCCTCCGAAGAAGTGGCCGAGATGGCGCACGGGCTCGCGTCCACGGGCCGGCCATTCCTGTGGGTCGTGCGGCCGGACAGCAGCGCGCTGCTCCCGGAGGGGATCCTGGACGCCGTCGCCGGCCGTGGCATGGTTGTGCCGTGGAGCCCGCAGGACCGCGTGCTCGCGCATCCGTCCACCGCGTGCTTCCTCACGCACTGCGGGTGGAACTCCACGCTGGAGACGCTCGCCGCCGGCGTGCC
The DNA here is from genome assembly GCA_036346395.1 of Hsuehochloa calcarea. Taxonomy (NCBI): domain Eukaryota; kingdom Viridiplantae; phylum Streptophyta; class Magnoliopsida; order Poales; family Poaceae; genus Hsuehochloa; species Hsuehochloa calcarea. The sequence goes on along the minus strand of CM070595.1, from coordinate 8,496,822 downwards.
TGTGGTGGCCTTCCCACAGTGGGGCGACCAGTGCACGGACGCCAAGTACCTGGTCGAGGAGTTCAAGATGGGCGTGCGCGTCCGCGCGCCGCTGCGCCGCGACGCCGTGCGCGACGCCGTGGACGCCGCCGTGGCCGGGCCTGAGGCCGACGCCATGCTCGCCAACGCCAGGGCGTGGAGCGCGGCTGCGCGGACCGCCGTGGCGCCCGGCGGGTCGTCGGACCGCCACGTTCAGGCGTTCGTGGACGAGGTGATGGCGCGAGCGTTTGGCGCGTAAGCAGATAAGGACCGCACGCCTGGCGAGCAGTAAGGTTTCAATCATTTTTTACTCCGTGTAAAAAGTAAGGATTATTAAGCGGCAAAACAAATGTGTTACTCCTTTTCTAGTGGTATAGAATAAATAATTACTAGAGGCTATCCTTTTCGTAGTGCACGATTTTGTTTAATCCTCCTTGTTACATGTATCAACTGTAGCCAGGCAAAAATGTCAACCAACGTATGGGCCACGAAGCCTTGACAGTTATCGTGCGCAGGTATCGAGACAGTTCAGTAAAGAGTAACATTTTTACATACTAATATACGAATTTTCGGCCGTGTTAGTACTATTTTAAATCGTATTTGTAGGTACAATCGAGAACATTTTTTTTTGTTACAAATTTAGCATCCTACTGCACGGCGGCCATACGGCATCCATTCCACGGCCGCCACATCATCTCCCACAGCACGGCCGACGTGCGGTAGCCCGCTGCGGCCATCACATGTCCAGGGGAATTAGGGTTTCTGCGTAATTAGGGTTTAAGCCCATTAAAGTTTTGGCATTATTCGTAGGAATTTTAAAATATAGTAAATTAGTTCAAAAAATTATAAAATTTTACGTGAAGCCTCTGGATACAGTGTACTTGCTTCTGTAAATTTTCCATAATTTTATGCATTCAAAATTATTCTCACAAATTCATATAAATGTCTTATTTGTACAAATTTGTAAATATAGAAAATGAGCTCCAAAAATTATGATTTTTTAAGACTCCCCATACAGTGGATTTGATTTTGTAATGTTTCAATAAATTTATATGTGTTCTAGAATTGTCTAAAAAAATTAGGACTTAGATCACGAAAATTTGGATTTTAGGTTTCAGAAATTAGGGTTTAATGAATTCTCACACAAAGTACTCCTAACAAAATAGGCTTAATCATATCTAACAGAATTTACTAGTATGTGGTACAATATAGTATTACTCGAACTCCATAGGCGCATGGCCCTCCTCCTCGATATCCTCCTCAACGTACACCCCGATGATACGCTCCTCAAGGTCCTCTGGATCGTCACTAAGTCACCAACGTCCCTGCACTGAAGAGTCTGAAGAATTCTCTCCTCTGGCGGCTACAATCATACCGTGGATCTCCTAAAGTGAAGGACCAACGGTCTCCGGGTGACACACCTTCTTGTGTGCGGCCATCCTATGTGGTACGTCTCTAAGGCGTTTGGCTGGCTACGGGTCTGGAGTCGCTCCACAATAAGGTAAATCATCCTGAGCTTGTGGAGGTTAATGTTGAGCTGTCTTCAGTTGGGCAAGCTCTCTTTCTCTCTCTCTAGCATCCAGTCTCTCATAAACTCGCTCTATCTCATTAGCCATAAACACACAGGCTTTGTCCTACGCCTTGATGTAGGACGCTATGTGGGTGATGGTTGTGTCCTGCTCCCCCTCAGTGGATCTAAACATGCTAAAGACCTCCCTCTTCTTGCGGTAGGGAAAGTAGCGAAAGGCGGTACGTCCCAATGCACTGCGGTAGTGGAACCCCAGACAGATGACAGCCTCCCTGGTAGCATCCTGCGTCCCGAGGTTTGTCTGTCTCCCTCTCTACCGTGAAGCGGTAAGGTGATCTGTCTCCTCGTAGATGGCTCTTTAAGTAGATGGTGACCTGGATGTGCCATATTTCCTTGGCGTACTTGTTGATAGTGAAGCTATGATACTCCGGTCGCTGGACGTAGCCCAAACCCAGAAGTATGCACCACAACTCTGCACAGAAACCTCCCTCCCTCCTTTTCCGCAAAACAATTTAAGTCAGTATTGAAATTAAGAGAAGATCAGTATCCAATTTAAGTCAAAACAATTGTACTAAGATAGAAAAGAAAGTAGCAAAGAAACTTAATAGTTCATAAACTATTTTTTAGAAAATATATATCCTTAAGGCTTGTACGAGCTAGACTTATCATCTAAGTATTTCACATAATTAATTTTGATTTAGGTGACTAATTAACTGTGAGTCATTATGTGCCATCAAATTTGTTACGGTTACATAAATTCGACCACTACTTAACTAACTGACACATGAAAACGGAAAACATGGAGTGTGGAGACAGTGTACTTGCTTCTGTAAATGTATCATATTTTTTTCGTTCAGAATTGTTCTCGCAATTTCATACGAGTGTATTGTTTGTACGAATTTGTAACCGTAGAAAGTGAGGTTCAAAATTATGAATTTTATTTTGAAGGCTCCTCACGCAGTGGAATTTATTATGTAATGTTTCGACAAATTTAGGATTTAGGTTGGAAAAATTTGGATTTTAGGTTTTGAAAATTAGGGTTTCATGATTTCATGTGACTCCATTAGAAGGTAACTGACTTGGAATGTATGGAAAAAAGCTGCATTACAACTACATTGGAAGGTAAGTGATATTGCGATACGCAAGGAAATTCACACATGTTGGAGAACTTTGGAGTTCGCAAGTACTCCTACTGGATGAATGGCATATCGTACATCTCCGAACCGTCGATCCACTGGAAGAAGTGGCAGCGCATCTCGGGTTGCCATTACATGGGGATGGAGTGAAAATTTTATGTTAATCAACGTAGGGAGAGGGAAATCGATGCGTACGAAAGAAATGCTTACGAGGTGGTGCTTGCATGTGTAGTACACCCGGGTGGAGGTGTCTGGGTGTGTATACTGAATGATCTTGGCCGGATCGCCACACACACACTGTGGGACCAGAAACCATAGTGGTACCAGAGCATCTTTCATTGAATGATCGGGGTATTGCAGACATTTGGCCTTCTGCGCAAGCCACTTGCGCTTCTGCAACATCCTCACATAGAAGTTTGCTAATGAGTCCATATCTGGGTATAGTAGAAGTTTCGATGTACATCAAGTCAATTTTATAATTTTTGGAGCTCATTTTCTAAATTTATAAATTCGTACAAACATGACATTTATAGGAAATTGTGTGAAAAAATTTAAACGCATAAAATTATGGCAAATTTACAAAAGCAACTACAATATGCCCGGAGGCTCCACGTAAAATTTTATAATATTTTGAACTCATTTACTATATTTTAATATTTTATACCCTAATTGTGCGAAAACCCTAATTCCCCTGGCCACATGGCGGTCGAGAGGCCTACCGCATGGCGGCCGCAGTGGGAGGCGACGTAGTGGCTGTGGAATGGATGTCGCACGGCCGCCATGTGGTAGGTTGCCAAATTTGTATTAAAAAAATTGTACACGGTCATACCTGCAAATACAATTCAAAATAATGCCAATACGGCCGAAAAGTCCTAATACAATGCATGAAAAATAAATGGGTTTTTAAATGGTTAGATACATAGTAGTAGCAGTGTAGTACGGAAAGTCGGGACGCCGATCTACACTCGATGCACCTGCACCTGCACCTGCACCAACAATCTCTCACCTCCATTGCTATGTCGAGATTCATGCACAAATTGATTTTATGTTTGCTGATGCATTTGGGAAATAAGGGATGGAATTTATGCACCGTTTATAATCTTACTTGCGGAACCCACTAGCTCTCTCTCTCTCTCTCTTCCATGCTCCTCGGTTGTTTGGAATTTGAATTTTGAACCATGTACTACATACTCTACTCATACCAATATACCATAAAAATATGTGTCATCATGTTACACATAACTAGATTTAATTTCACTTTGCACCATGTAATCTTACCATGGTTTCACTTTGCAACACCCTTAGCAAATATTTTCACTTTGTATCACTTTTTCTTACCATGTGTTGTACTTTGCACTAAGGTAATAATTTAATTGTCTACTTTGGTGCTCACCAACGGTGAATGGTGGTGTGGGAGGCGGTGGCGAGGCAAACGATGAAGAGAGGGGAGGTAGATGGAGCTAGGAAATGGATCGAAAGCAGAGAAGAATAGCTGGAGCATCGCCGGCGGCGCCCATAGCATGGTAGCGACGGCAAAACAGCTCGCTCTCTCTATTTTTCGGGTTGCCGCTACCTCGTCGATCATGCCTCGCTGCCGACAAGCTCCTTGCACATCTCCTAAAGTGAAACAAACAATAAGAAGAGGTGGTGCAAAGTGCAACACATGGTAAGAATAGGTGGTGCAAAGTCAAAAGATCGATTTGCTAAAAGTGGTGCAAAGTGAAACCATGGTAAGATTACATGGTCCAAAGTGAACTTTACTCCATGAAGTATTTTACAATAGTGCGTAGTATATAAACGGTACACATATGATAAGCATTTTACAACAGTGCATGGTACATATACTGTACTCTATACTCGTACACACAGTCATACACACATTCCATTCTACACAAGGAGTACACACATGAGGGAGTATTTTATACTATCCACGCACATGTGAGGAGTATTTTTGTACAATCCATTATACACATATATAAAAACACATATTGCACAAATGTATGGAAGGGGTGTGGTTGATGGACAACTGTGCACCATACTTGGGGGATGAAGATGATGAACTACTGTACAATGTACGTACATACATAAAAAACACATATTGTACAAATGTACAGAAGATGTGAGGATGATGGACTACTGTGCACCGTACTTACGGGGTGAAGGTGATGAACTATTGTACAATGTATCGTAGGGGTGGGGATGATGCAGCAATGGCAATGAGGAAGAATAGGTGGTGCAAAGTCAAAAGATCGATTTGCTAAAAGGGGTACAAAGTGAAACCATGGTAATATTACATGGTCCAAAGTGAAATTTACTCTATGAAGTATTTTACAATAGTGCGTAGTATATAAACCAGACGCATATGATAATCATTTTACAACAAAGGCATGGTACATATCTGCACTCTATACTGTGACATACAAATATACACACATTCCATTCTACACAAGCAGTACACACATGAGGGAGTATTTTATACTATCCACGCACATGTGAGGAGTATTTTTGTACAATCCATTATACACATATATAAAAACACATATTGCACAAATGTATGGAAGGGGTGTGGTTGATGGACAACAGTGCACCATACTTGGGGATGAAGATGATGAACTATCTGTACAATGTACGACATACATAAAAACACATATTGTACAAATGTACGTAAGATGTGAGGATGATGGACTCACTGTGCACCGTACTTACGGGGTGAAGGTGATGAACTATTGTACAATGTATCGTAGGGGTGGGGATGATGCAGCAATGGCAATGAGGAAGAATAGGTGGTGCAAAGTCAAAAGATCGATTTGCTAAAAGGGGTACAAAGTGAAACCATGGTAATATTACATGGTCCAAAGTGAAATTTACTCTATGAAGTATTTTACAATAGTGCGTAGTATATAAACGGTACGCATATGATAATCATTTTACAACAGTGCATGGTACATATACTGTACTCTATACTCGTACACACAGTCCACTGTACATCTATTCTCATACACACATTCCATTCTACACAAGCAGTACACACATGAGGGAGTATTTTATACTATCCACGCACATGTGAGGAGTATTTTTGTACAATCCATTATACACATATAAAAAAACACATATTGCACAAATGTATGGAAGGGGTGTGGTTGATGGACTACTGTGCACCATACTTAGGGGATGAAGATGATGAACTACTGTACAATGTACGTACATATATTAAAAAACACATATTGTACAAATGTACGGAAGATGTGAGGATGATGGACTACTGTGCACCGTACTTAGGGGTGAAGGTGATGAACTACTGTACAATGTATCGTAGGGGTGGGATGACGCAGCAATGGCAATGAGGACGAATGCACACAGCGGCGCAAAAAGAACTTGGTTTATGCTATCTAGGCCGACGTTTCTGTTGTTCTAGGTTCTCTTGTATTCTTAGTGGCCTGGGGTTTGAACATGACCAATTGGCTGCATTGAAACTTCTGACCTTTTTAATTGAGTGGAGACATGAAAATGGTAAATTCCCAACTTTTTAGTACCCGTCTCTCCTTCTCAAGGGAAACTGTGCAACATACAACTTGGTTTTCTTTCATATTGTTGCAGACACTACAAGCTTGGCTTTATCCTAGGCTACTATCTTTTTGTTTCTTATGAAAAGCCTTTTTTTCCCTATGAAATGCAAGAATTTTCAATTAGTTAGAATTACAGGTAGACTGACCATCATGGGAAGTCCGGAACAATATTGAGTAGAATGTTGTAGACTTATCTCCAATTTAATATCATTCTGGGGCTTCCCTATTGTTTGTTCTCATTGTGATATGTGATAAGATTCAGGATCCATAAGATAGACCATAACAAGTAATACTATATATGTATGCATGTGAGAACGTTGCTCCAATTTCCTAAATAAACCTGATATTCCATACCTTCTTCGGTTTGTCATCCGCGGTTTGTTCCATCATACCTCTATGTTACTGCAAAACATATACAAATTTCCTATCATACTCAGCATGCTTACTTCGTTATGTTTATAATCTTCTCAAATCACGAACGATCTGTGTTTTTATTCTTTGAAGCAATGCAAAAAGCTCTCGCATAATAGCATACTCCAAATGGGGCGCAGGGAAGCGCCTCTCTATCATCCTAGTACAGTGGTGGAGTCAGGAATTTGGTGTTAGAGGTGCACACAAAAACAATACCGGGTACGATTAGTTCAAACAAGGGAAAAAGCTACCGGTTGGGGGAAAAATTCAGAGCCTAGCGATAGACCCGGTTACCGGTGGTTACCAGAATTTTGGATTTATTTTGGCCGAAATTTTCGAATCAAAATATGAATTTTTTGTGAACTTCAAACAAAAAATACAAAAAAATGCATAGCCAAAGTTCGAACCCAAAACCAACCTCTTCAAGACTAAGGGTGTTTGCAATATTGTGTTTGCATATGGTTACAAAATTTCTTTATATTTGTCAAAAAAAACTAGCAAATCTGAATTTTTTTGGCCAGTTGGAAATTTTACCTGATGGGTCCAATAAATCCGATTTTCGCCGGTAACCACCAAAATTTTATCAAAAAAGTTTTTCCTAGTTCAAACTATGCATTGCCCAATGAAGCCATGAATTTGCCCTTTAGAAGTAAAAAAACGTCAAGAAAAAAAGAATAGAGGAAATTGTCTACTAGTATTTTTTCGTATGTCATTACTATAGTAATCAATTTGGAAAATAACTTGCATAATAATATGAATGTGAAAAAATAGAAGTTGCTCCATGCGCACATGCGATTGTAGCTAGCTGAGATGACACCACGATAGGAACAAAAGGCTGCACCGAGAACCAAAATGTTTCATCGGAACATATACCAAAAGCCTTCACTAGCTTCTACAACTAGTCTTTTGTGATAGTACTCTCTGTGATCGATTGTACAATGACTTAAGAAGGTGTGGGTGCGGGTGTCTCAGTGCCTGGTGACTTGCTCTAGTTGGTGGTCTGGCGGGCGTAAATTGTTGAAATGGTCAGCCCAAGTGCTCAACTGCCGAGTGCTTATACCTAGTAAAAAAATAATTTATTTTTGACCATTTATTTTTGGGGGTGCCCATGCACCAGGGGCACCCCCCTGGCACCCCCATGTCCTAGTATATATTCCCTGCACCTCTATCATCCTAGTATATATACCTAACACGTGTGCTTCCTGGCCTTGCTGTTAGACTCTTCGTCTCTTGTTAGACTCTTTGGTTCCTAACTCTTCGGTTCGTGGTCCACACTTAGTGTTAGACTATTTGGTTCCTGGTGCACACTGTAAACTTTGGTCTATATATGTAACCTTTGGCTTATCAATACATACAGTGTGTTTAATTACCCTAAATATTCCACTCTCCCATGGTATCAGAGTGGATCGCACCTGTGACCGCACCCTTCCCTAATCCCACCGCCATGGCCAGCTAAGATGACACCGCTGCCACCGCACACCATGAGCAGCAGGCCGCCGCCGCCGCACGACGCGAGTAGGAGGCTGCCGCCGCCACCACCACACGCCACGAGCAGGAGGCTTCACAAGCACTGGCCCTCTCCGAGGCCGCCGCCATTGCTTCCCTTCATCCTCAAGCATACGGCGTCCTCAACATCAAGGCCCTCATCCTGGTCGTCCTCGACCTCGCCTCTCCGAGTTACAACAAATGGTGCGGCCTCTTCCTCGTTACCCTCAGCATGTACGCCCTCTCCAACCACGTGCTCTCCGACGACGTCCACCCCGACGTCGCAGACTGGGTCCGGATGAATTATCTCGTTCTCTCGTGGCTCTACGGCACAATCTACACCGAACTTCTCGAGATCGTGACGACTCCTACCTCCACGGCGCGGCTCGTATGGGTGGGCCTCGAGCAAAAGTTCATCGACAACCAGGAGACGCATGCCCTGTACCAGGACGCGGAGTTTCGCAACATCGTCCAAGCTGACCTCTCCATCTCCGACTGCTACCGCAAGCTGAAGAGGATGGCCGACGCCCTCGGAGACTTGGGCGAACCTGTCCGCGATTGCACCCTTGTTCTGTCCCTTCTATGCGGCCTGAACACGAAGTTCGCATACATGGCGGCCCTGCTGAAGCGGCAAAAGTCGTTCACCTCGTTCATCGAGGCCCACTCCGATCTACTGCTCGAAGAAATCACGATGTCGTCATGCCCCTTCGCACCCTCCACAGCCCACATCATCACGACTCCTACCGGCAATGGTGGTCCCGGCAGTGGTGTCTTCTAGGGCAGTGGCGACGCGTTCGGCAGCCGCTCCACTGGCTCACCCCAGGGCGCTCCCTCCGATGGCACCGGCAGTGGCGGAGGCAGCTCCAGTCACCGTCGTCGCCGCAGAAATGGTAGCAGCAACCACAAGACCGATGATGGAGGTGCGGGTGTTCTCTCCTCAAATCGGGTCATCATCTCCTATCATGTTACGTTTGATGAGTACTCCTTTCACTTTGCCGAGCTCACCGCTCTGTCCTCTCCAACTGACCTCGATTTTTGTTGGAGTTTGATCACACGCCGATGCCCACTGGGCCTCAGCATCTTGCAGGTCCTAGTGCCCCTCCTAGTATGGCGCGCCTGCCTGTGCTCCTACCGGCTGTGGCGCTCGACGGTGTTGCCTCTCCTGCATCGATTGTGCACGGACCAAGTGCGCCTGCAACACCCAATGCCGTGCACATTCCTAGCACGCACATAACGCCGACGATAGTGTTCCACCTGGCCTCGCGGCTGTGGTAGCGCCAGTGCTCCAGCCGTGGCTCCTCCTGTAGTAATCGAAACACACGGTACTCCTGTCGGCCTACCAGTTGGCCCGCCAACTCCCAGCGGGGTCGTTCTCCCGCAGCTTCCCCCAGGTGTTGTGCCGCTCCAGCCGGTCGACAACTCCCATGCCATGGTGACTCATGATAAGCACGGTTTTCGGCAGCAGCTCACGCGCATGAACCTTCATGTCGCCACTTTGTCTCATGTTCGATCACATACCGGGCTGCTCTCGTTGACCCTAATTAGTGCGGCGTCATGGAGGAAGAATACGCTGCTCTTCAGACCAATAACAAATGAGATCTTGTTCCACATCCATCCAATGTCAATATGGTCACTAGGAAGTAGATTTTTCAGCACATGCTCAACTCGGATGGCACTCTTGCCCGCTATAAGGCTCGATGGGTTCTTCATGGTTTCACACAGCAGCATCCTAGTTTTGATGAGACTTTCAGTCTAGTCATCAAGCCGGTCACTATTCGCACAGTTCTTCTATGACCCTATCTCAGGATTGGTCTATCCACCACCTGGATATTAAGAATGTGTTTCTTCATGGCACACTCTCGGAGACTGTCTTCTGTTCGCAGCAGGTTGGATTTGTAGATTCATCTCGCCCAAATTATGTTTGCCGCCTCAACAAGTCTCTCTACAGTCTCAAACAGGCGCCCCGGGCCTAGTACAGTTGTTTTGCGGCTTTCTTGGAGGCAAAGTCCGACACCTCCCTCTTTGTGTCTCATTGAGGTGGTGACACTATCAACCTGCTGCTCTATGTGGACGATATTGTGCTAACTGCTTCTTCGGACTGTGTGCTCCACCAGGTGATTGCCTTCCTCTAGCAGGCTTTTCCTATGAAGGATTTTGTGGATATCATGGGAATATGCTCCAGATCTTAGGATGATGTGACAATTGGCAATGGTGTTTACGGTTTATCGTTTCACGAAGTTTTCGACAAAGCTACAGCATTTCGATGTGGACGGTCCGACCGGTCCTAGCACGGCGGTCCGACCGGTCCCAAATCGGCTTGACCGCCATGTGGGGTGGTCGGACCGGTCAGGACCTAAAAGTGGTCAAACGAGTGGGCCAAAATAGGTGTTGTAGGCAAGTGAGGGATCCCAATGCACTTGGTCTCATAATTTTGGAGTCTCCAGAAGAAGTTCTATTCGCTTTTAATTTCCGAAGGTTTCGAATTTCGTGGCATAAATTTCGGCTAAGTCCCTAGGGGCGGTCCGACCGGCTCACGTGGAGCGGTCCGACCAAGCTCACATGGAGCGGCCAAACCAGATTGACTTGAACGTCCGCCAACTTCGTGGCGATGTTGTTTTGTTAGGTCAAAGTCATTGATATCGTGGCATATGGTTTGCATTATGCATGTTTTGACTAACATGGGTCAAGTTGTGAAGAAATTGTTCCCGAATTCGTGTTTGCTTGTCTATGGTTGTGCAGTTGCTTGGTGGTCAACGACGGTCAACGGCGAGGAGGATCGGACTAGACTTGGAGAGTTGAGGTCCGAACGATCGACGATGCGGGTGAGGTCAATGACTCAAGCGTGACACAAGATGGACAAGGGTGACCTATTGACAAATCCATGGCGCATGGTGAAGCGGTTTAGGTCGGTTAAAGACGGCGCCATGGTTGCGTGCGTGTGTGACCCGCTTGTTAGTGGGCCTTAACGGGAGCCCAAATTAAGCCAAACCCTACAGAGTTCTAGGCCTCCACTATAAATAGGAGGAGGTGGGGGCTGCACCTCGCTCTCTCGCTGTTTTTCACCTCTTTTGTTACTTTCAAACCCTAATTGGCTTAGGGGGAGTTGAGGTGGAGGCTAGGGCTTTTCATGGTTTGAGGAGAATTTCGTGATCTTGGATTGACCACTGATCCATAATGGTGTGGGTGTAATCCAGCAACGATCACGTTCTTAATCTATGCAAGGTTTGCTTGAGATAAGTCTCTTTTCGTTCTTGCTTTCAATTTCGTGATTTTAGGGCTTTCCTTGATCCGCGAGTTTGTGATCGATTCTTTCACGTGAATTAGCTTGATGTGATATGTGTGAATCTATCTAGTATCATCTTGATCATCAATCTCTCACGAACAAGCATTAGGATCAAGTTTTCGTTCTTGCCCGGTTTTAGACCTTCTGTTAATCAATTGGCAATTGTTCAGGATCTATCCAAGAATTATCATAATATTCAATTGGAATAGGTCCTCAATAGCATAGAGAAGGTGTGTGCAAAATTTCGTAAAGTTTGGAGTTGAGAATCAAAAGTTTGACCTAATTGCAACTTCGTCATCGGGCTGATTTTACTGTTTCAGATCGGTTCGAGTCTACGGCCGACCGCCCGTCATCACCGGGCCGATCGATTTTGGAGCGGTCCAACCGCCAAGATAACAATGGTCGACCGCCAAGAATCGGTCCAATTTGGGTCCAGAGGTCGACCCTTGAGGCTATTGTGATTCCTTAATCTTAGTTGTTTTGTTATTTTGCTTAGGGGATTTAATTGGATTCAATACTAGTCTTTCGATGTACTGGTATATTGATCTTCATAGCTTCATCATAGCTATTGGAGTGAAATTGTGTTGAATTCATATTTTGTGAAAAAGTGAGCGTGCTCTATTCACCCCCTCTAGTCGCCTTTTCGGTCCAACAAGTGGTGTCGAGCCGGTTAGTTCACTCTTGATCTTAACCGTCCACCGAACTTCGGCGATGGATAAGTTTTCACTAAACCGCACATCTTCGATGGGCACGACTATGCCTATTGAAAGAATCGATATCTAGTCTTTCTTGAAGCGAGGACAAGCTATTTGGGATGTTGTTCGAGCCCCGCTTGTTATTCCCGAAATTGCAACACACCTTGGCGATTCTTGTGGCAAACAACAACAAAGCTAAAAATCTTTTATATGGTGCGCTTGGTAGACAAGAATATGATCGTGATTTGCAATCTTACCATCAAGCATGAAATTTGGAACACTCTCGAAACATATCATGAGGGTTCGCCCCAAATCAAAAAGGTGCGCCAAAGCAGTTTACAAGCGTGAATACAATAAATTCGAGATGCGTCTGGAGAGAGCATCGATGACATTTTCAATCGCTTTAATAAAGTAATTAATCAAATGAAAGTCGTTGATATTGAATATTCTCAATCTGAAAATGCCACCCATCTCTTGGTCGCAATCAACACTAAGGAGTGGGAGATGAAGGCTCTTCTAGTAGAGGAAAATGTTGATCTTTCAAGTCTTACTTTAGAATTGCTTTATAGTAAACTCAAGACTCATGAAATTAAAAGAGTTGATCATCCTAAGAAAGACAACATGGCATTGATAGCTGATCCTCTCAAAAGGTCTTCTGATGGTACTCTTGAATCTTTTTATGATTTTTCTTTTACTTGTTTATCTGCGATTTCTGAGGAGGAGCTTGAAAGTATTCCTGAGACAGAGTTAGCTCTTCTAGCTAAAAAATTCACACGGGCCTACAATAATGTGAGAAACAAAAAGAGAGGTGGTCCGGTGACATGCTATGAATGTGGTGAGCTCAATCATATCCGGGCAAATTGCCCCAAGCTGAAATGTAAGAGCAATCATAAGGAAGGAAAGCCAAATTGGAAGAAGCCCCCCTTCAACAAATCAAGGTATGAGGCTAATACACTTGTGAAGGCCGCTCACCGAGTCCTTGCCGCTTTTGAGGATCAATCCTTGAGTGATGTGGATTCCGGGAGTGAGGAGGACAAGGAGGAGGAGATCCCTCAAGGCAAAAAGAAAGGGAAGGCCAAGGACTTCACTGGGCATGTGCTTCATGGCTGACACTGACGACATTGATGATAATGAGGTATCTTTTTCTTATGATGAGCTTTCTGCTAAATATGATTCTATAGTTGAGCAATTGCTTAGTCAAGATGAAGCGCTAGAATTTGTCATGACAAAAAATAAGAAATTAGAGTCAAAAATTAACAAACTGAAAGTAGAGCTTAAAAATGCTAAGACTCTTGAACCTGATGAATGTTTATCTTGTCATGCTATGCATCCAGAAATTACCAAGTTACAATCTACTCATAATATTTCTGTACAACAACTTGAGAATGCTAGATCTGAACTAAATGAAATTAAAAGTGCTCCTTGTGAAAAATGTTTAGAATCTAGTAAATTGATTACTTTTGATGTGTTTGATTCTAGCCCTTGCACTTCATGTTTAGAAAAAGAACGTGAAATCAAAGATATCTTAGAAGCTACTAGAGTCAAATATGCAGCTTAAGGACAATATTGAAAATACTACTTGTGCTTCTTGTTCTGCTCTTAAGCTTGAAATTGCTTTGTATAAGGAGAAATCTATGGATAAAACTTGTGATGCTTGTGTTAACTTGAGAAAAGAAAATGCTTACCTTCATGATACATTAGAGAAATTTTCTAAAGGTAAGAAACAATTAAACATGATTCTTGACAAGTCTAAAACTGCTTATAAGAAGCAAGGTTTAGGATTCAATTCTTTTCAAGACAATTCAAACCCAAAAGTCATTCAAGTCTTGGAAAAAGGTTTAATTGAATTCAAAACCCAACCTGCAAAAACATCTTTTAAATTTGCAGGTTTTGCCCAACCTTGTATTAATTCAAATTGTGCTTCTTCTAGTGGTACCAAGTACCATTGCACTTATTGCAAGAAAGGTGGGTATTTGATTGAATTCTGTTGGCGTAGGTTGAAAAATGATAGGAAAAATCTTGATAGAATTTCATTCAGGCAACCTAGAACTTTTAATAGACATGGTAACACTGAAAGGAATAAACCTGGATTAGGATTTTTCTCACATGCTAATCATTATGTTTCTACATATCCTAATTCTCATGTTCTTCATGTCACGGTTCGATCATTTGGTGGTAACCGGTTCGACCAATTTGGTCACCGGCCCGATCACAAGACAACGTCGGACGAGCCCGACGCTTTAATTCCATGTTAATTTAAACATTGCTCATAATGAATTATGGATAAAATCAAGGATAGTACTTACGGTTTGTATACTCCTTTCAGACGCGTGTGTCTCGAGATCGATTCCTAAATCTTGTTTATCTAACTCCAGTATTGAGACACATCGTTCTTCTGTTCCTTGATTTTCAGGATTACCGCGGAAAGGGGAAGAACACGTGGTTCGTTGACTCCGGATGTTCACGCCACATGACCGAAAACTCAAAATGGTTCACCTCTTTCACGCGGGTAACAGGTGATGACTTCATCACCTTTGGAGATGATACACAAGGGCGAATTGAAGGAACAGGATCAATTAGGGTGAACAACAAATTCATCCTAAAGGATGTCGCTCTTGTGGGCAAGCTTAGGTATAATCTCCTTTCTGTATCTCAGCTTCTTGATGATGGCTATGGGACTGTTTTTAAGAAAAATGCTTGTTGTGTGCTTGATTCTACTGGTGAGCTTGTGTTTGGAATATCTAGAGTTGGTAGAATTTTTGGAGCTGATTTTTCAGAATCTCTTGCTGGATATCTTAAATGTTTGCTTACATCTTCTTCTGATTTCTGGATTTGGCATCGACGTTTGGGGCACATTGGTTTTGATCATCTGACGCGAGTTAGCAACCTTGATCTCATGAGAGGTTTGCCCAAACTCAAAGTCATCAAAGATCTCAGATGTGTGCCACTGTAGGCATGGCAAACAAGTTGCCGCCTCACATCATTCTCGTGACTATGGTTATGACCGGACGGGACGGTTGCTTCATATGGATCTTGTTGGTCTGCTAGAGTCGATCGATCGGTGGAAAATGGTATATTCTTGTCATAGTCGATGATCTTTCAAGATTTTCTTGGGTGTTCTTTCTTGCTTCAAAAGATGAAGCTTTTGGTTATTTTCATGACCTTGTTCTTCGTTTGGCTTCTGAACTTCCTGGTGGCCTGAGAGCGATCCGCAGTGACAATGGCACGGAGTTCAAAAATGCTTCTTTTGCTTCTTTTTGTGCTGAGCGCGGTATTGAGCATCAGTTCTCCTCTCCACACGTCCCTCAACAAAATGGCGTGGTGGAAAGGAAGAATAGGATCTTGGTCGAAATGGCTAGGACGATACTAGATGAGTATAGCACACCGAGGAGATTTTGGGCCGAAGCTATTGCTACAGCTTGCCATATTGCAAATCGTGTCTTTTTGAGACCATCTTTAGGCAAGACTCCTTATGAGCTTCGTTTTGGTAGAAAACCCTCTGTTTCGCATTTTCGAGTCTTTGGATCAAAATGTTTTATTCTTAAGACATGCAACTTAGATAAATTTGAATCAAGAACTTTTGATGGGATATTTCTGGGTTATCCTGCTCATTCGAGGGGTTTTCGGGTTTTTAATACTGAGACTAACCTTATTCAGGAGACTTGTAATGTCACTTTTGATGAGACTAGCCCTGGAGCTGGATCAATTGCTACAGATGATTCACAGGTGACAGAGAGCATTTTTGTGGAGGAAGATGAGGACGAGGCTAATATCATTCCCTCATCTGCTGCTGCTGAGGCGCCCATATTGATACAAGAACACCTACGTCTACTTCACCTTGATTGAGGCTCTGCGCATCATCATCATCATCAGCAGATCATGAGGTCGAAGAAACGATATCTCACCCGGCGCTCCACTTCAGATTCGAAACAAAGATCCTCCGGATCGGATAATAGGTAATCTACATGAGCGAGTCACTCGCTCCAGGTATAATGATCCAAATCTCTACTCTCATTCGGCTTTTGTTGCTTCTTTCGAACCCCGCGATATATCAAATGCTTTATCTGATTCTAGCTGGGTAAATGCCATGCATGAGGAGTTAAAGAATTTTGAAAGAAACAAAGTTTGGAATCTAGTAGAACCTCCTAGTGGTCATAATGTTATAGGAACCTGTTGGGTGTTCAAGAATAAACAAGGTGAGGATGGTTCTGTGGTTAGAAACAAGGCCAGATTGGTAGCTCAGGGTTTCAGCCAAGTTGAGGGGTTAGATTTTGATGAGACATTTGCTCCTGTTGCTAGACTAGAACCCATTCGCATTTTGCTCGCATTTGCTGCATCAAAAGGTTTTAAATTATATCAGATGGATGTTAAAAGTGCTTTTTAAATGGTTTCATAGAGGAGGAAGTGTATGTTAAGCAACCCCCTGGTTTTGAGGATCCCAAGTATCCAAATCGTGTTTTCAAGCTATCTAAAGCATTGTATGGTCTTAAACAAGCCCCTAGAGCACAGTATGATAGACTTAAGACCTTCTTGCTTAAAAATAATTTTGAGATGGGTAAAGTGGATAAAACTCTATTCATTCTCAGGCGTGACAATGACTTCACGCTTGCTCAAATTTACGCGATGATATTATTTTTGGTGGTTCCTCTAATGCTCTTGTTTCGACTTTTCCGACACTATGTCCGTGGAATTTGAGATGAGTATGATGGGAGAGCTTAATTACTTTTTGGGACTTCAAATCAAGCAATGCAAGGAAGGAACTTTCATCCATCAGACAAAGTACACTAAAGATCTACTCAAACGCTTCAACATGGGTGACTGCAAGCCAATCTCCACTCCCATGGCAACCTCGATTGTTTTGGATCCGGATGAGGAAGGAGAAGTCGTGGATCAACGCGAGTACCGCATGACATGATCGACTCCTCTCATATTTGACGGCCTCGAGACAGGACATTCACTTCACGGTATGCCTTTGTGCAAGATTTCAGCGTCTCCGAGAACTTCCCATCGCCAAGCCGTTAAGCGCATATTCAGGTATTTACACTCTATCCTCTTATATGGCATTTGGTATTCCTGCTCTTCAGCTTTGTCCATTAGGGATTTTTCAGATTCTGATTTTGCGGGCTGTCGGTTAGATAGGAAGAGTACCTCGTGCACTGTCACTTCCTAGGCACTTCTCTTGTATCTTGGTCTTCTAGAAGCGGTCTTACATTGCACAATCCACTCATCAAGCGGAGTATGTAGTCACGCTAGTTGTCAGAGCTGATTTTGTGGATAACGTCCACTTTGAAAGATTATGGGTTAAATTTTGCTAGTGTTCCTCTTTTCTGTGATAACACTTCTGCTATTAATATTGCTAAAAACCCAATGCAACACTCTCGGACTAAGCACATAGACATTCGCTTTCACTTTCTTAAAGATCATGTTGAAAAAGGAGATATTGTGATGCACTTCGTAGAGTCCGAAGCTCAATTGGCAGATATTCTCACCAAGCCTTTAGATCAAACCAGGTTTTCCACCTTGAGAAGCGAGTTAGGGCTAATTTATCCCTATGGGTTGGTTTGAGGGGGAGTTTGATCTTTTCTGATCTTTCCTTGTTCTTTTGATCTTTTATTATTTTTTTTCTGAACTTAGTGCTGTTTTTTGAACTTTTTTAGGTTTTTAGGCTTTTTATTGCATCTCATTGTATCATATTGCATTCATATGAAAAATACAATAGGTGGTATGAAAAATCCAAAAGGATGCATTGTAATATAATATTTTCTGCTTATCTTTTAAAATTGATGAAGCTTTGCCTATTACCCTTTGGAGCTTTTGTATTTCAATTCTTGCTCAATGTCATGTCTAGTACTTTGACTTGCTAGAATTATCATGCTTTTACATGTGTAGCTAAGTCTTTGCTATATGAGCTAGAACTTTTAAAACAACTCGAACTAAGAAATTGCAATTTGTGGATGTTTTAGCGAGTTGCGCAATTAGTGCTCCTCTTGTGACATTGGCCCTGTCAGAATTGCTTTGTTAGCTCTTTGATCTAAAATTGACCATTACTTGAGCTTGTGTGTTCTTGAGATTCTAAAACTGCTCATGTGAAAAATGAAAATCAAGATTGTCTTTTGCTTAAATTGTGCCAAACTATTCTTACGAGACTGCTTGTCAAATGACATGAACTTGGAGATAGTTTGATGAATCAGACGATCTCATGGGGACTGCTTGTCAGAAATGACATGAACCTCAAGATTTGTCATACAGTAGAAGCTTAGAAAGAGTTTGTGGATGGCTCCTAGTCCAGGATCTTCTTTACTAAGATATACCTTTAATCAACTTTTGGTCGAAGCTTAGGATGAGTTTGTGGATGGCTCCTAGTCCAGGATCTTGTCACTAAGTTAGATCATTAGTCAACTTCAATATTCAATGCATATGAGAAAAATGTTGACAAATGGGCGTTTACAAAAAGATTGAGCGAAATGATTCAATACAGTACCTGATTGACTCTTAATGTGGTCTTTGTTAGATTTTTGATCTCACTTTGACATTTTGACATGGTCAATTTCACTTTAGGATCCCTGTTGATGAACTGGCTGAATTTGAAGCGTTGCTTAAATTGATCAAATCTACTGTTTTACTTTTGAGCCCTTGTGCTTAGCTTTGATATATATGTCTTACCATGATTTTGCTAGCGCTGTCAGGCTTGATATGCTATTTGTGCAATATTAGAAATACTGGCTAGCTCTTTTGGGTAATCTCCAAAGCTTCTTGTAATCAAAAACTGAAAAATACAAAAATGAAGCCTCTCCATTGCATTTCATGCATACTCCTCTTTATGCTTCTTTTGTTTTTGCTTCTTTCTTTATTCTCTATTTGTTATCTCTGGATGAGAGGAAGGCGTGATTCCTTGATGAATCCATTGTCAAAGGGGGAGAAGTTGTGTTAATGAGAAGATATTTCATTATTGGGGGAAAAGATTATACAAAGGGGGAGAAAGTTGGAGATATATATATATATCATTGTTTTACAAAGGGGGAGAAACTGAAAACTTGAAAGTTTTTGAAAATTGAGGATCATAGTGAGGGGGAGTTCTTGAGTTGCATTCTTATTGTCTTATTGTATATTCTGAACTTGAATTGCATTCTTTTATCCTCACAATGATCATAGGTCAATTGATCAATTGTTCTTTCATATGGACCTCACGTGAGAATTTTGATCCTTTTCTGGAAATTAAAGTTTTTATGCTTTCTTTTGCCTTGTCTCACATGCCTATACTATTCTGATGCCAGATTGGTCATTTACATTGCTTTTTCTTGCTTATGAACCAAGTTGTGCCTTTGTGCGAAAACTGCGAGTAAACTCGTTTTCAAACCTCTTACTTCATTTTCTGGATAATTGCCAATGTGTTCATCAAGGGGGAGATTGTGGATATCATGGGAATATGCTCCAGATCTTAGGATGATGTGACAATTGGCAATGGTGTTTACGGTTTGTCGTTTCACGAGTTTTCGACAAAGCTACAGGCATTCTGGACAGGGGCGGTCCGACCGGTCCTAGCACGGCGGTCCGACCGATCCCGAATCGGTCGGACCGGCCATGTGGGGCGGTCGGACCGGTGTGACCTAAAAGTGGTCAAAGCAGTGGGCCAAAATAGGTGTTGTAGGCAAGTGGGGATCCCAATGCACTTGGTCTCATAATTTTGGAGTCTCGAAGAAGTTCTATTCGTTTTAATTTCGGAAGGTTTGAATTTCGTGGCATGAATTTGGCTAAGTCCTAAAGGCGGTCCGACCGCTCACGAGGAGCGGTCCGACCGCCAAAGCGGTCCGACCGCTCACATGGAGCGGTCGGACCGGTATTGACTTGAGCGTCCGCCAACCGTGGCGATGTTGTTTTGTTAGGTCAAAGTCATTGATATCGTGGCATATGGTTTGCATGATGCATGTTTTGACTAACATGGGTCAAGTTGTGAAGAACTTGTTCCCGAATTCGTGTTTGCTTGTCTATGGTTGTGCAGGTTGCTTGGTGGTCAACGACGGTCAACGGCGAGGAGGATCGGGACTAGACTTGGAGAGTTGAGGTCCGTAGCGATCGGCGATGCGGGTGAGGTCAATGACTCAAGCGTGACACAAGATGGATAAGGGTGACCTATTGGCAAATCCATGGCGCATGGTGAAGCGGTTTAGGTCAAAAGTTAAAGACGGCGCTTTACGAAGCGTGCGTGTGTGACCCGTTTGTTAGTGGGCCTTAACGGGAGCCCAAATTAAGTCAAACCCTAGAGAGTTCTAGGCCTCCACTATAAATAGGAGGAGGTGGGGGCTGCACCTCGCTCTCTCGCTGTTTTTCACCTCTTTTGTTACTTTCAAACCCTAATTGGCTTAGGGGGAGTTGAGGTGGAGGCTAGGGCTTTTCATGGTTTGAGGAGAATTTCGTGATCTTGAATTGACCACTGATCCATGATGGTGTGGGTGTAATCCAGCAACGATCACGTTCTTAATCTATGCAAGGTTTGCTTGAGATAAGTTTCTTTTCGTTCTTGCTTTCAATTTCTTTCACGTGATCGATTCTTTCACGTGAATTAGCTTGCTGTGATATGTGTGAATCTATCTAGCATCATCTTGATCATCAATCTCTCACGAACAAGCATTAGGATCAAGTTTTCGTTCTTGCGGTTTTAGACCTTACATTAATCAATTGGCAATTGTTCAGGATCTATCCAAGAATTATCATAATATTCAATTGGAATAGGTCCTCAATAGCATAGAGAAGGTGTGTGCAAAATTTCGTAAAGTTTGGAGTTGAGAATCAAAAGTTTGACCTAATTGCAACTTCGTCATCGGGCTGATTTTACTGTTTCAGATCGGTTCGAGTCGGCGGTCGATCGCCCGTCATCACCGGTCGACCGATTTTGACCGGTCCGACCGATGAAGATAACAATGGTCGACCGCCCTTGAAAATCGGTCCAACCTATTGGAGTCGGATGTCGGACCTTGATGCTATTGTGATTCCTTAATCTTAGTTGTTTTGTTATTTTGCTTAGAGGATTTAATTGGATTCAATACTAGTCTTCCGCTGTACTGGTATATTGATCTTCATAGCTTCATCATAGCTATTGGAGTGAAATTGTGTTGAATTCATATTTTGTGAAAAAGTGAGCGTGCTCCTATTCACCCCCCCCCCCTCTAGTCGCCTTTTCGGTCCAACAGATTTCGATCCACTTCATCATTTTCTTGGTGTTTCTGTCAGTCGTTGTGATGACTGCATGTTCCTCTCTCAGCAGCATTATACTCTAGACATCCTGGACCACGCCGGTAGGACCACTTGCAAGCCTTGCAGCACCCCTGTCGGCCCTCACTCCAAGGTATCCTCTGCTGCTGGCACTTCTGTGGTTGATCCGACGTTTTACCGAAGTCTTGCAGGTGCTTTGCAGTACCTCACTTTCACTCGCCCGGATATTGCCTACGTCGTACAGCAAGTTTGCCTCCATATGCATGATCCTCGCGAGCCACACCTTGCTGCCATGAAGCGCATTCTTCGGTATCTTCGCGGCACCATCGACCACGACCTTCTTCTTCACCAAGCCAGCTCTACAGATCTAGTTGTCTACTCCGACGCCGACTGGGTTGGTTGTCCCGACACGCACAAGTCCACTTCAGGATACGCTGTGTTCCTAGGTGACAATCTCGTCTCTTGATCCTCGAAGCGGCAACACACAGTCTCTCATTCGAAAGTGAGGTGAAATCTTGGGTGTGGCCAATCTTTATTCTTGAGGTGTCTTGGTGTGCTAACTTCTTCAGAAGCTTCACAACACTCTACGTCGAGCTACCCTCGTCTTCTGCGACAATATCAGCGCGGTCTATCTCTCAACAAATCCAGTGCAACATTAGCGCACTAAACATGTTGAGATTGACATTCACTTCGTCCGGGAACAAGTTGGTCTTAGCGATGTTTGCGTTCTTCATGTTCCGACAACATCTCAGTACGTCGACATCTTCACCAAAGGGCTACCTACTTCTGTCTACCTAATTGTCTTCACCGTTCCGCCGACGCTCTAACTGCGGGGGTGTTAGATTCTTCGGTTCTTGTTAGTCTCTTTGGTTCCTGACTCTTCGGTTTCTAATCCCCACTTAGTGTTAGACTCTTGGATTTCTGATCCACACTGTAATATTTGGTGTGTGTGTGTGTATATATATATATATATATATATATATATATATATATATATGTGGATATCATGGGGATATGCTCCAGATCTTAGGATGATGTAACAATTGGCAATGGCGTTAACGGTTTGTCGTTTCACGGGTTTTCGACAAAGTTTCAGATCTGTTCAGCATTACGGGCGAGGCGGTCCGACCGCCATAGTATGGCGGTCCGACCAGGTCCTAATCGGTCGGGCCAAGCCATGTCACGGCGGTCGACCGATGTTGTGACAAAATGGTCGAGAATGGTGGGCCAAAATAGGTATTGTAGACAAGTGAGGGATCCTAATACACTTGGTCTCATAATTTTGGAGTTCCCAAGCAAAAGTTCTATTGGTTTAAAGTTTCCAAAGAGGTTTGGATTTTCGGGGTTGAAAATTGGCTAAGTCCTGGTGGTCGACCGACCTTGTGATGGCGGTCGAGGCCGTGGGTAATTGGTCGAGGCCGACCACAGGGCGATCGATCGGTTTCGACTTGTTCATCGGCCAACCGTGGCGATGATGTTTTGTTAGGTCAAAGTCATGGGTTTGGTGCATATGTGTTGCATGATGCATGTTTTGACTAACGTGGGTCAAGTTGTGAAGAACTTGTTCTGGATTCGATTTGCTTGTTTATTGTTGTGCGGGTTGCTTGGTGGTCAACGACGGTCAACGGCGAGGATGATCGGGACTAGGCTTGGAGAGCCGAGGTCGAACGATCGACGATGCGGGTGAGTCAATGAACTCAAGTGCAGTGCGAGAATAGACAAGGATGACCGAGCAGGCGATTCGGTCGGCGATGGTTGGATCAAGCGGCGCGGGGTCGGTGCAAGTGCCATGGTGGTTACGGTGGGGCCGGATGGGAGAGACTTCTCGACATGTTGAGAGCCGTTGATCAACCTACACGTGGCGAAGCATGGGAGGTGCTTCACAAAGATGGGACTCGGTCTTTGCAAAAGATCGAGAAGGGGTATTTGGTAATTATACCAAATACCGCTTTGGTGACTTTGACGACTTCGCGGCGCAAGATGGCGTGGAGAAGCGGAGTAGGTCAAGAGGAGATGAAGCGGCGCCGAGAGGCGTGCGTGTGTGACCCGTTTGTTTTGGGCCTTAACGGGAGCCCATTAGGGTTACTCTTCTAGAAGGTTTAAGTCTCCACTATAAATAGAGGAGGGAGGTGGCTGCACCCCTTCAACCCTTTCATTGTTGAAACCCTAGTTTTGGCTTAGGTGCTTAGGGAAGGTTTAGTGGAGGTTAGGGTTCGAGAGAGAGAGAGATGTTTTGATCTTGTGTCCATGCGTATCCGTATGAGTGGCGGTAATCGATACGTTATCAAATCAATCCAAAGAAGAGTTCTCTTCAAGATGAGTTCATTTGCCCTTCTTCTCTCTATTTGGTGATTTTGAGTCTTTCTTTGATTCGCATGTTTTTGATTGATTTCTTTGCATGATCTAGCTTGCTGTGACATGTGGGAACACATCTAAGATCATCTTGATCATCAATCACCCACGAGCAATTTTTCGATATAGTTTTCGTTTTG
Organism: Hsuehochloa calcarea; assembly: GCA_036346395.1. Lineage (NCBI taxonomy): Eukaryota > Viridiplantae > Streptophyta > Magnoliopsida > Poales > Poaceae > Hsuehochloa > Hsuehochloa calcarea. Next base: position 8,472,998 of record CM070595.1, on the reverse strand, counting down.
ACTCGGTTTCAAACCTTCCACCTCTCAAACTGAAAAAGGTCTGAACTTTTCTAAAGATCTTCACGATCTTCGATTGGAATAGGTTCCTGACATCCTAGAAGGTGTGTACCAAGTTTCATCAAGTTTGGAGTTGTAGATCAAAAGTTACATCTATTTGCAACCGTTTTTGGTGATTTCACTTGTTCATCGGTGGAGGTCGGACCGCCCCTCTACAGAGGTCGGACCGCCCATAGGACCGGTCGGACCGCCCTTGAATAGAGGTCAGACCGCCCCTCACTTAGGAAATCAAGTTTTGGTTGATTTTGGTTGTTTTGCTTCGGGGTTTTGATTGGATTCAATCCTTGTCTTCCATCAGATTGGTATATCAATCTTCATAGCTTCTATAGCTATTGGAGTGAAATTTGTATTGAATCGATCTTGGTTGAAAAAGTGGCGTGCTCCTATTCACCCCTCTAGTCGCCTTTTCGGTCCAACAAGTGGTATCGAGCCGGTTAGTTCAATCTTGATCTTAACCGGTCACTGAACTTGGCGATGGATAAGTACTCGACAAAGCCGCATGTCTTCAATGGGCTCGACTATGCCTATTGGAAGAATCGCATGCGAGTCTTCCTTGAGAGCGAAGGACAAGCTATATGGGAGGTTGTTCGAGCTCTACTCTTTTTACGAGATTGCCACGCAAGCCGGCAATACTTTGGCTAACAACAACAAGGCAAAGAATCTCCTATATCTTTGGGCTTGGTAGACAAGAGTATGACAGATTTGCAATCTTACGACCGCACATGAAATTTGGCACACCCTCGAAACTTACCATGAGGATCGTCCCAGATTAAACAAGTGCGCCAAGCGGTCTATAAGCGAGAGTACAACAAATTCGAGATGCGTCTGGCGAGAGCATCGATGGCGTTTTACTCGCTTCAACAAGGTTGTCAATCGGATGAAAAAGTGTTGACATTGAGTACTCTCAATCGAGAATGCCACTCACCTCTTGGTGCAATCAACACCAAGGAGTGGGAGATGAAGGCTCTTGCCATAGAGGAGAACGTCGATCTCTACTCTCACCTTGGAGCTGCTTTATAGTAAGCTCAAGACTCATGAGATCAAGAGAGGTAGTCTTCCTAAGAAGGACTGACATGGCTTTGGTAGGTGATCCTCTTTCAATTGCTTCGATGGTTTTTCCGAGTCCTCTTGGGTTTTTCTCTTGCTGTTTATCCACAATTCGTGAAGAGGATTTTGAGAGTCTTCTGAGCCCGAGCTAGCCCTCATAGTCAAGAAAGTCACTGCAGGCTTACAACAATGTGAGAAACAAAAGAGAGGTGGCCTGTGACTTGCTACGAGTGTGGTGAGCTTTACCATATTCGCTAAGCCCCTAAGTGAAGGGTAAGGGTAACCATAAGGAGGAAAGCCGACTTGGAAGAAGCCTCAAGGAACAAATCAAGGTTTGATCTTCGCTAAGTCGATGAAGAGTGCTCAGGGTTCTTGCAGCTTTTGGAGATCAATCCTTAAGCGATGTGGACTCGGGAGCGAGGAGGACAAGGAGGAGGAGGAGCCACCTCAAGACAAGAAAGGGAAGGCCAAGGACTTCAGGCATGTGCTTCATGGTCGACTCGTCGGCGTCGATGATGATGATGAGGTATCCTATCTTATGATGTCCTTTACGCTAGATGCGAGAACATGTATGAGCAATTGCTTAGTCAGGATAAGGCTTTAAAGTTCATCATGGTTAAGAACAAGGATCTAGAGTCACAAGTTGAAAATTTGACATTGGAACTTGTGAATGCTAAGAGTCTAGGCGTTGATGAATGTTCATCTTGCCATGCTTTGCACTCCGAGGCTGTCTAAGCGCAATCTGCTCTTATCTTGCTTTGCATCAACTTGAAAATACTAGGCCGAGCTAGTTGAGGTCAAATCGCTCCATGTCTTAAATGCTTAGAGTCTAGCAAGTTGGATATTTACGAACCGGTAGAGTCTCGCTCTTGCTCTCGTTGCTTAGAACATGAACGTGAAATTAAAGACATTTTAAAAGCAGCTAGAGAGAAATATACCAAGCTTAAGGACAGTATTAATTCTGCTAATTGTACATTATGTCCTGCTCTTAAGCTTGAAATTGCTAATTATAAGGAGAGGCTTGCAAAGGTTAATAAACCTAAAATTTATCAATCATGTGTTGATCTTAGGAAAGATAATGTTTATCTAGAGAACACACTGCAAAAATTCTCTAGTGGAGAAAAACAATTAAACATGATTCTTGACAAGTCTAGAACTCCTTCTAAGAAGCAAGGCTTAGGATACAACTCCTTCTAATTGTACCTTTTAGTTTATTAATGTATACAATGCGTGTAATTACGCTAAATATTCCACTTGCTACCGGTACACGGGCATTGACTCCGACTCAGTGTACAAAGCGCATTTATATTCCTGTATATACGACGTGACAGTACAGAGACTTTATATCTCGTGAACTACGAATTATTCGCTCCTGGTTGATCAGATAGAGTAACTGCGTGCAACCGGTGCCCACGTCGGTGCATGCATGTCACTGTAATCCTGGTGTATATGCACCTGTGTTGGTCGACCGGTTGAGGTACTAGTATTAAACATTCGTCACCAACCACGCAAAAATAAATTAAATCACCAACTAATGGTTGTGCTTTCTGACACATCGCAGTACGTACTAACGGTTACTATTAGTCTAATACTTCCTCACATGGCCCATGGGAAATGTGACTCGCGTCCGTGTCCAGTGGATCACAGCGTTAGTTTGTTCTTTCCCTATCAGCCTTCTCCAAATTTCAATCCATGGAAATCACCCTGACGAATCCACGTTCTTTTCCTGGTGTCTGGGTGTGCCTTTTCAGATCGTAGATGTGATGGCTCGATAAAATTAAAATTAAAAAAGCTCGTTATTAATTCCATATTTAATTATGAGATAAAAATCACACTAAACTAGTGATGCATAAATCGATACTAACAGTAAGCTACTCATTGCACATCTAAATATATACAATAAAAGATTCGAACAACACAACTCTCCAGCACGAGAGAGAGGAAAGGAAGAAGAATAAAAATGGATGTGTTTTTTTATCAATATTTGATCTAAACGTCTTTAGATCTTTTTAAGGCCGAGGCAATTATTCTCTACTAACTGCAAATTAAACCACTAGTAACTGCTAATTCAAAACCAATGAATGATATTTAAGCAGTGTTTATCAGATCCTGATTACACACTGGTCTACTGCTTCAACCACTAGTCTACAACTTCGAGCAGTGTATTTCGACCACCGTGGTCTATGGATCTGACCACTAATTTTTGACCACTGTGTTTTGACCACTCTGGTCTATGCCTTCGACCACAATGTGACTACCAGACTGGTCTATGACTTCGACCGTATTGTTTCGACCATGCTGGTCTTATGGATTCACCCACATTATTTTGATCATACTGGTCTTATGACTTCGATCACACTAGTTTATACCTTCGACCACACTGGTCTATGTCTTGTCTTTGTCCGCACTGGTCTATACCTTCGACCACACTTGTCTATAGCTTCGACCATACTACTCTATGCCTTCGACCACACTGGTCTATACAATATGAGACTAACCATGCCTGCTTTAGAATTTCTGGAATGAATGGACATTGACTTCGATTCATTGTACAAAGCGCATTTATTTCCCTGTACATACGACGTGACAGTACAGAGACTTTATATCTCGTGAACTACGAATTATTCCTCTGGTTGATCAGATAAGAGTAACTGCCTACAACCGATGCCCACGTTGGTGCATGTCACTGTAATCCTGGTGCATATGCGCCTGTGTTGGTCGACTGGTTGAGATACTAGTATTAAACATTCGTCACCAAGCAAGAAAAATAAATTAAATCACCAATGATCGAGCCTGGTTTTCGACCATACTAGTCTATGCCTTCAATCACACTGGTCTATACAATATAGGACTAACCATGCATGCTTTAGAATTTCAGAAATGAATGGACATTTACACATATGAGCCCAATTCTAACAATCCCAAACCAATTGCAAAGCAAGTAACAAAAAGGATGATAAAGATTCACCACTACAAAAAGGCTAATATTGGACACCTCATCACATACGGTTGACCAAAACCGTCTGTATTAAATACTGTTGGACCAAAAAGGCGACTAGGGGGGTGAATAGGAGCACACTCACTTTTTCACAAACAATTGATTCAATAGAATTTCACTCCAGTAGCTATGGAAGTTATGAAGATCAGTATACCCGTACAGCGGAAGACTAGTATTAAAACCAATTTAACCCCCTAAGCAATACGACGAAAATCAACACAATCTAAAGCAAAGCGATGCACTGGCGGTCGGACCGCTAGGTCACTAGCGGTCGGACCGATGACTGTCGATCGGCCGGTGACCACGGCGGTCGACCACCTACTGAAACGAGCGAGCGAAGCGGCCCGATAACGAAGTTGCAAATAGATTAAACTTTTGATCTACATTGGAAACTTGGAACACACCTTCTCTATGATATCAGAAAGCTATTCCAATCGAAGATTGTGATAATTCTTGGAAGAATAACGAACCTTTTCCGTTTGATTGAAGAATGGTTCAAAACCGGGTTAAAACGAAAACAAGATCCAAAATCAAGCTCGTGGGTGAATGATGATCAAGATGATCCTAGATATATTCCCACATATCACAACAAGCTAGATCACGTGAATAATTCAATCAAAAACTCGCGGATCAAAGAAAGACTCAAAAATCATCAAATATAGAGAAAGAACGCAAAGCGACAAGACATGATCAAACTTTCTCTAGATTGATTTGACATGATATGGGCTTACAGCCACTCCATCAATGGAGGACGATGCTCAATCCAATAGCACGAAAATCATATCAAAAACTCTAGAACCCTAGCCTCCACAAAAGCTCTCCCTAAACAAATTAGGGTTTCAAAAGCAAAAGAGACAAAGCAGAGGTGCAGCCACCTCCATCCCCTATTTATAGTGCAGACTTAGACTTCTAGAAGTTTGACTCAATTGGGCTCCCGATAAGGTCCAAAACAAACGGGCCACACACGCACGTATTTTAATGCGCTGTCTTTAACACCTCTTGACCTAATTAGCTACACCTTGCGTCATCTTGCGCCTCGGATTAGCCAACAGGTCACCCTTGTCCATCTTGCACCACGCTTGAGTACATTGACCGCACTCGACATTATCGATCGTTCTGGACCTCAGCTCTCCAAGCCTAGTCCCGATCATCCTCGCCGTTGACCATCGTTGACCACCAAGCAACCTGCACAACAATAGACAAGTAAACCGAATTTGGGAACAAGTTCTTCACAACTTGACCCATGTTAGTCAAAACATGCATTATGCAACATATATGCCCTGAAACTCATGACTTTGACCTAACAATCGAACATCGCCGCCACGACGGGCGACGATCCAAGAGCAAACCGGTCAGACCGCCCCTAGGGCCGGTCTGACCGCCCACCCTGGCCGGTCTGACCTCCACCTATTGGCCTGTTAGACCGCCAGTAAAGACTTAGCCAATTTCAACCTCTGAAATTCCGAAACCTACTGGAATTTTCAATCCAATAGAACTTTTGACTGGTGACTCCAAAAATTATGAGACCAAGTGCAATAGAATTCCCTCTCTTGCCTGCTACCTCTTTTTTTGGCCCAACTCAAAATACCACTTTCTGAAATTGCCAGTCCGACCGCCGCCAAGGCCAGTCAGACCGCCGCATGGACCGGTCTAACCGCCTCCCTGGCCGGTCAGACCAATTATAGCCTGACAGTACTGTAATAGTGCCAAAAACACGTGAAACGATAAACCGTTAACGTCATTGCCAATTGTCACATCATCCTAAGATCTGGAGCATATCCCCATGATATCCACAAATACAATCACAGACGGTTTTGGTTTAGCGACCGTCTGTGTTTCTGACTGCACTAAAAATCGTCTATAAGTAAGTAATATCACAGACGATTTATGTTAAAAACCGTCTGTGAAGTATCATTTACAGTTCTGAACAAGAATCGTCTATGATACTACTAAATTCTCAAACAGTTATTTATTAGAATCGTCGGTAATTAGAAACAACTAATTAACCGATTCCGACCACTCCTGATCGGGCCAGATTGATCTTTTAAAGTTGTCGAATTGAAGTTGATTTCCCCAACAGAAGAAAGCAGTAGATATGTAATCCGGTAGGCACCTTATTTCGTATCATGTGTAACTTCACTGTCTTGACGTGTAACTTTCGATCAACAGAAGAATGCAGAAGTACTACTTCACGTGATCGATCGATTCGAAGTTACACATCATAGACAATGAAGTGCTCACATGATCATAGGGATATGATCTTCTATCAATTTCATGAAGACTTCAAATCCATAGACCAAATTGACTTTTCGACCACCTAAAGTGAAGTAGTCGATATATCAGCCATGGATTTTGTTTTTTCCATGCACGGTGGTTGAAAATTCAATTTGTTTCATGAATTTTGTCTTACTAGCTAGCTAGAAGGGTATGGATTGAGATGAGAACTTTAAGAAGAAATGAAAGAAAGAAAATATGGAAATTTTGTGAGTGATTTTTTTAGTTCTGCACACGCGCCCTTCTGATGGTTATTTATAGGTTTAACAACTTGTGGCAAGATTAAATTAATGAATAAAGACGGAAGTCCGACGGATAGGATTTATTAGAATCTACTCCTAATAAATCGTTGGTAATCAAAACATCGCCATCTTTTCTGGAATTATTTTTTATAAATACGGTTGACGCTCTTTTTCCTATGTTTACAACTGAAGTTGAAGAGCTCATCACAGACGATTTTTAATAAGAACCGTCTGTGATTACATACTTCACAGACGGTTTTTAAATATAATCGTCTATGATAATTCAATCTTTCAGCTCCCGCGCGATGTGTCTCTTCGTGTCGCGCGTTGACGTTACAATTTGTCTCTTCAACATAATTACATACTTCACAGATGGTTTTTAAATATAACCATATGTGATAATTCAATCTTTCGGCTCCAGCGCGATGCGTCTCTTCGTGTCGCGCGTCGACGTTACGATGCGTCTCTTTGATGTTTTAGAAGAATTATCATCGCGTGCCATGGTGAACCTGCATGATATTGGTGAGCACGCGGAGCATAATGACGAGGACAAAGGCGCGGAGGTCGGCGATCGCTATCGCTTTTCCTGACGATATCATCGTCGACATTGTCGGCCTCGTGGTCGCTAGCTCTCCTCATCTCATTGCTGACCTCTATAGCCTACGAGCCACGTACATTTTCTGTTCTTTTGTTTTTGTTAGGCTTGGAGGAGTCAGTATTTTGTTTGGTTTTTGTTTAGAATCAATTTCTGAATATCACTATAGCGTATCATATCCTAGTTAATTGTCGGAAAGCTTCAGGTGTTCGTTTCGAGTTCAGGTTCGATAGAGAACCTGATTGTAATTCCTATGAAAATCTATAAAAGGAGAAAAACCGAAAAGTCGTATCAGTTGATACGACACAAAATAATCTTGTGTTGCTTTCGTTTTGTGTCAATATCCAGTTCTCAACTCGCTTTTAATTTTCTCTTATGGAGTAATTCTTGTATTAATATTGTATCGTCTTGAATTTTATAGTTGCGAGGCCATGCACAAGGTGTCCAAGGAGCATGCAATGGGGAGGTGCGTGGCGCTGGAGCGGGAGGAAGCGATGAAGTGGCAGGACAACGAGCGCTACCTCGCCATCGTCAACCACTTGGCTGGCGCCAACAACCCGGAGTCATGCTTCATCGTCGGCCTCGCGCTTGTCTTCGCGCCCCAAGGCATGCAGCGCAACCTCGTGTTCCTTAAATGGACTACCGTCGTCGGCCACAAGGTCGTGGCCTATATGCTCGACCTCCTTCTTTACACGGTCGGCGAGACGCGCGATGTTGGAAAACACTACATTAGCCAGGTCGAGGCGAGCCAGCCGACAGCAGGTGTGAGACGGCCAAGAGGACCAAATGGGAGTGTAGCGGTACCGAAGGATCGTTGTGAACATGGTCCAAGAGGCGGCGTGGAAGAAGATGGCCATACCACTGGGCTAGGTTTAGGCACTATCAGAGGCCGGCCACCCGTGCACGAGCACCGGCTGCGGCGTGATGGAAGGGTGGGACGACTACGTCGTCTTCTACAACGACTACTGTAGAATTAGGTATGAGAAAACCAAGTTCTTTGCAGAGGTGTTGAACTACTCGCCATAAAATTATCAGTTTTAGCATAGTTTTAGCAAATATTCATATATAATTCTTTACTAATATGTGAATGTGTCATATGTACTTCTGAATTTGTATTTATGTATGAATATTATAACAGAATCGTTTGTAATGTGAGACCATATCACTGACAGTTCCATAATAGAATTGTCTGTGATATCCCTATATTAATAGGAGTCCGCTAGGGTTTGCACCCTAACTCGTCACTCCCCGGCGACCTTACTCTCGCCTGTTCTCCTCACCCGAAGTGCCCCGGACCTCGACGCCGCTGCCCAAAGCCTCCTCCCCAACGGCCGCCCCCAAGTTGCATATGGGTTGAACTTGCATCTAGAATAACAAGATTCATCTTTTCACAGCTGATGAATGGACTATGCCTTAAATTCATAGCTTTTCTTGGTTATATTTCACTTGAAGTCTCAACTGATACTAGGTTGTCAAAGAACTACGCCTAAATGGAGCATTATTTGGTCATGCTCCCTTATCTGCTCATGAGCTTTCTAGATAATACCCTATTCTTATGAACTGTGACCTCACAGTTAAACTCAAGTAGGTGTATTCATTAATTTTAGGTATCCTGTAGGCTAATACATTTTTCCCTCATTGGACACTACAATACATTAAGGTTTTAAGTCATCCTTCCATATAGTTGAGAGTACTTTGTCTATTAGGACACGGGTATATATTTTATTAAAATGTACTCTTTTGTTCAAACATCAACTTGTTTTTCCTATTGCCTAAGTCACGGGATCTCCGATCAAAAAGATATGGGTTATTGTTGAGTTGTAAATCCAATGGGCCTCATTCCCATGTCCATAGGCGCAATGGAAATCACCTTCCGTGCTAGCCCCTCTGTGAAAGGGTCTGCCAGATTTTTCTCAGTGCAAATATAATTTACAGTAATTACTTCTGAGTTCCTCGGTTTTCTGACAGATTTAAGCCTACGCTTCTAAAAGAAACACAATAGTTTGTTTCATAATATTTCTATTATCCCAATAAGATTCCAGCAATCAATTTGTCCTAGAAATTATCTGATACACAAACCACACTATCAAGGTAAACCTCTTTTAACAAGGGCATGCCGCCACAAGTCACCCTCATAAAACACACACGAATAAATTACTTTTAAATTTCAATCCTTCACCTCTTACCAATGCTCACACTAATTTGGTACACACTAATTCCAATCTAGAGGTTATCATAACCATTGACGACTGTCCAATCCTAGATAAATTGTTAGTCCCTTCTCGATTTGCATTCCCACGAGCAAGTATAACATCATCATATAGCCAATTAATAGGTATGGGCATACTCGTAGTCACTACTCCTCATGTAGTTACTTTATGGCAACATCCCATTAATCAAGTTTAATTCCAAGGATCAGTTTAAGACCAATCATGCGTCACGCTACAAATCCGACTTGGTACTCACGTCTTATCAATGAACTTCTATGTTTACTACCTCTCGCTTAAACATAATAAGACATTACAAAAGGTTTCTAACTCTTTTATGAAGAAGAGGCATTAAACTTCAACACTCGAAATAATCCAAGAGAAATACATAAAGCCAAAGCTTTCACATGCTAAAGAACTCACAAAAGATAGTTCACATTATCCAAGGTACCAAGCGAAAAAGTGAGTCATGTTTTCCCAATAGAAAAATCAAACCTTCACCATAAAATGTCAACCTTGCGAATCAAAAACGCTAACAAGAAGCACAACTCTCGATAGTCCGAAGAACAAATCATTGCCTTATGAAACCAATAAAACCGGGGAAAACGTCCAACTGTATTGAAACCATTAACCCAAGGAAATTAAACAACGACTAGCGGTTGGTCAGAAAATCCTAGTACAACCCAAGGGGGTCAATAACCTTCCCAAAGGAATTCATGCTCGACGCCTGGAAGTAGGTTTGCCAATGTAAGCACTCCACTATTCTTATACCCTAACTGGCGGTACAACCTGGCCATGCCCATGGCCACAACCAAACTCTATCTCTCGACATCGATTATCTCCACACATAATAATCAATTAATAAGCAATCATACTCAATTAACATCAGCAATCATCAATACGATATAATGGAAACGTAAATGCAATGCTTTGCCCATTCCCATCCTACTGTGCATAGTGTGTCAATTTAATTTTCTTTTTCTTTTTTAGCTACCACGGACCGGAAGCCCGCTCTGATACCAACTGTAACACTCCAGCCCAAACTGAGCTTGGAATGCTACCACACTAACATAATTACAAGCTAAACTAAGACATTTTGCTAACTTTCGGCATAATCTTCTTTGAATACCTAACCATACCGAAGGTTTGTACAGCTAGCAACAATAATAAACAATTATCCAGAAGCACAGTCTAAGACATAACCATAAAAAGAAACAAACATCCAATGTATAATGCTCAACCCTAACCGAAGACATCCACGATGTAAAACATAATAAACCAAATCTCAAGTAGTTTACTCAAGTTCTAGGCTATCATTAAATTTGTTTATTCATTGGAGAGATTGTTCGTGCCAATGTGCAACCAAGCTTAATTCTACTCCCTCCCATGCATGCCGTCCACAATCGAGGTACCTAAAAACACAACATCAGCAAGAGTGAGTCCAAGACTCAGCAAAGTACAATTAGCAAGACAATAACATAAACAATTGTGACCATCATCATCCATCCACAATTCTCAATAATAAACGTTTGATATGCTCATGCTATGCAAGATGCTCAAATGTACTTCTCTTTTCTCCTTTGCATATACCGGTATTACGGAGTGTTACACCCGTCGGTGTTCACTCATGCCCGTATTATCAAATGCGGGGACCCATTACCCATCCTTTTCAGATGAGGACCCATTGCCCATATCTTAAATATGGGGACCTCAATGCCCACTCCCGTGGGTACATCATGCCAACATGCATGCTTGATATGAAATGACATGGAATATCCACAATATGTTCTCATAAGAATTATCAATTATCGATCATCATATAAACAATGTGAAATAAACACATTCATCTCACTTAATCATAATATGCACACATCACATCAACAATATTGTCAACACACAATACCGTACTAAAATTGTACTTGCCTTTTTCCGCTACGGCGCGCGAAGAAGTAAAGATGGTGCCTCTACTCCGGGACTCCGCCTCCTACACAAGAATAGCGCTAACAATAAATACACTGAAAAGTGGACTCCATTTACGCCCCTCAACCCAAAACCTCGAGACCTAGGGCTTGAATACACGTTCTACCCAATTTCCCCGGTAGTCTAGCATAAAGCTTCCTAGGATAGCAGTATTAAAATACCATAACTTTCACTACGAAACTTGGATCAGGGTGATCTTGGTCTCTCAGGAACCAGGACAAAACCGTCTACGAAAACCTAGTTGGAAAAGTCCCCTCATTCGGCATTCTAATAACCCTAAAATACAGGTGAAGTTCTCTGTCCTTACAATCTGTCAGTCAGAAAACAGCGATGGTAAAAATTCCATAACTTTTTATTACCAGCTTTAAAAATTGTGTTCTTTATCAACTTGGAAATCTTACTGAATTATCTACAACATTCATTTTGGGTGGCCTTCCTGATTCGGCCTCTAAAAAATTCATAATTTCCAGACAAGACAATCTGTCAATTCTCATTAGATCTCTTGGACAGTCGCGGTAAAACTACCATAACTCCTAAACCGTAAGGTCCAAATCAAGTGATCTCGGTGCCAAAAGAAAGCTAAAACCGAGGGATAAAAATTTCTAAGAGGTGGACAGATCATAAAACATACACATCTTACCCAAAACTGACGAGCAACAGCGACGAACAAATCTGATCTGCTATCTCTCCTTGACCGGCCCTCCAAAAATCGCCTCCTCGCCTTCCTTCCAATGGACCACAGCAACGGGCTTTGCTGGGGAGGGAGAAGGTGCTGTGGTGGAGATGGAGGCGCAGGGGAGAGGTGGTGGCGGCGCACAGGGTAGGGGAGGCCGGCGGCTCAAGTGGGAGGAAAGGGAGAGGGGATTAGGGTTTTGGGGGGTGGGAACTCCCCCCTCATGGCCGGCCACACTTGGGCCCCTCCTGGGCCGTGACCTAGGCCCAGGTTGTCGAATAAAAGCATATAACCCTTTGTCTTTTTGGGTTTTACTATTCCTCTTATTTACTTTTCTCCTCCCGACTAATTCTTTAATTTACCGATCCGATTTCCGGGGTATTACATTATCCTCAGTTCAAGAAGTACTGCCTGCAGTTATCATAGGATAAATATCCTCAAAAATGAAGCATCTCTGGACTTCATTATTATCTTAACAATAATCTCAGGAGTTTTTGATTTTACTACTGAAAATCTATAGGACGTGTTGTTATTATCATATCCCAGTAAGACACAATCGATTGTTTTAGATCCAACCTTTCTCTTTTTCTTCAATGGTATATTGAATTTTGCCAAACACCTCCAAGTTCGTAGAAAATTAACATTAGGTTTTCTCCCCTTCCATCCATCATACAAAGCAATCTCACATATTTTAGTGATTACTCTATTTAGGACGAAAGTTGCTATCAATATAGCTTCCCTCCCACCATATCTTAGCCATACCGGCACTCTCCAACATGGCATTCACCAAGTCTGTTAGTGTCTAATTTTTTCTCTCAGCCACCCCACTTGATTGGTGTGAGTATGGTGGTGTAACTTCATGGAGAAAGAGATACTCTCCTCCACGATCTGACCTTAGTCTTTTAATTTTTTTCTAGTTGGTTCTCAACCTCGGCCTTATAAATTTTAAAGTAATTTAAAGCTTCATCTTTTGTTTTCAGTAGATACATATAGCAATATCGTGATGCATCACCAATAAGTGTTGAAAAAATATTTTTTTGCATCCTTTAGTCAACAATCCATTCATCTCACACAGATCGAAATGGACAAGATCTAATGGTGTCAAGTTCTTTTCCTCGTGTAACCCCTTAAAGGGTTTTTGAGATTGTTTTGCTTTCACACAAGTTTGACACTTTGATCCTTTGGTAATTTCACATTTTGGAATTTAATCTAATCTGGATATTTGAGCAATACAATCAAAACCAAGATGACAAAAACGAGATTGTCATATATTGGCCTCCCATTTATTCAAACCAGTTGCAACATTCAGATTATAACAATACTCTAAAGTGCTTATGCAAAACAAGCCTTCGCTCTCATAGCCTTTATCAATAAAGTTACCATACTTAGATATTATAATTTTATTTGACTCAAATACTAGCTTATAATCATCCCTGCATAAGAGAAAATCACTAACAATGTTCTTGTTTATTGCTGGCGCATGCTGCACGTTCTTCAAGTGGATAATCTTACCTGAAGTAAGCCTCAGATCGACCGTGCCAATACCAAGAACAGAAGCATGCAACCTATTCCCCATTAGGATGGAGGAAGCCCCGGCTGCTTGATAAGAAGAAAACAAGAAAATATCATAATATGCGTAAACATTAGCTCTAGTATCAACCCACTAATAAGTGGATTAACATGCTGAAAAAATAACAGATGAATTACCATATCCTCATGTTGATGTCTCGCCTATGATCACGTTGACAACCTTTTTCTTTGGCTGTTCGGCATCCTTGCTCTTGTGAAAATGACAGTCTTTTGCCATATGACCGTTTTTTTCCACACACAAAGCGGGTGATATTCTTAATATCCATCTTCTCAGTATTCTTCTTAAAACTAGTTGTCTTGTTTGGCTTAAATCCTATGTTATTCTTGTTATATCTTTTTCTCTATTATATTTGCATTGATCTAACTGTTCTGACTGGTCGTGCTGGGTGCATCTTTTACTCTTGCCTTTTCTTCCACATCAAGAGTAGCAATGAGATCATCAATAGATATCTCTTCCAGTTTGTGCTTTAAGCCAGTGGCAAAATCCCGTCACGAAACAGGAAGTTTGGCAATAGTGCCCGCAGCTGCAAACTTAGGAGGCAAAACATAACCCAAATGTGCAATCTCTCCGCCCAGTAGTTGAAGCTCATGAGCCTATGCACCTGTCGACTCAGTTTCGGCATATTTGTACTCTAGTGCATTCCATATCTCTGTGGCGGACTTGAAGTCCATGTACACATCATAGAACTGGTCAGCCAGTATTGCTATGCATCCAAGAGCTATGTTGTTATCTGTGTCAAATCGCGTTGTCTGTTCAATCGTAAATGGATAATGTGGTCGGATCACCCACCACAGCTCCAAAGACATGAGCCAAAACTTTATCCTTTTATGTCATCTACGAAAGTTCTGATCAGAAAACCTCTCAGGTTTCATAGCATCAGAAGCACCAGCCATTACTGAATCACAAAAATATTCACAATAAGGTTTCTGGATTGATTGAGATGTGGATTTTAATTTAATTCCATATTTTATTACGAGATAAAAATCATACAAAACTAGTGATGCATAAATCGATACTAACAGCAGGCTACTCATTGCACATCTAAATATACACAATAAAATATTTACAACAGAATAGTCTGGTCATAAGACCAACTTACAGTCGGGCGTGATAAAAACAGGAAGCAGCGCAGACTTGAAACAGTGCAGAATGTAAACGATGCAACGCAGCAAGCAGTCGCGCAAATGCGCTATCTAGAAACCTTATTGCCGCCATATGCATGTGAACTCTACGACAATGATTCGAAGATACCCGCTCACCCTCCTTGCCAATGCACGCCGAGAAGAAGAGGCGGAATGGTTTGAACAACACAACTCTCCAGCACCAGAGAGTGGAAAGGAAGAAGAAGAAAAATAGAAGTATTTTTTTATCAGTATTTGATCTAAACGTCTTTAAATATTTTTAAGGTCGAGGTAATTATTCTCTAGTAACTGCAAATTAAACCACTGGTAACTGCTAATTCAAAACCAATTAATGGTATTTAAGCAGTGTTTATCATATCCTGATTACATATTATTCTACGCTTCGACCACTGATCTACAGCTTCGAGCAGTGTATTCCGACCACCCTAGTCTATGAATCCGACCACTAATTTTTTACCACTGTATTTCGACCACTCTAGTCTATGCATTCGATCACAGTGTGACGACCATATTGGTTTATGGCTTTGACCATATTATTTCGGCCATGCTGGTCTTATGGCTTCGACCATATTATTTCAACCGCACTGGTCTATGGCTTCAACTGCACTGGTCTATGATTTCGACCACACTAATCTATATAATATGGGATTAATCATGTATGTTTTGACACTTACACGGATGAGGCCAATTCTAATAATATCTCCGACTTCTAACTTGATACACACTGCTAACTCTTAACTTGAGACATTGAATAACAAGATCTGGATTGATCTGAATCGAAAGAATGTACCGATAACTCCTCCATGGTGTTTCGTTTTCTACGTGGGGAGGGCCGGCTCGGCGGAGGGAGAAAGGGAATCTAAGCTGCACAGATGGAGCTCAATGCGAACTAAAGCTGTGTAAGCTAGTGCTGCCGACGCGGTCATGCTCGCAGCTCGGCCGTCCCCGCATTGGCTAGCTAGGACCAGTCGACTCTTTGACAGCTAGCGTATGCTTGTATGCACGATGTGATTTAGCCGGACGGACGCGTTAGGGATGGCCGACAGCGTGGTACACACCTCGGCGGGTGGCGATCGACAGCACCGGCCGGCCTTGCATTCAGCGGCGAACTCTGGCCCATCTCCGGCATTAGCACGGGCTACTGCATACTCCTCGTGCTATCCTACTGTAGATTATAATCTGGGAATCTGCAACTGCAACAGCTTTGTCACATCGGTCGTAGGTGGCTGGTAGCTAGGCACGAGGGGTTTGGTTTGGTGCACACGGCTTTGTCACATGTGCGATGTGTTTGATCGATTTACGGTGCATGGTTTGTCTCCTTGTCATTTTCTCCTCCTCACACGTCGTTTTCTCCCTTGAATTCTGGAGGGTGTGCACAATTAGTCTCACTGTGTTTGTTTTTAGTGGGACAGAAGTGACGTTGTTGCCGTAGATTCATATTTCAAAAAAAAAACTATAAGAGTTTTTTTTGGTAGTCATTAACACTTTGATTTTGGAGACCGCGACAAGTCAAACAGCACCTTGTATTTGTCCTAAAGTGGATCAAACCAATATATGCTCAGGTTGCCACCTCAGAGGGTTGTTTAGATACGTCAAAATTTGAATTAAAATCCCTGTCAATTCGAAAGAATTATTTTTAATTCCTCCTTATCCAAACAAACCCTAAGGATCAGTCCGCGGTTGCTATCACATGGCTATTTTCTTAGCTAACTACTCTGAAAGAGGTTACGTAACACACCGTAGCAACATTTCCGTTTGCTTCGTGGTTTAGAAGAAGAAGAAAACGGCTAAGCCAAACACCGAAGTGTCTGAAAGAGGTCCTGCTAAATAAGATTACCATGATCCATTGGAACTCCAAATGGGCTCGAGAAAAGCCAGTCAAGTCTTAGGCATGCCTTGGGCCAGACAATTTTGGATCAACAAACAAACCTAATAGACTACAGAGTTTCAGATCCCGAAAGCCCAGGGTGAGTTCAATTAAGGTTTCACGTTTTTCTTAGAAACGATGCAATTTGTCATGGGTGGGTTATCACAATATCTCCAATGATGTGTAGTTAGTGAGATTCAGACTACACGAGTTGGCAATCTTTTTCTTTTCTTTTTTGGCTATAGACTTCTGTTCGGTGTGTATTGTATGTTCAGATGATGAAGTATGTGTATTTTTATTTACTTTAAAGGAGAATATTCTAGAAGTTTTTTTGTTGATATTTATACTCTATATTCTAAAGATGCACTTTAGCTTGTTGGGTGCTTATCAGGCGACATGAAATATTTGAAATGCACTTTCGTAGCTCTTCTTTTGCACTCAACTTTAGAAAGGATGTATATATATAGAGAGAGAGAGAGGATTAATATTTGGTTCCTTATAATATATATGATTAATAGATTCTTCAGTTCCACACTCTTCGGTTTCTGGTCCACACTTAGTGTTAGACTTTTTGGTTCCTGTTAGACTCTTATGTTCTGGTTCACACTTAGTGTTAGACTCTTTGGTTCCTGGTCCACACTGTAAGCTTTGGTCTATATATGTAATATTTGGCTTATCAATACATACAATGTGTGTAATTGTCTCAAATATTCCACTCTCTCATGGTATCATGGCGGATCGAAGACGTAGTATACGCTAATCCGCCGCCATGGCCGCGAGACGACATGCTGTCGCCGCATGGCGGCAAGACCGCCGCCGGCGCGAGCAAGAGGTTGCCGCTGCGCCCCACGAGTAGGAGGCCGCGCAAGCACTGGCCCTCTCCGAGGTTGCCGCCATTGCTTCCCTCCATGCTCAAGCATACGACGTTCTCAACATCAAGGCCCTCATCCCTATCGTCCTCGACCTCACCTCTCCAAGTTACAACAAATGGTGCGGGTTCTTCCTTGTCACTCTCGGCAAATACACCCTCTCTGACCACGTGCTCTCCGACGACACCCACCAAGACATCGCAGACTGGGTCCGGATGGATGTTCTCGTTCTCTTGTGGCTCTACGGCACCATCTCCACCGAACTTCTTGAAATCGTGATGACTCCTACCTCCACGGCGCGACTCATATGGGTGGGCCTTGAGCAACAGTTCATCGGCAACTAGGAGACGCGTGCCCTGTACATGGACGCCGAGTTTTGCAACTTCGTCCAGGGCGACCTCTACATCTCCTACTATTGCCGCAAGCTGAAGAGCATGGCCGACGCCCTCGGCAACTTGGGTGAACCGGTGCACGATCGCACCCTTGTTTTGTCCCTTCTGCGCGGCCTGAACACGAAGTTCGCATACATGGCGGCCCTCTTGAAGCGGCAAAATCCGTTCCCCTCGTTCATCCAGGTCCGCTCCGATCTGTTGCTCGAAGAAATCACGATGTCGTCATGCCCCTCCGCACCCTCCACAACCCTCATCACCACGACCCCTACCGGCAATGGGGGTCCCGGCGATGGTGTCTCCGGGGGCGGTGGCGGCGCGTCCAACAGTCGCTCCACTGGAGCACCCTAGGGCGCTCCCTTCGGTGGCACCGGCAGTGGCGGGGCAGCTCTAGTCGTCGTTGTCGCAGCGAAAATGGTGGCAGCAACCACAAAACCGGCCGCGGAGGTGCGGGTGGTCACTCTGAGGGCAACACCTCTGGTTGGCCGACCTCCTTCTACAAAATCTGGACTGGCACCATCCATGTGTGACCTGAGCAACTTCTGTGGCTGATCCGAAGTTCTACCGAAGTCTTGCGGTTGCTTTGTAGTACCCCACTTTCACTCGCGAGCCACACCTCGTTGCCGTGAAGAGAATTCTTCGGTATTTTCACGGCACTATCGCCACGACCTTCATTTTCACCAAGCCACCCCTTTAGATCTGGTTGTCTACTCTGACGCCGACTGGGCTGGTTGTTCCGACACGCGCAAGGCCACTTCAGGCTACGCTGTGTTCCTGGTGACAATCTCGTCTCCTAGTCCTCGAAGCGGCAACACACTGTTTCTCGTTCAAGTACGGAGGCTGAGTACCAAGCTGTGGCTAATGCTGTTGCTGAGGCGTGCTGGCTGCGCCAACTTCTTCAGGAACTTCACAGCACTCCACGCCGAGCTACCATCATCTACTGCGACAATGTTAGCGTGGTCTATCTCTCAACAAATCCGGGCAACATCAGCGCACTAAACATATTGAGATTGACTTT
This sequence comes from Hsuehochloa calcarea, assembly GCA_036346395.1. Taxonomy (NCBI): domain Eukaryota; kingdom Viridiplantae; phylum Streptophyta; class Magnoliopsida; order Poales; family Poaceae; genus Hsuehochloa; species Hsuehochloa calcarea. The sequence goes on along the minus strand of CM070595.1, from coordinate 8,454,049 downwards.
CACTTTGTCCGGGAACAAGTTGATCTTGGCGATATCTGCGTTCTTCACGTTCCGACGATATCTCAGTACGCTGACATCTTCACCAAAGGGTTACATACTTCTGTCTTTACCGGGTTCCGGTCCGGTTTGACCGTCTGTTCCACCGACGCTCCAACTAGGGGTGGTAAGACTCACTACTACAAAACATGCTATACTAGACACCCCATCACAGACGGTTCCTTTGGGCTATGCGTGATAAATATCATGAGCGGTTCTTCGTTAACAATGCGTGATATATAAATATCGCTGAGCGGTTCTTTACGAACAAATGCGTGATACTAAATATTATCACGAGCGGTTCGTTATTGAACCGAATGCGTAATATCCTGAGCGGTTGTGATACAAGACTATCCTGAGCGGTTCTTTTAAAGAACCAAATGCGTGATCTGAACTATCACAGAGCGGTTATTTAGAAGAACCGTCGTGATATATTAGCATTATAAGTAGCGCTGTAAACGGTCCCCATTCGATTAATTCCATTTGAACCGCGCCACCCTCCTGCTGCTGCGTCCTCCCCATTTTGGTATGTACCCTACCTCCTCCTCTCCCATTTTGAGTGTTACCCCTGCCTCCTCCTCCCCGGCCCATTGCGGCACCTCTGCGCCTCCTCCCACATTCGCCACTTTGGAGAGAAGGGTAGCGATCGATCTGTAACCCTTTATTTTTACTCGGACTAATCACTAATGTGTAACGATCGTAACCCTTTACATTTGCTATAGAGTAATCACTAATGTGTTTGGTCATTATGAAGGGTACTTGCGGTTTATTAATATATAATTTAACACTAATTAATTTGTTACGTGCGATATCGTGTAGATGGACCAAAGCTGGATGTACATTGAGAACCGTGTGAGTGAAGAGTATATTAATGGCGTGTTTGCTTTTAGAAGAGCCATTGAAGCGAGGATATGTTGAAAAAGGGGATAAAATATATGTCTTGTCCATGCATTGATTGCGGTAATATAAAAATGTTTAACAACGTGTGATTGAAGCTCACTTAATACGAAGAGGTTTCAAAAGGATATACATGTTGGAGCGATCACGGTGAAGAGCGATTATCTGGAAGTCGATAATGACGACATCGTAGAAGTCAGCGATATGCGAGGGTATGGAATGTGCTTTTGATGAGGATAGATCGCATGATGACAATCTGGATCGGATGCTACGCGATGCGAAGGAACTACGGTGAGAGAGAGTTTTGTAAATTCGAGGGCTTAATGGAGGACTCGGGAAACCTTTGTTCCTGGTGCAAGCCGGAATACACAAGGTTGTCAACCGTGCTTGAGCTGCTGAAATAGAAGGCAAGCAATGGTTGGTCCGACAAAGTTTTCTGGCGTTGTTAGGTCTCTTAGTGACATCCTTCCGGAGAAGCGTGTTGCCCAGCCACGACCTACCAAGCTAAGAAGGTTCTTTGTCCATTGGGAATGGAAGTAGAAAGAATACATGCATGTCCGAACGATTGTATCATCTACAGTAAAAGTATGCGGACATGCATGCATGTCCGTGTCGCGAGCATCCGATACAAGGGAAGAAATCGCTAAGGAGAAGCAAGGACCTCCTGCTAAGATGTTGTGGTATCTGCACGTGATCCCACATTTGAAGCGTTTATTTGCGAACCGAAAGGAGGCAAGATTGATGCGTTGGCACTCGGAGGGCGTAAGAAAGATGGGAAGCTCGGACACCTGCCGATTACGCGATGGAGAAACTTCGATTGGAGCTTGAAGAGTTCGGTGCGGAGCCGAGGAACATAAGGTTAGGGTTGAGTCTGGACGGAATGAATCCTTTCGGTAACATGAGCGTGACATAGCACTGGCAGTGAATCTATGTATGTACAACCTTCCTCCTTGGTCGTGTATGAAGCGGAAATACATTTTGATGACACTACTTATCCAAGGGCGAAGCAACACAGGAGCGATATTGATGTGTACCTAGCACCATTCTTTGGAAGATCTTGTGACACTTTGGAGCGAAGGGGTACAAGTATGGGATGCGTACAAGCGAGAGAACTTCACTTTACGCGCCATGTTATTCGCACCATCAATGATTTTCACGCCCTTGGTAACTGTCGGGGTTCGATACAAAGGAGCCAAATCTGTCGACTTGCATAGATGGTACCAAGAGTGTATGGTGAACAACTCACATAAAGCGTGTATATGCGTCACCGTAGGTTCCTTCCGAGATTCACCCATACCGCAAGATGAAGAAACAATTCGACGGAAATAAGGAGGATGGTTCAGCTCCAAGGGATTCTAGAGGGAAAGAGGTCTATGATATGGTTAAGGATATCGATGTTGTGCTTTGAAAGGGAGGTAAATTAAGGACCCCTCAGAAAAATATCTGGAAGAAGCGATCAATTTTTTGGGACTTGCCTTATTGGGAGCACTTAGAAGTTCGCAACTGCATCGACGTCATGCACGTGGAGAAGAATGTATGTGATAGCTTGATTGGTCTCTTCTTGAACATTCTTGGCAAAACAAAAGACGGCATTAACGCACGGCGTGACTTGGTTGATATGAACATAAGATCCGAGTTAGCACCGAAAGAGACGATAAAGGACGAACGTACCTTCCCCGACTTGCTACACTTTGTCCAAGGCGAGAGAAATGAAGCGTGTCAAAGTTTGGATGGTGTGAAAGTTCCGTCCAGGTTACTCATAATATTAAGAAACTTGTTTCCATAAAAGATTTGAAATTAATTGGTATGAAGTCTCATGATTGTCATGTCTTGATGACACAGATGCTTCTGTTGCAATTAGGAGTATCTTGCCAAACAAGGTCAGTGGCAATCTTTAGGTTGTGTTATTTCTTTAACTCAATTGCTCGAGAAGGTCATCGATCCGAAGGACTCGGCGCTCTGCGAGCCGAGGTGGTGGCGACTCTATGTCATCTTGAGATGTATTTCCCTCCGTCTTTTTTGATATCATGGTCCATCTCATTGTTCACCTTGTGAAAGAGATAAAGATATGCGACCTGTGTTCCTCGTCATATGTACCCTTCGAGAGATACATGGGAATTACGAAGTCCTATGTGCGGAATCGATCTCGGTAGGAGGGCACTATCATCGAAGGTTATGCAGCGAAGAGGTCATTGAGTTCTGCGTGGACTACATGGCTTAGGTGGAACCGATAGGCGTGCCTCTATCTCGTCACGAGGAGGCGGAGGTATCGGGACCATCGGGAGGAAAGCAATCACTCCCAATCTAGATACATACGCGAGGCCCATTTCACGGTCTTGCAACACATGACCCAAGTGTCCCGTCGTCGGCGAGCACAAAGACATGTTACGCCAGAATCTGACCGGTCGGAGGTTTGGATAACGAGAGAAGCACAACCGTCGGTTCAACGAATAGTTAAAGATGCGATTCATTGGGAGGCATCAAGTGATGAAAGCATTGCTATGGTTGGCCAAAGGATCAAAATTTACAATTGTGACATGGCAAGGATCGACATAAATGGGTACACGTTTTATCTGGCGGCTCGGGATATGAAGAGCCTGATCCGAGCGGCGGTGTCGCATAGATGCATTTCACGAGGGTTCAATACGCGGGGCACGCGGGTTGAACTCGTACTATGGGTTCGTAGAGGAGATTTTGGAGCTTGACTATGTACTTTTCAAGATCCCCTGTTTGATGTCCTTTGGGTTAAACTTCGCGGGCGTGAAGGTCGACAAATGCGGTGTCACTCTTGTGGACCTCAAGCGTGTCGGATACAAGGGCGAACCATTCGTACTCGCTAAGCAAGTTGTTCAAGTTTTTATGTAACAGACCCGGCAAATAAGAACCGTCACGTAGTTCTTCATGGGAAAAGAAGGATTGTCGGAGTTGAGAATGTCGTGGATGAGGAAGAGTACAATCAATTTGACGAGTTGCCTCCTTTCGAGAGCGGCATCGGTGGTGGAAGAACCCGGTGAGGAAGCTAGCTATATCGCGTCGATCATCATGAAGGGCGTATTTCAATTAAGCATGTATATATTCCACTCGTAATTAATTTGATGTTAACATGGAAGCGCGTCACGTGTTATGGGCGATGCTAAATCGGTCAATTTGCCTCGATCGGTCGTGTGAGACCCGGTTTATCGGACTTGTAATGCAAAAGATATATATGAGAAAATTAAACACCTCATGCGGAGCTATGATACGATGAATCAAGCACCTCATGAGATGAACAACCCAATTGGATTCATCTCATTTCAAGCTATGATGCACTTTGTACAATTTTTTAAAGCCTTGAAATGAGCAAAAGTAAAATGCATAAGTAAACTTTTCACATTTAGCTCATTAATTAATAGAGAATCCAACAAAATTGGATTCACTCAAAAATAGTTCTGTGAAAAAGTTATGCATTTTTGAATTTAATTGCATTTTTGATTAACAAATAATCCTTCTCGGACGGTTCTCAAAAATAGTTTACAATGAATCTGGGCCGTCCATCTAAAAACGCATTATTATACATATGTGTGTGTTCACATCACGAGCGGTTCTATAATGAACCGTCTGTGATACTTAATATCACGAGCGGTTCATTACGAGTAACCGTCTGTGATATTAAAATTAGGGTTTCTCTGTTAAGTGTTCAAGGACGGTTCTAACGGTTGGATTTAGATCCAACGGTCCATGTGGATGGCAACGTTTGGACGGTCAAAACTTTTACACAATTTGGGTTGTTGATCTAAAATGCAGCGGTTCTCTACATGCATTCATATCACAGATCATAGAACCGTCTGTGATATCCATGTATATAAGTCATTCTATCATCGAGCGGTTGTGCACACTCTGCTTTTTCACCCTTCTGCCGTGAGGGTTTACGAGGCCGCCTCCCTTCGTCCCGCCTCAGGCCAGCGCCGCCTCCCGCCGTCCTCGCCTCAGGCCGGCGCCGCCTCCCTCTCTGCCGTGAGGGTTTACGGGGCCGCCTCGCTTCGTCCCGCCTCAGGCCAGCGCCGCCTCCCTTCGTCCCTGCCTCCGACCAGCGCCGCCTCCCTTCTCTGTGTGAGCCGAGGGTTTACCTCGGTGCCGCCCCCGCCCCTGCCGAGCGTCGCCTCCCTTCAAAACTGAAGACCACTGATTCTAAAAGGTAGCCTTCGTCCATATTTAAAGGTTCATTTCATAGAGTAAACATTGCCATCAAAACAGGTTTTGCAACATCATATTAGTACTATATATGTTTTCTTAATAACATCGATCTGATCTAGTTGGTAGCGTGGTTGTGTCAAGAGAACTTATATCGAGATGACCCTTAGAATAATGCAAAGAAAGAGCGGCGAGCTTTGTAGGCTTTATGCACCATGATTTCATTGCGTGAATAATTTTGTGAGCGTCATGTTTTCTTCTTTGAGCTTTAGGACTTTGATGTCAGAAAAAAAATGATACATGATATCTGAGAGGGGTTTCTTTATTTTTATATATATTAGCATCAACATATGATAATGGGGGTCGTTGACTAATCTTGAGTGGTCATGCCCATATGTGATCTTTGTTCGTTTCTGACTCCTAATTTGTCCTTTTTGATGGGATGGTATATTTACCTTCATGGTTGTACAAAGTAGAATGTTGCGTTCCAAAATGGTTTGTTAGGTTGGTATAACATATATCGTTTTATGGGCAACCGGATGCGTGCCGTATCATAAATTTAACATATAACACATGTATTGTCGTGGGCCTGTTGATTGTACTTGATCTATACTATATTGGTGTTATGCTTGGAGTTGGAAGATACTACACAAAGTTGCACATAGTAGATGAAGTCTGATTCTTGGTGTTTTCGCTGTTTTTCTGTAGGAGTGCAAGTAGTTGGATACCCCAGTAAGGGAATTAATTTTCGCATCTGAAACTTGAGGTATAGTGCCGAATGATGAAAACCTATGGAAGTAAGGCGGTCCGATTTACTAGGTTGGCCTAGGTATCATGGGTATTCGGTCTTGACTAATGCAGGTTAGCCTAGGTGACTTGAAAAACCAAGATGCCGGTTAACCTAGGTTGGTGTGGGTAGTCTCGATACTTAGGGTGCCGACTAATCTGGGTAAACCTGGGAACCGTGATGATTCTTATGGTACACTGACGGCAATTTATTTTATTTTACTCTGAGATGGCAAGCGTTGATTATATTTGTTTATATTTTTTGTGCAATTTCCCATATATTATATACTATGTAATAATTGCGTGCACGTAACTTATATAGATAGCAAGTAGCGACATGGCGAGAGGCACCGTCTTCGCCGCCGTCGGCGGCGTCACCAAATCGTCTGGATCTCCGATCAAGGTGGTGCGCAGCGAGAAGGCGGAGGAATCTCAAATTGCCCTCGGGCGCATGAGCGATCACGAGGTCGATGGCGTCGGGATCGTGAGTCCCAAGAAAGCGGTGCGAGATTCGGACCGTCTGCGGGGTACTTGCAAGGCGGGTCCCCATCACCACCCCAACACGAAGTCTCGGCGGATGTCAGAGAGACCGGTTGTGGTGAACTTTCGCCTCGTTCACTTTCCCTGAAGCGGACCGAACGCGTGTGCGATGCGCGCTGCGCTAGCGATGTCCCAGCGTGGAGGACCTTCAAGAGCACGCTTGTCACGCGATGCGTGAACACGGGTCGGACGCCCTTCACGGCGTATCAATTTTGTCGCGGGATACATGGGGCGCCGTGCGAATGAAGGCGGCGGCCGAATTTGAAGCAAAGTGCGGCGCGCGAGCTATCAGTACAAAACACTCACCCCACAAACTTCGGCACGGCTGAGTGCACGCGGGTAAAGCCACGCGATGGCGGCGGAGGGCGAGGCTATTGCACGACCGTTCTTTGAGATCTCGGACGGCGCTCGATCTCGTTAAGGCGAGGGCATCACCACGTCTTGGGCAACATCTCTCTAACAAACCCGACAGACGAGGCAGTGTCTCAACGTCTGGTAAATTTCTCGAACCACTTAATTGTTAATAAGTCCATAACTTCATAGTGTCTACAATAACATGATGTTCTCTTGCAGGAAGTATTGACTTCGCATGTTCCCAAGGTTCCTTGAAGTAGGCAGGGAGAAGGATGTCATCTCTGACCACGGGAAACAAGGAGCACCGGTCGCACGCGAGGCGTTGGGGTTTACGTACCTTGGAGGGATGGATTCCCACACAACTCCGACACGTATAGGAGTAAGAAGAGATCCAAGGACCACCACGACGCTCGGTTGGAACATGTGATTATTGCACAATTTTAAGAACAAATAACAAACTTGCGAACCAAGTAAATCAACTCATGCGCGCAAGCCGCTCCACGTAATTTGGGAGCAAGTCACGCTCGACATCGGATAGCGTCGCGTCCACACATAATTACGGACATGACGGCGTGCAATTACCGATCGGCGGCATCGAGGTAATGTACAACTCTGGAATGCTCCAAAGATAGACCTATAGGGCGCCTTAGCTAATTGTGTGCGCTTTTGTAGGAGCCGGCGCCTGCAAGCTCAAGTGAGGATAGTAGGGTCGATTCCTATTGAAATGGGCGGGTATGGTGTATCCATACGGGAAGAAGCGATCGCGACACGGTGCCCGGTGGCGCGAGGTTACGCCAGTGCGGTGGACATGGTCCATGACAATTTCATGGCCATCATTGGAGATTCCCGAACGAAGAAATCGAACACTAGGGGATGCCACGCACACTTTTATCCGATGGCCCAAGAAGGACATCGCCTGGACCCTTGGTGGACGCGATATCGAGAGGACCTGCCTCTCAATAGGACCCTCGATGAGTCGCCTCAACCAAAGCTTGAAGGCGCCACATCGCTTCCGTCGAGAAGGCGACAAAGGGAAAAGAAAAGCGTGTCATCATATCGGTCCCGAGGCGTCTCACGGAAGGCGTCCCTCGGTAGCCTCGTTAAGGAGAAATCGAAATCGAAGAACATTAAGGTACCTCCCAACCCCGTCAAATACTCACTCGGAGTCCGTTGGTCTCGTATGAGAACTAAAGAGCTCGGGAGTAGCTTGTCAAGCTTTGCATGATTGGTACTTGCGCAAGACCGAGCGAAGGGGTCATCTTGGAATCACCGTCACATACGGGAGGAGCATTTTCTCCACGAGCACGCCGCCGTCGTGGGCTTGAAGACTTATTTGACTTATACAACCTAATCGCCTCAACGCCTCACTTCTACGATCTTGGACAGCGTAAGTGTGTGCAATCAATTTCTACACTCACGTGATACCGATAAATATCATAACTCATTGCTTATGTACGGATACATTATGAAAGCGTGCCGTCGAATCAAAGAACCGGTGGGTTTCCTCGACCCTACGTGGTCTCGAGCAAACAATCAACCAAGGCGCATCCTACGTCGAGAATTACATAAAAATGGGATTGCTTGCTCAGAACGACAGGGAGTACATAATGGTGCCCTACAACCAGAAGTAGGTGCTTCAATATTTGCTATACAAATTATGTTTCAACATAGGTTTATGACTATAGCGACATAGGCGAGTAGGTTCCTTTGGATTCTTCCGATTCTTGTGCCAAAGAGGAACATGGTATTGTACCTTGATTCTCTACTCAACAAAAATCACGACTTCACCATTCTTAAAGGAATACTCGGCGGTATGTTCATTTCCTCCGCACATAACTCTATTGTAGTCTTCCTTCGTTTTAAATGGACAAGGATAACTTTTTGAATCATGTAGGGCGTTCATAGGCTATGTTGCGAGGGAGGTTTATACAAGGAGCAGCGCCACAGCGACTCACGGGATGCGATTTCCGTGCAGCGGTACAACACAATAATCATATATCATACTCAGTAATATTGCGTCTCGAAGCGATTGTACATATATATGTAATTCTATTTTTGCGGTCTGCCTTGACAAAAGCGAGATCACCTATCGCATTCTCGTATGCCATCATATGCGACTATTGATTGCTTCTAGGACGAGCGATCCCGGGTTTGTCAATCTCGTAATAATTATCTCCTAATTATAAATTTAAATATATATGCTTACTACTTTACTCTGCTAGCGACGGGGCTTGAACATAGAGTTAAATGCACTCGAGATGGACGAGTCACGCACATTCGAGGGAGCTCGTGGCTTCATCAAGCGGACATAGTTAACACCAACGGAGAGTTTCACGCCGTCGACACCGATGAACGACCTCGAAACAATTGATTCAATATTGTAATTCACTTTGGTGGTTGTAATTCAATTTGTAACTCTAGCGACAATATATACTTGAAACATTCTTTTGTAATTGATTTTGAGTTAAATGATCACTTTGAGTTGTCGACAATTATCGTGACATGTTTCTACTTGCTAGTTTTCGGAGGGCATGGCTAGCAATTCCTGAGGCTAGCTGAAAATACGAAAAAATTTAATTAGGTTTAAGGACTTATCACAGACGGTTCCAACGACGAACCGTCGTGGCTGGAACCGTCTGTGATTCTTAATATCACAGACGGTTCGTGGTTGGAACCGTCTGTGATAAGAGTTATCACAGACAGTTTTTCAACCGTCTGTGATAACCGCCTGTTATCTCAGACATAAAATTTCAGACGGTTCAAAAACCGTCTGTGATGACTGTTACGAACCGTCTGTGATGACCTTTTCTGTAGTAGTGACTCTTCGGTTCTTGGTCCACACTTAGTGTTAGACTCTTTGTTTTCTGATCCACACTGTAATCTTTGACTTATCAATACATACAATATATATAATTAGCTCAAATATTCCACTATCTCGATATAGTCCAAACTGACTCTTTTTTAAAATCAACCTCTTCTTCCATCTAATTGGAGAATTGCCACGAGGACGTGCGTGTTTCCTTTTAAAGAGAGAGGATATGTGTGCAGCTAGAAGATAATGGTTTCTGAAACTTGTAGCAAGCTTCATTTAAAAAAATGTAGCAAGAAAGATGAGCCATACGTTGGTTTTGTTTCAACTTACAATTGACATCTCACCGGAAGAGCTTTGTATGACATCCAAAGCATAGACAATTAGTACTACTGGTGCACGGGTAGCTATCAGTTTCCGGTGCAAATGCTTACTTGTATTTTCGGTGTTGTTGCAGGCCAACACACGCATGATTTCTCTAGTTGACCTGCCAGTGTCAACTCGTCGATGCCGTGCTGATCGTCATGGCAGATCATCGTCGCGCACAGTAATCCGATGCTGATGTTTCTCTCAAACTCGAAATTAATTTATCTTTTTCAACGCATCTTGATCAAACCGAAAAGAAGTGAAATTTTGCCTCACCCGCAACATCAAGCTGGGAAATCTCATGTACAGTTTTGCGTTCCAAACGAGACTCGAGACAGAAATTTAAGCGCCCAACTTGTGGATTTATAGTGTGTTTAATCAACTTGAGAGATCCGATCCCTATATTCAACTCAAGTTTTATTTCTCTAAATGTTTAATCGAGATCCGATCCCGATATTCAACTCAGATTCTATTTCTCTAATCCTCTAAAGCCTATCGTGCAACGTCCAACCCACAGTCGTGCCGGTGTCTCTTTTTTTGTAAAAGTAAGTTTTGGAAGCCAGAAGAAGCTGGGCGCCATGGACAGGAAGAATTGCTGAATAATATAGAGAAGCTAGTAGGTGGCGTTAGACATAATCAATTGGCGACAAAAGACGATCTTGTTTTTGTAATAGGGAGGTGGTGAAAGAGTAGGTCCGAGTGTGTACATTTGTTGTGGATTTATAGTAGGGGCCGTTTAGGCGAGATTCGACAATTTTCTCACTACAAAAGTATTAAATTTTAGTTTATTTATAATTTTATTATGTATAAATTACAGTAAATTATTTATGTAATTATTTCCATCACATAATTCGAAATCTAACATATTTTTTTGAGATGTTGAGTACAAACAAAGACAAATTAAGATAAAATTATATACCAATAAAATATAACAATGTTGTGAACCCGTTATATTTCAAAAAAAAAATCAGACCTAATTTATCATGTGAGAGAAGAAATACAAATCTTAAAATACAGTAGATGGATAAAAATTCGATTATTTCGACGGAAGAGAACAGTCCAAGTGAAATATTGCCTCACCGACAACATCAAGCTGGGAAAACCTCATGTACAGTTTAGCGTTGCAAACGAGACCTGAGACGGAAATTCCCAGCTTGTTGTGGATTCATAGTGTGTTTAATCAACCTGAGAGATCCGATCCCTATATTAAACTCAAATCTTATTTCTCTAATCCTCAAGCTTGTCGTGCCAACGTCCATCCTACAGTCGTGCCGGCGACGTAACCGTGACGTCCAGAGACATCTTACCGGACCCACCCACCTACCTACCGCGCCCACCTACCCGCACATCGTTTTCGCCTTCTATTCTTCCTCCCGGGTAATCCACTTCCCCGTGCCACGTCACTCTCCTCTTTCTCCCCCATCCAATCCTTTCAGAGACTACACCAATATCCAAGACGCCACTGTTTGGTGACTAAATGGAGTAATCTTTTGTGAGGGCATCGAGATGCAAGAAGCAAGGACACTAATTTGTTGTTGGAAATGCTCAAGTGAAAGGCCACAGAAGATCCTGGCGAAGTACCCGAGGAACTTAACCCAGAAACCCACCTGCTATGGGCAATTTGGCACTGTCAATACTACCAAGGGAGCAAACACTCTTTCCTCTTCAGAAGGCCACACTATAAAAGCCCTCTCCCTTCTCTCCTTCCTCCCCAAGATCCATTCCCCCAAAATCCATTCATTCCTTCCTCCTGTAGTCGTCGTCTCCACATCTCTCGTTGCTACCTCGTCTAGTCGTCGTGTTCCCTCGGTTCCAAGAAGAATGGGCAGCCTCGCTTCGGAGAGGACGGTCGTCGGATGGGCCGCGAGAGACGCCAGCGGCCACCTCTCCCCCTACACGTACACCCTCAGGTGCGAATAATCACTTGGGTTGATTCTTCCTTTCTCTCCCCCTACACGTACACCCTCAGGTGCGAATAATCACTTGGGTTGATTCTTCCTTTCATCCGCTTCTGCTCTGTTCTTGTTCTGGCAAGTTGCAACATGTGAGGCGGTAAAAGATTTTTTTTTCCCCGTTCTTACGATCAGATGCACTTGGAAAAATGATCAGGTGTGGTTGAAAATCAACCCAACATTCTGAAGACTTGTTGTGCAAGTGCAATTAGTTTCCTACTGTCTTATATATGAGAAATCCTGACGAATAATAGTACTCGAATATTAGATCGATCGCAAGATTGCTTTCCAATCCAACAAACCGCAGGACGAATGCTGATCTGACTCTGATGTCTGATACGTTATTGTTCAGTTGTCTTGTATGTATGCGACTATGCATGCATATACGCGCGCATCATGTGCCTTGGGTGCTTTGTTTGCTTCTGCTTCTTCGTCGAAGTGTGTCTGACTCGTGTGTGGGCGTATGGTGCATGTCCAGGTTACGTATGCCGCCACACATGTCCAGATTTTTTTTCCCCAACAAGGCAACAATTGGGTTCCTCCACGTGAGTTTGACATCCTGTAGAAAAGATCACACCACTCTGTGGTAGCAAGTCCAAGTTCAATACTGAATACTGTACCATTTGTTGAAATGCTCCGTGTTTTCCTTTTTCCTTTATAAAGTCTTCGTTTCTAGTATCTTATTGGACATGGACATACCATTTCTTTAGTGGGAAACTGGGAATATTGATATACACCGTAGGGGCCTCCATGCTGTTTGCTTAAAAAGAAACCCATCTCCTAAGCGCTGCATATGCCGTGACACTGACAAATAAGGCCTGAATCCCGTGCCTACAATAGTACTTGGGGAGCCGTCCGATATGAACCGTGAGGCTACTAGCATCGGAGCCGCTCCAGGGCGCTCTATCACCAGTCGCTGCGTTCTATCATGCAGAGACAAATGGCTGAAACTGAATCGATTGAGCAGTTGTGGCAAACAGACAGAATCTATCAATTTCCTCGTGTCCTCATGTACCATGGAACAACTGAATAAGCATCTTGTGCAATAGTTAATCCTTTTATTTCATTTTCTGTGTGGTGTGACAACAGGAAGACAGGCCCTGAAGATGTGGTGGTGAAGGTTCTGTACTGCGGGATCTGCCACACTGACATCCACCAGGCCAAGAACGATCTTGGTGCTTCGAAGTACCCCATGGTCCCTGGGTAAGCATGCATAACCATTTATACAAGATAGATAATGTCAATGGAAATCTTTTAGCAATTGAGTGTATGGAAGAGTAGCGTTCCACGGTGAACTGAAGATAAACTTCTTAACTGCTACACAATGTTTATCTGATAAGAATAACAGAACAGAAAGCAACATGCACTAGCAATTTCATGCAAAACTACATGATGAGCAGATTACAGCTTTACATGTGTACGTCTTCCATGTATGCTTGCTTGGATTGAATCACCATGGTCTCATTTTCAGTGCTGTTGTCAATTCTCATCCACCACATTTTCTGGAACACGAGATAGGCATGTATGATCGCTTTTAGCGTCCCCCCTCCCTGATATGTAGAGAGAGGTCCCATCATTTTCAAAGACAATGAGTAAAGAAAAGTAAACCTCGTCCAAACTTTTTCTGCCATGATTAATTAAAAGAAACACAACAACTCCACAACGTACAGTGAAGTCATTATGGTCTGTATGGTTACAATCATTGTTTGGTTGGTTTGTTGGTGATCACCGCTGCAATTTTCAGGCACGAAGTTGTCGGTGAGGTGGTGGAGGTCGGGCCCGATGTGACCAAGTACCGCGCCGGCGACGTCGTCGGCGTGGGGGTGATCGTGGGGTGCTGCCGCGAGTGCCGCCCGTGCAAGGCCAACGTCGAGCAGTACTGCAACAAGAGGATATGGTCGTACAACGACGTTTACACCGATGGCAGACCCACGCAGGGCGGCTTCTCCTCCGCCATGGTCGTCGACCAGAAGTGAGTTTTGAATAATATATCTTTTTAAAAAATTACACTCATCAACTCAACGACATTGTCAGATTATCTTGTCATTGTTCTAGAGAACACGACTTTTCGAAATGATCAAGTCCAGTCCATCTAGAAAAGCTAGAGAAAAGTATGGGGAGCATGCTATCTCAAACTGAAAGAAAGGTGTGGTGTGTGTGAAATGTGGTTTTTCCGCGTGTACATATGTCTACATGTGCTATTATCACCGTCAAATATGCCTCGAGATTGATGTAAAATTTTAAAATTCAAATCACCATCCTATATTTTAATAATTAAATACACCTTGCGCGCAGTCAGTAGTGTGATGATAATTGTGGTTTTGCATTTTTGGGTGTGTGCGGTGAGAAGTCAGTAGTGATGAGAAAAAGTAGCGTTGGCGTGTGCTACTGCTATCTAGAGCGCCGAACATGTCACCAGCTCCTCCCCAGGAAGTCAAATCCTCACCAAATCATGAGTCTCAGAAATCGTCACCTACTCCACTGGTTGTTGGGAGTAGGGAGTTGGGACTTGGGAGAACTACTTCGTTCTTTGTTTGATCCACATCTTTAATTTTTTGGACTTTAGGGTACATGTCGTTTTAGTTTGCTGGTAAACCACCCTACCTGTCAAACCTAACACTTTGATAGCGAAAAGCTTGATGTTCGATCTGACAAAAATGTTTTAGTTTGGGGAATTTACTTCACTGCTTAATCCTTAACACGTTACTCTTTCTAACAAAAATGTTTTAGTTTGGGGAATTTACTTCACTGCTTAATCCTTAACACGTTACTCTTTCTAACAAAAATGTTTGGTTCGTGTCATATGGAGTACTTTGTTTTTTTCTTACTGTGTTAGTGTGTTGTTGTCTTATGTAGTCATTACCTGTCATTGACATGAGCATTTGCATACAGGTTCGTGGTGAAGGTCCCAGCCGGGCTGGCGCCGGAGCAGGCGGCGCCGCTGCTGTGCGCCGGCGTGACGGTGTACAGCCCGCTGAAGCACTTTGGGCTGATGGCCCCTGGCCTCCGCGGCGGCATCCTCGGCCTTGGCGGCGTGGGCCACATGGGCGTGAAGGTGGCCAAGTCGATGGGCCACCACGTGACGGTGATCAGCTCGTCGGGGAAGAAGCGCACGGAGGCCATGGAGCACCTGGGCGCGGACGCGTACCTGGTCAGCTCCGATGCCGACCAGATGGCCGCCGCCGCCGACTCTCTGGACTACATCATCGACACCATCCCGGTGCACCACCCGCTGGAGCCGTACCTGACGCTGCTGAAGCTGGACGGCAAGCTCATCCTGATGGGCGTGATCGGGCAGCCGCTGAGCTTCGTCACCCCCATGGTGATGCTGGGGAGGAAGTCCATTACGGGGAGCTTCGTCGGCAGCATGGACGAGACGGAGGAGGTGCTGCAGTTCTGCGTCGACAAGGGGCTCACCTCGCAAATCGAGGTGGTCAAGATGGACTACGTGAACCAGGCACTCGAGAGGCTTGAGCGCAACGACGTGCGCTACCGCTTCGTTGTCGACGTCGCCGGCAGCAACATCGAGGACGCCGCCTGACCGATCCACGGCTAGCGACCTGGCTTAGCTTCAGTTGCCATGCAAATACCACATGCATAGTTCCTGAACTTGATACAGTACATGCTTGTGAGCTGTGACTTGTCGTCTATCAGTGTGTGCGCTTTTGTTTCCTTGCAGATGGATGTTTGGTATAAAATCCGGCATCAATAATGATATATATGGAGTTACTTCCTGGCGTCATGAACTCTAATCCAGATTGGAACGCAGAAATTATTGCAGGAATTTGAAATGAAACAGTTTAATTTCTGCGTGAATTCCTGCGTTCCGAACAACTTAAAAAGTGATGCGTTGTTAACTGTTACTACCTCTCACGCACGCATACCCATCAATCTTTGCAGATGGATATTGTTTGTGCGAAGCACCTCTACGAGTGTGTAGTCATCACCTGTGATGTGCCTATGCGACCTCAAGAAGCGAAGTGTTGCGGAGCTCAAGGGAGGGGGTGATTGTGATCCAGCTCAACAATGGTAACCACCAATTTCTCATTCCTCTTAACAACCATCATCATTGCCTTGCAGTCAAACTTGCGCAGCTTGGTGCTCTTCCGCGAGCCACTGCTAGCACTTGCTCTTGTTTCATCATTTTTTTCCACCACGTTTATAGAAGCAGGAGAACTCATATCGGTTGTACTCTCCTGTAACATGGCTCTTGGTACAGCTTGAAACATGTGTACCGAAGCCACAACTACAAGCATAATCATTGTGATATTTCTTTGCTTCTTCTTTGGTGAAAAATTACAGGCCAACGCATGGTTTTGCCGGTTGTGAACTGATACAATCTGTATCTTCATCTTGTGCAAGCATTTCTTCAGTGAAAAATTACAGGACATCCTCTGCCCATTACTTGTGGCAAAAAAAGCTTCACCAAAGGCGGCCTCCAGTCCATCGTCTTGTGTAGGAGTAGTCTTGGCCGATGTCATATTAACCTGTTTTGGAGGACGAAATGAAACAACACATTTAAGCATCTAAGCCACGCATTTCGTCGAACAAGTTACAAGCAACAAAAAACCAACAGACAATGGAGGGAAAAATTTGAAACTTGCCTGAGACATGCCGAAGTAGTAGACAAAGGGAGACGGTGGCTGAAAGGGGAAGCCAGAGGCGAGCGGGCGCGCGTGCAGAGGAGAATGATGAGAGGAGGAAGGAAGGAAGCCGAAGACAAGTTTGTGCACGCATTCCCACGCTCGTGAAGGATTATGATGGGGGAGGACGGGGGGGGAGCCCGAGGCGAGTTGGCGTACGTGCTCCCGCGCGGAGGACGATGAAGGGGGAGGACGGGGAAGCCGGTGGGCGCGCTCCCGCGCGCACGAAGGAGAATGATAGGGGGAAGGGAAAGCTGTGCGATGATTAGAGCATCAAAATCCTACGGTTGGATCTATACCTTCGATTCGAGGAACCGACGGTATAGCGTGCTGTAGCAGTGCCCCATCGTTTTTGCCTTCTTTTCTTCCTCCCAGCTAATCCACTTCCCTGAGCTACATCACTTTCCTACGAACACTCTTTATCACCCATCCTTTGCTTTCTTCTCCATACCATCGCTTTCTCTGACACACAGATCTTCTACCCACCCAATGTGACCTTAGCTGAATTTTAATTTTTGTAGAAAAAATTACACTGTGGGTCTTTGAACTTACGAGGTTGTGCCACTTAGCTCTCTGAATTTGTATTTTATTTTCTCAGGCCCCTGAACATACGAGGTTGTGCTCCTTATCTCCCTAAACTTGCGTTGAAGTGAAGTTCGTCGGATGTGATGCCGGCGACTTTGTCCCCTCCGAGTCCAGTGGACTCATCGTTGCCCTTTTCCAGTCGTGTTCATCATTCCCGATACCTCACGCCGACAAAAACGAATTCTTTGGGCCCGGGAAAACACCGTTCTTGCGTCTACGTCGGAGCTCCACTATCGCAGCTTGCCGCCGCCCTCGCCCTTGCGTCCTCTGAGTCTATCGTAAGAGAGAAGTACACTCCCATTACCAGAGCAGAAGCTACTCACCCTGCACGTAGTCCATTTGGTCGTTTGCTAACAGGAAATGCTGAGTTGGTGAACCACCGTGAGAGAGAAGTATTGTGCCCCTACTCTGGCACTAGAAATGTACTTCTCTCTCTCTTACAGCCAACTCAGAGGAGGCAAGAGCGAGGGCGGTGGCAAGCTACGACGGTGGAGCTCCGGCGAAGATACGACCATGGTGCATTCTGGGGCCTGAAGAATCCATTTTTGTCGGTGTGAGGTGTCAATGACAATGAACACGACCGGAACGGGGTGACGACGAGTCCACCGGACTCGGAGGGGGCGAAGTCGTCCGCATCGCATCCGACGAATTTCACTTCAACGCAAGTTCAGGGGCTGAGAAAATAAAATATTAGTTCACGGAGCTAAGTGGCATAACCTCGCAAGTTCAGAGGGCTAAAAAAGTAAAATATAAGTTCAGAGAGCAATGTGGCATAACCTTACAAGTTCAGATATCTACAGTGCATTTTTCTCTTTTTAGAACATATGAAAGCTTCGCATGTCATTTTAATGAAGATAGAAAAAAAAACACTACGATACAATGCTGAATTTTGCATCCTAGAATAGTGGCTAAGAAACCAAACTCATCTAGCTCCGTTTGCGATGGATCAATCGTCGACCAAACCTTCCATGCTAATTCGAACAATTTCGTGGCATCTGGTCGGCGTACTTTAGAGTTTGTCGATGATCGAGGCCTAGTGTCTCTTATCGAGCTTACAGAAAAATAAAATATGAGAACACAATCGAAACAGAAACTTTTATTGCTGTGGACATAGTAAGAGTTTTTTCAAAAAAAAAATACGATGAGAACAGGATTGTGTTACCAGTCACACGGGGTATCCTATTTATATTTATCTAAGATGTGGCAGTTAATGCCACTAAATGTGTCTTTTATCTTCACGCACATGTCTTCCTTGAGTTCTAAATCGTTGCATCTCTTAGCCAACTACCGTAAGTTGTCAGATGTGTCAATAGCTGCTCACACATTAGTCATGTGGGAACATGCCATGTTCTTCGACCAGTTTTTCTGGTCGGGGGTGTCTCAAACCATAGTATTCATGATTGATCGTTTCATGACTCAAATTAGTCAATTAATCTTCTTTTTATTCACAATCGTATGTATATAATCGTTATAAAATGGGAGCTTAATATATGAGCCTATTTTTACAGAAACTTTGACTTTAACAAAAAACAAAAATATTGACCTGGTGTCAAACCCTCGTTAGAGTTTATCTCCATGTATAGCATTATTTTGAACCTCGCAATCGCATTGTGCAAAAGGTATTATTTGCTTCTCATGTTGTGCCTTTCCTGAATCCTGATAAAGAAACCGGAGTAAGAACGTAGACGCAAACGTGCATCTAAATTTGTTGTTGAAAATGCTCAAGTGAAAGCGCGAAATTACTTCCCTCTTAAACTTGAGGCTATGGCCACAGAAGATCCTGGCACACTACCCGACGAACCTGACCCAGTAGCCCGTGTGCAATGAGCAATTTGGCACACTGTCACGGCTTGCAATCCTTTTATATATAATATTATACAGCACTGCCGTTCCCATCCATCGAATACTACCAAGGGGAGCATCTTTCCTCCTCCGAAGGCCACGCTGTAAGGCATAAGCCCAAGCCCTCGCCCTCCCGCAAAATCCATTTATTCCTTCCTCCGGTAGTTGCCTCCTCCACATCTCTCGTTGCTACCTCGTCTAGTCGTCGTCCTCCCTCGGTTCCAGGCAAAATGGGCAGCCTCGCCTCGGAGAGGACGGTCGTCGGATGGGCCGCGAGAGACGCCAGCGGCCGCCTCTCCCCCTACACGTACACCCTCAGGTATGAATAATCACTACGGTTAATTCTGTTGTAAAATTAGCGGTTTCAGTAAATATTTAAAATTAATTTTAACATAATTAACAATAATTAAAGTAGCAGCATTTAAATAATAAAAATAGTGTATAAACATGTAATATCTTCATATCAATTAAACATGAAAAATACTCAAAAGATATGTATTAACAACCAATAAAATCAACATAATGCTCGGATTTAGATTGTTTGATTATTGCTCTCAGATGTCGGGCTACTCAAAATAAAATCTTGGTCTCCTCTCCTTTATTGTCTTTATTCTTCACAAATTGAATATGACAACCAAAAATAAGATTTTCAGCTCAAAAGATCGCTTTCCTAATATATCAAGACTTATCTCAAACAACAAGTTATATTTTCAGCCAACAGATGATAGAAACAACATGATAGTGCAAGAAAATACAATTTCAGCACTTTAGCATTTGGGCAATCAGAGCACCAAGTAAACCTTAGTTCAAAAACTGAAACCACAAATCAGCATTTACTAATTTCTGCCAACAGTGGATCAGCAAGATCATATAACAATAATCAATCCAATGTAGTATACACTAATGTAACTAAACCACTAAAAATAACAAAGTAGGCAGCTAGAGATGAAATGACAAAAGTAAGCAAAGCAATAGGCTCAAGTCTAATCTAACTATCAAAACAATTTCATTATATGACAATCATTCTCATCAAGCATTTAAAATGAGCCCACAGTATCACTAAGCATTATCTCCCAGTACTAGTATCAATCAAATCAAACACAATTTGAGGCTTCTACTAGCACAACACACAATGCCAAGTGGTACAAAAATGAAAATAGCAATACTCACGATGCGAATAGCACTCAAAGCCACCGAGCAGTAAACCGGGCAAGGCACGCCGAAGGCGCTGACTCGGAAAACCAATCGCCCCGCTGTGTCACGTTTGAAAGGATGAGTTCGTCGGAGATACAATATCAATCCACAATTCGGGACATACTAAAATTGCAAAGTTGAGGTACAGAGAAATACCGCACAAGACCTAATCACAGTGCACCGGCCGAATGCAACCACAGAGCACCAATTACCAGAAAAACCAAGCCTTCTTCCTCATCGAAGTCAAGCCAGAGCCAACCATATCAAGCCTCCAAGATGCGCAAGAACCAATTTCCCGAACAGAAGACCCACAGAGGAGAGGGTGCAAAAGGGGAACTTGCGGGATGCGCATATAGTAAGGTCCGTAGGTCTCCACCGATGGCGCCGATTCGACCACGGCAGAGTGGGAGCTCCAAGGCCCCAAAACTGAAGACCAAAACATAGAGGAAGAAGAAAAGGGGAAAAATTATTGAATTTTCTTAACATGAGAAATTACCAAATAGCCCTCAAAATATCCAACAGTCCCCACCAATTTATCAATTTGATAAAAGATGCTTAAAATCTTGTTTAATTTACAATTGTTCAACGATGGGTACCTTACGGGTTTGAACCCAAAGCCTAGCAACAAGGATTATGACTCTGCACAGACAAAGGAGGATTTTGTCTCGATCCAATGCCTTGATGTGAGAGTTTTTACCCAAGTTGCATTTCTGTACTGAGCAGCTTTCCCTTTTCCCTCTTGGTTTGGGACATTACAGTCATGTCCCCATATCTAGCTCATAAGTATTTAAGAAAGTATACCCTTATCTTCATTTTATCACGACCTCATGCTCATACTCAAGTTGGTGAATTCTTCATAGAATCATGTAGGATGATTCCCAATGCCATATAGGTATTGAATTCATTAAAAGCGTATGCTCAACCTCACATACCAAAAGAGCACTGTAGCTAATGGGACACTTTAGATGTGCTCTCTAATCCCACACAGTTTGTGATCCTGGAGCCTAGTTAACTGGATCTCCGATCTACTAGAATATACTACCACCAATGTGAGTCTTTACAAAGATATGAGCCCTATTCCCTTTGACACTGCAAAGATGGCTTTCCGTGCCAATCCTTTGGTGAAAGGATCTACCAAGTTCCTTTCAGACTAGATGTATCCCACAAAAATAACACTCGTCTCTCTAGCATGCCTTACTAACTTAAGTTGCCTCTTTATATATTTTGAGAACTTTATATTGTCCTTTCTACTCTTCGCATTAACCAAAATAGTTTGGTTATCACAGTAGGTTAATATAGCTAGAATTGGTTTTTCCATCACAAGTAGGTCGGAAAGGAGTTCTCTTATCCATTCTGTCTCTTCAGTCGCTAAGTCAAGTGCTACCAACTCAACCTCCATAGTGGATCGTGTAAGGATAGTCTATTTAGAAGACTTCCATGAAACAGCTCTAACGCTAGAGTGAAAACACATCCATTCTTAGTCCTAATGTCATCCGAGTCACTGATCCAATTAGAATCACTGAATCCTTCTAAGACTGCCGGATTGCCAGAATAATGTATTTCCAAATTTATGACTCCCTTTAGATACCTAAGTACCCTCTCTAGTGTTATCCACTGATCATCTCCTAGATTGGTCATATAACAACTCAATCTGCTTACATCATATGAGATACCCGGTCTCGTTGCACTAGTTAGATATATTAAGGATCCAATTATTTTAGAATATTTAAGCTAGTCTTTTCTATGTCCAGTATTTTTATGTAGCTTAACATTTGAATCATAGGGTGTGGCTACTGACTTACAGTCCATGAATCCAAATTTGGTTTGGACCTTCTCCACATAATGGGATTGTGAAATAATAATCTCATTCTCACCCTTTATCAGCTTGATGTTTAAGATCACATCAGCTTCACCTAAGTCTTTCATATGAAAATTATGGGGGAGCAAAAACTTTGTTTTATTGATTGCATCCATGTTGATCTCAAAAAGCAATATGTCATCCACGTAAAGACACAGAATGACACCTCCCCTAAACCAATAGTAGACACATTTATTGGCTTCATTTACACAAAAGCCAACCGATGTCATAGTACTATCAAATTTCTTATGCCGTTGCTTGAGAGCTTACTTTAGACCATACAAGTATTTAATCAATCGACATACTTTCTTCTCTTTCCTTCAACCACAAAACCATCAGGTTGTTGTATATAAATCTCCTTATCCAACTCTCCATTTAGGAAATCAGTATTTACACACATTTGATGTACTTGGAGTTTTTATGCGGCAACTAGTGCTAAAAGCACCCGAATTATGGGTAAACGAACCACGGGAGAGTATGTGTCAAAGTAGTCTTCACCTTTTTTTGCATGAAACCATTAGCCACTAAACGGTCCTTGTACTTTTCTATAATACCATCCGGTCTACGCTTTCTTTTAAAGGTCTATTTTGTGGCTTGTATCCAGATGGGAGGTCTGTAACCTCCAACGTTCCGTTATCTATGATGGAATCCATATCGCTATGAATTGCCTCCTTCCAGTAATCTACATCCGGGGATGCGTATGCCTCTGAATGGGTTCGTGCTTCATCATCCACGACATAGGTGACATAGTCATAGCAAAGAGACTTTTTAGTCCTTTGCCTCTTACTCCTCCTCAACTCCAATTCTAGAGCGATGTTATCCACACAAGGATGAATAGAGTATTCATCTGAACTATTAAGGTCAATGACTTCATTTGGTCTCACAAGGAACACATGTTCAAAGAATGCTGCATCACGAGATTCCATCATTACATTTGTAGAGATGTCACTCACCATGGATTTGACCACTATAAATTTATAAGTCGTGTTATTTTTAGCATACCATATAAAGATACAATCAACAGTCTTAGAACCATGCTTTCATTTCTTCGGTAACGGCACATGTGCTTTTGCAAGGCATCCGCAAGTTCGAAGAAATGATAAGTTAGATTTTCTCCCATTCCATCCTTCATAAGGTGCTTCCTCTTGATTGCATGGTGGAACCCTACTAAGGACATAACTAGCTGTGAGAAGTGCTTCACCCCACCAATAGTTTGACATACTTTAACTTTATAGTATAGCATTAACCAAGTCACAAAGAATTCGGTTTTTCTTTCGGATATTCCATTCGATTGAGGTGAGTATGGTGGAGTAATTTCATAAATTATTCCACTTTCTTCACAAAATTGAGAGAATTCAATTGAGACGTATTCACCTCCTCGGTCCGATCTTAACCATTTGATTTTCTTTTCTAGTTGATTTTTCACTTCGGCTTTAAAGACTTTAAAGTGTTCTAGTGCTTCATCTTTCGACTTAAGTAAGAAAATATAGCAATACTTAGTTGCATCATCTATAAGAGTTAGAAAATATAGCTTGCCACCTTTAGTTAATATTCCATTCATCTCACAAAGATTAGAGTGGATTAGCTCAAGTGGAGAGGTGTTTCGCCCTTCAATGATATGAAAAGGATTTCGGGGTTGTTTTGCTTGTACACACACTTCAGACTTTGAACCTTTCTCATAATTATAGCTTGGAATTAAACTCATTTTTCTTAACCACACAATGGCTTCAAAGTTAATATGACATCAATGAGAATGCCAAACATCATGAATTTTGTTGCAATGGGAAACATTAAAAATATTTACATTATTGAAATCAAGAATGGAAAGCGGAACATATCTCCGCTAACATAGCCTTTGCCCACAAAATTACCAAATTTGGTCAACACGATCTTATTGGACTCAAACACAAGCTTTATTCATTGCCTACACAGCATAGATCCACTCATCAGATTACGGGTCATTATAGGCACGTACAACATGTCTTTCAAGATGAGTGTTTTGCCTGAAGTGAGCCTCAAGCAAATCTGTTCAATCCCACGTACTATAACAGTGCATCCGTTCTCCATCAGGACGGATCAACCACCTTCACCCTGAAATAAAGAGAAACAAGATTGATCAGCACATATATGTCTAGTAGCAGCTGTATCAATCCATCAATCAATATATGGACATACCATAAAGGCCTGAGGTACATACCCTTCTGAACTGGAACTAGCCAATGCGACATTCACTTTAACCTTACAACCTTTATGCTAACCAGGAGAAGGACTCTTGTCTTTATGATTGCGGCAATGGTTGGCTTTATGACCAACCACTTCACAAACAAAATAGGCAATTTCCTCATTATTCTTTATTTTCTTTCCTTGGAGCTTGTTTGGGGCTAACTCTTGACTTTATGTTTCCCATAGCCTCCAACACTCTTGACCTACACCTGATGAGTCTGAACTTGACCCTTTCTTGTACCATCATCGGCTCTTGCGCGCTCTTCGATATTAATACAGCTAACAGCTCATTGAGAGTCAAGTGCTCCATTATATGTCTACGAGTGGTCACAAAGTCACGCCACGAGGGCGATAACTTAGCCAGGATGACATTCACTTGAAACTTCTCTGGTAGGACGCAATCGTACTGACTTAAGTCACGTACATGGAGTTGTAGCTCATGGAGCTGCTCCATCACTGACCACCCCTCAACCATCTTAAAGTTCAAGTGGGTAGCAATTATGAATGAGTCATTCCTATTATCCCATTCGGAATATTTCTCATCAAATTCTTCACAGACTTGCATAACATCTTTGAAGTTAACATACATGTCGAACAGTCGGTTGGATAGAGTGACTAACAAATGAGCTAAGACTGAATTGTTTGTATCCTCCTACCGCGTCATAGCAACGGTTTCCAATGGGAACATTGGAGGATTTGAAATGACCCAAAAAAGTTTGAAGTCAATCATCCATAGTTTTGTTTTAGCCTGCCAACGTTTAAAGTTGGCACCGTCAAATACTTCTGGCTTAACGACATCAGATGAGGAAGTTATTATTTCAATTATTGGTTTTCTGAATTGTTGTAAAATTAGTGACTTCATCAAATATTCATAATTAATTCCAGCAGTATTTAAATGACAGAAATATCGTATAATCATGCAATATCTTCATGTCAATTAAACAAGATAAAATGCTCAAAAGATACATTTTAACAACCAATGAAATCAACACAATGCTCATATTTAGATTGTTTGATTATTGCTCTCAGATGTCGGGCTGCTCAAGATAAAATCTTGGCCTCCTCATCACTATTGTCTATACTCTTCACAAATTGAATATGATAACCAAAAAATTAGACTTTCAGCTCAAAAGACTGTTTTACTAATATGTCAAGACTTATCTCAAACAACAAGTTATATTTTCAGCCAACAAATGGTAGAAACAACATGACAGTGCTAGAAATACAATTTCAGCACTTCAGCCCTTGGGCAATCAAAGGACCAAGTAAACCTCATTTCAAAAACTAAAATCACAAATCAACATTTACTTATTTCTGCCAACAAAGGATCGGCGGGATCATATAACAATAATCAATTCAATACAGTATACACTAATGTAATGAACCACTAAAAATAACATAGCTGGTAGCTAGAGATGAAATGACAACAGTAAGCAAAGCAATAGGCTCAAGTTTGATCTAGCTATCAAAACAATTTCAATATATGACAATCATCCTGATCAAGCATTTAAAATGAGCTCACAGAATCACTAAGCATTATCTTTCGGTATTAGTATCAATCAAATCAAACACAATTTGAGACTTCTACTAGCACAACACACAATGCCAAGTAATACGAAAATGAAAATAGCAATACTCACGATGCGAATAGCACTCAAAGCCACTGAGCAGTAAACTAGGCAAGGCACGCCGAAGGCGCTGACTCGGAAAACCAATCGCCCCGATGTGTTGTGTTGGAACAGACGAGTTCGTCGGATATACAATGTCAATCCACAATTTGGGACACACCGAAATTGCGAAGTCCAGAGAGAGAAATGTCGCACAAGACCCAACCACAATGCACCGGCAGAATGCAACCACGGAGCACCAAGTACCAGAAAAACCAAAGCCTTCTTCCTCATCGAAGTCAAGCTAGAGCCAATCGGATGAAACCTCCAAGATGCGCAAGCACCAATTTCCCGAACAAAAGACCCTTAGAGGAGAGGGCGCAAGAGGGGAACCGGAGGGATGTGCACAAAGGAAGGTTCGGAGTTCTCCACCGACGGTGCCGGTTCAACCACGGCGACATGGGAACTCCAAGGCCCCAAAACCGAAGACCAAAATGGAGAGGAGGAAGAACTAGCAAAAGCGGAAAAATCACTGAATTTCAGGTACCGAAAAGAAGAGAAGGAGGGTGACCTTTTGAAGAGGAGAACCGGAACGCGCGATGCGGTGGCTGCAAACGGTAGGCTCCGAAGAGCCCAGGCCAGCACACTCCTCCTACGCGCGCTTTGCTCGTGAGAGCTCCAAGCCGAACGTGCTGCCGAGAGGGAGATGGGGTTACCTTATCTTTTCATCTCTCCAACCGACAGGTGGGCCCCACTCTTTATTTTCTTTTCCTTTTCTAGTTCTTCTTTTCTCAAAATGAGAAATTACCAAATAGCCCTTAAAATATCCACAAAATTCTTCCTTTCATCTGCTTCTGCTCGGTTCTTGTTCTTGCAAGTTGCAGCATGTGAGGCGGTAAAAGATTTTTTTTTCCCCCTTTGTTACGATCAGATGCACATGGAAAAATGATCAGGTGTGGTTGAAAATCAACCCAGCATTCGAAAGACTTGTTATGCAAGTGCAGTTTCCTACTGTCTTATATATGAGAAATCCTGACGAATAATAGTACTCGAATATTAGATCGATCGCAAGATTGCTTTCCAATCCAACAAACCGCAGGACGAATGCTGATCTGACTCTGATTAGGATGGCGTATGGCGCATGTCCAAGTTACGGATGCCAAACATGTCAAAGTCACCGGTTAGGATTTTTTTTTCTCCACGTGAATTCGACGTACTGTAGAAACGAACACACCACTGTGTGGTAGCAACTCCAAGTCCAATACTGAATACTGATATACCTGCCACCAGTTCCGGTCACAGCACTGTTAGTACTTTTTGGACAAGGAGGGAATAGGACCAATCTATTCGGATTAGGAGGGAGTTTAGCTCAAATTCTAAGTTAATTCGAAAGAATTAAGTTGGATCACAGTGTATCCAAATAAACTCTCAGTGAAAAACTGAGAATATTGATATACACCGTAGGGTGCTTAAAAAGAAACCCATCTGAATAAGGCGCTGCATATGCCGTGACACTGACAAATAAGGCCTGAATCCCGTGCCTACAATAGTACTTGGGGAGCCGTCCGATATGAACCGTGAGGCTGGCATCGGAGCCGCTCCAGGGCGCTCTATCACCAGTCGCTGCGTTCTATCATGCAGAGACAAATGGCTGCAACTGAATCGATCTAGCAGTTGTGGCAAACAGACAGAATCTATCAATTTCCTCGTGTCCTCATGTACCATGGAACAACTGAATAAGCATCTTGTGCAATAGTTAATCCTTTTATTTCATTTTCTGTGTGGTGTGACAACAGGAAGACAGGCCCTGAAGATGTGGTGGTGAAGGTTCTGTACTGCGGGATCTGCCACACTGACATCCACCAGGCCAAGAACGATCTTGGTGCTTCGAAGTACCCCATGGTCCCTGGGTAATCATGCATAACCATTTATACAAGATAGATAATGTCAATGGAAATCTTTTAGCAATTGAGTGTATGGAAGAGTAGCGTTCCACGGTGAACTGAAGATAAACTACTTAACTGCAACACAATGTTTATCTGATAAGAATAACAGAACAGAGAGCAACAGCCACTAGCAATTTCATGCAAAACTACATGATGAGCAGATTATCTTCCATGTATGCTTGCTTGGATTGAATCACCATGGTCTCATTTTCAGTGCTGTTGTCAATTGTCATCCAACCCATTTTCTGAAACACGAGATAGCGGATCGCTTTTAGCATCCCCCCTCCCTGATATGTAGAGAGAGGTCCCATCATTTTCAAAGACAATGAGTAAAGAAAAGTAAACCTCGTCCAAACTTTTTCTGCCATGATTAATTAAAAGAAACACAACAACTCCAAAATGTACAGTGAAGTCACATGGTCTGTATGGTTACAATCATTGTTTGGTTGGTTTGTTGGTGATCATCCCGGCAATTTTCAGGCACGAAGTTGTCGGTGAGGTGGTGGAGGTCGGGCCCGACGTGACCAAGTACCGCGCCGGCGACGTCGTCGGCGTGGGGATGATCGTGGGGTGCTGCCGCGAGTGCCGCCCGTGCAAGGCCAACGTCGAGCAGTACTGCAACAAGAGGATATGGTCGTACAACGATGTTTACACCGACGGCAGGCCCACGCAGGGCGGCTTCTCCTCTGCTATGGTCGTCGATCAGAAGTGAGTACTGAATAATATATCTTCAACAAAAATTACACTCATCAACTCAACACGACTTTTCGAAATGATCAAGTCCAGTCCATCTAGAAAAGCTAGAGAAAACTATGGGGAGCATGCTAGCTATCTCAAACTGAAAGAAAGATCTGGTGTGTGTGAAATGTGGTTTTTTCCATATATACATTCTTGTACATGTACTATTATCACCTTCAAATGCACCTCAAGATTGATGTAAACTTTCAAAATTCTTTTAATAATTAAATACCCTTGCGACGAATTCAGTAGTGTAATGATAAATGTGGTTTTGCATTTTTTGGTGTGTGGTGAGAAGTCAGTAGTGATGAGGAAAAGTAAGCGTTGGTGTGTGCTATCTAGAGCGCCGAAATCGTCACCTACTCCACTGGTTTTTGGGAGTTTGAATTGATCCGCATCTTTAATTTTTTGGACTTCAGGGTACATGTCGTTTTAGTTTGCTGGTAAACCACCCTACCTGTCAAACCACACACCTTGATAGCGAAAAGCTTGATGTTCGATCTGACTTTGGGAATTTACTTCACCGCTTAATCATTAACACGTCACGCTTTCTAACAAAAATGTTTGGTTCGTGTCATATGGAGTACTTTGTTTTTTTTTCTTACTGTGTTAGTGTGTTGTTGTCTTATGAAGTCATTGCCTGTCATTGACATGAGCATTTGCATACAGGTTCGTGGTGAAGGTCCCAGCCGGGCTGGCGCCGGAGCAGGCGGCGCCGCTGCTGTGCGCCGGCGTGACGGTGTACAGTCCGCTGAAGCACTTCGGGCTGATGGCCCCTGGCCTCCGCGGCGGCATCCTCGGCCTCGGCGGTGTGGGCCACATGGGCGTGAAGGTGGCCAAGTCGATGGGCCACCACGTGACGGTGATCAGCTCTTCAGGGAAGAAGCGCACGGGGGCCATGGAGCACCTGGGCGCGGACGCGTACCTGGTCAGCTCCGACGCCGACCAGATGGCCGCCGCCGCCGACTCGCTGGACTACATCATCGACACCATCCCGGTGCACCACCCGCTGGAGCCGTACCTAGCGCTGCTGAAGCTGGACGGCAAGCACATCCTGATGGGCGTGATCGGGCAGCCGCTGAGCTTCGTCACCCCCATGGTGATGCTGGGGAGGAAGTCCATCACGGGGAGCATAGTCGGCAGCATGGACGAGACGGAGGAGGTGCTGCAGTTCTGCGTCGACAAGGGGCTCACCTCGCAGATAGAGGTGGTCAAGATGAACTACGTGAACCAGGCGCTCGAGAGGCTCGAGCGCAACGACGTGCGCTACCGCTTCGTCGTCGACGTCGCCGGCAGCAACATCGAGGACACCGCCTGACCGATCCATGGCTAGCGAGCTGGCTTAGCTTCAGTTGCCATATATAATACCACATGCATAGCTCCTGAACTTGATACAGTACATGCTTGTGAGCTGTGACTTGTCGTCTATCAGTGTGTGCGCTTTTGTTTCCTTGCAGATGGATGTTTGGTATAAAATCCGGCATGAATAATGATATATATGTAGTACTGCATGGCGTCATGAACTCTAATCCAGATTGGAACGCAGAAATTTTTGCAGGAATTTGAAATGAAACAGTTTAATTTATGCGTGAATTCCTACGTACCGAATAACTTAAAAAGTGAGCGTTGTTAGCTGCTACTAGCTCTCACGCACGCATTGATGGGTTATCAAACTTTTCTTAAAAGATCCTCCGATTTATATTAATAATTCATAGGTAAAGTACACGGTGGAAGTGAGAAAAGTGACGCTATCTTTGATTGTTGAAATCAGAGTACATGAGTTACACATATATAGATTACAGCTATCGTGTGAACGCGTATAACTATCATTTAAACGTGTGATTCGTCGGAAGAGAAAATGTCATGCATATAGGAATCCGATAAAACTAATCATGAGTAAAGAAAGTCCGGCTAAGAACTCATCGGAGAAGAACAAACTAGAACAAGCTGATCTAGAAAAAAAAAACATAAGAAAACAATATTACTTTTGGAAATCAATGGGTCCCCCACTCACTCAAACCGGCGAGATCGTCGGGGAAGAGGGGAGAGGGGCCAACGGCGGATAGACTATCGTTGCTCTCCCTGACGAATAGACTATTGTTGTTCTCCCTGGTGGCCAGTTCTTGCAACGCTAACGTGAGTTTTTCTAAAGGCCTTTGATGGGTTATCAATCTATCACAATTCAAGAGTGTGGCTCTCCTCTAGGCGACCCCGGACACAACATCCCAAACCTCCGAGAGCCCCCAACCACCTCACCTCCCGCTCGTCGCCATCGCTAACGCTGCGGCGGTAGCGGTGTGGCCTTCCCCGGCTGCTCCCTTCCCCTCCTCTCCCTCCCTTCCCCTTTCATGCTAGGTTTGGGGTCTTCATCATATTTATATCTAACAGTGCCCCTTCATGCTCCCACACCTAGACGTCGGCAACCCCATATCCCGCCCTGTCTAGCACGCCGTCGAGCTCATCCTTTGTGCTATGGGCATTGTCGATGCCTTCTTCTTCTGCTCCTCGGTGCACTTCACCTCCTCCAGCACCGTCGTGGCCAAGGGGCTCACCCACACAGACGACTTCATCCTAGAGTTGGTTAGCTGGTTGGGCATTAGCTCTACGACCCCAAGGAGGGCATCCTCTTTGACAACCGATTCCTTTGGTGGCTGGGGTGAGGAGTGCGGTATGAGCGCGATGGCATCACACTCCTCGGTGGTGCGTTGCAGCGAGCTATGTGGCGGAGTGATCAGCGGAGCTTGCGCGCTTCTAGCCTGACCCAACATTTGTTGTGTTTGTTTGGGCACTCATTATGGTAGTCGTTGTTGAGCTCTCCCACCGGATCTGGCGCAGCCGACCTTGGATCCGAGCCATCAGAGCCCTCCTCGTCACCGGCCTCCCACGTTGCATCTTTATCACCGAGCATGTCGTCCTAGAGCCCGAAATATAAGTCGAAGAGCCACAAGGGCGTGTATGTCCCGCATTTGTGCTTCTCCTCCTATAGACCCACAACAGCTTCACCATCGTAGGGGAGTACTTCTCACCACCAGATATGGAACCTTCCTCTCTAGATCTGTGGTCACCCAATATCAATGCTTGAGCCACTGGTTTTCAGCTCCAATGCTTGCCCCCCGTGTTGTCCATTCGCCGGTCGGCCTGCTTGAAGAGAGGGTCCAACCAAGCTTAGTTGTTAAGGCGCTTGTTGTGGGCCATTGTCCTGAGGAGTACCATGCCAGTTGTCTAAAGAGAGCCAAAGAGTTAGGGCAATCATCGTTTGAGTCCTCGTTCTGAGGTGCAGGACGACTACTATCGAGGCCACACATTTTAGAAGTTTGGTCACGTTTCGAGAGCAAGCAATTCACTGTCGGTGAGCTGTGTGGGTGGGGGAGTGGAGTCGGGCCATCAGCTTCTTCTACACATCGTCTAGCGTCATCATCAAGTGGAGGGACCACTTCCTCACCCATTTTATTCTGAAGTCGATTGCTTGTTGTCCTGCTAGTATATGGTGCTTATTGTGGTTCTTCGGCTTTGGTGGAGTTGTGGTTCATGTTGCATATGCTTCTATTCTTCTCTCTCAAGCTTTGTGCAACGGTGGTCATCTGCGCCTAGTTTGAAAATTAGTTAGAAGCTTTAGCGTGTTAGGTAGGGGGTGTTGTCCTTCCCATGGCTGCAATGTGTGTTTTGTGTGCATGGGAGCTATTCGGTGTTTGGCGTGGTGCTAAATGGTGTTTGCTCTAGCTAGATGTTGAAGGGATAGAGTATGCTACACTAGCACATAATTCAAAATTCTACCACGTAAACCAAGAAGCTATGCAAGTAAGAGATCATAGATCATTACCACTAGACACGAAGTGCAGCAGAAGAAGAGTTGAAGCAGCTTGGTCCAACATCAAACATGTTGATGTAGTGGTCGTAGTCGATCGTCCAACGACCTCGGCACTGATCGTATCTTCTGGCAACCTATTACGCTCCTTGCGTAACCTCTTACGTTCCTTGCGTAGATCGCGGATCGTCCTCGATCAGCGTAGTAGTAATCACATCTGTGCCTCTACAGTATCCATACGTCCTGAGGTGGAATGCCGTACATTGGTGTGCCAGAACCATCGCGCATAGCAGAGCCTTCGGGGAGGTAGTGGCTAGGGTTTTGGTGGTGCAACTCGTGCATCCAAAAGCCCTATGCGCACCCTTATAAAGAGTCTACTTTATTCCAACCCATTAAGTGTGTGACCATGTAGGTTCATGCATAATCGGTCGTGACTCAGAAACTCCTTTTCGATCACATGTCTAGCAGTTTCTAGCAAAATATAACGACTCTCGAATACACATAAAGATTATATCAGACGAAGGTCATTATCACCCACGACCAGTTCTTAGCTCCAAACGACCATTTCACATCTGGTCATGACCAGTTCGTACACCTTATGACCAGTTCGCCGACCAATTTGTGATCATGTACGACCAGTCTGTATCCTCATACAACAAGTTCATATCTGGTCGGACTAAGAAACCTGTTTGTTTATTCTCTTTTTACCTCATGATATATGGTCGAACTCTAGGTGAGATATTTGACATCCATGGATTGTTTAATATTTACTCGATCTAGTGACGGATAACTTCATGTGGTAGACTCTTCGACCACTTGTAGCATGGTCATGCCCTTCCTTTATCCGACCACATCAAAGGGCTCATAAATATCTCTTTTGTTATGTTAGGAGGGACAAATATCATATTCGACAAGTCACATCCTGTGGATATGATCCTAATCTTAGTGTGTTGAACAATTGGCAATAGCGTCGAGGTGTTTGGAGAAACCCTCGTTTTCGGCAAAGTCCTGCTGCTTGTCAGGCATAGGCGGTCTGACCACCTGGTGGCGGCCCGACCTACTGTAAGCGATCAAGTGTTGGCGGTCGATCGGCTCGATGAGTGGTCCGACCGGCCAAATAACCCGACTCAAGGCGGTCAAGTTTTTCCAAAGAGGGTGTAACATCCCAAAAAGTCATAAATGCAAAAAAAATAGAATTTTTAAAACTTTTTATGTGTTATCTGTTGCCATCATGCTTGCCTACATTTTCGGGAGTTGTTTGATCTAATTTTTCTTTTGCCAACACAAGTAATGTAAAAACAGAAACCCCTAAATGCATAAACCCTCAAATCGAAATCATATTAAAAAAACCCAATTAGAACTCGTTAGCAGATATCAGGTTCTATGTGTCACCACCAGAGAATTTCTTAAAACAAATATAAGAGTTTAGTAAAGCAAATATCATAGTCTAGCCTTTTCTTTTCCTTTCCTCTTTGTTTTCCCTCCATTTTCCTGGCTGCCAAAACAGCTTTGGCCCACTGAACCTTCGCGGCCTAGTAGCCACCAAGCCACCCTGGCCCATCCCATCTCTATCGATCTATCTGTGTTCTTCTTGCCAGAGAGAGCGCTGCTCACCTGCTCCTTTCCTCTCAGCATCACACCGAAAGGACCACATCCACAACTAGCACCATCACCACCGTAGCATTTGCACAGGGTGTAGGCACTTCAACCGTCGCTCAGCCATCGCTCCACCACGCCGTCACTCGACCGTCAACTTCCATCGTTCCAGGCCGATGTGCCCACGCCGCCTTGGCACCAAACCGTCCACGCCGGTCTCAATCGGCCGCCTGCTTGCCACCGACTCCCTCCTCCCCTCCTGCCTATAAAATGTCAGCTAGAGCCTCTTCAGTGTCCCTCCCTGCCATTTCTCACCTCCCCTCTCATCTTCACCAAGGTAAACCCCAAAGGGAGCGCAAGCTGCAACTCCGCCCACCGCGCCACCACCGCCCTGGTGGGTCTTCCGCCCGACCACCCCCGTCATACCGTGTTCCAGCATGTAAGGAGTGTTTACCCCCATTTTAATTTTGCTTCTTGACCACAGGATCTCACCGTTGTCTATCCCTTCCCCAACTCTGGTTAAAACTCCTAATTCCGCCATCGCACCTTGCTTGGTGAGTATTTTCCCAATTGATCACACCTTAAGCGTCTCCTCGCCCCACTTGCACCTCCCCGATCACTCACAGTTCCTTTCTCCTCCTAGATTGTTGCCTCACCGTATAGCTCCCCTCGCAGCCAACGGTCATCGCCGCCATAGCTCCTCAGGACACCTCGGTAACCGTCTTCTATGTTGGTTAGTTCCTAGCACCAAGTAGTAGCTTGTGCGCGCAAATTCGCCAAAGGGCGTCGCTAATTTACAAACTGGCCCCACGCTCCACTGCTGCCAATGTCCAATGCGCCGCCGCTATAGTTCGTCGGAGCCTCGCCGCCAGTGACTGTAGGGTCACATTGTATTGTAGGGTCACATTGTATTGGGGGTCCTACTTTTTACATTAGCTGGCGTTGTGGTGGTCTGGTTCACCGATGGCGAGCTGGGGAAAAATCACGCTCAGGCTACTCTGATTTGTCCGAAGAAGGGACACGTACTGTAGCTGAGTAATTGACCGAACCTCGGTCACTTAGGACACTATTAGGGTTAAGTAAAAATTACCACTAATTAATGATGACTCGATATCGCTAACTACTAGGCCCACGAACAGAAATCTAGGGTAGTTAATGCACTGGGTTCCATACTGAGGCACTGACGGCCGGGCCTAACCGTTTCATTGCACAATGTATATTAACTCATGGACCGGTGGACCAAGCCATAGATTGCAGTCCATTAACTGTTTTGTAAACCTAATCACTGTCAGTGAGAGAAGCTTCTCTCTCTGTTCTCTTTTTCAAGGATTAAAACTAGGGTTTCACTCCGAAAAGCCCATTCTTACTCATTTCAACTCCAATTCAAGTTATTTTTGTTTCTAAATTTGTCTAAATT
Source organism: Hsuehochloa calcarea (assembly GCA_036346395.1). Lineage (NCBI taxonomy): Eukaryota > Viridiplantae > Streptophyta > Magnoliopsida > Poales > Poaceae > Hsuehochloa > Hsuehochloa calcarea. The sequence goes on along the minus strand of CM070595.1, from coordinate 8,418,685 downwards.
CAAATCCTACTCAACCCAATTGAAAACACTCAATTTGGAGTTCATTTGAATTTTTGAATACATTTTGATTTTTTATGTGCTTATTTGAATTTCGGTTGTTTTTACTTATAAAGAAGTCGAAGCACTTGAAGAACCTCCAGTTGATCCAGAACAAGATCAGCAGTACATTGAGCATGGCGAGTCAACACTTTGATCATTTTTGCACCTACTTTTGAAATGCAATCATATTGTTTAAATTATGAAATTGCATTATTTATCTAAATATGTTGGTCTAAGTTCATAGTTAATGCTTTGAGTAGTATGATGGTCATGTGGGCAATGAATTGCCCGACATCACTTAACCATTTGAAAATGAGATTGGACAGTCGAGGTTAGAGCCTTGCTGATATGTTGAGCTAGAAGAGTATTTTTAAACAAAAGAAAACCAAAAACATATTTTGACTCGAGTGGCTGGAAAGAGTGGTGGGTACCGGGGGCACGACAGAGTGGGTATGAGGAAGTACCGTTTGAGTCAATTGAGGACCCGGATCTTGTGATGATCTCTCATGTAAGAACAGTGCAACCACAAGCCTATAATGTAAGACCTGGCTGATTAATTTGTTCACCTCAGTATTGCTTTCATCATCCCGCTCATGTGGCATGTATTATAGTGTTAGTGGACAACCACTCTGGGGTGGTGCGACTATAATGCATTAGGAAACAACTACAACACAAAAGGGGGCTACGGAGGGTGGCATGCACTATGGTATTAGTGGACAACCACCCGGAGGATTGAGGTCCAAAGGGAGGTGTGGCTGTATTGCATTATGAAACTATCTTCGGTAGTGAAACCCAGCAGATGGGGTTGTGTTGGGTAGGGCACTGTAAAGGCTTTATGATAATCAACTTAGTCACACACCTATAGAAGTGTATCTGGGACAATATAAGCTGATTATCTCGTGTGGGTAAAGTGTACAAACTCTGCAGAGTAAGAAAACTATCTGGATAGCCGTGTTCACGGTTATGAGCAGTCGAGAACTTGCTTGAAGTAGCTTTTATTTTTACAAAACAATTTGTAGGTGGTGTGAAAAGATGAGTTGGAACACAGAGAATTGAGATGGCCTGGTCGAGAACTAGTGATAAGTACGGGATATAACCCAAGAAAGAATATGATATGATATAGAAGATGAAATCTCCTCTAGTACCTTAAAATAAAAACTCAGTTTATAATATATGTGTTAGTTAAAATTCTAAGTCTCAGGAATTGCTACTATCTATCTAATTCAAACTTGGCTTTGTGCAATTAAAAGAACCATGAACCTCCCTTGATTAGCCTTGCATGTATAATAATTGCATTGTGTGTTGGCTCGCGAGTACTGTTGTGCACTCAGGCTCGCTTAATATAATCTTTGAGAGCCGCTTGACCAAGGCCCCTATGACTACTACGTGGCATCCGGACCAGATGGTGGAGAAGCTTAGGCCGAGACCCCCAGTCGCTTGCTTGTGGGCAAAGTGAATGGATCCATTACGTTATCTTTTGCTTCCGCTCTTATCCTTTACTTCTATATTCAGAACTGTGTAATATGGTGGCCTTCGTGGACCTTTTGTAAAACAATTGGCCATACAACCTATTTATGTAATATATCATGCTATTGCGCAATGTATGCGATATATATGAATGATCCAAGGATGTATATGTGTGTGCTGTCTACTGATCCAGGGAATAGCATAGGTTGACATAGTGGGACCCAAGTTACAAATTTGGCTAAGTGCTAAGGTGGTCTGACCAACAATTTGCTAGCGGTCTGACCAGCGGGTGGTCTAACCGGGCAGGGGGTGGTCAGACCGACCGAGGGTGGCAATCTGACTGGCCTAAGCGTGTTCATGCGCCGGGAAGGTGGTGAGCTTTGAGGGTTAGGTCAAATTCATGAGTTTCATTGCATAGATGTTGCATGATGCATATTTTGGACTAATGTGGGTCAAGTTGCGAAGAACTTGTGTCCGAAAATGGTTGCTTGGTCTATTATTGTGCAGGTGATTTGGAGTCAACTATAGTTAATTGCGAGGAGGACTGGGACTTGGTTAGGAGAACCAAGGTCCAGAACGGTCATGGATGCCGGGTGAGATGGTTAGACTCAAGCAAGACGCAAGATGGACAAGAACCATAGAAGGTGAAGTTTGAGCAAAGGCCTTTGTGAAGGTATGTGCTCGTGCCTCATCAATTATGTGAATTGATGATGGTGTGTATCGTGCAGTGCTACGTAACGGTTTGCTTATTTGTGATGGTTGTAGGTTACCGGAGCTAGGTCGCCGTGAGGCAGACTAGATCGGGACTAGGTTAGAATAGCCGAGGTCCAGAACGATCGAGATGGTGCCGGGAGATGACTGAGGCTAGCAGGGTGGTTACAAGCCGAGAAGACAAAGAACCGGAGCGGAAGCTACCAGTCTGACCCCACTGTTCACCTGCCTGACGGCCACTGTTCACCAGTCTGACCGGTCAGTAGGGATTTTGGTAAGTTTTGATCCTCTTGTTACCCGGTTCTTATTCGAATGATTATCTCTGATGTTCATAACTCTGTATAGCTATTGGGGTGAAAAATATTGAACTTTTTGAGGCAAAAGATTTTAAAGAGGTCGTTTTTGTGTGGCGCCTATTCAACCCCCCTTCTAGTTGCCTCTTTAGTCCAACACATCCCTCCACATATTCCATAGCATACCCGAAAGCTACCTTAATAACCATCGAGTCACATAGTAGCATTTGGTAATCCCTAAGTGTACTATTACAAATGTAGAAAACTATGTTAATTGTAGGTCCAAGGATTATACATCATCATTGCTTGAGACCAACTGATGGCACATAGAATCATAACAATCTCAATAGTGTCTCAAGGTGGGTCGATTTAACACCATATTCTCTAACATGTGCTCACATTATTGATTCGATGTCCTCATATCTATAAGCGGTAAAATATGGTTATCAATCAATACATGTGTTGGTCGATAAGTCACTAGTGTCCCGACTAGTAACATCTGACTAGGGATACTTTTAGAATGACAACATACAACTATTAAAGAGATTCCCTAACAAGCTACATACTTACTAATCATTATAAATGATAACTCATCCAAGGAACATAATAACATTTATTCTATAACTCATAAACATAGATGCAGTACAATCATCTCCATGGTTGCCTCTGATACCACTGAAGGAATACAGGTAGACTACACTAGCACACAATTCAAAATTCTACAACGTAAAGCAGGAAGCAATGCAAGTAAGAGGTCATAGATCGTTACCACTAGACGCACAGTGCAGTGGAAGAATAGTTGGAGCAGCTTAGTCCAACGTCGAGCGTGTCAATATAATAGTCGTAGTCGATCGTCCAACATCCTCAACACCGATCGTCTCCTCCAACAACCTCTCGCGTTCTCAGATAGGGTTTCCTTCCCCGCCTGTGGAGTTTCCCCGTTGGGACCAGTGTTTGTACCTTTTTCTTTTTTTCTCCTGTTTTATCATTATAACAGGGAGTTCTCCTCGTTTAAAAAACAATTAAGGAGTGTAGCACTTTAGCACTATCCTTAAAAAATTCATTTTTTTCTCCTGTTTTATCAATATAACAGAGAGTTCTCGTTTAAAAAACAATTAAGGAGTGTAGCAAATTAGCACTATCCTTTAAAAAAATTCCTTTTTTCCTCATGTTTTATTAATATAACGGGGGAGTTCTCCTGCGTTTCAAAAACAATTAAAGAGTGTAGCACATTAGCACTATCTTATATTAACTAATAAAAGAAGGAGTTTACCGCCGCGCAACGGGAGGATCATCCCACCCCTACATACGTAAAAAAAACTAATGAAACCCTGTGCGCACTAGGACCACCGTGGCTGCCACGACGTGTCCCTAACATGATGCACATCTATGCCATCGTCGCCACCATGTCGGTGCCGCCACATTTGCTTCGCACGCCTTTGACCTCGCTGTCGCCAGAACCACCCTCGCCACCGGCCGTCCGCGTCCTCTACGTCGCATTCCTCGTCTCCCTCTCTCGTCCTATGCTCCGTCGTCGCTGCTGCTTCACTCACTCCCCCGTTCCTATCTCCTCTCTCACCCTCTAATCTCGTAGAAAGTTTGTATATCCGTTGTATGCTGGTCCTTAAAAAAAAGTGTAGCACTCGGCAGGAATTGTGCCGAAGAACACCAGGCCTTGCAGTGGTGCTAAGCATGGCCAGGCCGGGCCAAAGCTGTAAGCGGGTGAAAAATCAGGCCCATCCTTCGTCGAGCACGGTGCTGCCTCCAGAAGAAAGAAAGCGCAAGATTTTCCGCAGGTGTTCTTCCGTGCGCACGCACAACCACCGTCCTCGGCTAAACCGGCCGGCAATCTACAAGGAGCGGTTGCAGAGACAGGCATCCTTTATTGTTCTGCACAAGGATGTTATAGGGAACAGCTAGCTGCAAGCTTTCTTCTCTACTATAAATACCGCCAACTGTGAACTGTCACTACTCAGTACTACTACCCGTCCTGCAGTCGCTTAACTACAAGCCAGTCCATAACTGTTGCTACTACTACCGCTTGTACCGCCACAACGCTCGATTCGAATGGTTTGTTACGGGTACCTTAGTACACAACCGATCGACCCCATCGGTATCGGTTTTGTGCAGCCAATTTGCCGAGAGGAGTGTGTTGAGGGCGATGATTCTCCACGTAGAGAAAGGCCGTGTGTTTGATTCTGGGCTCGATTAAGTGAACATTATGTATGCGTCTGTAATTCTAGGTCATGCTTAGAAGGCGAGAATTTCTGGAGAATCATTTACTCGCCGAATGGGTGCGTGAATGGGAAACGTAATGGCAACAAAGCGAAACCACCGCCACCACAGATTTGCGATTTGGACGCGTAGATGGTTAATGGGAATGCGACACTTTGATTGCCACAATTTCAGCATCAGCAATCCCAGTCATCTAATTCCTGCACAGAAAACGTCGGCCTTCGGAGGATCTAAACATTGTTCGATCAAAAAATCGGCAGACACTTTCTCAGAAAACATTATTAACAGCAGGGTGGACCGCTGCGGTAACGAACATGTTACTTCATAGGATCCGGATCCGGATGCGGATGGATGGAGGGCCTTCACCTTGACTCTGGTTTCAGAGCAGCCGAAGAATAAACAAACTCCAACTATGCAAGTACAACGCAAAGAGAAACCCAGAAAACGACTAAGTACTCCTGCTACACAAGAGATCTTAAAACACAATGGAGTAGCCACGGTCCTAATGCGATGCGGCGCCCGCGTTTGCGGTAGCTTAGCATCGGTTGTTTCTTTTTTAGTTTTTACTGGGGGGTCACGACGCTGACCCTCTCGGCGGCGGCGCGCATGACGCCCTCGACCAACTGCGGCAAGCACGCCTCGCCCACGGCGCCGCACCCGGCGCGGAGCCCCACGCCGGACATGTACTTGCGCACCTCCGCGCGGATCATCTCCTGCATGGCCGCGACCAGCTCGCCGCTGAACGGGTAGGAGGAAGGAGGCGGCGGGGGCAACGGAGGGGAGGGGGACCGTGGCGAGGGGGAGAGCTCTTGGAAGTGGCTCCGGGCGCTGTCGTGGTGGAACCCCTGGTCGAGTCCCGGGAGGGAGAGGGAGAGGGAGGTGAGCGGGTCCTCGTCTCGCCACGGTGGGGGCGGCCTCACGTCCGAGCTCATGGCGTCGAACCCGCCGGCGCGCGGGACCGGCCGGAAGATCTGCCCGCCGCCGCAGGCGCCGTGGCTGAGCTCGCTGCTGTCCGATCCCGTCGAGCTCCCCGGGCCGGGGCTGGCGCGCTTGCAGGGCAGGTCGGCGTCACCAGCCTCCGCCGTCGCCGTCGCGGTGGCGGTGGCGGTGGCGGTGGCGAGCTTGCGCTTGAGCGACGAGTTCCAGTGGTTCTTGACGGCGTTGTCGGTTCGCCCGGGCAGCAACCGCGCGATGGCGGCCCAGCGGTTGCCGAGCCGCGCGTGCGCCCGCAGGATGGCGTCCTCCTCCTCCGCCGTGAACGGGCGGCGCTCGACCTGCGGCGAGAGCTGGTTGCACCACCGCAGCCGGCACGACTTCCCCGACCTCCCGGGGATCCCCCTCCCGATCGCCGTCCAGTTCCGCGCCCCGTGCCTCTCCACCAGCCGCCGCAGCGCCTCGTCCTCCTCGGGACTCCATGGGCCCTTTATCCTGTCGCACTCCGCCTCCGCTCCCATCGCCGCCGCACAAACCAAAACCTTCTCTTCGTGCAGGTAGATAGCTTAAGCTTCCTCCCGCCCCAATGGAGGGGTGTGTGATTAGCGATTCGGACCGACTCGATGGCGAGTGGAAGGGGAAGGCGAGGCGGGAGCTTATATAGGCGGGAGGGTGACCGGGAGCGGCCGGTGGCTGGTCACCAGGGTACAGCTTGCCACCTCATGCTCGGTGGGGTCGGCAGTGGTTGGGCCCCACATGGCTGTCAGCTCCGCGCAGTTGATGAGCGAGCGATCGAGGCCGTTGTTTGGTTGTTAATCCCTTGCTTGGGTCCCCGGGTAGTTTGAATTTTGAATTGTTGGTTTGTTTCCGTACCGTCAAACACACAAAGGCCGTTTAAAACTAATAAAAAAAGTCGTAGCAGTTACAGTGACCTCTCACGAAATCGGGTTAAGAATATATATATATATTTTCCTGCGAGGATCAGCCTGAGCCATTTTCATGCAGTACTCATGTACTCCACGGTGCAAAAGCACTTGCCTTTGTGTTTCCGTTCGTATATTCGTCACGAATTGTTGTTTCCTTTTTGAAACCAATTTGTCACGGAAAAGTTGTATACTGACACTTTTGCATGGCAAGAAGGCGATGGAAACCGACACGGCGCGGCGAGGTGCTTATCCGGTGGCTGGCTTGAGATAGATCCATCCAACGAACCATGCATGCATCCCCCTTGGAGTCGGAATCGGGATGGCGACGGGGGCGTAAGGCGAGGCAAAGCAACGCAAGCGCGAGGGACGGTGTGTACCCGACCCCGAGCCGGAGCCCATCCGCCCGAATCGAGTCGCAACCGTCCAGCCCGGCGCGGGGCCCGACCGTACATGTGTACAAGCCGGACTGTACGACCGCTGTGAGCGACGGTTTGGGTCCTCGCCATCGGTGCGCGTCCGCTCGCCCGCCCTCCTCAGAGCTGTCTCTCGCTGACACGCGTGGGACACGTTGTCCGGGACCCACGTGGAAGCGAGAGGGAGCGTGCGGGTGGAGGGCGGCGTTGGGGTTTTGAAACGAGTGGGGAGGGAGGGGGATAGGGTAGGTGGGTAGGAGGAGGATGGCGCGGCGGCTTGCGGGGGGTGGGGGTGGGGGCGGGAGGCTGGCTGGAGCGCAATCTCTCGGGGTGGGCAATAAAAACTGGCGCGATTTCGTGCGCGGAAGCATGGCAGTTATGGGCACAGCTCAGCTCGCGCGGCCCAGGTGTCTCCGTGTACGTGTGCTTAGTCACTCTTCACGCTGCTCCACCTCCACTCCTCCAATCCACTGCCGCTCCGCTCTGACAATTATTATGTGTATTTTTTTCCTTCGTTTAGCATCTTCTTAAACAAAATAGCTAACGATAGCCCATCCGAAATAACAAAATTGGTTCCATGGTAAACAGACAGGCGACACATATCTCCTACTATATTTTCAGTCCATGATAAGATGATATGCACATGCGCCTACCGTAGATAGACACGTTTCTTCTGCGGATTGAGAGTACGGAAGATGATTTTCTCGAACTGAGAGCACAGTAGGTGCCTGCGAGGGGCGAACCCTCCCTTTGGACGAGGTCGAGTGGTCATCCGAACTTCCCCTCCAATCAGCCCCCCTCTCCTAGAAGTTAGACCCTAGTATCCGTTAGCACTATTCTGCCATTCGGTTTTCCAAATTTCGTTTAAATTTGCTTAAAATCAACAAAATTCAAAATTCAAAATTTGAACCGATTTCAAATCCGACCGCCACCAGAACCTGCATCAGGATTTCTATCCATGGTATCCACTGACCCGGCACTGGCGAGGAGGCTGTCGAGCTAAGGTTGAAGACGAACAGGACACTAGACCCCTTGCATCTTCATGGGCTTTGTGAGTTGGGCCCAGCCAGGCCGGCCCATTAGACGTACTAGAAGGCAGCGACCGGCGGCGGGTGAGGAGAGGCCAGGGCGTGCGGCTAATAGGGGCTAGGCCTGTAGGGGTTTGTCAAGATGAGCAAGCAAGGCAGCAATAGAATGGGAAAAGCTCCAATAGTAAATGTTTAGATGATAAATCTTTAGTCTTTACTCTTCACTTGTCATTGGTTGCTTGTTTAATTTGGTAGAAATGGATTTGAAGAATTTTTTTAGTATAGTTTTGAGCATAAGCATCGGGGCAAACAGAACAGCAGCCGCAAAAGCACGATCTCAACTTAGTGTGATTGTAGTTGTTGATTCCATTTAGCGTTATATACTTTTTATTAGCGTGGCTGTAATATAATCTGTGTATGTATATTTTTTGCTTTTAGGTAATAGCCGTGGTAGCTACAATTTGGTTATGGATCCGCACTGTACCTGCCGCAGTACAATTTTTAAAATTTTCTGCGAACTGTGGCTATTTTTCCTATTACAGCCGAACACTCTTATTACGTGGCTCGTACGGCTGGGGCCGACTTGCTGGCACACGTAAAAAAATCCTCTCGCCCTCTATCTCAGCTAACCATGCAGCACCAGCACGAGTAGTAGTTACTCTTAAGTAACACTTGTTGGGTTACTACTTACTACTGTGCTAGTACTAGTTAGGATTTAGGAAGGCATGTCATGACGATAGTGGGAGTAACTCCTTTAACAAACCGCTCTGAAGAAACACAGCTATTACTAGGTTATACTACTACTACTACTACTCCACCCAAGCGTTTGGAGTTGGAGAACGAACGAACGAACGGACGGACGGCCTAACCTATCAGCAACAACCACCACCAGGAGCGAAGCAATGCAAAAGAGTGCGCGCAGACAAACCCGCGATGACTCGCGCTGCTAGCTTTTGCCTGGGCGGGTCACGAAGTTTGGTCCAGGAATAAAAGCAAGCGAGGCAGGGGGCGAGGAATGGAGAAGCAGAACGACTCCACGTAGCGACCCGGGCATTGAGTGGCGCGTCCGCGTAGGGGGCAGAGGAAAACGACGAGGGCCCAACGAAAGGAGGAGAGAGAAACGGGGGAGGGGGAGAAATGTTTGGCTGGGGGCGTCCAAGTCAGAGGAGGGTATCATCGATCGGCGAAAGGGGACGTGGATCTGGGAGCAGAGCCAGGCCAGGCTGGCGAGGCTTTAACGGCCTCCCACCCCACCGACACTGGCCGGCACTGTACTGTACTGCCGAGAAAGGCTGAGATCCATCCCATTCCCCACACACACACACACGGAGAGGGAGAGGGAGAGGGAGAGAGAGAGATACTAGATACCAACAACCCCACCCCACCCCCCATCCGCTTCAGTTACGCGCGCAGCTTCCTTGCACAGCTCCCTGGGACCGTTTTTTATCTATCGCCAACCAGTTGTTGTTGTTTCTATTTTGTGGTCCAAACCATCCGAGACCTCCGTACCGCCACTCCACTTTAGCGCTTAACCACCCACCCGCCGGGTGTATCTGTACCTCTCTATCCGCCGTGCCGACGTGCGTAATTCGGGATATTTCGCCCGCGCGCTTTGCTTACGCGTGTGGATATCTGAGTTCTCTGTGCCCGCGGCCGTGTGACCGCGAGTGAACGTGTTTGGCACGGTCGGGAGAGGCCGATAGTGAGGCAGGCTCGAATCAATGTGTGACTGTGCGCAGATTCCAGGGCCCCGCAAGCGGACAAGCTGGTGCGTGCCGAACATGGGGGGTAAAAACGAGCAGTCCTGTACGAGTACTTCGCTTCATTGATTCATTCCTTGGCTTCCTCGTGCGTGAGCGTAACAGCCGCTCGTGCTGGAGTCCAGGATGGCACTGCCGCACTGGCACTGTCAGCTGGTGCTCCGCGTGATGGGGGGGCCACTGCCCAGTGGAGCTCACGGCCTCGGGACCCCCGAATATGTTTATCGTTGGTCGTTGCCGATCACCAGTTCGGTTCGGCCCAAGCTTACCGACTCGGGCCTGCACTGTACGCCTGTAAGCCTACTACAGTGCACATGCCACGGCCAACTTGCAAGTGTTCATGTAAGGCTGCCGCTCACTTGCACAACAACAATTATGCAACTGACAAGTTTATTTAAGCTAGAGAGAAAAACATACATGCATACATGGCATGCTATTCCTAGGCACAATCCGAAGCTACAGATGCAGAGCAGAGGAAGGGGCTCACGCCGGGGCAGCTTCGGCCGGAGGGATTGACACAGAGCGCAGCAGCTCCAGGGAGCTCAACAGCCCAAGGAAATGCGACAGGATGGTGTTTGCTGAAGCCTGCGAGCATGATGAGGATTAACACCTGCAGACTATATTAACTTTGTACCTCACAGGCTCACAGAAAGAAACGTTACGTGATTTTGCAGGCAAAGTTAGGAGGATTTAATGTTCTAGTGTTATTCAGGTTGTACGACATGAGGCTGAATTTTTTGGAGTTGCTGCTAGATGGGAGGACACCTTCTTTACAATGTAAATTTTCAGGCAGACCAGGGGTTATTACAAGAAAAATGTATCTAGACAAATGATCCAAAGCAGATTATAATGTAGAGAATCATGTAAACGCGATTTCTCACTACCCAGTCTTTGTGAAAGTTAAGCTCATTACACTACAAGCGAGATCATAGACTGCTGAGGTTCATTTTAAACAACAATAAGGTTGCACCATCAGCCTCATTTTATTTGCAAGTTTGGCTAGCCAATAGATCAATGGGAAAAGTAGATACGCAATCAAATACCTGAACTAGGAAAACATCTAGAGCCAAAACAGGACTCTGGCCAGGAGAAGTTGCCTGATAGTAGGGTACTGCAGAGGTAGTAAGAGCCTTTGCTACCAAAGCACCAACAGTTGCTTGCATGCCGAGAACAGCGGCACCCATGCCAAGCATATTAAGCAGACTGCCATTTCTTAGACTTTTAATCACATCAGCACGTGGAGGAGCCTGGAAAGAAATCCACAATTTTATTTTCTAACTTGAAAGCATATCAAAAGAAGTATACCAAGCTTGCCATCGCCACGCAAAACAATAACATAAAATATACATGTTTAAAAGCAGACACCAGTTATCTTTGTGACAGTACCATGATGTGAAAAAAACCAGTTCAATTGTCAGATGGTAAACAGACAGACAGGTAAACAAGATGAGTCAAAGGCAGTGGGCAAGGAGGATCAATGCCATTCTTTAACATGAATATAGCTCATTTATTTTGCTGGTAACAATGTAAAATGTGGGCTGTGGTCGACAAAAGAGAGTACCTTTGTGGGATCGCTTGCTGTTTTTCTAAGCTTTTCAGAAAGACGGATGTAACCAAATGACCAGAAGACTGAAATAAAAGCCGCAGCAATACCAGCAGCAGTTGCGTAGAATGTAAAGGGTGCTGTCACCTTCCCAGTAACAACCGTAGAGAATGACAAAATTCCAGCAGAAACAACTGTGCACACCAACTGGGACCAGAACCCAAGGGTACCCAAATTCTTGAAATACCTTGCTGTTTTCTCTAGTCTCTTGATAACCTGTCCATTTAGTCCATAGAAAAAGGAAGAAAGGCTTATTTCAGTCATGGTACATGGCTTAAACCAGCAATTAGAGATAAGCAAGAGATATACAATATCATTTCAACCATGTGAAGAAAAAGCCTAGTTCGAAAACTAAAAAAGTCATGCAGGTTTAACCACAGATCTAGAATTCTGTACTAAAATGATAACATGTTTTTACAATACATAGTGAATACAACAAACGGAACTGAAAAAGGAAAAGAAGAACACTGCCACAACGTTGCTTCACGAATCAGGAATCATGGTCTGTTATTTAATTTGGAACTAGGAAGAAATAGCATCAAAATTCAAAATATAATGTTTATGTCGCTTCTTTATGATAAGAGAGCTTTACCTGAAGGTATGGAATCCTAATGATGGACAGGCCTTCACTGAACGGGCATTCTATTTCTAAACCATAAAATTCACACAGGTTTTCAATCAAAGCAATAGATGTGACAGAACACATGTTAAGGTAAATTTACCCAGAAATTAACAACGCTAGAAAAATCACCAACAAACAATTTTACGCCAATCATCTCTATCACAACAAACTGAAACCAGCGGGCACTACATGAGATGTTAACTCAGAGTGATTTTCTTGACAAGATCCAAACCTGAAATAACTCCCTACAATTTCGTTAGAAGTCCTTTCACATTAAATTCTAACAATTCCCCTGTCTTAAAGACATATAAAAAACCAATCACGCAATGCCCTAAACCCTAACCATCATCACACCCAAGTGCATTTCCTAAAACAAGCAACCATCACATAGTCGAGTCCAACACTATATACGTTTCGTGTGCAATTCTTAAATACCTAAGCATCCAACGCTCATATAGGTTTCCAAGAACATAAAATTTATCGAGAAAACCAGGACAAGAGCCCTACTTCACGCACGGACCAACAGCACCGGAGGTCGATAGATCAAAGGATATGGAATTAGTGAAGCACCTGGTCGAGCTTGGCGCGCTCAACCGCCTGCTCAGTGGGGGGAGGCGTCGTGTATATAGGACCCGACGAGGACGGGGACGCCGCCGCCGCGGTGAGGCGCCGCAGAGCGCCTTGGCCGCCCCCGCAGCAGAGGGGCCCGGTAGGGAGGGCAGCACCGTGGAGGGGAGGGTGGACGGGCGACGAAGCCGTGGGAAGCGCCCGCCGCCGGAGCATCGGCGGCGGCGGCGCAGGCCGCGCTGGGAGTAGGAGCGACTGCATTTGTGATTGTGCTGCTGCTCTCCCCCCTGTGCTGCGGTGCTCGCCGATGTCTTTCCTTTCAGAAGTTGGATCAAACCCCCTCTAATTTGGTCTTTTTCAAGAAGCGCCATAGGTTCCGCGCTCGAGCACGGTTAGGCCTTCCCCACTCCACGGCCTGGACCAATTCATTAGCCCGATTAAGCCTACCTAGGCCGGAGGCCCGGAGCCAGCCTGGACACAAAAGTTTTAAGCCAGTTTCAAGTGTCAGAAACAACACTACGAGTCAGGTCCTAACGAATCAACGGAGATCTACTGCTTCTCGTTGTCAGTGATCACTGACAATCATAATATTGTTGCAAGATCGTCCACTGACAATCATAATATTGTTGGACGATAAATAAGTCGTCTAGCAGATTCATTGACTAAGGACTTGACGGTGTCATTTTATTTATCTAGAATTTTTAATGTAAAAGTTAATGTACTTTATTCATGAGTTATTAATATAAATAAGAGAATTTGTCTAAGAAAAGTGCCACAAACAATAAGTTAAAGGCATTAGTGAACGTGGTTGTAGTCTCACCGGAGAGCATCCTAAACTCTAGTGGTTCATTTTTTTTTAGATTGCGTCGAGGCGAAATTTTTTCCCCCTTAATGATACTATTTGAAACTGAATTAGCAGAAATGATATCGTCGTGGCCGAATTTGCAAATTTGGCATCCAAATCCGTTCTAGGGCCGCGCAGATGTCCACCGTGTCACCACGTCGACGTTGTTTGCGCCACCGCCGTTCGGACAGGGCTCATCCGCACCACCCTGGCGCGGACAGCACTGTGTATGCCTTGTTCGTACCTCCCTGGTGTTGACGAGAACTATTCCCTCGCATTTGCTCGTCTGTGCTTCGGATAGACACTATGTCAGGCGCTAACGCATGCGGGGAGCATTGATGCGACAGTGGGTTGCAAAGGGAATCTAATCCTCAGTAATAGCGTACAGCCTCAACTGTACATCAGTTAAAGTCAGCAAAGCACTCCAGAAGATGGCTTTCGGTAATTTGTTTACATGGTTTTTGCTATAATTAAATGGTCCATGTGTTCAAAATTAATGCTTATGCTACTTGTAATCAGCTCTAGAGAAGGAAAGCAAGTATGTTTATGCTTATGCTCCACCCCGGCCTGAATGTGCAGCTTACGATAGCTTTTGGCGCCGAGAGCAATCTCTCTCACATCACTTTCTCCCCGTCTCGTCCATCACGTTGCTACCTTGTCCGGATGCATTGCTAATGATGCTATCCCGTTTGTGCTTAACCCCTTCGCGCGCCTATAAAAATCGCGCTCGCTCTCACTTGTTGATTCGTTCTCGTTCTCGCACACGTCGCTGAGAACAAAGAGAGTTGAACAAAAACTCTATTTGGAATATGCTGTGGAGAACTGAACAAAAGATCTGTTTGGAATACGCTATGGAGAGCTGAACGAAGAGCAGTGGTTAGGACCGTATTAGTCCCGTGAGATCCACATCAAGGCAAAGTAAAATTATTTCGTATACTTTAGTTGTAATAATTTCAGTCGTAGCTAATTAGCGGTAATTTATTAGTCGTAGTTAGTTAGTGGTAATTGAGTCGTAGTTTGTAAGTGATAATTCAGCAGTCGTAATTAAATACTCATAGTTAATTAGTCTTAATTAATTACTCGTAACTAAATTCGCGTAGTTGAGTAGTGCAGATTGCATTAGTATAAAATAACTGGTTGAATTTACGTGACTATAATTAATTTGATGGTACGTAATGACACGTAGTTAGTTAGTGATTACTAATCAATCGTAATTAATTTATTGGGAATTACTTAGATGTATTGAATTACTCGGTCATAATTTATTGGTAAGTAATCAAATTGTTGCTTATTAACTAATTAGTCGTGTTAACTTACTCGCATTTAATTGCTCTCTTATGCGTTATACGTTGTAATTATCTATATCATGGGTAATTAGTGGCAAATTAAATACTCGTAATTAGTTACTATTTCTTTGTTTAGTCCTTTTCTATTAGTGTGAATTGTAGAAATAATTACATGCAAATAATCGTGTGGAGTGGATTAATTAGTGTTAATTATATACACTGTTTGTTATATTGCGTACTGTGAAACTAGTTGTTGTTGATTTAGATAATTTCAAACATGTAAGACTTAGTAGTGTTTTATGGTGATGGTCTTGTACGAGCCGAACCTGATAGGTTGGAGTTGTCGGGACGCCAGTACAAGGTGGTTCGGGCGGAGTGGCTCGAAGCGATGAATATTCACAAGTTTTAAAGCTGCATCCGGAGGGAGTTCGACACTGAGGAAACGACAAAGAGGCTTGCCATCGAGACGATCACCTACACAAGTAGGGGAGGGCAGTGCGTGTGGGAGCTCCTGAAGGTGAATGGAAGCGTACCAGTTCGAATTGCAGCGAGGAGGACGCACCCCAAGGTCGCGGTCCTACCGGCGAAATTGTGCCTTCGGATGTGATGTACGTGGCATCCAGACTTGATGATAACGTAGTGCGATCGCTCGTACTATCGCAAAAAAGAAGGGTCCCAGTGAGGGTTTGATGTTGATACCCTCTTAGTTAGGCATCACTTCTCTAGCAAATTGGCCATGCAGCAAGCTATAGCACGGTACATCTTGTCCATCAGCCGTGTGTATTACCGGGTGCACCGATCTAACACAGGACATTACTCAGTGAAGTGCGTAGTGGAAAGCTACCCTAGCAAGGTCAGTACTCACCGATCAAAGATCTTCGACTCGGTCTTCTCGGTCAAGGCGATGACTGACCATACTTGCGAGCTTAGTGAGCCGCTGCAGCAACATCGAAATGTGACTTCTGCATATGTGGCAAGCCTCATCAGTCACCTAGTTGCGGAGGACATGTCAGTCTCCCCAAGGTCCTAATGTCAGAAGTCGTCAATCTGATTGGTTATCCAGTCAACTATAGTAAGGTCCATCGAGCCAAGCAGAAGGCCATACTTGCTTTCCTTCTCTGGAGTTGATTATAAGCAGCATAAGCATTAGTTTTGAACACATGGGTAATTTAATTATAGCAAATAACCATGTAAAAAAATTACCAGAAGTCATCTTCTGGAGTGCTTTGCCGACTTTAACTGATGTACAGTTGATATTGTACTATGTGAATGAGGATTAGGTTCCCTTTGCGGCCCACTGTCGCATCAATGCTCCCTGCATGCATTAGTACCTGGCATAGTTATTGTTCCACGAATGAGCAGATGCGAGGGAATAGTTCTTGTCCACACCAGGGAGGTGCGGACGAGGCATGTCCGAACGGCGATGGCGTGGACGATGCCGATGTAGCGGCACGGTGGGCGTCCGCGTGGCCCTGGAATGGATTTGGACACCAAATTTGCAAATTCAGCCACGATGATACCATTTCTGCTAATTCGGTTTCAAATAGTATCATTTAGGGGAAATGTATCATGTCATGTGGCCAGTGATTTAATTGGACCATCAATCAAAAGAAAGCTTAGTTTTGTCTAAAAACATGGACTAGGAACCCAACCGTCACCAGGAGATTCGTCACCAGCCTCTGCCACCAACCCCTCTCCTCCATCTTCTCCGACATTCTCATCGACGTTGAATGAGTGGAGATCTATTTGTTTTCTATAAGTAATTTGAGGTTTCTTTAATTTCTTCTATGTTTTTCCTAGGTTAACCTATAGTAGTTTTTTTTCTTCTTCTGTGATTTCTCCATAGCGAGTCACTCCCTATTACAGTTGTCATTGCCACCACTATTCGTGAGACTTGCCATTGCCATCACCCTCCACTCTCTCATCTTCTTGTTGGGCACCACCGTGATTGATGTTGCCCTCAAAACCTAACACTGGGCACTTATTCCCGTGCCGATTGCAACACAATGGTGCCACCGCTGCCCACTAGCTACTGCCCATTCTAGGTGCCTCCGCGGAGGTGAAGCCTATGTCATTCCATAAGTATCTCGTTCTCATATGGCACAAGTTCTTGGGATAACATTCGAAGAAATGAGAGAGAATAATTTTCACCGAAACTTTCTGCATGGCGTTGATCCTTTCATCCGATGGACGAAAATCCTTGTGGATTGGTTCTGCTGCAAAAAAAATAAAAATAATAATAATTTAAAATATAATTACAAAAAATAGTCAAAAAAATAACAAAATAAGTCACTATAGCCATTTGAAATGGTGAAACTATCGCGTCGTTAGTCCAATTGGCGACACGAACCTCTCTACACTATTCCAATTGGCGACAGGGATACTATCGCCAATTGGAATAACGACGTGGCCCTATATTTATTTATTTTTTAATTTATGTGTAGAGAATTCAGCCTAAAGATTTAGTGTATTTCACAAAGTTTTGTAGTAATACATTGAAGTGTCCACGTAGTTCGAAATACGAAATTGGAGAAGATAACAAAATGTGAAGTAGAGAATGCGAGACCGGAGGAACAATTTGGAACACGAGTTCGGCGGTGCAATAACACAAATAGCGCCCTTCGGAGCGAAATGAGAAAAATATTTGGGTTTAGGGTTGTCATGCTCGTTGTTGTCCCGATAGTATTGTTCGTAGAACTGATTTCTTTAGGAAAAGATTACATAATATTTAATTATCAAAATATTCAAAAAAAGACATTTAAGTTTAAAAGACTTCATAATTTAATTGTGAAATATATAGCGCGCTGGGTTTGGTTACGTACAGTAGAAACAGCAACATGCACGAATCAACAAACTGAAATCTGAAATACACCTACGATACATGTGCGCCTTTTTGGAATCTGAAAAAAGTTTGTCTGGAATGAAATCGATCGGTCCTGGTGGCCCATCGGTCCCTTCCCCTTGTCTCGAGACTGCCTAGGCGGTGGCTAGTCTCGAAGTCAGCCATGTCTTGCAAGACGGGTTGGACGCTTGAATGATGTTAGGATAACACAACATAGAGCCAAATTAATAACCAGGATTCAAATTGAACATACTTACCTCTTCAACCCAGACTTCGCCCGAGCGACAGGGAGCGCTAGTACGACCGTCAGTCTCACTAGTAGGAGCCTTTCCATTGTGCACCGCACGCTCGGCCCGAACACACTCAGCTTCCTGTTCGGGTGTCCTCCACCACCACCCTACTTTCATGGGCTCCTCTGGTGTCTTTTCAATATGGCTGACTACGTAAGGTTTCCAACGTTTGAAGGCATCGGCTCCCATCGCATAGTTCAACATGTACTTCTTCTCGATGAACGCCCTATCGTACATATTCAGGTCGTCGATCAATTGAAAGAAGTTGCATCGCATCACCGGCTGCCATTATGTGCGAGTGTAGTTAGGTATTTGTGGAATAGTGCGTATGATGTGAAAAATCTATGTGTGTAAAAGATTTGCTAATGAGGGCATTCCTACACATGTAGTACACCCGGGCGACCGTCGTCGGGTGTGTGGCGTCGGCGTTGTTTGCGCGCCATGCGCCGTTGGACGGGGCTCATCCGCAAGACCGGCGCGGGCGATACTGTCTGTATGCCTTATTCGTACTCTCCTGGTGTTGACGCGAACTATTCCCTCGCATTTGCTCGTCACGTAGCCGGATAGACACTATGTCGGCGCTAACGCATGCGAGAGCATTGATGCGACGAAAGGTTGCAAAGGAATCTAATCCTCGATAATAGCGTCTGTACTCAAGCGTACATCGATTAAAGTCGACAAAGCACTCCGGAAGATGGCTTTGGTGAATTTGTTTACATGGTTATTTGCTATAATTAAATGGTCCATGTGTTCAAAATTAATGCTTATGCTACTTATAATCAATCTCAGAGAAGGAAAGCAAGTATGTTTATGCTTATGCTCCACCCGACTCAGATGTGCGATTTACGATAGCTTTTGGCGCCGAGAGGCAATCTCACATCACTTTCTCCCTGCCTCGTCCATCACGTTGTTACCTTGTCCGGATGCATTGCTAATGATGCTATCCCGTTTGTGTTTAACCCTTCGCCGCTTTATAAAAATCGCTACCGCTCACTTGTTGATTCGTTCGTTCTACTTTGCATCGGCGAGAACAAAGAGAGTTGAACAAAAACTCTATTTGGAATATCTTGTGGAGAATCGAACAAAAGATCTGCTTTGGAATACGCTATGGAGAGTGAGCGAAGAGCGTTGGTTAGGACCGTATTAGTCCCGTGAGATCCACATCAAGGCAAAGTAAAATTATTAGCGGTAATTTATTAGTCGTAGTTAGTTAGTGGTAATTGAGTCGTAGTTTGTAAGTGGTAATTCAGCAGTCGTAATTAAATACTCATAGTTAATTAGTCTTAATTAATTACTCGTAACTAAATTGTCTTAATTAATTACTCGTAACTAAATTCGCGTAGTTGAGTAGTGCAGATTGCATTAGTATAAAATAACTGGTTGAATTTACGTGACCATAATTAATTTGATGGTACGTAATGACACGTAGTTAGTTAGTGATTACTAATCAATCGTAATTAATTTATTGGGAATTACTTAGATGTATTGAATTACTTCATTATAATTTATTGGTAAGTAATCAAATTGTTGCTTATTAACTAATTAGTCGTGTTAACTTACTCGCATTTAATTGCTCTCTTATGCGTTATACGTTGTAATTATCTATATCATGGGTAATTAGTGGCAAATTAAATACTCGTAATTAGTTACTATTTCTTTGTTTAGTCCTTTTCTATTAGTGTGAATTGTAGAAATAATTACATGCAAATAATCGTGTGGAGTGGATTAATTAGTGTTAATTATATACACTGTTTGTTATATTGCGTACTGTGAAACTAGTTGTTGTTGATTTAGATAATTTCAAACATGTAAGACTTAGTAGTGTTTTATGGTGATGGTCTTGTGCAGCTAGCACGATAGGTTGGAGTTGTCGGACGCCTTGAGACAAGGTGGTTCAATGAGTGGCTCAGGCGATGAATATTCACAAGTTTTAAAGTGCGTCCGGAGGGAGTTCGAATCGAGGAAACGACAAAGAGGCTTGCCATCGAGACGATCACCTACACAAGTAGGGGAGGCGCGGCGTGTGGGAGCTCACGAAGGTGAATGGAAGCGCACTCCGGTTGAATTGTAGCCGAGGAGGGCGCACCTTAAGGTCGCGGTCCTACCGTAGTAAATTGTGCCGCCTGATGTGATGTACGTGGCATCCGCACTTGATGATAACGTAGTCGATCGCTTCGCATTATCGCAAAGAAGGGTCCAGTGAGGGTTTGATGTTGATACCCTCTTAGTTAGGCATCACTTCTCTAGCAAATTGGCCATCACAAAGAAGCTATAGCACGGTACATCTTGTCCATCAGCCGTGTGTATTACCGGGTGCACCGATCTAACACAGGACATTACTCAGTGAAGTGCGTAGTGGAAAGCTACCCTAGCAAGGTCAGTACTCACCGATCAAAGATCTTCGACTCGGTCTTCTCGGTCAAGGCGATGACTGACCATACTTGCGAGCTTAGTGAGCCGCTGCAGCAACATCGAAATGTGACTTCTGCATATGTGGCAAGCCTCATCAGTCACCTAGTTGCGGAGAACATGTCAGTCTCCCCAAGGTCCTAATGTCAGAAGTCGTCAATCTGATTGGTTATCCAGTCAACTATAGTAAGGTCCATCGAGCCAAGCAGAAGGCCATACTTGCTTTCCTTCTCTGGAGCTGATTATAAGCAGCATAAGCATTAGTTTTGAACACATGGGTCATTTAATTATAGCAAATAACCATGTAAAAAAATTACCAGAAGTCATCTTCTGGAGTGCTTTGCCGACTTTAACTGATGTACAGTTGATATTGTACTATGTGAATGAGGATTAGGTTCCCTTTGCGGCCCACTGTCGCATCAATGCTCCCTGCATGCATTAGTACCTGGCATAGTGATTGTTCCACGAATGAGCAGATGCGAGGGAATAGTTCTTGTCCACACGTGGAGGTGCGGACGAGGCATGTCCGAACGGCGATGGCGTGGACGATGCCGGCGTTAGCGACGCGGTGGCGCCCGGTGGCCACGGAATGGATTTGGACACCAAATTTGCAAATTCAGCCACGATGATACCATTTCTGCTAATTCGGTTTCAAATAGTGTCATTTAGGGGGGAAAATGTATCATGTCATGTGGCCAGTGATTTAATTGGACCATCAATCAAAAGAAAGCTTAGTTTTGTCTAAAAACATGGACTAGGAACCCAAGCGTCACCGTGAGATTCGCCACCGACCTCACCACCACCAACCCTCTCCTCCATCTTCTCCGACATTCTCATCGACGCTTGAATGAGTGGAGATCTATTTGTTTTCTATAAGTAATTTGAGGTTTCTTTAATTTCTTCTATGTTTTTCCTAGGTTAACCTATAGTAGTTTTTTTCTTCTTCTCATGATTTCTCCATAGCGAGTCACTCCCTATTACTGATTGTCATTGCCACCACTATTCGTGAGACTTGCCATTGCCATCACCCTCCACTCTCTCATCTTCTTGGTGGGCACCACCGTGATTGATGTTGCCCTCAAAACCTAACACCGGGCACTTATTCCCGTGCGATTGCAACACAATGGTGCCACCGTGCTTGCCCACTAGCTCACGCCCATTCTAGGTGCCTCCGTGAGGTGAAGCCTATGTCATTCCATAAGTATCTCGTGCTCATATGGCACAAGTTCTTGGGATAACATTCGAAGAAATGAGAGAGAATAATTTTCACCGAAACTTTACGCATGATGCTGATCCTTTCATCCGATGGACGAAAATCCTTGTGGATTGGTTCTGCTGCAAAAAAAATTAAAAAAATAATAATAATTTAAAATATAATTACAAAAAATAGTCAAAAAAATAACAAAATAAGTCACTATAGCCATTTGAAATGGTGAAACTATCGCGTCGTTAGTCCAATTGGCGACAGGAACCTCTTCAGACTATTCCAATTGGCGTGAGGATACTATCGCCAATTGGAATAACGACGTGGCCCTTAATTTATTTATTTTTTAATTTATGTGTAGAGAATTCAGCCTAAAGATTTAGTGTATTTCACAAAGTTTTGTAGTAATACATTGAAGTGTCCACGTAGTTCGAAATACGAAATTGGAGAAGATAACAAAATGTGAAGTAGAGAATGCGAGACCGGAGGAGCAATTTGGAACACGAGTTCGGCGGTGCAATAACACAAATAGCGCCTTCTGGATGAAATGAGAAAAATATTTGGGTTTAGGGTTGTCATGCTCGTTGTTGTCCCGATAGTATTGTTCAGAGAACTGATTTCTTTAGGAAAAGATTACATAATATTTAATTATCAAAATATTCAAAAAAAGACATTTAAGTTTAAAAGACTTCATAATTTAATTGTGAAATACATATAGCCTATTTGGGTTTGGTTACATCTGATGAAAAAGCGAGAACATGCACGAATCAACAAACGAAATCATCAAATACACCTACGATACATGTGCGCCTTTTGGAATCTGAAAAAGTTTATGCCGAATGAAATCGATCGGTCTCGTGGCCCATCGGTCCCTTCCTTGTCTCGAGATCTCCCACGCGGTGGCTAGTCTCAAGTCACCATGTCTTGCAAGACGGGTTGGACGCTTGAATGATGTTAGGATAACACAACATAGAGCCAAATTAATAACCAGAGTTCAAATTGAACATACTTACCTCTTCAACCTGGATTTCGCAGAAGATGTGGGGAGGCTAGTACAATCACCGGGCCTCACTAGTAGGAGCTTTCCATTGTGCAACAGACGCTCGGCCCGAACACACTCAGCTTCCTGTTCGGGTGTCCTCCACCACCACCCTACTTTCATGGGCTCCTCTCGTGTCTTTTCAATATGGTCGACTACGTAAGGTTTCCAACGCTTGAAGGCATCGGCACCCATCGCATAGTTCAACATGTACTTCTTCTCGATGAACGCCTATCATGCATATATTCGTGTCGCCGATCAATTGAAAGAAGTTGCATCGCATCACTGGCTGCCATTATGTGCGAGTGTAGTTAGGTATTTGTGGAATAGTGCGTATGATGTGAAAAATCTATGTGTGTAAAAGATTTGCTAATGAGGGCATTCCTACACATGTAGTACACGGGCGACCGTCGTCGGGTGTGTGGACTGGATGATCTTAGTTGGTTCCTCGCACACACATTGCGAGCATGGGAACTTTAGTGGTACTAGCTCATCCTTTATAGAACAATCCGGATAGGGTTTAGTCCCCCTCGGCAAACCACTTGCTCTTCCGCAGCACCTTCACGTAGAAGTTCGCTGACAAGTCCAACATCTCCTTCCTCTCAGTTGCGTGAACCAAGCTTTGGGGAAGTGTTGGGTGTGGTGGTGTAGTGTTCTCCTCTAGCTCTTTTCTCCTCCACTTCTCTTCTCCCTCCTTTAATGAGTCTTTTGGTCTGAAAAGGTGGCGTAGCTGAGTGTGGTATTTTCAGTATGCAAAGGTAGTATTGTAGTGTGTTGTAATCTCGATCTGTAAAAGTTGTTGTTTGTGGTGTGTCATAGTGCGTTCTTTTCGGTATGAAAAGGTGGCGTGACATAGTGTTACCTTTTTATGCTAAAAGGTAAGCGCTTAAAGGTGTTGTCAACTTCGATGCGCAAAAGTGGCGACGTGTGGCGATGCGGTGCGTTCTTTTCGGTCTGAAAAGGGGGCGTGGCAGAGTGTGGTCTTTTCGGTATGAAAAGGTAGCATCAAAGTGTGTTGTCATCTCGGTCTGCAAAAGTGACAGTGTGTGGCATGAATTGGTACAGTCTTTTCTGTCTGAAAAGGAGGCATGGCGGAGTGTGGTCCTTTCAATGCGGAAAATGTAGCATCGAAGCGTGTTGTCATCTTGGTTCATAAAAGTGGCAGTGTGTGGCGTGACCTGGTGCAGTCTGAAAAGGTGGGGTGTCGCGATGCAGACTCCCTCACAAGGTGACTTGTAGATACAAGAACAAATAGTATCGAAATACTAGACTAGTATAATATAAGTTGTACATAAATTTATATTTGCATAACATGACTGATATTTACAAGAACAAATATCTACTGGCGGGCCCTCTTCGGGCGTACCCCACGTGTGGCTCCTAGCCTCGTCCGGAGCAACTACATGCACTAATACGAGTAGGTCAAAGGTTCAGACGGCCGAGGCACCCTACCGGCACGAGTAGCCTAAGGGGGTGTCGCGAGAGGGTGTTGCGTCGGCTAGCTCGCTCTGGGCACGTTGTGCAGCTGTGAAGCCCCCATGGAGACCTAGCTGCTCTCACAGTGCGAAGGCCCACCGCCACCCCAGTCGAAATCGAAGTCCCCAAAGCGTGACTCTTCGTGCGACACCAGCTCCTAGTCCCAAAGGGGTGTACGAGTTATGAACAAGACGTTATGCATGTAAACATGGCGAAAATGATGAAATAGTACGTTGTGCATACAAACAAGATAGACATACCTCGTTGCATGAAGGTAGTGGACCGCTCCGCGTACTCCTGCACTGTGTATGTGTGGAATTCAGGGCCTGTTAGAAAATTATCGTTAGTAACTAGTGGAGTTCAAAATAAACAGCCAGACGTGAGTGTTTCATGCTGATATGTGAACTGTGCTGGGGTACTCCCAGCACGGTGCCACGAGGACCCGCCCGCCACATCCGGGTGAGGAGTCGTGGGGCGTGATGCACCATGGCTTACCCCACCCCCGTCCACGCACAGTGTCCGGTGTCCAGATGACGCGATCATCCGTTAACTGATCGAATATCGCAACATAGTCCAGGTAGGACGCATGCATTGTGATCGGAGTGAAGGTAGCCCGTGAAATAGAACAACAAAAACTTAACACAAGAAATTGAATCACATTACGAAAAAGAATAAATGTTCAGAAAACTTACTCGTCAGCGACATCACACCGTACCTATAGTCGACCGGTCCACGTTATCGTCGGCGTCATACATGGCGACGGTGTAGGCTCCTAGGTCTAGCTGTGGTCGTCTGATATAAAAACGCTCGAATGACCGCAACTGAAGAAGTAGCGGGCATCCAGAGAGGATGGAGCTGTCTCGAACCTGGTTGGACATGTCGCACAGCGCGCGGTATGTCGTGCACAGCACCGTTGGGCCCCAAGTGTAGGGTTGGATCTCCTCCACCTCCCAGTCCGCCAGCTCGAGTGCATACCAGATCATGTGCTTATCGACGCTATCGTCGTGGGATCCTAGGAACATCACCCAACCGAACAGCGACAACAGGTAGGCCTCGAAGTGCCTCCTCACTATGTATTCTGGTGCATCCTCTGCCATATGATCCGACTACAAGAAGACATATATACATCACTAAGTTGCACAAATCAATTGAAACGGAAGGACAAGAGTTACAAAACTTACGTAGAATTGGAAGATCCACTTCAACGACGACTCGTGGGTGCTTGCTTAACTCCATGTAGCTGGTGTTGGGCGACAGCACCCCTTGGAGCATCGGGAGGAACTCTATGCGCCACGTGACCGAGTCGTCGTGCGCTGCCAGGGGAAGCCCGCGCAGGGTAACACGGTCAGAAAGGTCACGTCCTAAAGCAACGATTGCATCTCCATGCACGAGAGGTGGAACGTGTGCGTCTCCGGCCTCCGCCGGTCAACCACTGCTGTCAGGAGGCATTGGTCGTACAGAAAGCGCCTCAACGTACGACCACTGCCCGTGCGGTCCTGGCCATACTCCCATGTCGCCTCTACCATCCTCGCTAGTTGAAGAAGGCCTGATGTTCTCAACCTGCGTCGAAAGGATTAAGAACAAACGTGAGTCCACCCAAAGTAGTCACACTACTACAGAAAAGCTCATCACAGACGGTTCTAAACCATCATCACAGACGGTTTTTGAACCGTCTGAATTTTTGTGTCTGTGATGACACGAGATCATCACAGACGGCTTTTTAACCGCTCTCAGGAAAATGCTACGATGAGCGGTTCTATTCACGAAGCGCTGCGTAGCTCGAATATCGCTGAGCGCGTTCTATTCTTGAACCGTGCGTGATATTCTATTTTCGCGAGCGGTTCGTGAATAGAACCGTCTGATATCTATTTTCACGAGACGATTCTAGAAAAGAAATGCGTAATAATAGTCTATCACAGCATTTGTTCTTGTTTAGAACAAATGCGCGATAGTTTTTTCTATGGCAAAAAAGCAAAGCGAATTTTCACTTCGTTATGGAGCCTCCAATGAATGAATCGATATTGATTTTCTGGTTCGCTAGCTTTCCCACAATAGCCGAGCATCAAAGTAGCATCAACTCAATCCATTCACAGAGCACTAAAAACAACACGACATGCATCACCCACATCACAAGAGCATCAACTCAAACAATTCCACAGAGCACTAACACATCACGGTAGTAATCTACATCACAGAGCAAAAGGGGGGAGAGAGAGAGTGAGATCGTGGGAGGGCCGGGTGACGAGGTCATGGGAGGCGGCGACACGATGAGGGCAAGGTGGAGGAGGCAGCAGCGAGCAGACTCGTGAGGGAGGGCCGGGCGATTAAGTAGGGAGGCTGGGCGGACGAGGTCGCGGAGAGCCTACAGCCGACGCAGGGTGAGGCGAGGTAGAGGAGGTCACAGAGAGCGTGGGAGGGAGGCCGAGGGAGAAATGGCGAGGAGGAGAAATGGCGGGAGAGGAGATGGAGATGGCAAAAGGGAGATGAATGACTCTGTTAATATAGAGAGATTTGAGAGCCCGCCATTATGTGCAAATTCGCGTTTTCCGCCTAATGAAACAAAGTATCACGAGCATTTGCTTTTATAAAAACCTGCTCAGTGATGATATCACTGCAGCAGCCTCGTATCACGAACCGCTCGGTGATAAGTGTCTCATCACGCAGGCGGTTGTAACACGAACCGTCACGTGCGTGATTTAAGGTTTACCATGGAAAAATCCAAGCCATGGTAAATTCGAAGAGTAAGGAAAAATCCAAGCCATGGTAAAATCGAGAGTAAGGAAAAAATTCAAACCATGGTAAATTCCTAAAATCGCTAGGCGGTTCTAACACACGAACCATCTGCGTGATGAGTATTCATCACGGGCGCCTCGTGGTTAGAACCGCTCTTGATATTTCTGTGATCACGAGACATTTGCATGGTTAGAACCGCTCAGTGATCTTCTGACGGTTCTAACCACGAACCGAATGCGTGATATGTAATATCATGCAGCGGTTCTCTAGAACCGTCTGTGATAGTGTTCTCCACGAGCACGCCTGCTTTGGAACCATCTGTTATTACTTTATCAGACGGTTTTCAAGAACCGTGCAGTGATGGAGGCGCCTATGGCACATGCTTGCAGTAGTGTCGGTCAGAATTGATTACACGAAGGTCACAACTACATGTACATCGAAACCCAATATGAGTCCACCCTCCACGCCCTCATGGGCATGTGCAACCGCAACACGCCAAGCTCAACCCGCCTCGCCCTCACCGGGAGAGATGGTCTTGGCGGCTATGGTGATGCTGCGCCGATGGTCAAGTCAAGCAACTCAGACTGACCCGCTGCTGCAAGCGTCTCCTGGGTCCATCATACCTAAAAATTCAGTGCATATATTGTAAATACTACGAAACATATACAAAATAATAATAATAAGTGAGACATTTAGTTAAAAATTTTTTATAGATTTTTAAAAGGTATCCGTGCTATTTTTCTTGTTTAAAAAGTGTCTCCAGCATTTATGACATATTTACCGTGTATAAATAGAAACAAAAATTATGTTTACAATATTTTAATTCAGCTCTATATACCCTATGTACCTACTCTGAATTTCTTAGAGAATATTTAGAGGTGTCTTGCTATTTTCCTAGTTTAAAAAGTATTTTTGATATTAAAAAAATATTTACCGTGCATAAATGGAAACCAAAATTAAGTTAGAATTATTTTGATTAAGCTCTACGTACGCTATTTAGCTACTTTGCTACTTTCTTTGTTTAAAAAATATCTTCAGTATTTATGAAATATTTACCGTTGACTTGTATAGCATGGTTACATGCTTTTGGTGATAGAGGGATTTGGCGGGAAGTGATGCTTGTTTATTCAGGTTCTTCAGTGGGATTTTATCATTTTATGGGTTTTAGGATGGGCTTCTGAACTGTTGTGCCGTAAAAAGTATGTGTGTACACTACTCAGAGAAGGGAAGCTATGCGTGGTTAGCGGGAACTATGTGATTTCTTGCATTGATGGCATATATGACAAGTTAGAGCTTGCAATGTTTGAGGCATTCGACGGTCTTTAAATTTTGAATAGCTATTACAGAAGTCCAATATCAATTAAACAGCACCATACGCAAATGGAGCATTCTCATTTTCTTTGAAAGTGAGCACAGGAGCAAGAAATCAGCAATGGTAATTTATGGTAGGCAGGTGAAACAGTAAGTAGATCAAAATGCTACTAAGCACGTAGAATGTAATAGAATAATTTGTTTATATGCATGTTCATAAGGTGATAAGCATAACACACATGCTGGAAGTATTTTACTAGTAGTGAAATTCTTTCACTCTACAGTGCAGCACACGAGCGCTTCCCTGACTATCAATGAGAACTACGACTCTGATGTACAGGCTGACACCGAAACTTCCCTTAACAGAATTGTCTCAGAGGTCGGTGGTCTGAAATTTTCTTGTCTTGTTCAAAAGTGCGATCATTTAGTGTTGCTTCACTGTGTTTGTTATTAATTGTCAGGGCCGATATGCTCCTTGGAGGCGGACTGCCGTATGTGTACCTCCCCCGCCACTGCCGTTCAATCTCATCGCCGAGCGCTCCGCATGGAGGCGGACTGAGCTCCACGTCTCCCTCCGGCCATGGATTCCGCCGTCCAGCTCCCGCCCGTGGAGGAGGAGGATTGCTTCCCGAGGCCCCGGTCGACCATGATGGCCGCCGGACGAGTTGCTGCTCGCCTGCTCCTAGCGCGGTGGTGGCGGCGGTCCTGCTCCTCACTGGCGTGGTGGTCGACGTCGACTGCTTCGACTACTGCTACAGGAACAGCATCGCTAACGATGGGTCAATGGCCGACTACTGCAACTACGCGTGCGACAAGACCTGCGTCGGAGCCCGGCCGGCCCTCGTGCGCTCTGGACTTCTGCTTTCACGACAAGCAGGACGGCATTGCCTAGGTGAGGTCTAGTGAAGCCTCCAATTGCCATGGATTAGTACGGCATGTAGAATGTTAGCTTAATTTATGTGTCCATCAAATGTATTACGCGCGTAACCGAAAAACAGAAGCGCGTTCGATGTTGCGATGCCATAAAGTGGTTTTCTGAAAGGTCCGACTGTTTTCTCGACCCAATATATAAATTACAAAAAAAATTATATATAATTTTTATTCTTAATCACTGTAATTATTGTTAAAAGTTTTAACAACTCATATTTCCATCACATGATTCAAAATCAAACATATACTTTGAGATATTTAGTAAAAATAAAGACAAATACAAAGATAAAAAATAAAATTGTACACCAACAAAATATGGCAACGTAGTGACTCGTTATGGTCTGAAAAAATATAATAAATTTGGATCCAATTCATCGTACGAGAAGAAATACAAATCTTAAAGCATATCGAACGAATGAAAATTCGACTATTTTAAGAGAAGAAAATAGTCGAATGTTGTTTAGCAAATCTCCAGAGAAGACGATGTTGCTTAATTAAACAAGCTGTAGAGATATAATTAGAGATATAGTTAGATAATTTGATTTGATTTATATTATTCTCGTAACCTCATTGTGTATATATATTGGCGGTTGGCCTCATATTGAATACATGCGCTTATTCATAACATGGTATCGGAAAGCGCACCTAGGGTTTAGGGTCTCGCCACTGCTAACATTCGTACTTGGCGCTTTCAGACGGCATCTCACGTTGGGCTGCTTCGCCGCCCGAAGAGATCCCCTCTCGTCAGATCTCGTTTGCGCCCGGCGCCGTTGCGGGTCATTGTCAGCCTCCCTCGCTATCGTCGTTGCCCTCGTCATCAGACGCCACGAAGCAGCCGGCCAAAGATCTAATGCGCTTAAGCCTTCTCGGCGACGCGTTGCCGCACTGCGGACTGATGGAAGGTCGCGCCGCTGAAGACGTTCTCTCTCCTTCAGCGCCGCCGATGCGGCCTTCTCCGAAGACGGCCGGCCTCTCCAGAGTCTTTGAGCTGGCCAGATCTGGCGGATCTCGGCCGTCACGCTCCGCGTGGCGCTGGCTCCGCTGGGCACTTCAGCAGGAAGGGCTCCGTGGCCGCTTCCTTCCGTGGCGGCTAACTGTTGGGTGAGCTGGCCGGCTGCGAGTCTTGTCGCCCGCGACCTCCCGTTCGGTCCCGCGCTTAAGATCGACCCGCCGCCCACGCTCCGTCGCGCTCAGGTCCGCCGCATTGCCAGCTCCGTGGCCTTCTCCCGTATTGGTGAGCTGCCACGGGCATTCATTGGGTGAGTCACCGCTATCACAAAGGGAAACCTAACTAAGGTTTCACGTTACAGCGATGGGTTGTTCCCTTAACCGGCCGCTTTAGCCTTTTAAGGAAAAGAAAAAAAAGAGAAAAAAACGTCGATCTAACCGCCGCTACCGCCCGGCCGCTACCGTTAGATTCTCGTTACCTTGGTCGCCGCGCCGTCCGCCCGCCCGCCTACCAATGGCTTCCGTCAGCCCACGTGGTGCTACTCCACGCCAGACACTACCTCCTCGGTATCGCCCGCGGTGGTGGTGGTCGCCCATCCATCACGCGGGTTGCGTCTCGCTCGCTTCCTCTCATGCGACAAGGTCGGCCACATTGAGTTCGATTTATAAGAAGCGGCATGATTCACGCCGCTCTTCTACTAGCAAGCACCATGACTTCTACATCGACGTGCGCTCGACTCCTTCAAATAGCTCACTTGAGCAAGAGATAGCTGACCGGCCTTTACCGTCTACTCAGATTATCCTATGGCCAGGTTGTTCCGCTACAACATTGACTCTTCTAGACTGCTGAAACCACCACCTCCACAATTCAAAGACCTCCCCATGGATTCTTGATTGGAGCATCTTTTCACATGACTCTGATTCTTCTACTCTGTCCTTCATTACACCTCTTGAATCTCACGGCCGTTGTTCTTACTGGTTGATGGTACCTCTCTTCTACGCCTCGGTCGAGGACCCCTAAGCAACTCATCTTTCCATGTTCCTTACATTGCTCATGTTCCTCGCCTTACCATGTAGCTTCTTTCTGCATTGGACGATCGATTGATCTTAGTTATCGAGTCATTCTCGACTCGACTCTTGTTGTGTTCGGAGGCCGCCACCACGGGAGCTCAAGTTGGTTCCTGCCCTCAATCTTGACTCATAAATAATCTTTGGGAGCTTGATCAAGCTTCATTTTTCCTTCCGCGGTACGATAATTGCCAGATCGCTCATTTCCGTCACTGCATCTATTGTGCTCTTTCCAAAGAAGGGCATCACCGTTTTGGCCATCTGTGTGGATCTCGGCTCATCGGCCTTAGTTCGTCGTGGTCTTACAGGATCTGCCTCGGGAGCGTTTCTTTAGATTGTCAGCTTAAGTTAGGCAGCAGATTCAATTTTCCTTATCATCATAGTGAGTCGTTGTCTCAAAGGTTCTTTTGATCTTTGTTCATTCTGATGTTTGGGAATCCGGCTCCCTTCGCTTCGGAAGGGGTCATCGATACTATATCATATTTATAGATGATTTCTTCGCCACACTTGGATATATTTCATGTCTTCGTGAGCGTAGGTCTTGTCCATCTATAAGCAGTTTGCCACCATGGTTCTTCATTACGCAGTTCTCCACTCCTATTCGTGTTTTTCGTGCGTCACTGTGTGAAGTACCTCTCTCATCACCTCTACGCTTGATTTCCTTGTGCCGAAAGGTGGCATTTCGCCGATTCTTTCTTGTCCCCAAAGCTCATGCTCGGAATGGTGCAAGGCTTGAGCGCAAGCATCGCCACCTTCTTGAGTCTGGCTCAGGCTCACGATGATTGCCGCCTATATCCACCTCACTTTTGGGCGAGGTCGTTTCCCCGCCACCTATCTCGTCAACATCCAAATTTATTCTCGCTTCTTGAGTATGCAATCTCTATTGAGTGTCTCTCGTGGTCTCCTCACATTACTACGCCCGCCGTGCGTTTGGCTGCGTTTGCATACGCTCTTCCTCGCCCCTCGCTAACGCACTAAATCGACTTGCCAAATCGATCTGAGAGTGTCTTTACGGGATCTGATGCAAGGTTTGTTACAGGGCTATCGGTCTGTCGGATCCTGCTGGTCGACGGATAAAGGATTTCTCGGGACGTCACTTTCGGCTGCAGTCTCGTCCCTTCTACCCACGCCCTCGCCTCCTTCTTGGCCTCTCTGTGGAGTCTGCCTTTTTTGACTTTTCGCATATAACCATCTCTACATTTTGCCCTCGCCCACCCGGCCCCTTTGAGTCTCCACATATTTCTCCACTGGGCCTCTCCGCATTGTCACACTTTCCTCATCTCCTCAAGCTCCTCGTGCTCCCCCCACTACACTTGTCTACACTCGTCGACCGTGCATTGAGGATCTTCCACCGAGCCCTCTTCTCATCGATGCTTCATCTTCCCCTCGATGGACTGCCTTCTCCTCGCTACGCCTCTCGCGATCGCCAACGATTCGCCCCGCCAGCTTCGCCTTCTTTGGCCTTGTGACAGCAGTCGTGAAGGAGCCTCGCCCACCAGGATGCTGTTACTCATCTGGTGGAAGCATGCCATGGCCGAGGAGATTGCCGCCTCGAACAGATCGGTACTTGGGATCTTGTTCCTTTTCCATCTCACTCTCGTCCCATCACATGTAAGTGGGTCTATAAGATTAAGACTCGCCTGATGGCTTTCTTGAAAGCTATATAGGCTGGCTCTTGTTGCTCGTGGCTTCCAACGAGGAGCATGGTCGTGACTACTGACGAGATTCTTTGCTCCTGCGGGCCTACATGACCACCGTCTCGCGACTCTTCTTTTCGGTATGCCCTGCTCGCCACCGGCAATTGCATTCGCCTCCTAGGTCCGTCAGACCTAAAAATTCAGTGCATATATTGTAAATACTACGAAACATATACAAAAAATAATAATAAGTGAGACATTTAGTTAATTTTTTTTATAGATTTTTAAAAGGTATCCGTGCTATTTTTCTTGTTTAAAAAGTGTCTCCAGCATTTATGACATATTTACCGTGTATAAATAGAAACAAAAATTATGTTTACAATATTTTAATTCAGCTCTATATACCCTATGTACCTATTCTGAATTTCTTAGAGAATATTTAGAGGTGTCTTGCTATTTTTTTAGTTTAAAAAGTATTTTTGATATTAAAAAAATATTTACCGTGCATAAATGGAAACCAAAATTAAGTTAGAATTATTTTGATTAAGCTCTACGTACGCTATTTAGCTACTTTGCTACTTTCTTTGTTTAAAAAATATCTTCAGTATTTATGAAATATTTACCGTTGACTTGTATAGCATGGTTACATGCTTTTGGTGATAGAGGGATTTGGCGGGAAGTGATGCTTGTTTATTCAGGTTCTTCAGTGGGATTTTATCATTTTATGGGTTTTAGGATGGGCTTCTGAACTGTTGTGCCGTAAAAAGTATGTGTGTACACTACTCAGAGAAGGGAAGCTATGCGTGGTTAGCGGGGATCTAATGAAGGTTTCTTGTTTCGATTTGATATGAGAAAGTTGAGTAAAATATATGTGTGATGTCTTGCATTGATGGCATATATGACAAGTTAGAGCTTGCAATGTTTGAGGCATTCGACGGTCTTTAAATTTTGAATAGCTATTACAGAAGTCCAATATCAATTAAACAGCACCATACGCAAATGGAGCATTCTCATTTTCTTTGAAAGTGAGCACAGGAGCAAGAAATCAGCAATGGTAATTTATGGTAGGCAGGTGAAACAGTAAGTAGATCAAAATGCTACTAAGCACGTAGAATGTAATAGAATAATTTGTTTATATGCATGTTCATAAGGTGATAAGCATGTAGAACACACATGCTGGAAGTATTTTACTAGTAGTGAAATTCTTTCACTCTACAGTGCAGCACACGAGCGCTTCCCTGACTATCAATGAGAACTACGACTCTGATGTACAGGCTGACACCGAAACTTCCCTTAACAGAATTGTCTCAGAGGTCGGTGGTCTGAAATTTTCTTGTCTTGTTCAAAAGAGCGATCATTTAGTGTTGCTTCAATTCACTGTGTTTGTTATTAATTGTCAGGGCCGATATGCTCCTTGGAGGCGGACTGCCGTATGTGTACCTCCCCCGCCACTGCCGTTCAATCTCATCGCCGAGCGCTCCGCATGGAGGCGGACTGAGCTCCACGTCTCCCTCCGGCCATGGATTCCGCCGTCCAGCTCCCGCCCGTGGAGGAGGAGGATTGCTTCCCGAGGCCCCGGTCGACCATGATGGCCGCCGGACGAGTTGCTGCTCGCCTGCTCCTAGTGCGGTGGTGGCGGCGGTCCTGCTCCTCACTGGCGTGGTGGTCGACGTCGACTGCTTCGACTACTGCTACAAGAACAGCATCGCTAACGATGGGTCAATGGCCGACTACTGCAACTACGCGTGCGACAAGACCTGCGTCGGAGCCCGGCCGGCCCTCGTGCGCTCTGGACTTCTGCTTTCACGATAAGCAGGACGGCATTGCCTAGGTGAGGTCTAGTGAAGCCTCCAATTGCCATGGATTAGTACGGCATGTAGAAGGTTAGCTCAATTTATGTGTCCATCAAATGTATTACGCGCGTAACCGAAAAACAGAAGCGCGTTCGATGTTGCGATGCCATAAAGTGGTTTTCTGAAATGTCCGACTGTTTTCTCGACCCAATATATAAAATACAAAAATATTTATATATAATTTTTATTCTTAATCACTGTAATTATTATTAAAAGTCTTAATAACTCATATTTCTATCGCATGATTCAAAAGTAAACATATACTTTGAGATATTTAGTAAAAATAAAGACAAATACAAAGATAAAAAATAAAATTGTACACCAACAAAATATAGCAACGTAGTGACTCGTTATGGTCTGAAAAAATATAATAAATTTGGATCCAATTCATCGTACGAGTAGAAATACAAATCTTAAAGCATATTGGACGAATGAAAATTCGACTATTTTAAGAAAAGAAAATAGTCGAATGTTGTTTAGCAAATCTCCAGAGAAGACGATGTTGCCGATCGAAACATGAATCTTCAAACAAAATTTTAAGGTCAAAAAAATCGACTGTTTTCTTAAATAAATAAATATATATATATATACACACACACACCACAGTTTTTTTTCTTTCAATTCCGTTTCTTAAAAACGACGTGGACCCGATTTTGTGATGTGAAAACGTAAAAAAACTGGGCAGTTTTTGTTACTCGCAAGTTTTGTTACGTTATCGCTGAGTTTTTCCCACTAAAACCGATTTTGTGAAGACCGGTTTTCACAAAATGTATGATCCAACCGATGCACGCTGCCACCTCGAAGCTAAGGAATTCTTCTCTGGTAGGTTTCCTTCTCCTCAGCTCTACCGGACTGGCGTGGAGTGGAGATCCATCCGGAATTGATTGATTTCTTCTTTCTTTGGTAAGGAAGCCCAAGCTTGCTTGGATTGTTGTTGGTCTAAGAGCGAGTTTTGTCTTGGGGGATCTTTTCTAAGCTGTGAGCAATCTCATCCAAATCTCTCTTTTCTTCTCTCCAATCCAATCCGTGCAGTTTGTTAGTTGCGGATTTGTTTGCTTGCTGCGTGGTGGAATGGAGTACTGAGAGCAGATTATTTTCCAAAATCTTTGGGGCCCCACGTTAGATCCGCCGGCCCCTGTCTAAATTGAGCATGTTAAAAGGTGGCCATCGTTTGGGAGACCCCTAATTTTAGAAGGTTTGTTTCCTTGTCTGGAAACCTCCTCTTTTGTCTCCTCTCCACAATTTGATATAGAGACTTGGAGGTCTTGGCTTGCTGGGGCCGGAGAACACCTTCTCTGAATTTTAGTTCTTGTAGTTTCATGTGAGGTACATATCTTTCCTCAAACATGTTCCTTTACATTCTAACTTCAGCTTAAATTTGAAGTGACCGCTCTGAATTTTTCAATATTGTTGTTGAGAGATTATCTTTCCCCTTAATTTTGCAACTATGATCCTTCAGTGATTTCTTTGCTCCTTTGCTATAGTAAACTTTTCCCTCCAATCTTTCTTTAATTATTATTCTCTGCTGCTCGTTTTCTTAATTCTTTGCGTAATTTTCATCAACCTTTTGCATGTTTATTTTTTCTTCTTTAGTTGTTTCTGAATTCTTCAAGCATCAGAGATTTATCTATGTTGTTTTTGTTGTTAAACATGATTCTTACATGTGTTTGTATGTGATGGTGATGCAGGGTGCTCCTCCTGACCAAATGGGAGTCAGATATCCTCACATGCTTTTGATCCTCTTACTTCTTCATGGAGCCAATGCTGCTTCGGATGCTCCAGTACAGAAATGGCAGACTCTGGGCGGTAAACATCTTTCTTTTGTCGCTCTATTGTTGCATTTTCAATTGGAAAGGTTGTTCTTTCACTTGATCAATCATTTTGATTTGCCACTGCACTGTCATGATGCTAATCTTTGTATTGTTGTCCTACAGGTCGCCCTCCTGTAGTCATTGCTCGTGGAGGATTCTCTGGCTTATTTCCTGACTCAAGCCAGTTCTCATATCAGTTTGCGTTGTCAAGTAGCTTGCCTGATGTCGTTCTTTACTGCGATTTGCAATTGTCCAGTGATGGTATGGGATTCTGCAAAACTGGCTTGACACTTGAGAACTCCACGCTTATTGCTGAAATCTTCCCTAAGAGGGACAAGACATACAAGGTGAACGGAGAAGATGTCCATGGATGGTTTTCTCTGGATTTCACCTCAGAAGAGCTGTACCAGAATGTCACATGTAAGCAGAACCCCCCCGAGTATTTTGAAACTCGAAAGCGAAAAATTACATACTTTATTTGTGCTCCATGATGAAGTTAGCAGTTGCAAAGTATCAAAAGCGATAAACATTCATAATTTTCTTCCATACATGGAATAGATAAGGTTGGATTGTTGGAGTTCAGCCTTGGAGGTGGTTTGCCATTTAGATTCTGAAACTTCCGTTGTTGCAAAGTACTGACTTGTCATGTGCTTTGATCATCCCTCAGTGATTCAGAACATCTTTTCTCGCCCAAGCACATTCGACGGCTCCTTAGGAATGTACATGCTTGATGATGTTGTTGGACTCCGGCCCCCTCAGCTTTGGGTTAATGTAGAGGTAAATGTGATTTCACTAACATTTACAAATTCACTGAGGCTTTCTCTTATTGCACCATGTTCTCTATATAATAGAAGTTCGTATTTTCTTTTTGCAGTA